>CM034391.1:13037050-15437050 GCA_019925095.2 Dendrolimus kikuchii | reverse complement strand
TGTCGCAATAGCATATATCTAACTATTATAGTTATGCCACAATAACTGTTCTTTTATTTTAAAAATTTAATTAAAATGCCCCCGCTAGAAAAAGCTCTTCATTTGTATCTTGGTATTCATCCTTATCAAAATAATTTACTTCATATTCAAGACTGCTTCAATACCTTTATATAACTTTTTGAATTATTCAATTTGAACATCCCATTCGAAAGATATCACGAGTTTAAAAATGTAAGTATTAGAACACGCGGCCGTGACGCTTTTTTGTGACCGAAAAATCGTAAGACCCCGTCTATATAGAAGCTTCACTTCAAAAAAACAGTCAACCCTCTGCTCTCAGTTTCATTGGTTTGTTTTATTGCTGGAGTACAGCAGACAGGCTGACGGTCAAACTGTGATGGAAAGTGGTTACTGTCGCCTATGGACATTAGCAATACCAGAGGTGCTGCCGGCCTGGAAGGAGAAACTGGAACCTGGCCACTTATGCCGGACACAATTCAAAGCTGTTATGGCGACGTACTCTAAACCAGGGATAGTAGCCATCCAGTCTGGCAAATGCCCTACCACCTGGCTGTGGATTGTTTTGTCGCCTCTTACAACAGGCCGCCTGGCCGCAGGAATTAGTATTATTTTTCCGTTCCTGTACGGACAGAAGGTACTGGTTAGGTAGATGTATGATGACCACCCATAATTTTAAGTTGCTTTAAGATTTTATTATATCATTGTATAGCGCCTTGCTGTCACATTTCATCAATACAGACCCAAAAGTTATTAACAAAAATTACTGTTACCTACCAAATCAGACAGCCGGAAGGACATAGAGAAAATGTAAGAATTCATTTTTTACCAAAATTTAGGTACATATTGAACTCTTAAAACATAATAAACATTTCTAAGAACTGAGTGCTGTGAAAAATCTTGTTAGTTCCGTAGATATTTAAAATTAAATCAGCGTGCGAAGTTCGACAAAACAAGTCATAAAGTGAAAAGTGTAGGTTGGGGAGAGAAACTTAATTTAGAAACGGGGCTGTAATGAATTCTAAAGAAGATTTAATAAACTTTCGCCGTCGGATCCCTCCACCATAGGGGTAGGAATTACCACAGGTTTGTTTAACACTTTTTCACCCTGTCCTACATAGCTTAACTCTATTTTATTAGTTTATTATCAACTATCCTGTTACACGCTTAATGCCAACTGTAATTATTTCTTAACGTAAACTAATGAAGAAGGGTCGCAGGGAAGAACTTCAAACAGTTTATAAATTTATACGAGTATCCATGTAGATTATACCACTCACGTGTATGAAGACTTCTTGCCTTTGTCGAAAATTATTCCAAGCCTCACCTCATAATTGTGTGGAATTTTTGGCGGGAATGTATGTAAAGGGCGGTGTTACAATGTATACGTTTTATTATATTATAATACTAATATTTGCCCGGAACTTAGCTTGACCCACCGTTCATGTTGAGCAGATAGCAGAAGATCAAAGTTGTCTTACCAATAAAATCAAAGGGTATTTCCAACAAAGTAATGGACTTTTTAGTATGAAAATATATGGATCCCGCAAATTCCCATATAAAACCCGAGATAAGTAACTAAAGCCAACACAACTACAAACTGTACTAAATTTTACTTGCCACGAAAACTCCGATGTTTAGAGTATGTATCTATAGTAGTCGAAATTTGGTTTGGTAGAACTTGGGATGTGGGGTAATATAGGTCCAGCTTTCGCTTGAAGATCATTTTAGAACTTGAGTATTCATGGATTTTTTGACATTGTTTAAAGAGAATTAATCAATAGGCACGATAGAACATGGTTGGTTTACAGGTTGCGTAACATATAAAAAAATATTTACGAGTCTCTCTTAATGTTTTCCATTGAAATATAAATCTTAGACACCGAAAAGCAGAACCCATTAGTAAAATATTAATAAAATAACAACAAATATTATTAAAGTTGTATCCATGATTTTTATAGGACGACGCGCGACGGAGAGAGAAAAACTATGGCGTTATTTATAGTCCCTTTATCTGTTTGTTGGATCTTTGTAAAGATCGTCTTTTGTCGTCGCCGCATTTTTTTTGTCGCGCCCAAAAACAATGTCGTTAAAAATAGTATCGGTTGATTACAACGGCAGTTTGGCCAGCAATCTGTGCCGATTTCTTTGTAGATGCCATCTTTATAGCTTGTCTATAAGATGTTGTTACATGAGATAACATTCTTTTGTTTAAGCCGCTACTTTTTATGTTCCACTTAGAATGGTATGGATACGTAAAAATAATACAATTCTAATAACCTCACTGTGTAATTTGTTTAAGTATTATAAAATGTAACTAAATTTTAATAGTAGTTAGTATAATTAATTATAGAAAGTAAATTTCTAACCTTACCAATTGTTCTCGGCAATTATTATGTAAGTTCGATTAACTTATGGAAATAAGTGTATGAACTTGTAAACAGCTAAATGCGAAAAAAATTACATAAAGTTGTGTGATATTTGTCGCAAGCTAGAAATGACTCTAAGACATTATGTTCCAGATTTAAACTTTGTTTACATAGGTCATAGAGAATATTTCTAAGTTTTTTTGTATAGTTTTACTACTTGTGAAATTCATGGGAGAGATCGGGCAGTATCATGTGTTTACCTAATATATATGTAAGTATATTATTATCATAATCTGCCCCTCAAATATGTAAAAAATAAGTTAATGCGAATTTAAATCGCTTTTTATTTATTCCCTACACGTAATATAATCAATGTCATCAATAATAGGTACCATGGAAAAAAAACTATCTACGACCTAATATAGCAATTAGATTACATACTCACTGTAAATTACAATTTAACTGTGTACTATTCTCAAAAAAAATATTTCTGTGTATTACTACCACATTGTAATGTAAGTATAACGACTGATACCTACTTTACATTATTTTCATCTTTAGCTTGGTTAAAACCGGCTATTAAGCGACGAATCGCTTCTTCTCTTAGGTAAATCGCCTAGCGGTAAAAAATAAAGATATAAATTAATGCATAATATACCTACTTAGGTAGAGATGGAAATTAAATAAATAACCTTTCAAGATAAAAATCTTAAACATTACTTTAAGAAATATTTTACACACCTATCATATTAAAATTATAACCTCTAATTTAATTTTCAAAATGGTGTACATAAAAAGTTACGTTGGGTGTTGTCAGTAGAAAAAACCAGCCGCGCATTCGTTTGTTTTTTTCTGAGACCGTGTTGTTTAGTGGTTTAGAATAGACGATGAGGTTAGTTCTGAGAAGAAAGTATCATAAGTCACATAAGGCACTGAGCTATAAATGACTGTATGCAATTATGATTAATATAAAGAAGTCTCTTTAGAGAAATAGCTAATAATCTTTTTTTAAATCACGTTATTTTAAAACAAAAATAAATTACATCATCCCTAAAGCCTTAAAACTAAGGACAAACAATTTATCACGTCAATACATGAGATACCTACTCTTCTATCCCACTGGAAAAAGTCAGAGCAATCTACCTATGCATACTTTATACTTACGAAAGTATTTATATTTTTGTTCCTTTTCGCGGCTGAACTTCTGAATAGAACTTATTGTGAATGAAATTTGATAAATAAAAAGCTTCTTGAAGTACGTGAAACACATGGTGAACATTTGTATCGGGAACCCATGATTTTTCAATTTAGGGATATAAATTTTGACGAAACTCACTAAATAAAAAAACCATTTCCCCAATGATATTAAATTTTATCAGCCTGGGACACTACATAGGCGGTTGGTGTAAAAAAATACGCAAAATAAAAAGGCTTTGATTTCTACCGTTAATTATATACTGATATTTTGTTTTAATAAATAATATACACAGCACAGTACGTAATATTACTATGATAGTTTTCTGTAGCGTAAATTCTTCGTAAATTTCTCTAGTGTTTTCTATATATTTTTCCAAAATATATGGAAAATTATGTCCAGTCCCATCGCTTACTGGCTTCTCAGTGACATCTGTTGTTTAAATTTACATTAAACATTAACTTGAAAAGTGGACAAACAATGTATTATAACTATATGACTCGTCAGATGGATAATTATAGAATATATAATAATATTAAAGGTAATTATTAAGGTAATACACATTTATAACAGCCCAACATTGTTTCGCCATGTGAGAAAACCTTTTCATAACAATGAATAATCTAATTTAGTTTTTCTTAAGTTCCTAAAATGCAAAACGGTACATCAGAGCACAGGTGGCGAAATGATTATATTTTCGTAGTTATCAAAAGGCAAAGGTCCAACTTCAACAATAGCCGCACTCTACATCTACAAGCCGACATGACAGATGCAACAATGCAGCCAAGAATGATTAATGACATGCATCTATAAACGTTTTACATGCAGAAATAAAAAACAAAATAAAAAATTTAACAAAACTTTTTTGCCTTGTGTTTATTGCGACGACGCCAAGTTGTCTGCACCAGACCGATTCGAATTTAGAAGGACCATCATTAATTATATTTTGTCTTACTCACGCATTCCATTTTCAAAGTCGATATGATCTATAGATTCGATCTACATGTCTATCGATCACGAGCATTGGAATCTAAATTTATTCATTTAGTGGCATTTTTTTGCAGATGATGTTTGACGTATAGACCCTCTGATAAATTGTTAATGTCCCAAACTTAAATTGTATTTTTAATAACCGTAACCAATTATAACCCGACAAAAAGGTTTAGGACATTTAGCTTATGGAGACTCTAATCATCTTATATTTTAATAAAACCCAAGGTAAAACATTTAATGTAAAATACCTGCTGTAATTAGGTACATGAGTTATGAATTTTGTTTAACACATAAATTGCAATTAATGCCCAAAAATACAGTTTATCAACAAAATTGTGGTAGATAACATTCATTAAGTGTATTTGCAATGTCAAAACCTATTAAGAGACCTTACTTTTATAATATACTTCATTCGGGGTACCAGTAAATGAGAAGTCACACAAAGGTAAATATGTGAAACATAGCGAAAGTATCAAACGGTGCAAAGAGATATTCAAGCTACATAACTATTCTTCAATAAAAGTTTCCATTTAAGTAGGTAAATACAAGGATCTATATAAAACGTCCACTAGAAAAACATATAAAGACAAAAAGTAATCAAATTAAATTAAACGTAGACTTCAGATAATAAGAATTTGAAGATTGAATTTCGATACAATACTAAATTATCGCAATAGAATATTTGCATTACAATTCAAAGTGCATTTAAAAATATGCTGTCCCCAAATAGTCTCCAAATGACACTAAAACGAACCATTGGGTGTTTGTATTCTTTTCTATGGTTAATATTAACACAACCTTTCTTATTCTATTAGATTGAGCAATCCAATATAATAGAAAAAGACCTTATGGGTAACTAATTAACTCTAAACAATATTTCATCATGATTGCATGACGCGAGACAAAAAACAAAAGGCTGGAATGACCGCGCCAAAACCAAAACGCTTTGTCCAAAACAAATAAAACTTAAACAAAAAATGAAGCCGGTTAATAAGCTGGATGACATTTGGGAATTCGAAAAATTCATTCAAGACGTTATTAATAGCACTCTTGAAGTGGACCCTCCGTACCGTCCCAATTCCAGATACATACATACATACATAACTTCACGCCAGTTCCCTTGCGGGGTAGGCACGAACAACTTATTCTTACACACCTCACTTGCCTCTTTGACATTCATAACTCTTGTCATGCAAGCTCGTCTGTTCTTAAAGCTCCTGACATCACCTTCTGCTAGTACACGATCAATTTGATCATGGAAGGTGTGTCGTGGCCTTCCACGACTTCTGCATCCATCCACTTTTGCATTGTATATCTGTTTAGTCATTCTTTCATCATGCATTCTTTCCACATGCCCGAACCACCGGAGCATTCCTTCCTTCCAGATGAGTGGTATAATGGTGATAAAAGTTGGATCTGACTGTCACTCTCAGAGTCAAGTTATGATACATATTAATTTCTCGTTCACAATAAAATTTATGTACTGACTTAATTTTGTACCATTTCTTTTCCACCGCATGGCACCCTAATTGTAGATGATTGTATTTTAGGTTGATTTACGCCCAAAAAACTGGGTTCTTGTAGCAAGTCCAAAAAAATGTCACTGATTATTTGTCATTTTTCACACTAACTCACAATCGATATCCTACAACCCTACTTTTTGTATTAAAAAAACACATACTTTGTTTAAAAAGCAACTGCATAGCAAAATGTCACTCTTCGAGTTCCCACTAAAAACTCCAAACATTACTTACAATCATTTCAAATTACTAAAATGACAATCAACAAATTTTATAACCACTTTAACGTCTTTAAGTTGATCCTCCATTTAAGCTCTCCGAGTGTTGTATTAAGAAACCTATACATAATCTTCATTACGTTAATTACATTTTTTATTTAAAGCACATATGGCAACACGCCATAAGTATACATTTATATCCTTATTTGGATAAAACATATTGTAACCGTCAAATCCACTCACTAGGGGACTAGTTATTGTTTCAAATTTAATTTGTCTTCACTCCTCACTAACTAATATTGGATAGCGTGATAGCAAATAATTTTATAAGAACCCTTAACAATATGTCATGCTTTCAGTCTTTTCTTTTTTTCTCAATAAATTATAACTTTGTACATAAGTTTACATTGTTCGATTGCGGTCAAGAGGCATTCTTGCGATGCGATGATATTTCTCAAAATTATTACGAAGAAAAAGGACACAAAGGCAGTTCTTTATGCATTTCGATCCTACATTTGTTATTATATGGGAGAATGATAAGGTGATTATTGTTTTGCGAGCTTTGGGATGATTGATAGTCGATTGTCACGGATAATGAAGTTCTTTGGAGGTATTCAATTTTATGCCTTATTCGTCATGGATATTAAGTTTTATGCTATTGGGAGTTATTTAGACAACAACAGTCTTCGACTTGACAGAAAACAATATTAATTTATGACTGTAATTTTAGTTAACTTCTTTTAATGTAGTAATTGTTAGACTTTTCTATAGCTAATCAATTAGGTATATCTGAAATCATGCATATAAATAGATATAACAGCTCATTAGAGGTATCCACTGAAGCAATGCGCAAGAGTGCCTGATACAATCATTCTTTTATTCGGCCACAATAAGCGCCAGTGTTGCGGGACAATGCCGGGTAAATTAATAGTTCACGCCTATAATACTATTAGATATATTTTTAATTTAATGTGTCCGATACGCCGTCGCTTGTGAGTGTCGATCTTGTCTATTTTCTGTTTATAGGATTTGTTCAATAGATATTATTGTCGTTTTGATTGTGCACTAACGAATGTTGAAGGCCGGTACGAAACGTCACTCATATTATCTTCTATATCTCTACTAATAAAATTGAAGTGTCTGTCTGTGATTTCAAAATAAATTCCAAAATATAAATGAAAAATTATATTTACAGGATTCCGAATCATAAATTACCGACTGGTTTTAACATTTCATTTCTGTCTTTCGGTCTTACTGAAATTATTTCTCGAATAGGCTACGAAACTGCTCAATAGATTTTGATTGGGAATAAAACAAAAATATCAACATAATTTTTTTTTGGTATTTAAGTTAAAGTATACCATACCGCAGTATGGGATATAATCTATATAATGATATTATATATCACAGTCAACTCCCTCTCCTTCCCCCAATCTTTATGGGAAGGGGGCGGGGAATCAAACCCTATTAATTTATTCAAAACATTTAGAGTTAAAAAAATTGTCAGAGTGCCAATGACTATGGGAATGCCAACAGTGGTATAGTTTACCTTATTTCGATATCTTGATATTAATAAAAAAACTTATGTGTGTGCAGTTCACACGCAGTTGAAGTGAAACTTCAGAGAATATTCTGCAGAGGCGTAGCTACCGCCGTATCAGCCGTATCAATGATACGGGGCCCCCAGGCTACAGGGGCCCCGAAAATGTGTAAGCAAAAATTCTTAAAATGTTATTCACAATCTTTTATAGATTAATACCATATTGGAAAATAACTGCTAGGCCAACAGAAACGGCTATCAGAGTTGTCATTAATGTCTATAGAGACAAAACATTTAGAAAAACTGAAATCGTCTTCAGCTATGGATAATTTGATAAATAACTTTGCCGAAATAAAGCGAGAAAAGTTTGAATTGTTTGTCTAACTTAGCTCCTAGGAGCATTAAGTATAAGTGATAACTTATAATCAATATAGAATTATTTTAATTCTTCTATCTTCTTCTTCTTCTATGGGTAAGGTGCCCAGAAGGCTTGCTACGTTTCCTCGCTAGATCGCCATACTGATCCGTTGCCCGAGGTAAGTACCACCTTCTGATCACCTGAAGAGTCAATGAGTTGTTTTGATAAATTTTGGTAGAGGCTTATGGCCTCAGGACCCCACGGTCCAAGCGTCTCGACAGCAAACGGCACAAACATATAACTCTCACTGAGGTTTGCATATTTGCGCCGCTTAAGTGATTCGGCTGTTTCCGCCGCCGAACCGACTGATCTAGACGTGTTTGGTAAATGGGATGCGGCCAACGTGTCTACGCAAGTCGCATCCCACACCAAAGGCTTGCCACGTTGCCAGGGAAGTAGAGTCATTCCGTGAGGACGCCTACCATCGTCACGTGCAATATCATTTGGCTCCAATAAAGCCGGCACGTTAGCAGTGACAAGCGCCCTCCGTAGGACATCATTCAAGGCGGCGTCGCGTGACCATCTGCCGGCACTACGGCGGCAAGAAATACCATAGTATCCTGGGTTGATTACCTCTGTTCCACAGACACATGTGTGTGGTGCACATATGCGAGAACCCAAGCTCAGATTTATCGCCAAAGAAAAGAAAGTATTATCCATCGATGAACCTATATTTGGGGACGGGATACCATGGAGCCAGAACCTAGACTCTTTACGGGAAACGGCAAGGATGTAGGCACGTCCTGTAGAGTTAGTTGAATTTAAAAGTTCTGTATTTAATCCTCTACAAATAGGTTCATCCCAGCATCGTTGTGAATTTAGGATCGTGGGAATGTCTTCACCAGGACAGACTATTTTCCAGGCATTCAACTCTTGAGTCCATCTCATGCGCCGCACTATACTACCAGTAGGGAGGCAGGGCGCAGAATACGTCCCGCAGGCCTCAAGGGTGCCGACGGTGGCCGCCCACGGCCCCACACAGGTCTTAGCGGCAGGGCGGGCGGCGCTGGGTTCTCCTTCACCTCGCGTTCGTCGTTGACGTCACGATTTCTTCATACGACACTGATGACCGAGACGTAGAACCCGGCGAGGCGGGCACAGCTGATACGGGTGGGTGTACGCATCTTTGTTGTACTGTAATCTCGTTTGTCTCCTTATTGTTTCGTATTAGCCATAATTTTGTGATTTTCTTTAATTATTTTTGTAGAATTTTTCATTTTCGTTCGGATGATTGACGTTACACATGTCACAGTAATAAATTTATTAAATAATAATATAATAATATAAATATCATTCCTTTAGCATACATCCGTCAACATATTATAATTCAAAATAAACTTCTTAAGTATTTCTTTCAATGTTTCACTATTTTAGTCTAAAAAAATATTATTATCAGTTTTATGTCGGTCCAAATTGGACCTATATTTAATCATCAGCCTTATTGACTCTCTAATCTGTGCTGCACAATCTAAAAGTCATATCTCATTTTCTCGCAGGCTTAGTCCTATAGATTTATGTGTTTATCTTTTTTAGTGTCGCTTTTTCGTTTCATAGAGTTTCAAATCGCAACGATTCTAAAGAAGTTTCACTTCAATATAAATAAAAATCTCAGTCTCACGCAAACGAAACGGCGGGTACAGCTAGATCTATAATAAATAGAAATCTCTAGTACTTTTTAATATGTAAACATAAAACATAACGACCGATTCTATCTTATTTCAAGTTGTTTTAGGCCATGACCGTTGACCTAAACCATAGATTTGCTTTGAGAAATTTATTTCTATTGGTACATAAGCAAAATATTATAAGTATTTAAACTTTGTGCAAGGAAATTAGCTTATTATCTACAATCAGGAACTGTATAAACTGAAATTTAATTTAATTTAAAAGTGTTTATATAATGATTAGATAAAATCAATTATATAAACAAAATTATACAGACAATAAAATTAACAATAAAAATAATATTCATGTACAGTCGAATAAAATTAGAAAGTCGGACGTTGAATCGATATAACAAATAAGTTGGAATGTTTGTCCATTTATTTGTGTAAATAAAAACAAATTTCGTGTCGAAGGCGGGGCTGCCCCGCCTCTGATCACAAACCCACTTATTATCCACTTAAGCAAGATCACTCCTGTATCAAACCATTCCAAATAAATATTTTATGCATTTTGGCTGACCGTGGAAATTATACTGAACTTTAAGTTCATATTATTTATTATAAAAAAATCGGCCAAGTGTGTGTCGGGTTCCGTAGAGAAGACGAATATCCACTCTTTTGTCATATGAATTAGGAATCCATAAATTACATTTAAACAAAAATGTATTGTACCTCGCTACATAAAAAGTAAAAACTAATTCAATACCTACATCTTGTTTAAACCAATTTTAGTTGAATACACTTTGTGTTCTGCCACAAAAGTTTGCATATTTTACAATTATCTACTCGTAAGTACCTTTGTTACCTACCTACGTATAATTACGTGTTAATGGTGACGGAATTTGAGATTACCCATATGTGAACCCTCCCAATCCGCTTTAGACAAGCGTGGCGCATATACTCTCCTATTTCTATAAAGCAGGAAGTTAATATAATAAAACTACGTTTTAACGGTTTTAAGCGCGGTAATTTTATTTGATTTTGGTTTTTCCGACGTTTCGGCCACTTTTCAGTGGCCGTGATCACGGAAGACAAAGATGTCAAGTGTCAACGAGTATTGTTAAAGTTTTATTTAGCCTACCGCCAACTTATTAATTTTAATTATTTAATTTTGTTTATGGTTATTATTTAATCTATGGGAGCCTAATCTAATTTACTACCGCTTCGCAACATGTTATGGCTTGAAGAGAAGAAGCGGTGCAAGAAACTCTTCAGCAAACATGCCTAGCTCTAATAATTTTATATAATATTAAAATGGGTGGAAGGAAAAATAAAAGTAATTATCAGTCAAGTTGGTTTGTGTTCCGTTGTACGCAGAAAGAGCTCACAGTGTCTTGAGGTCTGGCAGCTGGTTTTTGCTGGGTTTGGGTCTTAATAGTTTTGATAATTGGATCCCAAACAGGTGGTACTTGCCAACCATCTTCTCTATTGAAATTTGGGTGTTTTTTGATTTCAATAGCCTCACGCATCATTCTAGGTATGAAACGATTCTCTTTCGCGAGGATTTGTGGGTTATCGAATCTGATGTAGTGGTTGGGTTTATCCAGCGTGTGTTCACTGATCGCAGACTTCGTAGACCTTGTGTGTTTCATGTCAGCAATGTGTTCTTTTACTCGTGTTTTTATGCTCCTCTTTGTTTGCCCAATGTATGTATCACGGCCACTGAAAAGTGGCCGAAACGTCGGAAAAACCAAAATCAAATAAAATTACCGCGCTTAAAACCGTTAAAACGTAGTTTTATTATGTATACAAGTCGCGAAAACTTAAGAAAATATTACAGGAAGTTAATGTTTTAATAACTGATGTATCAATATCGACAATTATCTAATTATTGCCCAAAATACATTTATATTTAGTCACATTTACCACATTTCAACTATTATTTACCTAGTATTTAATCACATTTAGAACCCTTTTCACAACAACACTGACTGGTTTCCCGAGGGAAATAGTTGTGCGATACCAAATTATGTTATGGGGTTTATTATTTTCGTGGGAAGTTGTTAAAAAATAAATTAAATTTGGACGTACTGTGAGAAGTATTGAGATAGTCAAAAAACTAGATAAATATTGGTTATTAACACATCTTGCCTATAAGCTACTACTTACATTTAGGTATTTATTAAACAAAAGGTCTTGTTCAATTGTCGTTCTGGAAATCGCCAAGGGTATTAATAATAGTATAAAGCTATGTTATTATTATTTTTTATTTTATTTATTGCATGAGTTCAGCAGACAGGCAGACGAACCACTTGATGGAAAGCGGTTACCATCGCCTATGGACATTTGCAACACCAAAGGCTACAAAGGCGCTACTGCTCTCTTAAGGGAGACTGGAACCTGGTCACTAATGCCGGAATACAACTTAAGGTTGTTCTGGCGGCATACTCTAGACCACGGGTGGTAGCCATCCAATCGGGCAAATGCTCTACCACCTGGCTGTATGTTGTTTCGTCGCCTCTTACGACAGGCCGCCTGGCCGCAGGAAATTGTTTTCTTTCTCCGTTCCTGCACGGATTGTTATTATATGTAATATGGTACACATATATCAATAATTGGATACATTTTACAATAAATTCTAACGTACTAACCATTTATTATAAATGTAACGTTAAACTGTAGTGTAGTAAAACTACATAGACGTCATAACTTATAACTAACTCATAAAAAATCAAGAAGGCTACAATAACATTTTGTAAGAGAATGTAAAGTCTTAGTTGGTTGTTGTCAACTATCATTTTTGAAAATTTAGTCACATCTTAGTATTAAAATAAAAGACGAAAAAAATTGGTCACAGTCTATATAACCTTCCGTTACTTTCGTAAAACAAAAATAAACTGCGGCGGTAAATCGTCAAATTTAATAAAGTAGTCTTATCCATCCACCCTTGCCGTAATCAATGTCTAATTCCGCATTCACAGCTTACAATAATGATTAACGACAAACTTTATTAATTCGATCAACTAGGATTAGATACTGCACATTGTGGCGGACGGAGCCCGGAGGGCGAAAAAACAAACAGATTTAGCAAGGGTTTCCCTAGGGTTGCCTAAAAGCTTGGTGGACGTGCAGGGTTGTCTATAGTCAATTTGGAAATTTCTCTTAGTTTTAATATATAATATTATTATAATAATACTTTTTAATATATTATATGGTACTTTACTGTACAATTTCATTTTTCAGCACGAGAGACTTAATTTTATTGAATTAAAAAATATACGCGAATTCATTGGCTGTTTGTATGGAGATTTCGGCTGTTTTAGAAGTGAAAATGTCATTATTTGGCTTCAGTCAGACACCCATAATTTGGGGGGAGGGGATACAAAAATTCAGCTTTCGACGTACCCAAATTATTGTCACATTTTTAAATTCCTAAGTCTTCGACACTGACTATATCCACGACCCCATCAAAGTCATGTTTAAATATAAAAGAAAAACGTCTGTGTAATCTATTCTAATAAGAAAAGTTGTCTGCTTATGATACTTGTAATAAATTTTAATTAATAATAATTAATTTAAATAAGGCCTAATTCAATACACTAAGGGTTTGAATTTATTACTAGCCTTTTAATAGTTTTATATTTAAACATTAATTTACATTAAAGAAATTTTAATTATTCCTACTAATATTATGCAACTGATTATATAAAATTATTTAAATTATTTGTTATGAGCTGCGTTATTGTCGATGAAGATCTCTCCGATTTTCAAGTGCATCAGACCATTGTTTTTGTAATGCACAAATAACCACACATTTTTTTCTTGTTTTAATTAGTGTATCCGACTTTAAGTAATCTTCTGTGATTAAAAATTATATTATAACAAATAGACAATGAAGATTATAATTATATATTAATAGAAACAGCTGTACTCTTTTGAACAGCTGGTATAAGTAAATAGATAAAAACATGTAAATACTACCATAGAACAATATATCTGCATGTTATCAATTTTCTTGCTAAGGCTATTAGATATTGGGTACAATATCTTATCTTGTTGATTTAGTTAGATTTAGAGTATTGCTGTAGATACAAATTAATCCCCCTATTAAAACGCGAACCAAATAATCGATCTGTGTTGCCGAACGACATTAAGGCCATAGACATACCGACTGTTCTACCTATTATTCATTCGGTAGATATACGAGTACTTACTGCGTTTTGAGAAAGTAACATGTGATAGATTTAATAATTAAACACTTACGGTCTTATTCATAGTGAGTTAGAGTAACTTTGAATGCTTATTTATAGTTCTTAAAGAAGTCTTCACTTGACAAGAGACACAACTTGCTCTATCTCAATATGAATAAGACCGTACATGTTCAGAAGAACAGTTTTTTCAAGAACAGAAAGTAATTCACACAACATCTTGACAAATCACCGTGCTTGCATTATTGTATTTAAAATCAATTTCCTAATAATTATCAGCATAAAAGCGAATATTTGACTTACACGGCCTAAAGAAATCTTATATATTTTTTTATTTAAATGAATTGTTATTTTAAGAGTTTATTTACACAGTTTTCCATTTTGTAATAGAAATATGTAACGCTTCTTTAAGCGATATTTCAATTATTTCATTACATTTCTACATTAATTCATTACATTCATACAATTTCATTACATTTCTTTGGTCCAAAAGACCCCGTCTTCTCTGCACACAACTGCGTTTCATACGAATGCTTACACCCAAATAGGAAACTGAATTTATTTGCTTGCTTGTTTGCGTCTTCATCACGGTAGACACTTTTTATCCTGGATATGTTAGATACGGTTTCCGCGGAATAAACATTGAAAGTTAACGCGAGGTTAACTAACCGATTTTCGTGAAATTTCCTATTCGCTTACAGAGTTACAGAGAATTATATAGGATACTTCTTATGTAGGAAAATGGCATACTTTCCAAAAGAAACGAATTCGAAGTATACTCGGTCGAATATGCGTGGAAAACTGTACACACTATAGGACGGTTATGGTTCAGCGGGTAAGTCTTAGCCGGCCTACTTCAATGGAACGCGAAGGCTCCAGGTCCGATTACTGGTGTGGTAAATTTCGGAAACGAATTTTCTTCGTTATTTCCTGTCGGTATGTACTGACCAGATCGTAATACTGTATGTATTTACGGTATGGGTGTCTGGGACCGGCACCAGAGTAGTACGTTGTATATATACTACCCGTAATACAAGCCTAACCTTCTTAATTTGGGGATCTACAATATGTGTGTTTCTCTGCCAATTATGATTATAATTAAAAAAATGAAAGTACCTTCTATATCTCTAATGTAAGGAAATTATATATATATATATATATATATATATATATATATATATATATATATATATATATATATATATATATATATAAGGAATATATATATATATATATATATATTAATTATAATAAGGAAATTATATATATATTAATTATATTATATATAAGGGATGTTTATTGCTAAAATTTACATTATTCCTAGCAACTTTCAGAAAAATGTCGAAGTAGGTATAATTTCATTTTCATTTTAAAGAGTGTACAACCCTGTACAACCCTAGAAATGATTTTTTATTGCAACAATAAAAATGCAGTCACTATGGTCCAAGAAGCGCGTTTATTTTTAATAAAATAATATAAAATCTAGCAGATGTAATATAGCAATAAACTTTAGATGTACTACGTGTTTGTAAACAATATTTGAATAGATACTAAAAACTTGTAAATTTTATCGAACAACTGTAAAAATGACAAAAAGGTAAACATAAAAAAATATTTATTCTATTTATTAAATAACCTTTTCTAAAACTTTTTTATTTATTTAGCAAAACATGGAGGAAAACGGTACTAAATTAGATTAGGCTGCCATAGAGTAAATAATAAATATAAACAAAATAAAACTAAGTAATTAAAATGAACGAGTTGGCGGTAGGCTAAATAAAACTTTAGCAATTGTCTTCCGTGATCACAGCTAATGAAAAATGGTCGAAACGTCGGAATAATAAAATTTACACTATTTCCATTTCTTTATTTTCTCGATGACAGCCCCTGTGGAAACTTGAACGAGCATCTTTTTTAGATTATGTATACATTATTTAATAAAAATATGACGCTTACGCACGTAAAAGGTCATATCAGAGTCGGAGAAACTGATAAGGATGGAGCTATCGATAAACGTAACACGATAACAGACCCGATATTTTTTTACAAAGTGTAAGAAACTAAACTATTGCCGGATAATTTTGTACAAATATATTAACTAATATTATATTTTATTACAAGATGTAATTATATTATGTCGATTCTTTATTTATTTATTAAGAACCCAATGACCACATTCGGCAGCTATTTCGTCGGTAATAAATCTTTTAGGGAGGTTTTTTTTCGATTTTAAAATATTTACTAATTATACTTTTAATAAAGTGTTATCTACATTTTAGCCATGGCGTTGGAGCCAGTCAATTATTTCTTGTTTTTTATTCGCCTGCGTTGGCATTTATCAATTTTTCTGGAGTGATATGTAGCGTTGTCCATAATAACTATCGACGGTTCTTTCAGAGATTGCACCATTTCTTTAAACCATCCTTCGTAAATCTCCGCGTTCATTTATCCGTGGTAGTCCACGGTTTTCTTGAATTTAAAGGCCAGTAAAGCATCTGACATGAATCCTTTCGTAGACCCTGCATGGCATATGATAAGGCGTTCACGTTTTCCCATCGCACTGAACTAGTGGAAGCGGCGGTGTCGTCAGTCCAGTTCTTAGATACTGTGTGGTTTGCATTTAACCAAGTCTCGTCATTAAAAATAACATTTGACCAATCTGATATCTTTTTGGCTTCGATCAAAAATCCGCAGCGAGTCATACCAACGTCGTGACGCTCCATCAATATTTTACGTTTGTCCGATTTTTTATAAGACAATCCAATTTCTTTCAAAACCAAGCTTAATGACGATTTTTGGCCATGGAACAAACCACATTCACGTAAAGAAACAACAAGTTTTTTAAGTGTTGGAATTTATTTGCGCAAGTAATAGTCATATATATGACGGCGAATAGCGCCAGCGTCGAAGTTGTCAACAGATGTCACACGACGTGGTTGCCGTTTTTTCTTCGGCGTACGAAGCTTATTTTCCTGCATGCCGCTGTACCGTTAGCTTCGGTAGTAATTTTTGAAAAAGTAGGTCCACTAATTCTTAATGCGACCGCAACACGCTCTCGCACTTACGACACTGGTAATAGCGGACCACCATTTTGATACTCTGCTTCAAAGTAATTACGAACCTTGATCACCAGTTCTCTCGCCTGCCTTTTCAGAACAGATCCTTTAGGCATTTTGATATTTGACAGCTGGGCAGCAATCAACACGGAGTAACACAAAATACACAACGTAACGTATGGATAATGTGAAAAAACTCAGCGAACAGAAATGTAGTGACTATATAGCAGCTAGCACGACCGTCTTGTTGCGAGTGACAGACTAAAACGAACACAAAATGGCGGTGGGCCATTGAGTGTTCCCAGCCTGAAAAAATATATTTGAATGTTTTCGTTGTATTTGTGTTTGGTCAAAACATAATAAATATATGCGATCGATATCATTACTTATTTGGTCACAACACTACAACTATCAAATTAGAACTGTCATCGAGAAAATAAAGAAATTGAAATAGTATAAATAAATTACCGCGCTTAAAACCGTTAAAACGTAATTTTATTATGTATGCTATTCGCCGTCATATATATGACTATTACTTGCGTAGAGAAATTCCAACACTTAAAAAACTTGTTATTTCTTTACGTGAATGTAGTTTGTTCCATGGTAAAAAAATTAAGCTTGGTTTTGAAAGAAATTGGATTTTCTTGTAAAAAAACGGACAAACGTAAAATATTAATGGAGCGTCACGACGTTGCTATGGCTCGCTGCGAATTTTTGATCGAAGCCAGAAAGTTATCAGATTAGTCAAATGTTATTTTCACTGACGAGACTTGGTTAAATGCAAACCATACAATATCTAAAAACTGGACTTACAACTTTAAAGAAATGGTGCAATCTCTGGAAGAACTGTCGATAATTATTATGGACAACGCTACATATCATTCCAGACAAATTGATAAAATGCCGACGCAGGCCAATAAAAAGCAAGAGATAATTGACTGGCTCCAACGTCATGGCGAAAATGTGGATAATACTTTATTAAAAGTACAATTAGTGAATATTTTAAAATCGAAAAAAAGCCTCCCTTAAAGATTGATTACCGACGAAATAACTGCCGAATGTGGTCATTGGGTTCTTCGACTTCTGCCGTATCATTGCTTGTACAATGCTATAGAACTAATATGGGCACAAATCAAAAGACACGCCGCTCGAAACAATACCCATCCCCCTTTTACGGCATACAAGATGTTACATTTATTAAAAAATGCATGTGCAGAAGTAACCGCCGAACACTGGGAAAAAATTGTGAGCAGAACCCAAAACATTATAGCGTCGGATTGGGAAATTCATGTGGCATTCGATAATATAGAAGTACAGGAACTTATAATAAATGTTGGGGAGAGCTCATCGAGTGACAGTGACGATTCATCAGATTTTGATTAAAATAAATAAATAAAGAATCGACATAATATAATTACATCTTGTAATGAAATGTAATATTAGTTAATATATTTGTACAAAATTATCCGGCAATAGTTTAATTTCTTACACTTTGTAAAAAAATATCGGGTCTGTTATCGTGTTACGTTTATCGATAGCTCCATCCCTATCAGTTTCTCCGACTCTGCTATGACCTTGTACATGCGTAAGCGTCATATTTTTATTAAATATTGTATACATAATGTAAAAAAGACGCTCGTTCAAGTTCCCACAGTAGCTGTCATAGACAAAATAAAGAAATGGAAATAGTATAGTCGTGAAAATTTAAGAAAATACAACGTGCTGTATTACACCGTTCGGCAGCTAATAGTATAGCTAATATTATTGTATGGAAAATAGAACACTTTGTTTAAAAACAACCCTTTCCCTTGGTTTGCTGTTTGACATTCTTTCAGAGAAATTGATCCTTGTAAGCTACACTATGATTTGGTATAATAATACAGAATTTGTTTATTTTTTACATAACAGCCGATACCTGACAAGGGTAATTCATTTTTCAGAAATCTAATGATACCACTTTAGTTTTCGACATAATCGGCCTTGAGATTTCTATTTTTCGCTATTTCGTATAGTTTAGGATTTAGCCCTAAAGGCCCTCTTGATAAATTCACCGTGTGTATATTTATGTAAAAGTTATTTCTGAATATTATTCTCGTATTTAATCAAATAACTCAGTTAAAACGAGTGTCTTTACGGGATTGCTGCTGTTTTTTATGACTTTATTTTTTTTAGTTTTTTGTTAGACCTTATAGCTTAATTTATACAATCACCGATAAGAATTTAGTATAATCATGCACTTCCTGTTCGTGATTAACACAATAACGCATGTGAACACTGTCTTGTAATGTTACTTGTTTAAAAACGTTATCGGAAAATAATCTTCGTTGATATTTTATTAAGTCTTAAAATTGCGGAATGATGGCTGTAAAACATATTACACGAACATGTACTTTTAATAGTGCGGTTTTACAGGCAAGTCGTGTTATATAAACGTAAATATAATTTACTAAAAGTTAACATTAATGCGTTTAAAATACTATTAATAATTAATGTTATGTGGCTTCATTAATTACTTTATGGATTTATAAATACTTTTTCTTATCCACAGATTTGTGATGAATTCTCGCGTGGTGCTGTTGGTGCTTGGTACTTTGGCGGTCGTTGGTGCAATCACAGCAGTACTAGCTTTTACTCTAACACGTAATACTAATTCTGAACCTTGTTTTACGATTGATAAACACACTGAATTTTGCCAACCTCTGGTAATTGCTCACCGAGGGGCAAGTGGATATGTACCAGAACATACCCTCGGCGCGTATGCCCTTGCAGTGACAATGGGCGCTGAATATATTGAACCCGATGTAGTTATGACTCGTGACGGACATATTATCGCAAGACATGATAACCAATTAGGAATAACAACAAACGTTGCGGAACGTCCTGAATATGTTTCACGCTATCGCACCCAATCCGTAGACGGAAGGGTGATGTCTGGATGGTTCACAGAAGATTTTACTCTAGCTGAAATAAAAACATTGCGGTCAATTGAAAGAATTCCCAACATAAGACCAGGTAACAAACGAATGGATGGGGCATTTGATGTTCCTACTATGCAAGAAATTATCGATCTTGCAAAAGGATTAGAAGTATCCTACAATAAACGAATAGGAATTTATCCGGAAATAAAACACGGTTATCATTTCCAACGTTTAGGACTAGCAATGGAACAACCGTTAGTAGATATTTTACATGCAAACGGATACCGTGGGCCGGAAGCTCCTATTTTTATTCAATCATTCGAAGTTAGCAATTTACGGGAATTGAAAAACATGACTGATCTTAGATTGGTTCAATTGTATGGAAATCCTTCAAACCAACCCTTTGACCAAGCTCAGTTGGGTACAACATTGACCTACAGAGAAATGGCTACTCCTGAAGGACTACGTGAAATAGCAACATATGCATATGGTGTAGGTCCGGATAAGTCCTACATAATTCCTAGAAACGACAACAACAGACTTGGTGAACCAACTAGTTTTGTGGGGGATGCACATGCAGTCGGGCTTGAAGTTCACCCATACACGTTTCGCGCTGAGAACAGTTACCTCCCAGCGGAGTTTCAGAGTGATGATCCTTCCCCAGATGCTATTGGAGATTTCAGTGGTGAAGTGCGTGCGTTTTATGCAACTGGCATCGATGGTATGTTTTCTGACCAGCCGGACATATCAGTACGCGTTCGTGATACTTGTTGATGCCAATGATATTTGAAACGAATTAACTTTGTGTTATCACGAAGCTAATGTGAAATATTTATAAAAATAAATTTGAATCGATTTAAGTAAATGTAAATCGAAAGTAATTATCAATTGTGAGCTAGAAATACTATTAAACTAAACAAGAAGGAACTATACAAATCGTCGTCGTCGTCGTCGTCGTCGTCAGCCATTCGTAGTACACTGCTGGACTTAGGCCTCCCCAAGACAGCGCCACCCATCATCAAACTTTAAAAATCATCTATATAACAATAATCTCTATAAATATTATAAACGCGAAAAGTTGTAAGAATGTATGGATGTATGTTTGTTACTCTTTCACGCAAAAACTACTGAATGGATTTTGATGAAACTTTACAATAATATAGCTTACACATCAAAATAACACATATGCTATAATATATAAAGATAAACTGTGGATTGTCCAAAATATAACGATTTTCCATCACCACGCGGATGAAACCGCGGGCGCAGCTAGTATAATTAAATAATAACAGTCCATAAATGTCCCACTCTTGGGCTCGGGCCTCCCATAATAGGGGGAACAGAGAGTATACCCGCCACGCTTGTCCATGGCGGCTCGGCAGGTTTGACTCATCGGTTATCTCGATGTGCAGGTTGCATCACGATGTTTTCCTTCACCCTTGTTAGCACGTGGTAATTGTAACAATTCAAAATTAAAAATCGTCTATTATATTATAAAATTCTAAACATGGCGAGTCTGTACATTGTAGCTATTTAAAAAAAAAACAGACATGGACTATATAAACGATGGAGAACATGATGCATTTTTTTACATTTCTTGTCTGTCTGTCCGTTTGTCGGTACTTGTTATCCTGGGAATCCAGCAGTAATTTTTCTGGGAATGTTTTAAAGTGATCAGATTAAAAAAATCGGATTCTAAAGTGATTTTTTTACTGATCGTAGGCAGATTTTATATGATAAAATGGATGATTTTTATGTTGGGTGGTTTGTAGTTATTCGGGTACATAAAATTAGCTTATTCCAACACAGTTTACACTAAAACTTACTTTGTGTCCCGGGAATTCCACGGGAATTTTAAGTCAAGCGTGAATGTAGTCGCGGGAATATCCTAATAAAAACTATGTTCTGAGTAACAAAATATTTTAAAAAAATGTTGTAAAAGGTAATTTCAAGTCTATTTTGTATGCTACAAAAATATCTTGTTTAAATAAATAAATAATGAAGCTCAACACATAAAACTATGTCACTCGTTATCAAGTAGTTTTAAATTGTGTACAAAACGACCTACATATAAATTGTATCATTGATGCACAATGTCAAAGTATAAATAAATTTTGATGAAAGGCCATCTTAGAAAAGGAAACAGATAACGTAGGCATATACACTAATGCAGCTATTCCGTAACTGCGTTATTCTTAACACCACAAATAAGTCGCATTTGGCGACAGTCAATAAATATGCCATCGCAGGTGAAGCCCGAACGTTATACATTTTGAAATTGACCGCAACATTAAAAGTTAATCGTCATTTAAGGTCTTTAAGACATGTACCTATTTAAAATAAATTAGGAATTAGAGAAGATAAGGTGTTAATATGAAGTTTAAGTTGGACGTTAATGAAACCTGAGTTTAAAATGGGTACCTACTTATATTATAGGTTAATGATTAATCACTTGTACATTATCAATTTATTTCCAGCTTTGTAAATCAATAGTCACGCTCCTAATTCAAACTCCCGTCACTAGCAATCGTCAAATTATTGCCGTCTTCAAATGATACGAGATATTTCTTAACAATTTTATCTTAGTGTATGTAGAGTATGTACAGTTGTGATGAAAATAACATTATAACATTATTTTTGCGCGCTATTTCTACTAAGTTCACCCTTGATTTTGTTTACTTTAACAAGACAAAAGTCTAACTGAATTCTTTTCGAATCCCAAGATATACTGAAACTGATCTTCTCAAAACCTAGAAATTATGTTACTTTATGAAATGTAAAGTTCTCATTCCACTCTGCCAAAAATCTCTTGAAATAACCAGGAACATTAAAAGAAGACGTGCGCCGCTCCGGTGTGGCGCCGTAGCATTCGTCCGGCGCACTGCCGCCGCCGCCGCCGCCGCCACTTACGCGCAGCGCGTACAGTATTTAGACGTTGGTTGAGTTATAAACACTTTCCATACTATTTTTATATTTATAGGCAACTTAAGTAATTAAAAATGACTGAGCTCGCTTAAACCGTTAGTTAAATTGTTAGCATGATATAGAACAGATGGATGATAGATACAGTGAAATAATTAAAGTGTTGCATCTTTGGGTTCTGCCTATTTAGTTTCGGTTTGCAGCTCAAGCTTAGGCGCCCGAGTCTTGATTGTGACTAATTTTCGAAGCAAACATAGATGGAGTAGATTTATATGTATACAATAAGCTAAATACCCTGTAACTGTCACGCCGCCGGCGCTGCGCTGCTGCTGATTGAAAACAAACAGCGCGCCGCCGCCCGTGTTTTAACGCGGCATACATATCTACTGTGTATAAATAGTGTCAATTTATAAATATTTCCACTTTACACTCATTTTGTCCGTAACATCAGAAGGAACTTGAATCTAAAATATAAAACAACAAAATTGTGGAAGCAAAACTTTCTGATGGAGACATCAAGGGGGCGGCTAGAATTATATTTTTCAAAGACACCATTGCTCCCAATAACGAGACCACTCTGCGGGCTTTAGAAGAAAAACATCCACATTCAGATGCAGCTCTAGGCTCCAGCTTAGTATTTCCTGAAGAAATCCTAGTTACATACATACATAACTTCACGCCAGTTCCCTTGCGGGGTAGGCACGAACAACAGAGCGCCATTTAGGCTTATTCTTACACACCTCACTTGTTTCTTTGATATTCATAACTCTTGTCATGGACGCGCGTCTGTTCTTAAGGCTCCTGACATCACCTTCTGCTAGTACACGATCAATTTGATCATGGAAGGTGTGTCGTGGCCTTCCATGACTTCTGCATCCATCCACTTTTGCATTGTATATCTGTTTAGTCATTCTTTCATCATGCATTCTTTCCACATGCCCGAACCACCGGAGCATTCCTTTCCTTACCTTCACCCCGACACTCTCTTTCAGACTAACTCTCTTTCTTACTTCGGTATTACGAACGCGGTCCGCGAGCATCACTCCGCAGATTTTGCGCAGTGCTCGCATCTCGACCGCGTTTACTCTACTTTCATGCTCTCTCTTCCATACCCAACTCTCGCTTCCATACGTGAGCGTAGGTACCAGCACCGCTTTGTGTACGGTGAGCTGGGCCTTCTGGCTGAGGTTCTTAGCGCCTAGAAGTTTACCTAACGCTCCATTCAAACTATTCCCCAAATTTACTCTTCTTTCTATATCAGCGGTGTACCTTCCATCCCTGCTAAAAGCACATCCAAGATATACAAACTCATTCACTTGCTCCAGCATAACATCATCGACCATTATCCTTGCATTCGTTCTGGTTTCTTCTCTTTCAAACACCATAACCTTTGTTTTCTTCGCATTCAAATGTAAGCCTCTCGCCTGACAGTCATCTTTCATCATTGTGACTAGTGTTTGCAGTTCTGATGGCGATTCGGCTAAAAGCACGGCATCATCCGCATAAAGCAAAGTACTTACAACTAGATCACTCATCCGCACCCCAACATCCATCGATCTTATTCTCTGGAGACAATCGTCCAGGTATAGGATGAACAGCAAAGCCGACAGCACGCAGCCCTGCCGGACGCCAATATTGACGTCAAACCAGGACGACAAGCTGCCATTCACTCGCACGCATGCCATACAGTCCTCGTAAGTGGACTGCCCAGCACGCATCAATTGGCCATTAATCCCATATCCGGGCAATATGCCCCAGAGGTCCTTCCGCACAACCCTGTCAAATGCTTTCTCTAGATCCACAAAAGCCTAGTTGCAGCACCAAAATCGGTTTTTACATCTATTACGTCTTTCAGAAGTGGTTCAGCCGGTGGGCTTGATGGCTTGACCCCCCAACACCTAAAGGATTTGTTGGGAGGAGGTACAGGCATAGCTGGTGAGACTCTTCTGAAAGACATAACAGACTTAATTAACCTAATGCTTTCAGGTATAACGACGTTGTTCCAACTTTATACGGTGCAATTCTATGTGCTCTAAATAAAAAAGATGGAGGCATACGCCCTATAGCAGTCGGTACTACATACCGCCGCCTTGCCGCCAAGATATGCTGTCGGGAGATAACGGATTTAAGTTCTTCCTATTTAGCAACAAGCCAATTAGGCTTTGGCATAAAGGGCGCTGCGAGGCGGCGGTACATTCACTTCGAAGCTTTGCCTCCAGACTCTGTTGCGAAACTCTTCTGAAGCTGGATGTAAAGAACGCTTTTAATTCGGTCAACAGGGCTACCTTGCTGGCTCAAGTGCGTGATAAGTCCCCAAGAATTTTCAATTTTATCCACCAATGCTATTGTAATAAATCAATTTTATTGTACCAAAATCATAGTTTTTTCTGAAACCGGTTGCCAGCAGGGGGACCCCCTTGGGCCGGCCATATTTTCACTCGCCATTCATCCCATTATAGAAAAATTAAATTCTAAATTCAACGTATGGTACCTCGACGACGGCACCCTTGGAGGAGACATTGATACTCTTAAAAAAGATATACAATATTTATTTCTCGAGTTTGATAAAATAGAGCTAAATTATTCAAGCTTTTAGCAAATTATTAGCTTCCGTCATGTTAGACGAAGTACATACATATATACATAACTTCACGCCAGTTCCCTTGCGGGATAGGCACGAACAACAAGGCGCCATTTAGTCCCATTCGTACACACCTCACTTGCTTCCTTGACATTCATAACTCTTGTCATGCACACTCGTCTGTTCTTAAGGCTCCTGACATCACCCTCCGCTAGTACACGATCAATTTGATCATGGAAGGTGTGTCGTGGCCTTCCACGACTTCTGCATCCATCCACTTTTGCATTGTATATCTGTTTAGTCATTCTTTCATCATGCATTCTTTCCACATTGCCCGAACCACCGGAGCATTAGACGAAGTAATATCTAATATTCCAAAAATATCAAATTATTTTTGTGAAAGCTATTCAAAACCCACAAATCTTATCTATAAAAGCAACCTTATTCTATCATCTGTGGGTTGTCAACAGGGCGACCCGCTAGGACCGGCCATCTTCAGCTTGGCGATCCATCCGGTCATCGAATCCCTCAAGTCGAAATTCAATGTATGGTACCTAGACGATGGAACTTTAGGCGGCGATGCAGAAACTGTAGTCCAAAGACTTACTTAGTCTTATTTCAAAATTTAATTCAATAGGATTAGAGTTAAATTTCTCAAAATGCGAAATTTTCTTGTCCGATAATCTGTCTAAAAACGAAAGCGACAATATTAGCAATATGTTCAATGTCGTCGCACCCGGTATTAAGGTCCTGGAGAAGGATTCTTTTCGCCTGCTTGGAGCCTCTATTCTAGATGAGGCCATACCAAATTATCTGTCTGAGCAATCAGCCAAATTTGATCTATCATGCTCTAAACTTTTCGATATTCACTCTCAAATTGCATATCACATTATACGACATTGTCTGTTTGTACCAAAATTAACATATGTCTTACGATGCGCCCCGCTTTGGAAATTTTCTAATCTTATAAAACCACTAGATGACCGCATCAAAGATGTACTTACTAAAATTTTAAATTCTGAACTTTCAGACAGCTGCTGGATCCAAGCTTCCCTACCCATTAGGTATGGAGGTTTAGGCATCCGCAAAATATCCAGTGTTGCTCTACCGGCTTTTCTTTCATCCGCATATAGCACTAGCCTATTATTTAAAAAAATTATGCAACACTGGAATGATGCCAGTACATCGTTCTTAAATGAAGCTCTAAACGCCTGGAAAATGGTCTGCCCTGGTGAAGACATTCCCACGATCCTGAATTCGCAACGATGCTGGGATGAACCTATTTGTAGATGATTAAATACAGAACTTTTAAATTCCGCTAACTCTACAGGACGTGCCCGCATCCTTGCCGTTTCCCGCAAAGAGTCTGTTTTCTGGCTCTAAGCTATTCCCTCCCCAAACATAGGTACATTATTGGATAATACTTCCTTTTCTTTGGCTATAAATCTGCGCTTGGGTTCTCGCATATGTGCATCACACACATGCGTCTGTGGAACACAGATAATCGGCCCGGGATACCACGGTCTTTCTTGCCGCCGCAGTGCCGGCAGATGGTCAGGCCACGCTGCCTTGAATGATGTCTTACGGAGGGGGTCGTTGCAGTAATAAATAACCCGTTCATTTTCAAAGTATATAATTTTGTATATGATATTTACATAGCCGAACGTATTAATATAAAATATATATTCGGATTTAAAGAGATTAAATTCTGTACATTTTCGTGACTAATTTTCCTTGTGTCTAATGTGACATCACAGTTGTCAATTATAAAAACATTTAATCTTGCCTGCCAGGCAGTAGGCGAACAGGTTTGTTTCGCCACACCACCCCCCCACGGAGACAAAAAGAAGAACTTAAAAAAAAAACTAATTATTACAATAGTAAAAAACTTAATAACTAACAAGCACAGCAACAGATGAAGGGCCTACGAACCAAATGGTAACTTGAACGTGACTGTTCTACCAGACCGAGTTGTGTAGGGTTTCTTGTTGTCTGTGGTGTTCTGTTGTTGGGTGGGAGGTGAAGGTGGAGATGGAGATGCGACTGTGACCGAAAATGGAGAGTCATCAACCACTTGGTACGCGGGTTTGACACGGTCCATGCTGACAACCGCATTCCTGTCTCCGATGGCGATTGTTAAAGTTTTGTCCTTCCGGCTAAGAACCCTGTATGGACCTTTATACGGAGGCTGTAGACTATGGCGAACTGTGTCGTCGCGCAACCAAACATGAGAAGCAGTGTTTATGTCCGTGAAAATGAAAGTGGACTTCTGCCCATGACGTGAGCCAGGAACAGGCTTCAGCTGTGCCATGTGGCGGCGAAGCTGGGATACGAAGACGGAAGCGTCCACAGTTGAGTTTGGAGTCTGCGAAGGAGCAAGAAATTCTCCGGGTAGGCACAGGGGTTCCCCGTACACTAACTCGGCGGAAGAAGCTTGTAGATCCTCCTTTAGCGCAGAACGCATGCCGAGGAGCACTATGGGTAATGATAAAACCCAGGACTCTTGGTGGCACATAATTGCGGCTTTAAGTTGCCGATGCATGCGCTCAACAAGGCCATTTGCACACGGGTGATAACTCGTGGTACGAACGCGCTTGATAGAGCATAATTGCAGTAAAGCTCGAAAAAGAGCAGATTCGAACTGGCGGCCTTGATCAGTGGTAATAATTTGAGGCACGCCATAGCGAGCTATCCACTCCCTGAAGAAGGTCTCAGCCACTTCCTCAGCTGTGATTCCAACCATAGGCCAGGCTTCAGGCCACCTGGTGAACCTATCGACAGCAGTAAGGCAGTATTGAAAGCCCTTGCTATGTGGAAGAGGGCCAACTATGTCCACATGGACATGGCGGAAACGCTGAGTAGGTGTGGTAAAAGTACCAACCGGAGTGGAAATATGCCGGGTAACCTTGCAGCGTTGGCAATCGAGGCAAGAACGCGTCCACTCTCGACAGTTCTTGTTTATCGACGGCCAAACATAGCGGTCAGTAACCAGTTTTGTGGTCGCTCGTATGCCCGGATGGCTTAAATTGTGAAGCCTATTGAAAATAGCACGGCGCAAGTCACGAGGGATAAAAGGACGAGCCTTACCTCTTGAGGTGTCGCATATTATTGCGAACTTTGTACCAGGAATGCTAACCTTAGCTAACTTGAGACTGGAACCTTCAGTCAACAACTTGGCTAACTCTTCATCAGACTCCTGTGACTTGGCTAAAGTGTCATATTCCTCCTCCAATGTTATAGCTTCAACGCGAGACATTGCATCCGCAACCACATTATCCTGACCTTTAATATGTAAAATGTCAGTGGTAAATTGAGAGATGAATGAAAGTTGGTTTAGCTGTGGAGGAGGTAATTTTTCGCGCCTCTGAAGGAATGCATATATTAAGGGCTTATGATCAGTGTAGATCGTCACATGCTGTGCCTCCAAAACATGTCGAAAATGCTGAACAGCCTCGTACACCGCAAGAAGCTCACGGTAATACGCAGGCCACGTTGTCTGGCGAGGGGTAAGCTTCTTGCTAAAGAAAGCAAGAGGCTGCCAGACATCTCCAACACGTTGTTGGAGACAAGCACCGACATGGCTACAAGATGCGTCTGTGAATAAGCCTAATTTTGCAGTGGGATCTGGATGGGCTAAAAGAGTGATATTGACAAGATGGTCTTTGCAGTTCTGGAAAGCCTGAATAGTGTCAGTAGTCCAAGGAACTGGTTTGGGACCCTTTAACTGAGAATCAGCCAGCATGTTGATCAAAGGGGCTTGTAGCTCAGCAGCCTTTGGGATAAAACGGCGGTAAAAATTTAGCATGCCGAGGAACCTGCGCAAGCCCTCAACCGTCTTCGGTAGGGGAAACTCCCGCAAAGCTTGAATCCTTTCAGCTGGTGGTCGAATGCCATCTTTAGAAATCCAATGCCCAAGAAATTTAACTTCATCAGCGCCAAAAACACATTTAGATGAATTGATAACTACCCCATAATCAGACAGGCGTTTGAAGAGAACGCGAAGGTGTTCAGCGTGATCCTGGGGATTACGGGAGAACACCAAAATGTCATCAACGTATGGGAAACAAAAATTTAAACCACGCACAACCTCGTCTATAAACCTTTGGAAGGTCTGCCCAGCATTTCGAAGTCCAAATGTCATATACGGGAACTCAAATAACCCGAATGGAGTGGTGATGGCCGTTTTGCAGATGTCATCCGGATGAACGGGGATTTGCTGGTATGCCTTGACCAGGTCTAACACCGAAAAGATGGTAGAACCAGCCAAGTCTTGGCCAAAGTCACCTATGTGACGGACAGGATAAGAGTCTGGGATGGTGCGGGCGTTTAAAGCACGATAATCCCCACAGGGCCTCCAACCATTCTCACCCTTCTTTGCCAGGTGCAAAGGCGAGGACCAAGGGCTTTTGGACGGTCGTGCTGTACCGCAGGCCAGCATGTCCTCGAATTCCTTCTTCGCAACCTGAAGTTTTTGCGCAGCGAGGCGGCGAGGGCGGCACGCAAGAGGTGGACCATCTGTGGTGAGGATGTGGTGTACGGTTGTGTGTTTGACAACCCTATTAACACCAGGGGGTCGTGTAATATCCGGGAATTCTTTCAGGAGATCTAAATAGGTGGAATTGCCGCTTATTATAGTTTTAATACTTGTTTGAGAAGTGTCCGCGACGATAGCGGTGACAGACAAACGTGTGGTGCCATCTAACAGACGCTGGTTGCGGCAATCTGGCAGTAAATTAAAATATGCCAAAAAGTCAGAGCCGATTATTGGCGTGTTTACGTCGGCTACCACGAAATTCCACCTGAAATCCCGGCGTAACCCTAAATTTAAACAAAGAGATATAGAGCCGTATGTTTTTATGGGACTTCCGTTAGCCGCGGAAACATCAAAATTGGAAGAAGCTATGTGTCTTCCTTTGAGTAGAGTACGCGGGTAACAACTAATGTCGGAACCAGTGTCAATCAGAAATCGACTGTTGGTCCCAGACAAGTCAGTCACAAATAAACGACGGCCAGGTGCAGCACAATCAGTCGCCGTCACTACTGATTGTGAATCGCGTTTAAATTTTGAACCGGTTTCCAATTGCAAGGAGGCATGCATTTACTGGCTTTATCTGCAAATTTTTTATGATACCAGCATATGCGGTTGCTGGATGGAGAGGAGGAGCGCGATCTGTTTTTAGAGCGAGAACGTGAATTAGCCGGCGAGTGGCCAGTAAAAGTGTCAAATCGTTGGGTTAACGCCTCTATCTGTCTCTTTAAATCATCGAGTTCTGACGAAGATGAGGAAACGGCGTGCACCAATGAGGATGAAGAACACGAAGGAGAAGGTGCTTCAACGATGGCATCAGCTATTTCAGCTACCTTTTCCAGCGGCAAATCACGCTGAGCTATTAAAATACGTTGTACCTCGCCAGGCAGTCGACGCATCCACAGCTCCCTTATAATACCATCGTCAGACAGGGAAGTGCCAGCCATCGAACGCAAGTGACGTAAGAAAACGGAAGGCTTGCGGTCCCCAAGCTGTATCTCACTCAGCAAGTTCCGAACGCGTTGTTCCTTAGACGCTGAAAACCGTGCAATTAATTCTGTTTTAAGATGCTCATATTTATTTTCAAGAGGTGGGTGAGCTATAATGTCCTCGACTACATCGGCTGTCTGTGAATCAAGCATGGACAAAACGTGGCCATACTTGGTGGCATCCTGCGTAATGCCAGCAATGCTAAATTGAGCCTCAGCTTGTGCGAACCAGATTGTTGGTTTATCATGCCAAAACGCTGAAAGCTTGACAGAAACGCCGTGAACTGAAGCGGGAAAGGACTGTGGAACCTGTGTCATTAATAGATCCAATTTAATTTGTAAGTCCTTCACCTGTTGCTGAAGAAATTCCTCGTGAGACATAGTGGAAGATAAATATAACAAAGCAAATTATAAAATTAAAATTAACAGAAACAGGATGAAATTAAAAATTAAAAGTACAATTTACCTACCTCAAATTGAGAAATAAATATGTACAAGGTTAACTATTTACATAACAATATCAACGAATGAACATAGTTAAAATTTAAGAAAAATCCAATTTGGTATACGATGCACCTTATAGTCGTCCGTATGCGATCCCCCTTATTTTTAAATAAACGAAAGATCGCTGGAATCACCGTCGAAATTATCCGCTGCGGGCTGTGAATATTATGCTGGAGCGATTCCAATTCAGATGGCCACGCCTGAAGATGGAGTCGAGGCTGAGGGTACACTGCTGAGACCGTCCCAAATATCCTCGCATGAAGATTATTCGCCTTCCAAACTCCGTCCCAAATGGTAATAGTGTTGGGCCACGACGGATGTACGATTCCAAATTTTATGTATTGAAAATTTTGTGCTCAAATTCTCGGGGTCACCATTAATGACGGGTCGTTGCAGTAATAAATAACCCGTTCATTTTCAAAGTATATAATTTTGTATATGATATTTACATAGCCGAACGTATTAATATAAAATATATATTCGGATTTAAAGAGATTAAATTCTGTACATTTTCGTGACTAATTTTTCCTTGTGTCTCATGTGACATCACAGTTGTCAATTCTAAAAACATTTAATCTTGCCTGCCAGGCAAGTAGGCGAACAGGTTTGTTTCGCCATTCTATAATATATAAAACCGAATTCAGTTTTTGTGTAAGTAACATGGAGCTACTACTCAGGGTTTTTCACACGGCGTGGCCGCGGGGATAACTCTAGTGTGTCTTAAATTTGAAAATGAAAATAAAGGTATCTTAGATACCTACCAACGGACCGATCATTATGAAAGTTGACACATACAGATATTTTTGAAGTGAAACTTATTTAGAATTGTTGTGATTTGAAACTCGATGAACATATAACACATAAATCTATTAGGACTAAGCCTGCGACAGAATGAAATAGAATACATTATATTTAATCATTTAAACACTTTTCTCATATAGATAGAGTTTAAGATGTTTTGAAGTTTTTCGTTAATATTTCAAATTTCGTTTTATAAGCTTAAATATATTATAAGGATATAATATATGAAATGTGACTTCACGAAACTGGGAATCCCTCCAACCCCTTGTCACACTTTGTTTCACTTCTACTGCGTATGAACTGCAAACACCGACAATTGTTTTTTTTTTGTAACGTGTAACGACAGTTTTTGTACAGGCCACTTTGTTATAACCACAGAGCATAGAACTTCATCGCGCCGGGAGATCGTGGTGATTACGCACAACGCACGGTTTTTTTTTATCTGTGATTGTAACACTAGTGACAGCGCATTAATTAGTATCGCCCATAGACAAAACTTAAATATCTCTGGTGTAGAGCTTTTGGCGGGAACCAAAAAGAGATGTTGTACTTTGCAGTTATATTTTCTGAAAATGTGTAAAATTTCTCTAAAATGAACAATAGTTTAATATAGTTATAATCAAATGTGGCCTTCCGAGTTTTTATAAGAACTCCGTGTAATGGCGTATGTTGAAGACCTACAATTCAGCTGAGCAATATAAAGAATTATTATACATCAGAATTGACTGTATGAACTAATATTCTCTTGCCTGCCATTGTTTGTGGCATATACTACTACTACACTGGTGTTGCAAAGGTCCATAAACGACGCTAACCGCTTTCCATCAGGTAGGCTGTCAGACTGTCTCCTGTATCAACTGTCGCCAAAAAAAATACCCCGCAGATCATCAACTTGTATACCGTTTTTAAAGTAAGCAGTGATACCGTTCAACCATTCACTATGACATGATGTAATAAAACCTATTTTGTTTACATAAATAAATGTAAATACCTATATTACACTAATAGAATAACTTTTGCCTGTTAGTATTTAATTCTATGACTCATGCACAGACCGATGTGTTTAAATAATAAAACGTCTGAAAAATAAAGAGTATTTTCAGATTCTTCACAAAGTTGCGTTACATTTATTTTTTGGCGGTTGTAGTAACACGCATAACACGCAAATACACGGTATATATAACGTACAAACAACAATCAACTGAATATCAATAGTAATGTATACAACCTAATGAATATTTACATATACGCTAAAATAAAAATACAGAATAGTGTGAGGAAACAGTAAATTATTTATTCGCTATTTTTTTGTTCGTAATAATCCAGGGTAAGTAAGTACTTTTTGCATGGCTAGAACTTAATCCAGATGTTTACGCTAAAACAGTAGAGCTAATTTCAAAACAGTCAAAGTTTAATTTTTATGGTTTCGATACGAGGTCGGATATTTTATTAATAAGATTTAAGTTGTATGTAGATTTTTTTATTTTTTTTTGTTTCTTGCCAAATAAAATTTAGTATGTTTTGGTAAATACTTTTTTTATATTTCAAAGAATTCTCCAACATTCAAATAAAAGAAAAAGAGACATCGAACTTAAAATAACCTTTTTTTATGATACGAGTTCAGCAGACATGCAGACGGCCCACCTGATGGAAAGCAGTTAACACCCCCTATAGACACTTACAACACCAATGGCGTTATAAATGCGTTCTCTAAAGGGAGACTGGAAACTGGCCACTAATGTCGAAACACAACTCAAGGTGGTTATGGCGGCATACCTTAGACCACAGGTGGTAGCCATCCAGACGTGCAAATACCCTACCACCTGGCTATGGGTGCTTTTGTCGCCTCTTACGACAGACCGCCTGGCCGCAGGGTTTTGTTTTCTTTCTCCGTTCCTCCACGCATAAAACCTTCAACTTAACCATATCTACAATAGTACCTATCTGCATTTATGATATTCTGACTATCCATGAATTTAATGTACAGTGTCGAACTGTCCGTAGAGACAAAATTAAAAAGGACGATCTTCAAAACAAGTCCCAAGTTTAAATACATATTTTTTCACTTGTTTTTATGTTTAATTCAATACCGTGTAAATGACCTTGGATGGGTTACATGCATTTTCCTGTATGAACACTTTACTTAAGAGCTGTACACGGTACACGCGTTAATCGCAAGTTGTCGCTCAGTTTGATAGTATCTTAGTGCCTATCAGTGTACATATATTTCACAACTATTTCTGTTTCTCGCGTCCATCTTAATGTAAGTCACATTAATATATTTTCTACTTTGATTTTAACACTAAGACCATAATTATATTATTTATTTCTAACTTGATTTTGAACCCATAATATCCTACTACTGGACTCGAGCCTCATAATTTCGGGGGGCAGATAGTATACTTAATAGACTTAAAAAAGGTCGCGTGTAGGAACTGGATAAGGAAAGCAAAGGACAGGGATAATTACGTGGCGCAAACTTTAGGAGCCTATATCCAGCAGTGAACTACAAATGCCTAACGACGAAACGAGACACTTACCATGATTGTTTAAAGTATTCTGGTAGGTTTCGCATATAATCTAATCTTGATGTATTAATTCCTCTAGATATATTACTTCACGAACAGTACATAGTAATTATAATAATAGACACATTACACCATAAAAATATATGTTTTAAGCGGTAGGTACACGCTCTGTTGCAAAGTTTGGGCGCGGTAACTCACCTTCAACCACCCCGATTTTATACAAATACTTTACTTAAATAATTGAATAATTCTTAGTTGTTATTATAATCTTAATACAAATTATTTGTTTAATACCTACAAAATAGACAATCAAATTTTAGAAAAATATCTTTGTTTAAGGAAATAATATTCTAAAAAATAAAATACCTACCTACATCATCATATTCGTGTTTTTGCAGATATTAGAATGAGGGGAATGCCAGCGATAATTATATTTCTTAGTGCACTAAGTTGCCTAAGTAAAGTTAATCCAGCAACTACCAACACAAAATTAAATCCTGGATATGATCTTTGCAATCCTATTGTCATAGGTCATCGTGGCGCCAGTGGTTATGTACCAGAACATACTCTTGGCTCTTATGCCCTAGCTATCACAATGGACGCTGATTACGTTGAGCCAGACCTAGTGATGACTAAAGACAAGCATCTCATAGCACGCCACGATAATGAATTAAGTTTAACCACAGATGTATCTGAAAGACTAGAATTTGCATCACGATATAGAAATCAAACGGTTGATGGCAAAGAAATCAGTGGTTGGTTCACAGAAGACTTTACTCTAGAAGAAATAAAATCTCTACGAGCCATAGAACGCATACCACATATAAGACCAGGAAATGCTCGTATGGATGGGAGCTTTCGAATTCCAACATTCCAAGAAATCATAGATTTAGCTAAAAGCATGCAAATTAGTCAGAAACGACTTATTGGAATTTATCCAGAAATCAAACATAGCACACATTTTAGCCAATTGGGATTAGCTATGGAGGAGTCGGTTGTTGAAACATTACATAGAAATGGATATCATGGTCCTAATGCTCCAGTCTATATTCAATCCTTTGAAGTGAATAACCTAAAAGAACTTAAAACTATGACCAGCCTGCGCCTTTTACAGTTATATGAAAGTGACAAGTCTCTTCAACCATTCGACCAGGCTGAGGCTGGCACTGGGCTAACGTACGAGGAAATGTCTACCCCACGGGGGCTGCTAGAAGTTGCAACCTATGCGTATGCAGTTGGACCTGAAAAGAGCTATATAATACCTAGAGATACAAGTAACAGACTGGGCAACAAAACCTCATTTGTAGACGACGCACACGCAGCAGGCTTAAAAGTACATCCCTACACGTTTCGTGCAGAAAATGCGTTCCTTCCTGTAAATTACCAAACTCAAGATAGATCGCCTTCCGCCATTGGGGATTTTACAAGCGAAATTAGGACGTACCTTGATACAGGAATAGACGGCCTCTTTTCCGATCATCCTGATATTCCAGCAAGACTCAGAGGACCATGTATGTAGTCGTAAAGTATTATTGTTAATTTTTATCGCCTTAGGTAAGCGTAAACAGTTTAATTTATTGGTTGTAGCTTCGAAACAAATTAAACAAAACAAATAAATTATTCATAATTATTATTTTTAATTAAACAGAATTATGAAATAATGAATTAAATAAATAATGTCTAAACAAACATGTTTTTTATTACGTTGTAAAATAAATTTATCACCAATAGCCACAGCACACCTTATTTATGCACCAGACCAATACCAGTCATTTGGGGCGAAAAAAAAGGGTTACTTGGAAAGGTTTTCGGAAGTTTTGAAAATAAATGATTTTATAGATTTCGCTCTTCCTGAATAAAATTTCGCCACCTCCGTATCGTTGCCGCTGGCGCCTCCATAATGCGAAAATGGCACCTAATACAGTGAAACTCGGTTCAGTGGGACCTGTATAAGAGAGAAACCTCCATAACTGGAACTCATGTTAAAGTCCCAACACTTTGGCCCTGAATTACCCCTATTAGTGGGACGAAGCAAACCTCTATATCTGGGATTCGTACTTTCGATTTATCATCATAGTTACCTCTATAGCTGAAACAGTGAGTGAATTTTATATGCATAGACCTCTGTAACTGAGATAACATCGTTTAGTTTGTTTACTTACTCTCTAGTTTTAGGTTCGCTTTACTATCATACTGATGTTTATTTGAAAAATGTCAAAACGAAAGCTACAACCCTTATCCGTACGTGAAAAACTGAAGTTAATATCCGTTTATGAAAGTAGGAAGACACGCGATGAAGTCTGTGTCGAATTTATTGTGCCAAAATCTATTCTTTGTAGAATAATTCAGAATAAAGATAAAATTCAATTACAATGTTCTGAAGGACAAGGGAAACTAAAACGTGTACGTTTATCAGAATAATAATCTATATCTCTATAATTGAAATAACCTCTGACCTCTATTCATGGAACCCTCTGTAAACGAGACAGATATTTATTTATACCTGGATATCTGAGACACTGGGTAAGTGGAATACCTACCTCTATAATGAAACCACAATGCAAGTCTCTTGATGTCTCGCTTAACCAGGTTTCACTGTAGCAGTTTTTTGACAATATCTCCTTTCCAACTCATAAACAAAAGTAACCTAGATAAAATTGCCTAAAATTTATGTAATAATATATTTTTGTTAAATTAATAGTTTTGGCGTACTAGCGCCGCAAACTTTACATTCATCTACAATACATCAACAAGTGTTTTTCGTATATAGTCTAATCAAATAAAACGAAAAAGAAATAAATCTCGAAGTGAAAGCCAACAAGCTATAACTTTGTGGAAACCTTGAGTTTGGTGTTCGAAAATTGTATCAAATTTTCTTTATAAAAGGCAATAATGGCAAAGGGTATCTAAAACACAAATATATACCTCTAAAATGTTCAAAAACAAGCATTATAAAACCATAATTGTTAAAAAAATACATTGTACGGCCTCTTGGTTAAGTTTAGTCCAGTTCAGCGTGTCTTAGATCATAATTAGTAGAATCTGGCATAATTGCCTTGAAACGGAACTATTTTTTTTCTTTTCTACTAGCCACATCTCTAACCAGTCTGTAATTCTGCTTTGACATATGATGTAAACAAAAGTACAGATGCTCGTAATATTTTTGTTTCATATTAACAGTGATTGAAATACGTGAAAAACGTAAAGAAATGAATAGAATTGTTCTAAGTTCGGGAAGAACAATAATTTATAAAGTTTACAGGCGATATCTTGCGGAATATGAAGCAAGAAGTATTTTATTGAACCTCGACCATGTTTACTAAAGAACTATAGAAAGAACCATTTACCTGATATGACAGGTATGTTTAAGTTTATATTGTTGTTTTTAATTCAATCGTATATCACTCGATAAAGAAATCGCTATTTTGGAACTCTCATACAAGATATAATTGAAAATTTTGTATAATTATCAGATAGGTTATGTTTATATTTGTTTTTAAGTATTTGTTTATACCGGGGCCACACCTGCGAAAATGTTATCATAATGTGGGATTGCTTGTCATAAATGTACGATATATTCTAAATGAGAAAGTAACTCTGCTGTCTGTCTGTCCGTTTTGTTTTCATGGAAAAACTACTCGACCGATTTGGCTGAAATTCACTATATCCTAGTCTTGCCATAAATATTGTAACAAAGAAAAAGAAATTCATTTATAAGTTTTACAGTGCGTTAGTTTAATACATAAATATAAAACAATTTAAAATATAAAAAGCTTATTCGAAGTGGCCTCCAATGGCTGCAATACAGTCCCTTAAACGTTGAGACAGTTATCAATAGAAGCACGCCTTCTTTCCATGGGAAAATTTTTCACTACCAATCGTACGGATTGTTTTAGGGTCTCCAAATCATCATGGCGTTTAGAGCAAGCCGTACTCTCTAAAACTGACCATAAATCATAACCCAGCGGATTAAGATCGGGACTAGACGACGGCTAGTCTTCAGCTCTGATGAAGTCCGAAACGGTCGTTTCCAACCAAGACTGCGTGGACCGAGCTTTATGACCCGGCACCGAGTTTTGCTGGAAGGACCATTCTTGGTTATTGAACATGGTGTTGTTAAAGGGCTTAACTTAAAATGGTGTTTTGATAAACTTGTGCCGATGTTTTGATACCTTTTTCACAAAAATATGGCTCAGTAGGGACTGAAATGGTGGGGTGTTAGCTATGAAGGAGGGCTTCATAGCTAACACCCCACCAAACCATCACTGATGACGGATAATGCCCACGTTACACTCTATCGACTAATTGAGAAGCTTCCTTAGAGCTTTGAGCATAAACACGGGCATTTTGTTTGTTAAAATGTTGCTCAATTGTAAAAAAATTCTCATCCGTAAACAAAATTTTTCTGTGACCTCCCTTTGCGTACCGCTTCAGTAGTTGTGTCGATTTTACCACCCTATTCTTTTTTAAATTATGAGTTAAGAAATGACCAGTGCGTCTCTTATAAGCCGCAAGTCCTAACTCATCTTTTAAAATACGCGACATGGTTCTAGGTGATACCTTCATCTCCCGAGATAAATTCTTTTTCTTTCGGACAGGATTTCTTCGAATTCTTTCCCTTACTGCTTTGACCACCTTTTTCGTACAAACGATCTTTTTCTGTCACAAACAGAAGAGGTCTCATTGTACCTATTAATAGCCCGGTACACAAACATTTGACTAATACCAAGCGTATGGAGAGTTTTAAAAATTGCATTTGGCTCCATACCTACTTTGTGTAATGCAATCACACCGATTCGGTTCTCTTTATCGCCCCACTCCATTTTAATATCGCAAAATGTTGTGAAATGTATTGGCGCCAAAATGAGAAAATACAATGAACAATCATATAAAAATGACAGATTCCAAATTCAAATGTAATATTTTGTTTCTTTTTAATTGTAACAGTATTTATGGCCAGACAAAGTATATATATATATTCGATGCTGAGGATAAACATAGTATCCCGAAAAATGAAATAGTTTTCGGAATAAAAATATATTTGTCTCTTTGTTATGTATATATTTTTGGTGGTAGGGCATTTGCCCGACTGGATGGCTACCACCCCTGGTGTAGAGTATGCCACGATAACAACTTTGAGTTGTGTTCCGGCATTAGTGACCAGGTTCCAGTCTCCCTTAAGAGAGCAGCAGCACATTTGTAGCACCTTTGGTGTTGCAAATGTCCATAGGCGATGTATGACGGCGATGATGTAACCATTTTCCATCAAGTGGGCCATCTGCCTGTCTGTTGAACTCATGCAATAAAAAAAATAATATATATATCCCTATTAATATTATAAATGCGAAAGTAACTCTGTCTGTCTGTCTGTTCCGTTTTCACGGAAAAACTACTGAACCGATTTGGCTGAAACTCAGTATATATATATTTTCGATGCCGAGGATGAACATAGGATACTTTTTATCCCGAAAATTGGGATAGTTTCCGGGATAAAAATACATGTGTCTGTTTGTTTGTTATGCTTTTACGGAAAAACTACTGGACCGATTTGGCTGAAAACCGGTATATATGTAATTTTCATACCGAGGGTGGACAAGAAATATCTTTCATCCCGGATAATGGGATAGATTTTGGGATAGATTTATGTAAAGGTTATCCTAAAAGTGGGACAGGCTTTGGTTGGTTTTGTGATTTGCCATTTTCATCATTTTGGTTATTTTGTCCTTTTTGATCTTTTTGTCCATTTGGCTCTTTTGCTCTTTTTGCTCTTTTTCTCTTTTGTTATTTTTGAAATTTTTGTCCTTTTTTGGCCATTTTGCTCTTTTGCTCTTTTTGTTGTTTTACTCTTTTGCCCTTTTGCCCTTTTTCCCTTTTGCCCTTTTGCCCTTTTGCCCTTTTGCCCTTTTGCCCTTTTACCCTTTTGCCCTTGTGCTCTTTTGCCCTTGTGCTCTTTTGCTCTATTGCTCTTTTTGCTCTTTTTGCTCTTTTTGCTCTTTTTGCTCTTTTGCTCTTTTGCTCTTTTGCTCTTTTTTGTTCTTTTTGTTCTTTTTGCTCTTTTTGCTCTTTTGCTCTTTTTTGTTCTTTTGTACATTTTGCTCCTTTTGTTTTTTTTGTTTTTTTTGCTTTTTTTTTTTTGCTCTTTTGCTCTTTTTGACAATTTCGCTCTTTTTGTCCTTTTTCATTTTTTGTCCTTTTTGCTGATTTTGTCCTTTTTGTCATTTTTGTAGTTTTCATTGACGGGGGATAGATAAATAAAACTAGGACTGTTTGTAATAGAGGATGAAAGTTTGGATGTGACCAATCATTTCTCAAGTTCATAGATATAAAAATTCATCCCTATTAATCCCTATTAATATTATAATTAATATTATAAATGCGAAAGTAACTCTGTCTGTCTGTCTGTCTGTCTGTCTGTTCCGTTTTCACGTAAAAACTACTGGACCGATTTGGCTGAAACTCAGTATATATATATTTTCGATGCCGAGAATGAACATAGGATACTTTTTATCCCGGAAAATGGGATAGTTTCCGGGATAAAAGTATATTTGTCTCTCTGTTTGTTATCCTTTTATGGAAAGACTATTGGACCGATTTGGCTGATACTCGGTACATATGTAATTTGAATACCGAGGGTGGCCAAGGGATACTTTTCATCCCGGATACTGAGATAGATTTTGGGATAGATTTATGTAAAGTTTATCCCGGAAACTAGGATAGGTTTTTTATTTGTGGTTTGCCATTTTCGTCATTTTGTTTATTTTGGTCAATTTGGTCGTTTAGGTAGTTTTGGTAGTTTTGTTTGGTAGTGTTGGTTGTTTTGGTAGTTGTGGTAGTTTTGGTTGGTAGTTTTGCTATTTTCGGTAGTTTATGCTGGTAGTTTCGGTTGTTTTAGTAGTTGTGGTAGTTTTGGTAGTTGTGGTAGTTTTGGTAGCTATAGTAGTTTTGGTAGTTGTGGTAGTTTTGTTTTGTAGATTTGGTAGTTTCGGTAGATTTGGTAGATGTGGTAGTTTTAGTTTGTAGATTTGGTAGTTTCGGTAGTTGTGGTAGTTTTGGTAGTAGTGGTAGTATTGGTAGTTGTGGTAGTTTTGGTAGCTGTGGTAGTTTAGGTAGTTGTGGTAGTTTTGGTAGTTGTGGTAGTTTTGTTAGTTGTGGTAGTTTTGTTAGTTGTGGTGGTTTTGGTAGTTGTGGTAGTTTTAAATGGTAGATTTGGTAATTGTGGTAGTTTAGGTAGTTGTGGTAGTTTTGGTTGGTGGATTTGGTGGTTTTGGTTGGTAGATTTGGTAGTTTCGGTAGTTTTAGTTCGTTTGGTAGTTTTGGTCGTTTGTGTAGTTTACACAATATTTAGTTCTATAAATAAAACTAGAACGGGTTGAAATAGGGTATTAAAGTTTGTATGGGGGACCAATCATTTATCAAGTTTATAGATATAAAAATTCATAATTTTAAAAGAAAATGCGACTTTCACTCGATCTGTCTGTCTGAATACCGAAAATGGATATAGATACTATTCATCCCGGTAGATGGGATAGTTTGCGATATAAAATGAAGTAAATCTTCCGAGGGCAAATAGCACCAACATAAAAATACAATACAATATATACTGTATTAACGCCTGCTCTTAAAACAAGAGGTACGCACTAGAGTTTGACGCGTGGCTGAGCCGCGGGGTAAACTCTAGTCGTCTATAAAAATGCGATAGTAATTCGATGTCTTTCTGTTATGTTTTCGGAAAACACTGGGAATATTGCATCGTTTTAATTGTAATTTTGTTTAAATGTAGTTTTAAAGCCGAAAATGGACATATATACTCATGCCAGGAGTTCGGATAGTTTGCGATATAAAATTAAGTGAATTTTTCGGGTGCAAATGGCACTAACATAAAAATGTTGTACAATGTAACCTATATTAACGCCTGCTCTTTAAACAAGAAGCAGGAACTAGAGGTTAACCCGCGGCGCAGCCGCGGGGTAAACTCTAGTATATATATATATATATATATATATATATATATATATATATATATATATATATATATATATGTGTGTGTGTGTATATATAAATATATATATATATATATATATGTATATATGTATTATATTGTATGTATATGTTTGTAAATTATTTCATGCTAAACAGTTCGGGTTCCACAAAGGTCGATCCACTACCGATACAGGTTTTGAGTTCTTAAAACACATTTATGATGCTTGGGAAAGGTCACAGAATGCCATTGGTGTATTCTGTGATCTATTCAAGGCATTTGATAGCGTTGAATACGTGACCCTCCTAAAAAACCTCAATTATTACGGTATTCATGGTGATTCTCTCAACCTATTATCGTCTTACTTAAATAACAGATCCCAAAGCTTTGAAATTAATAATGTCAAATCTCGTGAGACTGGCATATCTATGGGTGTGCCCCAGGGCTCCAATCTAGGTCCCTTCTTGTTTTTGATATATATTAATTATTTGCTATATTTTATTAATGATTTGTGTGAGATAGTATTGTTTTCTGATGAGACGTCACTTAAATGTAAAGTTGACAGAAATAAAAAGAACTTTGATGACGTAAACAAAGTCTTATCCCAAATATCTAAGTTGTTTACTGTAAATAACTTATTACTCAATCCGAATAAAACGAAATGTGTTAAGTTTGTTATGACCAATGTAAAAGAATACGATATTAATATCTCTCTTAACGACACTAGACTTAACCTAGTAAATTCAATTGTATTCTTAGGCATTAACATAGATCAGAAGTTCCAATGGGGCGCTCATATATCTAGTCTCTCAGGAAAACTTAGTTCTGCCGCATATGCGGTCAGAAGAGTTAGGCAGTTCTCTGACGATGAAATTATTTAAAAAGGTCAGATTAAAAAAAAACAAGTTCCAATGTGATTTTTTAACTGATCGATATCAAATTTAATGTAATAAAATGTGCGATATTTTTTTTCCCAAGAATTCGCAAAAATTAGCTTATTCCGACACAGTTTTCACTAAAACGATAACTTACATTTTTTTTTCAAATGCTGCTGTATTTTGTGTCCCGGGAAACTCGCGGGAATTTCAGGTCAAGCGTAGACGAAGTTGCGGGCATATCCTAGTTATTAAAATAGACATCATAGCTTATGTTGAAAAAATGCATGCATGTCGTAAATAAAGCAACCTGATACTTGCACGATGTTTGACGCAGTTCCTCCTTTGGGATAAAGATATAAGCCGTTTCACGCAGATGTGGCCATGAGTGTAATGCGTTATTTGTGATCTAATTAGGCCACAAGAGTTTCTAGAGTTTAGACAAATTTGCGAAAGTGGTGCCCCTATTATTTTCTGCTTTATTTTGCCACATCATACATACTGGTTTTAGGGTTATCATAAACCTAACAGCTATATCTGCGGAATCTAAGGTCTAATCCAAATGAAATTTATATGGGAACACTTTCAAGCTATATGAAAGCCAGTGCAAAAAGAATGATTACAATCAGTTCAGAAACCAAAAAGTTATAAACCTAAAAATACCTCAATCACTAAATATTTTCGATTTGATTTTAAGGAATTTCCTCCTCTATCTTCGGAGTTCAAAATCCAATACTAATAACATTTTTATGGGATTACTATGATATGCCCGCGACTTCATACACGCTTGACTTGATAATCCAGCGGGATTCCCAGGACACAAAGTAGTACCGCAACATTTAAAAATAATGTAAACTATTGATCAACGAAAACAGCATCGAAACAGGCCCCGTAGCTTTTAAGTGAATCCCGAACAAACAGACAATAAATCTAAAAAAAAAAAATGCAGATTATTCTCCATGTTACGTACGTTTAGTTGATTCCAGTTGTTTCTTTTTAAATAGCTTTAATGTACAGATATGACATATATATAATGTTATAATATTATAGATCTTAAACAATGTGGAGTTCAATGCAAAAATATATTTTAAAATCAGTTAAAAAAAGATGTCTAAACAATACCTCAATAATGACACCGTGGCAACATTAGTGCCAACATAGAAACAAGCACGTAAGCGCGAAACCATTTTTTTTTCAGGCGGGGGAAATGCATTTCGCACATACCGGGTCCTTTGCTAGAGATTAGACCGTTGTCAATCATGGAGGCATTCCACTGAGGGCAATCCAAACAGTAATCGACCGGCTTGTGTGGAGACTCGAACCAATGGACAAATGCCCAAGGGCTAATACCCCACTAAAACCACCCTCCTCCGATGCCCCGCGCTTATGGTAGGAAAGGCATGAGACTTAGAACGTAGTTACGCCCACGCCGATCCTAGCCCAATAAGTACATGAGAGTTCCCCTGGAAGAGCAAACTTACTTCGACGACAGGGCTTGAAGACTCCTCTGCTCCCTAGATGCAAGAGGGCCCCTGAAGCGGTATTTTTCAGGGAGGGAAGTCATGCGCATATCTGCGTCTCCGGGCTCCCGGCTGACGCCAGCGCCCGTGAGGAAGCGCATACATACGTGCAATTCCACTTCTCTCCCTATCTCGTTCCGCAGCCTCCTTTTGAGACATCACTGTCTCGCAGAAATTGGCCGCACCCACCACCACCCAATGATCATCGCTATGCAGCATGGCTTGCACCAGGCTGCCGAGCGAATCAATCGGACCTACTATTGTCTCAAGTTCAAACCTCTGTGGTGACCAGGCTGCGCACTCGACTAGCGTATGAAACACCGTGTCAAGCGCGCCACACTGGTGGCATTGGGATGAAGGCTGACAGCCCGCAATCTGAAGGTCAGAGTCCCGCGTTTCCGCGAGAGCCATCGCAACAGCTGCGGTCGAATCGCTTCCACCGTATCAACGCCCGCCACAGGGTTTTCCAACTCTACCGACCAAGATTAGGAGAACCGCGCTGGGCGGAGCAGAGCTCGACGCTGGCGGTCGTCGTCGGAAGGGAGAGGTGTTTGTGGAGGAGGTTTGGGAGGAAGGGGAAGGAATACAAGGATTTGGAGTGGATAGGGGGGCACCACTGTCACGGAATGAAGGGGAGAATGTGACAGTGGCGGCTCAGGGCCCCGAGGACGCATCCCCTTGTACCGCTTCCTAGACGGAGACGTGTCCAGGGCGGCACCCCCTGGAGGACGTAAGCGCGAAACCAATATTAATCTGTGGCAAGGAAAACAGCGCGCCGTTTCGTGACACCGCGCACCTCGCAACTTTCGCGCCAATCCTCTTCGCGCGTAGCGTAAACAACATTCAACGGGAACCGAAGTTCAGTTCGGAATATTTCGACTGACAGTCCGATTCACGTCTTCAACGGGAGCGCACGACATCCGTGCTCGTGTACAAACGTCAATTTTTGCGCTTGCTATTATAAATCATGAGTGTGTGTGATTAAAAGTGTAAGACGCAAGTTCTCTTTCATTGACCCGTACACCGTTCAACGGCCGCAACCAACCGTCATCCATCATCACATCCCTCAACACCTTTTCTATTTTATTTCGGGAAATATCTTGCTATATATTCCGTCAAAGATCTGTAACTAGCCAACTGTCCACAGCAGTGTGCAAATAAACAGATATCATTTGGAAAAGTTTTTGACGGAACTGTAAGGGGATGTTAAGGCGTTAAATTGAAACTAGCAGCAATGCTTAAAGTAAAATAATATTTCGGGTGTGTAACTGATGAAACTGGACTAAATGCTGAGCTATAATCACCACTTCATTAAAATACTTTTTGAGGGACCGTGCGCGTTTGGAAATTATGCCGTGCAGACTTATTTTCTCGATATGTATAAATATTCCTGTATAATAAACAAAAATTGTAGGATATTGTTTTTTCAAGTAATAATTGTGTTTAGTCGAAAATATGCAGGCAAATGGCATACCGAGTTGTCTCAGGATTTATTTACATTGTTTGACGTCAGTAAAAAAAAGACTGTGTGAACTAAGTTCCTTAGCCTATCATTGTTGCAAATAAAACAGTAACAGCAACCTGTGACAGCATCAGATATTGTTTGTCAGAGAAGTGTCATTTCTTTTAGTGATGGATTAGAATACAATTATACTACTCGAGTCATTTGAGTATATGATATTTACATTTGAGAATACAGATACATTTTTAAACTGACCCCTTTACCCCACATCCCTGTACGATATCTTATTAGCTAAAATTCCGATAACCCACTAATATTAAATCTCTCCTTGTCCTCATATGTAATCGTCTTATATTCAATGTTTCAACCAAATATATTTCCGTTAATAATATAAAATTGTAATCCTATGACAAATTTTATATATATTTAAATAATGATATTGTTTCAGGTGGTGGTGGTTGTGAACTAATACTGGAACAAGTTTTTATATGTTTTCACCTTTTTTATGTTTTCTCTTTTTCACACCTTAAGTTGGCAGTAATAGCAGTTCGAACAAGAGCAAGTCTTGCCCAAAAAACAAAAAATGAAGTAAGGAGTAGTTTTCCAATTTCACTCGAGAACCACTTGGCTCTTTAATAACTCTTTGAGTATTTTTAACTCTGAGTTGTGTTCCGGCCATCTGTAGCCAGGTTCCAGTTTCTCCTTAAAGGCTGGCAGCATATTAACAGCACCTCTGGTATTGCTAGTGTCCATAGGGGACGATAACCACTTTCCATCACAGTTGAGCCGTCAGCATGTCTGATGTGCTTCAGCAAGAAAAAAAATGCCGTTTCTATTTAAAATACGATAAATTTCTGTTTCTCCCGGTGAGTGCTGCCACTCACTAGCGACGCGTTGATTTTCTACACTTGATAATTGTTTTTGCAGATATCAATTGATGAACTCGTAACTCGAGTCATTGAAACAAAACTGGACTCGAGGTACATCACTAATTTATTTAAAATTTTATAAATAGATTTGGAGCAATTCGGAGTTCGAAATATTGAGGTTTAGCTTTATATTGTTTATATGTATTGTTATTCCTCGACGCAACAGCACCTACGTTTCCATGAAATAGAAATGTAAACAGAAAAACAATCTCATCAAATTAATTCAGAAATGATAAGACAATCTCTAAAATTTAGGAACACAATAACCTGTGGTTTCGTGGTCTTTCTACGTAAGTGGAATTTAAATCATTTTTCTAATCAAATTTTGTTTTCTATTGAAGGTTAAATTAACTTTAACGTTCTTCAACAATCGAACTGTTTTATTTGAAAGTAAAAAGGTACCATATGTACAAACATTGAAAGTTGTAACAGTTTCACGGTCGACAGTTAACGCAATCTTTGTTTATAAAATGCACATTTACTCAAGACTTCAAATTGTATTTTTCAGTAATTTTGTTATTCCTCATAATTACTCGAAGTAACGTTGACGACAGTCGAGTAAACAAGTCACACATAAGACTGGCTGATGATTTCGAAGATATAGAATACAGGAGATTTGATATTAAACCAAAGACCGACGTATATATTAGTGTAGGAAAGATGGAGAAACAAGTTCAATCTGCTAATATTGATGATACTACAAAGAGAGAATTAAAAGAAGCCAAATCTAGAATAGAGGAGCTTGAAAAGAAAATAGCGATATTAGAAGGAAGAGTGCCACAGAAATATCCTGATGTCAAATTTCTGGGATATAAAGAAAGGAAAAGGATTTTGGTAAGTCAATTAATTTTTGCCTGTATAATTAATCTTTATTTTTATACTTGTTTTAACATTTACATTTTTCAAAAACAGTTCAAAACTTTATATTACATTATTTATTCATACACAATAAATTCAATCTATCTTATATATCATCTAACTTTTTACCATCATCTGTTTTTCCTGAAAAATACAATCTAGGTGTTTTCAAGTCTCACGGGAACATATCTTTCTAAGTAAGTGTGTTCCACCTTTGACAGCATTTCTACCTGACATCAGGTGCAATTTCAGTGTAACATGAAACTATTCAGTATAAAAAAAATCATTATATCTTTTTGTACTTTACATAATAGTGAGTGACTAACTCAATAATATAATACTGATTCTAGTCCCAAGCAGGTTGTACTTGCCTACCATTTTCTCTATTGAAATTTGGGTGTTTTTTGGTTTCAATATATTTAGAATAAATTTGATTTCAATATTTAATATTCCTTATACATAATTCTGGGTATGAAATGATTTGTGGTTTATCGAATCTGATGTAGTGTTTGGGTTTATCCAGAATCCAGTGTGTGTTCACTGATTGACGTACCTATTGCTATAAGACAGGCCAAATCCTTTCAATGCTTTAAAACTCAGATTCAGATGCATTATTTTTCTATTGTGTATAGTAAATTCCTAATATTTTTATATAATTATATTTGTGTGTGTATTATCATCTGTATATACAGATGTTTGTATATGTATTTGTGTGTATATATATATATATATATATATATATATATATATATATATATATATATATATTGTTTTTGTACCTATATGCACTTTGTATACTTATCATTACTTTATAGAGTGGCCTATCATAAGTTTAAAAAAATTATTAATCCCTGCCAAGGGTTACCCGGAAGAGATTGCTTTTTAGTGCTAAGGCTACCCATTGTACTATCTTTTATATTTTTCTACTTCTGTTTGTCTATGTTTTGGTGTGTGGTATCAAGACTTACTTACCTACCTAATATATCTCTTTTAGGTGACTGGCGGGGCTGGTTTTGTAGGATCCCACCTTGTTGATATTCTTATGATGCAAGGCCATGAAGTAATAGTGGTTGATAACTTCTTCACTGGCCGCAAACGAAATGTGGAACACTGGTTCGGTCATCGCAATTTTGAAATGATTCACCATGATATTGTGAACCCACTGTATGTTGAAGTAGGTATAACAGCAAGAAGTATTACACTATTTTTGGATAATATATTTACATCATAATTAATGATTGATACCTTTATTGCTATTTAAAAATCATGTATTATATATACTATTGGAATTTTTTGATGACACAGTTGTATCTAGTTTTTATATTGAAGGGGGTGACCCCATATAGGGTGGACGAACGAGATGGAATGCTCCTCCATCTTAATGGAAGATCTTCCAGCGAGGCTAATGTTGTTCCTCGCAGGCCTTGGCCCATCTGTTATAGTTGAAATTTCATATATATTCTTTGTATATTTCGGGAAATGTTTGTGACATCAATTATTGCACCGCGCCATCTATTGGCTTGTAAGTGTTCCACTACAATATTACACAATCCAAATTGAATTTAAACCTAAGTTGTAATGAAATTTATGTGAAGGTCATATAATGTATAAGCTAAAGTTTATATTTAGGTTTAATTATTTATTTGTAGCTTTTCCATCATAAGTGTCAGTGTTATCATAGATTAGGTATTAATTAATTAATTAATTTTAGTGTATTGAACTTACTATTATTTCTGTCCTTTTTCATTTTCTAGATAAGTATCCATTTTTGGTTTAGATTTATTACTCTTATTATTTTGGCCTTTAAATCTATAGAAATACTGTAGTATACTTTTTAATCTATCTTCTAATGAATCTGTAAACTCTGTTCTATAACCTCGGTTCGAGTTTGTACAATGCGTTTACAAAGTTGAAAAAAATGAGAGGTGCTAATTCGGACCAGCAGATTCTGGATTTTTTAGAATTTTGGTCAGTTTGTTTGTCTGATAGAGCATCACGTGAAAACTACTGAACGGATTTGAATGAAACTCGACACGGAGCTAGCTTATATCCCGGGGCGTAAATTAGGATACGTATTTATCTCGCTAAATGACGTCGTTTCCGGGATAGACGAAAATAGCGAAAAAGATGGCGCTGCGATTGCAACTTTTTGGAAACTACAAAATTTATATGAACGAAACTCGACATAGTGCTGGCTTATAGTCCGAGTTAACACTTAGGATACATTTTATCCCAATGAAGGATGTCAGTTCGTTAAAATAAACCGATTAGCAAAATAGATAGTGCTGCAATCGCGTTTTTTCAATTAACTAACAAATAACTACGTCATAAACAACATGTCATTCATTATATTACTTCAAAGTAGGTTAGCGTCGACGCGCCTGTATGTTTTGCTGGGCAGTTGTGTAGACTATATGGATTTAGTTTCTTTGTTATTTTAGTGAATTTAACAATAAACAGTAAATTTAGTTTTTAAGTAAGTAACATAGACCTACTAACTGAGGTCATTCACGCGGCGCAGCCGCGGAGAAACCTCTAGTAATAAATAAATAAGTCTAATTCCTAATTTAAGTAAACTATTTTTCACAATATTATTGCTGTTTACTGACAAGAAATGCCATGAAATCGGCATGGATAGCCAAATTATAGTCACAGATTATAATAGCGCACTTTTTTTCATTATGTATTTAATTTATATTTATTTGAAAGAGAATGTCCATTCAGGTTTGTCCTGGTTTATGTAATAATACACAAATTCACAACAAATATATTAAAATTAGACAAACCAAGGTGTTTGTTTGATCAACTTAATATAGGTCCAAAATCATTACATGTAAAAATGGTTCAATTCTTGTTTTAGGCAGATGAGATATACCATTTGGCTAGTCCAGCAAGCCCACCGCATTATATGCAAAATCCAGTGAAGACAATTAAGACTAATACCCTAGGAACAATTAATATGCTAGGTATGTATCAGGTACTTCGAATTACATTCCATGGTCATTTTTTGATGATTATCAATGTAGTTATGTATTGAACAAAGTAGTTGAGACTCTCGTGGTCTACTTCCTCGTATATTTTGCCTTGATATGTCATTTTTGTTTGTAAAAAGATTTGTTAATTGTGCTCCATTTTCAACCACATCAATGCTTATGATTAGGCATGGTCAAATGTCAACCATTTATAATAAATAATATGTGTGTGTCTTAAAAATTAACCAGATAAATGTTTTTATAACATTTTTAGGCATGTTTTTATTACAGATTACCAGAGTTAACCCCGCAGGCCGCGTCACGCGTCTAACTCTAGCGCGTCCTCTTGTTTATTAGTATTTATTTATTATCATTATTTTATGTGCATGTAAGGTTTTGGTTTCATGGACTCATAAAGACGTTTGTGCAAAAGTCCTTAAAATAAATTTTAAAAAAACCTCTTGTTTAAAGAGCGGGCGTTAATACAGGTTACATTATATTAAAATTAAATGTTTATATTAGTGCTATTTGCCCCGGAAGATTCTCTTCATATTATATCGCAAACTATACATACCATCTCCCGATACACTATTCTATTTTGGTATTAAAACTATATAATTGAACAAAATTACAGCAAAACGCTACCTAGTACTCCTAGTAGTTTTTCCGTGAAAGTTTAACAGACAGATCGAGTTACTATCGCATTTTTGATAGATATTTTTTTTTATATCTATAAACTTGAGAAATGATTGATCTCCCATACAAAATTTCATCCTCTATTTCAACCCGTTCTAGTTTTATAATTTATCCCCCGTCTATCTATATGTAAACTACAAAATGACAAAAGGGATCAAAATTACCGAAATGGCCGAAATGGCTGAAGCGGCAGAAATTGCTGAAATGGCTGAAATAGCCGAAATAACGGAAATGCCTCAAATAGCCGAAATAACCGAATTGGCTAAAATGTCCCAAATAAAGGATGTGACCGAAATGGCTAAAACGGCCGAAATGGCTGAAATAGTCGAAATGAACAAAACGACCGAAATGGGTGAAACGATCCAAATGACCAAAAATACAAAAAATGACTAAAATGGCAATTCACAAAAAAAACCAAACCTATCGTACTTTCTGGGATAACCTTTACATAAATCTATCCCATTATCCAGGATGAAAAGCATTCCTTGTCCACCCTCGGGATTAAAGTTACATATATGTATATATACCGAATATCAGCCAAATCGATCCAAAAAAAGGTTATTCCGTAAAAGCATAACAAAGAGACAAATACATTATTATCCCGGGAAAGTATCCCACTTTTCGGGATAAAAAGTATTCTATGTTCATCCTCGGCATCGAAAACACACACACACATATATATATATATATATATATATATATATATATATATATATATTAGGTTGGAGGAAAAAGTTTCTTCGCATTTTATATAAAAATTCAAAAGGTTTTTTATAAAGTTTATTTACATTTGACTAAAGTATGTAGGTGCCATTTTGTTGGATAACTTTTTGCCATCTTGTAGGTAGGGACGTGATCCCATTGCTATAAGGGATCCTATAAATTTTGGGGCTTCTGATCAACAAACAGCGACAAGTGGTTTTGGCAGTCCTCTCGTGATGTTAACCTGACACTGCCTAAGGAATTCTGCAGAGACCGAAACAGGTGAAAATCTGAAGGTGCAAGGTCAGGACTATACGTCGGATGCATTAACACCTCCCACCAAACTCTCGTAATTTTTGCTGAGTGGCTAAAGATGTGTGAGGTCTAACGTTATCATGGTGAAAAACCACAACCCCTTCTATTGATTAATTCCGTCCGCTTTCTCCCAACTTTTTGCTTTAATCTAATCAGTTGTTCGCAGTACAGTTCAGAATCGATGGTCCTGCCTGGCGGTAACAGCTCATAATGAATGATGCCCTTCCAATCCCATCATACACACAGCATCACCTTGTTGCGAGTTAACCCGGGTTTCGCCACAGTCTGTAAAGCCAGATCGGCCTTTGACCACGGTCTTTTTCGCACGTTCTTGTCGTACGTGATCCACTTTTCATCACCAGTTATCAGCTTCTTCAAAAATGGTTCGGCTTCATTACGTCGTAATAAAGAATCACAAATGACTACACGGTTCATTAGGTTTTTTTCGGTGAGCTCATAAGGCACCCTAATATCGAGCTTTTTTGTGTACCCAGCTTTTTTCAAATGCGCCGAAACCGTTTTGTGGTCAATTCCCCAGTTCTCCAGCTATATCGTAATTATTAATATGCCGATCTTGCTCCACTTTTTCAAAAATGGCACCAATTTTGTCCGTAACAGGGCGACCAGAGCGACGTGCATCTTTGATATCAAAATTTCCGGATTGAAAACGCTTAAACCAAATTTGCGCTACTTTCACAGATACTGCATTAGGTCCATAAACATCACAAATTTTTTTCGCGGCTTGTGTTGCATTTTTACCTTTTTTGTAGTAAAATTTTAAAATGTATCGAATTTCTTCATTAGATTCACTCATTTTAACAATAAGAAAAACAAATGAAAATCACACATTTTCCTAATTTGAATTTGGAATTGTCGTCTTTAAAATTAAAATTTTTAATGATACCAAAACCAGCCAGATTCAAATGGTATAGCCAAAGAGATCGTATTACAAGTTCATACATACTATATGCAAAAAGATTTTTTCCCCAACCTATTATATATATATATATATATATATATTGAGTTTCAGCCAAACCGGTCCCCTAGTTTTTCTGTGAGAACTTTTGCATTCATAATATTAATAGGAATAGTGCTAGTGAGCTACTAATTGAAGTAAGAATCATCTGTATCATTCCTATGACATATTCATGTTGTTATTTAATAACCACGAGGTGATTCCGTAGGAAGATATCCTATGAAAATCCAACCTGCGTATTGACGCAGGTTGGATTTTAACTGGATTGGATTGGACGAAAACCAATTAATCCAAACTGACAAGTGTGAGGGATAATCTCCGTTTCCCTGAAATACGTGAGCCTAAATGTATACAACAATAGGAAGTTTATGAGATACTATTATTATATGCTGCCCCCTTCCTCCCGGACCTCGATTGCGAGCAGTCGTGTCTTAATATATTGTCGCAGTTTTTCTTGTTTCAATATTTTATTAATAATTCATATAGTTAAACTAAAAATACGATTAAAAAAATAGGAGTGCATAATAACTAGAATGTTGTTAGTCTAAGAAAGTGATCTTCGTCAATCGCAGTGATCCTGGTACCTGTGACTAGTGAAAGTAGCCTTAAAAACAAAAGGCTGACTCCGCACTCCGACACTCCGCAAGTATTCTCCAGTGTAAATTGTATCAATTAATAACTACGCCCCCTTGCATTGTGTTGATGCTACGTCACGGATTATTTAACCATCTATTTGCACATACAGTGTTGGTCATATAATTAAGAACACTGATTTAAAGAGAAGATTTTTTCAAACTAAAATGCAAAACTAATTGCATGCAATTTTTTTATTTCTCTCGTTATCGTAAAACTACCGCTATATTCATTGATACGATTAACTAAAAATAAATAGACAAACTTTTTACACTACTTCTAAACATATTATTCCTATTTACTGGCTGGTCACGTAATTAAGAACGCTAAATAGTTTATACCTTTATTCAAATTTAAATAGAACACTCACGTAGATTTGTTACTGTTTGTATAATTTTAGCGCAATGTAGTGCTGTAAAAGATTAAAAGTGATTGCTTCTTATGAAAAAATAATGGGAAAAAATAAAAGTTGTGATAAATCTACAAGGGAAGTAATAATGAAACTTCGCCGGAAGAATTGGTCTTATAAAAAGATAGCCGACCATCTGCAATGTTCAAAAACGATGATTTTCCACGCTATAAAGCATTTTGCTACGTATCACTACTTGGAATGTTCCACGTGTACCTAAGTAGAGAAAAACAACTCCTCGAGATGACTGAAACATCGTTCGTATGGCAAAACAAAATCCTTTTAAAGGGTCCAATGAGCTGAGAAAAGAATATTTTGGTGAAAACAACCCTTCAGCAATCTCAGCACGCACTATTCGAAGACGTTTGGTAGAAGAAAAATTGCACGGTAGGATAGCAAGAAAGGTTGAAACTTTGCCACAGGCAAGCCCGGCTTGCATTTGCGAGAAAGTATTAAAATTGTACTCTGCGACAGTGGAAAAATGTACTTTTTTCTGACGAGACAAAAATAGACAGAGTATGTCCTGATGCAAACGATATGTATGACGTCCCCCGAATACAGCATTCGACCCTAAGTACACGAAAGTTACATTAAAGCACGGTGGTGGAAATGTGAAAATTTGGGGGTGCTTTTCTGGACATGGTGTTGGACCTGTAAAGTTGATAGAAGGTAACATGGATCAGTTCCAATACAAAAATATACTGGAAGAAGCAATGTTACCTTATGCTGAAAACGTTTTACCAGTTATTTGGACATTCCAGCATGACAATGATCCAAAGCACACTGCACGCACCGTAAAGGAATTTCTTACAGTGCAATCAGTTTCTGTCTTAAACTGGCCAGCTTAACAGCCCAGATCTAAACCCAATAGAGAATCTGTGGTTCAAAATAAAGAAAAAGGTTTCAAATACACAGTGTGGGAATTTAAGAGAGCTGTACGACGTTTTTTTAGAAGAATGGAACTCTATTTCTCTGCGAAATGTCAAAAATTAATAGAGTCAATGCCTCGCCGGTGTAAAGCAGTAATTAAAAGCCGTGGATATGCTATTAACTATTAATTTTAGTTAAAAATGTATTAAATTGCTTTTTAAATTTCTCGCGCTACATATTATTGCGATTTTTTAAATGTGAGTGTCATACAAAACGATTCCCGAGCAGTTTAATAAATTGTTCTTAATTATTTGTCCAGCTTCAGTACTATTTGAACGTGTTACTTTGGTAAAATAAATAAAATGTGAAAAAAAATAGTTAGCAATTTTATTCTTTATTCCTAAGCCACGTTGCTCTATTAATGTGGCTATTTTATAACATAACTAGTTACTTCTCAGAAGGTACACATCGCTGTGTATGACACGATTTAAATAAAAAAACTTCTAGAACTTCAAATCGTTCTTAATTTTATGACTACAACTATATATACCGAAGCAATTTATAGTATAAGCCATTCAAGGAAGGGTTGCTTGTGATTTGCAGACTATTATCGAGGCTCTTGTTATAGTGGACGGAATTGGTTTTTGTTCGAAATTGCCGATCGCTTTTTGTTCGAAATTGCCGATCAGAGTCCATTTATATAGACCTCTCCAGTGTGAATCAACTTATTGTAATATTTATTATACCACCCTAGTACTTGTCAGTATAATGTCAAACAAACATATACCGCCGTCAGACTCTCACCAGCCATTAGTCACTGAAAAGCACCAATAATGGGTACAAACATGGAAGGAAATATTGCTTTGAATTCATCTATCTTTTCAATGCAACATGCCTCTTCGGAACCGGAACTGAGTATTACGCCTAAATGACCCGATATGGCGAATTTCAAATCACATTTTGTTCAACCACTTAGACGAAAGCGAAGAGATTGCGTGGAGGAAGATTTATCTGATTTTATGACACAGGTTAAAAGTATGTTTTGATATAAAGGCATGTCAGTCTGTGCAAGACACAAAAATGGAAAAAATCTGCTTAGCCGTCGAGGATATCAAAGCTCAAAATTTGTCTATCCAAACTTCTATGGAATTTTTATCCGAAAAATATGAGTCGTTGAAAACTCAACTAGAGAAGTCTGATTTAGAGAATAAAAAGAATTTACAGCACATTAAGGCCTTCGAGCAAAAATTAGATAAATACGAACGCAGTTCACGCTCTTCCTGTATTGAAATTAAAAACTTTCCTCTTGTCACTGGGGAGTCCCAGCAAGATCTTTTATTAAAAGTGACTTCAATTGCTAAGCAAATAAGCACCGTCATCGAACAATGTGATGTAAAGGATATTTATCGTATTAACACAAAAGTACCTTCTAATAAAATAATCATCGTTGCTTTTGTGAGCGTTATCAAAAAAGAAAACTTAACTTATAAATATAAACATTTTAAGAAAGGTAGCATAAAATTAAACACGGACATGTTTAACTATAACTGTACCAGACAGCCAATATGTATTTCAGAGAATTTATCACAGCAAATGAAACGCCTATATTATTTAGCGCTGGATTATGCGAAGTCTAATGATTATAAATACTGCTGAGTAACAAACGGAAAGATTTTCCTACGAAAAATTGAAGTTGCACCACTTAACTGGATACGAAATGAAACTGGCCTAAAAAACTTGTCAGCTCCACTGTAGCTGGCATTATCGTATTATGATCGAATCTTGTATTGTTATTTTTCTATAGTAGATAGTTTTTCTTTTCTTTATTTACTTGATTTTGTGCTTAAAATAATTAACACACATTACATATTCACTCCATTTTACACCTCATCCACGCCTTTCACAGAGATTCACACACACTTACTAAAACACAATAACAAACATTTACCTTCTATACATGCCAGTTATTTATACCTTTTCATTTATATAATTTTGTATCACAATTTAACTTCGGTCACTAAGGTTATTATATTATATTTATTCTGGATTCTATAAACATTGCTAAATAAATAGAGGACGTATCTGTCTCTAAAAGTTACCTTTGTTCACTTGAAAATTGCAATGATTGTCTCCTCTCAAATTGATTATTTAAATATTTGTCATGTTAATATTAGGAGCATTAGAGGAAATTGTAATGAGCTAATGGTGTTATTAAAACAAACCAGTGTAAATTTTGATGTTATACTATTATCAGAATGTTGGCTTAGCAAATGTCCATTTTTACCCAAGTTATCGGGATACTATATTTTGGAAACAGAGCATACAAATCAAAATGATGGTTTAGTTGCTTATGTGAGAAATAATTTACCATGTATATTTGAATATCCGTCCTTAGAGGCTAACTGCCTTATTCTTAAATTTGGTAAATATATTGCTATTATTGCTATCTATCGCTCCCCAGCTTACAAAAATATAACTAACTTTAATACTTCCCTTAATGACATACTGAAGTCGCTCAGAAAATATAAAACAATAGCATTAATTGGTGACATTAATATAAATATATCTCAAAATAGTACCAATCCCGATAGTGACTACTATTATATTTAAACTTGACTGCATCACATGGAGTATTACCTGTTCATTTGTACCCCACTCGTTGCGATAATTGCATTGATCATATATTATTAAAAACCAACCTATTTGCTATATCTCTTTTACTTGATACATTGATAACTGACCATACCCCGTTGGTACTATATTGCAGTCGGAAGCCTCTTGTACACAGATCTTCTCGTAATCAACATTATTTTAATGAATCCGCTTGTATCAAAGAAATTGAAAATATAGACTTTACTCCTGTAATTACATGTGATAACCCAGAAGAAGCGGCTTATAAATTTACTAGCTGTGCCCGCGACGTCGTCCGCGTGGAATTTGCTTTCAAAACCATCCGATTTTGAAACATTCTTCATTAGTGCTCCGCTCCTATTGGTCTTAGTATGATGATATATAGCCTATAGCCTTCCTCGATAAATGGGCTATCCAACACTGAAAGAATTTTTCAAATCAGACCAGTAATTCCTGAGATTAGCGCGTTCAATCAAACAATATTAGTATATTTGGCTACAACACTAATACTTACATTTTAAATATCGCGATATCTTTTGAATGAAACGTCCGAATTGAATAATTCAAAAAGTTCTAGAAAGGTATTCAATTCGTCTCGAATATGGAGTAATTTATTTTGATAAGGATTAATACCAAGGTACAAAATAAAGAGTTTTTGAACCGACGGCATTTTAATTATTCAAAAAAATAAAAGAAAACACTTATTGTGAGATAACTACAATAGTTAGACATATGGTTACGCCATATTTTTTGTAGACAATTATATGTTCTGCAAAGTGGTAGTACATTGTTTTGTTCTATAATCAATAGTTTTCGCAGCGTACGCCGTGTAAGGATTTTTTTCGGGTCATTTTTTTACACCTTGGGTTACATTATTGGACTTTTAGTAAGGATCCCCAATTTGTTTGAAAATATAATATAGCCCATAGCCTTCCTCGATAGATGTACTATTCAACACTGAAAGAATTTTTCAAATCGGACCAGCGGTTCCTGAGATTAGCGCGTTTAAACAAACAAACTCTTCAGCTTTATAATATTAGTATAGATTAAAAATTTAATGAAAACCGTAAAATCACATACAGTTGTCTCTGTAATCCCATATAGAAAGAGAATAATCATGCCTTGGATTTCCCCCGGCCTTTTACGTTGTATCCGAATCGAGATAAACTCTATAAGAACTCAAAAAGGGATCCTGATAATCTTATACTTAAAACTACATTTATGAGATAAAACTTTTTGTAATAACCTCTTAAAAAAGATCAAAAATAATTATGAGAGTCTAGAGTTCGATAAGCCTAAAGGTAATCCAAAAGCTACTTGGAAGCTAATAAAAAGCAGTGCTAATCTCAAACCAAATACTGAGTTAACTACGGAGTTGTTGTCGATTTAATCTAATGCAAACTCTTCTGTAGACTTGGTCAATAGTTTCTTTGGGAATATAGGTGCTTCTCTAGCTTCTAAATTTATCCCTCCTACCAACCCTAGCCTCACAAAATCTAATGATAATAATTTATGTAACTCTTAATTCTTTTAAATACGGATAATGCTGAGGTTGAACAAATTATCTTACAATTGACAAACTGTGCTCCTGGTTGGGATTTAATTTCATCTTCTTTCGTCAAAGCCGCACGCCATGTTCTGATTCCTATTATTACGTATGTCATCAATTTATGTTTTGCTTTAGGAGTTTTCCCTAAAGTTTTTAAGAAGGCGGTTATCTATCCCGTTCACAAGAGTGATGCTAGAGATAGTGTTAACAATTATAGAACTATTGCGATTCTATAAACTTTTTCTAAAAGATTATTTGTAAAGAAATATTTTTATAGCCTTAATCTCATACTTATGTATTACTGATGGGCTGCAGCAAAATTGATTGCCATTCTGAAGAAGCCATAAAATTATGCACGAACTTTTTCATGTATCGCAAATATGACATACACAACACTAGGGGAGGCGATGCGTTGCTTGCCTCATCCAGAGTTTAAATATTTTTTTACAGTCTTTCAACAGCCCCTTGTAGCAATCTGAGAAAGTTGTGGAAGGTAGTAATTCATTCCACTTCAAAAATCATCAAAATTTCCAGGTCTGGCGCGGCGGGTAGGAGCTAGAATACTAATAGCAAGCACCTCGGAGGTTTATGGCGACCCAATGGTGCATCCGCAGCCAGAGTCATATTGGGGACATGTTAATCCCATAGGTTTGTCTTCAATTTATTATTTATACTAAATGAAACATATATGGAGTCAATTAAGTAGCACAGAACCAAATCACAACCTGAATTAATAGATATAGATGGATAGAAAACTCTTTATACAACCACATACACATAAAGTAAATAATTTACAATCACTTTCTATAAAGGCAGAAACAAAGGTCGGCCTTATCGCTTTAGAGCGATCTGTTCAGACAATCTGGGACTTTTTAATTTATAATTGCTAGACAGAATGTTAAAGTATTATTATATAGGTGAATTCCTCAAGTAGGGCTCCATCATAAATAGTAAAAATTACTCAAAGAAGTCTCTGGGCCCATTTTGAAGAAAACTAAAGTGGTATCATTAGATACTTGAAAAACCAGTTAGTCAGGTATCATATAGACTGATTTTGAAAAGCACATATAGTAATTTTGTTCGGGATTTACGTAAAAACTACTGGACCGTTTTCGATGCAGTTTTTGCTGATCGACAGCTCTAGTTCTTAGAGTTAAAATCTGCGCTACTTTTTATCCCGGGATTTTTTCTGAGAATGATTTAAAATGGCCATATTGAAAAAAATATCGAATTGCAATGCGATTTTTTTCACTGATCGTTATCAAATTTTCTGTAATAACAATGTGTGATACTTTTTATCCTGGGAATTTTCGCGGGCGCGGTTTGAAGTTGTTCGGATGCTTAAAAATTAGCTTATTCCGAAACAGTTTCCACTAAAACGATAGCTTACATTCTCTTTTAATCGCTCCGGTATTTTGTGTCCCGGGAACCCGCTAGAATTTTTCTAGGTATGGTATAAATTAGCTGATTTCGATAAGATTTCACTAGAACGATAGCTTACGTCTTATTTCAAGTGATGCATTACTTTTTTTTAAGTATCCGATTGATATGAAAACAATATAATCCGGGACTTTGATATTCCCCAGGATTTCTAATTTCGAAACCACGTGACATTAGGATCTCCTTAATATGACAGTTTCTGTGTTTATTAGACGTCTTTAGTAGAATAGATGTAGTTATGTATGCCTTTAGTAACATTAATTATCCCAGGTTTTTATGGGAATCTTCGGAATTAATGTATTTTCTTTCTAAAAAAACCGTTACCCTGCTGTAAATACCCTTTTTGATATTAAATACTGGCAAAATAATTGTAATCTACGTTACCTGTGAAGCATGGACAAAGTCACGGAAAAGTCCTAGTTTATACATATAATAGTATTCCCCTCGGTTAGGCCGCGAGTCTAATCCTATGAAGTAGTTCTATTTTACTTACATAAAAAATTAAGTAGGTTTTTTATACATATAAACCTTCAGTGAACTAATAATTACATTGCTTAAAAATAAATCATTGGTTTAGGAGGAGTAAGCGGATATACAGGCAGACGCGGAAAGCGTCTTTGATTTGTACTATGTAAAGATTAGTATGTCACTTGTGGGAATTAAAAAACTTTTTATCTTTTTACTTATCTTTAAAAGTTATGAACTAATTTTGCCACTGATAATACATGGAATTTGATATCATCAGATCCATATCGAACCAAGTTTGGCTGATAAGGCCGTCATTAATTGTTTCTTTATAATTTGACAATGGATCCGTAATACACAGAATTATGTATGTATACAGATATGCATTTACGCTACTAAATTTTATCTCTAAAAATTTTACTAATTTGGGATTGTTATTCTATTCTCTTCTAATACAAACATGTATACGGTGGCAAATAATTTTAAAAAATAATAGGGGCGCCACTTTCGCAAATTTGCAACTCCAATTTTTATGCTGGTGGCTACACCTGCCATAATGTGAAAGATACTGATTGTAGCCCAATTAGATCCAAAATAACGCATTACACCCATCGCCACATCTGCGTGAAACGGCCTATATGTGTAACGTTATCCCAAAGGAGGTACTACGTTAAACATCGTGCAAGGATCAGGTTGCTTCATTTACGACATGCGTGTATTTTTTCAACATAACCTATGATGTTTATATTAATAATAATGACTATAATTTTGTAAGCAAGAGATACCTTGCGATTATTAACAGAACAATTATTTTATTAAAAGAAACTTAACGAACCCTTACAAACCCGCCATGTCGGCTGTACTTTGGTAAATATCAAAATATAACGAAGATTTTTGCTTTAAATTCCGCTTGATATCCTTGGTAAACTATAAAAATGACTTCTCATTCTCGACGTGAGAAACGAACTTGTGGTTTTTGTGAAACTTGGATCAGCGTTAAAATTAAAATAACATGTATAAATTCGCCTTGTTATAATTCACTGACCTTGACTACAGATGGGATAGAATATTGCTAGAAGCCAAAAAAAATAGTTCATGTTCTCGACGTTATAGTAAGGTTATACATCACGTTTACAAAAATACTATCCAAAGACCTTTATTTTAATGTTACTTGACGTTAAAGCGTATGTTCATTTTACTATTCATTCAAAATTCCCGGAAATAAATAATGATAGGTATTATTTATTATTTTCAATTCAATTCAAATTCAATAAGTCTTCATCTAAATATTCTATCTCTCTAACTGCTTCTTTATCCGTGTCTTGATTAGAGCTAGCGGAAAAAATGTTGCGTTAGGAGCGAAATTTTAAAAATACATAGCTGATAAATAGCAAGAAACTAAAATCAGATCAAAATTCAGCATGTTGAATTCTATATATTTATCGGATTTTTATTTCAAGGAGGATTTGATTGCCGAACAGTGTTATTTGAATTTGCGGACAAATAGATGTGGAGACAGACGGTGGAACCGACCCACGAACTTAAAATTACCCAAATAGTCTATTAAAGCAATTTGGTTCGGTTATACTACACGACAGTCAGAAAATTTCTGCGGTATTAGGCAGTGTAGGAATCACAAAGGAGACGTACGAGTATATACTTTCATAGATTCTTGAACCCAGACTGTAAAAAGATCAGAGTGATATTTTTTATAATTGTAGTGGGTTTAGTTACTTTGCACGAATTAATCTTTGCTATGTGTTTTCATACAATTAATTAATTGTCGACTTACATTCACATAAATCAATTATGTTAAACGATAACTTATTTTATTTGTAACCGTATTTTTAAGATTTCTCGTCTTCCAAATAGAATTTAGGGCTGATGTTTTCCATTTTGTAATAGAAACATACAACGCATTTTTAAGCCATATCTCAACTCATAAAATTTCTTTGACCCAATAGATGCACTATTGGGTCTGCTTTACGCATGGGGAAAACAGCGTAATTTACTAACATGGTGACCTCTTGATAAGCCCCATGTTCCATCTCCTTCCAGGGCCGCGTGCATGTTATGATGAAGGCAAACGTGTCGCTGAAACATTAGCATATTCATATGCTAAACAAGAGAAAGTTGATGTGAGGGTAGCAAGAATATTTAACACATATGGACCAAGAATGCATGCCTCTGACGGAAGAGTAGTATCCAATTTTATAATGCAAGCGATACAAAATTTAACTATTACCGTAAGTATTTTCCATTAATGATCTCCTCTTGTATGAAGATAGACTCCGATTTATTACAACCATCGGAATGAATTAATTATACGCATATAATTATTTCTATTATAGGTTAAGTGTTTAGTTTCCATGGCGATGGTAATTCACCTTTCGCTTTGTGATTTTACTATCCGTCATTTTATTGAAACTCTTAATAAGTTTTTAAATTTCTTACTGATTTTATCTAATTAGTTTTAAGTAATAGAATTTACGAGCTCATTCAAGATGCATTTTTTATTAGGCGATTTTCGTTCTTAGTGTTCTCTCATATTATTAGAGATCATCAAAAAGTCTGCATGTGTTAATTATAATTTCAGGTATATGGCAATGGAAGACAGACACGATCGTTTTGTTATGTGTCAGATCTCGTAGACGGTCTCCTAGCACTGATGGCGTCCAGCTACACGTTACCTGTTAATATAGGAAATCCTGTAGAGCATACTATAGAAGGTAATGTATAGGCCAGCAACAGCCGTACAGTGGTATAGGCTGATGGGTATATTTTAACATACCAAATTCATCATCAGTACTCATCCAGCCACATACTCGATCGGTCGACAAACAGCACTTATCCTTAACACAATTAATATTGTTACACGCATAAATCTATGAACAAACAATTTCACATTGAATTTCATTATATTTCACATGTTATGTAGGGACACATTTTTCAGAGGAGAAATCCGTTTGAGAACTGCTCACCGCGGGGAGACCGCGGTGGGCAATAGCATTTCTTCTATGTCCACCACAAGTCTGGGATACCCACTAAACCCCTCTCGGTTTTTCCTCCTTCGCTTTATGCCAAGACAGAGTAGATAACATAGCGCACTCAGTGGCCCCTGACAGATGTAGGGACACACGCTACAACAAATATATTTTCTTTGATATCTTATACATTTTGGATTAAATTGTGTATAATTTTCAACAGTGTATTACTTTTATCATGAATCAACAAATAAATTATCCAGTGTTTTTTAAATATAAATTTCTCTTATTGTTAAAGAATTTGCAATGATAATAAAGAATCTAGTCCCCGGGTGTCGCAGCACGGTGGCGACGGGCGCCGCCGTAGAGGATGACCCGCAGCGGCGGAGGCCGGACATCGCCGTCGCGGAGGCCAACCTCCACTGGACACCCAAGGTGTGTACATACATATGGCCACGTCCGTTTCCCATTGGGATAGGCAGAGACTATGAATCTCCACCTCTTACGTTTCTGATAATCACTTCGCTTCATCAACTCTTATTAATCTCTTAATATATACACGTTTAGTTAAAAGTACTTTTTACCTGATCTTTCTTCAAAATATCTTCAATTTGATCATGATCAGTATGTTGCGGTCTACCGACACCGGCTCTACCAGTCACATTGTTGACAGTTGACAGTCACATTTTTTGATTCTGCTTCAATTAATTTTCTATATGCCCAAATAACCTTAACATTTTTTTTTTCAACTTTTGTACAACATTCTCTTATACACTCTCTTATCATATCACTTACACTAAACCTTACTATATCAGAGCTCTCATTTCAACTGTGTTTATCCCACTTTCACGCTTCTTCTGCCATACCAAAGGTATTTCTCTCTTTTTATTGTTGTGCATGATTTGTATATGTAGCCAGTGTGAAGTATACAATAGTGATAAAAGTTTTGGAACGATCTTAAAGCAAAAAGCCTCGGCTAAATTGTAAATCTTTGACTAACGCCGAGCAACAAAGCTGTAATGATAACTCCAAAGTACAGAATGTTTTAAATATATAATGATATTTATTTTCTAAGTTATCCAATACAATATAACTCTCACAACTACATTCAAAACGAAAAAATATCAGTATCTTAATAAGTCATTGTGTATAATCTAAACAGAATAATATTAAATTCTAAAAATACTGTGTCTGTATATTGCTGTCTAAAAAAAACAACTGGAATACACTATACAAACGATGGAAAAGGTAGAACACTGCAATTTTTTTAGATTTTTTGGTTTTTAGTTTGGGATTCGCGTAAAAACTACTAGGCCGATTTCCATGCAGTTTTCGCTGATCGACAGCAAATTCTTAGATTTAAAATCTGCGCTACTTTTTATCCTGGGAATCCCGCTAGATTTATTTTTATGATTTAAGACGGACAGATTTAAAAAAAACGATTTTTAATATGTTTTTTTTACTGATCGATAGGAAATTTTATGTAAAAAAAATGTGTGATATTTTTTATTCTGAGAGCGGTTGCTATTTCAATTGCATAAAAATTAGCTTATTCCGACAGTTTTCATTAAAACGATAGCTTAAATTCTTTTCTAATGCTGCGGTACTTTGTGTCCCGGGAATCCTGCGGGAATATCAAGTCGAGTGTGGACGAAATCGCGGGCATATCTTAGTATATTATATATTTTTTAAATTATCATCTGAATATTACAGGTTACTTTACAAGAGGGACTACAAAGGACGATAGATTATTTCAAAGAAGAACTATCAAGGACCGCATTCTTTAATAATCAAACATATATGGACATGAAAGTAAAGAGCCATCATTAATTTTTCAAATATGTTATTGTGATATTAGGATAATAAGATTCATTGTTTATTTCTGTAAATATTACAGTCAAAGGTGGGCTTCAGTCAACTTTTAATTATAGCTGTAGTATTTACTGCCGCACCCAGAGTCTGATAATGGATTATTAACTTTAAATAGTAACTATGGAAGAATATTAGGAATTAAAAATGTCCAATAAAAATTATACTATTCTAGACGGCAACGCAAGTATTTTTTATCTCGTGTTTTGATGTTTAATAAAAACCATCACTTAATCTTTTAACTAACATGTTATTTAAAACTAAACGTATTTATTTGTAGTTCTATTTATCCCCAATTGATTTTTCAGAAAATTACAAAACGCTCAATTCTTGACTAATTTGGTCTAAAAATATATTTTATAATGCTAAATTGTTGATAGAAAATCTAGTCGTATTTTTCCATCAACACACGAGAGAATAATTTGAGATGCGCTCGATAAATGTATATAAAATGTAATTATAATTGCTCATATTCCTTTTTCATGGCAGTAACAGTAAAATGTCCTTTTTATTCCAATATGTTTCATGTCATTTACAATTTATAAACATACCATTGTTTTAAATTTTGAAAATTATATTCAATAATATGTAAACATCACTGAATGTGTAACAATTAATCCGAGTCACCCTAAATTGAGGCATAAAAGTGAAACAGCTAAAAGAATTGTATAAAAAGATGTATTGATTGCTACTGCCTTAATAATATTGACAAAGGTGTTATAGAAAACTGTGATATCAATGGCCTAGAGTTCAGGGTTAACTCGCAATTGATGGTTCAATTCAAGAAACCACCAAATCTTATTTCCTGATTTTACAGAATACATAAACAAATTATAATTTAACAGTAAAATAAATCCTTTAAAAATTATAATAAGAATATAGAACACTATATAGTTGTGAGATTTTATTTATTATGAAAGGGACTGGGCAGTTCTATAGAGAACAAAATGTATGTTGACACTTCAAAAATAAAATCATATATCAGGACAAGATTTAACTTGTATGCCCAACAGATACAATATATTAGATAGGTAGATAGTAACAGTATTTACATATTTACACTGGTATTACACCTTATATTGCGCGGATTATCCATATTTCCTTCAATTATTAAAATGGGTGTTATTTAAATGGTTAGGTTAGTTAGGTAGTATTCGTATTTTTGTGAGCAGAAATAGCTAATTGATCAGCAACTCATGGCCAGCAAACATTCCAAAATCAGTCAGCAATTTATGCCATTCTGGATGGCTGTAATTATTTTTGTACAGCATATTAATTATATAAGCTGCAATGAGCTGCTCCTGTTTAATAAAATTTTGGTAAGCACTCAGAGAGTAAGCAAAAAAAATCATTTTGAGCTGTATATAAAAGTAGCAAAAATACTTTACTTGTCATACGCAAAATGGGCGCATTCCTTACAAAGATTATTTAATTTATTTACTCTCTGTTTGGGTATGTATTATTTATAGAAGTGTAAATTATTAAGACTTTTTTTATTATAAAATATAATAAAGATAAATCAAAAAAGATAAAAAAATTAAGTAGGTACTTAAGTACTTAAGCTATATCTTTATTCTTATAATAAAATTATAATCAAATACGAAATTAAAAAATCAACTTCTTATACAATTAGTTTTAAAATTAAACAAAAATTCTTATAATTATAAATGAGATCAAATCAAAAAGTTATCAAACAATTAGAAAGGTTCTTGAAATTAGCGTATTATTAACTTAATAATTTTATTGTATTATCAATGCCTTTTTAGCTTTTGACAGACGGCCACGTTTTCTTTTTTCCCTATGGGAATATTTTTAGTTTCAAATGGAGGAACCACATACTTTAAGCAAATCGCCAAACCAATCAAGTGCTTGCATATATATAAATTGAAAAAAACTGGGCCATCAGTTTGATCAGCACAACATCTAAAGTGTATGCGAAGATTATTGAAAAGAGAATGAGAGTGGTATCCGATGGATTACTGTGGGATGCACAAGGTGGTTTCAGAAATTGAATGTATGGATCAAGTTTTCTCTCTCCGCAATATCGTAGAGAAGCAGCTGGCTATGGGCCGGAAGGTTTTCTGCAGTTTTGTGGATCTAGAGAAAGCATTTGACAGGGTTGTGCGGAAGGACCTCTGGGACATATTGCCCGGATATGGGATTAATGGCCAATTGATGCGTGCTGTGCAATCCACTTACGAGGACTGTATGGCATGCGTGCGAGTGGATGGCAGCCTGTCGCCCTGGTTTGACGTCAATATTGGCGTCCGGCAGGGCTGCGTGCTGTCGGCTTTGCTGTTCATCCTATACCTGGACGATTGTCTCCAGAGAATAAGATTGATGGATGTTAGGGTGCGGATGAGTGATCTAGTTGTAAGCACCTTGCTTTATGCGGATGATGCCGTGCTCTTAGCCGAATCGCCATCAGAACTGCAAACACTAGTCACAATGATGAAAGATGACTGTCAGGCGAGAGGCTTACATTTGAATGCGAAGAAAACAAAGGTTATGGTGTTTGAAAGAGAAGAAACCAGAACGAATGCAAGGATAATGGTCGATGATGTTATATGCTGGAGCAAGTAAATGAGTTTGTATATCTTGGATGTGCTTTTAGCAGGGATGGAACGTACACCGCTGATATAGAAAGAAGAGTGAATTTGGGGAATAGTTTGAATGGAGCGTTAGGTAAACTTCTAGGTGCTAAGAACCTCAGCCAGAAGGCCCAGCTCGCCGTACATAACGGGGTGCTGGTACCTACGCTCACGTATGGAAGCGAGAGTTGGGTATGGAAGAGAGAGCATGAAAGTAGAATAAACGCGGTCGAGATGCGAGCATTGCGCAAAATACTAGCAGAAGGTGATGTCAGGAGCCTTAAAAACAGAGGAGCGTGCATGACAAGAGTTATGAATGTCAAAGAAGCAAGTGAGGTGTGTAAGAATAAGCCTAAATGGCGCTCTGTTGTTCGTGCCTACCCCGCAAGGGAACTGGCGTGAACTTATGTATGTATGTAAAAAAAACTGGGCAATTTATCAGACCACTGGTTTACCATTTCTTTTGCAACCACCAAAAACCTGGCCAAAGGAAAGAGTTCTCGTAGTGTATTGCTATCCTTTATTACTCTGTTGATGGAGAGTTGGGAGCCGCTCCCAAGAACCAATTGCGGTTTTGTACTAACCAATGTGTTCTGAAATACGTGACAAATTCGATCTGATCTTTATATTTTTGCAGAAATGCTTCGGAAGCTGCATCAAATATATTCTTATCTGTTATAGAATGCAATGAACCAACATCATTTAAGATATTATCACGCTTGTTTTTAATCCTTTCTATGCTCTCTTGAATTTTTCTTTTTGCGTGTGCCCAGCACATTCGAACTACGACATGTTCTCCAAAAACTTCTAGAAATGCATTTTGTATGCTTTTAGCAGCATCACAAACCAATACTTTTGGATTCCAAGTACTTTCAAAAATGTCTTGTATTTTGTCCTAAGTCAGTAATTACTTAAAATCGTTACACATACAGGGTGGAATTTGCGGTTTTGGTCCGTGCTTCCACAGACCAATACAGGAAAACCCTGCCAGATGAGCTTGTACGTGGCATCTGCATAAACGACGCTGGCATCTTTAGTCATTTCAATCAAATATTTAGTAGACATAATAAACCGAAAAGTGGGATTTTGTTCGTCACTGCCATCAATTCGGCAACAAACCACAAAAACTTCACGCGGATCCAAAGGAAGACTTGAGTGTGCATGAATCCAAGCTTCAAGCTTTCCTAAACTTATGCTAGATTGGCCGTATATAGTACGACGACTATCACTCTGATAATTTCTTAACTGAGACATTTTAGAATTTTTGAAAGACTTTCCATTATAGCTTCTGGTTTCATTTTTAAATCAAATAATCGATTAATTTCGTCCTTCACGGTGTCACTCAAACCGTACGACGAGGTAAACTCCTTTTTTTTCATCATGGTCATGATCAGTATTCGTTTTAAACATTAACACTGAATCTGAGGTGTTTTCGAATAACAAATACATTCTTGAGGAGCATTGTGGACCACGACGTTGCAACTTATTGCACCTATAGTATGTCTTTTTTCCTTCATCTGTTTTATAACAATAATGTTGGGACCAAGTACCTTCAGCATTCACGGATGTTTTGGCTTGTTCAAAGTTATAAAACTTTTGAACTAACTTCCACTCCAAAGAGTTTTGGTTTCTTCTTAGCCACCGGCACCGATTATTCATTGTCAATGTAGCATTCCGCATCCGATTCGTAGTCGGGAACTAGCTTCATTACAATTATTCCTTCTTCATCACAATTATTATCCATTTTACTCGTAAAACAATCGCAAAATCACAAAAACCACACATATATCTATAAAGACGTTGTTACCACTGCAATTTGACTGCTAATAATCGCCGCATAACCATCGAATGACAATACTCGCACGCGATTGGCTCCTCATGTCACGCGCCTGCTCTTACTCCGCCCACTTTTAACGTACATTGCCGATTTTTCAACAAAAACGCAATCCAATTAATTATTTTGCTCACCATGTTTTAAATATGCATACCAATCAAACACACTGCTTATAGACATGTTTTCTCTACTGATCAAGTAGTTATTTTGCGGACTGAATGTTTATTATGCAAACCAAACTCATGTTATTGTAAGCTGCCTATTTATGATTTAATTTTTGACCATTATCAAAATTATTTGCGGAACAAGGATTGCTACCTGATTTTTTTAATTGCAAATAAAATCTTTATATGCTGACCTGAATTATTTAAATGCTGTTTTTTGTGGCTCGCCAAATTTTATAATTGCTAAACATTTAATTACTTCTCTATTAAAATGTATAGTAACCCAGCTTGCACATGAATGGATGAAGTTTTAAGGTAAAACTATAAAAATTCAGAGCATTAGACAACTTAGCTATGTTGACCAATCCTAGTAGCCAGTGTATTTAAGGTTCCAGTACTTGCCATAGCCAAAAAATCAATTTTTGGTTCACTAGCTCACTAGTCATCATTCGTTGGAGCGGCTGTCACAGCCAAGTTGCCTAGTACGCGACCTGCTAAAACCTACATTTAAATATATATGGCGCCTAATTTTTCTTTAGCTTGATGTTTTATTATTCAACACGTATTTTTTGTACCATATCAATGAACAATTTAAAAGAAACTAAGGATTTTTGGTGGTCGCCTATTTGGTTTCAATATATATATATATATATATATATTTTTTAATAGACATGAAAATACAAAAGAGAATGTCCTGCACTGCTGTTTCATAAACCCTATTGTGAAGATTTCAAGTATATTTTTAGTGGACATGCGTCACTCCTAGTGTTATTTTCTGTATGACAATAAATAAAGAATTCTGTTATTATAAATAACCAACATTGTTTTGATCTTTAGGCCAAAGATATTAAATGTTTAAGACGGGAATGTAAGTTTTAAATCTCAAAATTCTATTTTTTGTTGATCAGTGCTTTAGTTAAGTTGTTATTGATCTGCAAATTAATTCTGATTTTCGGGAGAATGTTATTTCAATTTCGTTTTAATATTAAAATGATTGTTTCTTGTACTGGGTGTTTTACTGTCTTTTACAGCTTTATAATTTTGTTTTCACATAGCAATACAGTTACAACAAATAATATATTAAGATTAAAATGATTGCCACATTGAAAATACTGCACTGAATGGTTGACTTTCATTCTGTCAACATTGTAGTGATGTGGACATATGTCGCCATCAGGGAAGCCAAATCGGCGGCGTGGGTGGAACTCTTGAGGACGCTGGACAACGATCCCTGGGGGCGCCCTTACCATCTGGTCCGGAATAAGCTCCGACCATGGGCGCCCCCGCTGACCCCGAGTCTCCCCCCACCCCTGGTGGCCGACATCGTTGGCGCTCTGTTCCCCTCGAGGGCCGAGCACCCGCCTCCCGCGATGGCACCGCCATCGCCGGAGCCCAGCGTGGAGCAAGACCAAGTGCCCGCAGTGACCCGGGAAGAAGTGGGGGCGGCGGTGTTGAGGCTGAAGGCCAAGGACACTGCCCCCGGTCTCGACGGCATACCAGGGCGCGCGTGGGTTCTGTCCCACGGCGCCCTGGAGTCCCGATTGACGTGGCTCTTCACGGCGTGCCTGCAGCAGGGCCGGTTTCCCACCCGGTGGAAGACCGGCAAACTGGTCCTGCTCAGGAAGGAGGGGCGCCCGGCGGACTCTCCGTCCGCCTACCGGCCCATAGTGTTGCTGGCCGAGGTGGCCAAGCTGCTGGAGCGAGTGCTCGCGAACCGCCTCGTCCGGCACCTCGGAGAAGAGGGGCCGGATCTGGCGGAGAACCAGTTCGGTTTCCGCCAGGGGCGCTCCACCGTGGACGCCATACGCCGTGTGAAGAGCCAGGCGGAGGAAGCGATCTCCCAGGGCGGGGTGCTGTTGGCGGTGTCTCTAGACATCGCCAACGCCTTCAACTCCCTACCCTGGAGCTGCATCAAGGAGGCACTCCGCTACCACGGGGTGCCGACCTGCCTCCGCAGTCATCGGTGACTACCTCTCGGTGAGGGCCGTCGTATACCCGGGTCAGCTAGCAAGCTGGGGTCGGCGAGAAATGACGTGCGGTGTTCCGCAGGGGTCGGTGCTGGGCCCGCTCCTGTGGAACATCGCATACGATTGGACCATACGCGGTGCGGTCCTCCACGGTGTCAGCATCACGTGTTACGCCGATGACACGTTGGTTGCGGCCCGTGGACGGACCCACCGGCAGGCGGGCCTACTGGCCACTGCTGGGGTTGCGCACGTAATCGATAGGATCCGGCGACTTGGTCTGGAGGTGGCCTTCCACAAGTCCGAGACCGTGGTGTTCCACGGGCCTCGGAACAAGCCACCTCCGGGCTTGAGTATCACAGTGGGAGGCACCACCATCGGCGTCGGGACGACGATGAAATATCTCGGACTCGTCCTCAACAGCCGATGGGAGTTTTCGGCACATTTCAAGCGGCTGGCCCCCAGGCTCATGGGGGCAGCTGGCGCCCTATCATGGCTCGTCCCCAATGTGGAGGGGGGCCCGGCGCGCCGTGCCGAAAACTCTACGAGGGGGTCGTACGATCCATGGCCCTATACGGGGCCCCGATATGGGCGGAGTCCCTGACGGCCAAGAACGCCGCGTTGCTGCGACGTCCGCAGCGCGCGCTGGCCGTCAGGGCTATAAGGGGGTATCGTACGATCTCCTTCGAGGCGGCCTCCCTCCTACCCGGATCCCCACCATGGGACCTAGAGGCGCGCGTCCTTGCGGCCGTGTACGATTCGCGCAAGGACGCCCTCAGTCGGGACTTCCGTCCTTCGCCTCGGGAAATCGAGGCTAAAAGGGCGGAGTTCCGGCAGGATCTCATGGTGGAATGGCAGAACCGACTTGCGCACCCCAGCGCCGGTCATAGGACCATAGAGGCAGTAAGGCCCGTCCTGCCATAATGGATTGACCGGAGGCACGGCACCCTGACGTTCCGCCAGACGCAGGTACTGACCGGGCACGGCTGCTTCGGCCGGTACCTGTGTCAGATAGGGCGTGAGTCGTCGTCAGGGTACCAGCACTGCAGTGCCAGCGTCGAGGAAACGGCGTTGCACACTCTGCAGGAGTGTCCAGCCTGGGATGGGGAGCGCCGTGTCCTCGGCGCAAACATCGGACCAGACCTGTCGCTCCTGGCCATGGTCGGGGGCCAACCTGAATGGGACGCCGTCGCCTCCTTTTGCGAGGCCGTCATGTCCGCAAAGGAGGCGGCGGAGCGGGAGAGAGAGCGAGCAGCCGCGCTCCTCTCCCGCCGCAATAACCGGTCTCGGCGCCGGAGGAATACGGACCTCCGGCCGCCATGAACGCGCGGCGCGGGTGACGGTCAGGGGAGGCTATAAGGTCGTCACCCGCATCTAAAGTCGCCGAGTAGGGGGCGCGTCAGTGCCCGCGCGCGCCCCTCTCAATTATGAGTTCGGAGAGGCCTGCCCCAGTGCTGGGGTGGGCCCACGCCAGCCGGGGTCGCGGAAGAAAAGCTCACGCATATCCCGTGACCCCGGCTCATGGCGTCAGGTGGCATCAAGGGAGTTTTAGTGGGTATTCCGCACAGAAATATTTCTGTGGTATTCCGGCTCCTCTAGCCGGCGAGGCCCACACTCCCCCGCCGAAGGTTTCCCGGCGGGGGGTCCGCAAATGAATTTCCCCTTGCAAAAAAAAACTGATGTGGACAGATGTAAATAATAGACTTTTTATTTTTATTGCAGGAGTTCAGTAGACAGGCAGACGGCCCACTTGATGGAAAGCGGTTACCATCGCCTATGGACATTTGCAACACCAGAGGTGCTACAAATGCGCTGCTGCTCTCTAAAAAGGAGACTGGAACCTGGTCACTAATGCCGGAACACAACACAAGGTTGTTATGGCGGCATACTCTAGACCAGGGGTGGTCGCCATCCAGTCGAGCAAATACCCTACATACAAAGTAAACACGAAAACTAATGTCCTTTATTTGAAATTAGTAGAACTTTAGAGGGAGATAGATTACTCTATTCTAATAGTATATATAATATAACTTTTAAATAATTTGAAATTTTCAAGTTATCAGGGGAGACTGGGACTTCTGGGCCCAAAAGTAGATGAAAGTGTATCCATCCTATTTATATTAATTATTAGCTGTGCCCGCGACGTCGTCCGCGTGGAATTTGCTTTCAAAACCCTCTGATTTTGAAACATTCTTCATTGGTGCTCCGCTCCTATTGGTCTTAGCGTGATGATATATAGCCTATAGCCTTCCTCGATAAATGGGCTATCCAACACTGAAAGAATTTTTCAAATCAGACCAGTAGTTCCTGAAATTAGCGCGTTCAATCAAACAATATTAGTATATTTGGCTACAACACTAATACTTACATTTTAAATATCGCGATATTTTTTGAATGAAACGTCCGAATTGAATAATTCAAAAACTTCTAGAAAGGTATTAAATTCGTTTTGAATATGGAGTAGGTAATTTATTTTGATAAGGATTAATACCAAGGTACAAAATAAAGAGTTTTGAAGCGACGGCATTTTAATTATTTAAAAAAATAAAAAAACACTTATTGTGAGATAACTACAATAGTTAGACATATGGTTACGTAATATTTTTTGTAGACAATTATATGTTCTGCAAAGTGGTAGTACATTGTTTTGTTCTATAATCAATAGTTTTCGCAGCGCCACGCCGTGTAAGGATTTTTTCGTGTCATTTTTTTACACCTTGAGTTACATTATTGGACTTTTAGTAAGGATCCCTAATTTTATTTTAAAATAAAATATAGCCTATAGCCTTCCTCGATAAATGTACTATTCAACACTGAAAGAATTTTTCAAATCGGACCAGCGGTTCCTGAGATTAGCGTTTAAACAAACAAACAAACTCTTCAGCTTTATTATATTAGTATAGATTTATTTATTCAGTAAAAACATCCAGAAGTATCAGAATACTTAAAAATAAAAACAGTAACATTTGCAATTCCACTAGTTTGGGTGGGCTTTGGCATTTAAAACTAGATAGAGTTTATAATATGACACTCCTAAATTGCCTAGATGTTTTTTATAACAATAAAAATGTGATGCTCACTATACATACTAAATATATACATATATATAAGTAATATATTATGTAAGCATTGCTTCAAAAAATTAACATTTTAGTATGTTTCTATAAAATTGCATTTACATTGAGATACATAACTTTTCTTGAGTAGAGAAAATACTCAAACTTTAAAGAAATCAAATAATACTCATATTATGTGTACACAAGACTTATTACATATGTAGTCATTTTTTTAATTAGTTACAAAATCTAATTGTAAATGTATCTTAAACTAAAAAAGTATCTAAACAAGCTAATATTATACAACTATGAGTTAATGACTGGTTTTATGTTGGTTGTAACAAACATATTTACAACTAGCTGACCCCTGCCCACTTTAATAGTTGTCATTAAAAAAATTATTAATCAAAATTAAATATAGCCTATGTTACTGGAATAATGTAGTTTTTTGTTGGTGAAAGAATTTTAAAATTGGTTCAGTACTTCAAGAGATTACTATTTTTTTTATAACAATAAAAAACTTACTTCTTACAAACACACATAGATAAACTTTTATAGATAACCTCTTTATAATATAGTATAGATAAATTATGCTTTACAACATTGACTAGGCAATCCATTCCAATTGTAAAAATATGAAAATCTCTCAGTATTTTCTATCTTACAAAATTTTTCACCATGGGTATGAATTAATGTTTTGTAGAGTTCAAACATATCACTTGGACTCTGTTTGTGTCTTACTAACATATCTTTAGAGCATCCTCTTGATTTCCATTCAGTATCAAATCTAGTATCATGCACTCTGTTGATACCATTCAAAGGTGCTGTCCATACACCCATTGAGACATCTTCTGAATTGTATGAACTAAAATGTAAAGCATTTTTTTTATCAAATTCCCTGCAAATGTGTGTTAATATAAAAAAACAATAAACCTTAATCACAGTAGTCTAACAAACATACAAAAAGCACACCCTGAAAGGAAACTGGATATAGAGAGAGAGATATCATAATAATTTGTTCTGAATTACATGTGGTAGAGCCGGGTCAAACACAATAATGGAAGATAAGGTGTTCAAGTTGCATAAACTCCATATCTACATTATTTATTGATGTATTTTTTCTATTATATAAGACTACGAGTTTACCCCGCGGCTCCGCCGCGAGTCAAACTCTAGTGCGTACCTCTTGTTTTAAGAGCAGGCATTATACAGGATACATTGTATTGTATTTTTATGTTGGTGCTATTTGCCCTCGGAAGATTTACTTCATTTTATATCGCAAACTAACTCATCTACCGGATAAAAAGTATCTATGTCCATTTTCGGTATTCAGACAGACAGATCGAGTGAAAGTCGCATTTTTTTAAAGATTATGAATTTTTATATTTATAAACTTGATAAATGATTGGTCCCCCATACAAACTTTAATACCCTATTTCAACCCGTTCTAGTTTTATTTATATAACTAAATATTGTGTAAACTACAGAAACGACCAAAACTACGAAACATACTAAAATTGCCGAAACTACCAAGTCTACCAACCAAAACTACCAAATCCACCAACCAAAACTACCACAACTACCTAAACTACCACAATTACCAAATCTACCAATCAAAACTACCACAACTACCAAAACCACCACAACTAACAAAACTACCACAACTACCAAAATAACCGAATCTACCAAATCTACCAACCAAAACTACCACAACTACCAAAACTACCACAACTATCAAAACTACCAAAACTACCACAACTACTAAAACTACCACAACTATCAAAACTACCACAACTACCAAAATAATCGAATCTACCAAATCTACAAACCAAAACTACCACAACTACCAAATCTACCGAAACTACCAATACTACCACAATTACCAAATCTACCAATCAAAACCACCAAAACTACCAAAACTATCAAAACTACCCCAACTACCAAAATAACCGAATCTACCAACCAAAACTACCATAACTACCAAATCTACAAACCAAAACTACCACAACTACCAATACTACCAAAACTACCACAACTATCGAAACTACCAAATCTACAAACCAAAACTACCACAACTACCAAATCTACCGAAACGACCAAAACTACCACAATTACCAAATCTACCAATCAAAACCACCACAACTACCAAAACCACCACAAGTAACAAAACTACCACAACTACCAAAACTAGCACAACTATCTTAACTACCGCAACTACCAAAACAACCGAATCTACCAAATCTACAAACCAAAACTACCACTACTATCAAAACTACCACAACTGCCGAAACTACCAAATCTACAAACCAAAACTACCAAAACTATCACAACTACCAAATCTACCGAAACTACCAAATCTACAAAACAAAACTACCAAAACTACTACAGCTACCAAAACTACCACAACTACCAAAACTACCACAACTACCAAAACTACCACAACTATCAAAACAACCGAAACTACCAAAACTACCAGCATAAACTACCGAAAATAGCAAAACTACCAACCAAAACTACCAAAACTACCACAACTACCAAAACATCCAAAACTACCAAAACTACCTAAACGACCAAATTGACGAAAATAAACAAAATTACGAAAATGGCAAACCACAAATAAAAAACCTATCCTAGTTTTCGGGATAAAGTTTACATAAATCTATCACAGTATCCGGGATGAAAAGTATCCCTTGGCCACCCTCGGTATTCAAATTACATATGTACTGAGTATCAGCCAAATCGGTCCAATAGTCTTTCCATAAAAGGATAATAAACAGAGAGACAAATATACTTTTATCCCGGAAACTATCCCATTTTTCGGGATAAAAAGTATCCTATGTTCATTCTCGGCATCGAAAATATATATATACTGAGTTTCAGCCAAATCGGCCCAGTAGTTTTTACGTGAAAACGGAACAGACAGACAGACAGAGTTACTTTCGCATTTATAATATTAATAGGGATTATGCTGTGAGTTTGTTAGATTTGACAATCTTTTGTAATTTAACAAATAAATTATTTTACATTTTACATAAAAATTAAACAACTTTTTATATAGCAATCCATGTTTGCGAATCAAAACATATTGCTCCAACATTTGTAGTCGTCTCCTGTAGACATGTAGAACTTTGCGTTTGACCCAGCAGTTCTGAGATACAGCTCCATAGGCTAGAATGATCAGTGATACTGTGGTATTATACTGATCAGTCTCTCACAGAATATCTACATGAAACTGTTTTGAGCTAATTGTGTTTCATATGATGTGTGAGAGTTCTAATGACCCAATTTGCCCTTCCCATATCCCATTCTAAAGCTAGTTCAAATTCTATATTTTTAGCTAGATGTGTTGATGGGAAGTTTCTTGCCACTTCTTCTCCTTTAAACAGTGATGACACATTGCCTAGCAGTGTACATAGAATAGGAATTAAATTTAAATGTAACTTACATGTATTATGACCTTCAAAAAGCCTTCTCCAGTGGAACATATTTTAAATAAAAATTAGAATTTTGAATTTTAAAATAAGTATTTGCTTCGCCCCTGGTGCTGTAAACATTTCTATGTGATAGTAACCAGGCTGGCCATCTGCATGTTTGCTAGCTTAGCAATAAAACCAGATAGGACTAAATATACAAGAACGAAACTGTTACAGATATGTGTACCTACTAGCAAATAATAGTTCATAAATATTTCTTCCACTAAACATTACAAAAAATGTACATACCTTAATAAATCTGCATTTCTACTAATATATTCTACAATACTTTGTGATATAACATATCCACCACCAAGGGCATATGGCAAGTATCTATCACACAGAAACCAATCTTTCTCCTCCCATTTTCCAGTCATGTATACTTTGGCTTGCCCATTAAAATATCCCCAGTAAAGTCCTTTGAATGGTGGAAGAATTTTCTAAAATATAAAGATTATTTGCTCATATAAATTTTAATCATATACCATGAGAAAACTGTTTTGTATAATCAAAAATGATTCATAGCAAGGTTTAATATTAAGGGAGAATAAATCAATATCTAATCAAACTCTACTTCTTAAGGTTGGAATGTGGAAATTGATGTTTATATTAACAGTAGTCGCCTTTGAAAAATAAGTATAAATTCATTGGAATACAATTATTATTATATTAACTTTACCTTGAATGTAATAAAATCAACAAGTTCAGGTGCATTCATTTCAGGTCCATACTCCTCTAAATTTTTCACAATTAAATCAATTCGCACAAAAGAATCATCATCACATTTAATTAAATACTTTAGCTCCTTTATATTATTGTGTATCCATTTCAGTGCTAGTAACATCTTTCCTGATAAATTCTTATATGAATCCTCCAAATTGTCTAACAATAACAAGTCATTGTCTTTGTTTTGTTCATTCTTCAATTTGAACATTTTATGTTGGTTCAAATTTTTGGTACCAATCACGAAATAATATTTTACTATTTCCTGTTGCATCTGCACACTATTCCACGTGTGATTCCATTTATAAAGTACTTTATTGTTCACTGTAAATATATTACGTGCTAGTTTCACCCAGGAGCCTCTTATTGCATCTCTTTTAATTTCGTTATCAGGACCGCTGATGATTAAAACAACATATTCATATTTTGCAGTTGATGAAGAATCAGATGTAGCTTTAGTCGATACTGCGTTAACACAATCTAATCGAAGAAAATTTAACGTTAAAAAACATCCTATATAAAAGAAAAAAGCACTAGCCAGAATCATATTTCTGTATTTCCTTAAAAAACTCAAAAACATTTTTAACCATTTTATTTTCTGAATTCACAGTAACAGAAATAATACGCTATTATGAAACACATTTTTTTGTTCGAAAAGAAACCACTTAATTCAGTACATATTAAAATTATATAAAGTACTTTATTCCTATTTATTTATATACAAACCGCACAAGTACCTACGCGCACTCGCATGACAGACAGTTAACAGATATTTGAATTCAGTTGACAATGACAGTAATTTTTGATAATGATAATAACATTTCAGCACTGAAGTAGGAAACGTATAGAGGTCCATGATCACATCAAAAGATTCACTTCAGTCATCAGTCTATATCACCACAGTGAAGTACTCACGCATAATTTCAAAATAAAAAATGTATGGAAACTAGCGTCATCAAGAGGGCAAGAGAAATCAAAAATTATAACTAGTAACTACACTAAATATAGTGTACTTAACTCTACTTAAGATGGCGCTGTAAAATATCTTCGAGTGATTACATCGCGTGGACGAGATCTTAAGAGCATAAATCAAACCACAAGTGATGAATTTATATAAGTTTTTTTTTAACTACACGTTGAATGTTTTTCTTGTTCCCCATTTAAAAAAAGTTATAACATGCACGTACCGTCTAATGGAATTTATATAATTATCGACTGTACGCTGTAGCGCCATCCATCGGGATGGGTGAATTATATTTTAATATTTTATGCTGGGGACGCTAATCTATTTTATATATACGTAGTGTATATTATATATGGTCTATCTATGGATCAGTCACTTCCATCCTAATGGCTCTCCGTTACTAAATCGAAATTTAAAAATATATGGAAACTACCGCCACTAAAGGAGGTAACAAAAATTATAAGTAGTTTCCATTTAGTGCACTTAAGATGGCGCTATCAAGTTTAAACTTACTTATTTTTGAAATATTGGTTTAAAATATCATTGGATAATGACAATGCGATGAAAAAATAGTGCTGGTCATATTTGGTAAATCTCACAAAATAAAGTTATTATGTGAACTGTTTTTTACTTATGGTTCAAATTATCAAGTGTTTACATTATAAGCCACGTGAAAAAGGTTTGCCGATGACTATTTATTATTATCATTACTTATGTAAAGTATATAATAGGTTGGGGAAAAACTGTTTTCTCATATAGTATGTATGAACTTGTAATAAGATCTCTTTGGCTATACCATTTGTATCTGGCTGGTTTTGGTATCATTAAATGGTTTTAATTTTAAAAAAGATAATTCCAAATTCAAATTAGGAAAATGTGTGATTTTCATTTGTTTTTATTATTGTTAAAATGAGTGAATCTAATGAAGAAATTCGATACATTTTAAAATTTTACTACAAAAAAGGTAAAAATGCAACATAAGCCGCGAAAAAAAAATGTCATGTTTATGGACCTAATGCAGTATCTGTGAGAGTGGCGCAAATTTGGTTTAAGCGTTTTCAATCCAGAAATTTTGATATCAAAGATGCACGTCGCTCTGGTCACCCTGTTACGGACAAAATTGGTGCCATTTTTGAAAAAGTGGAGCAAGATCGGCATATTAGTAATTACGATGTAGCTGGAGAACAGGGGAATTGACCACAAAACGGTTTCGACGCATTTGAAAAAAGCTGGGTACACAAAAAAGCTTGATATTTGGGTTCCTCATGAGCTCACTGAAAGAAACCTAATGAACCGTGTACTCATTTGTGATTCTTTATTATGACGTAATGAAACCGAACCATTTTTGAAGTTGCTGATAACTGGTGATGAAAAGTGGATCACGTACAACAAGAACGTGCGAAAAAGATCGTGGTCAAAGGCCGGTCAGGCTTCACAGACTGTGGCGAAACCCGGGTTAACTCGCAACAAGGTGATGCTGTGTATATGGTGGGATTGGAAGGGCATTATTCATTATGAGCTGTTATCGCCAAGCAGGACCATCGATTCTGAACTGTACTGCGAACAACTGATGAGATTAAAGCAAAAAGTTGATAGCGGCCGGAATTAATCAACAGAAGGGGTGTGGGTTTTCACCAAGATAACGCTAATCCTCACACATCTTTAGCCACTCAGCAAAAATTACGAGTTTGGCTGGGAGGTGTTAATGCATCCGCCGTATAGTCCTGACCTTGCACCTTCAGATTTTCACCTGTTTCGGTCTCTGCAGAATTCCTTAGGCAGTGTCAGGTTAACATCACGAGAGGACTGCCAAAACCACTTGTCGCAGTTTTTTGATCAGAAGCTCCAACATTTCTATAGCAATGGGATCACGTCCCTACCTACAAGATGGCAAAAAGTTATCCAAAAAAATGGCACCTACATACTTTAGTCAAATGTAAATAAACTTTATAAAAATACCTTTTGAATTTTTATATAAAATGGGAAGAAACTTTTTCCCCAACCTAAATAATAAATTTATTGCAACCACTATTAATATAACCTTTTTTGTCAACCCTACTGACCACCGACGCGTGACATCATGAGGCTATCTGAAAGTTTTTTTTGTTCTCGCAGTTTTTTAAATTTTTAAGCTATAAATTTATTCTTTCTTTATTCTAACTAAGAGCAAGTTAAAAGTCCCATCTAGTGGAATTTATAGACATATCGATTTAAACGCCGTCTAGTGGCATTTATAGGAATATAATACCGATTGAGATACCATCTATCGGGACAGGTAAGAAGTGTTTGACATTTTAAGCTGTAGAGGCTCATCTATTTTATACATGGTATATTATCTATGGTCACTTCAATCATAATTTTCTCACTTGATGGATTTTCTGTTGTCCTTCATCATTCGCATAGAGATACGAATTACGTAGTAATCCATAGTAGTCTGTGGCACAGGGTACATTAATTTATTAGAAGATTCATTCGTCTCATTTTCCTTGTACAGTTATAATATACGTAGTATCCATAGTAGTTTGTGAGTTATATACGTTTCTCGTTAGAGACTACTAGTGTTCTGTGGTTACGTTACCCTATCGAATTAATTCAGTTTTAGTTTTTGTACAATATTATATTCGTTATACGATTTTTTTACACAGTAATTAAATTTTAAAGTTTATGTTATTACACCAGGTAACCTTAACGCTAGAATTTGTGATTTGCGATACTGTTATCATATAAATTTGAATAGCTCAAGTATACCAAAAAAGCAGGTAGTTTAGTTTTGTTAGTCAAGGTGGATTATTATCCGAAGTATTATGTACCTTTAATCGGAAGTCATGCTTTTGGCTACTTAAGTCTTCAGAATCGTACCGTCTTCTGAAAATTTCCTCATAAAGTAAGTGAAAATAATATATCTTATATAAGTGTAGATTTACAATGAACCTAATAAAAATCATCATTTATGTTCCCTAATTACAATCCTATGTTCCCTAATTTATTTGTTTTTATTTTCGTAGATAATTTAATATGGAATCGGGAAAGAAGAAAGGGCGTCCTCCACACCCAAGGGCAAAGGCAAATCCCTTGTCAGCTCTCACATTTATGTAAGTTTTAAGTACATGATAAAAAATTTTTTTACATAAGCAATAAGGATGAACCCCTAATTAGGTTTCATTTCCTTAATGTGTATGTTTACACTACTGCAAAGGTAACTGAAAATCTTGAGAGTGTAAAGATTTGTTGCATATGCGGTAGAATGGTGTTTTTATACATTAAGGCTGTGGTTTATAGTACCTTGTTCCCTGAGAATGAGTGTTTGTGTTTTTAAAAATTGTACTATAAAACAATGCAATTCTTTAATTATTGTTGTGGTAACCTGGTGTTAGACACCTGCTCTATCTGTGTAAGTTTTAGTGACTGGCCAATGCATCTTGTTTATAATGTTAAAAATAACACTGTTACTGATAAGCTACTTTGGTGTATATATGCCATTATCTATCAATGTTTAATGCAATTAACAATATCGTCTCAAAAAATATGTTAAATGTGGCTATATATGTGTGACATTGTCACTAACACTAACATTATCCCAGATGTAGCAGAGACATAAATGTGGCATATATTAAGTGTGATTCTTATCCTCGTTCAGTGAGTGTTGAATTATTAGAGAATTACATTAGCACTTATAATATTGGTTGCTATAATGGTGAACTTGCATCAACGAATAGGAGTGATGTATGCTAATGAGACCTGTTATACTATTTATGTCACAGGTGTTTATACATAAGATCCAATTCCTTTATCCTATCTCCTATCTCATCCTAAAAGCTGACAACATGTTGGCTTCACCTCTGATCATGTAAATGCCTATAGGTGACAATAAACACTTTCTATTTGGTTGGCCATCTACCCATTTGGCAGCTATGCTATGCAGCTATAAGATGCTCTGTATCATAAAAAGGTATATCATTAAAGATATTCATACATTCTTGTATGTCACTAACATTTGGATGTATTCTGGTCAATACATTCAGGTTGTGTCAATTGTATGTTATTCAATACACAAAGATATATTAAGCAGGTGTTTAAAAATTGATATATAGTTCATTGTTTAAATTCTAATATATTCTACAGGTGGACTTTGCCTATGTTCTGGAGCAGTTTAAAGAAAGAAATGGAAGAAAATGATCTCTATGAACCTTTGGAAGAACATTCTTCAGGTAAGCTGTAGAGTAGAATAGAAATTAACACATTGAAACTTCCTAAGAATAGTACTTACAACAGCATGGCAGCGGCCTGTGGACTGCGGGTTGAGTATAGCTGTTCTAAAGCATTAGACACCTCTTTAGTTGCATAAAAGTCAGATTTAAAACTGAACAGCTTTTCTTAAAAGCATGCATTATGATATTTGATTTAATTTGAATCATTCAACTTCCAGCCTTCAACTTTCAACTTTGAATCCCACATAGTATTTTGTGGTCTGTTTCTTGGCATTTATTAGTCCATCTAAAGATTACAAATACCAAATGCTGTTGCTGAATAAAAACATAATCATGAAATCTGCATATTGATAAAACTTATGTGTTAAACCCCAAATCCCTTTAGAGATTGCTAGTTTACTGTTAATACTACTTATTAAATGGATTATGTGCTCTAACTCTACGATTATTAAGGCATCTTCATTAAATCCATGTTTCTATGTCTTATCATCTATTAAATTACCTTACTTTTGGTTAAAATTTAACTTAAAAGTCCATTACAAGTAATGTAAATTTTCTTGTAATGTAAAAGAAAGCATAGTAAAAAAAAAAGAAAAAAAAGATTTATTGACTTAAAAAACAATGTTATTTTAAAAAATAATAAAGAAACTATTCATTTACAATAAATTTTAAACAAAAACAAAAAATTAAATTCACAAAATAATAAAGACATATTTAATTAATAAGGCTTGTACCTCCAGTTTTTTAGTTAAGATATAAAAACTGCATAAATAAATGATGTAATAAAAAATTGTGTTACATTTACATAATCAAATAAAAATAAAACACCCCTAAGGGCTGCTTAAATACTTGTGATTTGTGTCTATTTTTATTCACTCATTTTACTGTATAAATTAATACTATGTGACATGTCAATGACAAATTAATCTTCATATTTAATTCTTATAACATGGCAAGTTATCGTTAATTAAGTAGCATGTTGTACGAGTCTGTTTCCATTAAATATATGTCAATATAGACATTCAACAAAATAGAAAAGTAAATAAATAAGAAACAGGAAAAGAATATTCTCTGTCCTGCCTCATGACAGAAGAGAGTCGAATTTAAAAAAAATGTCATTCAAAGATGTTAAAATTTAAAGGTGCTACCTCACCCCGAGCATCCGCCTGTAATGTAATGTTACAGATCCGAGCATTACAGTGATGATACAATCTGTAATATTTTGATACAACTTGTAACACAACGACCACTTGCTTCGTCTGACATTTTGGAATCGACTAAATGCTCATAATCGAATCATAAATGTTTCGTTACAGGCGAATGCCTCAAATCATTATATGTGGTTCAAATACTATTGCAATGATAAAATAATGAAAATTAAAATGCTAATATGATGATAATATGATAAATTCGTTAAAATTAAAGGTTTTAGTGCACTTGGTTATTTATTTATCTAATATTTTAAATAAACTAAATAACCATGTCATTTTTTTTTTTTTTATACAGGGGAAATCCGATTGAGGACCGTAGGCCACGCGAGGGGGAAAGGTCGCGGCCCGTGAGTGGGATTCGCCAGGTCGGGGTGGCACTAGCACCCCACGTTGAGATGTGAGATGCTATTGCCACGCCGCGGTTAGGGATACCCACTAAAACCCCTGTCCGATCCCAAGCGTCCTTTGTCCGGGCTCTGGGCTCGCTCGCGCATTCACCACCAGCCCGGACGGACGGCGGCCGGCCCCTTGCGGGCTGGCCTCACCATTTGGTAGCCGGAGATCTGGGTCTCTCCGGCTCCTCTACCTCACCGCGAGGTGAGAGGGAGCGCGCGGATCGGCGCGCGTCCCTCCTCTCCGGCCTTTATGTGCGGGCGGGACCGGTTTCCCCGCCGGTCGCCCGCACGGCCGTAGCCTACGGCGGCTGGAGGTCGTCATGGACGAACCTCCGACGCCGCCGCCGGCTCTGGCGGGAGGGGAGCGTAGCGGATTGCTCCCTTTTTCGCTCCGCCGCCTCCTTTGCGGACATGACGGTTTCGCAGAAGGAGGCAGCTGCGTCCCACGCGTCGGCGCTCCCGACCATGGCCTTTACCACGGCCGGGAGGGACAAATCCGCCTCGACGGCCGCGACGAGATCACGACGCTGCTCGTCCCAGGCTGGACACACCTGGAGGGTGTGCAGCGCCGTGTCTTCGTCGCCGAACCATGTCATATCATAATCATAAGTAACTGGTTAATGAGCCTTGTATGTCCCGCAGCTCATTATATTAAAGATCACGCCGAAAAAAAATGACGTCATTAGTAGGCCAACGTTAAAGGTTTTGAAGAGATAAAAAAAAAATACGTGTGTAAGAAAGAACGGCGAAAATTGGAGCGGCTTTAAAATGTTGACGTTACTTACATATTAAGTATACTTATTATAATATATGTTAAGTATACCTAAGTATAAGTAGGCATATTAAAAAGAAAATGTACAATATTGATTTGTAAATTTCCTTTCAAAGGACCACTAGGCGACAAGTTCGCTAGACTATGGGATGAAGAAGTGGCTCGCGCGGGAGGAAAACGCAAGCCGAGTTTACTCAGAGTCATAATGAGAGCGTATGCGATGCGATCCATGCTCTATGGTTTTGTACTACTGTTTATGGAATGTGGTATCCGGTAAGTCTTGTAATACATGTATTTTGTATACTACACTTTTTGGCAGATTAATTATTTGCATGGGGAATCACTTACAATTACAATGTTGTTTATGAAGTAATATTTACCTATTTACTTTAAAAGTTTATTGTATTATCTTTTACAACAATAAAAACGTTTATTTGATTTACCGTACGATAAGATAATTTATTGTCTCAGTGTGGTTTTTTGAAATGAAGTTCTTTATGGCACGTTACTCAGACGCTCGGAGGATGGGAGAGCTAGACGAAAAAAAGTGTAACCGTAATGAAAAATGCTGACCGCTGTATAGCGTATGCCTCTTTAGACTAAATAAGACTGTTTTAGACTGAACAAGACTGTTTTAGACTGAAATGACTGATTAAGATTGTTTGTTTCGTTCCAACCAGGTGTTCCAAAGATACCTCATTAGTTAAAAAAAATACTTGATACCCATTTATGCCGTAATTAATGGCATTACACTGCATATTAAAGAGTTTAAAATATGTAAATAATTAATTTTATTGAATTCGTCCTTGAGGTAAATGAGCATAAAACATTTCCGATAATTGTAAATTTAATTCTATGTTAAAAATGCTAAAGCAAGTAGTCTGCAGTATGATTACACTTGCCAGGTTTCTATATCTTACATGATCTTACTAAGCATTCATTTGTCCTACTGCTTAAAATGTAACGTAAATTCCATAACAAATAATGTCAATTTATTACCTATGGCAGGGTAAAGTAATAGATATTAAGATATAGAAACTTGACAGTTAAGGTGCAATCTTCCGCTTTAGATGATAATCTGTCCAATTGAAAATTTTTGTCAAGACAAGAACCAAAACAATCGGGCGCCACTTCAAATTCACCGATAATTATCTCAAGAATTGGTTTGCGCATGAGTATTGTGCTAAAACCACTATACTCAACCCGCGGCCCTCTAGGCTTTTGTGAGTGACCCACCTGATATACCGCACAGCTGTACAAGATAATGGATTTGCATTGGTAACACCTCTGTTGTTGTCCATGCAAATATCCGTAGACGATGTAACCGCTCTTTATCACGTGGACCACAGCCTGTCTGCTGTGAAATTTACTAGTAACAAAACACCTGACTAAAATATAATTGCGGCCCGTGACACCTGGTCTAATACTTACGTGTAGTCCATATTTAAAAAAACATTGAGTATGGTTGTTTTAGAATATGGAACTATGACAGTCGTTGTTATTTATTTTGCTATTATTTTTTTCTTAATTCGATGCATTTATTAGTCGGCCAGTTACATTTTGTAATCTTTTGGTAAACATGGAGTAAGAAAAACAAACGATCTAGAGAGGTTGTTCAACCTTTTAAACTTTAATACCATATACTTTATTTGTTACCTACTGTAATACAATAAAAGCAGATAGCTTCGCTTAATGTTAATCATACTAATGAAAATATTGAGATGAGAAAATTTTCTTGTTGCGCAATATGTGCAATAGTAAGTATTGCACATATTGCGCAACACTGGATTATTTGTTGACTCATTGCCTTCCTAGATATTTACATTGAATACGGACATAAGTACATGTCATTCATAAATCGTTACCGCCCTCTTTATAATATTTAATTTAAATAATAAAAAACATAAATTCCAGGGTATAACTTAGATATGCATACTAAAACGCAACGTAAAAAATATTTCCCTACCTCGGACGAACAAAATAGGTAGACTGAGCACCGAGCTTTCAGAGTCGCCGGTGCCGTCAGAGGAGCCGGCTAAGGCCCGGTTCCTATATCTAAATAAGTTTACGCACACAAATTTATAAAAAATGCTACACTTCATTTTACGCGTTTGTCCACTTGGCTCCGTATATACTTTTACTCGTAATTTTTCAATGTTTCAATACCCTTTGTCCAGAGACAGCATATTCAGGTTATATTTCTATATACACGCTATGCGGCATATCTCATTAATTGCCTTTATTAATGAACATGATTGTACGCGATTGAGTTCACAATACAATGCATACAATCAATTGATTCCATTATGTGTAATTGTCACTTATGCGGATGCGTGTATTTGGTAATGGTATGTGGCCTGTAGGGTAGGCAATAGATAATAATAATAGGAAAACTTAATTAATCTATAATAATTATTATAAATAATAATAAAAGTTTGTTACTTTTTCCCGACTGAATAGCTGTATTAATCAAAGGAGACGGGGACTTTAAGGCCAAATAAATGCAATGAATGTTTATATGGCTTAAAAAAGCGTTATATTTTGCTATTAGGAAATGCCCGTGACTTCGTCCACACTTGAATTGAAATTCCCGCGGGATTCTCGGGACACAAAGTACCGCAGCAATAAAAAAGGATGTAAGCTATCGTTTTAGTTATAAAATAAAAAAACCGCCTTCAAAAACTAAAAAGTATAAAATAACTTATTTCTAAAGCTATTATTATTAATATATATTATCTAAAACATCTTAAAGTCGGTGCTTAGTAATTTTCAAAAAAATATAGTAATTTTTATGTTTTACTTTGCGCCGACTTCAAGATGTTTTAGATAATATATATTAATAATAATAGCTTTAGAAATAAGTTATTTTATACTTTTTAGTTTTTGAAGTCGGTTTTTATAAACGAAGTTTTTTTATTTTATTTGTTACTTTTTAGTGTCTAGCTATGTATGGGTAGACCTACGAAAGGTGCCGCGCCGCGCTACTTAAAAAATATAGGTCCCAAGAAACGGGAACAAAAAAATGTTCGTAAAATGAAAGCTACGGGGCCAAACTATGTTAAATTTTTAGGGGACCAAATGGCAGCTATTTCGCGTCGAACAAAAAAAGAATCACGTAAATCGGATCATAACTCTCAGAGTAATCGGTGTACATATGGAACGGAATGGAAATTTTTTCATATAAAATGTTCATAAAATGAAAAGTACTGGGCCAAACTATGTTACATTTTTAGGGGACCAAATGGAAGCTATTCCGCGTCGAACCAAAAAAGAATCACGTAAATCGGATCATAACTCAGAGTAATCGGTGTACATATGGAACGGAATGGAATTTTTTTCATAAAAAATGTTCATAAAATGAAAACTACTGGGCCAAACTATGTTAAATTTATAGGGGACCAAATGGAAGCTATTCCGCGTCGAACAAAAAAAGAATCACGTAAATCGAATTATAAATCTCGGAATAATCGGTGAACATACATAAAAAAAAAACAAAAAAAAAGATCCCGACGAATTGAGAACCTCCTCCTTTTTTTTGAAGATGGTAAAAACTGCCGGAATAAGCTACTTTTTTGTGCACCCGAACAACTACAAACCGCTCCTGGGAAAATTCCCGTGGGATTTCCGCGATAAAAAATTACACATTTTATTACATTAGATTTGCTATCGATCAATAAAAAAATCATTTTGGAATTCAATTTTTTTTTAATTTAGCCATTTTAAATCACTCCCAGAAAAATTCCCACTGGATTCCCGGGATAAAAAGTAGCGCAGAGTTTAAATCTAAGAAACAGTTGTCGATCAGCGAAACCGCACCGAAATCGGCCCAGTAGTTTTTACGTGAATCTCGAAAAACCAGACAAGAAATCTAAAAAAATACACCGTATTCTCCGTCGTTTAAATAGTCTTTTCCAGTTGTTTTTTTAAAGGTAGACCAAAAAATGATAGATGGATTGTGTGAAGGATGATATGATGATATGCGGTGTGACAGAAGAGTTATGTCAGAATAGAAGAGTGTGGAAGGAAAAGACATATTGTGCCGACCCCAAGTAATTGGGATATGATGAAAGAAAGGAGAGAGAGAGAGAGTTGTTTTTTTAATAGCTTTAGTGTAGGGCATGTTTAGAATTTTATAATATTATACTTAGTCTGGCCATAAATACTGTTACAATTAAAAAGAAACAAAATATTACATTTGAATTTGCAATCTGTCATTTTTATATGATTGTTCATTGTGTTTTCTCATTTTGGCGCCAATACATTGTACAACATTTTGCGATATTTAAATGGAGTGGGGCGATAAAGAGAACCGAATCGGTGTGATTGCATTACATAAAGTAGGTATCGAACCAAATGCAGTTTTTAAAACTCTCCATACGCTTGGTATTAGTCAAATGTTTGTGTACCGGGCTATTAATAGGTACAATGAGACCTCCTCTGTTTGTGACAGAAAAAGATCTGTCCGTCCACGTAGTGTTCGTACGAAAAAGGTGGTTAAACCAGCAAGGGAAAGAATTCGAAGAAATCCTGTCCGAAAGTAAAAGATTTTATCTCGGGAGATTAAGATATCACCTAGAACCATGTCGCGTATTTTAAAAGATGACTTAGGACTTGCAGCCTATAAGAGACGCACTGGTCATTTCTTAAATCATAATTAATAAAAGTATAGGGTGGTAAAATCGAAACAACTACTGAAGCGGTACGCAAAGGGAGGTCACAGAAAATTTTTGTTTACGGATGAGATTTTTTTTACAATTGAGCAACATTTTAACAAACAATATGTCCGTACTTATGCTCAAAGCTCTAAGGAACCTTCTCAATTAGTCGACAGAGTGCAACGTGGGCATTATCCGTCTTCGTGTTCGCTATGAAGGAGTGACTGAGCCATATTTTTGTGAAAAAGGTATCAAAACATCGGCACAAGTGTATCAAGATACCATTCTTGAGAAGGTAGTTAAGCCTCTTAACAACACCATGTTCAATAACCAAGAATGGTCCTTCCAGCAAGACTCGGCGCCGGGTCATAAAGCTCGGTCCACGCAGTCTTGGTTGGAAACGAACGTTTCGGACTTCATCAGAGCTGAAGACTGGCCGTCGTGTAGTCCCAATCTTAATCCGCTGGATTATGATTTATGGTCAGTTTTAGAGAGTACTGCTTGCTCTAAACGCCATGATAATTTGGAGTCCTTTAAACAATCCATACGATTGGCGGTGAAGAATTTTCCCATCGAAAGAGTGCGTGCTTCTATTGATAACTGGCCTCAACGTTTAAAGGTCTGTATTGCAGCCAATGGAGACCTTCGAATAAGCTTTTTATATTTTAAATTGTTTTACATACATACATAACTTCACGCCAGTTCCCTTGCGGGGTAGGCACGAACAACAGAGCGCCATTTAGGCTTATTCTTAATTGTTTTATATTTATATATTAAACTAACACACTGTAAAACTTATAAATGTTATTTGCAATAGAAAAAATTGTTTGTTTCAATATTTATGGCAAGACTATGTATATTACAAAATAGAAAACATCTGCTTAAAATTTTATACGGAAAACGACAAATCTTAAAAATAAGGTCACAAATAAAATAAGTTATCGATTACTATAAGCCGTATATCCGTGTGGATGAATTTCAACAATGAATAATATTAAAACTCTTAACACCATACGATGAATTCATTAAAAATAACTAAACCATTATCTTTATAAAAAAATATCAATAAAAAGAAATCTTAAAATCATTCTCATATTTTTACAATCTGGGCCTAATAATATATGAAAGCATATGCGTCTCCTTTGATATGGGCAAAGAATCCTTGAGAAGGCCAATGGCTACATTTTTTTAAATCAAAAACAATCTAAAAGGAAGTGAAACAAGAGATAACAATTTGTGTGAACAAAACAATTCCTCAAATTACGGATATGAAAATTAATATCAAGTCTTTTGAAAAGAAATACTTGTTTTAGTATAGTACTCTTTTTGCTTTATTTATAAAGTAATGGATACGAATAGTTCTCCAATAATCCTTACTTTGTGTTATTATAATGCTTGGGTTTCAACTGGGATAATATTACAGTTAAGGACTGTGCCCAAATAAGTCTTATTTATGTTGTTAAAAATAACGCCGTCAACAAATACCTACATTAGTGGATATTATACATATGTTGTCTGTCAATACGTAACGTCATTAACAATTAATAACAATATCGCATCACAAATACGTGATTACACGTATTACACTTCGCTGCATCTACGTGACAATAATTATAACTTTATCCCAGATGGAGCAATAGGGTAATAAATACCTCATGAAATTGTTTTAAAAAGTAAATCGGGGTGAAATTTAAAAACGCATTGTAATCCTTAAATCTAAGTAAAAATCTAAGAAAAACATTTTTAAACTGAAAAGTAAGTATATTAAGTATAGAAAATATTAAATACTATAAATCTTTGATTAATATTTATTTTAAACCAAAATTACCATCGCCAGTGAATTTTCTTTGTTAACCAGTCTTTCTAAAAGATTATGTTAGCCGCCGTTGATAAAAATGTATGCGGCAATCAACGTGTTTTGCTTTTATTCAAAATATATTATGAACATGTGTATATAAGAGACACTATCTTTATTTCGTTTGTACAGATGACCCAATTCATGGGTTTCATGGATTACACAAAAAGATAAAATCCCATTATTTACACATTAAATGATAAGATACAAATATATGCTTCTGACAGTTATATCTATAACTAGAATACGCCCGAGACTTCATCCACGCTTGAGTTGAATTGCCACGGGATTCCACCCAGCATTTAAAAAAGAATGTAAGCTATCGTTTTAGTGAAAACTGTCGGAATAAGCTAATTTTTATGTGCACCCGAACAACTATAAACCGCTTCCGGCAAAATTCACTCGGGATTCCCAGGATAAAAAATATCACAAAGTTTATTACACAAAATTTGCTACCGATCAGTGAAGAAATCGCAATGAAATTCGAATTGATTTTTTATCTGGTCATTTTAAATCATTCCCAGAAAATTTCCCCCGGAATTCCCAGGATAAAAAGTAGCGTAGAGTTTAAGTCTAAGAATTAGCTGTTGATCAGCGAAAAATGAATCGAAATCGGCCCAGTAGTTTTTACGTGAATCCCGAACAAACAGACAAGAAATCTAAAAAATATATTGTGTTCTCCATCGTTTATATAGTGTATTCCAGTTGTTTGTTTTAAATAGGTTCAATGTACAGACACGGTATTTTTAGAAATTTACGACATTATAGATATTATAAAATAAATCAAATAAATTATAAAATAATTAAATATATATATAATAATAATTAAATTAGTAAATTATAAAATTACAATAGTACAGGTGTGTACATTGAACCTATTTCAAAAATCAACTGAGATAGATTATATAAATGATGATGAAAAACACGATAGATTTTTATTCTATTTTCAATTACAATTACAAGTTTCGGATTTCAAATCTGTGGTACTTCATATCCCAGGAATCCCGTGGCATTTCTCCCGGGAGTGGTTTACAGTGATTGGGGTGCATAAAAATTAGCTGATTCCGATATTATTTTCACCAGAACAATAGCTTACGTTTATTTTTGATGTTGCGATACTTTATATTTTAGGAATTCTACCAGAATTTTTCGGGGTGGCGGATTATAGCTGTTAGGATGCATAAAAATTGACTGATTTTTATATGGTTTTCATTAAAACGATAGCTTAAATTCATTTTTAAACGCTCCGTTACTTTTGTATCGAAAAAATCTAAGAATAGCATGAAAATACGTGTTACATTTATTAAGGCTTGGTTTGATACTAGATGACATTTTTCCTATCTAAATTCTTGGAACATTTTAAAATTTCCCGGGATTTTCTAAGTCCAAAACTACTAGACCGATTTTCTTCCTTTCTGCAACATTTTCTGCATCTATTAGATATGTTATATATATAAGTGAATCGTAGTAATGTACGTACGCACATAACTTGAGAACGACTTTACCGATTTTGATTAAACTTTTTTTGTGTGTTTGGGGGGGGGGTCCCCGGATGGTTTAGATTTACAACTGGAACCGGTATGTGGCGCTGGAATCTGGTTCTAGGATCTTCCTAATCTGCACCGATTTTGATGATTTTTTGGTGTTTGAGTGGATCCCCGGATGGTTTAGATTGGAACTGGTAGGAGGCACTAGAATCGGGGCCTAGATTTGTATTTTTTCAAGTTAGGACAACGTCTGCCGAGACAGCTAGTCTTTAGTAAAATAGTCGTAGTAGTTTACGTCTTTAGTAATTACTTACTATGTGTTTTCATACTAAAATTCCTCTGCCCTGATAGAAATAAAAATGATTAAAAATGTTGGAAAAACAACGTTCAATTTCACCTGTCTAAATTGGACGATGTGGCGGGTGAATACTAGTATGCCTATGCTATATAATATTTGCACAAACATTCTTATCATAATTATAGTATATAACACTAGATAAGAATGAATGAATATAGTCTCTTAGGAAATCGGATATCATCGATAAAACTATGTCTTATCAATAATTGTCAACAGTAAATAAATAAATAAATTAATTTAAAAATATGATTTCTAGGTACTATCATATATTTGTTAAACTTGTTTTTCATTGGGGGTAGACCAAGACACTGAAGGATTTAAGTGTCTATTTGTTTGATAGATTATTGGCATACAGATTACACTACATATGGTTTCTATGTTCGTAAGTTGGTTTCTGTTTGATACCTGTTATCTGGCCTTTGCTCAGAACTTCAGTACTCTTTCGTCGTGGTATTTGCTCCGCGGTTTACTAAGAATTAGCGTTACCACCTACCCTATATTCATTGCTCATATACTCAATAGTTCAACCTCGATACTCAAACCTCCTTAACATTTGACCTGCCTAGTAATGTACACTATGTTAAGGGTCTGACCTAGATCCTTAACTTTGGTTTTGTATAAATGTAACTTACTTAAATTCCACACGCCATCAGGAAAACGAAAGAACTAAGCATTTTCCGAAGTGCTTGCCCAGTTGTAAAAAAAAACTAATTATTTTCAAGCACTGATACAAATCTGATATCCTTGCGATACACGCCAAAAAACGCTTTAAATCCAGCCTGCTAAAAGACATTATGTAAGGAAAGTGATAGAAAAAAAATTAAAACTGTTATATGGTAAAGTTACTTGTACTTTCCTCATCAGCATCCAACAGCCGCGCATGTTGGGCTCATTCGTCGGTTACTTTGGACAGGTGGATCACATTTTACTACATGATCGTTTACGCAGTTTGCAAAACGAAGTTGTTCTAGCGAGAGCTCAAGACAAAAATACCACTGTTGATGAGTGAGCACAATGTCACTGTATTTAGAATATAATTGTTTCTTATAATTTAGATTTTGTCTGTTAACATTAGTTTCATAATATAAATTTGTTTAATGATTTATAATTGATTTAGATAGTTGAATCTAACGATAATTTTAATGTAAATTGTATTTTCATAGCTTTTTTATTCAGTTAATATTAACATGAAATCTGAATCTCATTTTGTGTTGTGTTAGCATTTTTTAGAAAAGATTGTACTGTATTCCCAGTAGCGTATTTCGAAGTTTCGTCCACAGATTTAGACGTTGTTTGTCGTTTAGTTGGCGTATTGAAGTACGCGCCGGTTTTACGCCAAAGTACACAAACGGACTTTGGCCTCACATTATGCAACGTTAATAATAGTCACTGTTTGTACAAAGAATCCTGTACTCGACGATATATAATTCCAAGTAATCCTCAGTTAATATTGCGGATGATGTTACCAGCCTTGGATTAAAACTTATTTTATATCCGCAAGACTATATACTAGAGGATAATTATCGGGATCTTTAGAGATTTTTTTTACAATATCTAAAAGAATTACGAGAAACAGCTTTCGTTTAAGAAGCGCAATAAAAAAATTACAAGTTTATATACCGTTTTTGTGTACTTGACTATTTTATATAATAATTAATAGAACACTACAGTAATAACTAATCATATAGCAGGCCAAATCGATCGACAACTATACTATTTCCATTTGTTTATTTTCTCGATGACAGTTTCCTGTGGAAACTTGAACGAGCGTCTTTTTTACATTATGTATACATTATTTAATAAAAATATAACGCTTACGCACGTACACTGACGGACTCATAAACTGCATCAAAGTAATAGACGACTCTGATATAAATATTTTAACCAAGTATGCAAACTTTCTATACAGATTTAAATTGAAACCTCTAGATTGGTTCGTGAACTTTAAAACAGCGTAGGGTCATATCCTTAAGTTTAAGTTTGTGTACTGGAAAGGACCTTAAGACTTTTTTTGAAGAAAAAACAGAAATTTAAGGAAAATTGGTTTAAGTAAAAAATTGGTTATAACAATAGACACAAACTTTATGCAAGGGTTTATTTATGTTTTAATAAGGTGTATTACCTCCACGTGCCCTTATTACGGATTCTAATCGGTTCCGCATAGATTTTATTAGGGTTATTAAAAGATCTTGCGGAATATTGTCCCATTCTTCTGAAAGTGCTGTTCTTAGTGCTGCCACTGTCATGGGCAAAGGGTTTCTCGCATATACAGCTCTTTTTAAATTGTCCCAAACATGCTCAATGGGATTAAGATCTGGGCTGCGTGCTGGCCAATTCATTGTACGTATCCCAACCTCTTCGCAATATTGTCGAACTTATGCAGCAGCTTGCGTCCGGGCATTATCCTGCATTAAAGTAAAATTTTCGCCTATGAATCCCATGTAAGGCACCACGTGATCTTCTAAGATCTCTGTTATGTAGCGATGTGCAGTCAAACCCCCTCTATTACCGTTTTGACGGACCATGTCTATGAACACAAGTTCTGTTCGCCCGTTCATCGATATGCCACCCCAGACCATACACGAACCGCCTCCAAAAGGAACACGCTCCTCAATGCAACTTTGAGCATATCGCTCCCCACGTCGACGATAGACTCTTCTGCGACCATCTGCACCATAGAAACATGTCCTACACTCGTCCGTGAACAATACGGAGGTCCATTGCTCTTCTGTCCAATTCAGGTGATCACGCGCAAATCTTAAGCGAGCTTGTCTGTGAGCTACAGACAACTTTGGACCATTTGCTGGTCTAAAAGGGGTGATATCCGCTTCCTTTAACCTTCTTCTTATTGTTCGTGCACTCATGTTTACTCCACGCACTTCATTAAGCTCTGTTTTGATGTTAACAGACGTGAGGAAACGATTTCGCAGGGAAGTTGTAACAATAAATCGGTCATCACGACCGGTGGTTGCTCGAGTCCTGCCTGTACCACGTCTCCTTCTGTAAGAACCTGTCTCCACAAACCTTCTGTATATTCTAGAAACCGTAGACTGGTTTAAATTTAAATTTCTACCAATCGTTCGTTGATCCAAGCCCTCCCGCACCAATGCTACAATTTGAGCCGCTTGTTCGGACGAAGTATACATATTATGGTTCAAAAATCCGTAATAAGGGCACGTGGAGGTAATACACCTTATTAAAACATAAATAAACCCTTGCATAAAGTTTGTGTCTATTGTTAAAACCAATTTTTTAATTAAACCAATTTTCCTTAAATTTCTGTTTTTTCTTCAAAAAAAGTCTTAGGGTCCTTTCCAGTACACAAACTTAAACTTAAGGATATGACCCTACGCTGTTTTAAAGTTCACGAACCAATCTAGAGGTTTCAATTTAAATCTGTATAGAAAGTTTGCATACTTGGTTAAAATATTTATTTCAAAGTCGTCTATTACTTTGATGCAGTTTATGAGTCCGTCAGTTTATAAGGTCATAGCAGAATCGGAGAAACTGGTAGGGATGGAGCTATCGATAAACGTAACACGATAACAGACCCGATATTTTTTTACAAAGTGTAAGAAACTAAACTATTGCCGGATAATTTTGTACAAATTTATTAACTAATATTACATTTCATTACAAGATGTAATTATATGATGTTGATTTTTTATTTATTTATTTTAATCAAAATCTGATGAATCGTCACTGTCACTTGATGAGCTCTCCCCAACATTTATTATAAGTTCCTTACTTCTATATTATCGAATGCCACATGGATTTCCCAATCCGACGGTATAATGTTTTGGGTTCTTCTCACAATTTTTTACCAGTGTTCGGTGGTTACTTCCGCACATGCATGTTTTAATAAATCTAACATCTTGTTTGCCGTAAAAGGGGGATGGGTATTGTTTCGAGCGGGGTGTCCTTTGATTTGTGCCCATAGATTTGTACTGGCAATGATATGGCGGAAGTCGAAGAACCCAATGACCACATTCGACAGCTATTTCGTCGGTAATATATCTTTTAGGGAGGTTTTTTTCGATTTTAAAATATTCACTAATTGTACTTTTAATAAAGTATTATCCACATTTTCGCCATGACGTTTGGAGCCAGTCAATTATCTCTTGTTTTTTATTGGCCTGCGTCGGCATTTTATCAATTTTTCTGGAGTGCTATGTAGCGTTGTCCATAATAATTATCGACGGTTCTTCCAGAGATTGCACCATTTCTTTAAACCATCCTTCGTAAATCTCCGCGTTCATTTATTCGTGGTAGTCCACTATTTTCTTGGATTTAAAGGCCAGTAAAGCATCTGACACGAATCCTTTCGTAGACCCTGCATGGCATATGATAAGGCGTTTAACTTTTCTCATTGGCACTGAACTAGTGGAAGCTGCGGTGTCGTCAGTCCAGTTCTTAGATACTGTGTGGTTTGCATTTAACCAAGTCTCGTCAGTGAAAATAACATTTGACCAATCTGATATCTTTTTGGCTTCAATCAAAAATTCGCAGCGAGCCATAGCAACGTCGTGACGCTCCATCAATATTTTACGTTTGTCCGATTTTTTAAAGATTAAAACAAACACAAAATGGCGGTGGGCCATTGAGTGTTTCCAGCTTGAAAAAATATATTTGAATGTTTTTGTTGTATTTGTCTTTGTTCAAAACATAATAAATATATGCGACCGATATCATTACTTATTTGGTCACAACACTACAACTATCAAATTAGAACTGTCGTTGAGAAAATAAAGAAATTGAAATAGTATAAATATACATTTTTTTTACGTACAATGAAGGTATTATGTTGCAAATAGACCACAGGTATATCTTAAAACAACGGTAGTCGAGCTTAGTTTTATAATTACTAAGCAATGAAGGAGATATGGCGGAACGAAAATAACGATTAAAACAGTTTGTTGTCGATTTTCTCAATGTGTATGGACTGAAATATGTCTCCGTCATCCGCTCATATCTTCAAACGTAAATGAATGAATGAATGAAAACTATTTATTGATTACCATAACTTAAAGCTAGACAATTGTATTACGCGACTGAGCTGATTGCCTTTGATGGCATGCAAGAGGTTTGAAATCAATTCTGTTTTGCTATCTGCTACTGAATTTTAAATTAAATGCTTTATAATCAACAGGATAGCGCAACCAGTGTTCCTGGGCAAACTCGTGGAGTACTACAGCCCCGGCCACAACAATATAAAGACAAACGAGGCGTACATATACGCGGCTGCGGTTGTACTGTGCTCGGCGCTCAACGTGTTTTTCGTCCATCCATATATGATGGCCATTCTGCATATGGGAATGAAATTTCGTGTAGCGTGCTGCTCACTTATTTACAGAAAGGTTAGCATTCTTAATTAGACTTACATGATTTTGTCGAATATTTTTAAATCTTCGACCTACTGAAACTAGCAACAGCGAATTCTATATTTGCACAGAGCTTAACTTGAGTAGGAAACAGATGTTTCCTATTAAATATCTTATTTATAGGATTAATATTACAGATTTATGCTGTAATTAAAGAACATACTTTTTACGTACATACATGCATAACTTCACGCCAGTTCCCTTGCGGGGTAGGCACGGGCAACAGAGCGCCATTTAGGCTTATTCTTACACACCTCACTTGCTTCTTTGACATTCATATTTTTTATATGTACTTACACAAAAAATAATTATAATGTGATTTCATTTTACTAATAATTAATATCGTAAGCATTTTTTATATATTTGGAATACTGCTATTGGAATCGATACTAAAAATATGTTACGCTCTGAAGTAGGTAAAGACTGTTCTTAATACGTAACGCGACTGATGGAAAAGTTATTTAACCCAGAAATAGAACAATGTCAAGGCCGACATTGATTAATTTTAGCCTAGTTTTTTTGCTCGTAACGTATCCGCGTGTGTTACGATTGTATATTAATTCGTCTGTGCCTAAAAGTTATCTATGACGTCAATTCATTCATCTGTTTACGCCATTTTCCTGTTCGAGTTTCATTATAACTAATATATTTTATAGTATATGGAAACAACCATAGGCCAGCGGCCCAATTCTGTTTTTTCAATTATCTTGACCTTGCGAAAATATTCAGTGTACGATTCCATTGCAATAGTGTCAAAAATTCGTATTCTACTAATCTTCATAATATCTTCTCGATAACGCCGCAGCGGAATAATAGTAGAAAAATAAACTGGTATTACCATTAGCAAAAATGGCGTTACCGGAAATGAATATTGCAAAGCTACCAAATTTTTAAACATTTATTTCGCGACTTTACCGCTTATAAATATTTATAAAGATAGAGTGGGCGTGCTAACGCAATTGGAATTAACAGAATACGCAAATCAGGCAAATCTACGATTGTGATGATCTTGTTAAGCGATTTTAACGAGGTTTTGAATAGAATTGGGCCCCAGCAAGTTATTCAAAAAGATAATTATCTCTTTAAATTAATCGAGATACTAAGTTCTCTGCGTGCAGCCAAATAAACAACAAATTTCATAATTATGCCTGTATATAAGTACAAGCAACATTTTTATGCTATCCGATACAATTAACATGTTATACATGCAACCTTGAAATAGACGCAAGTAAATAATTAATGTTACCTATTATATAACGGAGTTTGTTTTTCTTGTCAATGTTTGTTCCTCTTTTATATAATACATATTTGGACTGATCTGGTAAACTTGTTTAAAACATATTTTAAAATAGTATTGTTTTATGAAAGAATACCACAAAGATGTCTTTGTTGCGCAAGATTAACAACAAAGGTCGTTCTTATAGTTCTTTGTGGTTTCACACAGTTATATGTGACTGTATTATGTGTGAATAATGGAAAAACGAGCTGCAGGTCTCGCAAATAAAATATTACAATGAATTATTTCCAAACATACATACGTTGTACATACGTATATCGAACAAGGAAAATAGACAGAAAGTGACATATTTCTGTGCCTTTAAAATTCCAAATATGTGAAGATATTACAGTTGTTTAGATATATATAGGAAATGAATAATAATACGGTCATCATTATTAGTCAGCTGAAATCCAATAATGTACAGTAAATCTTCCAATTCAGAGCAAATAAAGAGCGTAATCTCTCTCGTCGCATCCAGCCGCTTAATCGTTGCCACATTTCGCCGCAGTGCATCCAGAACTATATTTTACTTAGACACGGTCTCCATACAACATATTACTTACTCCACCTCAGCGATACAAATTTAGCTACTTTTTCGCAACATTAGACAATGTCTAATCTAATCGCTATCCTTCTAAAAATGTCACATAATATCCCTAACTTCTTACTTCACCTTCATAATTGGTGTAATTACACATTTGATTTGTGTTATCTCTCACGTTTCTTGCAATTACAAATACGATCCTTCACGGAAGATCTAGTGTCTGTAAATACCTACATCTTTGTTTCCGTATGTCTCCTAACAGGTCGAACACACTAGTTAAAGACTCGAGAACAAATATTGTAATTCCCAAAACTACCCAACATAACGAAATTCTCCACACACTTCGTGTAATTGCCATAATGCTGGCCAGCCTAGCGAAATTCTCAATTTTGCATGATAAAGAAGTTCTAATGTACATTTTATTCCCACTTTATATTTTAGTCACTGCGGCTTTCGAAAACAGCATTAGGTGAAACTACTGTCGGGCAAGTGGTGAATCTGTTATCGAACGACGTGAACCGTTTCGATGTGGCCATCATTTTTCTGCACTACCTGTGGATCGGGCCCCTCGCCACGGTCATCATTACGTACTTAATGTGGCTGGAGATTAGTTGGGCGGCCGTCTTCGGAGTCGCTTTTATGCTTGCCTTTATCCCTTTACAAGGTTAGTAAACCTCATATGTTTCCTTATTTTTAATGTTCTAGCCAACGAATGCCATTAAGTGGTTTAAGGACAAATGCAATTCAAACGCTTAGGCAGTTTTTCAGTACCACGTATTGACGGTGGAGCAAAACAGTAATGTTTTTTTACACACACATCGAGATTACCGATTATGTTAAACCCGCCAATTCGTCTGGAACATGCGTTGCGGGTGTATCATCCCTTCCCTTAAAAATGGTATGGCTTGAGCCCAGCGGTGAGACGTTTATGGGCAGATTTTTTACTACGACTATAATATGCGGTTTCGCTAATGGATCTGTATACGAAAAGTCATTCGAAATTAAAAAATGTATCTTAATTAACTAAAGTAAGTATACATATCAATATCTATATCAAATTTGATAATATGTATGTATAGCTCAGCTTAAATAAATTTAAAAACCTTATTACGCGGAAACTCCCATTTTCCGTGACAAAAAGTATTATAGTAATATGACTTAATTTTAAGTGTTGTTACCTAGTTTGGACTTCTTTATCTATTATTTTAAATCCAAAATAAAATGTGAGATTGTTTAGGATACTGTGTATCTAATGTTACATGGTTGTTAATTATTATTGGAATTCTAAAATTGATTGTATAAAAATTCAAATTTATTCTAATAATCACGAGCTGCTGTGTTTAATATATGAGACCACTGATGGACTGAATTTTATCTCTAGCCATATCTTTTTTATTATTAAATTCCAGGGTCATTTGTTTAGTGACTGGCTAATTATACGATTTTTACACATCTAGTATGTTTATTTACAAAAAAAAACTAGCACATTGACCTTCTGTTCTGGGGGAATACTTGAACAGATTTTTAGTTAGCTCATAATGATGCTGTTGGTTGTATCTTATAAGTATAATACAATATGTTGGCTTCTGTGGTTAGGCGAACTAATCCTTTGCCGGCGGACCTTACCACAATGCAGAAGCTCCGGGTTCGATTCCTGGCATGGTAAATTTCGTAAACCAAACTTTCCGGTATTTACTATGATCTGGGATCGGCCACAAAGTGGTCCGTTATTCATATAATACCCATAACACAACCGTAACTTGAAACAAGATTGGGGATCTAGGTACTATAATATGTGTGTTTGTCTGACGATTACTAATGAATATTATAATGGAATACTACGTACATATGTATAGTACATTATATTGATATCCTTTGTTGAATGAGTCACGCGGAAAGATCGCGTTGGGAAATCCCTCGGAGGGTTTGAGCGGAAGGAAGTTTCCGATGCCGAGATCTAAACGCAGCTGCGATTTATTTCTAGGAGAATGATGGATAGTATAGTGCGTCGACTTTTTGGCCAAAAAAATTACTGCAACAAACTGTTTTATATAAAATTCTGCACAATCATCTGCAGCTAAACTGGAAAATCCTTCAAGTTTCCTATTTTAGGTACTGACTGTTATTTTAAGAGTGGGGTCACCTGTTTCCTGCCGAAAGTGTTACATGTGAAGTAAATGATGTCTTATTTTATTTTATTTGGGGGGTTAACAGCTGTGGTCTTACAAACTAAAGTTTTACAAACTAGCGTTACAGAGATATCGAAAAAACAGCTATTTATAAACCTCCACAGATGAAAAATGTCGATTAAATTTGATATAAACGATTTTTAAATGTCGGAGATGAATAGGAGGCACTCTATGCCGGAAAGTTTAAGAGTATCTGTGATATATAAAACACAATTATACGTAAGAAAAACCCTCAAATTATGTTAAACAGTAAAAAAGTTAAGGTGCCCAAAGGGCTAATATACCCGTACCTCCTTGAAGTGATGTAGCGAAATTTAGAAAGTATAATATACACCCATAAACAGCTTTTTGACCTAATGTGCATATTATTGTTATGTTAAAATAAGAACACCATCGTGAGTAAACCTACACATCGAAATATAGATTTGTGTAAAACTTCTACTTCGCCTTGGACAAGTGTGTCCGGGGTACATTATACCTGTTCCCATAAAAAATGTGGATGCCTTAACCCAGAAGCGGTATTTTTAGAAACTGACATACATGTATAACAAACAACACTACTTAGCGATGTAAAAGCAAAAGTTGGTCATGGCTTTAAAAAAATCTGACCGAAAGAAAAACAGATAGCCTTATACATGAAAACCATTTGTCAATAATAACAGATAGTTCTTAGTCTTTCGACATAGACATGTTATCAGGTGTAGAAGCCGTCTGGACGTGTTTATCGTTCGAGTTTAGTGCCTTATATCGAGTCATTGACAAATTGAGAACGTTGGACTGTGTCTTGTCACGATAACCTAATGTTTTTATTTGGGTGCAAGTTTATTGATCGAATGTACAGGGGATTTTGACTCAATGACTAATACAACAGTTATGATAACATTGCCACGATATCACGCAGAAATACGTACTTTTAGAGTTCCTATTTCTCATAATGATTCTTATTTAATCTTGATATATAAAAATAAATGTCTGTCTGTATGATTTTGATGAAATTTTGTGTTTTTTATTTTTTTTATTGCGGGAGTTCAGCAGACAGGCAGACGGCCCACTTGATGGAAAGCGGTTACTATCGCCTATGGACATTTGCAACACCAAAGGTGCTACAAATGCGCTGCTGCTCTCTTAAGGGAGACTGGAACCTGGTCACTAATGCCGGAATACAATTAAATTGTGTTTGAGTGGATCCCGGGATGGTTTACAACCACAATTGGAACCGGTAGGTGGTTCTGAGATCGGGTTCTAGAATCCTCCTAATCACCTGGACCGATTTTGATGATTTTGTTTTTGTGTGTTAGTGTGTCTTCCCGGATGGTTTAGATCCACAGTTAGAACCGGTAGGTGGCGCTGAGATCGGATTCTAGAATCCTCCTAACACCGGGAGCGATTTTGGTGATTTTGTTTTTGTGTGTTTGAGTGGGTTCCCGGATGGTTGAGATTCGCAATTAGAACCGGCAAATGGCGCTAAGATCGGGTTCTAGAATCCTCCTATTCACCGGGGGCGATTTTGGTGATTTTGTTTTTGTGTGTTTGAGTGGGTTCCCGGATGGTTTAGATTCACAGTTAGAACTGGTAGGTGGCGCTGAGATCGGGCTCTAGAATCTTCTTAATCACCGGGAGCGACTTTGGTGATTTTGTTTTTGTGTTTGTGTGGGTTTCCGGATGGTTTAGATTCACAATTAGAACCAATAGGTGGCGCTGAGATCGGGTTCTAGAATCCTCCTAATAACCGGGAGCGATTTTGGTAATTTTATTTTTGTGTCATGGAACAAAGTCTTTGGAATTCAGAAAATAGGCGGTACGAAGTTCGCCGGGTCAGCTAGTAAAATATAAATAATTTTGATATGGGATTTTATCATTACGCGCAATAATTCTTACACCTTGAAATGATGTAAAGATACTCCAGTCTGTTGGGTCATATATGAGCCTTTGCCCTGAATCAGAAAAAAACCCCAGAAAATGGGGCTGGAGATATATCACCAATGGGCTCATCCCAATAACAACAACAACAAAGAATGCAACACCCCAGACACTTGTAAATATAATTTCTTGCCCCTGTAGAAAAGGATGCAGCCGAGCATATAGTTGTAGAAAAGCTGAATTTCAGTGCTCTATTCTGTGTGGATTCTGTAGTGTTTTGTCCTGCGAAAATGTGTTAGAGATTCGGATAGATAACGAGGACAATTATGATGAAATTTAATCATTGGAAACCAGACAGAAAATCCCAGCGAGGTTAATGAATCAACCTACCTGGGTCATTAAAATAAATGATTGTTATACAATAATTTTTAATAAAAATTTGAATTCAATTGATGATCTTTGTAAATGTATTTTTGTCTGTTGCTTGTAACTTTACCTACAAGATTACAGAGTAACTTGTCAAAAATGTAAGTAACTCTAGTCTTCTTTATACTTCTCATAAACACTTGTCATATAATAAACTGTTGAAACGTTATTTAAAAAATTCAAGATGGCGCCTCGCCCAAGATAGAAAACTTGGATTCATATTAGGCATACCTAAGCAACAGGTCAAAATCGTTTCTGCTCCAACTTTTGTAGGGTAAAAATACCTATTGACTGTACTACTACTAAGATCCAACCAAGCAAACTTAATACTTGGGATATTGATGGGCGTAGCTACTATATTATATATTTCTAGTTTATTTTTTATTTCATAGAACAAAAACTTACATATGTATGAGAAGGTTGAATTCCGATACAAAATCATTCCTATAAAATTCTATTTTGGACTAGGTTACATGCCTACTGCTACTAATTGAACTTGAAATTATTAGCTCAAATCAAATTTTATTAATTAATATAAAATGAAATAATTATCTCATATACTTTTAGCATACCTGGGCAAACGGACATCGGTGCTTCGATTAAAAACTGCTCTAAGAACGGACGAGCGCGTGAGGCTCATGAATGAAATTCTGTCAGGAATACAAGTTATTAAGATGTACACGTGGGAGAAACCTTTCGCCGATCTTGTCGCGAAGGCTAGGAAGTAAGTATTATTTTTTGTTAATGTAATATATGTACTTAATTTAGGCTTTTTTAAAATTTTACCCCGCTATCTCCCTTGTGTGTATGTACTATATACACCTACATAAACTTTGTACCCATTTTTACGAAAATTGCGCGGACGGAGGAGTATGAAATTTCGCACACTTATAGTTTATATAAAGAAGGAGTGCAGAATGCTATTTTTTTTAATTATGCATGAAAATACATTAAATCAATAAAGAAACATTATACACACTACCATGTATTTGATACACACACTCATATATACTCTTTTGTTTATTATTAAAGTCAACAGTGTAGCCTTGGCGAAATCTGTGATTATAGTAGTCTTTGACAACAGAACCTTAATAATGTTCAAACTTATTATTTAAATTAATTATTATGGTCGAATTTCGACCACGGGCGAGCACTAGTTTTTGACATTGCCTGATCACAAGGATGAAACAGTACTTTTCGTCCCGGGGAAACGATTTTCCCTGCTGTCAAAAATTATAAACTATGCGAACCATAGGTAATACATGCAACGCATGTCACATTTTTTTTACAGCCATTGTTAAATCGCGACATAAATTGTAATACTACATAATTACTTTTCACTAAATTACTATCTAATTTACATAAATTTGAGCGGAGTATGCACTATCTATCTATCTTCCATTTTTGTGATATAAAGTATCCTATGTTCATATATATATATATATATACTGAATTTCAGCCAAATCCGTCCATTAGTTTTGCCGTGAAAACGGAACAGACATTTTTTTTTTAATTGCAGTAGTTCAGCAGACAGGCAGACGGCCCACTTGATGGAAAGCGGTTACCATCGTCTATGGACATTTACAACACCAAAGTTGCTACAAATGCGCTGCTGCTCTCTTAAGGGAGACTGGAACCTGATCACTAATGCCGGAACACAACTCAAGGTTGTTATGGCGGCATACTCTAGAGCACGGGTGGTAGCTATCCAGGCGGGCAAACACCCTACCACCTGGCTGTGGCTTGTTTTGTCGCCTCTTACAACAGGCCGCCCGACCGCAGGAAATTGTATTATTTGTCCGTTCCTGCACGGTTAAAAAGGCAATTAGTTTACATAAAGACAAAGTTACTTTCGCATTTATAATATAGGGATTACAGTATGAGTAGTGTTCCATAATTTTAAAGTCGTTATTAATTCGCCAACTCTAGGAAAATAATCCCATTCGCTATATCCGTCTTCAAAAATACTTCTTGTTTCACTCATAATTATTTAAATTTTGTACGCCATAGTTACATGCAGCTGTATTTACATTATTGTATTAAAATTCAAGGCCACTTATCACGAAATATTTCTTCCAATTTGGTTTTCGTTTATGATCTATATTATATTTGTATACCAGTAGATGCTCATTTATTTGTAAATTTTCTGTTATGTCCCCTATCCCTCATTTTACATACATATATATATATATATATATATATATATATATGTATATAATTTTATGTTTTTAATCTCAAATATTTTTATTCATTGTAATAATCTTAGTTGACATTTTTCTTAAATTTATTGTTATTTTTTAAAGTTATACTATTTCCATTTCTTTATTTTCGCGATGAAAGTTCTAATTTGATAGTTGTAGTATTGTGACCAAATAAGTACCTAATGATATCGATCACATATATTTATTAAGTTTTGAACAAAGACAAATACAACAAAAACATTGAAATATATTTTTTTCAAGCTGGAAACACACAATAATGGCCCATCGCTATTTTGTGTTTGTTTTAAACTGTCACTCGCAACAAGACGGTCGTGCTATATAGTCACTACATTTCTGTTCGCTGAGTTTTTTCACATTATCCATACGTTACGTTGTGTATTTTGTGTTCCTCCGTGTTGATTGCTGCCCAGCTGTCCAATATCAAAATGCCTAAAGGATCTGTTCTGAAAAGGCAGGCGAGAACTGGTCATCTAGGTTCGTAATTACTTTGAAGCAGAGTATCGAAATGGTGGCCCGCTATTACCACTGTCGCAAGTGCGAGAGCGTATTGCGGCCGCATTAGGAATTAATAGACCTACTGTTTCAAAAATTACTACCGAAGCTTACGGTACAAGCGGTATGCAGGAAAATAAGCTTCGTACGTCGAAGAAAAAACGCCAACCACGTCGTGTGACATCGGTTGACAACTTTGACGCTGATGCTATTCGCCGTCATATATATGACTATTACTTGCGCAAAGAAATTCCAACACTTAAAAAACTTGTTATTTCTTTACGTGAATGTGGTTTATTCCATGGCCAAAAATCTTCATTAAGCTTGGTTTTGAAAGAAATTGGATTTTCTTATAAGAAATCGGACAAACGTAAAATATTGATGAAGCGTCACGACGTTGCTATGGCTCGCTGCGAATTTTTGATCGAAGTCAAAAAGATATCAGATTGGTCAAATGTTATTTTCACTGAAGAGACTTGGTTAAATGCAAACCACACAGTATCTAAGAACTGGACTGACGACACCTCCGCTTCCACTAGTTCAGTGCCAATGGGAAAAGGTGAACGCATTATCATATGCCATGAAGATTCGTGTCAGAGGATTTATTGGCCTTTAAATCCAAGAAAATAGTGGACTACCACGAAGAAATGAACGCGGAGATTTACGAAGGATGGTTTAAAGAAATGGTGCAATCTCTGGAAGAACCGTCGATAATTATTATGGACAACGCTACATAGCACTCCAGAAAAATTGATAAAATGCCGACGCAGGCCAATAAAAAACAAGAGATAATTGACTGGCTCCAACGTCATGGCGAAAATGTGGATAATACTTTATTAAAAGTACAATTAGTGAATATTTTAAAATCGAAAAAAAGCCTCCCTAAAAGATATATTACCGACGAAATAGCTGTCGAATGTGGTCATTGGGTTCTTCGACTTCCGCCATATCATTGCCAGTACAATGCTATAGAACTAATATGGGCACAAATCAAAGGACACGCCGCTCGAAACAATACCCATCCCCCTTTTACGGCAAACAAGATAGTAGATTGATTAAAAAATGCATGTGCGGAAGTAACCACCGAACACTGGGAAAAAATTGTGAGAAGAACCCAAAACATTATAGCGTCGGATTGGGAAATTCATGTGGCATTCGATAATATAGAAGTACAGGAACTTATAATAAATTTTGGGGAGAGCTCATCAAGTGACAGTGACGATTCATCAGATTTTGATTAAAATAAATAAATAAAGAATCAACATAATATAAGACATAGACATAGACATAGACAACACTTTATTGTTCACCAAAACAAAAATTACAAAAAAAAAATGTACAACAAGACAATAGTTACTAGGTAAAACAAAAGGCGGCCTTATCGCTAAAAGCGATCTCTTCCAGGCAACCTGACTCAAAGGAAATTCTTAAATTATCTGTAATTATTATGCAACAAAGAAAAGGAAAAAAGAAAAAATATGAAATACATGGACAGCAGATTACAGTCTATTGTAAACTAGCACATACATTATTGCGTAAGACTTACATAATGATTCCTAAGTGAATTTTTAAATATGGCAAAGGATTTAGCTTTTCTGACATCAGTGGGCAAAGAGTTCCAAAGTAAGACAGCCTGCATGGCGAAGGAGTTGGAAAAAAATGTTGAAGAGTGTGCAGGTGCCATTAACAGGAGATTATTAGTGGAGCGCATTATCATAATTACATCTTGTAATGAATTGTAATATTAGTTAATAAATTTGTACAAAATTATCCGGCAATAGTTTAGTTTCTTACACTTTGTAAAAAAATATCGGGTCTGTTATCGTGTTACGTTTATCGATAGCTCCATCCCTATCAGTTTCTCCGACTCTGCTATGACCTTGTACGTGCTTAAGCGTCATATTTTTTTAAAATAATGTATACATAATGTAAAAAAGATGCTCGTTCAAGTTTCCACAGGAGCTGTCACTGAAAGAATAAAAAAATGGAAATAGTATAGTATTTCATAAATCGTGTATTTTGCACGCCACAACTATATGGTATACGTTGTGTTTTATAATTTAGTAACATCTGTATGAAACTAAATTTTGGCAAATAAAGTTATTGAATTCAATTTATGATAATGATAATATTCAAATATTTTTCCAGACACGAAATCAAGCCGATCCGCGCGACCTCTTACATCCGCGGTGTGCTCACTTCGTTCATTATGTTTACAACACGAATCTGCCTGTTTTGTTCAATTCTCGCTTATGTTCTGGTCAACAACGTGATCACTGCCAAGCAAGTGTTTGTCATCACGAGTTTCTACAATATATTAAGGCAAACAATGACTGTATTTTTCCCACAAGGTAATGTTGTATGTATGTAGGTCTTAAATTGTTTTCACAGATTAGAATCATAATCGAAAAACCGTCGTAAATTACTTTGGATGTTTTAGAATAACAATGTGGTGGACTTCAGCCTTGAGAAAACCATTAGTATTTCACTATATAAATTTAAAAGTTATTATATGTAATTTTTCGCTGTCGTTTTAGACGTCAACCTAAGTGGGCCTATTCTAATCACAAAATATTAGGTTTGATTTGACAGTTCTCATTATATATATCTAAGGATTGAAACCTGAAAATCGTTAACTAAGTTAACCGAATATAGCGAGAAATCGATTAATAACTATAAAATTTTGTGATCGTTGGATTTATTTTAAGTTAATTACTTTTTATGTCAAACAGAATCGAAATAAGTTGTTATCCGGCGTTAGCGACCAGGTTCCAGTCTCCCTTAAGAGAGCAGCAACGCATTTGTAGCACCTTTAGTATTATAAACGTCCATAGATTATGGTAACTGCTTTCCATCAAGTGGGCCGTCTACCTGTACTCCTGCAATAAAAAAACTAATTGAGCAAATAAAACGCAACTACCCTTTGGTAAAATTAAAAATAAGATGCCTTAGGACGTAACTATTTTTTTGGGTCTTTGCCATAGATTAATACGACATTACAGAATTATTAAAATCGCATATCATTTCGGCATTTGGAGGTAAGTAATAATTGTAATATGTTTTGTTTCAAAACATATATAATGCACTCGTAAAAAAAATGTATATTATTAACCAAATATTTTAATTGTTATTAACTTTCAGTTTTGTTAATTTCATTCAAAGTTACGTTTTATTGAATTTCTTCAGTGTCAAATCGGGTTTTTGTTTGTGATTATTATAAATGTAAATTACTTTATTTTTGATAGAGTAGACATACATTTTAACTTATCTGAATGATCCTAAAAAATGTTATCTAGTGCAACCTAGTTTGAATAAAAATATTCTGAATTTTTGTTTTATTATGGCATCAAATACTTACATATTATATTGTACTCTAAATTATTATTTAAATTATTTATCACATATTATTATATACTACGTCCAAAAATGAAGAGTATAAACAACTAGAAGAGTGTTTAAAGCTCAATTTTAAATATCAATTGTGGTGCTAATTACTTGTTTTAATTATTATAGTTAAAATTTCATTATGACTGCTGTGTTACAATAATATTAAAAATAATAATAATATTGTTATGTTTTTTTCAGGCATTGCTCAAGTAGCCGAAGCGATGATATCAATAAAACGTCTTCAAAACTTCATGTTGTATGAGGATACAAGCAAACCTGTGCCTGGTCTAGCCGAAATTCAAACTTCAGCAAAACCACCAAAAGATACGAGGGAATCTATTATACAACTTAAAGAAGAAGTGGAAATACCCAAAGAGGAATCCAAACAATCAGATCTAGTTAAATTAACGGATTCAAAAGAACATGAAGGTAGAGGAAATGGTGAATATTTTTAAATTTATAAATAATATTCTATACTTAAGATTTCCTTTTCAAAGTCCTGTGGCGAAGTACAGTTACAATTCGCCTAATACCTTTTTTTAAATCATAAAATGTCCTTGTTATATTTATATAGGAAGTAAAAATTATTCAAGTACATTATCATTATAATCCCTATTAATATTATAAATGCGAAAGTAACTCTGTCTGTCTGTCTGTTCCGTTTTCACGTAAAAACTACTGGACCGATTTGGCTGAAACTCAGTATATATATTTTCAATGCCGAGAATGAACATAGGATACTTTTCATCCTGATTAATGTTAAAGTTTCCGGGATAAAAATATATTTTTTCTTTCTGTTTGTTATGCTTTTACGGAAAAACTACTGGGCCGATTTAGTTGAAATTCGGTATACATGTAATTTTAATACCGAGGGTGTACAAGGGATATCTTTTATCCCGCACAATGGTGATAGATTTATGTAAAGGTTATCCCAAAAAGTGGGATAGGTTTTTTGTGTTTTCCATTTTCGTCATTTTGGTCATGTTTGTCCGATTTGTCCTTTTTGTCCGAGTTTACCGATTTGTCTGAGTTGTCCGATTTATCCGAGTTGTCCTGTTTGTCCGATTTGTCCGAGTTGTCCAATTTGTCCGATTTGTCCTTTTGGTCTGATTTGTCCGTTTTGTTCGATTTGTCCGAGTTGTCCAATTTATCTTTTTGGTCCGATTTGGCCGGCCGATTTGTTCTTTTTGTCCTTTTTGTCATTTATGTAGTTGTCATAGACGATAGGGATAGATAAATATAGTTAGGACGGTTTGAAATAAAGGATGAAAGTTTAGATAAGACCAATCATTTCTCAAGTTCATAGATATAACATCTTCTATAAAAATGCGATAGAAACTCGATATGTCTTTCCGCTAAGCTTTCACGGAAATCTACTAAAAATACTGGATCGGTTCTGCTGTAATTTTGTTTAAATGTAGTTTTAATGGACATAAATACTTTTCATGCCCGGAGATGGGATAGATTGCGATATAAAATGAAATTAAACTTCCGAGTGCAAATAGCACTAACATAAAAATTAAGTACAATGTTTTTTTTTATTGCAGGAATTCAGCAGACAGTCAGACGGCCCACTTGATGGAAAGCGGTTACCATCGCCTATGGACATTTGCAACACCAAAGGTGCTACAAATGCACTGCTGCTCTCTTAAGGGAGACTGGAACCTGGCCATTAATGTCGGAACACAACTCAAGGTTGTTCTGGCGACATACTTTAGACCAGTGGTGGTAGCCATCCAGTCGGGCAAATGCCCTACCACCTGGCTGTGGGTTGTTTTGTCGCCTCTTACGACAGGCCGCCCGGCCACAGAAAAATTGTATTCTTTCTCCGTTCCTGTACGGATAAAAGTATGTAATGTAACCTGTATTAACGCCTGCTCTTTAAATAAGAAACAGGGACTAGAGGTTGACCCGCGGCGTAGCTGCGGGGTAAACTCTAGTCCTTAATAAATTAGTTTATTATCTAAATGATGTGCAAATTCGCATAATGAGTCATGGCAGCTTATAGGTTAAGTTACTGGCTTCACATTTTAATTACATTCATTCGAATCTCAGACAGCTAGCACAGCCCTCTTGGGCAGTTATCTATTGTGCGACGTCTGTCGTTGAGGTGAAAATAAAACAGCGGTTTTACGTCTTAGCTGCTGGCTTTAATCTGAATGTTATGCAATATAACTTATGAACTAAAAATGCTTACTCTACACACTACAATTTATAATATATCTAGTATAGTAGTATATATATATTACATATATACACACACACACACACACACATATATCTTTTATTACAAATACCATTTGCTGACGATTAAAAAAAACATTGTGAGGAAACCTGTACTGATTTTTAAAACTCGCTAATCCGTCTTAACAATCACGGCGGATATAGCGATCGTTCTTTAAATGTTTGTGGAATGTTAAAGGTCTTGTATTATTTCACTACTAGCGTTTTCACTGCGGGTGCGCTGCGTGAATATCCCTAAGTAGTATGTTTATGTTACGTTCATAAAAACTTAATTGGGTTTTTATATACATAAACCTTTGATGATTTATCTAAGTGATGGTGAAAATCGTTGAAAAATAATGACTGCATTATTGTATACACATACGTTACCTGTCAATCTTTATCATCATTAACAATTAATAACAATATTCCGAATTAGCTCCCCCTGATTTTTTAAACGCGCTGTACAAATTCGAACCATTTACAGATTTATTATAGTATAGATAGATATATACAAACTCAACATGCGTTGTCCGTCCGCGTGACCGTCCAAATAGAATGCGCTTAGGACATGACTTCGCACAATTGCTTATAAAACGTTTTAATCGTCTTCAAATTATATCTTTTATATAACTTTTAAAATATCATGGAAGTAATTCATTACTTTTCAAACAAAACCTAATATGTTATTTGTACCTTCTTATGACGTCATATGTACATAGGTACGCTTGCACAAAATCTATAAAGCTACGACGTTCTTGAAGTATGTAAAAAGTGTCTCTGTTGATTTGACAGTCCGTTCCATTATCGCGTCTGCGAATTACTTATTTACTTTTTAAAATATCAGGCACAGCAACACTCGCACCGCTGGAATCGGGCGAGGAAGATGAGCAAGAGCTGTTAGCTCGCGTTGAAGAAGACGCGCGCGGCGTGCGGCTGAAGCACGCGACTGCGAAATGGATCGTATCGCACCCGGAGAACACGCTCACGGATTTATCACTCACCATCAAACCTGGCAAGTGCGTAAACATTTTTAGGGTTCCGTAAATAGTCTTGTCCATCCGTCTGTCTGTCTTTGTATGTCACAGTTTTTCTCGCAGACAGCTGCATGTCCATGGTAGACATTTGACAGGAAGATGTAGTCTGTATGGCGTTAAAAAAATATGTACTGAAATTGCAATAAAAGGCAGTGGTTCCTATATGTGTAATTATGGATTGAGAGAATTTTTCAATGAAAAACAATTACAATTTTTTACCTAATTCAACAGTAGCGAAACACTCGCTCTCAGTCTTGAAAATTAGGTCCCCTCTCTTTTAAACTACAAGGTGGAGAATTCTGAAAAAAAAACAAGGTTTCAATTTAATTCTAAATCGACTAAAGTCTCAAAAATACTGAATGTAAATGAAAATTGTGTGAATGATGTCCGTTGGATAGTTTTCTGCCTAATTGATCTAAGAATGCATATACATATTTTCTAACCTAATGTATCCATTATTACAACGGTCACGTGCTAATGGTTAAAGAAAAGTTCCTCGAGGTCCCTGTAGATTTAGACAGCCAATGTGTGTAACTCTCTAATGCGCCTATGTAGAGCGTAACGGTATACCATCTGTTCGCTCAAATTGGGCCGGACCTTGTCCAACCATAGGCCGTATAAAATCAGAAACATTTTTTGGAAGTCGCCATTCTTAATTTCAAATTGTTTTGATATAATTTATTTTTATACTTTAAAAAACATTTAATATGCTAATATATAAAGCTGAAGAGTTTGTTTGTTTGAACACGCTAATCTCAGGAACTACTGGTCTGATTTGAAAAATTCTTCCAGTTTTAAATAGCCCATTTATTGAGGAAGGCTATAGGCAATATATCATCACGCTAAGACCAATAGGAGCGGAGCACCAATGAAGAATGTTTCAAAATAGGGGGATTTCTCCACGCGAACGACGTTGCGGGCACAGCTAGTCTTGTAATATAGTTTAAAAAAAATCTCAATCTAACTAATTACCTACTGTTTTTATAAAATAGGTAGTAGTATCATAGTTATCAAAGAAAATATAAAGCTCGCTCTTTTATTAGTATCATGTTTAGGCTGTTAATGTTACTTTAAACTCCAAAATACAAATGAATTAAATTCTTATTATCTAAAGATATTGGCATGAGGATGAAGGCTTCTTATATCTTTTATACTTTTTCCCAAAAAATCATAAGTATTTTTTTTTCTAGGATAATAGCAGTGATAGGGCCAGTTGGTGCTGGCAAATCATCACTTCTCCATGTGTTGTTACGTGAGCTGCCATTAATATCAGGAAGCGTGCATGTCGGGGGCACTGTGTCATATGCCAGTCAGGAACCGTGGCTCTTTGCAGGTAATATATTTAAAAAAAATCAATTGTTGTTTATTAAACTGGTCCTTTGGTTAGTTACTAGAATAGTTATAGAGAGTAACATTCAATTTGAAAAGGATAATTGAGGTTCATAAAAGAGAATCTGTACATAATGTTAAACTAGAAGATTTTTGAATGAGTAAAGTTAGTTGGATTCATGGATTGTATGAAAGATGACATTGTATGACAGAATAGAGTAGTAAGGCAGTAAAAGAAATTGTACCAACCTAAATGATTTGGAGAAGGCGATAAGATAGAAAGTGAACAGCAAAATCAATTCAGCTCAAAATTGTTATTATTTCTGAAGCTGTTTTGCTTCTATAGTCCTGAAATTCTAGAACTAAATTATATACTTCAGAGGTTTTTGTGTTACATATAAACCTGTAGATATGTTTAAAAATACCTCTATTTTTAAAGAATTCTTGTAAGTCGGAGCCATTTATTTTTATAATATAATTGATATTAAGATCAGTTTAATGAATTGAATAAATTTATTTAAATTATACATTTGTTGATCGAAATAAAAAAATGTTTTCAAATGTCACTTAATTTAATATTTAGGAAAATAGTTCATCATTTGGAACCTACCAAAAATTTAGGCGTTAATACAAATCCCTATTAATATTATAAATGCGAAAGTAACTCTGTCTGTCTGTCTGTCTGTTCCGTTTTCACGTAAAAACTACTGGACCGATTTGGCTGAAACTCAGTATATATATATTTTCGATGCCGAGAATGAACATAGGATACTTTTTATCCCGGAAAATGGGATAGTTTCCGGGATAAAAGTATATTTGTCTTTTTGTTTGTTATCCTTTTATGGAAAGACTATTGGACCGATTTGGCTGAAACTCGGTACATATATAATTTGAATACCGAGAGTGCCCAAGGGATACTTTTTATCCCGGATAATGGTATACATTTAGGGATAGATTTATGTAAAGTTTATCCCGGAAACTAGGACAGGTTTTGTCCATTTCGTCCACTGGGTCCACTGGGTCCAGTTGGTCGACTTGGACCATGTTATCTATTTTGTCATTTTTGTCAAGTTTTGTCATTTATGTAGTTTACATATAGACGGGTGTGATATAGTTTGCGATATAAAATGAAGTCAATCTTTCGGGGGCAAATACATACAAATTTAATATAATGTAACCTGTATCACTTGCTTTTTAAACAAGAGATACGCACTAGAGGTTGACCCGCGGCGCAGCCGCGGGGTAAACTCTAGTATAATATATAAAAATACTAGCTAGCCCGGCGATCTTCGTACCGCCATATTTTCTGAATTCCTAAAAGACTGTTTCATGACACAAAAACAAAATCACCAAAATCGCTCCCGGTGATTAAGAGGATTCTAGAACCCGATCTCAGCGCCACCTACCGCTTCTAACTGTGAATCTAAATCATCCGGGAACCCGCTCAAACACACAAAAACAAAATCACCAAAATCGCTCCCGGTGATTAGGAGGATTCCAGAACCCGATCTCAGCGCCACCTACCGGTTCTAATTGCGAATCTAAATCATCCGGGAACCCACTCAAACACACAAAAACAAAATCACCAAAATCTCTCCCGGTGATTAGAAGGATTCTAGAACCCGATCTCAGCGCCACCTACCGGTTCTCACTGTGAATCTAAACCATCCGGGAAACCACACAAAACACACAAAAACAAAATCATCAAAATCGGTCCAAGTGATTAGGAGGATTCTAGAACCCGATCTCAGCGCCACCTACCGGTTCCAATTGTGGTTGTAAACCATCCCGGGACCCACTCAAACACACACGCAAAATTTCATCAAAATCGGATGTATAGTTTGCGATTCTATAAAGGACATACACACAAACATTAATTTTTATATATCAAGATTAATGTACACTTATTGTCCGTGGTCAACCATTTTTATAATCGTTTGAGGATGTCATCCTTAATTTTAAAAAATTGTTATGCAGGAAGTGTTCGTCAGAATATACTGTTCGGGCAGGCGATGGACCGCCCCCGATACAACACGGTGGTCCGCCGCTGCGCCTTGGACAGGGACTTCACGCTCTTCCCGCAGGGGGACAAGACCGTGGTCGGGGAGAGGGGAGTCAGCCTGAGTGGAGGTATACACCACTTACACTGGGAACTTGTAAATAATTATAATTATTGATTTTCTCTAACCACTTTTGTTCTCATTTGTTAAAGCTTCCAGGGTTCGTAGTGAAATTGAAAGGCGTTAATTTACTTGAAATTTCTAATTTATTGGCTGATTACAAAGTTGTTGATTGATTCAATCGTTAAAATGGCATTTGATATTATTGTTGAATCAAATTGATGTCGATGTATACAGTCCTTTTTTTTATTTTGTCAAGTTGATGTTGAAGTTTGTTTATGTTGCATTCGCGACATCATTGTTGATGTGTATTTTAAGTGTTTGTGTTATTAATGTTTCTACATATATATAGAAAAATGAAATATTTTAATTGCTTGGTTAAATTTGACACTTGGATGTATTTCATCTATGAATCAATGTTATCAATAAATAATAATTGTTGACTAAAAAAATCCTGTTACTTTTGGGAGATATCTCCATTTCCAGTGTCTGTATTTTAGATTCAACATAATGAGAATTTGATCAAACTAATGCTTAGGTTGACCTTTAAATCTTTATTTTTAATTTACCAGTAATAAATAGATCTTTCCACACTATTGCTTTACTTAGCAATCTGCTCAAGTTCTTTTTAGTCACACATGGAGGATAAAATTATACTGAAAGCTTATCCATCAATTTGCTGATATTTTTGTATAATGAAAGCTTAACATAGAACACATGCTTACCAATAATTAAATAATCATTATCCTGTTGCAATAATTAGAAGCACCTGCTTCAAGCCCAAGTATTTTTTCTGAATCTTTCTTGTCCGATTAACATTATTTTTTTTTTAATATATTCTGTATTATTTTTTAATGTTGTTGTTCGACTCGCTCGTGTGGTACTTTTAAATTAAACTTATTCTTAATAACATCTGTAATTTTAGGAACATCTTCACAATATACGTGTTTAATTATTGATACACCTCTCACATCTCGCACCCTCATTCAGACTGTTTGTTTAAATCAATCCAATCAATCATTCTAGTCACGCATTGCTACTTCCTTCCGCTCGTATTTCGTTCTGATACATATTCCGCATTTAAAACATTCATACTTGTATTTAAAAATGTTATTATTATGAAATAAGTTTAAGTTCCAATTATTATGATAAGCAAACTTAAATTGGTCAATATATTATTTGTTAGGTCAACGCGCTCGTATATCCCTCGCTCGCGCTGTATACAAGCGCGCGGACATCTATTTGCTCGACGACCCGCTGTCGGCGGTGGACGCGCATGTCGGCCGACACCTGTTCGAGTCCTGCCTCGTCGGCTATCTACGGAACACCACGAGGATACTCGTCACCCATCAACTGCAGTTCTTGAGGGATGTCGATCAGGTAATAACAATTTCAAGCTCATAAATGTCGTAACTGCTGAATATATTCTATGAGTTCAAGATTAGTTATTTTATTATATTAGCTTGTAGGCTGTAGCTATAAGCTATAATTGAACAAGAATGTACGTTTAATGTGCTCGACGTTACAAGCTATATAAGTTGCGCGCAGGTTTGCCGATGACTAACTAGTCTGGGCATAAATACTGTTACATAAAAACTTTTCTATTTTTCAACTTTTTAATTATTTTAAATTTGAAACACGTGTATTATATTAAAAACTTCTTTCGATTTTGTGCTATTTCACATCTTTTTTCGTGTTCATTATCAAATTACAATATGGAATGGGGTGTTAAAGAAAATAGGTTTGCAGTGATCGCCTTGCACAAAGTGGGTATGGAGCCGACAGTCATATTCCAGACACTTCAAAAACTTGATGTCAGCCGTATGTTCGTATATCGTACTATCAATAGATACAACAACTCTTCGTCTGTCGAAGACCAGAAAAGATCGGGGCGGCCGCGTGCTGTTAGAACTACAAAGACTGTTAATGCTGTTAAAGCCATAACTCGTCGAAACCCCATTAGGAAGCAAAAAATCTTATCGCGAGAAATAAAGATTCCCGCTAGGAGTCTGTCGCGTATTATAAAATAAGACCTGAAGCTCGGTGCTTATCGTCGATATATAGGACATGCCCTAAATCAATCTTTACAATTAAAGAGAGTGGATCGATCAAAACGCCTTCTGTCGCGATACGCAGGTGAAAGGCACAGAAATATTCTCTTTACCGATGACAAAAAATTCACGATTGAAGAACACTACAATAAGCAAAATGATAAAGTGTACGCTCACAGTTCTAAAGAAGCTCAAGTGGTCGGAAAGGTATAACGTGGTCATCATCCTGCGTCAGTGATGGTTTGGTCGGGCGTGTCTTATCAAGGAGTCACAAAACTACATTTTTGTGAAAAAGGAGTGAAAACTTCAGCCAAAGTGTATCAAGATACAGTCTTGGATCATGTTGCGAAACCTCTCAGCAATACATTTTTTTTAAATACACCGTGGACTTTCCAGCAAGACTGCACCTGGTCACAAGGCACGAACTACCCAAGCCTGGCTTGAAACCAACGTTCCGGACTTTATAAGAGCTGAAGACTGACCCTCATCTAGCCCAGACCTCGACATTTTAGACTTCAAATTATGGTCAGTTTTAGAGGATATGGCCTGCTCTAAACGACACGGCGACGTTGAGTCTCTTAAAAAATCTTTGGAGCAAGCAGTGGCGAAATCTCCCTTGGAAACTGCATAAATCCATAGATTCGTGACCAAACAGATTAAAGGCCTGTATAAAAGGCAAAGGTGGCCATTTCGAATAGGATATTTTTTTATTTTTTGCTGAGGCTAATACCTATATATTATAGGTATAAATTTTAATAATATTACATTACTTCATTAAAAAAAATGCATTTTCATTTGTAACAAAACTTGTGGCTGGACTAGGTACTTACTATTATTGTATTCTATTACTTACTATTATTGTATTATGTATATGTATTATGTAAAGTATATACAATAAAACATTGATTGCAACAACTATTTATGCAACCTTTTTTTTCAACTCGGCTGACCAATCGACACGTGACGTCATGAGGCTATCGGCCAACCTTCTGCACACGGGTAGTAGATGGTGTTTGTAATTGATGCAACTACTTAATTAATTAAAACCTCATTCCATTACAACATAATCCCTATTAATATTATAAATGCGAAAGTAACTATGTCTGTCTGTTCTGTTGCCACGGAAAAACTACTTGACGGACGTGTATATATATATATATATATATATATATAAACATAGGATACTTTTTATCTCGGAAAATGGGATAGTTTCCGGAAAAATATATTTGTCTATCTCTGTTTGTTATGCTTTTACGGAAAACTACTGGACCGATTTGGCTGTAACTCCGTTTATATATATTTTCGATGCCGAGGATGAACATAGGATACTTTTTATCCCGGATAATGGGATAGATTTATGTAAAGGTTTATCTTGGAAACTAGGATAGGTTATGTGATTTTGTCCATTTCGTCCACTTGGTCCACTGGGTCTATTTGGTACACTGGGTCCACTTGGTCCAAGTTATTTTGTCATTTTTGTCAAGTTTGTCATTTATGTAGTTTACAGATAGACGGGGGATGGTATAGTTTGCGATATAAAATAAAGTGAATCTTCCGGGGGTAAATACATAAAAAATTCATACAATGTTACCTGTACCACCTGCTCTTTAAATAAGAAATTCATGGCATGGCCACGGGGTAATCTCTAGTTTTTTATAAAATCTAAAGTACATATAAAATCCTGTAAAATCACTAAAATAAAGAAACAATACTTGTAACCAAGTTTTATTTAATATAATAATAACAAATTAGATGGCTATGCACATTGAATTGGCTAATTATCCTTATGGTATTTTAAAACTCCATTTTAAATGTTATTTTATTTTTTTGTGTTGAACCTCGCCTATTATAATTTACATTTTCTATATTCATCAAAATCGAATATTTATTTTCATAGATAATAATATTGAAGAACGGGGCCATAGCAGCGGCTGGCAACTTTGATACGCTGAGCGCCTCCGGGTTGGACTTCGCGACGCTCCTTGCGCGAGATGAGCAAGAGGAGGAGAAGCCGACTGCGGAAGCTGTCACCGGCCTGGACAACGAGGACACGCTAATGCATGGTAGCTTTAGGAAACGTCAATTGAGCATACATTCGGTAAGAATTTATTTACACCTCACAAGTTTAAAAACCACTTTTTTGTTGTTTAATATTTTACCCTGGGCGATGTACTACTCTGTAAAAAAAATACCGGGAAAAGATCAATAATACACAAAATGTTAGTTATTCAATCAAATTAATTTTATCACCTTCAAAGTATGCTCATTCAGAAACGATACACTTACGCCAACGAATAATCCAGTCATCAAAATATTTTTTAAACGTTTTTTCCGGAATTGAATTTAGTTATCGTCGCGAATTCTCTATTATGTCTTCTACCGAATGAAAACGGGTGCCACATAGTGGTAATTTCAGTTTAGGAAAAAGAAAAGTCGTCTGGACCCATATCTGGTGAACAAGGTGGTTGCTCGAAGGTATTTGTTGAGTTTTGGTCACAAAAATTCATTCACGATTATGGCCTTGGGCGACGGCGCATTATCGTGGTGCAAAATGCAATAATTTTCTTTCTACAAATCTGGCCGTTTTCGTCGAATTTGCTCTCTTAAATGCCGCATAACGCTCAAATAATATACTTTATTTACCGTTTGACCTTCCCGTACGATTTCCGAGTGCACAACACCGCGATAGTCAAAGAAAACAGTCAACATGACTGACTTTTGATCGACTTTAGCGTGGTTTTTTCGGTTTTGGTTCAGTTGGAAGACTCCACTCCGAAACTTGTTGACTAGTTTGCATGTCAAACTCGTAAACCCACGTCTCGTCACCAGTAACAATGCGTTTCATTAAAGTTGGGTCGGAATTGACTCGTTCTAACATGCCCTCAGCGACTCTTATGCGATTAGGTTTTTGAAGAAAATTCAGGTCTTTTGGGACTAGCCAAGAAGCAACATATTAGGTTGGGGAAAAAGTTTCTTCGCATTTTATATAAAAATCCAAAAGGTTTTTTTATAGAGTTTATTTACATTTAACTAAAGTACGTAGATGCCATTTTGTTGAATAACTTTTTGCCATCTTGTAGGTAGGGACGTGATCCCAATGCTATAAAAATTTTGGGGCTTCTGATCAAAAAACTGCGACAAGTGGTTTTGACAGTCCTCTCGTGATGTTAACCTGACACTGCCTAAGGAATTCAGTAGAGACCGAAACAGGTGAAAATCTGAAGGTGCAAGGTCAGGACTATACGGCGGATGCATTAACACCTCCCAGCCAAACTCTCGTAATTTTTGCTGAGTGGCTAAAGATATGTGAGGTCTAGCGTTCTTGGTGAAAAACCACACCCCTTCTGTTGATTAATTCCGGCCGCTTTCTCTCAACTTTTTGCTTTAATCTCATCAGTTGTTCGCAGTACAGTTCTTCAAAAATGGTTCGGTTTCATTACGTCGTAATAAAGAATCATAAATGAGTACACGGTTCATTAGGTTTCTTTCAGTGAGCTCATGAGGCACCTAAATATCGAGTTTTTTTGTGTACCCAGTTTTTTTCAAATGCGCCAAAATCGTTTTGTGGTCACTTCCCAGTTCTCTAGCTACATCGTAACTACTAATATGCCGATCTTGCTCCACTTTTTCAAAAATGGCATCTATTTTGTCCGTAACAGGGCGACCAGAGCGACGTGCATCTTTGATATCAAAATTTCCGGATTGAAAACGCTTAAACCAAATTTGCGCTGCTCTCATAGATACTGCATTAGGTCCATAAACATCACAATTTTTTTCCGCGGCTTGTGTTGCATTTTTACCTTTTTTGTAGTAAAATTTTAAAATGTATCGAATTTCTTCATTAGATTCACTCATTTTAACAATAAGAAAAACAAAGGAAAATCACACATTTTCCTAATTTGAATTTGTCTTCTTTAAAATTAAAACTTTTTAATGATACTAAAACCAGCCAGATACAAATGGTATAGCCAAAGAAATCTTACTATCTTAAGTTCATACATACTATATGCGAAAAGACTTTTTCACCGACCTATTATCCAAGTGATTATTTCAAATGATACGGATCGACTCGTGAGACACTAGAAAGATCAGTGGCTATTTCTCTCAAACTGTAATAAGAATTTTTAGTCACTATTTCCTTCATATTTGCGATGTTAACTTCAGTTAAAGACGTTGATGGCCTACCAGGGCGAAACTAATCTTCCAGCATATCTCGACCGCTTTTGAACTCTTTGTACCACTCATAAGCACGTGTTTTTGATAAAGTCAATTCACCGTAAGCCTTCTGTAACATTTTCAGTAGCTCCGAACACGAAATTCCATTGGCGATGCAAAATTTAAGACAAACTCTTTGTTCAATGTTTGTGTCCACTATGAAATTCGCAATACACACTAGATATAATCTAACTAAAAACAGCACTATTTAATCTAAATGTCCGATGCAACTGAAACTCCGCGTCAAAATGAAAAACACTGTGTCAATCTAACAACAAAAGAAAAAACAAAATATTTAATTTGGAACTATAAACAAATCATCCATTCCCGATACTTTTTTGACAGAATGTATATTTCTTTTATAATAGTTCTCAGTGACACTCTTGCTGAATCAAGGTTTTTTAGAATATAATTAGATTCACACAGATTATTATCCAGATAAGTGAGATGTAAAATAATTATCACATGTAGGGTGATGTACTAAGTCTGGCCATAAATACTGTTACAATTAAAAAGAAACAAAATATTACATTTGAATTTGGAATCTGTCATTTTTATATGATTGTTAATTGTGTTTTCTCATTTTGGCGCCAATACATTGTACAACATTTTGCGATATTAAAATGGATTGGGGCGATAAAGAGAACCGAATCGCTGTGATTGCATTATACAAAGTAGGTATGGAGCCAAATGCAATTTTTAAAACTCCATACGCTTGGTATTAGTCAAATGTTTGTGTACCGGGCTATTAATAGGTACAATGAGACCTCTGTTTGTGACAGAAAAAGATCTGGCCGTCCACGTAGTGTTCGTACGAAAAAGGTGGTCAAAGCAATAAGAGAAAGAATTCGAAGAAATTCTGTCCGAAAGCAAAAGATTTTATCTCGGGACATGAAGATATCACCTAGAACCATGTCACGTATTTTAAAAGATGACTTAGGACTTGCAGCCTATAAGAGACGCACTGGTAATTTCTTAACTCATAATTTAAAAAAGAATAGGGTGTTAAAATCGAAACAACTACTGAAGCGGTACGCAAAGGGAGGTCACAGAAATATTTAGTTTAAGGATGAGAAAATTTTTAAAATTGAGCAACATTTTAACAAACGATATGTCCGTATTTATGCTCAAAACTCTAAGGAAGCTTCTCAATTAGTCGACAGAGTGCAACGTGGGCATTATCCGTCTTCAGTGATGGTTTGGTGGGGTGTTAGCTATGAAAGAGTGACTGAGCCATATTTTTGTGAAAAAGGTATCTAGACATCGGCACAAGTGTATCAAAATACCATTCTTGAGAAGGTAGTTAAGCCCTTTAACAACACCATGTTCAATAACCAAGAATGGTCCTTCCAGCAAGACTCGGCGCTGGGTTATAAAGCTCGGTCCACGCAGTTTTGGTTGGAAACGAACGTTTCGGACTTCATCAGAGCTCAAGACTGGCCGTCGTCTAGCCCGGATCTTAATCCGCTGGATTATGATTTATGGTCAGGTTTAGAGAGTACGGCTTGCTCTAAACGCCATGATAATTTGGAATCCCTAAAACAGTCCATACGATTGGCAGTGAAGAATTTTCCCATGGAAAGAGTGCTTGCTTCTATTGATAACTGGCTTCAACGTTTAAAGGACTGTATTGCAGCCAATAGAGACCACTTCGAATAAGATTTTTATATTTTAAATTGTTTTATATTTATGTATTAAACTAACACACTATAAAACTTATAAATGTTATTTGCAATAGAAAAAAAATCTTTGTTACAATATTTATGGCAAGACTAGGTATATGAATGTTTATTTCTCTCTGTTCTTTTCATTCAATAGTTGTAAAAAAAAATCTTGCAGTTTTATACAACTTTAAATATATCTCAGCAGTTTACGTTTGCGCAGAATATTGCAGACCGGCTTTCGACATGTAAATAAATAATATTAAACTTTATTCGCAAGCGGAAATATCAGGGTTTGTGGTTATGCATTCTTAACTCTGTTCCGCTTACACAATTCGCAACACGAGATGGATCGAAGTTTCCCGCGCTGCTAAAATTTATCTACTGCGCAGGTACATCTGGAGGAATAATTAGTTGTGTAAAACTGTACTTCCCTTTTGATATAAGTTATACCGATGCATGTCTTACTGTTAAATAATGTAATGTCCTAGTTCTGACACATTCGCGTTACTGACCAGTTGAAATCCATGAAAATGAAGGCGGATTCGACACCGATGTAGAATGAGAAATGTTTCATAATTATTGTTAACTAGGATATGCCCCGACTTCGTCCACACTTGACTTGAAATTCCCGCGAGATTCCCGGGAGAACAAGTATCAAACATTTTATTACATAAAATTACTATCGATCAGTGAAGAAATCGCATTGAAATTTGTTTTTTCCGCAATCAAGCCATTTTAAATCATCCCCAGAAAAATTCCGGCGGGTTTTCGGGATTAAAAGTAGCGCAGATTTCAAATCTAAGAAACCGCATCGATATCGGCCCAGTAGGTTTTACGTGAATCTCTAACAAACTGCATCGTAATATCTGTGGTTTATACAGAGCATTCCAGTTGTTTTTTATTAAATAGTTTCACTGTACAGATACGGCTTTAGAATTTTATAATATTATAGATGCTGATTTAAAAAAAATCTATTTAAGATATAATCTGTATTTTTCTCACGCAAAGGTGTCGTCTGTGGACAATTTGACCGGGACCGCTCCGCCGAGCGGCGGGCGCGAGGAAGCCGAGATGCGCTCGGCGGGTGTGGTCTCCGGGCGCGTGTACGGGGCGTACTTGAGGGCCGCCGGCCACCCGCTGGTCGTCGCCTTGATGGTCTTCGTCGCGGTCCTCGCACAACTACTTGGCTCGGCGGCCGACTGGTGGCCGAGTTACTGGTTAGTAGTTTCATTTATACCAATCTTTTGAAGCAGTTTCGCTTCCGAATATTTTTGGTCTATATCCCATAGAAATGATCCCATTTATTATTATTATAACGTATGATTATAAGCGTTTAATCATTATCATGGAAAAAGAATGCTAGAAATGATAATCGCTCCATAGGAAATTTAATTGAAAATGTAATAAAAAAAGTAGTGGGACTACTTCAAAAAGTCTTACATCTCTGCTGTTGGCTAGAGCGTACCAATCATTCATTTTTTTTAATTTAGGTCACTTTTTAAGAACTTTGGTCATTACAATAAGTATGTAGTAGATTAATAACTAGGTATTGACTTGATTAACTGATCACGGATGAAAACAGTACTTTTCATTCCTGGGAAACGACTTTCTCTGCTGTCAAAAAAATTATTAAACTGCGAACTATAGATTATACACGCGACTCTAACTAATTAAATTTTCTCTTTGTTTTAAAATCTGTTAATTTTTTTTTTCCATTATTTTTAATAACTGTAAAGGTGGTCTGGAAGATATCGCCGGCGGCGATAAGACCTCCTCTTGTATATGTAACTTATGTATGCAATAAAGAACATTCATTCATTCATTCATTGACTCATGGCCCAACTTTTTTTACAGCGATTGTTAAATCGCGGCATAAGTATATATTATATATATATATATATATATATATATATGTATGTATATATACATATATATATATACATATATATATACATATATATATACATATATATATATACATATATATATATATATAAACCAAAGCTTTAGTGAAAGAGAAGCGCGAAAGAATAAAATTGAAAGAAGAAGAGAAGCTGACGGAGAACTTCAAGGCAAATACCAAACTCTTTTGGAGAGAGGTTAAGAAGTCTCGGGGTTGTTCGTCAGCTTCCAGAATGGAAAGAATAAAATCTAAAGCAGGGGACGTTCTTGCTAACCCACAAGAGGTGTAAGCGCGATGGAGTGAATATTTTAGAGAGAAATGTATGATAATATCCCGGATGCTGGCACCACGACTGAGTCTGTGACTGACTCCGAGGAGTCCGCATCCGAGATCACTTTGGAAGAGATCGAATGGTCGATAAGAAGTCTGAAAAATGGAAAGGCAGGAGGAATCGATAGTGCGTCTGCTGAGATGATCAAATATGGTGGAACCTGCGTCCGGGACGCTTTCCTGTCCTTATGCAACTTGTGCTGGAGGACGGGAAAGGTTCCCAAGGACTGGAGGCGCGCTGTCATCGTGCCCTTGTATAAAGGCAAGGTGTCACGTATGGAGTGCGCCAGCTACAGGGCCATCAGTTTGATCAGCACAGCATCTAAAGTGTATGCGAAGATTATTGAAAAGAGAATAAGAGTGGTATCCGATGGATTACTGTGGGATGCACAAGGTGGCTTCAGAAATGGAAGGGGATGTATGGATCAAGTTTTCTCTCTCCGCAATATAGTAGAGAAGCAGCTGGCTATGGGCCGGAAGGTTTTCTGCGGTTTTGTGGATTTAGAGAAAGCATTTGACAGGGTTGTGCGGAAGGAGCTCTGGGACATATTGCCCGGATATGGGATTAATGGCTAATTAATGCGTGCTGGGCAGTCCACTTACGAGGACTGTATGGCATGCGTGCGAGTGAATGGCAGCTTGTCGTCCTGGTTTGACGTCAATATTGGCGTCAGGCAGGGCTGCGTGCTGTCGGCTTTGCTGTTCATCCTATACCTGGACGATTGTCTCCAGAGAATAAGATTGATAGATGTTGGGGTGCGAATGAGTGATCTAGTTGTAAGCACCTTGCTTTATGCGGATGATGCCGTGCTTTTAGCCGAATCGCCATCAGAACTGCAAACACTAGTCACAATGATGAAAAATGACTGTCAGGCGAGAGGCTTACATTTGATTGCGAAGAAAACAAAGGTTATGGTGTTTGAAAGAGAAGAAACCAGAACGAATGCAAGGATAATGGTCGATGATGTTATGCTGGAGCAAGTGAATGAGTTTGTATATCTTGGATGTGCTTTTAGCAGGGATGGAAGGTACACCGCTGATATAGAAAGAAGAGTGAATTTGGGGAATAGTTTGAATGGAGCGTTAGGTAAACTTCTAGGCGCTAAGAACCTCAGCCAGAAGGCCCAGCTCGCCATACACAACGCAGTGCTGGTACCTACGCTCACGTATGGAAGCGAGAGTTGAGTATGGAAGAGAGAGCATGAAAGTAGAGTAAACGCGGTTGAGATGCGAGCACTGCGCAAAATCTGCGGACTGACGCTCGCGGACCGCGTTCGTAATACCGAAGTAAGAAAGAGAGTTGGTCTGAAAGAGAGTGTCGGGGTGAAGGTAAGGAAAGGAATGCTCCGGTGGTTCGGGCATGTGGAAAGAATGCATGATGAAAGAATGACTAAACAGATATACAATGCAAAAGTGGATGGATGCAGAAGTCGTGGAAGGCCACGACACACCTTCCGTGATCAAATTGATCGTGTACTAGCGGAGGGTGATGTCAGGAGCCTTAAGAACAGACGAGTGCGCATGACAAGAGTTATGAATGTCAAAGAAGCAAGTGAGGTGTGTAAGAATGGGCCTAAATGGCGCTCTGTTGTTCGTGCCTACCCCGCAAGGGAACTGGCGTGAAGTTATGTATGTATGTATGTATGTATATATATATATATATATATATATATATATATATATAAGAAAGTCGTGTTAGTTACACTATTTATAACTCAAGAACGGCTGTACCGATTTGGCTGAAAATCGGTGGGGAGGTAGCTTAGAACCAGGAGACGGACATAGGATACTTTATATCCCGTTGGAACCGGTAGGTGGCGCTGAGATCAGGTTCTAGAATCGTCCTAATTACCTGGATCGATTTTGTTTTTGTGTTTGAGTGGGTCCCAGGATGGTTTAAATCCACAATTGGAACCGGTAGGTAGCGCTGGGATCGTGTCCTAGATTTTTATTTTTTCAGAGCAGGACACCGTCTGCCGGGGCCACTAGTTTAAATATAAAAATACCAACTATTCTGTATTATCATTTTATACTTATAAATGACTTTTCACTAAGTTATTTAATTTACCTTAATTTGTGCTAATAATTTATTATCATCAGTGAAAAAAAAAAATACTGGCGAGTAGAATTGCACAGGAAAAGAAAACTTGATGTTTCATATATGACGTATTAAATGAGTTCATCAGATTCAGATATGGATTTAAGGCCTGATTTCGTTGGAGATTTAGTTGTTTGTTTCAGAATTCGAAATGAAAAGCAGTGGTAACCTCGGGTGAAAGTCTTATTTAGGCACTCTAACTATTAGCGCCCTGGCTAGCCGTGCGCCAAGCATCTCATACCTAAATTGGTCATTTCCAACTCTTGTGTAACAATCTACTATTCTTTTCTCGCATTTTGATGTAGAAAAAAACCACTAGGGTTTCAACCAACAAATTATTATTTCTAAAATTATTTCAGACAAAAATTGTAATGGTTGTTGCTTGTTACATTTGTTTTCTATTCAATAGAGATGTTAGAACTAAATCAATAAACCTTTAACAAATTTGAACTACCTGAATTAATAAGCACCCGTTCAAGCGATATCTAGCGTACAAGGAAAACTAAGCATCAAAGAAATAATAAAGTATTCCTAATTCTGTTTCTAAATCCTCCGTTGTTTTTCTATGCCAACATTATTAGCATTGGAAGTTAATCTTCGCCATTAACTTGTAAAAACCATTATATTTAACACACATACTATATAAACATTGATTTCGGATGTGATATTCCAATGAATAATGATAATAATCTGATCAGGGTTACATTGGAGGAACGTCACTCTGTGGCAGCGTTTGCCGAGAACGGCAACATATCAGATCCCGTGCAATTGGCCGGTAACTATACCGAATCACTTGTTGGCAACGCCAAATTTGACGATGTGGACCTGACGAGATACGACTGCATATATATATATACAGGTAAGTCACTAAATTATTCATAGCACCTTTGTTTAATTCAAACAACATGTGCCTGGCGAACGGCATGCAACATTTAAGTGAAATCAAGTTTTTGTGGACAGCATAAGAAAATATTGATGCAAACCGGTCCTTTTGCAAGTGTTTTATTTCTCATTTGAATTTGAGTGATCTATTGTTCGCAATAATGTCTTTGTTTACGCCGCAGCAACACGTCATAAAGCCTTATTCTTTTTGTTTGTATTTCATGCAAATTTATGAAAGCCAGGCTTATAAATTGAGAATGCAAATGAATGGTGGGCATGTTGCTTGGAGGCCATGTCTAATTTACAAATGGATAAGGTCGAGGAAGGAGTGAGTCGTGTTTCGACTGCGATCGAAGCGTTACCTAGTCTTTATTTACTCTCACACTAACAATAATTAAATTAGTAACAATTTTTTTTTTCTTATAAACTGAAATGGTGAGAGCCTGGTGTCAGTTAAAGGAATAATCCTGTGTTACTGATCACCAGCCTCTTTCTCCCCGGAAAAACCAGCTAAAGAATTTGTGATAAATATTGTGTAATTAAGTGTAGTTATGTGTGCCTGTGTCAGTATGTTAATAGTAATAGATGTTTATAAAATAAGAATTACATAAATGTAATAAATAAATGACAAATAAGTAGTAGTATTAGGAAACTATATTTAGATAACTAAGACCAACAATGCTTCAGTGGAATCATAATCAAGTTTTAAAAGCCACTCAGTCAGTATTTTCTTACATTTAGATTTAGTTAAGGGGTATATATCAATTTGCTTATTGATTTTGTTGTATAAATAACTGCCTAAAAAGTAAAAGAATCTACAACAAAAAGCTGTCGTAACAGTGTTTTGTTTGCAAGGGATGTGAATTCTTTTAGTAAGTAAACTAGAAGATATAAATGGAGTAATGAGATGTTGTTTTAAAACTATTTGTTGAATAAAAAGTTGCCGAACTGTTAGCACTTTCCAGCGGTCATAAAGGTCTTTGGTGGAGTAGTAAAAAGGGAGAGAAAAACTCACTTTAAGTATCGCCCGTTGCGCACGTTCTAATTTTAACATTGCAGTTTTAACAGCTCCCCCCCACGACGTAATACAATAGCTCACAATGGATTGACATAAAGCGTAGTATAATAATTTGATGACATTAGAATCGGCAACTTTACCAAGGCTTTTAAATATGTAAATTAATTTGCGTAACTTAAGTGTAAGTGAGTTAATATGTGGCAGAAAACTAAGCTTTTGATCAATAATTATACCTAAATATTTAATATCTTGAGTTCTTTGCAAGGTAGGACAAGAGTTACATGTAATATATGAAAAACAAGAGTGGGCTATGAGTTTCATAGTTTCTGGTTGTGGTTGATCTTGACTTCTGAGAGCAAAAGTGACATACTTGGTTTTATCTGTATTTAGTGTTAATATATTCGAATGTAGCCAACTCATAACTTTATTAAGACCGTTCTGAGCGCTTTGGAATGCTTCTACCCACGTATCAGCAGAAAAAAGGAGTGCTGTATCGTCAGCATACGTAATTATATTTCCGTTTACTAGTTGCATATCACAGAGAGTGTTTATATAAGTAAGAAAGAGAGTAGGGCCAAGTATACTGCCCTGAGGGACACCAAAAGTAATAACATCCTCTTTACTTATATAATCACCAACTCGTACGCATTGTGTTCTGTTCTGGAGGTAATCAGTGAAAAGTTGTAATTGTAGATCTCTTATTCCTAATGCTTCAAGTTTCTGAATTAGTAGCGAAGTCGAAACAGTATCAAACGCCTTAGCTAGATCGAGGAATATGGCTATAACTTTCTGTTTCTTGTCAAGTTTAGTTGTTATATAATTTGTCAAAGTTTCAACCGCCGCATCTGTAGATTTACCAGATCGGAAACCAAATTGATGGGTTGATATTAAATTATTTGACTCTAGATATTTAGTTAATCTATTGTTAAGTAAACGTTCTAAGATCTTTGATAATGCCGGTAAAATTGATATAGGCCTGTAATTGCCGACGTGGCTTTTATCGCCAGATTTATAGACTGGTATGATTACAGACTTTTTGAATAAGTCAGGAAAGATACCACTAGAGAAAGATAAATTGCAGATATGAGTGATTGATGGAAGTAAAATATCTTTATACGTTTTCAAAAAGTTGTTTGAAATACCGTCAAGACCAACAGAGCAGATCAACTTAGAATTTACAATTATAGTATCAATTTCTGATTCAGTTGTGGGTAACAGAACAAAAGATTTAAGAACAGATGAGGTGGGAGGCTGACAAGGGGAGAGAATATTTTTAGAAATAATTATCTGTGCTAAATCAGAGCCAATCTTAGAAAAGTAGGAGTTAATCTTGTTTATGGAATCGTTAGGGTTTGCAGATGATAAGAGTTGTGTAGATGATTCATGTGGTTTTTTCATATGTGTAATATTTTTTATTGTATCCCATAGAAGTTTGCTGTTATTTTTAGCCTTAAGAAGTGCTGTTTTATCGTAATCATTTTTTAGTTTCTTTAAAAGGTTGTTACAAAAATTTCTGTACCGCTTATATGTAATTTTCAAAGCTTCATCAGTTGGATACTTTTTTGTCTTTTTAAAAAGTGAATCACGGTGTCGCATACATCTTAAGATACCAACTGTAATCCAAGGCTTAGTGATTTTCTTTCTATTAGGGATCTTTTTCACAATACTGTTGGAGTTGATAGCCTCCGTCAATGTATCAACTAAGATTTTTGTGGCTATATTAACATCTGAAGTTGATAGAATAGGTGTTAGATCAATGTGTTTCATATGCTGGTCTAGTGCTGTATAATTAATACAGGTTTTAGATTGTAGTATTTGAACAGAAGGAGTAGATTGTTCCAGAATTAGTATGGTAGCATTATGATCGGTCACAGAGGAGTCTAGTACATGAGAGTGTGTTTTGTACTTAGTTCTTATTATATTATGGTCAAGACAAGAATCGAAACGGGTGGGGATAGAATGGGCAGAGAGCAAATCATGAGAAGCAAGAAGATTCAGATAGGAACTAGATCTGGCATCCAAGGAACTATCAGAGATGTCAATATTTATGTCACCGGTAATAATAATAGTTTTGTTAGAGGAATTATGGAAAATTAATGTCTGTACATTAAAGCAGACACGGCATGTTTGGAATATTATAGATTTAGGGACAAGCAGATGAAGTAGAGGCGGTCGCTAGTATTTAATATAAATACTGTCTGTTTACGACCACTGAAATAAATTCGTAACTTTAATCTCCTCTACAGCAATGGTGGTAGCCTTGGTCGTGATTTCGCTATTGCGGTCCTTCATGTTCTTCTCGATGGCGATGCTGGCCTCTACGAGGCTGCACAACAACATGTTCTCGGCCATCACTCGGGCTCCGATGCGGTTCTTCCATGTCAATCCCTCTGGCAGGATATTGAACAGGTTCTCAAAGGATATGGGTGCTGTCGATGAAGTTTTACCGTCCGCTTTGCTTGATGTACTTCAGGTAATTTATTTAATTTGCTTAAAGTCTGGAAATTTGCTCATGTATTTCTGTGCAATTTATTAATTTTTATTATTTATTACTACTGTTAACCAGTAAGTAAACGTCTTCTAATGTAAAATGTTAATGAAATATAATACAAGGAAGCCGCGATAGTTGAGCGGTTAGCACATGCGTCCCGGAATCAAGGGTTGCGGATTCGAATCCTGGCCGGAAAGCATGCACCACTTAGGCAGTTTTCTGACCTAATGTTGATATTGTTACAACTACCACATTTTAAGGGTGAAGGAAAACATCGTGGGGTAGGCACGAACAACAGAGCGCCATTTAGGCCCATTCTTACACACCTCACTTGCTTCTTTGACATTCATAAGTATAAGATAAATTTCTATAATTAATTAGTTATTTATTATAAAGACTATATATTTATATTATTGTTTATAGTAAAGTATGACGTCTTATAGGAATCCGTTATGGCAGATTGTGTGATGATATACTTTGAAACAGACAGACATATTGAATTATGAAGTAAAATTTAAGTAAAATATTTGCATTTCTTAAGAAATAAAATCAACATAGTTTTGGCTATCTCTTATGAAGTACCAAAAGAAAAATAAAATTATAAATCTTGGATGTTCCAAAAAGATCCAACACCTAGATTATTTGATGGCGATAATAATGGTTCGTGTTACGATCGCAGATCGGTTTGTCGCTGATCGGCATAGTGGTCGTGGTGGCCGTGGTGAACTACTGGCTGCTGGTGCCGACGGTGGCGGTCGGCGTTGTCTTCTACGGGCTGCGCATCTTCTACCTGTCCTCCTCCAGGAGCATCAAACGCCTCGAGGGTGTGAGTGAGTCATCTCTGACGCGACACGCGACACATGCATTATCCTAAATTAACTAATACCGATTCTTTGTTTAATATAACGAGCCTTTACCGCCATTTTATAGTAAGCGACATTTGGACCTAAGTATATTTTTTGTTGCAAAAGGTATATAAACTATTATTTTGTTTTAAGACTCAGTTTTAGTTAGATAAGACCCTACTGAATCAAAAGATGAAAATCTTAAAACAAAATAATATATGAAAATACCTTATGCAAGAAAAAATATACTTAGGTCCAAATGTCGCTTACGATAAAATGGCAGTAAAGGCTCGATAAAGTATAGTTCGTTGCAAACTTTATGGCGGCTACGATATTAGCTGCAAGCAAAGGCATGCGCCGCAGGTACAGTCAAATTGAGATTGATTGGGGCTAATTATGTATCTACTATTTTCACCAACTTTAAAATAGGAGGATGTTCAATTCATGTTAATATTTTTTATGTATGTTCAACCAAATATTTTTTGTTTCTAAGTCGATTTTCAGGATTCTTTTTGCTTTAGATTTAGTAGTGTTAAGGCCAAAACCTTCCCGCGTAAAATAAAATAAAAAACTCAAAATTGTCATTGAAAGTGACGTCTTGTATTTAATGTCTATTGGCGTTTCCCGCCTCCGCTCTTCCCGCGCCCGCACTGATATTACTTCCCGCTGCTCGCTCCCGCAAATTAAAAATATTAAAACTAATAACTAAAAGTGCCTTTTTCGTGCACCAATCAGTGTGTTTGTAATTGTATGTGGTTAAATTCATCTTCCAAGAAGATAGAACACGGGCCGGCCCAAGAAGTCAAGAAGATCGCAGCAACATAAACCAAGTAAGGCAAACACGCTTTTCCCAAAACCAGTACCTACAGTTCACTCCGTTTTTTTAAACCAAGTAGTATCAGGCTAGTTTATATAAATCATTACTTTTTATTGGGCACCATAATATACGAAACTTAAAGGTAATTTTTTTTTTCTAGAATTGTGTTATTATATCTTTTAGAGTATTTACAAAATTAAGAATTATTATTTCAAAAGTATGTATTTATTACCTATAGCCTAGTCTAGTTTGATTTGTGGAAAAATAATGTTGAAATTGCTGTCGGCTGTTTGGTACTTATGAAATACGGGAGGGTTCAAATAAAAATAATTGTTATTTATGATACTAGTGCGGTAAGTTGTCTTTTACAAACCAGTTTAAAAAACCAACACCCCACGTCTGTCATGCCTTTTTCAACACATTTGCGAGACAACAGCACAATAGGTAACGAAACAAACGAATATTAGTCAGAAAGTCGCATGTTTTTTACCGTTTTTGATATGAAAATGGCACGCATTTACAATGGCGGTGGGGTAGGGGAATGAAATAGGAAGATTGGATGAGGAATGATAGGGAGTGGCAAGAGGGCCATAGGAACTCTCATTCATTGTTTGAAACACAATTAGCTCAGGGTTAACCATTGTAATCTGATTTTCTGTGAAAGCGTAATATCTCACCAGTTAAGACGACCCTAAAAGCTGGAATTAAAATAATGATTCCAACATAGCTCTGTCACGTATAAAAGGGCTGTATAATGTTTTCCCTCCATCGTCGTCAGCCTACCGCACTCCACTACTGGACATAGGACTCCCTGAGTCGGCGTCACATAAAACTGTTTTATTTCCGGAGGAGCAATTTTCTACAGAACTGTTGCTTCTTCGTCTTCGCTTGAACAGACTTCCTTCTCAGTGATACATTTGTCTGTCAACGTGTCGATAATAACATCAACTTTTTGTATTCCTCTATTCTTCTAACTTTCACAAACCTACCTAGTTATTTCTTTACGTTTTCTTTATTCTTTTCTTAGCATGTGTATGGACGCTTGCTGTTTTTGGACTAGTCTTTTATTTCATAATTTTTTAAGCAATTTAATTTCAATATCCAGACAAACAACAATAAATTTAACTAAACATAAAAATAAAATAATCTTAATGGAATAAGAACAAAACAATTAACAAACAACAAACTTTTGCGTTCTATTGTACTTAGCTTAGACGCGCGTGTGTGTGTGCTGTGTACGGACGTAGCTCAAAACTACTATAGCTACGTCGTAATGATCGCAAGGCTGCCCGTGTGCGCTTGTTAGATGAGTTGGAAATAAGCGCTAGATTCTGGTACATGATCAAAATTACAAAAAATATCCAGCAAGTAGGTACGTGTCGTACCACGTAAACTGAAGGACTTCGTAAAAGCAAAGATCAATCACTTTTTTTATCGTTTGACTACGAAACCTTAAAAATCTGGTATAGTAGTAGTACATACATACATACATAACTTCACGCCAGTTCCCTTGCGGGGTAGGCATGAACAACAGAGCGCCATTTAGTCTTATTCTGTTGCTTCTTCGTCTTCGCTTGAACACAATTCCTTCTCAGTGATACATTCAGACATGTGTGATACATTAGTAGTAGTAGTTGGACAATACTCAAAGAAGGAATTTATATTGTAGTGATGCTAATGAAATTTTAAACCACTGCTATGTATGACATGATAAATACTACCTTTGGGTTATTTAAATTTAATTTACATTAAATAACGTAAAAATTAACTAGATATTTGCATATCATAAAAAGAGCAAAATTACGCGCTGGAAGTTGTATAATAAAAATGGGAGCTGGGTTGCCCTAAAAATCGTTATATCTAGCTCCAAAAGCACAGTGAGTAAGAAAGTGGCAGCCCTGATGAGGCGAGCGCTGGGGAAGTCCCGTAAACGAGATAGCGAGCGATAGAGTGAACGAGTATTTCGAGGTTATACCTCCTCCGACGACCTCGTCCCTTTAACACCTAAAATCGGCGTTCTGCGCATCGGAAAGTGCGATGTTCCGAGCCGCCATAAAGTTTGCTTCGAACTATAGCAAGAATATCATGAGAGAATGTTAGAAATTATAATCGTACAGTCAGAAATATGACTGAAAATATCACCGGTGTCAGTAAACCTTGTAACTACATATTTTTAATTACTTTTTTCGTCAAAATTTTTATATATTACATAGATATAATATATCACAATTTTGACGAAAAAAATATCACGAAAAAAGTAGTTGCAAGGTCCTGCACTGACACCGACGATATGTTTGTTTATTAATTCATAAAAAAGACAACTATGATTGTTTACTTTAAGAAAATTTTTAATGCAATTATGTTTTTCTTTTCGTGTCGATAACACACGGTAGCTGAGTGAACACACAAAATGCCGTGACAAGTATTCCGTTTGTCTTTATACCATAAATTAATTCCTGATTAAAACTTATAGTTTACAATTCAAATTCTTTTTAACGAGGGATTCATACGATGCGCAAGAGATGATAGAAAGTAGCGACTAGAGGTGACAAATCCTTGGAATTATAAATATATAAGCTACTACAGTTTACCCCTCTCTAACTCTAGTGTGTGCTTGTTGTTTAAACAGCAAGCGTTAATACTGGTTACTTTGTATACAATTCTTATGTTAGTACTATTTGCACCCGGCAAATTCACTTCATTTTATATCGCAAACTGTCCCATATCCCGGGACGAAAAGTATTTATGTCCATTTTCGGTATTAAAACTACATTTCAACAATATTACAGCAAAACCGCTCCAGAACTAATAGTTTTTCCGTGAAAGCTTACAGACAGACAGATCGAGCGACTGTCTCATTTTTTATAGATGATAATTTTTTATATTTATAAACTTGAGATGTGACTGATCTCCCATACAAACTTTTTATCTCTTTTTCTCAACCCGTTCTAGTTTTGTTTATCTATCCCCCGTCTATCTATCTGTAAACTACGTAAATGACGAATACGAAGAAAACGACGAAAATGACCAAAATTAACAAAATTGCCAAAATGGTCAAAAGGACTAATGCCCGGTTTCAATATTATAAAAACGATTCGTTTTGATACCGACGGTTGGAATATTACCGCATGGTAACTCTACTGATGTTTCTATAATTAACTGTTCGTAGCTAGTTAATCATGAAAGTACCAACTACCGATGGGAGGGATTTTCTAACCGATCGGTAGACTTTTTGTATGGAAACGACAGATGAAGTGTTTCTATATATTATAACCGCTGGTTGTCAACACTATTATTCGTAGGAATTTTATTACCACCCAATTTTGTTTGTTTGACGAGGTTGCCAGTTTATTCTATTTGTCATTACAAATAGGTGATTTTAAATTAAATTAAACTATATTTTTTTACTTCTTCTTTTAATTTGGATTTAATTCTTATTTACATCTTTCAAATTCGCTATTTAACAGTTCTAATTCGAATTCCAGTATTGCTTCACTATTCATCTCTATTAATATTATAAATGCGAAAGTAACTTTGTCTGTCTGTCTACTACATAGAATACTTTTTACCCTGAAAAATAGGATAGTTTCGGGGACAAAAGTGTATTTTTCTGTTTGCCTGTAATGCTTTCACGGAAAAGTATTCGACGGATTTGGCTGAAACTTGGTATATAAGTAAGTTCAATATCTAGGAGAGACATAGGATATTTTTCATTCCGGAAAAGAGATAGATTTATGTAAAGTTTATCCCAGAATGTAGGATAGGTTTTATTTTTTGTGATGTTGTTTTCGTAATTTTCGTCGACAAATATTTATAACAACAAAGTTCTCAGTTGTTGCCAGCACAGATAAAACTTATATGGTTAATGCCACCTTTCTAATAATAAGGTCAAAGGTTCCAAAGTCATTAATTAGACTACAGTTTTTTGTTATTCTTGAGCTTCACCTGCGATAACGTTATAATTATCGATTGTGACCTAATGCGTCTTAAATATAGCGTTAAAAATGACACTGTGAATAATTATAACATTATTAATAGATAACGTATTAGTACGTGCTAACTGTCAATATTTAACGTCATTAACAATCAATTGCAACATCGCTTCAAATAACACATTAAATCGCTACATCTGTGTGAAACGGTCGTGTTACAAAAAGTTTCCTAAAACAATTAAATGAAAACAAAAAATCGGACAAGGTTCCCACAAAGTTTACGTCATTTGACTCTGGAACCACAAAAACCAAGAAGCTTACACACAATGAAGATTTCGTTCCGAATACCTAACTGAAGACCAATAATTTGTCCTTGGATGACGTCACTTTTATCTTTTGTCTCTTTCTTTAGGGTGACAATACTTTCTTTTAAAAATATGGATAATAAATTACTTTTTCGTTTTTGTATCACGTTTGCCATGACTGATTTTGCTTAACAATTTACAAAAACCTAATAGCTGCCATTTTTTAACCCCCGACGAAAAAAGAGAAGTTATAAGTTTGACCGCTGTCCGTCTGTGGCACTGTATCTCTTGAACGAGTCAACCAATTCGGATACAATTTTTGTATCCCGCCTTGACATTATAGTGCTATTTCAACGAGCAAAACTTATCGTGCCATCCATCAATTAAAGCATATATAAGTGTTACTCAATCGAATTTGATGGCTCAACGATAGGTATTATTTTCGACTTTTTAAATGTTTACTTTTCTTTTTTGTTGGGTTTTTTTTATTTAATTTTGTAACAAACATGTCATCCCTCTATACTTTTTATATAAGGATACGGAATACATTGTTCAGTACCTTGTCATACTGTTTGATAGATATTCTTTAGAAAATATGGGGGCTGATCACTACCCAAATGTCGATACCAAACATGATTGTCGAAACTTTAGGATTACTTATTTATTTAATACTTTATAATTTTTAAAACTTTTAATTATTTATAATAATCAACAATAGATATTTTCGGTAAATAAAACTACAATTCGTTTTTGCTATTTCTAGATTTAATTGATAGAATATGTGACGCTCACCCCCTGATCCAAAGGTCTAGGAATGACATACCCAAGCCGAAGCATTGAGCGGGATATGGAATAAAAGAATATATATAGTGAAAATTAATAAAACTTGTTAAATGAATAAAACATATAACATTGGCCATAAATCGTAATCATCTAGTGGTAGGAACCCTTCGCTGCAAAACCGTTAACCCTATATTCACAAGGTAGGTTATATAGAAGTGCTGATAAAGAAACAGGTAGACTTATTTTTCTTAAAAAGTTGTATGCTGTCGGCCAATAAAAGTGCAAAGTCAATGCAAAAGCTTTGATGTCATCACTATATGTAATTTTTCTTTTCTTGTTTACTGTACTAACTTTCTTAAATTTTTCACAAATATTAGCAAAGTTACCTCGCAAAATATTTTAAATTTCAGACTGTGGTGTATAATCCCGGACCACATTTATGAGCGATTTCATATCACTAATTTTTCACTCTTGTCTCTTCACCTTTTGCTGCAATATTTTTCTACTCTTCTCTAAAGATTGTTCACGTGATGTCTTGAAGTTTACTTGAACATTAAAAATTTTTAAAGCACGCCGTTTGTATGGTGGTTCATTTTCAATATCCTATCGAAAATTAATTTAGAGTCAAAAATGTCCAATGGAGATTTCACTTTCATTGTTTTTATTTTCATGAGTGGAAACTTATAAAAATGTAATTCACAAAATACTGTCTATCTAATAAGATAATTTGCTAATATAAAAGTTTGTTCAGTTACAATATCTTGTTTTGAAAATAGCATTAGGGGAACATTATCATTGACAGCTGTATATGATTGAGTCCATGAAGTTGATGGGACATTAACACAATCCCGAAATTAAAAATGATTTATAGAGGTATACATTTTTCATAAGAACATAATAATATATACTATAAAGATCACAAATGTTCTTATCCAACACTTACCACCACATTGCAACATTTACACAATTGATACGAGTAGAATGGTACAGCATCTTTTAGCAGACAACCTGACCTGCTAGAGTTATAATCTGCATTCTTAAAATGAAGACTACAAATCTTCGCACATTCATAAAAAATTCCCTTTAATGGTACTACAGATAACCAAGCATTCCTCTTCTTTGGATCTTTAGGGAAACTGTAAATAGAAATAAAAATAGTAGAAATGTCCAAAATTAGGCTATAAACTGTTTTTAAATAATAAATCATTTTGCTCATTTAATTTTCAATGTTTTAAAATCTTGGATCTTCATTATGTAGATTAAAAGGTACGCCAAGACTACAAGCACTACATATGTAGTGCTTGTAGTAAATACTGTAAATACTTTAAACAGGAAGTTTTTATCATTAGACCAATTTTTAAGAATAAGAAGCTTGTCACCCTACTCCTCTTGTTTAGGTATAGTTTATAATACAATAAATCGTATTTAACTGCATATTAGTAGAATAATTCCCTGTGGGATTTGATGCAAAGACAGTATCGTTAATTTCTGTATGTGTTATTATAAAATAGCAAGACTTTTAGTGTTAATTTCCCTAAAATGTTAATGTAACCCAATAAGAATTTAATTCAACTTACTTGTGGAATTTCACGCCTGATGTTGGATGCCAAACACTTTTGCAACCACGAACTACACAACTCATTCTAGAATATCACTTAAACACATCATTTATCATATAAAATCTCAGTTATACGATCGAATTAAACGAAACTCATAAACTAACTTTTTGACAGGAAACCAAATCTAGTTTCAGTGTGGCCAAAGTAGATTTTTAATTCTTGACGAATGCTGGGGACAACTTTGTGAAAGAATATTATTATAATATTTTGAATCAAAGGAAAGTTTCCTTTTTATTTAATAAAAGATTTCATTACATAGAACTAATCTCTCTATTGTTTGCAAATAAAATAAAAACTGTTCAAATTTTATAATAATTTCTTAGAACTGATGGAAATTGACGAATATTTTTACTTTTATATATATGTCGGCGAGAATATGTTAATTAATTTATAGATGACGTAAGAAAAAGAATAATCTAAGTTTTCTAATCTAAAATCAGCAAACGTATGACAGCATTGTGAATAACAGAGTTGGTGTTGGTAGACCACGAAGTTACACATCATGATCAAATAGAAGTGTTAAAGAAAGTTCCGGTAAAAAGCATCTCAAATAAAACGTGCGTATATGAAGAGTTTAATGAAAGTAAATGAAGCGAAAGCTGATTGTCAGGGTCGTCGCAAGTGGAGATCCATAGTCTCTGCCTACCCCCGTGGGATTAGGCGTGATAATATATATGTATGTATGTATGAACAAATAATTGATTAACAATAACAAAAATATTTATTTTGTACAGCGCATGTGTGTTACTTTGCTTTTATGTTAGTTGGTGCAAATTATCAAATGATAACATAAAAGTAATAACAGGTTCTTTAATTTTATATCGATTATTGAGAATTTTTTAATAATTACCGACCTGGACCAGATGCAATGGACAATGTACCTCGAATCTTGGAGCAGAGAGCCCCGAATTCTAGTCAGTGTTCACTCATTTATTTGCTTTGTCTACTTATAATTATTATTTGAACATTATTTTGTAACAATTGTAATCTTTAATAGATTATTTGAAATGTTCTTGTGATTTATTATTTGGAAGGAATAAACTACTCTACTATTACTATTTAAGGAATTACTGACTTTGGCTTTAAAAGCCGACGTTCCTTTGCCACTGTTTCATCTTTTATATATATATAAAATCTAATATATATATATATATATATATATATATATATATATATATATATATATATATATATATGTATATATATATGTATATGTATACATATATATATATATATATATACATACATACATACATACACTAGAATTTACCCCACGGCTGTGCCACGGGTCGACCTCTAGTGCGTGCCTCTTGTTAAAAGAAAGAAAGATACAGATTACATTGTACAAAATTTTTAAGTAAGTGCTATTTTCCCCCGGAAGATTCACTTCATATTATATTGCAAACTATCCCGTCTCATGGCATTAAAAGCATTTATGTCCATTTTCGATATTAAAACTACATTTAAACAAAATTACAGCAAAACCGATCCAGTATAAACTTGAGAAATGATTGGTCCCGTTGTATTTATTCATTTTAAAATTATTCCAACACATTTAACTCTATTTTATCGACAGCATTGTGTAGGAAGTGCCGCTTTTGTACCAATAATCGGGCACTGTTCGACCGACGCTCTGGAAAGCGCAGCGTATTTTGCCTCTAGGAATTTGGTGCCTAATTTCTTATAAACTTTGTAGTAATAAATTAGCACCAACTTTTTTTTTCTTAAATGTAGTAGTATTGAAAAATACCACATTAATATTACAATCTAATCTAAAAAGACTAATAAGTAATTCAAATGTTTTTATTCAAAATAAGTTCCACTGGACAACACTTTTTGAAGGTCATACATGTAAATTAAAATTTATTTTTTACTTCCTATTCTATGTACACCGCTTCGCAACGTGTTGATGCTGTTAAGGAGAAGAAGAGGCAAGCAACACGTCTAGCCAAATATTGTTTTTATTTATATTTCATATTCTATTTATATCTCAAATCCTTTTTTTTATAAGTTTTGTACAGAAGTATGTTACAGAATTACTTTTTGAAGAATTAATGGAGTTGTAGCAAACAATGTATACTCAATAAGACCAAGACACAATAAAAGGAAAGAAAAATAATGTTATAGTTATAATAATGACATGCCGTACTAAAATGTTATGCTGCAATATGTCTCCATAAATTCCTTATAAGCTTGGCAAGATAAAAACGTTATACAAAATTTAGTATAAGAGGTTGGAGCGAGCTGCTATGTAAATGATTTTTTGTCATTTAAGTAATCTTCAATAGTGTAGTATCTCGTTTTTTGCAAGATGCTTTTTAATTTAGTTTTTAATTTAGTGAAAGGCTGATCTAACATTTCACTTGGAATCTTATTGAAGAAGCGTATACCAACCCCCAAGAAAGAGGATAGTACTTTTTATAATCTAAAAGATGGCAATATCAGTGTATTACAATGCCTGGTGTTGAAATTGTGAACATCCTTATACTGCTCGTAGGCACTCAAATGATTACGAATATAAATTATATTATTATAAATATATTGGTAGGCGACCATCATAATATCGATTTCCTTAAAGCGTTCTCTAAGAGACTCTCGAGGGCCGAGGTTGTAAGTTGACCTTACGGCTCTTTTTTGTAAAACAGCAACAGTGTTGCCAAAGTAAAATACCATAGGACATAACACTATGAAAATAACTAAAATAAACTAGTCTAGCAGTCTCTTCGTCACTGAACTACCTAACTTTTCTGACCGCATATGCAGCAGAACTAAGTTTCCCTGAGATACATGAGCGCCCCACTGAAGCTTCTGATCTAAGTTAATGCATAAGAATACAGTTGAATCTACTAGGTTAAGTCTAGTGTCGTTAAGAGAGATATTAATATCGTATTCTTTTACATTGGGCATAACAAACTTAACACATTTAGTTTTATTAGGATTGATTAATAAGTTATTTACAGTAAACCACTTAGATATTTGGGATAAGACGTTGTTTACGTCGTCAAAGTTCTGTTTATTTCTGTCAACATTAAATATAAGTGACGTGTCATCAGCAAACAACACTACCTCACACATATTATTAATAAAATATGGCAAATCATTATATATATATCAAAAACAAGAAGGGACCTAGAATAGAGCCCTGGGGCACACCCATAGATATGCCAGTCTCACGAGATTTGACATTGTTAATTTCAACGCTTTGGGATCTGTTATTTAAGTAAGACGATAATAGGTTGAGAGAATCGCCATGAATACCGTAATAATTGAGCTCTTTAAGAGGGTAACGTGTTCAACGCAATCGAATGCCATGGACAGGTCACAGAATACGCCAATGGCATTCTGTGACCCTTCCCAAGCATTATAAATGTGTTTTAGGAGCTCAACACCTGCATCGGTAGTGGATCGACTATTAATATTAAAATGTGGAAGCAGTTTATTTAAAATTATCTTTACAATTTAAATATAACCTAGATTAACTAAAAGTTTACTAGTAAGAAAGTGTCCGTTCGCACTTTTCTTATTGTCTCTATTAAGGGGAGGACACGTTGTTCATGTGTTCTTTAATAAGTTAGCACAGTACACTACACTTTAGTTTTGTTTATAGATCTAGTTCAAACGGTTTTGTCTTTTTGAGCCTTCTCATTATATCCGTGTTGTCGACGAGCTAGATCGCCTCAACATTCACATGATGCTCGTGAGCTTCTACGTACTTTCTGATAATGCTAGTAACAAACTCAACTTTCAGGTCCCGATGGAGGTCGCTCGATCTAATGTACCATGGCGCGTTAACAATGCCTTTCAGTACTTTGTTTTGGAATCTTTGTATTATTTCTATGTTGCTTGGTTTGGTACAGCCCCATAACTGTACGCCATAGATTCATACCGGCATCAGGACTTGTTTATAGAGGAGCAGTTTGTTAGGTACTGACAACTTGGAATATTTTTCAAGTAGGCAGAGCATATTTCTGTAACGTGCTTCCAGTTCATCGCGTTTCTTCTTAACGTGAGCCTTCCAGCGTAGTTTAGCGTCTAGTGTCATACCTAGGTACTTTGCGGTATTTTCATACGATACTACGGTGTTGTTTATGTATACCGGATGATAATTAGGCATTTTGTTAGTGAAGTCAATGTCGATCGATTTAGCTTCATTTAGCTAATACGCCATTTAGTACCAACTGAATATATTATTTTTACAGAAACTAGTTAGCTAATCTTTAATAATCTTTTTTAATTTTCCTAAAATAGTGAACACGATCGAATTGTGAAAAAACGGGAGATTTAAAGTTGTACACTACAAATAATTTTATTTTGATGTGGTAAGGTATTTTAATGCCTGGAATGATTTCAAATGTAACTTATGTGGTAGGATATTTATTAAATTCCGGTTTTGAGTACAGTGAGTGCATTCTGTTCACAGCTCGCAGTCCGGTGTTCTCTCACCTGAACGCGTCACTGCAGGGAATCACGACCATTCGTGCTTTCGGTGCGCAGGAGGCACTCATAAGGGAGTTTGACAACCACCAGGATCTGCATAGTTCGGCATGGTAGCTATATTCGTTTTTAAGGCTTCAAGTTTAACTTTTGAAATACATAAATATGTTACGCTTAGTGACGCTCGCGGACCGCGTTCGTAATACTGAAGTAAGAAAGAGAGTTGGTCTGAAAGAGAATGTCGGGGTGAAGGTAAGGAAAGGAATGCTCCAGTGGTTCGGGCATGTGGAAAGAATGTATGATGAAAGAATGACTAAACAGATATACAATGCAAACGTGCAGAAGTCGTGGCCACGACACACCTTCTATGATCAAATTGATCGTGTACTAGCAGAAGGTGGTGTCAGGAGCCTTAAGAACAGACGAGCGTGCATGACAAGAGTTATGAATGTGAAAGAAGCAAGTGACGTGTGTAAGAATAAGCCTGAATAGCGCTCGTGCCTACTCCGCAAGGGAACTGGCGTGAAGTTATGTATGTTTGTGTTCTTATTATGTCTACATAATAAACATGAGATTTTGTTTGTTGGTTTATTTGTAACCGCGTGATTTGAGAACGACTGTACTGATATAGCCTATTTTTGTTTTATGTTATTCATAACTTAATAGTCCAATTATAGCTGCTTATTTTTTTAGCTTCTTACAACCTGTAAAATTTTAACGAAGTACAATTTATAAGTTTTGGCTGCATTATGATTATTGTATCTTTAAATGCTCTTTTTACAGATTTATAACTTTATTAATTGTTAATTCTTTCCCTAGGTACTTATTCATCGCGAGTTCTCGTGCCTTCGGTTTTTGGTTGGATTTAGTTTGTGTAATATATATTGCAATGGTTACCATGAGTTTCCTCGTGTTTGATAGAGGTGTGTATTTCTTTTTTGTCGATTTATTGTTTGTATCGCATAAAGTTACAGAGAGCATGAAAACAGCAGGGCATGGAAAATCCGATCGCCCCGTGCTCGACGTAAATTTATATTTTCTTTCATGTTGTTGCATATTTTACAACAAATGACAATCCTTGAAATCTTATTAAAGGTATAAGCAGATGTTAATAAGTTACATTTTATATTAAATACATTCCAAACTTCATACAATGTAATTTAATTCCTGAAAATTTGTATCAAAAATGGCTTACAACATACTATTACGAAAATGAGGGATTTTCGGTGTTAGATTATGGAGGCTCTGCTTAGGAGCCGCTGAAGATAGTAGTTTAATGTTGACAATTGTTGTATAAATGTTTGTTGAATATAATAAATAAGTACAGAAATTACATACGCTCACCCAAACTTATGCCCAAACACTATGTCTGCCTTTGGCTTCAGAATTATATATCTTGTACATATCTTGAAACCAGCTCAATTAACCACTCACCAAATTCAGTACTTTTCAGGACGACCACCATTTAATAAGTTCACCAACTCACTAGCACTAGCCAAAAATCCATTATTTCTTACATGTCTGTCTATTTAACACCGCAAACGAATCCGACGACACAATGGCGGCATCTTCCATGTCCATGAACCCAAGAGAAATTGGGGGGGGGACAGAGATAGATATATACATACATACATAACAGTATACAAAAAGAAAAGGAAATATGTGTGGAAATACACAAGAATGTGTATTGAAGTTCGAACAACAGATGTGGTTAGCATGACTTAAAACCATTGTTCAGCATTAAATAATAAATAGTTAGGGAAAAACAGAGACAAACTAGTGAAAAAATAAGTTTCTTTTCACGTTTATCATTTAAAACTATGATTGGTTCTAGTGATACAAAGTAAACCAAGTGAAACTAACCAGGACGATATTAAAGTACTGGGCTTTATTATTTTCAGTTTTTTAATGGTTAAATTATATGAATGAATACTATTAAAGTGGTCGAAAGTGCATTAATCCAGTAAAAATTGCTCCATGGATGGCAAAACACTTGCATAAAATAAATATTGTGTTATTTTCATTTTCGTTTACGTCAAAGTATACTTCCCTCCAACAGTTTACTTTACTTTTGACAAGTCGATCATTGATCAATTTATGATGCCCTAAAGCTTTACTGATTCGATTTTATATAAAATGCTATTTTCTTTGTGAATTAATTTAAATCAATTTAGTGCAACTTTAAGCCGCTCGCAAAAGGTTTGCCGATGACTACCCCTCCCACTTTCACCGACTGCGTCCCGCGCTCGTCTGGTCCAAAGAGTACATACATTGTCTGGTCAGTATCGCTAGCAATGCAGCCGATACGCACGTGAAATGTTTTGCGTTCGCTTCGAATTAATTCATTATTGTTTTGTTAAGTTTTACTTGTTTTTTTAAATTAATTATTTGTTTTTGTTGTTTATTATTATCTTATCAAAATGAGTAAAGGAAGGCAAATTCGACCTAGACTATTTTTATTACTTTTATGTAAAGTATATACAATAATAAATTTATTGCACCACCTATTTATGTAACCTTTTTTTTTGTCAACCCTACTGACCATCGACGCGGGACATCATGAGGCTATCGGCAAACCTGCGCACGGGTAGTATATAATTTAATTAAACCACTGTATTGTGTAATAAATAAGTCATATAACGCACATGTTTATATTTAAAAGTGAAATAAATTAAAATGATCACTTTTTAAATGTAAATAAATGGCGTGTCATATTATAATTAAAGCATTTGAATATGAAAAGAGTGAATTACGATTTAATTTTGATATCATGACTATAGTTTATAGTCTATGCACTAGAAGAATGCATGGATAGGGTTTAAGTATATTTTGAATATATCGATATTTTTATTCTCATGTAGGCGATAATGGTGGTAACGTGGGTTTGGCCATAACGCAGGCGATGGGTTTAACTGGCATGTTCCAATGGGGCATGCGCCAGTCGACCGAATTAGAGAACCAAATGACCAGCGTTGAAAGGTACGTTTAACATATTTCTCATGTTTTACTTGAAACAAATGTTACTAGTTTTTTAAGAGTCATAATTATAAAGATTTACTAAACTTTGAAAACTCGTTCCAAGAATAATTTTTATAATACATTTATAACTACATCTCACTTCAATACAATAGAGTAGTTGACGCATATCACAATAAATTCTGAAACAATGTTCGTATAAAATGCTTTGAAATTCAAATTCTGTACAAAATTTAGGGGGCTTCGGCGTTTTGCAAGTTGATAAAAATATCTCAGTTGATTTGATTGTCAACTACCCTTATAAATGTTATTAAGCTCAAATCAACAATCAATCGAATGTATCAAACTTCAGAACTAGCGTTGACACTCAGTAGCATGTTCGAATTCTGGACCTTTAATTGTTTTGTGGTCATTATTAATAGTCCGTATAATTGGTTCTTAATGTCTTGCAGATAGAAAGGTAACCAAAAAGCCCATGACTGAAACAGGACTTATTTCTAATATTGTAACGTGGTTACCATTATTAATTGACATTAACATAAGATACATGAAAATAACAAAATTATCGAAATAAGCATTAAATGCACTCGCGCGGGCGCCGGGGTTGGACGCGCGTGCGCCTTACATTGTCTCATAAGCCCGACTATTTATAGGGGCGCAGGCCCCTGTACTCCGCCGAGGCGGGACCGGCAAGATTCTTGGAAATTAATGCTTGGCGAACTTTTACTACGTTACAATATTAATTTTCATGCTTCAGAGTGTGAAATGATAATTCTTGGGGTTTTTTTTATTGCGAAATTGGCAATATGAATATATTTCCATAAGAAGAACGGAACAATAAATATAGGAGACAGGGATTTTGGGCCAAAGAAATGTAATGAGTTGAGATATGGCTTAAAAAACCGTTATATTTCTCTATTACAAAATGACATCAGCCCCAAATTCTATCTGGAAAACAAGACCAGACAGACAGCCGATCTAAAGGAAAGTGATTAATATAGCCTCAAGACGTTTGAAACAACAGGAACGATGTGGTGCCAGTCTAGAAATGAGGGAATGGGATAGAGGGATTAGATAGGAGGAAGGGGATAGGGGGATTAGATAGGAGGAATGGGATAGGGGGATTTGATAGAAGAAATGGGATAGGGGGATTACATAAGAGGAATGAGATGGAGGGATTGGGTAGGAGGAATGGGATATGGGGTTAGATAGGAGAAATGGGATAGAGGGATTAAATAGGAGGAACAGGATAGGGGGGTTACATAAGAGGAATGGGATATGGGGATTAGATAGGAGAAATAAGATAGAGGGTCGTGAAGTGGGCCATCGTAACTTACTCATCTTACGAAATAAGTTTAACTCAACGCTGTTTCCCGCCGATATTCTGAGAGAGTGTGGTATATCACACGGATCGAGCTGGCCCCAAGGGCTTGTAATCAAGATAATGATTCCCTTGTTTACTTGTTATTTACAATTGTAATTTATATGTATTAGGATACAAGAATATTCGACTATAGAATCCGAGCCACCGTTGCAGTCAGAAGGCAAAAACAAGCCGCCGCCTTCTTGGCCTGAAGGTGGCCGAGTGCAGTTCCGTAACGTGTTTTTGTATTACTCGCCTGAAGAACCGCCAGTCCTCAAGAACTTGTCGTTAGATATCGAACCCAAAGAGAAAGTGGGCATTGTTGGAAGAACTGGTGCTGGGAAGTCGTCTCTCATTAATGCTCTGTTCAGGTAATTATAATATTGTCTTTTTCATCATAAAATGCCGTGTCTTTACATTGAAGCTATTTAAAAACCACAACTGAAATAAACTATATAAACGATGGAGAACATGATGCTATTTTTGTAGATTTATTGTCTGTTTATTCGGGATTCACTTATAAACTACTGGGCCGGTGTCGATGCGATTTTCGTTGATCGATAGCAAATTTTATATAACAAAACGTGTCATTATTTTTATCCCGGGAATTGCGCCGTAATTTTTCCGGGAGCGGTTTAAGTTCTTCGGATGCTTAAAAATTTGTTTATTCCGACACAGTTTTTATTAAAACGATAGTTTACATTCTTTTTTAAATTCTGCGATGCTTTTTGTCCTGGGTATCCCGCGGGAATTTTCCTGAGCGGAGTGGTTTAAAGTGGTTAGTATACACGCAATACTTTCTGAGTGGCTTGGTATATCCTAAGGCCGACTGGAGTATAATGTCCGTTGCCCTAAAAAATATTTTTATTGCATGAGTTCTGCACATAGGCAGACGGACCACCTGATTGATGGAAAGCGGAAACCATTGCCTATAGATATTTGCAAAACCAAAGGTGCTACAAATGCGCTGCTGCTCTCTTAAGGGAGACGAGAACCTGGCCGCTAATGCCGGAACACAACTCAAGGTTGTTATGGCGGCATACTCTAGCCCAGGGGTGGTAGCCATCCAGACGGACAAATACCCTACCGCCTGCTGCGACTGTGGGTAGTTTTGTCGCCTCTTACGAGAGGCCGCCCGGAGGCGCGAAATTGTATTCTTCCCTATTCTTACACGTATAAAATAAAAAATTGAGAGGCCCGCGCCCAGAATTGCGAAGTGTATAGGCTGTGATTATAGCTCTTTGTTTTCATTGGAACTAGGCTGGCAAAAATCGACGGCAAGATAATAATCGATGGCCGCGACACTTCAACCATGGGCTTGCACGAGTTGCGCAGCCAGATTTCGATCATCCCTCAGGAGCCGGTTCTCTTCTCTGGCACCATGCGCCACAATCTCGACCCCTTCGACGAGTATCCCGACCAAGTTTTATGGAGGGCTTTGGAAGAGGTAACTCTTACATATCAAAATTAAACTTTCGTATATTTTTTGCCACTACACTCGAAAAGTAATCAATGACTTCTCCAATCATAAAATCAGACTGAAACATAGTGTAGCGTGGGCAAGATTTAATATAAATTTTAATATCTGTGATTTTTTTTTTACAAATTATGATAATAATATTTAATTCTTGTTGATAAGATCAGACCATGTAGGTAAGCTCCAGTTTGTGCGTCTGTGTATTAGTCCGCTTTATTTTCTAGGACCGCATTTCATTTAATGCGGAGTAGTAATTTGTAAAAAATCATTATTAAATTTATTGTATGTAGTGAATAATAGAGCTATCTATCTATCTGCTGTAGCATATTTTAATTTCGTTAAAGTTATTGCCGTATTTTTTATTGGTTTTATAATTTATAGCATACTATTTGCTAGGCTTTGATTGTTCACAGATCTTATATGTGTTAACTAGCTGTTGTTCGCGGCTTCGCCCGCGTAGATATAAAATATAGTAGTCATCGTTTGAGCAAACTTTCAACCCCTTTTTGCCCCCCTAAACGTTGAATTACCAAGTACGCCAATATATATGTACATTTATTTTTAACCAGAAGCAGGTATATAAAATTTTGTGTTTCTTACTTTGTAAATGACGAATTTTCGTATAAACTTTCATCCCCTTTTTGACCGCCCCTTAAGGGCTCAATTTTTCAAAATCCTTTCCTAGTGCGCACCTAGTATAGAAAAAACTCGCATGTACATTTTTACGTTCCTAGTCCCAGTAGTTTGGGCTGTCCGTTGACATGTCAATCAATCAGGCAGTCAGTCAGTGAGGTGAAGCAATTATATATGTAGTAGAGTTTACCCCGTGCCGCTGCCGCGTGATAAACTCTAGTGCGTACCTCATGTTTAAAGATCAGGCGGTACAGGTTACGTGGTATTAATTTTTTATGTATTTGCCCCCGGAAGATTAACTTCTTTGTATATCGCAAACTATCCCATTCCCCGTTTATCTGTAAACCACATAAATGACAAAATTTGTCAAAAAAGAAAAATGGACGAAATGGACAAAATAGACAACAATCACAAAACCTATCTTACTTTTCGGGATAACCTTTATGTAAATATATCCCATTATCCAAGAAGAAATGTATCACTTAGCTACCCTCGGTATTAAAATTACAATATGTACCGAATTTCGGCCAAATCGGTCCAATAGTCTTTCCATAAAAGCATAACAAACAGACAGAGCTACTTTCGCATTTATAAAATTGATAGGGATAGATAACGTGTTCGTGTATAGGTGGAGTTGAAGGAGGCGATGATGGAGCTGCCGGCCGGACTGAGTTCCCGCATGTCGGAGGGCGGCGGCAACTTCTCGGTGGGGCAGCGGCAGCTGGTGTGCCTCGCGCGGGCCATCGTCAGGCGCAACCGGCTGCTCGTGCTCGACGAGGCCACCGCCAACGTCGACCCACAGTCAGTTGCTACATTATTACTACAGCATCGATGATTATTCTTACTACAGGACCCACTGCCATCCCTTATATTTTTCAGTCTATTGGATTCGTGGGTGATTCTCTCAAGTCCAACCGTGTGCACATCATTGGCCCCAACTAGGTGTTTTTATATATAGCATTTTAAAAATCTTAGTTTCAAGAGCTTTGCTGATAACAATAACGAGCGCTGATCAGTTAATTGTAGCCACCCACGAATGATATAAAACTAATTGAAACAAACCTGCTTGTAACCAATAATGCCCTTGGGACAATTACTTGCGAACGAAGAGAATTGTCCTGGTGCCATTTTCCGACGCTGCATGTGACAGTTCCAATGAACTATAAAGTTACTTGTATTGCTAATATTATGGTTTATTGTTAGGTTATGTTCGTGCTAAATAATTTGCATACCTTATAGGCAACTTGGTCAGCATGCACCATTTAGGCAGTTTTCAGATCCAATTTGCATATTGTTACAATTACCATTACCACGTGCTAACGGTGAAGGAAATCATCGTGATGGCACCTGCTCATCGAGATAACCGATGTCTCAAACCAATCCGCCTTGGACAAGCGTCGCGGGTGTACTGTTCGTTGTTCTGTAAATCTCATTCTGAGCCCGAGCTCAACAATTTGGAGTGTTTATGGGCTGTTATAATAGGCAAAATCGTGAAGTCTTATTGAATGTTCTTACAGTTTTACACTACTTATAATTCCGATTGCCAGTTTTCGATTACGCAAAACAGTGGAGACCGGTGTCCGCAATGTAAATTTGTATTGAACTTTATTGGTAAGCAGAATGTTGCTTGCTATGCATTCTTAGCACTGTTCCGCTTACAGGATCAATTGATTGTACTAAAATTGGTCTACTGCGCAGGTACATGTTTTATCTGATAAATAATTTGATTCGATTTGTGAATTACTCTATATATATTTTAGGACTGATGCTCTAATCCAAACGACGATAAGGAACAAATTCGCCGATTGCACAGTGCTGACGATCGCGCATCGCCTCCACACCGTCATGGATTCGGATAAAGTGAGTTTATTAATATTCAACACCGCACTCCGCTCGGGGTTAATATACTTTGTAACACTACGATATTATAATTTCTGCGCATGACATAATTGGCGCCCAAGGGACTTGGATTATGCTAAGTCAGGTTTCTACGCCATGAAAATTGGCAATTGATATGCAAGGAATGTAGTGTTGTTCCATAGTATGTTTATACTTATAAACTTCATAAATGTATAATATGGAACTCTTGTATTGTATTAATTCTTTTAGAGATTTTTTGGGCCAGTTTTTATTTGAGTCTATCATTATTTGTTAAAACCTAATATCAGCTAGTCAATTTTGAAAGATTAATTTATTAATTTATTTAATGGCTTAGCGTTTTGTTTACTATGATAACTCATAGTGTAAAAAATTGCTCAGCACCAACGCTCAATGGTAACTCACACGGACTCTTTTTGGCGTTAGCCAAAAAAACCTTTATACGAGTTCGGCTTTTGTTTGATATTGAATTTGCTGGAAGAGTATTGTAAAACGTATATGCATATTGAGGTTGACTATATACTCAAATCATACAATACTATATGTTTAAAAAGAAGAATCCTTTAACAATTTTTAATAATTTGTAAAAAAATATGGTATGTTCCTTACAAACGTCGAAAAATAGAATTTATTTTATAATTGTGCTTTGTTTAAAGGTTCTAGTGATGGACGCGGGTCAGATGGTGGAGTTCGACCACCCGCACAATTTATTGCAGAAGCCTGACGGGTTGCTGCGCGGCATGGCCGACCAGACCGGCCGCGCCATGGCCGACACGCTCGCCAGGGTCGCACAACAGGTGAGATCACTCATTTACACCATTAAGTTATTATATAGACGGAATTAAGCATTTGTAATTTTTAAAATAATATATTAAGTCCAAATTTATTTGACAAATTTTTTCATGTACTAATTTTCTAATTCCTAGCCGTCGGGAACTTTTCAGTTCTTTTGAAACAATAGGCATCTTATGTTCATCTAACAACTTATACTACATTTTACTTATGTACTATTATATTTTTTAATAAAAATTGGTACATATCTGAAGGAAAAAACACGTTTTTGTACTGATATGCAAAAATTTGCATTTCGATTGCGATCAATTTAGACAAAATGCGACATCTAGAATCACATTGCAAACCTGGGTGGGAGAGATCTTTGTAAGCGAAAACGCCGATTATTCGATACGATTTTTAATGACTAAATACAGTTTTGGCGAGTAGTTTCATTCATATTAGGCACCTAACAAGTGTCAAGCGCCAAAATGCACCGACGAGTACTGCAAGTTCTTTTTCCTCAAATATGATCGTTCTTAGAGCACCAGTCGACTGCACAATAGGCGATATATTAAGTACTGCGATAGTTCAATAAATAGAATTGATTTATTGATGTTATTTGATTTTAGGCCTACGAAGAGAAGCAGAAACACAACGCAGGCACTTCTGATTGATGATATAAATAGATGAAATTTTAGGCTATGAAGATAATTGTACATGTTATTGTTCCTATTCATGAGATAGGCGCCGCTTGCGATGCGCGCCATCGCGTGCTGGCTTATGCTCTCCAAGGGAATTGATTTAATATCCTATTTGTATAAATGTCACAAGTGTATTTATTAATTGTTTTATGAATCGGATTATTTATTTATAAGAATAGATTTTAGTGCGTAACGTCTAGTTTTATGCTGATGCTGGGAACCCATCTGCGTTAGTGCTAAATATTTAGACCGTTTCACACAGATAGATGAGATGCGACATTGTTAGTGACGTTAAATATTGACAGATAATGTATGTACGTACATACACTAATGTGGCTATGTGTATTTTTTAACACTTTAAATATGACACATTCGGCCACAGACTAAATATTTAACACTAATGCAGTTAAAGCCGGAGCATGATGAATAATTATATTTTAATTACTGACAATCGAGATTGTCATATGTCAGGCTGGCATTAAATTTCTGTTTAGACTTAAATAACTATAGCCCAATGTAACCTCAACCAAATTATTTTCGAATGTATTTTAATTTCAATTATTTAATGAATAGCTAATAATTCATACAAATGCGTGGTCCAAGAATTTTCTGAGCTTTAAACTGTTTGATAGCAGGTGCTAGTAGTTTATTGTACTTAAGAATAATCAATTCGCAGGTAAACTGCAACTACTTACAGTTGTGATATGTCACTGTTTTCTTATTTATAATGTAGCCAAAATTTATTAGTCCATTTATAGTTACCTAAGCACTGAGTGCGTCCTAAATTTGACTGTGGTAATGTAGTTAATGTTGTTACTCAGTGATGAAAATTGTACTTATTTTTATTTTTGATCTGAATTTTGTGATGAGAATCTTCGTATTATGTTTATAATAATAATGTATGACATGCAACCTGTATTGTATTATTTAAGATCTGTATAACAAACTTTTGATTGTTATAGCATACAATAATAAAACATTTTTCCATTTACCCCAGTTTTTTTTTTTGTAACGTCAAATACGTTTGATATGAACTTGAACAGCATCAACATTGATTATACTTTACAACTGTTTATTTTACTTATGACAGGACGCTCATTGATCAATTCGTGATGCCCTTAAAGCTATTGCAATTTGATTTTTTATAAAAAAATATTTTCTTTGTTAATAAATTTTAAACAAGCTGGTGCAGCCATATTGTTTGCTAAAAAACTGTTGCGTAATGAATAAGCCATATAACCCATAAGTTTGTATTAAGTGTTATAGAAGCATGACACCTTTTAAATCTAAATAAATAACGTTTTTTTCCTCCTTTTAATTATTAGTTTATTTATAATCTATGCATTAGATGCCTCACAGAACGGTAGTACAACGTCATTTGGAACTAAAGTGGAAATAAAGTATGACAATTGTAACATGTGAAATTTACTGTTAAAAATGTACAGTCTTATCTATCCGCAAGAGTTAACTTGAGAGCTGAGCGGAATGCGCTCTCTCGTCCCGACCCCCACCTTCTTACCGCTCTCGCCATTAACACGTCAGCTCCTCGTGCTTACGTCATCCTAGCGTAGTTTCAAGTTGACTCTTGCGGGTTCTACGACCGTGAATCGTGGCCCGTCTGAAGTTAGCGCCAAGTGGTTGCGCAGAACATTCTTTAAGAACCAAATCGTCTTTAGCTAGAGATGTACCTTACGTAAACAAAAACAACCACTTATTCGATTAGTTTTAGCCGCTGCTGCGCGGAGGTTCGAACTCTAGTGCTTACCTCACGTTTATAGAGCAGGCTATAAAAAAGAAAGAACGATATAGGTTACATTGTATTTAATTTTTATGTTGGTGCTACTTGCTCCCGGAAGATTTACTTCATTTTATATCGCAAACTGTGCCATCTTCCGGGATGAAAAGTATCTATGTCCATTTACAGTATTCAGACAAACAGATCGAGTTATTATCGCATTTTTTATAGATTATAATTTTTATATCTATAAACTTGAGAAATGATTGGTCTCCCATACCAACTTTCATCACCCGTTTCAACCTGTCCTAGCTAGTTTTATTTATAGATCCCCCGTCTGTAAAGTACATAAACGACCAAAACTACCGAAATAACGAAAATGGCAAATCACAAAAAAAACTAATCCCATCCTACTTTCTGGGATAACCTTTACATAAATTTATCCTGTTATCCGGGGTAAAAAGTATCCCTTGTCCACTCGGTAGGAAAATTACATATATACTGAATTTCAGCGAAATCGGTCCAATAATATTTCCGCAAAATCATAGCAAACAGAGAGACTAATATATTTTTATCCTGGAAACTATTCCACTTTTCGGGATAAAAGGATCCTATGTTCATCCTCGGCATCGAAAATATACGTGGGACAATCAGAAAGTTGCGGAAAAAAAAAGTTCTATGGGTAAATATTTTTTTAATAAATATTTTCAAAGTAGATCCGCCCCCCGCTTCTAGATCTCTTCACTTGGGTAGGCGTTGATTCGTTTTGAAACACCCAAACCGTCGACTGGCGCTTCCTTTTGGATCGTATTGATAAAATCAGGACTCATTACCTGTAATGATATCGTAAACATGCTGAGACTGACTGAGAAATTTGTTTATCATATCACGGCACCATTCCACCCTGCTGCTGCCTGCTTCTGAGCATCGGAGAGGTTGTGCGACGCCCAGCGTGAAACTATCCTCACGCGAAGTAGCACGTGTAGAATCTCGTGAAGGCTTCCGGATCTAATCTGCAGTTCGTGCTGAATCTCTAGATACGTAACTCACCTATTATCTTGGATAAAATTTTTCATCGCTAGCACATTTTCTTCCGTAACAGACGTCAAAGGGCGACCACTTCTTTCTTCTTCCACTAAAATTAGTCGACCGCGCTTGAATTCGTTGTACCAACGATACACGGTTGCCTTAAAAGGGCCTTCATCCATGAATGCTACAGCCATTTGAAGTTTATCGTACGATTCGTCCGGTTTCAGGCGACACTTGAAATCGTAAAAAATCAGCGCGAAAATGTTTTGGGCGCGGATCCATTTTTCAATGAGACACGATAGTTTAAATTAATTCATAAAAATGTGGAAGGAAGTTTTCAAATTGGAATGGACCTATTTCTAGTTATAAATAAACATATTTTGAAAGTAGATTATAACTGGCCAATCTCTCATAGATAAAAACTTTTTTCGGTATACTTTCTAAGTGGCCTGATATTTAACCTCCTACCGCCAAATCAAATTTCGTCAAATGAACGCCCAGGGTACTATTCTACTACCCCAACTTTCAAGTTACCACCTTTTTATAAAGTGGTGTCTCCGAACGTATGTTTGAGGTTTTTGCTTGTGCATGACCAAGCAACAGTACCAACAAAAACAAAAGAAATTTGTCTTTCTTAACTTCACATCGAACAAGATCGTCGAGTATGAAAATAAGTCATAACGTATGCATGAAATCTTTAAGATTTGTTTTGATATGCTTATCAAAAATAGGTGCTTATATTCTATATTTGCTGTTTACACAACTTTATATGGCTCTATGATATAATGAAAATTATCATAATTCAAAATGTAAGACCTTTTTGTTAATAAGGACTATCATGATTGTTTGAAATGTTTTAAATAAATAATAATAAAGTAAATGTTTCTATTAATTTTAAAGGATTTTTTTGTTTATTAAAGTTATTAAATTGGTTTTTAAGTTTCATTTCATTTTTGATATTTTTGAAGGTAATTGAAAAAAATTGATGTTGTAAGAAGTATGTTGTTTTAAGTCTAGTGCTTTGGAACCAAAGGCCTACCAAAAGGTTATCAATTTTTGTCCTTTTTTCCTTTGACCTCGTTCACCTGAGACAAGAAAAAATCATACTTCCGAGGATATTTACTGTAAAGCACGATTTTTAAAGTTCAAAGCCTTGGGTTTTCACCATTGAAACCTTTTTTAAGTTCTTTGGGCGTTTAATTCAAGAAAGCGTTACAAAACCCGGGCGTTAGGAGGTTATACTGAGCTTCAGCCAAATCGGTCCAATAGTTTTCCGTGAAAGAGTAACAAACAGAGTTACTGTCGCATTTATAATATTAATAGGGATTATTTTAAATAGACTTAATTAAATTAAATGTAGGTTTAATTAACGAAATAAATATAAATTATAGTTTTTCAGAGTTTTTATTCGTATTAAATATAATGACACTATTACATTTTAGCTTAAAACCATTGAGATATAACATGTCTAGAGAGAGTACAACGCCAAACACAGCATCAAAAACGTGAAGCGTTGCTATATTCACTCTCGTAAAACTATCAATGGTGCGTGTTTTCGAGATATCAGGTAAAAAATATCGCCCCATTTTTTATAATTATATTTTTTTTTATGTAAGTGAAAAGTTTAAATGATCGTTATGATTTATTCGCTTTATGTGTTATAATTTAATATTACTCAGACGTTTTAGTTTTTTTTTTTAAATAAACTATTAGCAACAAAACTTGTGTGTCTTGGAACGAACCATAAAATTATTTATATGAAAATGTTTATATGATCTAAGCTTAAAACAATCAAAATTGCTTTTTTTTTACTAAAACATTGATCTTAATATATTTAAAAATAGCTTAGGGATGATAGTACATGCATTGTACACAAAATCAAAATTTATATTAATTTTAATTCTCTACTTAGAGAAAGTTTAAACTTTGTTAGAACATAAAAAATTAATGTATTATTATTTCTTAATTATACTTGATTGGAATAATAATTGATTAAACAACACGATTTGCATATCTTTTTTTGTTGCTTCATGCTTATTCTGCAATACTAGAAACAAACCACGAGGTTTCTATCTTTTTTTTTTGATGCGCAGGAGGAATACATTACGTACCATACCGAGTCCCTCTCGACTGTGGGGGGTGGGACCGCGGCGATAAGCGCCGCGCAGCGTGTGCGAATACTGGGCGGAACCAACTACGCTAAACCTAAACCTGCGTCCCATACCCGGCGCTTGTGTGGAAGTACATGAGATGACGAGCGAAGACACCCATTGTTCACACGAGGTTTCTATCTTAGTCACACGTCAACGTTGGTCGTGTCGCTATCACTCTCGAGTGTACATGCGCGAAAGTTCTCAAAGCCTATGTTCAGACGGGCTACGACTCATCGGTCGTACTGTACATTTAGCCAGATGTGATTGCTGCAATAAATTGATGGAGAGTTTACCATCGCCTTCATTTCAATAACATATTTCTTATAAGCTTTTATTTAACTTGCAATGGATGTGTATGTATGGGTGGAATCTTGCAAGTTAAATTTAACCAACTTCCCGGTTTCCGATTGAGCTGAAATTTTGCACGAATATGTATATCGCGTGACAGTGCAATAATATGGTACCATGGAGCTGATCTGATGATGGAGTCGGAAGGTGGCCATAAGAACTCCTGTACTAAACAAGATAGGCCCGTCGTGTTGGGCTCGTTTTACTTGTCTTGGATAGCACTCTGCTGCTACATGATATCCAGGATTTCAAAAGCTTGTATTTAAAAAGCTTTTTAAAAAAGCTTATTTTATCAATAAGTCCAATTTATAAATTGGTCTGACAACGCATTATTTTGTATATTGTATTATATAATATTATATTAATTAGTTTAGTTTTTCGAAACTATACATTTACATTTTCTTATCACATTTCCGAAGGAGTTTATTTCATGAGCAGCTTATTTATGCACATTCTCTAAAATAAAAAAATGGGCTCGGCGATATCTCAAATTGCACTATTTATAGTATGAAACATACGTACGTATTACATATATATATTATGTTTCATACTATAAATAGTATGTATACTTTTTATATATGCAACGTATATTGCATATATAAAAAGAATGTAACATTAGACGAACGGTTTGAACAATATGCTGCGCTCTTTAAAGAAAAATATATCTGCAGTCGCTTAAATAAAACAACGCTTTTATTTTTATACTTTATTTCGCATTTTCACATTCAGTTTAGAAAAAAAACTACGGAATTAAAATCCTTTTATTCGGAATGTAACGAGTTAAACGTAATACTACATACCTTACATCAATAATAAAGGTTCTTGAAGAACTACCACTATGTTTCAAAAATACTTTTTTATTTAATACGTAGTAATATTTACATCAAAACTATGATAATTCGCTATTCTAATATTACAATAAAGGTAAAAAATAAGTATTTTAAAGAGGCAGCATTCCATAAACTACCACATTTACACACATAATACTTCTCAAACATTTGGTACAATTTTTCGTGGCTTTTATTAACGCTGCTGACTCTCGTAACAATATCCACACATCGATTATCACAGAACCCTGATCGTCTCTTCACTTAAGCCGCACTCCACTACTCACAAACAAACTCACCACAAGACATAGGTGTCTATTCATTATTGGAACTGCAACTAACGTCTCATAGTTGTGGGCAACACCGTTGGTCGCCTCACCAGAAACATGTATTAAATAAGTAACTTTATAATAGACTAATTCGTTACCCTATACATATTTCAGCAGAAATATTAGCGAGAACTAGAAAAGTCATGTTTTGCTGTGCACTATTAAGGAAATTGCTTGTTTTATAATGCAAAATTGTCTCTGTGTAGAAAATCTTTAGTGTTTAATGTGTAATGAAGTAGTGGAATATGACTTTTAGAGCTGCCACAAGAATTCTGTTGCCTGGCGTCGAAGCCCAACAACTTGGCTTAGGTGAGTTTATTCCAAAAAATGAATACTGATAAATACTTAATACTAGCTAGACTCGTACATTCTGCAAAGCCAAAATAATATTTGAAAAGAAAAATATTTGCAACACTATGCTAATGTTTAGCGATTAACTCATAACAATCATGCTGAGAAATATGATCACTCCAATCTTTAATTGCGATTCATATTACAAAATTGCCTGCCGTATTGACATAGCATTAAATCGCTAAAACACTTAGGCGCCTAATAAGCGTTATTCTTTCATTTGATTGGATAATTATAAAAGAGAAAATAAAGGCTCGACGTTATACTGGAATAGCTAAATACCATGCCTCCTTGAGACAAATATAACATACAGTGGCGAAAAAGGACTTGGGCTAGTATTTTAATATTGTTCTAAAATGAAGTATTTAAATGCATATAACATCTACGACATGGCATTTGAATTTAAACGATTCCAAAGACGCATTTCCGTTCTAAACCACAGACCTAAAATCCTATAAATATTTTCTCAAATGAATTGCAATTCCAATAATGTCGCAATAATTATATAATTAATCATTTTAGTAAACTTAAGAAGACACAAATATAATAATTAAGCACATAAATAAAATAAATAGATGGATACAACCATAGATTCAACTTAAAATGATAAATTGTCATGTTACAAATTTCCCTTTGGCACAAGAGAAATGATTGAAATACATTATTAGATTAGTATGACGTGAAATCGATTTAGAAATGGCTGAAGATGTTGAGATCCAATAGAAAACTGTGTACAGATTTAGAAAGGTTGTTCTACGTACTCTATAATAAGTAATTAAAAGTTAACATTGTCTGCGCTCAACTTTATCACCTCTCCATTTTAGTTGTAGCATGCGGCGCAATATCTGATATTATTATATAAATCAGCATATAAACTTATACGTTGTATATTTCCAAGCTAAGCAAATTACACATGTGTTATGGTTATAACAGAGCTTTGGGGCCGCAATAATGGAAAGATAATTTACTAAAGTATCCCATCGGAAGTTGAACGCGGGACCTCCACGTCCTAATGAGTTAGACGGGCGAACGTTTAGGTAGCAGATGCCAATTTTGTATGAAAAACCGTCCAACATTCGGAATAAAGAGAAGGTGATAAAGTTTCGTGCAGAGCAGAACTATATTTAAATTATAAGCTAGTCACAGTCTTTATACAGATTGGCAGCATGTGAGCATTGCGCCGTATTTTAATGTCTCTTAATAACGGATACGTTTAGCCTGTAAGTGTTAAACACTCAAATATATCACTAGTTTATACACATATATTAATTAATTGCCTTAGAAGTTGCATTCTGAAGGAAACGCCATAAAATCAAACTAGGGCCGTGAGACTGCCTGCGCGAGAATTTTTGTTATCAGCTTCCATTGGATTCGTTTTCTCCTGAAAAAAAAATGTATCCAATATATATATATAATAAACATTTACAAACGTAATTAAGAGTATCTTTAATGCCTTTAAATGAGTTTATTACTTATATCGGAGTAGTGCTGTTTGTTCTATGTTCTATCAAACTTCTCAAACATCCACATTTTGATCAACTTTTATTGACTGATTCCAAAATCTCAGCTGTTACATAGATTTATATTGATGACCATACGAGTCGAGGATAGTAAGTAAAATCTGTCGGTGTGCCGTCTTTCGGCTTTAAGCCAAGGCCACGGGTGCATGGCCTCACCGCGAGGCCCTGGCAGGCGGTGGCCCATCGGCCTCATCCGTTGCAGAGGTAACCACGCTCTCGGCTCCTTCCAATTCTCAGTGTGTGGGTCAGTGGGTAACGCGCTCCACGGGAGCTGAGCGCGCGCGGAACAATGCCGCGCTCCGTGTCGACGGCTTTACTGGTGGGCGGGGAACCGTTCCCTAGGGAAGGGTTCCGCGCTTCCCCGGGCTGCCCGCTCGAGACGACCGAAGGCTTAAAAGCCCCTATATACGGAATGGTTCGTCGTTATGATGGCTCTGAAGAAAATCGTAACGATTTGTCGTTGTACACGAAAAAAGACTTATCATCACATCACAGAAATTCAATACGTGCCGCCCTCTAAATATTTTAAACGAATTAAGACTCCACAGAAAAGGCACAATATATGAGAATGACCGAAGTGAGCCACCACACACCTCATGATACCTTCGATCTATTGTCACGATATTCATGGTTGTATTAGTTTCTGTTGCGATCACGATATCGTGTTCGATCAAGTAAATCTTTAACGATTTGGACAGACAACATCGCCCCTTAAGGACGCCTTCCGGCGGCGATATGGACCCGGGCTACAAGTGCATAGAGTGGTGCTTACGTCGCGGCGGGCGGCGAGGGCGGCGGGGGCCGCGGGGGGCGCGGGCGGCAGCGGCAGCGCGAGCCGCAGCGCCGTCCAGAAGGCGCGCTCGTGCACGTGCCGCCACGCCACTAGCCGCGAGCCGCGCAACATCGACACCAGGCTCTCGCCGCACTCCTTCGCCTCGCGCTTCAGCTTCGGCAGGTCCTGACAGAAACAAAACATTAGTATATGTAATAATGGCTCCTGTGCGTTTTCTTGTTTTAAGTTGGCCTCTATGGCCAGATCTCCAAATTTAGACTTCGTTTTAAGTTTGACTTTCCTTCACATAAATTGATCCTTACAAGCTACACTATGGGTTGGTGTAATACAGGTGGTTCTTTTTTTCAAAGCCAGTCGACTCGATTCCTGACCAGTGACTGGGGTAAGTGAATTTTCAAAAATCTAATATCATCGGCCCCGAGACTCCTTTAAGTTTTTTTGTTATACGTGTAGATATCTATGTGTTGGATTAAGCCACAGAGGTTGAATATTTCTTGAAAAATTTGTTCTAAATATTATTACCCATAACAAACGTAACGCAAGGTACAATACCTTGGGGATGTACAACGTGTGTTCCTTTGCCAACTGTTATTCTTTTGTAATAACTATTTTTTTTTAATACAACATAATGTAAAATTCAGTTTCTTAAAAATAAATAAATATTACTGATTTTGGGACCCTTTCCATGAAAACATGGTTTTGTTATTACAAATTACAACAAAAAAAATGGTCGGCATCTTTAGCAGAGCCCGTCTTATCTACTGGGCCTCTAAATCAGTACATTATAGGATTTTATTCTTTTTATTATATATATTTAATATCAGGTTTAAATTGACAAAAATTTCATGGAATATAAGTACGCACCTAGGGCCACAGTATAGTGTATGTAACATTTGAGTTTTGTACCCTCATTTTGCACTAACAAAATGAGTACCTATAAGTTTACCCTTGGAAAATAATAAAACAACTCGACGTCAACAACGTGTATTGAACAGGCACCTGTAGTAAGACGACGACGGGTGGCAGAGGCAGCGCCTTGAGCTGCCGCAGCGCGGTGAGCAGCTGGTGCGGCGAGTACTGCGCGGGCGACAGCACCGCTACGATCGACCGGCAACGAGTCGCTTCGCCCACTAACTCGCTGTACCCTTCATAAAACAGCAAACATTTCATGTATGGTTTTATAAAAAAAATCTAATAGGTAGAAATCTCGGGTTACCGACAATTTTTCCTTTACTAAATCATTATCTATAACTAGGATATGGCCGCGACTTCGTCCACACTTGACTTGAAATTCCCGGGACACAAAGAACCGCAGCATTTAAAAAATAAGGTAAACTATCGTTTTAGGGAAAGCCGTGTCGGAATAAGCTCATTTTTATGTACCCCAAGAATTTCAAACAGCTCCCGGCAAAATTCCCGGAATAAAAAATATCACCCATTTAATTAAATAAAATTTTCTATCGATCATTGAAAAAAAATACATTTTAATTAGTTTTTTTTAAATCTGGCCATTTTAAATCATTTCCAGAAAAATCCGGGATTCCCAAGATAAAAAGTAGCGCACTTTCGGTTCTTCTTCTTCTTCAGGCAGCCTCTGTCCACTGCTGGATGTAGACCTCTCCAAGTTTACGCCACTTTTGGTTAATTCATCGAAATTAAAAGACATAAATGAATTTTCTAATATCGGTTCAATATACATTTTTTTAATAAAATTAATTCATGGTACAAAAAAAACCGAAAGTAGGTTATCGCGGTGAAACATGTTTGTTATGATTTATTTTTAACTACATATGAGATCTGTATCATAAAAAACTGTGAAATTTAAATAAACAATTATATCTAAAAGAATAGCCTAAATAATATATATAAAAGTTATTATTCAAAAATAATTGTGTGTATGGCAGTTTTTATAATTAAACATTGTCTATACAACTGAATGGCCTTTAATTTTATAGATTCCGACTAGTCGCAACACGCGTAGGTGTTTTACAATTCAAAATATCCACGTTATTTGGTCAAGACATGCATCGTTATAACTGCGGTAATAAATATTTTAATGCTGTGCAAAACTGACGTTTGATTCACAAGAAAGCCCCGCCGCGGCCGACCGTTTTGAGCAAGCTTACGTTATCAAGTGTTCAGTAAAGGGGGAAATTCGTGAATCACTAGCCACTTGTTAATCTAGTTTAGGGTATACGCCTAAATGAGTAATTTTCAGACACCACATTAAAGTAAATAAAGTATAAGTTAATATTAAATACTATTAAAATAATATGATAAGATCATACAATTTTCATAACACTAAGCAGATATGACCTAGGAGAGCGTTTCCTGCTAATTGATTCATAATGTGTGTAAAACATAAAACTTACTAGAAATTTCAAAACATATATATTATCGGTTCATAAACGTCTATTGGTCTGGGCCAGACGATTTTTTAGAGGAATAGACGATATACCCGCTAATTTTGTATGCACCGAGGCGGATTGTCGTGTTTCACACATCGGTTACCTTGATATGCAGGTTTCATAAAAATGATTTGCTCTACCGAAATGTGGTTATAGTAACAATATACATATTAGGTTAAAAAATAGCCTAAGCGGCCAAACCGGCCCACATTCGAACCCGCTTTATTGGAATGAGACGTGAGTTATTTAGCCACTAACCTACCACGGTTTCAGATACAAATTCCTCATTGTTATGTCATTGTTTAATTACTTTGTTTTATTCATACAAATCTTAAAAATATTTTCTTGATTCATCAAAGGTCGTCAGAAAAATAATTTGAATTGAACCTTGATTTGTATAATTTGTTTACTGACACGCCCTAGTTTGTGGGAATTCCATGAAGAGAGTTCTTTGAATTTATTCTAAGTCACCGCTTATAATTCTTCGAAACGCTATTAGTGTGGTAAGAAATACCTACATATTTACATATATGTTGATATGTTATTCAACAAGTAAAACAATATTGAATCTACTCGGCTTTTCACGCTACACACCTTGCAAAGGTGGAACTGTGGACTGGTCGTAATATGTAAACAGACCGTGAAGAAGTACACCCTAAACTTGACAATAATTATTATTCGTAACCTCGACCCATTATTTAAGGCAATATATGGTCACCAGAAACATACACTAATTTCATGGTCATATGTTGGTTGCTAAAAAAGTTTATGTTTCAAATTCTTGAATGTCGCTTTTTTCGGAACTAACGTAAGCTACATTGAAATATTATAGCAGAGCCTGGGTAATATGAACCTTTAATAATCCAGGCAACTCTATAATCAAAACAGCTCCTACCCTCTATAGATACATTGCGAGACAACGCTTTTTACACATCACTGAATTCCTCCCGACAAACAACGAAAATTTTTCAAGTGGGCCTCTATGGTAGCATTTCCATATTTTCTCAAAACGCTGTCCAAACTGTTCGGTGAGGAATATTTATGTAGGTGAAATAAAGCAAAATTTAATAGACAATTTACAAAATATTTATTATTGATTAGTGGGTATGGGATACAATAATTGTCCCAAGTAACATCATGGCCAATATGCTATCATACTCGTCCACATCGCGATTCAGCGTGTTCTGTGTTAGTTGGCTTGCAGTTTTATTTGTCGGGACATTTTACAGACCGTCTAGACCACGGGACACCATTGTTAACAACGGTGCCACGTCCCGACGTATCGGGCCGAATAGCAACTAAGTATACCTACTGTAACTTAAACATTCAAAGGAATCGGAGTATTTGATGATATTTGGTGGTACATGATATACTCACAAGTGTCAGGCTGTGTGGGGAGCGGCACGGCGTGCACCCGGTACTTGTACTTGAGGGCAAGCGTGGGCAGCAGCGCGCCGCGAACCAGTTCCCCGTCCACCGCGGTCCAGCACACCAGCACGTCGAACTCCTTTTCCAACACTACGTACGGTGAAACATGCATTTTATATGGGGCTGTGGCTTTTTTATCCCTTTCAACTTATCGACAAACAAGTGACACCCAGACCATATTAAATGTATTTCTATTGCTTATGGCCAGTTCCTCTATCTTACTATTAATTCACTTGCCCGACTGTCAATTGAATTATATCAAATTTTAACCGATAGATCAAATGAACGGTCAGTAAGATAGGAACCGGGCCTTAGTGACCAACCCTCACACATACAGAAGATAACTATGACTACAACTAAGTACTAGTAAATATTCTAAATATATGCTATGTAAAAATTAGTGTGTAATAATAATAAATCTCTACCCATGTTGATATAAGCTCGGAGTCGGGCCGAGCTCTTCGAGACACTCGACCGGGACCCTTGGGGGCGTTTGTACCTTGGGGCACGCAATACGTTGCGGCCTTGCACTTTCACGGTCATGGAAACGCTCGAACCCGAGATCCTCCGGTCGGTTATCGATGGGCTTTTCCCGGATCCGGGGATCTTTACTCCCCCCAACATGGGTCCAATCATTCCCGACACCTCGGAGGTGGAGCCTCACTCCATCACCGAGGAAGAGTTAGACGTCGCCCTGGGCCAGCTCCGGGGTAGGAAGACGGTACCGGGACCTGACGGGGTTCCGGGTCGGCTTCTCTTCCTGGCTGCTAAACATCTACGCAGCCAGCTGCGGGAATTGTCCGATGCCTGTATTCACGCAGGTCAGTTTCCGTCGCAATGGAAAAAGGGCCGATTATGCCTGATTCCTCAGGGAGGTCGGCCTCCCAACGATCCGTCCGCCTACAGGCCCATAGTTTTGCTCAACGAGATCATCAAGGTCTTCGAAAAGATTTTAGCGGAACGCCTCGTCAAACATCTCGACACTATGGAGCCGGGGCTAGCACAAACACAGTTCGGGTTTCAGCGGAGGCGCTCCACGTTGGACGCCTTCGAGACACTGCGGGCTGTAACGGACGAAGCCGTCCAAGCGAAGGATACTGTCCTGGCGGTGTCGCTTGATATAGCGAACGCCTTTAACAGCTTCCCTCATGAGACGATCAGGGAGGGGCTCCGTGCACACGGAGTTCCCCCGTACCTCACGAGGATGTTGGGCGCGTACATCCAGGACAGGTACATCCTTTGGGAGGGCGATGAGTCCGAGAATCGCGCGTTAGGTCGGCGTCGCGTCGCGTGCGGCGTTCCACAGGGGTCGGTCGTCAGGCCGATTCTTTGAAACGTCGGTTATGACTGGATCCTTCGGGTTCCGGTCCTCCCCGGAATAGGGCTAATCTGCTTTGCGAATGACATCCTACTCAAGGCACGCGCTGCATCTTACGCGGAATCCGTGTACCTCGCCAATGACGGGTTGGCGATCATGGTCCAAAGAATAGGTAGGTTGGGCTTGAAGGTCTTCCCCGCGGTAAAACGGAGGCCGTCATGTTCCATAGGCAGTTTTGTAATCCCCCGCGGACTTGACCGTTACAGTTCAAGGGATGGACATTCGTGTAGGCCCCCAGATGAAATATCTGGGGCTAATTCTCGACGGGAAATGGCTGTTTAAAGCGCACTTTGAGCAGCTAGTTCCCAAACTCGTGAGGTCCGCAGGCACCCTCTCTGGGCTTCTTCTTCTCAACGTGGGGGGACCGGGGACGACGACTAGGAAACTCTACTCGGGCATCCTTAGGAGTATGGGCCTGTACGGTGCACCCGTTTGGTCCACTGCACTTCACCGCCACAATAGGACTCTGTTGGTCCTGGCGGTGAGGGCCATTCGTGGATACCGTACAGTGTTGTGGACGGCGTCGAAACTCTTGGCAGGCAATCCGCTCTGGCCTCTCCAGGCGGACGTACTTGCCAAAGTTCGGCCCTCCCGACAGGATGCTCTCGTACGTGGCCTGGTTTACTGCCAGGCCGAGCTTCAGGCGATCAGGACGCGGGAAACCGCGACCATGATCCAATCTTGGTCAGTAGAGTTGGAAAACCCTTTGGCCGGCATTGAGACAGTGGAAGCGGTGCGCCCACACCTGTTGCGATGGCTTTCGCGGAAACGCGGGACCCTGACCTTCAGGATAACGCAGATACTTACCGGGCTTGGGTGCTTCGATAAGTATCTGAATCATATCGTGGGCTGCCTGCTTTCACCGCAATGTCGCCAATGTGGAGCACAAGACACGACGTTTCATACGCTAGTCGAGTGTGCAGCATCGGCACCACAGAGGTTTGAACTCGAGACAATAGTAGGTCCGATCGATTCGCTCGGCAGTCTGGTGCAAGCCATGCTGCAGAGCGATGATCATTGGGTGGGTGCGTCCAATTTCTGCGAGGCTGTTATGTCTCAAAAGTAGGCCGCAGAACGAGATAGGGAGAGAGGTACAAGTGCGCATGCGTCTCACGGGTACCGACGTCAGACGGGGTCCCGGAGGCGCAGATATGCGCATGACTTCCCTCCTTGAAAATTCAGCTGCAGTGGCCCTCTAGCATCTAGGGAGCAGAGGAGTCTTCACCCCTGTTCACGAAGTGAGTTTGCCTCTCCCGGGACATTCTCAAGCACTGATGCGCTAGGACCAGCGTGGGCGTAACTACGTTCTAAGTCTCACGCTCTTCCTGCCATAAGCGCGGGGCACATGGGAGGAGGGTGGTTTTAGTGGAATATTGAATTAGTTGGTAGGTTAGTCGAGTCCCCACACAAGCCGGTCGATTAGTGTTTCGATCGCCCCCAGGTGAATGCCTCCATAATCGACTATGGTCTATCCCTAGCAAAGCTCCCGGTACTGTGCGAAATGCATTTCCCCTGCCTTAAAAAAAAGGTATTGAAGACAAACTTTCCAATATAAATTAGTATAATTTCTGACGAGTCAATTACAGAGATAAAAAGAATAATACGTACAAGCAAGGTCATACATACCCAGTATGTTAATATGTAGCCTTGAGAGTTCATTCTTTGTTCACTAGATTGGAAAACTGTGATTGGAAATTTACGTATGTAAAATATGTGAGAAGTATTAGGACTAGACTCCTCTCATATTCTGTTTAGAAACCAAATTGAAAAGAGATTTATTAAGACTCCCTTATATTTTAAGTAGGTACTGTTTCTCTATGAAAGTTATTTTGTGGAAAGACGACTTGTACTGTCTTGTTGACAGTAGATATATAGGGTCTTGAAGCTTTATCCTAGTTAGTTACGTTTTTATACTTGGGTATCGTCTTTCGTTGTATTCTTCTTTCGTAATACAGTTAAAATACAAAGATGGCAAACATTACAAGTCCCATCTTCAACCTTATGTTCTTACATGCTCTATAGGTATTAAAAATATTTAATGTTTCTCATGTAGGAACCTACTATTAACTTTTAAATTATTCACTTGGTCGGTAGTTTGAATAAGGCATTAAAAAAAAACTACATTCAAAATTACAAAAGATATCTAAACATCACGGTGCAATAAAAGTGTAAAGTCGAAATATAAATCGTAAATCTTGCTTTACAATTATAAATGCGAAGTTTGGATGTTTGTTGCTTCCTTACGCCAGAACGGATGAACGGATCTGCATGAATTTTGGCACAGAGATTATAGTCTGGAATAGCGCACTTTATGCCGTAAAAATGTACGATTCCCGTGGGATATTTTTTGTTTTTGATTTTCACAGCGGGCCTGTGGTCATTCCTTCACTCTGTCTATAAAATTTACAATAACGCGAGTGAAGCCACGGGATGTTGGAAAAACCTTTGAAGAAAAGATTATGCTTCTACTTCGACATTTTTTATTGAAGTATGTAATTCAAAATTATATTCTAGGCAAACAGAATACTACAATATTTTGTCTACGACATTATACGACGAGGTTTTAGAACACGTTCTAGTATAAAAACCAATGACAAAAGAAACTATTCAATTAAGAAATAGAATATCAATGCTACATTTAACTGATAAATATGGGTATATTACTTGTGCAAATCGATTCGATTCACCTCTGTCAGAGTTAACTGTTCGATCTAACGCTTTGCAATCTTTTACATCTGTTATTGACCTTTGCGTCAAAATTCACGACGAATCGTTGAAACACACCCACGATTATTGACACATTGTTGAGGACCAAATGTAATTAATTGAAACTTAAAATGAATTTTGTTTGACTACTCTTATCGTTATTGTTCTAATGGAACGGCCTAATTTAGTCTTTTCATGGTTCAATTCGACGAATCTAAATGTCTTGATAACTTAGTAGCTAAGGCACCCGCGTTCAAATGTAATGATGTTGGAATCCTGGCCAGCAGCAGGCACCACTTTAACAGTATTTCTGAGCTAAAATTCATGTTTCATATTGTAACGATGATGTAAGAAAACATCGTGATGTTATCCTTCACATTGAATCTATCAATGTACAAACGCCACCAATCCTGCTAGGTCGAGCGTAGCGGATATACTATTTTTTTTCCTTAAAATGGATAGTTTGAAAATCTAACATATGATCGCGGAACGTTACTACACGAAACAATTTGAAAACGTGCGAACTTTTTCATATCGGGAGTGTATCTATGTCGATAAAAAGACAATTATAACATTTCTTCGTATCATAAACGTCACCGTGGGTGGCATCAAAATCGTACGTACATGTACGTGGAATAAATATTCTAAAAAACTCGTTTTTGTAAAACATTTGTAATACAGAATATATTTTGCGAAGGCTTATTTCTTTCTTCGATTTCGTTGTACAAACATGAAGTATAGTATTGATCTGTGCTCGAGCTTAAGAAGAAACTGTCTTATTACAATTCTATTTTTATTTTATTCAATATATAAAAATCTCGTGTCACGGTGTTTGTGGTCGAACTCCTCCGAAACGGCTTAACCGATTTTTTTTGTATAGTTGATAAGTATGAGAAAAAGTCGTAAAGTATTTTTCAAACGCCTTTGATGCTTTTTTATTTTTATGAAAGAACATCGTTGGCTGGGTCAGCTAGTAATATAATAGGTTGGTGAAAGTCTTTTCGCATATAGTATGTATGAACTTGTAATAAGATTTCTTTGGCTATACCATTTGTATCTGGCTGGTTTTGGTATCATTAAAATGTTTTAATTTTAAAGAAGACAAATTCAAATTAGGAAAATGTGTGATTTTCATTTGTTTTTCTTATTGTTAAAATGAGTGAATCTAATGAAGAAATTCGATACATTTTAAAATTTTACTACAAGAAAGGTAACAATGCAACACAAGCCGCGAAAAAAAAATTGTGATGTTTATGGACCTAATGCAGTATCTCTGAGAGTAGCGCAAATTTGGTTTAAGCGTTTTCAATTCGGAAATTTTGATATCAAAGATGCACGTCGCTCTGGTCCTCCTGTTACAGACAAAATTGATGTCATTTTTGAAAAAGTGGAGCAAGATCGGCATATTAGTAGTTACGATGTAGCTGGAGAACTGGGAACAACCACAGAACGGTTTTGGCGCATTTGAAAAAAGCTGGGTACACAAAAAAGCTCGATATTTGGGTGCTTCATGAGCTCACTGAAAAAAACCTAATGAACCGTGTACTCATTTGTAATTCTTTATTACAACGTAATGAAACCGAACCATTTTTGAAGAAGCTGATAACTGGTGATGAAAAGTGGATCACGTACGACAAGAACGTGCGAAAAAGATCGTGGTCAAAGGCCGGTCAGGCTTCACAGACTGTGGCGAAACCCGGGTTAACTCGCATAAAGGTGATGCTGTGTGTATGGTGGGATTGGAAGGGCATTATTCATTATGAGCTGTTACCGCCAGGCAGGACCATCGATTCTGAACTGTACTGCGAACAACTGATGAGATTAAAGCAAAAAGTTGAGAGAAAGCGGCCGGAATTAATCAACAGAAGGTATGTGGTTTTTCACCATGATAGCGCTAGACCTCACACATATTTAGCCACTCAGAAAAATTACGAGAATTTGGCTGGTAGCTGTTAATGCATCCGCCGTATAGTCCTGACTTTGCACCTTCAGATTTTCACTTGTTTCGGTCTCTGCAGAATTCCTTAGGCAGTGTCAGGTTAACATCACGAGAGGACTGCCAAAACCACTTGTCGCAGTTTTTTGATCAGAAGCCCCAAAATTTTTATAGCAATGGGATCACGTCCCTACCTACAAGATGGCAAAAAGTTATCCAACAAAATGGCACCTACATACTTTAGTCAAATGTAAATAAACTTTATAAAATTGCCAGGTGGTAGGGCGTTTGCCCGACTGGATGGTTACCACCCCTGGTCTAAAGTATGTCGCCGTAACAACCTTGAGTTGTGTTCCGGCATTAGTGACCAGGTTCCAGTCTCCTTTAAGAGAGCAGCAGCGCATTTGTAGCAACTTTGGTGTTGCAAATGTCCATAGGCGATGGTAACCGCTTTCCATCAAGTGGGCCGTCTGCCTGTCTGCTGATTTTCTGCAATAAAAAAAAAAAAACCTTTTGAATTTTTATATAAAATGCGAAGAAACTTTTTCCCCAGTGTAATATATGTAATTAATAAATACTATCCACGATATACATATTCTAGACTAGCTCTCATTACAACAAAATTGGCATTGTTTTGGTGTTAGTGCAATTTTATACGTGTATTGTAACATGTCCACTAACTAACACCTACACATATAAAACTGTCTAACACTCGTTAATAAAATTTGGTAAAAAGTAAATACGCGTTTATTTTACTCAAAAATAAAGGCATCCGATCGAAGAAATGAAAGTGAAGAAATATTGTTTAGAGAAGTTAAACGGCTGCACAGGTGATAATAAATATAATTTGTTTGATTGTTACCTCTAGCTCTATGCGCGGGCGTGGCGGCCCTGGCCCTCGCTTGGCGCGCAGCCAACAAGAGCCTGGGCATGCACCTCTTGTGCAGCACGGCGGCCGACACCAGCAAGAGGGCGCCGGCCGCCGCGCCCAACACCAACGCACGCCACGGCAAGGCCGAGCCGCCGCACCACGGCCCATAGCCATCTATGCCACCATCTGAAACGATATTTACTGTGATAACGGTTTAATAATACATGATGCCTAGTATATCCACTAATACTACTTATGTTTATATGGCTCATTTTGGTTGGTTCATCTAATTTGAAAGACAGAAATGAGCCACTTAATATTGGCTTCAGTTGCCCGTTCCTGAAAATGTATATATTATACTCCAAACGATTTTTGCGCGTCGTGATACCCCCCACTAGACGGCAGTGTTCTATCCCTATTAATATTAAAAATACAAAAGTAACTCTGCCTGTCCGTTACGTTTTCACGGAAAAACTACGGGATCGGTTGATATAGAGGAAAAAAATTTGTATGGGAGACTATATTTATAGATATAAAAATTTATCATCTATATAAAAATGCGATAGTTACTGCATCTGTTTGCCTGTTAAGCTTTCACGGAAATCTACTAGGAGTACTGGATCGGTTTTGCTGTAATTTAGCCGAAAATGAATATAAAAACTTTTAATGCCGGAAGATGGGATAGTTTGCGATATAAAAGAAGTGATCTTCTGGGGACAAATAACATTAACATATTAATTTAATACAATGTAACCTGTATTAAAGCCCTGCTCTTTAAACGGGAGGTACGCACTAGAGTTTGATCCGCGACGCAGCCGTGGGGTAAACTCTAGTACTATAAAAAATCTGTAATGGTTCGAGTTTATTTAAAAATTTGAAAAAAATCTGGAGGATAATTCAGACCAGGAGATTCTGAAACTCTAGTAGTTTATATAACAACCGCTAGATGGCAGTAATAGTGACTAATATTTATATTAATACCTTTGAAGTCTGCAAGATATCAAAAATAATAAAACTTCGTTTAAAAAAACCGACTTCAAAAACTAAAAAGTATAAAATAACTTATTTCTAAAGCTATTATTATTAATATATATTATCTAAAACATCTTAAAGTCGGTGCTTAGTAATTTTCAAAATATAGTAATTTTTATGTTTCACTTTGCACCGACTTCAAGATGTTTTAGATAATATATATTAATAATAATAGCTTTAGAAATAAGTAATTTTATACTTTTTAGTTTTTGAAGTCGGTTTTTTTAAACGAAGTTTTTTTTTATTTGTTACTTTTTAGTGTCTAGCTATGTATGGGTAGACCTACGAAAGGTGCCGCGCTCCTTAAAAAATATAGGTCCGAAGAAACGGGAACAAATGAAAAAGGGATTTTATTTCATAAAAAATGTTCATAAAATGAAAACTACTGGGCCAAACTATGTTAAATTTTTAGGGGACCAAATGGCAGCTATTCCGCGTCGAACAAAAAAAGAATCACGTAAATCGGATCATAACTCTCAGAGTAATCGGTGTACATATGGAACGGAATGGAAATTATTTCATAAAAAATGTTCATAAAATGAAAACTACTGGGCCAAACTATGTCAAATTTTTATGGGGCCAAATGGCAGCTATTCCGCGTTGAGCAAAAAAGAATCACGTAAATCGGACCATAAATCTCGGAGTAATCGGTGAACATACATAAAAAAAAATCAAAACAAAAAAAAAAGGTTCCGACGAATTGAGAACCTCCTTTTTTTCAAGTCGGTTAAAAATGGTATATACACGGAAATTTCATATAAAATTCTTGGTATCATTGCTAACATTTTCATTGATATCCGTTGAAACATATCAAAGCCTATTCGTGACATACTTTTAGTCAGAGAGCCAAAAAGTCATTCGTTGAAGTTTAGGCAACAGGCATCTTATTTAATAGCACTTTTTATTTTTTGGCATTTATTTTAAAATTACAGACGAGCTTGAAGTTTATTGTTAGTATAGATGTATATTCACAAAGATTTTTTTTTACCGAAACTATTTAAGTCTATTTAAGTATTTAAGTCAATTTAACGTGAATCGTAATAGGAAGGCTATGTCTAAAAATACCCCTTAATATCTTTAGGAAGTTATCATATTTTAAAGTAAACTAAAATAAATGTGTGCAGTGTTCAGGCATACACGACTTCAGCACATTCCCTAACAAACCTTTATTGATAAGATAACGTAGAGTATTTGTAAACAATTAACCTGCAATCCTGTGTATTATTATTTTATATTACTAGAGCTTTCATCGCAACATTTCCCATTGATTTTTCGACAATAGGCTTTGGAATAAAGAATTCTCGCATTATAATTGCGATAGTATTTTTGCAAATTTTCAAGCAAATGCTTCAATTGATGATATAAAATCTTAAATCTGGAGCTAACAAAATAATATGTACCTATCTTCTATATATATCTCGAGGTTGTCTGGAAGAAATTGCTATCCGAATAAAATCACCCACTCATACATTTGTTGTACGAAAACTTGTATTTTAACTTAATATTAACGGATGAATGTGCTTTGTTGTATAGCATTTGCTTGAATATAACATAAGTTAAAAAAAGGAATTGTGTGTCATTACAGTTCATACTAATATATACCCAAATGAAAAGGAATGAACAAATGTTTATGTTTGTGATGTAAGAATATATGGGAGCTGCATATACCTCTCGCTGCTACAAATATATGAATGAACTCCCGATATTGGATGGCATCTAAGGAATATTAAAATTTCTAAGTATAGTCGCGGAATGAAAATGATCATCACCTTAAAGTCGACTTTTGCTTGCACGAGTGAAAGAAACAATACTGCCAGCATTTTAATAAATGTTACGTTTATAAAATATAGAAAGGAGGAAAAAGAAAAATACAATATTGGCAATGACAGACGCTGAGATTAATAATAAGAAACAAATAGGATATAATCACTACGCTTATCATAAATATAAAACCAATAAAGAGGTTTTACATCTCTAAACAATCTTCTTAGACAAAACAGAAAATCAAACAACTTTGATCTAATTAATTGCAAACTTTATTGTCAAATAATTCAATATAATTTCCAATGACTGACATGACAGTTTGAAAAGTAATGTGTTCGTGAAACGTTAAATGAATCAATGTGAAAACTATCGAACCTTTACATGGCCAAGACTGCAGCTTCATTAAAATATAAAAAAATACGAGCATAGCACAGAAAGTAAAAAGCACTTAAGCAAAAGTTAAAATCAACTCACGTCTGTAGTGAACGGTGACGTTATTCTTCAAGACGACGTCGTTGCTGTGAACTAGACATACATAAGTTCCATAATCCTGCGACGTTACCCGCTTCACTTCCAGGTACGATCCTATTATATCTTCAATATCATCCCTGCAAATTAATTATCGACATTATTACATTATTCTCTTTCCCTTTTTTCCTTTGGCCTTTTTGGAGCCGGCACAGAAGGTATATATTTTCTGTCTATTCTTTGTATTATTTCGGCATAAATCTTAATGACATCGTTCACGCAAATCTTTTATCAACAAATCTTGCCATTGAACAATATTTTAGTAACAAGACCTTCATTCGTGCTAATATCATTCTCATCACGGCTGAATTGAGAAGCTTTTTAGAGATTCTGCTTCATAGTCTCTATCATTTGTCGTCGTTAAAATGGAACGTTATTCGATTTAAAATTAGAACTTTATACATAGTTTTGCCAGCATACATTTTATACGCTATCACACTTTACAATATAGATAATATCTAAAAAAAAAAAGGTATATTTATTAACGGTCTCTATGCTGTGGATAATTTATTAGGTTTTTTTAAATCACAATATCGAAACCCGTGAAATTATATTCTACTAGTTTACCCCGCAGCTAGGCCGCGGGTCAACCTCTAGTGCGTGCTTTTTGTTTAAAGCCAATGCCATGAATTTCAGCCAAATCGGTCCGGCACTTCTTTCGTAAAAGCATAACAACGAGACAAATTTATTTTTATCCCGGAAACTATCCGGTTCTTTTTGGGATAAAAAGTATCCCATGTTCATTGTCGACATCGAATGTATACATACATATATGTGTATGTATGTGTATGTATATATATATACATATACACACCTAGTCTTGCCATAAATATTGTACCAAAGATTTTTTTTTCTATTGCAAATAACATTTATAAGTTTTACAGTGTACATATACATAAATAAAAATCAATTTAAAATATAAAAAGCTTAATCGAAGTGGTCTCCATTGGCTGAAATACAGTCCTTTAAACGTTGAGGCCAGTTATCAATAGAAGCACGCACTCTTTCCATGGGAAAATTCTTCATTGCCAATCGTATGGATTGTTTTAGGGATTCCAAATTATCATGGCGTTTAGAGCAAGCCGTACTCTCTAAATCTGACCCAAAATTATAATCCAGCGGAATAAGATCGGGACTAGACGACGGCCAGTCTTCAGCTCTGATGAAGTCCGAAACGTTTGTTTCCAACTAAGACTGCGTGGACCGAGCTTTATGACCCGGCGCCGAGTGTTGCTGGAAGGACCATTCTTGGTTATTGAACATGCTGTTGTTAAGGGGCTTAACTACCTTTTCACGAATGCTATCTTGATACACTTGTACCGATATTTTGATACCTTTTTCACAAAAATATGGCTCAGTCATTCCTTCATAGCTAACACCCCACCAAACCACCACTGAAGACGGATAATGCCCACGTTGCACTCTGTCGACTAATTGAGAAGCTTCCTTAAAGCTTTAAGCATAAATACGGTAATTTTGTTTGTTAAAATATTGCTTAGTTGTAAAAAATTTCTCATGCGTAAACTAAATATTTCTGTGACCTCCCTTTGCGTACCGCTTCAGTAGTTGTTTCGATTTTAACACCCTATTCTTTTTTAAATTATGAGTTAAGAAATGACCAGTGCGTCTCTTATAGGCTGCAAGTCCTAAGTCATCTTTTAAAATACGTGACATGGTTCTACGTGATATCTTCATGTCCCGAGATAAAATCTTTTGCTTTCGGACAGAATTTCTTCGAATTCTTTCCCTTACTGCTTTGACCACCTTTTTCGTACGAACACTAAGTGGACGGCCAGATCTTTTTCTGTCACAGACAGAGGAGGTCTTATTGTACCTATTAATAGCCCGGTACACGAACATTTGATTAATACCAAGCGTATGGAGTTTTAAAAATTGCATTTGGCTCCATACCTACTTTGTGTAATACAATTACAGCGACTCGTTCTCTTTATCGCCCCACTCCATTTTAATATCGCAAAGTGTTGTACAATGTATTGACGCCAAAATGAGAAAACACAATGAACAATCATATAAAAATTACAGATTCCAAATTCAAATGTAACATTTTGTTTATTTTTAATTGTAACAGTATTTATGGCCAGACTAAGTATATATATACTGAGTTTCAGTCAAAACGGTCCAGTAGTTTTCCGTGAAAACGGAACAGACAGACAGAGTTACTTTCGCATTTATAATATTAATAAGGATTGGATTATCAAAATTATCTAAAAGTACGAATTATTTAATAGTAGGTATATTTTTAACACGTAAATAAATCGGACTACATTCATATCCAACGTCCAAGATTCCTTGAGGTTAAAAATTTACTTATAGCAATAACAAAAATCAACTCATGTGCAGCTTATTACACAAGACAAGAATATTTCCTTTTTCCTGTCTGCTAATGTGAAAAACATCTCATTACTTTTTCTGGCAGACAGTATTGAAGAAAGCAAGATAGCTCTCGTACTCTTGATAAACTAAGCGGCTTTTACTGCTAATATAATTGACTTGATGATTGTGAGTTATAATACTCTGGAGAGGGACCGTTATTCCATTTGGACTATGGTTGTTATTTACTCTTAATTAAAAAAAAAAATTGGGATACAGTTAACATAATTGTTATTTACGCAACAACACGGTTGTGGCAGAAATGTACATGTGTCATGTATATGGCGTATAGCTAATACACCTAGTATTCTGAGTAGGTTTATACGATATATCTACTTAGTACTTAGTAGTCGACTGTATTTATTATTTGACATAAAAACTATACGCGACGGTGTCCTATTTGGTTAATGATAATCATCTTGCTTTGAGAATTATATTAATACTAGAATTTATCCCTCGACGAGATTGCAATTAATACATATAGATAAATTTATTATTTACATTTCTTCAATTAAGAGATTCACTGGTGCAAACTTTGGTTGCATATCCGGCAGAAACTTCCAATTTAAATTATTAGGTAAACTTCCAAGATAAACAACGAGCCTAAACAACAGAATAGAGTAAATAACGGGAAGCTCTTTAAAAAAAATTATTCTGCCGAGAATTGAACTTTTGTGTTTTAGCAAACTAATAGGGCTAACATATACAAAGTTACCCATACCCATAGAATTCAAAACTAACATCCAATTAACTCTCACTTTTATATGTTTATATTAGTACCAATTTATAGAAATCCACACTAATATTATAAAGGTGACAATAAACCTGTGTGTTTGTATCTTTTTACGGCTGAATCACATAACCGAATCTAATGAAAATTTATATCTGTAGATGTTCTTTAGAGAGAAAGAGATGAACAAAGGAAGTTTTGTTTGTTAAAATTGCCATTTTAACTCTGCCTAGTTCTTACGAGTTATGTGATTGAAGGCTAAGGTTAAGGCTAGCTAGCTTTTAGCTCACTATAGATTATAACACAAGCATAATGTACACACACCCAAGTTACATTTGTTTCAGGGGTACTACAGAGATCCATCCTTGGTCCCCTGCTCCATACTCCCTTATAACATTTACATTGCTGATGTAAAGCTTTCTTTCAGAAATTCTATACTTCGGTTGTACGCCGATGATATGAAAATGTTAAAACCAATACGTAATTATGCAGAAAATCTTCTAATTCAAGAAGATCGAAATCGTTTTTCGGTATACTGTGTATACACAACTGAATGTTTGTACCATAACTTTGTCAAAGTAAAAAAGTACCATAAATACCGATGATACTTACTTTATTTTTATAATAACATAAGCGCAGGGTGACTATTATCAGAGACTTGGGTGTCCAACACGCAGCAAATTTATTTTGATAACCATATCCCTATTAATATTATAAATGCGAAAGTAACTCTGTCCGTCTTTCTGTCTGTCTGTTCCGTTTTCACGTAAAAATTACTGGACCGATTTAGCTGAAACTCAGTATATATATATTTTCGATGCCGAGAATGAATATAGGATACTTTTTATCCCGGAAAATGGGATAGTTTCCGGGATAAAAGTATATTTGTCTCTCTGTTTGTTATCCTTTATGGAAAGACTTGGACCGATTTGGCTGATACTCGGTACATACGTAATGAATATGAAGTGAGTGAATACCGAGGGTGGCCAAGGGATACTTTTCATCCCGGATACTGGGATAGATTTTCGGATAGATTTATGTAAAGTTTATCCCGGAAACTAGGATAGGTTTTTATTTGTGGTTTGCCATTTGCGTCATTTTGTTTATGGTCAATTTGGTCGTTTAGATAGTTTTGGTTGTTTTGGGAGTTGTGGTAGTTTTGGTTGGTAGTCTTGCTATTTTCGGTAGTTTATGCTGGTAGTTTTGGTAGTTTCGGTTGTTTTGGTAGTTGTGGTAGTTGTGGTAGTTTTGGTAGTTGTGGTAGTTGTGGTAGTTTTGGTAGTTGTGGTAGTTTTGGTAGCTGTAGTAGTTTTGGTAGTTGTGGTAGTTTTGTTTTGTAGATTTGGTAGTTTCGGTAGATTTGGTAGTTGTGGTAGTTTTGGTAGTTGTGGTAGTTTTGGTTTGTAGATTTGATAGTTTCGGTAGTTGTGGTAATTTTGGTAGCAGTGGTAGTATTGATAGTTGTGGTAGTTTTGGTTTGTAGATTTGATAGTTTCGGTAGTTGTGGTAATTTTGGTAGCAGTGGTAGTATTGATAGTTGTGGTAGTTTTGGTTTGTAGATTTGGTAGTTTTGGTTGGTAGATTTGGTAGATTCGGTTATTTTGGTAGTTGTGATAGTTTTGATAGTTGTGGTAGTTTTGATTGGTAGATTTGGTAATTGTGGTAGTTTAGGTAGTTGTGGTAGTTTTGGTTGATGGATTTGGTAATTTTGGTTGGTAGATTTGGTAGTTTTAGTACGTTTGGTAGTTGTGGTCGTTTGTGTAGTTTACACAATATTTAGTTATATAAATAAAACTAAAACGGGTTGCAATAGGGTATTAAAGTTTGTTACGGGGGACCAATCATTTATCAAGTTTATAGATATAAAAAATCATAATCTTTAAAAAAAAATGCGAATTTCACTCGATCTGTCTGTCTGAATACCGAAAATGGACATAGATACTATTCATCCCGGTAGATGGGATAGTTTGCGATATAAAATGCAGTAAATCTTCCGAGGGCAAATAGCACCAACATAAAAATACAATACAATATATCCTGTATTAACGCCTGCTCTTAAAACAAGAGGTACCCACTAGAGTTTGACGCGCGGCGGAGCCGCGGGGTAAACTCTAGTAACCATATAATTATTAACAGGCCATCTAAATCTTTGGGATTAATAATGAGAGCAACAAAATGTTTTTGATCTTTAAAACCATTAAAAGTTCCATACTGCTTATTTGTTTGCAGTCATCTTGAATATGCATCACAAGTTTGGAATCCAAAATATAGCATGTATATAAACAGAGAAGATAAAACTCAAAAAAGTTTTTAAGATATCTAGACTATCGTGCACAACAATTATTATATTATATAATTAGCATCTAACAGTTTTTTAAAGTTGGCTAGAGATAATATTGAGTATCCATATTTGATCTCAAAAATATCATTACGGACTAATCAACATGGCCTTAGCCAGAGAGGACTACTCCACATACGAATCGTCAATACTAACTACAGACAAAACGCGTTTATCATAATATGAAGCTCACATTTTTTTAATGAAGTAATAGTGAACTTAAATCTGGATCTGTATTGCACTAGCATAAATTCTGTTAAGTGCACATTGGATCAAGATTTCTTTGAAAGGACTAGCAACTAAAATTTTATTACATTTAATATCATGCATGGATATTGTTATTTAATAGGTTGAAAGCTTGTTATCAGCATTTTTTTCTTTAAATATTCATCTTACTATAATTCGCATGTATTAGGCTTTAATCTTTCCTAAATTAAAAAAATAAACAAATTAATTTTAAAATCCATTAAGAAAAATGGAAAGTACAAAAACCTTGTAATTTAGTTAAAAAGAATTTCGTAACATCTGAGGCAGATTATATTAATAATAAAACAGCAAAAGTTTATATGTTAAAATCTACACCGATATAAAGAATCGAATAAAGCCAAGTGGCTTGCATTTTACTTTACAACACATCATCAACCCTTGAATAGAGACATCAAAACGTAAGTTAATATCGGCGAGGGCAATAAAATGTTTAGTTATAACACACCGGGAGGTCTTGATTTCAGTCTGCGTAGGCGACAAATCGCCTTCGGTGCCATTCGCCCAGACTTTACGCCAACGAAGCTCACTCGGTGCGTCTGCCAGGTATGACCGCCCTGTATAATAACAATTCAAAAACTGGTAACAATCATTATGCAGCTGAAAATCAGCATAAAAACATTTTTCTCATAAAATCATTATCAAATCAAGCTCAAAATTACCATTTGGTGTTAAAATATATAAAATATTTTCACCATTGTGTCTATTAATAAAATAATTGAATTATCAAGTAATCTGCAGTAAATGTTGCTACGTAGTTGGTATGATTTCATTAAACTAAATATTTTTTATATACTTAATCTGTTCCATGAAAAAAAAAATTATCGACACCATTAGAACATAATAGAATTTATTTCATTAAACGTAATATACAATATGCAGTTTCATTTCGAAACACGATGACACAGAGAGTAAAATTAGCTTAGAATTTGTAAATACAGATAACTTATGATAAGATAAAAAGATACAAATTTAATCAGGCTTCAGTCATAACTGACTTACAAAAATTTCTGTGCTCGAAAAGCAAAAATTAAACTGACAACTGTATATACATCTTACGGATGTATCCGAGAATTTCAAACAGAATCAGCGAAATTGAAAGGACACGACGCCTGTAGCTTATTAGGCGCCTAATACATTCTAAATTAATGCCGCTTTAAGGAAATATATTAATTACCTCGAGTCTCGATTAACACATGAGAATTGTTTCAAAATACGAGCCTTAATAAATGAGTGCCAGATTTACGTGTAGTACATCCAAACGTAACCAGTGTTTTTAAAATTATTTTCAGCCGATTTAAAAGTCTATTTCTCATTTTTGTAGAGATCATTGTTAGATTTGAATTATAACTTAAGGCGTGTCGGCACACTCACCGATGAGAGCTTCGCAGTATAGCCGCAGCTCGCCGCCTTCCTCCACCCATTGGTCTTTGGATATAAACATTTTTCGAGGGGCGTCAGTCTGTTTTTCTGTGAAATGAATTGTTCAATGAGACATTTTTCCTCGAATAAAAATACAAAGAACTATACAGTAAATCAATACCATGAAGAATGACTGTTTGATATTTTAAGCTTTCGGGCATTAAAGTTTAAAATATTTAAAAGTCATGCATTGTATTATTTAAAAATAGCTGCACTCCGCAATGATTTTTGTTTCCAACTTCTTCACACCTCTGAAAGCGAATAAACGAAATTTGGTAGCTAAATGTATCTACTTATACTACGATTTACTAATTGGACCCTAATTTATTTTGAAAGCAAGCATTCACACAGGTTACATAGCATTAAATTGTTATCTAGGCGTTATTCGCCTCCAAAAATCGTCGAACCGTCCTGCGACAAAATCTATCCCGTTTTCTAAGATAAAAAGATAACGTATGTTCTTTCTTAGTATTAAAGCTGCGTATAACAACTGCTATAAATAACAACAAAAATATACTGAAAACACAGTATTGTCGAAATTATGTCTATTGGCGTTGCTGATCTAAGGAGCTTGTAAACATAATATATTGTATTGAGGTTATATTACAGTCTTATTCATAAAGTTAGAGTAAGTTTGAACGCCTCTTTAAGAACCATATAGAAGCGTTAAAACTGACTTAACTATCTATGAATAAGACCGTTAGCCCTCATTAATGTTTTTTTCTTTATAAGTATTGTGACGTATTTACTGATTTGGCTTAGGGGGGCAAAACGCTACCTGTATAATATTATAATAAACGTTCACAACTTATTATTTACTGTTACTATCTGATCAGACAAAGTACAGACTTAATAATGTAGCAAAATGAGAAATGACATTGGCCCTATCTTAAGCATAACAAACCATTATCAAACTCTGAGTCTGATAGAAAAATAATTATTTAGAAATAATTAATACATGGAAATAAGGATTGAATAAAATACATGATTCATTTATTTTTAATAGGTATTTCTTATCTACGTAAAAGTTGTGATAGCTTATTAAATCATATTGATATTTCCCAGTATTACGACATTTTTATGACTCAGATTCTTAGCGCCGTTATATCAATTTAATTTGTGTTACAGGGAAAATTGGGTAGCGGCCACATTTTACAATAAATTCTAAAACAACGGTTGTATAAAAGACTAGAGCTTTCCCTTTGGTTGCGCCGCGGGTCAAACCGTAGTGCGTGCCTCTAATTTAAAGATCAAGCATTGATACAGGTTACATTGTTTAAAATTTTTATGTTAGTGTTATTTGCCCCCGGAAGATTCACTTCATTTTATATGGAAAACTAGGCCCTCTCTCGGGATGAAAATTATCTGTCCATTTTCGGTATTAAAACTATTTATATGTTCAAAACTGCTGCAAAACTGATCCAAAGTCCAGTAGTTTTTCCGTGAAAGCTTAACAGATAAACAGAACGAGTCATTTTTCGCTTATCGCATTTTTTATTGTTGATGAATTTTTATATCTATAAACTGGAGAAATGATTGGGCTCCCATATAAACTTTCATCATCTATTTCAACCAGTTCTAGTTCTATTTTTGCGATAACAGGTAAACTACAAAAGAGACGAAAAGAACAAATTACAAAAACATAACCTATCCTACTTTCTGGGACTACCATTACATAAATCTATCCCAAAACCATTTCCTATTCGTGGATGAAAAGTATCCTATGTTCATCCTAGATATTGAACTTACATATATGCCGAGTTTTAGTCAAATCGGTCCAATAGTTTTTCCGTAAAAGCATAAAAAACTGAGAGACAAATATATTTTTTATCCCGGAAACTATCCCATTTTTCGGGATAATAAGTATCCTATGTTCATCCTTGGCATCCAAAATATGTATGTATAGCCTGAGTTGCAGCCAAATCGGTCCAGTAGTTTTTCCATGAAAGCTTTACAAACAGAGTTACTACGTTATTAATAGAGATAAGTAAGGATTGGATAAAATTTAAGTTACAATAACTTGCTTATAATCTTACTTTCAAAATATCGTAATAAAAAATTATAATCGTAATATAAAATATTGTAATTAATGTTCAAATAATCATTAAAACGCTATTTGACTCGTTAAAGATATGACGGCACAACTTGCTACGTTCTTATCAAATTTAGGCGGCTTTGGTGCTTTGTAATGAGATAAACAATATATCACTTGATTTGACTGCAAACTACCCTATTATGTATTTTTTACCATCCTTGTTTCAATATTACTGTATTCATTCTTTTATAAGAATATGTATACTATTATAAAATTTGTAACATGCCGTATCTGTACATTGGAGCTATTTGAAAAAATAACTGGAATATACTATATATAGGTATAGAGGATGGAGAACACGATGCAATTTTTTTAAAGTTTCTTGTCTGTCTGTTTGTTCGGGATTCATGTAAAAACTACTGGGTTGATTTCGATGCGGTTTTCGCTAATCGACAGCAAATTCTTAGACTTGAAATCTGCGCTACTTTTATCCTGGAAATCCCGCGGGAATTGGTCTGGGAACGATATGAAATGGCCAGATAAGAAAAATCGAATTCCAATGCGATTTTTTCACTGATTGAAAGCAAATTTTATGTAATAAAACGTGTGATATTTTTATATTCCGGGAATCCCGCCGGAATTTTCCCGGGAGCGGTTTGAAGTTGTTCGGGCGCATAAAAATTTACTTATTCCGACACAGTTTTCATTAAAACGGTAGCTTACATTCTTTTTTAAATGATTCGATACTTGTGTCCCGGGAATCCGGAGGGAATTTTCCCGGGTATAGTACAAATTAGTTACATTGCATAAATATTAGCTGATTTCGATACGATTTCACTAAAACGATAGCTTAAGTCCTTTTTTAAGTGATGTGATTCTTTATATTTCGGGAATCTCGAAGGAATTTTCCCGGGGGTGTTATTCATTATATTACTCCAAATCAGGTTGGCTTTGATTCACCTCTATGTTTTGCTGAGCAATTGTCTAGATTATAAGGACTTATTGTCTTTGTAATTATTATGTTTTTATATTATATGTAAAAAAACGAATTAAGTTTTCATGTAAGTGAAAGAAAACTACCGCCTGTGGTTTAACACGTGGCGTAGCCGCCGGGCAAACCTTTAGTAATGATATAAAAAGACAAGTAATAGCAAATTTCTTCACAAATGCCACAATGACTAGTTGTTAAAGCCAATTACAGAGTGAATGGAAGAGAGCAATTCAGGCTGAATACTGATTTTCATTTGTTGTCATTCATAAAAGATAATAACTCTCTGTTCAATGTTTACTCAGTGAGGGATGCTGAATATCATGTGATGGAGAGAAAGAAATTCATAAAAATATGATTTGTTTTTTATCATAAATATGCTCACAAAACTCTAGCTTTATTTCACACTAAATAAACAAAATTACTTCTTTCTAACCTATTATATCTATCTCATTTCAATAATTTCAAATTTAAGCAGGGAAATGCTTAAGATAAATTATTGAAAGGAGATAGATATAATATATACTAAATCAATTATGGCCTTACTTATAATCGTTTGTTAAATTTTAAGAAACTGCTCAGCAACTGATTAGTGAAAATCTTACCCATAAACTCCTCTTTAGTCGAATATTTTGGTTACCACCTACGTTAATCATTCAAATTTCGTCTATTTGTGCTCCTCTTAGGTAAACAACAGGTAATACACGTTTATAAGTGAAAAAAAAAGATATTAATTGATTAGAGTCTAATTCTGATTCTCTTACTTAAAAGATGCCTAATCGTTTCTTAACGAGATTTTTATAAGTAAGGCCGTTAACCTTTTGGCATATTAGAGCTACTATTAAAAATTTTCAAAATTAAATTACATAATATTATTTCCTAATTGCCTCTGTGGTGGAATGGACTAAGCCCTGCCGGCTTAGCACCCTGGAATGCTGAAGCTCCGGGTTCGATTTCTGGCATGGTAGATTTCGTGAACGAAATTTCCGTTATTTCCTATGGTCTAGAGGCCGGTTCCTATATTTTACCAACTAATCATTTGCCTTATTATCGATTAAAATTTGATATAACCATATAAGTAATATCGAAATTCGATCGATGGTAAGGTAAGGAAAGGGAATGTCGGTATAGTAAGATTTAGGAACCGGACATAAGTGTCTCGGACCCGCGCCAAAGTGATTCTTTGTATATCACCCATAACACAAGTATAACTTGCTTAGATTTGGGATATACAATGTGTGTATTTATCTATACATTATTTATTTGTTTACATTTGGAAAATTTATGATTAGTATCAATTACGCATCAAAATTTGTATATATAAAAATCAATTGCTGTTCATTAGTCTCGCTAAAACTCGAGAACGGCTGGACTGATTTGGTTTTGAACTATTTGTGGAAGTCCAGGGAAGATTTAAAAGGTGAATAAATATGAAAAAAAAATTCCTGGAATATAGTAAAAACAACAATTTAGCTTTTTCTTAGAAACTAATTCTATCTGTCAAACGTTTGATGTTCGTCCCGTCTTTTAGAAATCAATGCCCAATGTAAAAGATTACGATGTTAATATCTCTCTTAACGACACTAGACTTAACCCAGTAGATTCAACTATATTCCTAGGCATTAACCTAGATCAGAAGCTCCAGTGGGGCGCTCATATATCTAGTCTCTCAGGAAAACTTAGTTCTGCTGCATATGCGGTCAAAACAGTCACGCAGTTCACTGACGAAGAGACTGCTAAACTAGTTTATTTTAGTTATTTTCATAGTTCCAATTATCAAAACTATTAAGACCCAAACCCAGCAAAAACCAGCTGCCAGACCTCAAGACACTGTGAGCTCTTTCTGCGTACAACGGAACACAAACCAACTTGACTGATAATTACTTTTATTTTTCCTTCCACCCATTTTAATATTATATAAAATTATTAGAGCTAGGCATGTTTGCTGAAGAGTTTCTTGCGCCGCTTCTTCTCTTCAAGCCATAACATGTTGCGAAGCGGTAGTAAATTAGATTAGGCTCCCATAGATTAAATAATAACCATAAACAAAATTAAAAATTAAATAATTAAAATTAATAAGTTGGCGGTAGGCTAAATAAAACTTTAACAATACTCGTTGACACTTGACATCTTTGTCTTCCGTGATCACGGCCACTGAAAAGTGGCCGAAACGTCGGAAAAACCAAAATCAAATAAAATTACCGCGCTTAAAACCGTTAAAACGTAGTTTTATTATGTATACAAGTCGCGAAAACTTAAGAAAATATTATATTTTCATAGTGTCATGTCCTATGGTATTTTACTTTGGGGCAACGCTGTTGACTTAGAGACCATATTTGTTTTACAAAAAAGAGCCGTAAGTTCAATTGACAACCTCGGCCCTCGGGAGTCTCCTAGGGAATGTTTTAAGGAAATCGGTATTATGACGGTCGCCTGCCAATATATTTTTAATAATATAATTTATATTCGTAATCATTTGAGTGCCTACAAGCAGTATAAGGATGTTCACAATTTCAACACCAGGCCTTGTAATAAACTGATATTGCTATCTTTTAGATTACAAAAAGTATTATCCTCTTTCTTGGGGGTTGGTATACGCTTCTTCAATAAGATTCCGAGTGAAATGTTAGATCTGCCTTTCACTAAATTAAAAACCAAATTAAGAAGTATCTTGCTAAAAAAGGGATACTACACTATTGAAGTATACTTAAATGACAAAACTTCATTCACATACCAGCTCGCTCCAACCTCTTATACTAACTACATTTTGTATAACGTTTTTATCTTGCGAAGCTGTAAGGAATTTATGGAGATACGTAGCAGCAAAAATATTAGTACGTCTGTATTATAACTATAATAATATCCTTCTTTACTTTTATTGTCTCTGTCTTATTAAATATGCACTGTTTGCTACAACTCCATTAATTCTTCAAAAGTCATTTTGTAACATACTTCTGTATAAGACTTATAAAAAAAAACTTAACTTGAGATATAAATAGAATAAGAAATATAAAGATTTTTTTTTTTTTTTTTTTTTTATTGCAGGAGTTCAGCAGACAGGCAGACGGCCTACTAGATGGAAAGCGGTTACCATCGCCTATGGACATTTGCAACAACAAATGTGCTACAAATGCGCTGCTGCTCTCTTAAGGGAGACTGGAACCTGGTCACTAATGCCGGAACACAACACAAGGTTGTTATGGCGGCATACTTTAGACCAGGGGTGGTCGCCATCCAGTCGAGCAAATACTCTACCACCCGGCTGTGGGTTGTTTAGTCGCCTCTTACGACAGGCCGCCGGGCCGCAGGAAATTGTATTCTTTCTCCGTTCCTGCACGGATAGACGTGTTGATTTTTGCTAGACGTGTTGCTGGGGAGTTTCTTGCCGCTTTTTCTCCTTAACAGCAATAACACGTTGCGAAGCGGTGTACATAGACTAGGAAGTAAATTAAATTTTAACCTATATGTATGACCTTCAAAAAGTGTTCTCCAGTGGAACTTATTTTGAATAAAAACTTTTGAATTTGAATTTGAAAAAAAAACTTGAATTTGAATTAAATTTAAAAGTCGTTCAGAAATCAAATTAAATTTAAAAGTGAAGTTTTTTTTTCATTGTTTTGGTTTTGAATGTCCAAACGTTTGATGTTCGTCCCGTCGTTTAGAAATCAAAGTTTTTTGTTTATTGATTCTGAGGCGGTACAAAGTTTGCCGGGTCAACTAGTAAAGAATAAAATTATCCAAAGTGTATGAACATTTCTGAAAAAAAAAAAAACATTTTTCTACTTGCTTAGAAATTCGAAGTAAAATATCGTTTACCTAATATATCGAGTCTGACGGTGTGAGTGTCGGTGTGCGTCTCGTTGCTAAAACGACAGGTGTAGTTGCCGGTGTCAGCACGCGCAGCCCGCCTCGTGTACAACGTCTGGTTTGCTGCCTCCGGGTACAAGATAAGATTCGACACGCCAGCAGACCATGGATACGCCACGCCATCTTTGAACCTGAAACACCGCACTTCATTAAGCGATTTTTCACTGATGTAAATCCAGTCTTGGCCTCACGGTTGATTTGATTAAGCCTCATATTACTAGGAGGATAGTTACTGAATAGTTCCATTAGAATAGAAATGGTTATAAAACTAAAATTTCAATTTTATTCTTATTTAAGAATTAGTCTGGATTAGTGATAAAACAGCAAATACTGTGAATGCGTGGAAGCGGTTCTGAAACGAAATGTGGCGAAAACTGAGTACTTGACCGGCGACACTACAGATCCCACATCCGTTCGACTGGGCGTAACTATGTTCTAAATCTCAGCCTTTCCAACACAAACAAAAGCGCAGGGTCGACAGGGAGGAGGGGTTTTTAGTGGGTATTGGGCTTGCTCGCTCGTGCAGCAACGCTCGGAGTCTTCCACACTATTCTGTGACGTCGATCGCGGACGGAGCACCGCCAAGAGCATACTATTGCTGCAGTGTTATCGCCCCCGACCGATGCATGTCGTTCCCCTAGCAACGACCCAGTTTGTGCGTAAATCGGTTAAGCATTTTCCCTCGCCTCAAAAAAAAAAAAAAAAAAGATCCCACATCCGTGCGCATAAACGAAGATGCGGTCGAGCACACGGATCAGTTTTTGGGATCTGTATTTAACGCGTCCGGGGATATCGACTATGACGTCAAGGCTGAATCACAGCACCTTGGGCCAAGGGGCGTGAAGTTTCAGCGTGGGCGTAACTACGTTCTAAGTCTCACGCTCTTCCTGCCATAATCGACTATGGTCTAATCCCTAGCAAAGGACCCGGTACTGTGCGAAATACATTTCCCCCGCATTTTTTTTTTTAAAAAAAGGGCGTGAGGTTCAAGTACCCGTCCACTTGCCAAGGCGAGAGGACGTGCACTCTGCGCTCGCTGCTACATGCATTTTGAGTACGAATTTTCTGTTGGATAATCCGAATATCTAACGATCATTTGTCTGTTACAGTGTCCTATTACAGAGTAGTGCGTATCTAGTGTGTGTTAGTGGCGGATTTCACGTTTTGGTAAGTGTTTTTCAACACTAACGCTTTTAACGGTTAGTTTTTTCGTCAGATCTTTGATTCGCTTCAAACTAGCTTTGGTTTTGTTGCGTGGTTACGTTTTGGCGCGGTCTACTGCGGTCGCACGTGACAAGGGGTCCACATGGACCCCGTACGAAAACCGTCGAGAGAGCCGAGTGTATCTCGGAAACGGGGGCATCCCGGTTCTCAAGATGAGAAGAAGTCGCGTGCCACCACTGAGTCCGAGCCAAGGCACAGCCATAGTGTAATAGGGCTGCGGGCGGGCAGAGGCCGATACGGCTTCGACACCCGCCTCGCTTTTGAGCGCTGCGGCGGCTGACAAACCGCGGGACAAGTCTCGTGGGTTTGGCAGTCGCCCCAGGCAGTGGGTTAGGCGCCGCGGCGAGGGAATTTATTCCCACGCCGTGGTTAAAGTAGGCGCTGCATCGGTGGGAGTTCCTGCCGTCGCGATTGATGTAGGCACCGCTACCGCCGCGGCCCGCGAAAGTACCGCTGGGATAGCGGCGATAGGTGTAGGTGTCGAGCCGTCGCCCCGCTCGGGGGTCACACCCGCCGAGGGGTGCGACGGATCGATATTGAGTAGCTCTGACGCCCAGCCTGCGGCCCGCTTGCGGACCACGTCTGCAAGCTCGGCCGCGACTGGGGTTACGGGCTGTCAAGTGGTCGCGACAGCGGCCAGCTTGGCGGTGATTGTTCCCGCCGGGATGGCCGCTGTGGCTGCTCCACCTTCTATTTCCAGCACTGAGTCTGGGAATCACTGGTGGGATGGGCTCTCATCGGTGGGCTCCAACTCAGTATGCACGTCAGGTGCATCGACGCCGTCCTCTTTCCATTCGTTGGATAAGACGGCCGAAACATTAGAGGCCGTTAAAACTCATCCAGCGTGAGAGTTTGAAAGCACGCTGGTCTGGCTTGTCGACGCCTTCCACCCTTCCGGTGGGTAGGTCAGTTGATTTTTTGTCGTGCGCAAAGAAGCGCGTAAAGCCCGCCACTATTATGATGGAGCTACCACTGCTAGGGCAGTGGACCCGGAGCAGATTCGCGCATTAGCGAAGGCCTGCTGCGGGAACATTCAGCACGTCGCCACGACCTCTGGCAATTTAAAGGGTGGATACGTCCGCGCTTTAAAACAGGCAACCGGCCAACTCATCGACATAGTCGAGAGTCTGTCGGTTAGAAGCCTAGATTCTGAGAGCCACAGAATAAGTAGTGAAAACTACCGGCCCCGTCAAGAAGTGCAATCCATGCGGGAAGAGGTGGAAGCCTACCGCATGGAATGCGTACAGATGCGGGAGGCGGCGAAATCCGCAAAAGGGGTACGACCACCTCCTGTGCCGCCATCAGGAGGTGGTCGTACCCCAATCAGACATTGAAGAGCTCAAACAAGCTATCTTAGTGTCGGCTGGGGAGCTAACCGATGGCCGGTTCGCCGGCATCGAAGATCGGCTCCTTCCCGCCCCTGCCCTTCGTCCGCCGTTATCGGCGGACAAACGTAAGGGTACGGCTCCGCTGCCGGCCCCTAAGAGAGTAAGGACCGGACCCGTTCAGCCGAATTTGGGAAACAATGTTTCCCCGATTCCTATGGTCGTGACGCCGGCCCCCACTGCCGAGGTAATGCCCCCCCCCCCCCCAACACCTCCCCCCCCAAAGGGAAAAAAGAAGAAGGCAGTGCCTACTGAGGCGCCACCCACTCAAGTACCCGCTTTAGAGGCCCCAACTAGGGATGATTTTCCCCCCTTGCCGGCTTCTAAATCCGGGGAAAATGTGTCAGTTGCGGCGTCGGCCGTTACAGACACTAGTGCTGTGGCCGTACCGGCGGGTGCCCCCCCCCCCCTCCACCCCTCGGGGGGAGGGGGAGTGGACTACCGTTACGCGCGGTAAGAAGGGGAAGGGGACGGCGGCAACGCCGTCTCAGACTCCCGCCCCTACACAGCCCGCGCGGCAAGTCTCGATGAAACCGGTGGCTAAAAAGCCACAGACGGTTAAGAAACCGCCTGTGGTGTTCAATGCGCCTAAGACGGCAGCGGTTATTTTAAGACTGCTGCCCGAGGCAGAAAAGAGTGGTATCACCTACCGCGAGGTCTTCGAGAAGGCCTTGTCGGCGGTGAGCATCATAACCTTGGGGCTCCGTGAGGGCCTCAAGGTCACTAGGACCGCCCACGACGCCCGGTTCCTGGAGCTCTCTCCAGGACCAGAAGGCGTCGAAAAGGCAGATAGGCTGGCAGAGAGCCTCAGGGGGCCCCTTCAGGGCCTAGCCGAGGTCATCAGGCCCTCAAAGCGGGGGGAGATATATGTCTCCGGGCTTGATGACGCGGTGTCCACGGAATCTCTCCGAGACGCCATTTCTCGTGCCGGCAATGCCGGCGCGAAGATATCAAGGTGACCAAGATTGGCACCAGACCGGGTGGAATGGGCGCATCCTACGTGATGTGCCCGATCGCGGCAGCGAGGGCACTCGCGGAGTTGGGCCACATTTTGGTAGGGTTCAGCTCAGTAAAGGTCGAAGCGAGGAAGGCTCGCCCCCTTAGCTGTTATCGCTGTTACGCGTTGGGGCATGCCGCCAGGCTGTGCCCAGATTCCTGCCCAGATCGGACTGGGCTTTGCGTCCGCTGTAGTAAGAGCGGCCACAAACCCTCGGAATGCAAGGTCAGAGTTTCCCACTGCGCCGTATGCGCAGTGGCGGGGATAAAAGCATCGCACCCAATGTTGGCGAAGGTTTGCCTCCCTCTGATCATTAAGGGTGAATTCACCCCCGCGAGGGCGAATACAAAAAGGGGCGGGGAGACTTCAATGGAGCAGTAATGTTCCAGGGGGGCACTCTTGGCACCTAAGTGATGCAGACAATCGCCGGGCATACGTGCCTCGGTGAGTGTCTGAATCATATGTTCATTAGCGCGTTCTGTCCTGTCGCCTTTATGTGTCATCTGGAGTGCAGTGTTCTCTACTTGCGTTTTATACGCTCGTGGAGGACGCTGCGCAGGCTACTCCAGGCAAAGTTAGGGGCGGTACACTTGTTGGGGAGCAATTCACAGCGATTCTCACTGGCAGGGGACCTCTTTTTGCGAGTCATTTTAATGATTTAGAGAAGGGAGTCGCCAGAGAGCGAGGGAGAGGACGGTGCAGACTCGACTGTCGTCTATTTAATTCTATTTAATTGGACAGGGGTCCGAAAACAACGTTTGGTATCCGGTTTCCCATTATCCGTGGTAGAGGGTCACCGTTTACGGGGATATCGGTGGAATCACCTCTAGTGTACGAAGTGGTACGGCCCTGCTTCCCGGGGCTTAGTACCAAATCGGCGCACAAGGATGTCAGAAGAGTTTAACTACGTTATACATCCCTGGCATTCTAGATATATGCTCTCATAGGGACCCAGGTAGGTTTAGTGGGTAGTTTGTTCGGCCTCTTCCTTTAATGGAGGAGATCCCGTTTGCCGTTTGATGCAAGAGACCCACACGCACACGAAGCGAATTAGGCACTAGGCGGCGCTTTTGGTCTTCCCCTGTATCCAAGACCCGTGTGTGTGTCACAAGAAAAGACATTCCCCCTGAGTTAACAAAAAAAAAAAAGGGGCGTGAGGTTAAATGTGTCATTTGCGACCCGAAAATGCTAGTTACGTTAAAGGGCCAGGTCTATAAATCCATAATTAGACCTGTCCTTTTGTATGGCAGTGAAGCGTGGCTTGTACTTGAGCAACACAAGCAAGAACTGCGTGTCACGGAGATGAGTATGTTGCGATGGATGCTCCACACATCCATCCCACCCATCCACCCATCCACATCACGCGAAAAGACCGCATCAGGAACTCCCGCATCCGCGGCAGTCTTCATGTACGTAATAAAGCAGACAAATTGCAAAAGAGTCGCTTACGCTGGTACGGCCACGTTTTACGGAGACCGGCTAATTATGAGGGAAACAAATATCTAGCCATGCCGCCTCCACCAGGTACCGGTCGAAGGGGGCCTTCCCTAAGAAATGCTGGCTAGACGTTGTGAAGGATGACACGCGTACCAATGGTCTCAAAACGGGGGATGCTGAAGACCGCGCGAAGTGGAATAGAAAAAGTAGGAAAGCGGACCCTGGACGGAGTGAGCGCTTCGATCGCAACCAGGATTTAATGCTCGGATGATGACGGTGAGTGATAAAACAGCAAATACTATTCAGCGAATGCTAAAAATGCTTTTAGTATTTCGCAGTACGAGATAATATAAGAAAACCTGGAAACCATAAAAATTGTTTATATAATAATATACTTCAATTCTTTTAAGGACTGAGTTTTCCATAATCAGATAAATATTTTACTTCAATTAAATTGAAACCTGACGGATTATAAATGTTATTATTTATGATCCTTAGCCATTGAGGCAAAAATGGATTAAACAAAATCGGTTTAAAAAACTTTCTTTGCGCAGTTCATGTTTGGTATTTCTACAATAAGATTAAATTTTATGTCGTAAATAAAAATATTTCTGAGGTAAAGTTTTATTTATACGCCTGGATAGACCTAATACGCAGTGTGGTGTGAATACCGGCAACGGCAATGCCCCGGTCCCGTCCGAGCAGTGGCGTAATGCATCTGCCGATGACAGCAGCGCGGCGATTCCGCGAAATGCAGGACCAACACTCACTCGGCAAAGGAAAAAACGTTCAGTGTCGAATACAAATGATGTATTTGGAACAATGATATGTCTGCCTAATATGTACTTTGCTAAGTACCTCGCGATGAAAGAGTTCATCACAAATGTTTAGATTTGCACAATTTAGGTTAAGCCGAAATCAAACAGCTGTAATTTGTTCAGCGAAACGAGCTTAAGCAAACAACGTGTCTAACGATTCCCGTGAATCTATAGATTCCCGCTAACAGTTAAATTTTGCGGGAGCCGTTTTTGAAATCGTTTGAACGAAAACAAAATGTTTGAGCGATGGTTCATCACAAGGTTGTTCTAGAATGATTTCCCAGAAAGAGAGTCTTTTTGTCTTTTGATTTCAACGGTATTCAACCAAAAAACGTCGCAGTGCTTTTTGCCATCATTAAGCAAATATTACTCTAAATGTACCTTTATAACTAATTGACAGCATTAAGATACTCTTTTTTTATTAGCTATTTTGTTAGACTATAATGTTAATCATATTGCATAAATTTATTACAATGTACGTATTACTGCGTACTGCGTAGGTAGATACAATTATTATGTTGGTACCTATTATTTGCGCTAGTCTCGTGTCGATTTCTGAGAAAACATATCAAGAGCGTATGTTTACAGTCTTCATTCCACCTTCCAGTGTCCCTGGGAGAACTGCGCATATTTTTATCTTTTTTCAAAGTAATGACTCACGCAACGCTCGCGTTAGGGATATTGAAATCAGCATTAACGAATTTATGGGAGTGCCTCCTGCCACGCAGATTTATTGTCCATTACTGATTCTTATTGACAGATGATAGATACATGATATGTTCAGTAACTATATACACGTATATATCACACCGTTTCTATAATATAATAAATGTATTATTTTAATATAAAATAGAATTCTTTAATGAGAATAGAATTATCAAATTTTGTTATGTGCTTCTGTACCGATTTTATGCAAAGTTATTATTCTATACTCAAGTTTTATATTATAATGAGCACGAAAAATTTCGCCATATTTTTTCTACAAATAATCGACAATAACGTTTGAGGATGTCAGCGATCACTTGTTAGTACAGTTTTAAAAATTTTGACGTTAAGTGATTAAAATAATTAGCTACAGGTATTCAATCAAATCAGCAGTTTTTGCTGATTTAGCCAGTAACCGGACCTTAAAATTAGTTCCAATCAAACATTATATATACGTGTATTCAAAATGATAAGATTATTTTGAAAGATAAAATGACAGAAGTAAACCCATCGGACAAGTCTTAAAAAACTCGTTAAAAGGAAAATATTAGTGAAGTTTGAATCGAGACGAAATTTCCGATGAGGTCATTCTACGAGTGCCCAGATCACGGCTGGGCCCATCATTAAAAGGCAACGAATCTTTCCGAAATAATGCGAACCGGTCTTTGACCGTGTATCGAGTTGCACTCCCTCAAGCAAAACGTAAATCACTTGGACGCAACCTATACCGACACGATACAAAACACAAAGGGTACCCCGAATATGAACACGCACATAACCTGTTGGCTCAAAAGGCTTTAAATATGCACGCAATATTACCATTCATATAATAGATTTTTTCATATGTAAAGTAAGGTAGAATGTAACATAAGATAAAATTTAAATTGAGGATAGATATTAAAAACGGTCAATTAATATTATAATTGTTTGTAAACAATGAAGCAGTAACAAGTATCATAACAATGTGTTATCATTAGCTTTAACTTCATATATTTATTTATGTTTAGAAATAAACTATTCTTTGAACGCTTTGACTTTCACATTGTACGTACTTAATAAAAATATCTAGAAAATGATAAGCAGCAATCTCCGATTATTTGAGCGGCGTCCGGGTTTTTGTGAGCGCTAAGATCACGTCATTTCAGTTGAAATTTGGTCCCACAAAAAATGCACGTTTAATTGCGAATCGTTGACTAGCAAAATGTTAAGCTAATGATTTTCTCGTACCAGGGCAATGAACTAATTTGCTTGTAATTTTTTTTTTGTTTCCTATGCGTAGTTATGTCGCAACGTATATAGCAGTAATTTTTAGGCTATGGCACTATGTAATTTCATTCCATACTCCTCTATTTTAGTATACGTCCTCTGTCACACCACAAAATACATGTCAGTCTACACACAAACCTTTTGTTGCCTTAGTCCAGTTCTGCAAAAGAGTTTAGTTTATTACTCTACCAGAGCCGCTCAGTTTTGAGCCATCACTGCCGAGAAGGATTGACGGCCCAAAACCCAATAAGTTACGTAGTGGTCCTTTGTTGGCACTAACTTGTCATTTCTGCGAAACAACCGCAATTACCCTCCTCCAGCGAATAGTTGTCACACATACGCCGTATAATGACATAGCTCCCTTATATTACGCTGTGTTCTCATGATTGCCCGTCACGCACCGAAGACCATTATAATCATTACTAGGTATACTATACGCTGTGTGAATAGGAAAATTCATCTAAAACCATTATATACTTATAAAAACGAAAGACTGTAACTTTCTGTTTTTAATTTTACAAATTCTGGGATTCTTAAATGGTCGAAAATCACATACGACTCAAAACCGACAAGAAAAATCCATGAATTACTATTTCTTGGTAAAAAAAACAAAATATCAAAGAATATTAATGAATATTGTGTACTTATTACGAGAACTCAATATCTGGAAATAAGCAGTAGACGTAGCTATACAAAAACTGCTCAAGTTTTTATACAAAAGTAATGATATATCTGGAGTCTATAACTATACGTTAGCTGCATAAATACATGTATATTAATGATAGATGCGACGACAACACAGAACTCGAGTTACAACGTTGCCGAGTACAAGTGTAGCAGTTTCATACAGTTAGTGCGGTTTAGGGATGCGCGTTAGAAATGAACGGTGTTATTAGAAAAACCGCAAACTACCCGATGCACGGTAAAAACTCGTCGGCATAACAGGTGAACGGGAAACCGCAGGGCAACCATCTCCTGTCGTAACAACTGCAGTTTCTTGTTCATACAATGCCACTTTAGTAAGTATTGTGAAAATATTTCCTTATCCTTTTCCTAAAATATAAAAGTGAAAATGAGGTTATTTATCTGTTCCTTTTTTTTATTGTAGGAGTTTAGCAGACAGGCAGACGGCCCACTTGATGGCAAGCGGATACCATCGCCTATGGACATTTGCAATGCGCTGCTGCTCTCTTAAGGGAGGCTGGAACCTGGTCACTAATGCCGGAACACAACTCAAGGTTGTTATGGCGACATACTTTAGACCAGGGGTGGTAGCCTCCATTATTACTAATGATTTCTGAGAAATTTGATACAGTTGAGTCGTAAAAGTTTTTAAGGATCACGCAGTAATTTTGGCAGAAACGGAATGTTTATAGAAAACACCACGTCCTTTCGTCTGTTGAAGTATATCAGTTATTGTTCTCAAAAACTAAGTTTATTTGGAAAAAAATTGGTAGAAAGAGGTATTCAAACAGCCTCTATACAACAGTGTAGTAATATGGAGAAAAAATAAAGATTAAGGGTGTCCGCCATACACAGAACCAACATTCGAATAAAAAGAATAGTAAGATAATAAAACTACGTTTTAACGATTTTAAGCGCGGTAATTTGTTTGATTTTTGTTATTCTAACATTTCGGCCACTTTTCAGTCCAAGTCGCGAAAACTTAAGAAAAGATTAAGAATAGTAAGATATAGGAATTGGCCATTAATTGTTTATTTAAGTTATTATTATAGATTATATATCAGCTTCTAAATTCACGAAAAATGGAAAGTGACAGTCGATTTTGATATCTGGGATATTTTGTATCAAATGCTTTTTTATATTTCGTAGCCAGTTCGTAACCTCTACGGATTCATTCAATGTGTTCTGTTCGACACGCACTTGGCTGAAGTTCAAACGGTCAAAACCAATTAATAATTATTAATTAAAAACCCGAAAACCGCGATATGTTTCATGTATTTGTAAACATATTACATTCCTTTTATCTTAACGTAAATTAAGTGATAACAATTTTGGCAAAAAACCAACAACATCAAGATCTGTAAGACTGAAACCTATAAGAAAAAAATCCGGTTGATACATAATCATAAACTTTAAATCATTATATGAAACCATTCAAAGATTGATGGTAAAAAATTAATAGGTAACAGGCGAGACGAAGCCATGTTTTAATGTAGGTATGTAGGTATTCCTGGAAATTTTGCGCTCTACGGATGAATTGACGATAACATTTATTTAAAGTTACAGTTGATGATATTTCGAAAATGTTTTTAATGTAAAGAGACAGTACTCCCTAAAACTTTATTAATGATTCAATAAGTCAGAATTATATTACACATTGAAGAACAAAGAATTACCAATAGATGACTCAACACATTTTTGTCATCATATTATAGTGGAGAGTCCACTGAGACACTTTATAGTCTAAAGAAATGCTGTGGCCTCCTAAATTTTGTACAAAAATAGCAAGTTATGGCGTCATTACCTTAAGCAAGTCAAATAGCGTGTTACTTTTTTTTTTTATAAAATATTGAACTTAATTATTATCATATTTTCAAATAGCTATGGTATTTAAGCGCCCGTTGTTTCATATGTCTTTAATTTCAGAATGTACTGTAACATATCATCTACTCAATTTTGACACCTGGAATGTATCTGAACTAATAAATATTACCTAAACTTTAATTTAATAACGTGAATTTTATTTTGTTATAATAGTTTTTTTCTAAGCTTTAAACAGACAAATATAACTATTATTTATAGGAGGAAAATCAAATAGATAACCTTTTTCAACGTATGAGCAACAACAATACTTTGAAATTATTTTATGAGTATACTATCTCTCAGAGATGGATTACCTCAATGTACACGTGTATCATGAGGTTTTCCTTCACCGTCAACAAGGCGTGATTGTGAGACAATTATAAAAAAGACAAAAACATTAAGTTAAAAAAAAACCTTAATGGTTCACGCCTCCCGGGTAAAATCCAAACCCATGTGACTGGAATGACACGAGTACGTAAGGCACTAAGCTCCCATGACTTGTGTATATAAAAGCGATTAAATTGTGAAAGTACTTTAAATGGCAATGCACATGATTCTTGCAAGATTAAGAATGGTATGTGAAGCATATCCTCATTTAGCAATTATGTTGAAAGAGTGTTTGTCATTCTTGCTTGGTACAAGCATTGCTGTGAAAAACGCTGAATAGGAAGGCGGCAGTTTGTATTTGCGTTCTTGGTGTCCAGGGAATGTAGTCTCAAGACAGGTAATGACACGTCCCGGAACAGCCAGGTGGCTCGCCCAGCTGCGTATGGGCAAAGAATGCCGTTGCTGCTTCACTCGGCCTGGGAACATCACGAGTGCACTATACACTCCACATCGAAGGTTCGACAATCGAAATACAAGTAGCCTTTTACCCAGCACGTATGCTCGATGTCGTTCAAAAATATTCAGCTAATGACAAATCTTTATTTTAATTTACTACAAACTGGAATCTTCAGCATTACCAGGTGAAAAACCCAAACACGTTACAATGGTAATTCCCAGCATCATTTAATAGTTACGGATTAGATTTGAATGATTAAAATTGTAGTTGGTGTAATAAAAAATACTGGGTATACCTAACAATAAAATGAATGAAAAACCCGGAAGGAAACACTTTGGTGTTATGCTGGCATAATAAGATTGCAATGCTCAAAATGTATACACTTTCGAGCGTAGACCCCAGTTTTGGACGGACGTCGTCGTCGGCCACGTAACGCCACCGGTTTTGAATTATAGACAAATGCTTTGTATTTAAATTAAGTGAGTGTATCGTATTATCGGAAACAGGAACCATATACCCATTATTGTAGCTCAAAATACATATTGAATACTTTAGCGAAATGTGCCGGTCAATTTATAATTGCAAAAATAATTTAAACCTATGAGAGTAAGCTTATGCTATTTTTTCAAAAGAATATACATACATAAACTACTTACAAAACTTGTATCCCATTGAGTGACACTGTCAAAAATTTGGGCGTAGTCATCGATAGTGATCTGTCTTGGAAGTCGCATCTCTCCGAATTAATTCAGGGTTTTTCTGCCTTCTAGATCCCTAAGAAGGCTGAGAAATTTTCTGCCTACTGCCACCAAAATTATGCTTGCACAGTCTCTTTTGCTACCCATTTTAGATTACGCTGACGCCTGCTATCTTGACTTAACCGTAGAACAGCTAAATAAACTTGAGCGACTTCAGAATTTTTGCATTAGGTTCATATTTGGCTTGCGAAAATATGACCATGTTTCTGAATTTCGTGAAAAACTCAAGTGGCTCCCTATTCGCTTTCGCCGGAATACTCGCATTCTCACACTACTTTACAACATATTATTTATTCCTAGTAGTCCTCCTTACCTTAAGGAACGTTTAGAATTCCTTCGCTTTTCTACTTCCCACAATTTACGCACTCATACGTATCGTAAACTCACTACACCTGCCCACACTTCATACTTTTATGATAACTCTTTTACAGTGCAAGCTGTCAAACTTTCGAATGCGCTGCCTCTTACTGTCAGAGAGGCCAAAACATTGCCGACATTTAAGAACGCACTCAGAAAACACTACTTTTCCTTAAATAATTATGCCTAATTTAATTTATTTAATAATATATATCCCTATTAATATTATAAATGCGAAAGTAACTCTGTCTGTCTGTCTGTCTGTTCCGTTTTCACGTAAAAACTACTGGACCGATTTGGCTGAAACTCAGTATATATATATATTTTCGATGCCGAGAATGAACATAGGATACTTTTTATCCCGGAAAATGGGATAGTTTCCAGGATAAAAGTATATTTGTCTCTCTGTTTGTTATCCTTTTATGGAAAGACTATTGGACCGATTTGGCTGATACTCGGTACATATGTAATTTGAATACCGGGGGTGGCCAAGGGATACTTTTCATCCCGGATACTGGGATAGATTTATTTTAAGTTAATCCCGGAAACTAGGATAGGTTTTTTATTTGTGGGTTGCCATTTTCGTCATTTTGTTTATTTTGGTCAATTTGGTCGTTGTGTTAGTTTTGCTATTTTCGGTAGTTTATGCTGGTAGTTTTGGTAGTTTCGGTTGTTTTGGTAGTTTTGGTAGTTGTGGTAGTTTTGGTAGCTGTAGTAGTTTTGGTATTTGTGGTAATTTTGTTTTGTAGATTTGGTAGTTGTGGTAGTTTTGGTAGTTGTGGTAGTTTTGGTTTGTAGATTTGGTGGTTTCGGTAGTTGTGGTAGTTTTGGTAGTAGTCCCGGTCCATGAGGGCTGGAATCGGCGAGCCATGGTATGCGGTGTTCCACAGGGGTCGGTTCTAGGTCCCCTCCTGTGGAACATCGCATATGACTGGACTTTGAGGTGTCGGGTCCTCCCGGGCATCAGTGTCATCTGTTACGCCGATGACACATTGATCGCCGCGCGCGGCTGGGGTGTCGACGATAGTAGGCAGGATCCGGCGTCTTGGTCTGGAGGTGGCGTTACAGAAGACCGAGGCCGTGATGTTTCACGGCCCTCGCAAGGGGGCAGCCGGTGCACTCTCGCGCCTGCTCCCCAATGTCGGGGGGCCCAATGCCACGTGCCGAAAACTCTTCGAAGGCATCGTACGTTCGATGGCCCTTTACGGGGCCCTAGTATGGTCTAACCGCCTGACGGCCAAAAACGCTGCGCAGTTGCGTCAAGCGCAACGCATATTGGCCGTCAGGGCAATAAGAGGATACCGTACGGTGTCCTTCGAAGCGGCCTCGCTACTGGCCGGATCCCCCCCATGGGACCTGGAAGCCAGGGTCCTGGCGTCACTGTATGTGTGGCGCAAAGAGGCCCTGGCTAGGGGCACCAGACCCGCGCCTCGCGAGATCGAGGCGTGCCGGTCGGAGCTCCGCCAGGTAGCCGTGGGGGTCTGGGAAGATCGCCTACGACGCCCCAGCGCGGGCCCCGCCACCATTGAGGCGGTGAGGCCCGTCCTGCACGATTGGATTAGACGAAGTCACGGCACCCTGACGTTCAGGCTGACGCAGGTCCTGACGGGGCATGGTTGCTTCGGAAGGTACCTGTGTCGCCTCGGCCGCGAGGCCACGTCAGGGTGCCATCATTGTGACACGGGCGACGAGGACACGGCGCTGCACACTCTCCAGGAATGTCCAGCTTGGACGGAGCAGCGCCGGGAGCTCGTCGCCCATACCGGACTAGACACCTCGCTCCCGGCCGTGGTACGCACCATGGTCGGGAGCTCCACCGGATGGGACGCCGTCTCCTCCTTCTGCGAGCAAGTCATGTTCGCGAAGGAGGAGGCGGAACGGGAGCGTGAGCGTAATTCCCTGCTCCGCTCCCGCCAAAGGAGGACGCGCCGACGCCGGAGGTCAGACAGTGACCTTCGGCCGCCGTAAGCGGGCGGCGCGGGTGGGGCCCCTAGGGGTATAGGGGTTCTCACTCACCCGCATATGCCGTCGAGATGAGAGCGCGAGTGTTCCGCGCGCGCTCATCTCTCTTCCCGTGGGGCGCGTTACAAACCGCCCCACGCATGGACTAGACTTAGTAGTAGCCGGGGGATATGTCCCCTGGCATAGGAAGAGGCCCAGTGAGGGGGGCCCACGCCTGCCAGGGCACGCGGAGTTGGGAATCCCGCATTCACGTAGCCCTGGCATAAGGCGCAGGACGGAACACCCAGGGGTTTTAGTGGGTATCCCTAACTGGGGAGTGGCAATAGCGTGGCACCGGTTCTGACCGGGCAGGCTAGTGCCACCCCCGATCTGGCGAATCCCACACTCACACGGGTCGCGAACATCCCCCCAGGCTTCTATGCCTGTCGCGGCTTAGTTTGGTAGTTATGGTAGTTTTGGTTGGTAGATTTTGTAGATTCGGTTATTTTGGTAGTTGTGGTAGTTTTGTTAGTTGTGGTGGTTTTGGTAGTTGTGGTAGTTTTGATTGGTAGATTTGGTGATTGTGGTAGTTTAGGTAGTTTAGGTTGGTGGATTTGGTAGTTTTGGTTGGTAGATTTGGTAGTTTCGGCAGTTTTAGTACGTTTAGTAGTTTTGGTCGTTTGTGTAGTTTACACAATATTTAGTTATATAAATAAAACTAGAACGTAATAAAACTACGTTTTAACGGTTTTAAGCGCGGTAATTTTATTTGATTTTGGTTTTTCCGACGTTTCGGCCACTTTTCAGTGGCCGTGATCACGGAAGACAAAGATGTCAAGTGTCAACGAGTATTGTTAAAGTTTTATTTAGCCTACCGCCAACTTATTAATTTTAATTATTTAATTTTTAATTTTGTTTATGGTTATTATTTAATCTATGGGAGCCTAATCTAATTTACTACCGCTTCGCAACATGTTATGGCTTGAAGAGAAGAAGCGGCGCAAGAAACTCTTCAGCAAACATGCCTAGCTCTAATAATTTTATATAATATTAAAATGGGTGGAAGGAAAAATAAAAACAAAACAAAGAGGAGCATAAAAACACGAGTAAAAGAACACATTGCTGACATGAAACACACAAGGTCTACGAAGTCTGCGATCAGTGAACACACGCTGGATAAACCCAACCACTACATCAGATTCGATAACCCACAAATCCTCGCGAAAGAGAATCGTTTCATACCTAGAATGATGCGTGAGGCTATTGAAATCAAAAAACACCCAAATTTCAATAGAGAAGATGGTTGGCAAGTACCACCTGTTTGGGATCCAATTATCAAAACTATTAAGACCCAAACCCAGCAAAAACCAGCTGCCAGACCTCAAGACACTGTGAGCTCTTTCTGCGTACAACGGAACACAAACCAACTTGACTGATAATTACTTTTATTTTTCCTTCCACCCATTTTAATATTATATAAAATTATTAGAGCTAGGCATGTTTGCTGAAGAGTTTCTTGCGCCGCTTCTTCTCTTCAAGCCATAACATGTTGCGAAGCGGTAGTAAATTAGATTAGGCTCCCATAGATTAAATAATAACCATAAACAAAATTAAAAATTAAATAATTAAAATTAATAAGTTGGCGGTAGGCTAAATAAAACTTTAACAATACTCGTTGACACTTGACATCTTTGTCTTCCGTGATCACGGCCACTGAAAAGTGGCCGAAACGTCGGAAAAACCAAAATCAAATAAAATTACCGCGCTTAAAACCGTTAAAACGTAGTTTTATTATGTATACAAGTCGCGAAAACTTAAGAAAATATTATGAAAACTAGAACGGGTTGAAATAGGGTATTAAAGTTTGTATGGGGGACCAATCATTTATCAAGTTTATAGATATAAAAATTCATAATCTTTAAAAAAATGCGACTTTCACTCGATCTGTCTCTGAATACCGAAAATGAACATAGATACTATTCATCCCGGTAGATGGGATAGTTTGCGATATAAAATGAAGTAAATCTTCCGAGGGCAAATAGCACCAACATAAAAATACAATTCAATAAATCATGTATTAACGCCTGCTCTTAAAACAAGAGGTACGCACTAGAGTTTGACGCGCGGCGGAGCCGCGGGGTAAACTCTAGTATATATATATATATACATATATATTATTTAAGAGAGAGAGAGAGAGAGAGAGAGAGAGAGAGAGAGAGAGAGAGAGAGAGAGAGAGAGAGAGATGTATGTATGTATATATATTTGTATGTATTTAATTTATAAAATAATTTAAGTATGTTTATTTATGATATACCTAATAATCTGCACCACCCACATCCCCAGATTAGGTTAAACTATTCCTTAAGTTAGGTTGCCTGGAAGAAATTGCTTTAAGCGATAAGGCCGCCTATTGTTTCTACCATGACAATATTGTAATTGTGTATTTTTAAAATTGTATATTTGGTGAGCAATAAAGTGTTATCTATCTATCTATCTACATAAAGGAATTTATGATAAGTCCCATTTTACATGTTACAATATAAAAGACGGTAGTTTAATATTGAAATGAACAATGGCCATTAAACATTCGGTAGCTGATCGCGGTTTCTTGGCACTACGTGAAACTGCAAGTGCACAAGAATTTATTATTGCGATGGGTCATAAGACGAATACTAATGAAGGATCGCCACAGTGCCGTCCGTGCGTGATCCGACGACGAGCACTCGATTGTGCGAAATATTAAATATTCGATATCGCGAATTGCCCGGAAATGGCTGTTTCATTATGCACAACGAGTGCGTGAAATGATTGATTCTTATGGCACAGACCACGATCTCCATAATTTGGCGTCTTGGGATTCATTTATATGATTTGAAGAGACATAGCAATTACGCCACATCAAGAAACAATACTCTCAATTTAATGTAGCAGTCAGAACAGCAACATGCAACAAATGAACTGACTTATCCTGACATAATGTGCGTCCTATGTAATGTATGTTGGCCACCACAGGGATGGCCGCGACGGACGAGCGACATACGGCGACAGCATAATAAGTCCAATTGCCAAGATGCGCGTGCGATAACGCCAACTCGATTTACGATATAATTTCATTCGTTTCAATCCTATAATGTGACTTTTATAGTATACGCATTGGAATAGACTGCGCGATATACATACGTGTGTAAGTCAGAAATGTATTAAGAGCAACTCATACATGATTGCGTGCATCGTATAGTGAAGTCCTGCAGGACAATGCTGTAGCATATTAAACACAGGCACGAATCTTCTCGCTAATCTGCAAATATACCGAAAGGCAAACCCGTGCAATTATGATTCCCGGTAGCCAGTTATAACTCATAAACGGGCTCTTTGTACCTAAGTCGTTTGATCAAGCCGCATTCTAACACAGTAATAAAACTTTAAATCACGTTAATTAATTGTGAAGTATAAATTGCAATAGAGCCTAGCTATATGAATTCTATCTTACACAAAAAAATAACGTAAAAGAATTCAAATAGCGAAATCTATCTTTTCAATTCCGGTGACAAGAGGTTGACACTCTCCTATTATATTAATGTACATTCTGTCAAAAAAAGTATTGGGATTGGATAATTTGTTTATGGTTCCAATTTTTTTTTTGTTAGATTGGCACAGCTGTTTTTCATTTTGGCGCGGTGTTTGTTGCATCGATCGTTTCGATTAAACATATGCTGTTTTTAGTTAGATCGATAGAGATTAGTTAGATGGGTTTATGAGTTTGACATGCAAACTAACTAGTCAACAAGCTTCGGAGTGGCGCCTTCCAACTGAACCGAAACCGAAAAAACCATGCTAAAGTCGATTAACAGTCAGTCATGTTTACTGTTCTTTGACTATGGCGGTGTTATGCATTCTGAATTCTTACCAGAAGTGCACCCGTGTGAACTTCCGGTTTTACCGGTAGTCCGGTATTTACCGTTAAATAAAGTATATTATTTGAGCGTTATGCGACCGTCAAAATTACCGCGCTTAAAACCGTTAAAACGTAGTTTTATTACGTTATGCGACGTTTAAGAGAGAAAATTCGGCGAAAAGGTCAGATTTGTGGAAAGAAAATTCTTGGATTTTGATTATTGATAACGAATTTTTTACCAAAAACTCAACACATACCATGGAGCAACCACCTTATACATCAGATTTGACTCTAGCCGACTTCTTTCTTTTTCCTAAACTCAAATTACCAATTCGTGGCACCCCTTTTCATTTGGTAGAAGACATAAAGGAGAATTCGCCACGAGAATTAACTAAATTCCGGAAAAAGCGTTTAAAAATGTTCTGATGATTGGATTATACCTTCTCGTAAGTGTATCGTTTCTGTAGGAGCATACTTTGATAGAATATAATCCGGGGCTTTTTATGTTTCCGGGGATTTCTTAACTTCGAAACCACGTGATATAAAAAACTTCCTTAATATGATAATTTCTATATTGATTAAACATCTTTAGTGAAACAGATGTAGTTGTATGCCTTTAGTAATATTACTTATCTCGGGTTTTTAGAGGAATCTTTAGAATTCATGTATTTCCATACTAAAAACTAACTTCGTTGCTCTGCTGAAAATACCCTTTGATTTTAAATATTGGCAAAATATCTAATCTACGTTACCTGTCAAACGTGGACAAAGTCCTAAGCAAATCGTACTGTATATATATATATAATTATGAATATATGTAGGTATAAAAATAATACTCATTTAAAAAGAATAAATCCACTTAGTTGTTAATATTGCAAAAACCGAACATTTGTGATTCGGCTAAAGTGGCGATTTTAATTTTCCTGGGCTTTAACAGTCGAAGTATTAAAAAAGACAAATACGCAAAAGATTAATGTTTTGAAATTACTAACTTTTTAATTAATTTACCATCCTATTTTATCGAATCTATACTAATATTATAAAGCTGAAGAGTGTTTGTTTGTTTAAACGCGGTAATCTCAGGAACCGCTGGTCCGATTTGAAAAAATTCTTTCGGTGTTGAATAGTACATTTATCGAGGAAGGCTATAGGCTATATATCATCACGCTAAGACCAATAGGGGCGGAGCACCAATGAAGAATGTTTCAAAATCGGAGGGTTTTGAAAGCAAATTCCACGCGGACGACGTCGCGGGCACAGCTAGTACTTTATATTTGTACATGATCTGCTGGCACATAATATGTTAGGACAGAATACAATTGTAATTTTAAAGGATCCAACAATTATTTTGACATACCTGTGCATATTTCGCTATACGTAGTAAATATGAATATCAATTATATTATCAATCATCCTAAATGCGTTGTACCGGTCGTCAGGCACACTTGTTGCAGTTTGTACGCTTTTGTACGCGGTTGACGCAAAAGATCAGTTCTTTTGCGTCAACCACTTTTTTTTTGCGGCGGAGGAAATGCATTTCGCACACTAGCGGGTCGTTTGCTAGGAATTGGACCAAAGCGATAAGAGTAAGCCACAACAGTGGCCACCAGAGTCAATCGCCGGCATGTATGGAGACTCGAATACTCAATACTCCACTAAAACCACCCTCCTCCCATGTGACCCGCACTTATGGCAGGAAGAGCGTGAGACTTAACAATGATAGTTCACAAAATAAACGATTATACCTACTATTCTAAGTGTACATTTTGAAAATTATTCATTTTTGATTATTATATTTGGTATAAAAAGAGATCGTGTCAGCAAGGTGTGGATCAGAAAATAAAGCAAATGACATTACGCGGAAACCACTAGTCATTATTTTATTATAAACAAGATCGCGTAATTGTCGTGAAAGTATGAAATATATTAAGATTATAAATTATATAATATGAAATTTTTATTGCACGAATTTAGTAGACAGGCAGATTGCACACCTGATGGAAAGCGGTTACCATCGGCTATGGACATTTGTAACACCAAAGGTGTTACCAATGTGCTGCCGCTCTGTAAAGAGGGGCTGGAATCTGGCCACTAATGCCGAAATACAACTCACGCATGTTATGGCGACATACTCTAGAGACCAGGGCTGGTAGCCAACCAGACGGGCAAATACCCTGCCCCCTGGCTGTGGGTTGTTTTGCATATTGTTGAGTTTAGAAGCCTCGACAGAGGGCCCACGTCTTTAATTCAATATTTAGTTAAGAACGGAAAGAGGGGCGCGGTGGGGGAGCGGGGCGACTCGAGTCGAGATGCTGGCCGAATGCTAATTTTCACGATGAAGCCATTTGTTGAACGTGCTACGACGTCATAACGAGCTCGGGCAACATTTCTCGAAACCCATACGATTCGACGACTGTGCAATGTCTATTGTTGCATGAATTATGCGAAATAAGAATTAGTGTTTCGCTCGCAGCGCACAGCCTTAGCCCGGGGCTTTGACACTGCGATGGAAGATTTCAATAATTCAGTGCGCGTATCGGATCAAAAAAATACATTCCTTTGCTTTATTATTGGTAAATTCAAGTCGACAATGCCTATGTGACATTCATTCTTATTACCACAATCGTTCTCATGTTCAGAAATTTCAAACATGCATCTCCCTTAGCGCGTCGCTCCCGAATGTTGGTATCGAATTTCCCACGCGACATACCTCGCTAAATTCTTACACGGTGGTCTTAGTTATAGGGTATAAATTCATGTCCTGTTATTTTTAGTACGCTGTCTAAGTGCTTAACATTAATATCAAGGAGTTACACAGTTGAATGAAAGAAGTTGAATCTCAACGAACCATGCAATGTCAATATTGACTATTTCAATAGAAACGTAGGTTCGTATTTGTAGAGGCAAGTCATCGTCGGCGTGTGAACTCGTCGATGGTCGCTGAGCACCAACTAGCATCCGATGTCGACAAACTGACATATCCGTTCCAATCATTAAAGTTTACCAACTTTCCAAAGACAACTCGCTTGTATTACGCATATTTTGGTTTTCACGCACCGTCCCCGCGATCCCGACGCGGTCGTAAACTATTTATTCTTAGAAACTGAGAATACACAAAGGTATACTTAAAAATAAGCAACAATTAATAGAAATCATATTACAATTGTAATAATAAGAATTTTATTAAAATATAAGAAGACACCTGATTGACAAAAATAAGCTATATGAGCCTGCTTGTTTTAAAAATAACGAATATTGACGGGACAAGATTGATGCAACAAAACAACAATAAAAGCGATACTCAATGATCATGAGATGTAATGATTCCAGGTAGCTTCTTTTTAATTAGTAAATTGAGAACTAAACGCAACATGAAAATATTTCACGTTCTTGTTTAATTTTTAAGACCGCAATCAACGTGTAAAGTAGAAGTAAAATAGAACACAAAATAATAAAATTCTTCAAGTCATTCTCAATAAATATAAAGTTGACAAATGTATTACTATTTCAAAATTGATTTTTCGAATCAAATAATTAAATATGAATAAAAAGCGCTTGGAGTGTTTTTAAACGTTAGTGATTGATCTTTTCGTACTTTTAATCAAACTCTTATATGATCCTCCTACTAAGTTCACGTAGTTCACACGAAATATACGTGTTTCATTGTAATAACTACAAAGAAATATGTGAACAAAAACCATTTACAAAGGGATTGTATACCACTCTCGATTTTAGAAAAAAAAATACTAAGCCCTTGCGCTGAGTGAGATCAATACGGTAGATAAATATATCGGGCCATTGTGCGGGCAACACTGTCGTGCGCCTGCGCCTGCATCCATCGACCTCCGCCGCGCTAACAACATTTTCACAGTCCAAGACTGATATTTTCTGCTAATGGTTTAATAAACATAATTATATAAGTATACTGCATTAAATCTAAATTATTTTAACATAGGAATACAACTAAAATAATTCATGATTATTCAATACCATACTGTACAATACAATGCTATTATTTATATACTTAAATGTTGATAATATAGGTTTATTTAGAGCCAATGTTCACATTATAGTGGCCTTCCTCGTTTTGCAGAATGCTAGGGTTCGTATCTGCTGCTCTCGTGGATAGGATTCATCATTACTAAGTTATTTGTATACTTTAATTATGTACTTATAGTTTGTATAATTATCTGTGAACACATCCTAATGTCCATGAGATATTATAATTTTGTCAAAAAATATAATTCAGATAGATTAAGAATTAGTCGTGGTAGCTTCCTGGGAAAGCACCTGCGTTTTATTTCAATGTTGCACAACTTTCGTAGTTTTCTTATGTATACACCTTTAGGTTGTTACAATTGCCATAAGCTAAAAGTAATGGTTAAACATTGTGGTTCCGAGATAACCCATGCGACGTAAGAAAGCCGGCCAATCCATCTTGAACAAGCACAGCGAGTATTAGTTTTTTTTTTTGTTATTCCTTATTTCGCAGCAATTATAAAATTAATCTTTTCGGATTCGCATCAAAATTACTCTGAAAAATGACACAAAAACTGGCGACGGATTCGAAGTATTAGAAATCGTATTGACTGCCGTGCACTGATTTACATAATTATGATATAGTTTATGCAAAGTAATAAATTCTACAGTTCATAAAACCAACTACGAAATCTAAGGTTCAACAATAAAATAATCTTATCAAAGAATTTGTTAAACAAGATGATCTCCTACCTGTTGGACTATAAAGGCCGAGTTCGAAAATAATCGGTTCAACAAATCGAGTCGTTTAAACGTGTCGAGACAAGATGTCGGTTTCTATTTGGGCCCAGTGGGAATTCTATGCTTGTTTTGTGTATTTTATGGCCACTTCATTAGTAGTATCGGAACGAACACTTTAAGCATCATGTTTTATTGACGTATCAACGGAAGAAAATAGTGGCGATCGACTACAAAGTTATGATTGAATTGCTCTTTGTTATTAATGAATTATTGGAGATTCTCAAAGGTTTTCTGCGAAGCTTTTCCCATGTACATACCCTTTTTCGACTTGTAAGATATTTTTTTAGAATTTTGTAACCATTTTGACAAACATCGACTTATAAAATAGTCATGGTGTTAGTCCGTCACTCTTTGCATCTACATACATGGATGATATCTGATAGTAAAAAGTATAGGTACTATTTTTTTATGCTCCCGCACAGTGGTGTGGTGAAATTGTGAAAGAAATAAAAGATTAAAATTGATTGCCACAGATTGTAATAAACTTGGGTATGGAAGAAAGAGCATGAAAGTAGAGTAAACGCGGTCGAGATGCGAGCACTGCGCAAAATCTGCGGAGTGACGCTCGCGGACCGCGTTCGTAATACCGAAGTAAGAAAGAGAGTTGGTCTGAAAGAGAGTGTCGGGGTGAAGGTAAGGAAAGGAATGCTCCGGTGGTTCGGGCATGTGGAAAGAATGCATGATGAAAGAATGACTAAACAGATATACAATGCAAAAGTGGATGGATGCAGAAGTCGTGGAAGGCCACGACACACCTTCCATGATCAAATTGATCGTGTACTAGCAGAAGGTGATGTCAGAAGCCTTAAGAACAGACGAGCTTGCATGACAAGAGTTATGAATGTCAAAGAGGCAAGTGAGGTGTGTAAGAATAAGCCTAAATGGCACTCTGTTGTTCGTGCCTACCCCGCAAGGGAACTGGCGTGAAGTTATGTATGTATGTATGTATGTATGTAATAAACTATTACATTGAACCCAAGCCATGGTAATACATTTGCCCCAAGCTTACAAATTGTAGGAGTAAATATACCTAATAGCCAGTAATAGCAACCAAATTTCCTTTAAGATATCATTATCAACTTCTAACATCAAATACTATAAGAAAAATAAATCGAATAACTTACCCCTTTCCTCAAAATCAGAATATCAATTTCTTTAACATGTATTTCGGGCATTATTCATGATATTATTCGTTACTCACTGGCCTGTTGGTCAGACCACGTCGGTGAGTGATTGGTTTAAGTAAGTAATGGAAAGGTTGCACAAATATTAGAGACCACAGTACCAGTTTTATAAAAAAAGGTGGTATGATTTTTACCCCGCTATTATCAACACTTAATCCACCACTAGTTTTATTTATAACAAATGCTTATACAATCAAAATAATAATATAGGGCAGTGAAGCAGTTTCATAGCAGTGACAATCAAAAATTAATTCCAGTGTATGAACTGTATGGTCCATAAACGTTAGGGGAGAGATTGTTCCCTAGTAGGAGAGCAGTGCATCAAACCGTGGAGCCTTTAGACGTGTGGCGATGCAGGGCGAGGGGCGCAGCGGCACGCAACAAAGAGCCTTCCGGGAACCGCCACAATACAGGTTTGCGCCAACGACGTGCGATACCTTCGCAGATACCGCGACAGCCCAGGTACTCCCGCATACACTATTCACGACCGGCGACCGGTAACAGGCCTTTTGTTAACTAAATAAGCGTGATCGAACAACGGTAACTGACCGGTCTTTGGGTGCACAATGCACCGTAAGACGACATTCGCCATTAAAAATTAAAACGCATATCAAAAACTCTACTTGTTAATAAAATGAAAATCAACACACTACTTATAATAAAATTTAGAGTTCAAGAAGTTACGCGAATTCTTGAAAATATTATCGAAAAAATTACCAAGAACAAATTCGCACGTCGCGTTGGTGTACTGCGATTTTTGAATGTATGACATGAATAATTGATAAGTCAGATAGACCTACTGATGTCTACAAATGATCATAACCCATTAAATAAGGGTGCTTCCTTGGTAGAATAAAATTCTTTTTACCTGTGCATGTTTACGAATATTTAATACATATAAGCAAAAACTTGTAATAGGAATTATTATTCTTATTATTAGTAGGCATTTTAAAAGGGATGTGTCGCTCTTAACATTAGCTCATCATAATAGAATAATAATAGAAATATCGGACTTTTTCGTGGCAGTCTAGGAATTGTAAAGGGTTCCTTTAAGGTCATAAAAGTAAAATATTTGTATACATAACACAAATGTTAGAAACACTTTGGTATACAAGTGGTGCGGTCAAATTAAACTCCCAGGCAATGCAGCCACCGATATGCTCTGTAATTATCGGTAAGGTGGTTATTTTTTTCTTTAATTCCGATAAACATTTTCGCTGTGTTTCGCAAAGAAGGGCAGGGAGGCTGTGAAATCACTTACTTCCTAATAATTAATATGCCAAGATGGTCAACACATTTATGGTGAGTAGGTTGTCTGCATGTTTTATTTGTGCAACTTTCTCAAATTTAAAAATTCAGTTTGCTTCTATGCGATTTTAAAACAAATTTAACCTGTAATTTTAGTTAATTTCCAAGATTTACCTTCTCATAGGTACATAAGATTTTTTACATCTAAATCATTTTCATAAATATCGCATAACAAATTTTCGGTTCTTTAATAACTGATTTAAAAAAAAAAAACGGAATTAGGACGAACCGAAACATAATTGAAACTGCATAATTAATTAGGTTTAAGAGAACGGTCAATGTTGTTTTTAAATTCAATATTAAAAAAACTTTGCAGTACATATTGGAAATAAAGATTTTCAAATCCAAACCTAAAACCATTTAGTTTATTAATTAACAGAAAAGAGTCGATGATAATTTATCTTCACTTCTAAAACTTACACATACACAATTGTCTGTAAATAACTGAATAACATTCCTCTAGTTCGCCGTTTCTCAAACTGTGGGTTGCGACCCTTGTGGAGGTCGTAATTGTTATTAAAGGTGATGTCAGTCTATTAAAAAAAAGACCTGTTTACAAATCAAACGTATAAATAAACTATTAATTAATATATTATTATAATTTTGTATTAAAGGCAAAACTTTACTTACACTCTTTGGATTTTTTCGAAGAACGCGACATAAAAATCTTTGAGAAACAATGCTCTAGTTAATACTGAAAAGAAGCAATAAAAGATATTGCTTCTGCAATTTTATTTACAGCAAAATTTATTGGTCAAAATTTTCATGCTTAAAATTTATTGTAAAAATCCACTGCAATTTGCTTTAGTGGGACGATACCGCGGGTCATCGGCTTTAAGCGCAACCTTGGTTGAATCAATTCTCTCAAGGCTTTACTTGCATCACATAAACGCAGTAACAATAATAGCAATTATGAAACGCAGATATTTTCTAAGAAACTTCATCAAATGCGTGATAGTCTCTTATGATGTTATGGTTTGCAATTTAACAAGTTGAAACAAGTGGATAATGACATAATCCATTGGTCCGGCGGCCTAGAGTTTTACGTCACAAACGATGTGAGTCACGCAAATAAGTATGAAGAAAAAGGAATAAATAATTAGTATACTTAATACAAAATAATAAACTCCTCAACAATCTTTCGTATGACATAATGGCTGATAAGCATATTATACCATACTAACAATAATACATATTATAAATGTCAATCACTGTTTATTTACTCTTCTCAGCCTAATTGGATATGAATCTAATAACATGATTTTTTTGTATAAAAGCTAGCCTTTGCCCACGGCCTTGCTCGCGTAAATGTCATCATACACAACATCCATTCATACTTTCGCATTTATAAGGGAACTATAGATTTAAAATATAGTATATTATTATGTAGATGTAATTTTGATAACGGGGATAAACTTAATATATTTTTGCCTTCGAAATTGGAACTATAACGCGGAAAAATAAAGCACCCGAATATTATGCGAGCAAAGCCGTTGTATGGCAAGCTCTCATACACATATATATATAAACCTGAATTTAAGTTTATTTGTTTCTGTGTTACGTCTTCATAGTCTACGTGGATATGAATCAATGGTTTTACAAAATTCACTATATAAAAATATATTCGAGAACGGAGATGAACGTTAACGAATAATGCGAGATGTAAAAGTACTCTAAATTTACATGGGCCTTTGTCCTTGTAAAGTCGCGTCTTTACGCGTGGATAGCTCTTGTTTTACAAGTATAACCTTAAAGCTTTTTATATTTCATAGCATGTCTATGACGATATGACATCGAATGTATTTGAAATGAACGTGACTAAGAGGAGGGAGCGGCTCAAAAACTCAGTGCCCCGAGAGGAGGGCGACGAGCGGAGTGCCGAGCAATCAGTGCCAATCACCAGTTCTAAGAACTGCACTTGTTTTCGCACCAGGTGCGCTTGCATCGCGGTGATATTTATAATACTCTACTTCCAGGCGTTTGAAATTTAATAATTACATATTGCAAAATATTGAAATAAGCGGTACTGAAACGATGTGGTCTCGGTTAAATATATCTATCATATAATAAATCTGTAGAGTTCGAGTACAATGTACAATGCGTTTAAAAATGAGAAAAAAAATCAGGGGCACTAAATCTATATATTATAAAACTTTTATCTGTCTGTCTGTTAGAGCATCACGTGAAAACTACTAAACGGATTTATCTCATATCAACACTTAGATACTTTTTATCCCGATAAATTATGTCGTTTCCCTGGACAGACGTAGTGCATTTTAATGACGCTGACCTTGCAATTCACTAACATATAATATAATATACCTATTGTTTTAATAACAACGCGAATGAAGTTTTACTGGCACGTGCTAGTATTAATAAATTAAAAGATAGGGGAATCGATAAAATATTTTAAAAACAAAATACGATGATACGGTAATATACGTAATATGAATAACTGGAAACTAGCTATATTTCATAGATAAATACTAAGGATGGGCCGAATGTGGTTTGATCCGAATACGAACGTCAGCCGAACATTCAGTTAAAACAAAAAATTCGACCGAACTTCGGTTTAATTTCGTCACGCTTTCTCTAAAGCAACACGTCGTGACATGATAACGCCGTAAATTTTAAGTATGAGTAGGTGGATAAAAGCGTACATTTTTAGACCTTTGAAAATCAAAATCACCATTTCATAATTCTAAATTCATAATGTTTAATTAGTAAAAAGCGATTTCAATCAAAATTAAACTTGTAATTGATGATGTCCCTTAGACGTGTTTTATTTTAATTCAAGTTACGCATTATAAATAAAATAATAAGTTTTTTTAAGTTGATGTCTATTTAAATAGGCAAATACTCAATCAAGAATTAATTTTATTTGTTTTTATCACATTCCACGTTAAGATTCCTAACTAAAACAAACCATGAGTATATAGATGCCAATTTTTATATTACGCTTATGATTTCTATTAACTTCAGTCAAAATAGTGCAAGTAGGTATTTTACTTCATTCTTGCACCGAATGTTCGGCATTAAAACCGAATTTCGGTCGAACGCCGAAGCTCGGCTCAAGATGCCGAAATTCGGTCAAACCGAATGTAAAACGAACTTCAGCCCATCCCTAATAAAATACGTGCGTTCAGTAGGTAATCATGATCGCAATTACATGTTTGAAACAGGTCCGCTGTATTAACAAGTGTTGATGATCACAAATTCAGTTTCCTACCAAAATCTCAGTCTAATATTCGTTATTATACAAAATACTTCATTATAATCGTCTTCACATAAAACGCTGGGATCGCCTTAAAAAACAGCATTTCGGTAGAAATTTAATAAGACGGTGTAACTTGAAAATCAATTAAATCAACAAATGAGGGAGGGATACAAAGATTGCGATCTCGGTATCCAGTTTCGATAATATCGTACTGACAATTATTTTTTACTGGAATTACCGGTTTCCAGCTTTGATCGTCAATTTTTGGTATCGATTTAATTGTGACGGAAGATTACTTCAAAGAAACGATACTTTTTTAGCTTTGATTTGGTAAAAAAGATTGTAGATCGCCATTACGTGTTCAATATATGGTGCGGGCCAATTCTGTATTGGAAGAGTGACCATTGTTATTCTATTCGTTTATGATTATTTTCGCGCGCACAATCAGCAATTTCCGAGAACTTTTTGCTTATCGTCATCGCCCCACACCTGCATGTCTCACATGTTGTGAATCTAAATGGTACGCGAAGCATCGGAAACACGTTTCCAAAAGTAATTATATTTTTTTGTATTTAGTATACATAAGTATTTACTTTAGTTTTATACACGAATAGTTTTTGGTATATGCAATTTGAAAGAGTAGGTTGTGAGTAGTAATCATTAGAAACAATTAACAACGAAATCTATATATATATATATAAATCAATTGTTGTTCGTTAGTCTCGATAAAATACGAGAACGGGTGGGCTGATTTGGCTAATTTTCTTTTGAATTATTTGTGGAAATTCAGGGAAGGTTTAAAATGTAAGTATAAAAAATAAATAAAACAACAATTTCGCTTTTCCATAGAAACTATTCCTACCTGTCAAACATTTGATGTTCGTCCCGTCGTTTAGAAATCAAAAAATTTAAAAGTCGTTCAGAAATCAAATTAAATTTAAACTGGTTTTTTTATCTTTTTTTTGGTTTTGAATGTCAAACGTTTGATGTTCGTTCCGGGTGAGTTTTGACCACATTCTTTAGTAAAGTTGAAATATTCTGCAATTATCATTCAGCTTTTTTATTTATTTTTTATTTATGAGGCGGTACGAAATTTGCCGGGTCAGCTAATGTACAATAAAAAATATCAAAAGTTTTAAATTTGTGTTTATAAGGATAAAATTTTAAATAATTAAGTAATTTTAAAGTTGTATAATGTAAGCCCAATGTCCCACTGCTGATTGGCTTTTCTAATGCCGTTTGGCGGATTTAATACATCAGTAATCGCGATGTGCAGATTTCTTGTAAAAGAAGCAAACATTTCTTAGTCACAAATAAAATAGGAATATCTAACATTGTACATAAAATAAAATCAAAACCATAAAACCCCTAATTTATAAAATGTATCTACTTATTTATACGCAAGCGTTCGTAAGACATAATTCGCGTAAAACGTATTTAAAATGCCTTGTATAATAATGCACAAATAAAAATAAAATCTAACATACCATTCAATACTTCGATATCCTTTCACACAGCAATGGATACTCTTGAACTTGTCTTCGAAGCCGTATTCTAAAGGCACTGGTTCTTTAGTGAATTGCATCCAAGTGGAGTTGTTTTTAAAGATATTATCTGAGCAGTAGCCGGCGGTGTCGGCGCACGAAGCACCTGCTACCACCGCCACCGCGACTAGAGCCCACATCGCTGTTTATTCTGTCATCCTGCAAGAAATATAAAACATAAAGACCTATAACAGAAGGGATATTGGAAGTATATAACTGGCCAAGTACACGCCAGTCACACTTTTCACTTACAGTCAATGTTTTCCCAAGAAAATAACACATGTATCAAAAACGATTCTACAGATTCTGGTCAAAGTAATTTTCGGTGAAAGTATTTTTTAAATTCTACCACTCTTGATCAGATCAAATTAGACAAAAATAAATAATTTTCTATGACCTAATAAGTTTGTTTTTAATTTTGGTCTAAACAAAAAGATTTTAAATACGTCAAAAAGCGAGAGAAGAGTGACTTGTCAAATGACAGGTCAGTCATCTTTCAAATAAAATAATAAATAATGCTACATGACTAAATAGTCATGTAGCATTATTTCGAAACAATTCCGAGTTAATTTTTTTATTTAGCGATTGTCACTACTAGATTTCTTGTTCTATGTTCCTAATATACTATATGAAACCATGTCAGCAAACTTTCAAACGCATGCTTTTTTTCCTTCGATAATAACTGAGTTAATGAATATCATAAAAAAAATTTCAACAGAAAATTTCTAAAAAAAAGTTACTTTGAGAATAATTATTATCGATCTAGCCTTATTCAAAATGATACACAAAAAAATCTTTATTATCTAAATATTGTTTTATATTATGTATTGTTATACAACAAGGCGTCTATAAAAAGCTTTAAAAATGATCCGAGAGTCATTAATTTAATTTAATTATATAGTAGGGGGATAGTGGGGATATCGATTGAAATAATTAAATGGAATTACCCGATATAGTTCTATAATTGCAATACCTAAATATATATAACGCATTATAAAAATGAAAACTTGACACATTGCCACATTATTCCCCTTACTCGCCACTATACTTTTTGTGTTTAGTGTGGCAACACTAGTTTTTTAAGATTTGCATTATCTATGACCTATGTTCTCTCTCTCGATTATTACTACACATGAGACTATGTTATATTTTGTTACGCGCTTTAAAAACTCAATATATAGATGTTCAATATTTAAATAGTGGTGTTACTTCGTTGCCCAACTCCTGTAGATGCGAACATTATAAAAGGGGACGCGTCTTCACCTACAAGAGGTGCACGCACCAATCCCTAAAGTGGTGACCACCGACTTCGCAATACGCAGTGTCTCAAGCTCAAGATCGTCGCAGGCTTTTAAAAGTCGCAGTTACTTAATACGGCTGCCTACCACTATACTATTAACATCGCCGCGAACTGGTTATACGCGGCTGCGAGCAGAGCAACGCCTCATAACAAGCTCAAAATCGCCGTGAACGGAAGAACTGGATATTCTGCAACGACCAGCACCGTGTGTTTACGTCGAGCGTCGCGCGTTTACGCCTACGCCGTCATCATAATCACCGATTTTTTTTTTCGTCGTCCAAGAGTGTTTTTGTGCGTGTGTGTATCAGTTCATTTCATCCGTCTGTACAAACAAATGCGCGTCGGTCATTTTTTTCGATCCGTGTTTTGTGTTTCGGTTCATTTAAAACGTCTGTACTAGGGCGGTGCATCGATAAACATTCGATTACAATCTGTCAACATAGACTTATCGTCATTCGTTCGACCAATCATTCACTAATAGTATTAAATTCTCAGATTGGTTTCGATATCAACATACATTGTGACAGTTCGTGAACAAACCAAATGTCAAATGGTTTAAAATTGTAAACAAACTTTATATAAGTTCATTTCATAAGTTTACCAATGTTAACAAGAAAGTCTTCTCAATATAATGCATGACTAAACTGGATGTAAATTGTAGGCAATACATTATTTTGTCGCTTGGTCTACTTTATACTAATATTTAAATATGTTTTTCTATTTTCTTGTGTTTTTTAAAATATCATTTAGTTGTGTATGAGATGTGTTTTTATGTGATTACCCATAATTATTTTTTTTCTTTATAAAATAACTTTGTTTGTGTTGTTAAGTAGCAAACGGCCCCACACCTCCCCTGCATCTGTATCATTATTATAATTATTAATTTATCTTATAGCTATCCCTGAGAACCATGACTGAAGAACAGCTTAGGTTAGAGGTAGATAAGCTCAGGCAGGAAAATGCAGCTTTGCAGGGGCGTTTCACTGGGACTACTGATGCCCAAGTTTGTAAGGTATCTGCCAAAATACCACCTTTCTGGCCACACAGACCTGCTTACTGGTTTGCTACAGTAGAAGCACAATTTGAATTGGGAGGTATTGTAGCAGATAACACAAAATTCAACTACCTCATCGGTCATCTGGATGAAAAATTTGCAGAAATTATAGAAGATATTGTCATAAATCCTCCACCACTAGGTCAGCGTTATGAAAAATTAAAGGAAGTTTTGATAAAGCGTGTGTCTTTGTCTGAGGAATCTCGAGTTAGACAACTTCTCAATAATGAAGAACTTGGAGATCAGAAGCCATCTCATTTCCTCAGACGCCTACGGTCTCTCGCTGGCTCGAATAAATCTGATGACAGCATTCTACGCCAATTATGGTTAAGCCGTTTACCACAGCAGGTACAGGCTATCTTGGCCTCTCAACCAGATTTAACATTAGACAAGATGGCTGATCTAGCTGACAATATAACTGAAGTTTTCAACCCTCCGCAAGTCATGCTTTGTACAACTACAACAACATCTCCAGGACCATCTACTTCATTTATGGAAATGGTGGAGAGGCGTTTTGACAAACTTACTAAAGAAATAGCAAGTCTAGCAGTTACCCAAGCTGAGTACCGTCCACGTGGACGCGGTAATTTCAGAGGACGATCAAATTCTAGAGGACGTTCCCAAAATGCATCCTCCGACAAATCCAACATATGTTGGTATCATAAAAAATTTAATATTAAGGCAACCAAATGTACAAAACCGTGTAGCTGGATGCCACCGGAAAACCAACCCGACAATCAGTAGAGGCGGCTACTGATTGTTCTCCTCCAGGCCGCCGGTTGTTTGTTACCGACAAGAAGACCCAACGCCAGTTCCTCGTAGACACTGGCTCAGATCTCTGTTGTTTCCCTAGAAGACTTCTAGAAGGCCGGTTACCATCACAAGAATATAATCTCAGCGCTGCGAATGGGAGTACAATTAAAACATATGGAAATATTCACCTCCGTTTAGACCTTGGTCTTAGACGCGATTTTAACTGGAATTTTGTAATTGCAGATGTTGGCATCCCCATCATTGGCTCGGATTTTCTGAGTTTTTATCATTTATTGCCTGATTGCCGACAAAAACGTCTCATCGATGGTTTAACCAAAATGTCTGTCTGCGCTTCCATCTCAGTGTCACACCAGGACAGTGTCAAATCTGTATTTATTGGTAACTCATGTTTTGCTAATATTTTGGCTGAGTTTCCAGATATTACTCGACCTCCCGGTTTACCTAGGATTATAAAGCACAACACTGTTCATTATATTAAAACCACAGATGGACCACCAGTGTCTTGCCGCCCCCGACGTTTGGCTCCCCAAAAACTTAGTGCAGCGAAACTCGAATTTGATGCAATGGTGCGGTGTGGAACTGCCCAACCCTCAAAAAGTGCATGGGCCTCTCCTTTGCATTTGACAACTAAGAAGGACAAAACCTGGCGTCCATGTGGCGACTATCGCGCTTTGAACGCTAGAACTGTCCCTGACCGATACCCAGTTCGGCATATTAACGACTTTGCCAATAGCCTCGCTGGTGCCACTGTTTTTAGCACCTGTGACTTAGTAAAAGCATATCATCAGATTCCCGTGTTTAAAGAGGATATACCGAAGACTGCCATTATTACCCCGTTTGGCCTCTTCGAATTTCCGGTTATGACCTTTGGTCTTCGCAATGCTGGTCAAACATTCCAGCGGTTTATAGACGAGGTCACACGGGGTCTCGATTTCTGTTTTCCATATGTTGATGACGTTCTGGTCTTCTCTCCAGATGAGGCAACTCACAAAGAACACCTCCGCACACTCTTTAGTCGATTCAAAGATCATGGAGTTGTAATCAATCCTTCAAAATGTGTTTTAGGTGTTAGCGAGGTTACATTTTTAGGCTACGTCATCAACGCCAAAGGCACGTGTCCTCCTCAAGATCGCGTCCAAAGCCTACTGGAATTCCAGCCTCCACAAACTGTGCAAGCGATGAGAAGATTCCTCGGCATGATCAATTTTTATCGCCGTTTTATACCGCACGCTGCAAAATTCCAGGCTCCATTAGTCGATGCCTTAGTTTCTACACACAGCAAAGGTGCTAAACCATTCCCTTGGTCACCCGAGCTTCTGAAACATTTTGAAGACTGCAAGAAAAGCCTCAGCGACGCCACTCTGCTGCAACACCCAATCAGCGGTGCCCCTTTAGGCCTCTTCACTGATGCTTCAAGCGTTCACATCGGTGCTTGTCTGCAACAGAAAACTAATGGAGATTGGTTCCCCCTTGCTTTCTTCAGCAAGAAACTCACTCCTCAGCAGACCCAGTGGCCAGCATATTATAGGGAGCTCTTAGCAGTGTACGAAAGCGTACAACACTTTCGCCATATTTTAGAAGTCCAGCATTGTACGATTTACACTGACCACAAGCCGCTACTCTATGCTTTCACACAGCGTCGGGAAAAATTGCCTCCCTCGCAACTTAATCAATTATCGTTCATTAGCGAATTCACTACTGATATCCGCCATATTAAAGGCGAAGATAATGTGGTTGCTGATGCCTTATCAAGAGTCGAAGCCATCAGCCTAGATCAAGAATATGAGATTCTCGACAAAGCACAGAAAGAGGACAATGAACTTACTAAATTATTAGAACCTGGCTCATCCAGACTTAAATTGGAAAAAGTTGATATACCTGGCACCGGTATTTCATTAATTTGCGACACTTCCACTGGCAGACCACGTCCCTACGTCCCTCCCAGTTTACGTCGTACTATCTTTAGTAAGCTACATAGCTTAAGTCATCCGGGTGCCAAGGCTTCGATACGACTCGTAGCTGACCGCTATGTTTGGCCTTCAATTAATAAAGACTGTCGAGAGTGGTCTCGCACGTGCGAGCCTTGCCAGCGGAGTAAAGTCTCAAGACACAACGTTGCCCCTTTGGGGACGTTTGATACACCATCTGGTCGTTTTCTCCATGTTCATTTGGACATAATCGGACCATTACCCGTCTGCGATGAATATCGTTACTGTCTTACAGCCATCGACAGGGTGACAAGATGGCCTGAAGTTTGGCCAATGCGGACCATCACAACTGAAGAAGTAGCCGAAACTTTTACACGTGAGTGGATATCTCGCTTTGGCGTGCCCTCAGTCGTAACTACAGACCGAGGTACGCAGTTCGAATCTGACCTATTTCGCAGATTAATGTGCAGTTTCGCCACCAAACGCATTCGAACAACGGCATACCATCCTTCATCAAATGGAATGGTCGAACGTGTTCACCGACAATTAAAAGCCTCTCTCATGTGTCATGGTAACTCATGGACGAAGGCCCTACCATTGGTGCTTTTAGGCATGCGTTCGGCTTATAAGGAAGACATCGGAGCCACCTCTGCTGAAATGCTTTTCGGTCAAACTCTACGCCTCCCTGGCGAACTTTTAGTTAACATCCCCAATTCAACAGTTTTTCAAGATTCTTCAGATTTTGTGGTCAAGTTGCGCCAACACATGGACTCAATCCGTCCGGTCCCTGCATCAAGACACTCTCAGCCCGGGCATTTTATTTTTAAAGAACTCGCCACTTGTTCTCACGTATTTCTGAGAGAGGACGCCGTCCGGCGCCCCCTCCAACCACCTTATACCGGCCCATATCAAGTAATCGAGAGATCCAGCGATGGAAAAACCATTACCATCAATTTAAAAGGAAAACCTGCAGTAGTAAGTGTGGACCGCGTGAAACCAGCTTTTAGGGAGCAACACAACACTCAAGATGTCCGGACACCGACACCTCCAGTAATAACGCCAACTCCACCTGCAGCAGCGCCGCTACCGAGCTTTCCACCTCCTGCTACGCCTGTATCCCAACCCGAACCATATATTACGCGTTCAGGGAGACATGTTAAATTTAAACAATTTTCTGATTAGCCTAATTTTCTTCGTGGGGGGGTGGTGTGGCGCCCTTACTCGCCACTATACTTTTTGTGTTTAGTGTGGCAACACTAGTTTTTAAGATTTGCATTATCTATGACCTATGTTCTCTCTCTCGATTATTACTACACATGAGACTATGTTATATTTTGTTACGCGCTTTAAAAACTCAATATATAGATGTTCAATATTTAAATAGTGGTGTTACTTCGTTGCCCAACTCCTGTAGATGCGAACATTATAAAAGGGGACGCGTCTTCACCTACAAGAGGTGCACGCACCAATCCCTAAAGAATCAATTGACAGTAATCAACACGCTGTGAAAAACCAACTAATGGTTCTGGTGCTGGTGGAGAATACTTCGAGAGGAAATTAAAAAAACTTCAACGGACAAGTGAAAAAACGAATGGCAACGGATAAGTGGCAAAACGAATCGCAACAAAATGTTAACTAGAAATTTTACGGGCAGGTTTTCAAATTACACAAGTACATTAACAATCTGCCCGTAAAGCTTCAAGTTAAAATTTTGTTGCGATTCGTTTTGCCACTTGTCTGTTGAAGTTTCACTTCTACAATGTGTCCCAGCACAAATTTCGATTTTTCGCAGGTTTACTGCAAATTATGATTTGCTAGATTAGGTACATTTTAATGAATTGATTTTTTATTTAAACATATTTTATTTTATCAAACAAAAAAACTGAATTCGATCGGGAAACAAAAAACGCATCCATAGTATACTCTAAAATTATGCCGCCTCTCACCACGTGTAGTCTAAATTTATGCCGCTCCTCCACGCGGCCGTAACGTTTTTTCGTGACACAAAAATCTTAAGACCCCCCGTTTATATAGAAGTTTCACTACAAAAATTTAGTACCATATTGGCTTATAAACCTAACATAGCAATCAGTATACGGCACTCCTATGTAATAGTTATCCACGCGTCTTTATTGGTTTAAATTTTGTATCGATATTCCATGAAAGCTACCACATTTTCTGAAATAAAATATTACCTATGCTCATTAAACCCCGTTATCGGAGTCACATATGTATTAAAATTCATGTTCAACGAAGTTACATTCACATTTTACATGTATGGGTAATTGACAATAACCACAAGACAAAAGCAAATTTCGTCGTCTTTGTCCGTCAATTGCAGTCCATTGTTGGATGCAACTACGCAAGCCTTCCCAAGTTTACGCCACATAGTTCTTCGCTTTGGTCATTCCGCTCCCACCAGCGGCCTAAACTACTTTTATCGAAGTACAAAGCAGACTCATTTCATGTGTAATTAAAATTGTGATAATATTCAAAATCTTTGAATACAGTAATTTATATACTAACTAGCTGATGCCCGCGACTTCTTCCGCGTGGTGCAGACTTTTAACTATCCCACGGGAACTCTTTAATTTTTCGGGATCAAAGGTATCGTATATGTTGACCAGGGATATAAGCTACCACCATACAAAATTTAATTTAAATCGGTCCAGTCGTTTCGGAGATTAGCCGGTACAAACATACAGACAAACAGAGAAACAAAAATTTGAAAAATATCTAAATTAATTCTATTTCACTTTTTACATCCCCCTGACTCGGTTTTTAGCATTATTTTTCATTGTACAGAAATTCGACCTCTACAGTTTTATTATATGTATAGACTACGCTTATTAATTTGTAAATGTTTGCCAGGTGGTAGGGTATTTGCTCGACTGGATGGCGACCACCCCTGGTCTAGAGTATGACGTCATAACAACCTTGTGTGTTGTGTTCCGGCATTAGTGATCAGGTTCCAGTCTCCTTTAAGAGAGCAGGCAGCAGCGCATTTGTAGCACCTTTAGTGTTGCAAATGTCCATAGGTGATGGTAACCCCTTTCCATCAAGTGGACCGTCTGCCTGTCTGCTGAACTCCGGCAATAAAAAAAAATGTAAATTCCTCATTAATTCAAGGGATATTTTAAAATGAATAATAGCAAAGAAGCTGGGCGAGTTAAGAAAATTATATTTATTATAAAATATTACAATCTCAAGTAAGATACTAATTACATTCTAAGATGTGGAGACGTAGTTGACAGAAAATTTATTGTGCAAATAAATATTGTTATCTTCAGATATGTGTAGTCTGACTAAATAATGATGTAGAATGATTAAAATATTTCGAAGTATGTATAGTCGCGTTATGAAAAATTTCTTCACCGAAAAATCCATTTTTGCTTGCATGGGTACAAGAAACAGTACTGCCAACATTTTAAGAAATGTTACGTTTATAAAATATAGAAATATTAAAAAAAAATTGCAATGTTGACAATGACCGACACTGAGATTAACAATAGTTTTAATCATCAGAAAGAAATGTTATAAATACTAAAATCAATAAAAGGGATTTAGGTACATCTCTAAATAGGTAGAACATTTTAAAAGTGACTTGGTCTATGTTTAATTATTCACCGTCTTGGGAATAAACAGATTAGCATGTTTGATACATTATATAGGTACTTTTAATATCGGGGATCAATATGTAAAGCTTTTTATGCCGAAAAATGTACGGATACAAATTTAAATCAACGACGTTGATTGAGGTATAATATTTATGATCTAAGTATATAGTAAACGGTGAACTTTCTATTATCAATATTTTTCTTTATTTACGTTGTATATAGTTAATATAATTATAACTGTTAATCCCTCAAGTAAAAAAGTAGTTTCTACAAAAATTAGGCGACCAAACCACATAAAGAGCCTTAGTAACATATAAAGTTTAAAGATAAGCGAGATAATAAAAAGAAATTACAACGGCAAAATTAAATATTAAGGTTATACTTTAACAAGGATTTAGGATGATTATGTGTTATTGTATGTACCTAACATTTAATTAAATTATTAACAAAACGACATAGTAATTCCAGGAATTGCCGCATGCGCAGTGAACGGGCCCTAGCCTAGCTATTCGCAGAAAACCAATGGTTGCCTAAGCAATGACAATGTAATTGCTAAGTTTTCGATAGCTGAATAGACAAATATGTACACACGTTTTCAGCCAAGAATGTAATTTGAGATGTTGCGACAAATAAAGAGTGCAAAGTTGTTTTTAAGGGTTTCGCTAATACTGATCTGCATCCGATTCGTATTATGTGCCTTTTATTGATTACAATTTTCATGGATGATTTCCCTCCTATGTCCAGGCTTAAAGAGTAGCGGCGCAATTATGAGTACTACTGAGAACTTATTAAAGCGTCTTAATTTTAATTCTCGCATAAAGTATCGATATCTCAGAAAAAATAATAATATAAAATATCTCGTTTAGGAGAAACCTATTATTATCTTAACTATATTTTATACCTTTCAAACATTTGAGTGTAAAAGTTATAACAAAATTAAATAATACCTAGTCCTTCATTATTATGCATTCATTACCCAGTGACTATCTACTAACATTATAGAAACTAATAATAAATGTGCAAGTTATTTTATTTATTATATCGATTTTTGGTATATACCTACACGCCTATACGTATTGTGACTGTAAATTTACGAAAGCGTATTCAAATGAAAGGATAGTACTTTCGTTAATAAGGATGAACCATGACAATTTTTATACCAAAGAAATCCCGTAAATCTACGGAATTTTTGTATTTAAAGGTTACGAAAGCGATTATTTCTTTATTTTACATTAACTCGATCTTTGTTAATTTTATACATTTTTAATCAGATAGACTTTTGGGTTTTACCAATGATGATGATTTATTAATATAAAATTCGCAGAAACGTACATTATAAATAAAAGTTAGTGCTACATCTATTCACTAAATGAAAGCGTTAGTTCATGGTAAGGAATAACCAAATTAATATGTTATCCAATATGAAACAAACGCGAGTATCATTTTCTTCATATTACACATCCACACAATATCAAATACGAGGAAACAGGGGAAATTAGGTGTCCCACTTTTGCAGACGAGATTACCGAGAAAGAGTTGCAACGGCGTTTCGTTTAAATGATAATAGGTACGTGGCATGATGAAATTGGCATTCTTATGTTCTAACACGATGAATTAGTTGCGCTTTACAATCTGCGATTAAATTATATCTATATAAGTATCTACCTAGTTAAATAGCAAAAACACAGTTGTGTAGGTATACGATAGCAATTATGGAGGCAGTAGTCCTTTACATGAGTCGTTCTTGTAATACAAGGACCACAAAGTCGTACACGGCGGTGTATCGAGTGATATTTGCAATTACCGACAGGCGGCATACATATCTGTCGGCAATTTGCCGCTCCTCCGCGAGCCTCGGCGATCGGCTTCTCGGAAACGCAGTTGCATCAACCCAGCTAGCGCGATTAACGCACTAATTACTGTACCGCGCGGCGAACAACCGCACCGACTCAGTAAACCACCAACGCACACCAGCGTCCTACACCCTCATTAAAACATTTATTTCTCTTTAATTAATTAAAAATACTATAGTGTAATTAAAAGAGAAGTTCTTTGAATTCGCGTTTACTTAATACTTATAATGATCATATCAAGATTGGTTTGACAATCAGTATCAAAAAGTATTTTAAAATTGCAATACTAGTCTAATAAAATGTATAAGAATACAACACACACTTCTATTAAATGAATGTTTGTCTATGTTTGTTATTATCACATCATTAGAAACAATAGCTTTCCAATTCTTTTTTTTTTAACATGACCTTGAACTGTTTGTGGATCTAGTTAGTATCAACAATTTAATGACATATTCAAGTTTTAGTATAATCTTCAAAGCATCAGACAAAAGCCGAATCCTTATAAGCCTTACCCCAAAATAATCACATGACACTAAACAGTTGACGACTTCCAGACACAAATTTTTTCATGAACCCTTTTTAAACTCAAATTTTACTGTTACACCATTACCATAGTTTGTTATAAATAGAACTTGTGCTTACAAAAACAAAGTTGAGAATAATTGAGCATATGCATTTATATATTAATTTTCTGATGATAAAAATTGAATGAAGTGAATAATATTTAATTATGATTATATTAATATGGCAAGCAAAAACTTTGTACCCCTTTTTACGAAAATTGCGCAGACAGAGGAGTATGAAATTTCGCACATTTATAGTTTATATAGAGGTGTGCAGATTGCTATTTTTTTTAATTCATGCAAAAAACATACATTAAATCAATAAAAAAAACATTACACACACACTCCCATGTATTTGACACACACAGGCATACATACTCTTTTGTTTATTAAAAAAAAACTGTGATTTTATAAGTATAGTCTTCGACAACAGAACCTTAATAATTTTCAAACTTATAATTTAAATTAATTATGGTCAAGTTTTGACCACTGGGCGACCACTAGTTATTATAATACCTGTATTGTAATAATAATCTTCATTTTTTAAATAGGGTTATAATTACTTTGTTAATGGCAATATAAACTAAAATACTGCCTCATATCACAACAAACTCTCTTTAGATCATTCGGGTCTTAAAAGAGCTAGAGCAATATGTGTATTTTAGATTTCTAGGCTCAATCTAGCTCTTGAAAGAGAGATGTGGTTTCGATTTCTATTCTCTCTCTACTGAGCTAAATATGCTAAAGAGCCAAAGGAGTTTTTTTTTATTGCATGAGTTCAGCAGACAGGTAGTGGTCCACCTGATGGAAAGCGGTTACCATTGCCTATGAACATTTGTAAGACCAAAAGTGCTACCAATGTGCTGTGACTGTAAAGGGATATTGGAACCTGGCTACTAATGGCGGAACATAACTCAAGGATATTATGGAGGCATACCCTAGACCAGGGGTGGTAGCCATTCAGACAAGCAAATACCCTATCACCGGCAGAGGGTTCCTTTGTCACCTCTTACAACAGGCCGCCCGGCCACAGAAAACTGCATATTCTTTCTCTATTCCTGCACGGATAGAAACAGTGATACAGTTCTTCTGAGCTAAAGATAAGTCATTGTTTCAGATATGATTCTGTTATGTTGAACTTTTACACCTTATTATTACACTCTAGCTCGAGCATTATCATATTAACAATTTTTTTGGTAATATAATATAAAGTAAAAGTTTTTGTATTGTAAAATATAAAATTACGAGTTTTCTTGGGATATATATGTCCAGATGATAACACATGAGTAAAAAAACTGATTGTAGTCTTTTACATTAAAATGACTTTCACGAACATTATAATGGAATAGTTTGTATAGATATTTTTGATTTTATAAGCGATAATTTTCCTTTCCAATGTATTATTACTAAATTAGAAAGTAACATAGCAAAGAAAGGAAATAACATAGCAAAGATGATCATGAATGAAGTTCAATAACAGCAAATAAAAAGTAACAGAAATTGCGGTTCTTATTCAGCAGCTACATATTGTTGAAACCAAATATTACTCACCAAACTCGCTTGATGACAATCCAACTTTCCAAGAATTGTAATTTCAACAAACTTTTAAAACTTCTTAGAATTAGTATCACAGTCTTTTACGTAGCACTGCACCTTAGTAAATGTCTATCGATTTCTCAAATTAATATGACATACTTAACAAATATCTGTAATTAAATTGTTGGACGTGTATTTATTTTGTTGTGTTATTTCTTCCAACTAAACCTTCTAACTCTAATGAAAGCGTGCAACTGAAAATAAGTTAAAATGACAGATCTGAGATCAAACAAAAAAGAAAGATTACGAAAACATCACATTTTTTATTTGACGTCAAATTAGTTGACATTGACAGTATGTAATTATTGTTGTTTTATTCGCCAGAAAGGCAGACGAAGGAACATAATCTATACAGCTTTGTCTAATGTAGCTATGGGTATCCTAAATAACAGACATCTTGTGAAAACTCGAAGTATGAAAAGAACATTTCAGTTCACATTTTCTCTTGCAATTTATCACTTATTTTAGGGCAATTCTTAAGATACTATTTTGAAAATAAAACTGGCCCCACTTCAAGTTCCTATTAAAAACTCCGATGTAACTGAATTTGTCAAGAAATTATGAAAATAAGGTCAACATTGTCGTTCTTATAGCAACACAGACAGCATACATAAAAATTATATGGCACTTATGGCAGACAGTACCAATAGGCCTTTAATCCAAAGAATTAAAATTTGTACTCTAGAAATGTTAAAGATGTTTCCAATTATAATTACAATAAATTTTTTAAAATTTATGTTTAATGTTTAAATTATAATTATACATGATTAAGATGCTCTCAAAATCAGGAATATTATTTACTACTATTACTTCTTTTTCGGTTTAGCTACTGATCTCTTGGTATTTTTTAAAAATCGAAAGGCTCCAATTGCTTGCCGCACCATGATGCCCCGCCACCAAGATTGTATTCGTGTTGCCGAAGCACGCAACCGAGCCTCCCGTGCCAGTCGTGCAGCACGTTCACTTTTGAAGGTTAGCCAAGCTCTTATTTCACCAGCATGTAAATTGAACTGAAAATATATTAATGAATATAGATGTATACAATGTACTCTGTATATAGATGTGCTAATACCACGTGCTAGCGACAGTTTAAACTAAATAAATGAATATCTGAAGCAATAAATATTAAATGTGAAACTTTTTATACACCTTTGAATTAATATATTTTTTACTGCTATCCAGCAGCAGTAGAGAAGCTAAGTGGCTGTGGCTGAACTACCAATATGCTGCAGATCTTGAAGGAAGAATTGATACCGAACCACTGATCCCGGAACAAAACTCAAGGTTCTTATGGCGGCAGGGGTGGTCGCCATCCATATGGGCAAAGAAAGGCCTTATTAAAAATAGAGAACCTCTTGGGCTTAGGCGTGTTTTAATGCCGACATGTCACATGTCGACTCGTTATAATATTATATACATAATAGAACATAATTATGTACTTATTAAGTACTAAAGAAAAGATAAAAAATCTTTATGTATTTAGAAATAGACTTATTAATGAAAATTTAACTGTTATTTATAGAATTTGATTCCCCAAACAGGGTTATTTAAAAATTGAGGCTCAACAGTGGGTGAGGGTGAATAAAAGAATTAACCCAATTAACACACCATTTACTTCTCCTATATCAAACACAACATTAAAGGCAAGGAACTTATAATTAGCTTACATCCAGCCGACAAAAAAAATACAGAACACCTCTAACTTAGGTGTAGGTTAATTAGCACTCCCCCAAGACCCTACCAGGCTAGCTACGTTCAGGGGGTGAATTCGGCTATGAGCTAACCAAATGCATAAGAGTGGTATATGAGTTGAACTTAGTTAAATCAAGTAGTAAGTAACAAAAAAGAATAATAAAAGGGTGGACGCCACCTATTGACCCTCGAAGGAAGATAACTTGCAACAGGACAAGTACTAGTAGGGTGATGTGTCGATTGGAGTCAGAGCCGACCCATCTGGAACCCCTCTCTTCGACGGTCTAGCCACTTGTGCCGCTGGGCGCAGCCCTCTACTACGAACCTCACTAGGAGGTAAAAAAAAAATTGAGGAAGGCGGTCCCGGACAGCGGTCTGCGCCTCCAGGATCCCGCCGAATCCTGTTTCCTGCTCTACTTCAATCTGAGTATTTATTCTGTTGTTAGGCACACATATTCACAACCGGTATGAGATTAAACTCTCACGTATTATTATACATACATACATACATAACTTCATGCCAGTTCCCTTGTGGGGTAGGCACGAACAACAGAGCGCCATTTAGGCCCATTCTTACACACCTCACTTGCTTCTTTGACATTCATAACTCTTGTCATGTACACTCGTCTGTTCTTAAGGCTCCTGACATCACCCTCTGCTAGTACACGGATCAATTTGATCATGGAAGGTGTGTCGTGGCCTTCCACGACTTCTGCATCCATCCACTTTTGCATTGTATATCTGTTTAGTCATTCTTTTATCATGCATTCTTTCCACATGCCCGAACCACCGGAGCATTCCTTTCCTTACCTTCATCCCGACACCCTCTTTCAGACCAACTCTCTTTCTTACTTCGCTATTACGAACGCGGTCCGCGAGCGTTACTCCGCAGATTTTGCGCAGTGCTCGCATCTCAACCGCGTTTACTCTACTTTCATGCTCTTTCTTCCATACCCAACTCTCGCTTCCATACGTGAGCGTAGGTACCAGCACCGCGTTGTGTATGATGAGCTGGGCCTTCTGGCTGAGGTTCTTAGCGCCTAGAAGTTTACCTAACGCTCCACGTATTCTTCTTGAGGAAAAGGCTCGCTAAGGGTCGCTTTGGGTATTTATACCACACGCTAAACACTTTTTGAAACAACTCTAGTGTAGAACTGTGTATTATGAATTATGAAAGACGTTCCAAAACGTAGGTTGTCATTTTGACAACTACGGCTGTCGAAACGCTGGGCGCTGGCAACCAGGTCCTTTAGCCCTTGCGTGTAGGTCACAATTTGAATACCTTTTGCTCTGATCGGCCTGTGAGACGACGGCTAACCATCGTACGTCGCTTTTATAAAAGCTACGAGGCTTTTTATCTGATTAGCCATTCCCCATTATTTGATTGGTTAATCATACTGGCTTTAACTATCACGCACTAATGTCAGGAATCAAAAACGTAGTTACGGACGGTCGGACAATAGAGGCGCTGATAGTCTACACGTCTAAATTCTTTAAATAATGAAATTCTTCGTTATGTAATTTATATTTATATAAGTTTCCGCTACAATATTTTATTAATTTAATTATTCCCTATTCGATTACTGCAAATATTTCATAGACTAAAACCATACAGTGAATGAACGTCTAGCTTGCTTTCGGCCGCGTACTTCTAGATGTCGCTAGACGTAATAAAATCTACCTTACAAGACTGAAGAAGACAAATTAACATCGACATTTAATTTTATAGAAGAACCCTATATCTACAAGTCGGAAGCGCACACCACCAAGGCCACTTGTTTACGTTCAGCTCAGGTCTATTACGTCTCTACAATTTAGGGGGATTTAAGTGAATGATTTGTGTTAAGATCACAGCAAGTGAAGATCCATTGTGCCTGCCTACCCTCATGGGAAGCAGGCCATGAACAGATCACCGAAGCCAATTTGTTGGCTATGTGTAAGCAGTCTTACAAAAATATTCGTACAGGAACGTTTTTATCCGTGCAGGAACGGAGAAAGAATACAATTTCGTGCGGCCGGGCGGCCTGTCGTAAGAGGCGACAAAACCACCCACAGCCAGGTGGTGGGGCATTTGCCCGACTGGATGGCGACCACCACTCGTCTAAAGTATGTCGCCATAACAACCTTGAGTTGTGTTCCGACATCAGTGACCAGGTTCCAGTCTCCCTTAAGAGAGCAGCAGCGCATTTGTAGCACCTTTGGTGTTGCAAATGTCCATAGGCGATGGTAACCGCTTTCCATCAAGTGGGCCGTCTGCCTGTCTGCTGAACTCCTGCAATAAAAAAATAAAAAAAAGGCGATGGTAACCACTTTCCATCAAGTGGGCCGTCTGCCTATCTGCTGAACTCCTGCAATGAAAAAAAAAAACAAAATCAAATATAGTCACTCATAAAAGTATAGCTTATATTATAATACCTACCAGTTTTTGTAGTTCTTTCCTTCTTTTATCAACCACTCGTAACTGGTCACATATTTTTGATAGATTTCGATTTATTCTGGCAGTGTCAATAGAAAAACGTTGCTGCCAATACTCCAAACTATCTTCAAGTTCCTAGAATTATTTTATTTAGTAATTTATTATTTAACTTTTAGGGCTTCGTAGTCATTTTTTCACAACCGTTGTTTATTTTGTTGAAGCAGGGGGAATACGTTTCGTACAATACCGGGCCCTTTGCGACGGTTAGACCTTACGCGGTGAGATTAAGCGCCGCATAGCGTGTGTCGGACTCTGATACAGACGTTCTCAACTACACCACTAAATCTCAACCTGCCTCACATGCACCCGCGCTTGAGGTGTAAGACAATGAGATTTAGAACGTAGTTACACCCATGTTCATCCACGCATCAAGGTTTAAATTACCTCGGAAGCAGAGTGACCCACTTCACCAACAGAGACTTAGTTCCACCGCATCCCCAAACGCTGGTGGACCCCTATGATGGAATCACGGGAGGAGATTTTGCGCATATCTGCGCTTCCGGACACTAGACTGACGTCGGTACCCATCAGTCGCATGCCCACCTCTCTCCCTCAATCGTACGGCGGCTTCCTTGCAAGATATTAAAGCCTCGCAGAAAGCAGATGCCTCCAGTGATCTTCGCTGTGCAGCATGGCCTCGACCAAGCTACCCAGCGAGTCGATCGGCCCCAGTACGACCTCGAGCTCGAACCTTGAGGTGCCCATACATCGAAATCAACTAGCGTATAGAATGCAGTGTCTAGAAAACCGCACTCGCGGCACTGAGGGGAAGACAGGCATCCCACAATCTGATGCAGATACTTATCCAAACACCCTTGTCCGGTTAGTATCTGCATCATCCTGAGGGTCAGGGTCTCACGTTTCCGTATGACCCATCGCAGCAGGTGTGGGCGCACGGCCTCCACGGTATCAGTGCCAGCCTCTGGAGACTCTTAAGTCTCTTGACCAGGTTAGGGTCACCGTTCCGCGTTCTGCCTTTAACTCTGCCCGACAATAAACTAAGTCCCTAGCAAGGGCATCCTGTCGGGAGCGACGATCTTTGGCAAGTACGTCCGCCTGGAGAAGCTAGGGTGGATGGCCTACCAAGAGTGTCGCCGCCGTCCATGACACTGTACGATATCCCCGTATGGACCCCACCATCAGGACCTGTTGAGCTCGTCTCAACAAAGTCTTATTGTGGCGGTGTGGTTCCACACAGGTGCCCCGTACAGGGGCATACTATGAAGGATGCCGGAATAAAGCCTCCTAGCCGTCCCGCCTTGTCCCCCCACGTTGGGGAAAAGTCGGGCGAGGGCGCCTGCGGACCTAACCAGTCTAAGAACTAGGTGTGCAAAGTGCGCTTTAAACAGCCATTTCCCATCAAGTACGAGCCACAGATAAAATATCTGGGGCTTGTACTTGATGGGAAATGGCTGTTTAAGCCGAATGGAGAGCCTTTGGACTGTAACGGACAAGTCCACGGGGATATTCCAAAAACGCCTATGGAACATGAGAACCTCCGTTTTGGCGAGGGAGCCCCTTTAGCCCAGCCCACCTATAAGTTGAACCACGGGTGCCAACCCGGCCGGCGTTGGCGAGGTCCACGACTTCCGCGCGTGACACAGCGCGTGCCGTGAGTGAGAGTGTCATCCGTAAAGCAGGTTAACCCTATCCTGGGCATAATCGGCCCCCGAAGGATCCAGTCGTAACCAACGTACCACAGAATAGCCCGAGGACCGAGCCTTGCAGAACGCCACCCGCGACGCGTCTCCTACTTATCTCGCGCCCAGACTGACCACCCTCCCAAAGGATGTACCTGTGCTGGAGGTACGCGCCCAACAGCCTCGTGAGTAACGGGGGAACTCCGTGTGACCGGAGCCCCTGCCTGATCATCTCACGAGGGAGGCTGATAAAGGCGTTCGCTACGTAGAGCGATACCTCCAGGACATTATCCTTCGCTTGGATGGCTTTGTCTGTAACTGAATGGGTTGAAGGCGTCCAAAGTGGAGCGCCCTCGACGGGAACCAGAAGGTTGCCCTGCGCGGCGAACGCCTTGGCTGCGGTGATGGGGCACAACACGTAGGATATATATGTGCCCATCCTCCTGGGCCGGTACCTATACTCGTGACTTTCACATTGTCGCGTGAGCAGTTGCCCCGCAAGCAATGGCATGACTCAACGCCTCTGGTGTGGCCGAATCATTTTGGCACATCCCTTATGAAATCGTCGTGTATCTTCCTTATAGATAAAATAGCATAAGGTGTAACTTATATTACGCTACAGTCACTACACAAAAATTAGGGGTGATCGGCATTTTCGTGTAAATAGAGTACCTTAACTTGCAATTCATAAGCTTTTATAATTTCTTCATACACACGCTTTTCATGTTCAGTGCGACGGTTCGGAACTTCGTCATTTTTATCTTTGTACTCAAGCTCTTGTGACTCAGCTCGAGCTAGCAACCATTTCTCCGTGTAGCAAAAACGAGCGTTTGCGTTTAGTAGGTCATCCTGAAATTACGTATAAGATAAAGTGAAGTGTAATTAAATATCATAAAGGCGGTTGGATGTAATGATCTTTATCAGCACTCTGCTTTGTACTCTACGTACAGATTAAGGCTAGTTTCAGAGTCACGGCGACCACCCCCGCGTGTGGGTGGGTGTCAAGCGCGTTTTGTCCTATTGTACTCGCTCATTAGCATCATTAGCCAGGTGTTACATGCTAATTCTAGGAAGCTGTGGCGACGTTGTCGGACGAACATATATTTGCATTTGCATTTGTGGAGCATAAAAGGACGGCCACAAGGAAAGAGAGGAAGGCTGTTCAACGACAACTACGATACGGACGTGACTTGTGTACTACAACCGGGAATCTAATAGTGACGGACTTTACGCGTTTTATTGAATTACGACCTTCTGCATTAAGTTTGGATTTGTTGTGTTCGGTTATATTTGTACCTGTATTATACGTGTTTGTATAGTTCTAATAAACTCTATAATAATTCCAACGGCATTTTAATTCGAGTCTCGCAACTCGTAACATTATACTACATTGAAGAAAAATATTGCCACTAGCGTAATAAAAAAGGACATAAAGCTATATAAAATACAGAAACTTGTAGAAACATTATTTTAAGAACTTAACTAGTACACTTCCTTACATTAATTTTATCCTTCAGAAGTGCGATCTTGCGGTCCATGAATCGTAGCTGGATCTCACACTGTGTTTGCTTTGATAATAATTCTTCTGAAATTTGCTGGCATTTACTGTGGATATTATTAGTATAAAAAACTTATTCAAAATATTAATATATAATTCAACCACATCGTTCTTATTTTTTTTTTTGTTAATCAATAATCCCGGCAAATAACAAGAAAATGGACTATCACGTTGATGTCATACGCTGCTGTATTGAAATTATTTTCGTATTATAAGGATCTTCATAAAATTTTACGATCTTATTCATATTGAGTTAGAGTAAATTTGAAGGCTTCTTTGAGAACCATAAAGAGGTCTTCAAACTTATCCTAACTTAATATTAATAAAAACATTAATCTATAGATATATTATCGCTATCTATATGTATACATACAATTAAACTCATTATAGCAAATTCTTAGTCTATGTTCCTGATCTATGCTTTTAGTTTTAGGAACAACTATCAGTCCGAGTGGAACAAATATTGAATGGGTCAGACTCAATTATTAAATATCTAACGCAGTTAATTAAATGAGTTGAAAACTAAAATATCACATCACCCACACCAATAGGCACGAATAAATTACATAGACAATAGATCGCAAGCTGCTGTTTTATAATAATTACATATCGAGTTTAGTAAAGATCCCGAGCGCTTTCCGCAGGGCTCTTTGCTTGGACCTTTGTTTTTTATTATTTATGTCAATGATATTGAGAACTGTTTGTGAACATCCAAATTAGTGTGCTTCGCAGACGACATGAAAGTATTTTCAACCATATTTTCAGTGGATGATATGCATGCTCTTCAGCAACACTTACTGCGCCAGGAACATTACTGTACCATCGGCCAACTCGATCTTAATCCCTCAAATGCTCCCTCGTGACGTTCAGACTAAAAGAGAATGTCATATTAACCCGTTATCGAGTCAGATGTTGCCAAAGACTAACGAAATCCGTGATCTAGGTGTGCACCACGCAAGCTAACATTTGACGTTCATGTCAACAAAATAGTCAGTAAAACTTCTAAGTCACTTGGTTTCATTTTACGAATATCGAATTGCTTCAGTGAAATTAAAACGCTAAAAACTTTATACTGTACGTAAGTTAGAAGTCATTTAGAGTATGCATCTCATATATGACTCCCTCGCTATCATGAATATTTTGACCGCATTGAAAGTAAGCAAAAGCGTTTTATTCGACATCTTGCTTTCAGTCATCTAATGAGGAATAGTTATTGATTCAGTTAATAAAATTATTAATTGGAACTCTTTCAATTACAATAGGTATGAAACTATGGTTTGCCCCGCAAATTTCGGAACATTGACCAAAAAATAATCCAGGTCGATTTAAAAAAAAATTAGTTTGATTAAGGCGACCTGGGTTAGCATCTACTTTAACTCCTAAAGCTGGGATTGTTCATGAATGAATTACATCAGTAGCAGTTATACCCCGTCACCGGGGGGTAGTTGTCCCCCGGGAATTTGGACCGGGGCAAAGAGTAGACTCGAAGCCCCACACCGGCTCTGCCATCATTAGGCAGAGACGATGACCCTCGATCGCCTCCGGCATCTTCTCTCACGGTCAAGTATACACATATTGGTCAGTATATACACACATAAGGAAGACTAAGAAGACCAGGAAGAACAAGGAGCATTCGGAAGACTCTACAGCCAACGGACTCTCAGCGTGTCTACGTCGATATTGTGAACCACCAGTGATTGTAATTAATGCCACTATTATTGATCGGTGTAATCGATACAAGTAGTGCTACCTACGTTCAGTGTAACGTCCGGGGCTAGTGCTAAGTTGTGTTAGTTAACCTCGAACGTGCCGTTTGATACAGTTGTGCTGATCGCACCTGTTGCTATTGTAGCGCCTATAAATAAATTCAGTCAACTTGCTAAGGGGTGTTTCATTTAGGGCGACCCCTGAGCCCGCACGCTCAACAATGAGGGTGCCTGAGTCATTGAGCTGTTCAAACTAATATAAAATAATTTAAACATAAAAGTTAGATAAAATCAACTAACAACTCACCATCTTAACTCCTCATAGTATTGCCGTTTCCTATTTGCAGATAACGCTCGCTGGTTGAGAAAGTTAGCAGCTTCTTGAAGAGTATGCCATTTGCCTGTTTCTGCCATTTCTATTAGAGTTTGACGAATTACGTTGTGGAGTATTTTACTGCGATGTAGGTAATTTCAATGAATATTTTTTATCTTTGATCCTTTAAGCTTAATAACATAACACGGACAAATTAAAAAATTTACAAGTTCAAAGTATTTTGCATTACAAAAGTTTAGATTTTATTTATTTATTTTAATAAGGTTTACAGATAAACAATTATTTAAATTAAGTAGGTATATAAATACAAACATTGCTAATTACAAGCCTTAATTAAAACTACGTTTTAACGGTTTTGTGTGTACTAGTAGCAAAAACTCATGAAAATACTATACAAGCCTTAAGATTAGAGATTATCTAGTGACACAGTTTTAATTAAATTTATAATAGATAAATTAAATTTTCGTTTCGTAAAATGATTACAAGCTTCACGATTTGTTTTTTTTATTTACTACAATTTGAATACCTACCTACAGAAAACATAATCTTAGTTAGGAAAATATAATGTCATAGTTGATTATTTCTCACTAAAAATAAATAAAAAATCAGGTGCTGAGAAGAGGTGTAAAGTGGAAATATCGCCAATTATTTCAAGTGGAGTATACCATGCCGGCAGTGGTTTCCACAGAATATATTTACACAACATTAATATAAAATACATAAATATTTGAGAATATCAACTGCTATCAGTAGGTTTTAAAATGACCAAAAACTACTATGGATACTATGTATAAAATGACCAAGAATACTAGGAATGACGACAACTTCAGTATTGTGTTGTCTTGATGGTAATTCCACTGTGTTCGCTAGGTGACACTAGTAGCCATTTATCATATTTCGTAATATAATAATATGTGGAAACATATGTCCTGACTATTCTAATATGAAATAGAAAATAGATTAATTAAGACATTAAATTAAATTATTCTCTAAAAATATCTTTCAGTTCTTAAACCAGTTTCAGTTATACAACGTCAATAAACGAGAGAAGAATGACCTCTTGCGCTATCTAGTCATGTACTATTTAGCATTTTAGCATGGATGATTAAGGCGACTACAGCGCCATCTTAAGGGGTAGAACATACCGGTCCCTTGTGACCTTTTCGCTTTGAATTTTTCCTATTCCATCCGTTGTCAGGCATTGTTGCGCTCGTAGCTCGGCGCAACCTTCTGAAACCGTTAGAGGGCAATAGGAGCTACTTACATTGAAGACAACGAAATATCTTTATAGTATATCTTTTAAGTATATCTTCTTATACTTTCAGTGATAGAATAAAATTTACTGCTTGACAACCGTACTCGATTGAATTTGAATGAAAGTAAATGCCCAAATTGCGTGTTATTACTATTATCCCTTGAGATTGAGATGAAATATCCAGAGGATCTAAAGTTCTAAAGGTATAAATAAATAAATATCTGGCATAGTGTCGTATCTGAGAACATCGACTCCCAAAATAACATTTGAATTTTGGGTTTTCTCAAATCTAATTTCTAAGAAGAAAAATAATGTGTCATATCTTGACAATGCATAATGCTAATTTATCGCCTTCATTGGCGTGAATGCCATACATAGCTTGTATCTTTAATATTTATGCTTTCTTCCTGTCTTTAAGTCTTATTTCTTTTCCACATTCCTTTATGACAATACATCATTTTCTTTCTTTCAACGCTGCGCAGGCTCTGTGTTTGTGAAAAGTGGGCCCGTGGCGGCCACTTTCCCGACCACCAGACCATAGTTAAGACGTCGATTTGTTAACTCCTTTTTTGTTCACCTTCTCATTAGAAGATTCTCCAAATTACAAACTTAATAGAACAATATGTACTTACCGAGAATTCGCATTTGAAGCAAAACGACTTCCAAAGTTAGTGCAATCAATAATGCATCCATGTTACTTATTCTAAAAATACAACATACATACATTAAAAATAATATATATATATTGTTTTGATTACAATGACTAAATGCTTAGAAGGTATCTTCTAGAGTTTACTACCCGTGGCTTAAACTCTAGAAAGTGACTCTAGTTTACTTACATAAAAACTTAATTAGGCTTTTTATAAACCTACTAGCGAGCCCAACAGACGTTGTCCTTTCCTAAACAACAAAATTTAGAACCCGACTGCAACGCCACCTACCGGGTATAATAGTGAATCTATATCATTGAACACACACAATTTCATCAAAATCGGTCCAACCGAGTGAGGTTTAAGTGAGGTTGATCGTTAATTCCCGCGGGCCTTTGAGAATATTTTTGTCACAGTGAGGAAAATTTCCTCTAAACAAAGCTTAGGGTTTTACTTAGAGAAAATTTTCCTTCTAATCCCTACCTAAGATAGGACATATCACAATTTACAAGATGGCACTTACTATGTGCCCAATCAGGACAGTAGTTTCATATGTCCTGACTGATGACTCCGATTGACAAAACCTATCTAAAAGTCAGACGATCTTGTCTACAAGTGAGCCCAATGAACAATGTACCAAAATTTTCACAAAAACTAAACTAACTATCTGCACAACTCATCAATCTGGGAGCTATCGATTAAAATAATAATAAACAATTCCCATAACTGATTAGGACCCAACACAAAATTTTACCACATACTACGTGGACACCCGGTAGCCATGAAATCCTTATGACCGGTATGCAAGATTGTTGTAGATTCATTGTATTGAATTGAATGAAACAGCTTGATACAGTATTCAACAAGATTATAAGCTGTTCCCCAATTTATCCTAACAACCAGCAAAATAAAATTTATTGAAGCCATCTATCTTGCTCCCATTGTTCCCCTTGTTGCCACCGATGTCAACTCGTTGGTCTAGTAGTAGGTAAGTTAATTGAAGTTTTAAGTTTTAAATGTATTGTACAAACTTGAACCATTTACAGATTTATTATAATATAGATAGATATACCTTTAGTGAAAAAAAAAATCTAACTGATGGTGAAAACCGCTCAAAATTCGTTGCGGGGTTTAGGAGGAGTTAGTGGATATACCGACAGACAGACGCGGAAAGCGACTTTGTTTTACATTATACTAGCTTCTGCCAGCGACTTCGTCCGCGTGGAATAGTTATTTTGGGCTAACGCTAACTTTTACCCGGCACTTTGTTTACGTAGAAGATGAAAATATTTTTAAATCCAATCAGTGCCCTTGCACATCATAAATGCGCACGCAGTACTTGATCATTATTTTGCTGCGATGTTATTTTAAAACTGCGATGTCTCCTAAGATATTGATTGAAATCGAATGATATAAATGGCAATTTTGTTTTAAATTAAATATTTGTGACGAATAACGTATTTATTTGGATAAGGATTAATATCATGTTTATGAAAACACCTTCGCAATTAATGCATTATTTTAGAACAAATTTGGTTAGCATTAAAAAGGTTATATAGTGAGCCAACCTTAAAAGATAGACATATGCTGTCCCGGACTTTTTTTTTAGGACTTTTAAAAGGGAACAATTCTGTCACACATATTTTTTGCAAAACTTTAACCGTTTACGCAGCGCAGGCTCTCAAAAAATACCCCTCGATTTTAAAACATTCTTCAATGGTGCTCCGCTCCTATTGGTCTTAGCGTGATGATATAAAGACTATATAGCCTTGCTCGATAAATGGACTATCTAACACTGAAATAATTTTTCAAATCAGACCAGTAGTTTCTGAGATTAGCGTGTTCAAGCAAATAAAGAAACTCTTCAGCTCTTTATATATTAGTATAGATTATATAGAAAGATAAAGAAATGACCAAAAACTTGTATAATTTGGATGGAATTTTGGATATCCTCTTTTCTGAAACATACTTTTTACTTTAAATTTTTATTTATTATTTCACTTCAGAGGACACTGTCCAAGCGTAACCTACTTTTCTTTACAAGCATGCTACTTTCAGTTTCAGGGGTCCATAGGTACCCTCATCAAAGGTACAAAATAATCCTTTTGGTTATAAAACCAAGTTGAATACTCAATTGACACTTAAATAACTAACTGTCATCGTGTCTGTGCGACACAACTGATTATCGTCAAGGTAATGTCTATATGTGTAGATAAATTTGTTACGTATTATGGGATAATGCTATCAATGTCAGTTGGTGTACAGTCTCATAATTAAAAGGGAGATCTAAGATAAGAATGCCAAATTGAACTATACTATAGAGTGAATGAAGTGTCAAATAATAAGGTTCTTTTTCTAACTTCATACTTTTAAGGCCACACGTGACCAAAACCTCAGATTAAAATATAATATTGAAATCGCACTTTCCTTGGTTATTAACAAAAGTAGACATTCAATGGTAAATATATGAATTTAATATAAGATTTAAAACTAGCAACAATAATTGTTACTGTATGATACCCTAAATATTAAATTATAATTATTGAAAAGTACATAAGCTCAGTGCTACATAGCCATAGTTTCTTATCATTTACACTACCTACTTCACCCGTGGTTTATGACGCATCAGCCAAGAAAGCAGTAAAGATGTAGGTAAGTATTGAAATATCTCTTTAAAATTGCAAGTGCAGTTGCAAATAATTTTCGCCGTCGGCAGCCTATAGTAATGTCGTGGTGGATATATTTTTTCACATTTGATTTTTTTATCTACTAACTGAGAAAAATAAAGAATTAGTGTTTGTATTCAGCGACGTAATGCCGCCAGCCTCCTAGGTACAATGCCCTGCGTGTGGTCGGACTGGACAGATTTTAGTTTATTTTATGCTGTATATACCTAGTCTTGCCATAAATATTGTAACAAAGAATTTTTTTTCTATTGCAAATAACATTTGTAAGTTTTACAGTGTGTTAGTTTAATACATAAATATAAAATAATTTAAAAAATAAAAAGCTTATTCGAAGTGGTCTCCATTGGCTGCAATACAGTCCTTTAAACATTGAGGCCACTTATCAATAGAAGCACGCACTTTTTCTAGGGGAAAATTCTTCACTGCCAATCGTATGGATTGTTTTAGGGACTCCAAAGTATCATGGCGTTTAGAGCAAGCCGTACTCTCTAAAACTGATCATAAATCATAATCCAGCGGATTAAGATCGGGACTAGACGACGGCCAGTCTTCAGCTCTGTTGAAATCCGAAACGTTCGTTTCCAACCAAGACTGCATGCACCGAGCTTTATGACCCGGCGCCAAGTCTTGCTGGAAGGACCATTCTTGGTTATTGAACATGGTGTTGTTAAGGGGCTTAACTACCTTCTCAAGAATGGTATCTTGATACACTTGTACCGATGTTTTCATACCTTTTTCACAAAAACATGGCTCAGTCACTCCTTCGTAGCTAACACCCCATCAACCACTTTTTAAAAATAAAAAAAAAAAAAAAAAAAACCATCAGTGAAGACGGATAATGCCCATGTTGCACTCTGTCGACTAATTGAGAAGCTTCCTTAGAGCTTCGAGCATAAATACGGTCATTTTGTTTGTTAAAATGTTGCTCAGTTGTAAAAATTTTCTCATCCTGGTGCGGCGGCGCTGGGTTTAGCGATAAGCGGACTGCTTCAAATTTGCGGGAAAAGAAGTGTGGGACAATTTTGATGGGAATCAGAAGATAAGCACGCACTTACCTGGTTAATGGGAATGAAATGCGGCTGCTTCTCTGCCCTCAGTCCACTTCACTTCACTTTATTTGTTAATTACGTTATAGTTTATTTAATATAATATGTTTTAATATATCTTACACAATTTTGGTGCGGAGCGGGTTAATTATAAGTTATATGTATTTATATTTATTTATAGTGTTGCGGGTGCGATTTAATTTATTTTATTTTATCTTATGACATGAGATGAATGATTGACGTGACGTGCGAAACGGGAACGCGCCGTCAGATTTAAAGGAAGATTTTAAATAATAAAGAAAAGTTTGTATATGCCGAAAGAAGGTTACTTGGCGATACCATTTCCGTCGGCCTTAAAGGGTTGCCTTTAAAAGAAGTATATTAAAAATACTAAGGACCAAAATTTAATCAAGCGGGCGGAGGTCCAAAGTATAATGCCGTGAGCGAAACCAAAATTAATATTTAATTAGCGAGTGGCAACCATTAGTAAAGTGAGCGGATTATAAACTGTATATGTATGAAGCGAGCGAAAAAGTAATGTATAATGAGCGAGCGGATATTTGTATACAAAGAACTTCCAGTACGATACACGTCTGAATGTTCAAAGATATTTACGAAATGAGCGATACTATATGAAGATATATAAAGTACGACAGACATGAGCGAAAAATAAACATATGGAGCGATTATAAATTAATAAAGCTTGAGCGGGGGACTAATATTATGTCCATTAAATTAAAAAAGTATGCGGATCAGAAAATATTCAATTAAATATCAGTTTAAATAACGTATCTTAAACTAGCGAGATTCAATATAACAAATTAACGAGCGAAGAAATAATATGACAGAACGTCTTAAGCAAACAAACAAAAACGCGAGCAGTGACTAAAATTAATAGAGCGTATTCAATAATTAAAATCTTTAAGTAAAGGACTAATAACTGAAGTCCAATATAATTACAATGAATAAGTGAGCATAACTCTATGAGAGCGTACCCTAATATAAAGGAGTGAGCGTGGTTGGTGGAGCAAGTAATGCCCAAATAAATAATTACCAAAGCGGGCGTGAGACTTAACCTAGGAAGGTCCAAATTAATATAAAAGGAGCAGGAGTGGGACCTAAACTAGTATAGTCCGAAATTAATTAAAGAAGCGAAAGCGGGACCTAAACCTACAAGGTCCAAAATAAGTATACATGAGCGGGTGCAGGACCTAAATAAGCAAGGTCCGAAATAAGCTTATAAAGAAGCGGGAGCGGGATTGGGACCTAAGCACGCATGGTCCAAAATAAATTTATTAGAGCGGATGCGGGACCAAGACAGCTAGGTCCGAATTAAATAGTGCGGACGCAGGACTTATGTTTGTTTGGTCCAAAATAAATTTACAAGAGCGGTACGGGACCAAAACAAATCAAGACCAAAACAACTTAGAAGAGCGAGAGAAGGATTTAAGCACGCTTGGTCCAAATATATATTTACAAGAGCGGATAGGGGACCAAAGCAAGCATAATCCATAATTAAATAAAGGAGCGGAAAAGAATATAAGTTAAATGTACATTGAAATTATTAACGCGAGTAAAGAAACAATCGAATAATCGAAGGTGCTTAAAATAAACAAAATAAAGGCGAGCGTTGAACCAATATAACCTATGCTAAGTCTCAAAAAATAAACAAATACTTATTAATGATTAATATTAAAATAAAGCGGGATATTTAAACCGAAAAAAACAAAACTTTATTAATAACTTAAAAAGAAACTATTAATCTAAGGTCGGCACATAATACAACGAAATAAATGAACGCGCAAACTTCATTCATTCTGAATATTCCAATTTGCGATATGTCATGTTTCGTGGTATGTGCTACCCCCCATATCCTAAAACAACAACTAAGAAAGCGATGTGGTGGAAATTATTTAAATTAAAATATTAAATTAATAAAATATTAATCCCTCGATCTGAGTAAACACATCGGATGAGGCGCGATGCGACAAAAGTATTTGACGCAAAGAAAAATGTAATGTATGCTCATTAAACTTAAAACACGAATTATGTTTAAATATTTTGTCGTGTGCGGGAATGGCGCGTAAAATAATGCCCATGGAACACTTCTTCATTAAGACATCATTGATCGATGTATTTAAAACTATGATTCGAGAGTAAAATGTCACTAAGACAGAGCGCAGTAATATTTTTATAACTCGAACCTAAAAGTACGCGAGCTTTCAAAGAGGTTTTATTTCGTACTAATATCATAGTGCGCGGAATATAATATATTAAAGCGGAAGAAAATATTTTGTTAATACAAACTTTGCGACGATAATCTTCATGAAAATGATAATATTCAATATTAGACAGCGAAGCGGTATTCTTCTTAAGATTCCATAATGTCCTAAGAAGAAGGGTCAAGCAAACTTGAGCGAAAAGATTGTAGTTTATAAACGATCCATGCGGGATCTTAAAAGTAGCGGGAGAACTTATATCGTAGCCTAATACGGTGCGGACAGCGGGATGTAGTATATTAAAATTATTATATACCATATTAGGACTAAGAAAACGCGGGAGTAAAGAATATTTCAATAAAGCGGGCAGATTAAACATGGTATATGCAAGCGGATTCGAATTATTAAAACGTGAAAGTCTTATATCTGCTATATCTTCAAACGACATATTATATTTACCTTTGATCAGCAAAGTATTTTGCGGAAGTTTATAGTCGTTTGATTTAAAACCACAGTGACGTTTAATCAAACGACCTGATGAAACAGATTTTAATAAACATTCGTCAATAGCCACACGCGCTATAGATGGCGTCAGAGAAGCGCGAGAGTAAGTATGTTGATTGGTGCGACTGACTTTACTACCGTCATCGTCATCACTATTGACAGTTATTGATGATGATATTTCACTGTTTGTACAAACCCTAATCGAGTCTATATACGATTTATTATGCAATTTAGTAACGTTCCTAGACGATGGAATATTATTAGTGACCCACAACTGTGATGAGCGATCACCATCAGATGCGGAAAGAGCGGAAGACGACAACGACTTGCTTAGTACAGCTAAAGTCGAAGTGTCTGAATAAGACGCGTGTAGCGGACGAGGCGGAATAAACTTGAAACAGTTTTCGATAGCAAAACGTATATTCGAATTTTTTCAATATTTTACAGACAATGTCACAATTCAAAAAAGAAACAAAAAAGTATAATTTTTAAGGAGTTTCTCCGTCGCCAACACTCCCCACCCCAGTGCTGGAGCAGCACTCACTCCTCAAGTCAATCCGCGCCACACGCGCTGCTGATCGCCGAAATATTCCATTCTGTGTTTTAACATCGACGACTCTTGTACGACCATCTTTCCCAGGTAGTGCTGTCACAATAAGACCCTTTGGCCAAACATTTCTGGGGGTGCTAGGGTCAACTATCAACACGAAATCTCCTACTTGTAGTGGCCTCTGTTCCTGATGCCACTTTGTTCTTGGGCGCATTTCCGGCAATACTTCTCGCAACCAACGTCTCCAAAACATATCTGCTAGTTTTTGCGATATTCGCCATTGTTTTCGCAGGTAAGAGTCAGAGTTATCGAAAACACCAAGCATTGGCATGATGGAAGAGGAGCCCAAGATAAAGTGGTTAGGAGTCAGTGTCTCTTCACAGGTGGGTTCTACTGTAACATGGGTTAATGGACGACTATTTACCATTTGTTCCACTTCAGTCATCAAGGTGTGAAGAATTTCATCTCTAGGCGCTTGTTCTCTTAAAATAACATAGAGTGCCGACTTTATTGATCTGATTAATCGCTCCCAAGCCCCACCCCAGTGTGGGCTAGCTGGAGGAATAAAAGTCCATGATGTCGCCATACTATAATTAATTATTCCCGCTTTAAGCTTCTCCGTGTCCAGTTCCGTGACGCACCTCCTTAGCTCTGTGTCGGCTCCTTTCAAATTCGTGCCATTGTCAGAATACAAATATCGAGGCCATCCCCTTCTGGCAGCCATCCGACGAACAGCCATTATTAGAGCGTCAGTAGTAAGCTTGTTTACTATCTCTATATGAATAGCCCTCACTGTCAAGCATGTAAAAACAACTCCATACCTCTTTTCGCGATGGCGTCCGACAGTTACATCCAATGGCCCAAACAGGTCGACACCAGTATAAGTAAAGGGCCGATGATGGTGAGCAATTCTTGGTCTTGGTAAATCTCCCATCCGAGGCGGTTGTGGCTGCGCCTTTCTAATGCGACAAAATCAGCATTTAGCGCTTATGCTCTTAACAGTCGGTCGTAATCGTAATATCCAATACCGCTGTTTTAAATTATTTACAACCAACTCTTGGTTGCCATGACAGGCCTTTACGTGGTAATATTGCACAATTAAATGTGCGATATGAGAGCGACCATCGAGTATCACTGGCTGCTTGACATCTATATGCACATCCGAAGCGGCGTTGATACGGCCACCTACTCGTAAAACTCCCTGGGCATCCAGGATCGGCGTCAAGGTAAGTAACTTACTCCTTTTGGACAATAATTTGTTCTGTTTCAGGTTGCTCAGATCAACGGGAAAATGTTTCATTTGAGAATATTTGATCAACAAGATTTCAGCACGTTCCATCATCTCTCCAGCAGAATCACAGGGGATTTTTCTACATTTAGCGATAAAGGTTATCATCACGCAAGTCGTTCTTACTAGCCGAAGCCAAGAAGAAAATCGTTCAGGTTCAGGCACCGCAGGTAGGCATTCAGGTTCTACAGTACATGTATTTATACATTCCAATATATCTGACGTTAAGTTTTGCTGCATAATACAATCATCAGGCCATGAAACTTCTTCTTGATATAGAAATGAAGGTCCATATAACCATTCATTTTGCAAAATTAGCATATCACATGATTCTCGTGTTGCGATGTCTGCAACATTTAATTTGGTTGGAATGTACCTCCAGTCGTTGATCTTAGTTAACTCGTCAATTTCACCAAGACGATGTGCGACGTAAGCCTTGTAGTTCCTCGTGTCATTGCGAATCCAGTGTAACACTGTAACAGAGTCGCACCAAAAGTATATATTCTTCGGTATCATTCTATGTTCATTACATATGCTGTTAGCAAGTCTGCTAGCTAATAACGCAGCTTGTAGTTCCAGCCGTGGCACAGAAACGTACTTGACTGGCGCCACTCGGCTTTTACTGGCAATTAAAGAAACTTGAACTTCGTTGTTTGAATTATACCACCGCCAGTATGCTGCAGCACACATAGCTCTCGTGGAAGCATCACAAAATATATGCAACTGCAGATTTCGGTATGAAAAGTTTTCCAAACGCTCGTTTTGTACAGATTTATTTTTTGTTACGCTCTCATTCTGTATAGAGTCTTTAGTTGCTAATGCGTAATAACGAGGTACACGTAATGTACTTACTTTTCTTAATAGGTCTAACCATTCTTTCCATCTTGTAAATATATCATCTGCCACTTCTAAGTCCCAGGTTATCCCAGAGCGCCATGTGTCTTGTAACATGATTTTGCCTTTTATGGTAATGGGCGAAAGAAACCCATAAATGTCAAATATGGACATTATCACGCGTAGCATTTCCCTTTTTGTAGGCTTTTTCTGTCCTGCCATCAAAGGTGCAGGGATCTTCTTAAAAGAAACGTCGAATCCTAGAGTATCTTCTGAAGGGAACCAAATTAAACCCAAAGTACGTTCTCCAGTGCAAAATTGTTGACCATTCTTGAAGGTGACAGCTGTGGGTTTAAGACTTTCATCAAGCAAGTGGCATAAAACAGACTTGCAATTGGAGGTAAAGTTCCTTATCTCAAACCCACCTTGTTGGTGAACGTACGTAACGTCCTTTACAAGTTTAGTGGCAATTTCTTCATTATCAAAACTATCAATGTAATCATCCATGTAGTGCTGTTTCCATATAGCATTGACTGCATCCGGAAACATCGCTGCAAATCTCGTAGCATTTTTATTCTTTACAAATTGAGCTATAAATGGCGAACAGTTCGCTCCAAATATTAGTGAACTCATAGTAAAAACTTTTACTGGTTTATCTGCAGCTTCTTTCCATAAAAATCGAAATGCATCTCTGTCTCCCTTGTGTATTTTAACTCTCAAAAACATGTCTTTAATGTCACCCGTGACGGCTACTTTTCTTTCTCTGAATCTTAACATTATGCCATATAAAGAAATAAGTAGGTCGGGACCTTGTATTAAAAAGTCATTCAAACTCATTCCTTTACATTTTGCCGCCGCATCAAATACTAAGCGCAATTTTTGTTTATTAGGGTTGTCTACACCAAAATGTGGGAGATACCAAACATGCTTAGGGTTGGGTATGCTATCAAGTTCTGAAGCGTAGTCATTCAGCAGAAGATGATCGACTCTTTCTTTATACCGGGTGGCAAAACCTACATTATTTTTCATCTTCTTTTCTATGCCTCTCAGTCTTATCAATGCATTATCATAAGAATCTGGCATCTTAATATTAGTGTTCTTCCATGGCAATCCTACAAACCATCTTCTATCTATCAGCTTAGCAGTGCTCTCTAGTTGTTCAATAGCTTGCCTTTCTTCTCTGTTCTGTCTGGACTTAGAAGAAATACCAAATGCATCAATTGCGAAGGAATGTCGCATCTCTTCTTGCATCTCTTGTAGAATGCGATCTGATTCATAGCTGGATGGATGACTTTCTTCTGACAATATGAGAGCAGATTGTAACGCAGACTTTCCCCTTTTAAAAGGCATCCGAGTACAACCATGAACACACCATCCCAACAATGTACGAGTTAAATAGGGCTCAGATGGTTTACATTTTATTATCTCCAAAGGCATTAGCAAATTGTAGTTATCTTGTCCTAATAAAATTTCAGGTTTACAATCTCCATCCAAAAGTATATTGTTCAATTCGGGTTTCATTATCCCACAAGAATTCAATTTGAGAGTACTGTAGTCTTGTACTGGTAAATTCAAATCCTTTACGCTGTATGCGCGTATATGAAACATCCTTCCTTCTTCATTAGAAAGACTGAAATTAACAGTCTCACTTTCGCACGTGACCTCTCCGTTATTCCACGCTCCGCAAACTCGCATCGAATGTTTGTGTCCACGCAGCCCTAGCTTAGTTGCTAGGTTGTCACTTATCAAAGTGACAGTCGAACCGTCATCAAGTAAAGCCCTAGTACGCTCTATGCCGCTAGGTCCATGAATGTAAACAGAGACTGTTTTTAATAAAACCTTATTATCGTTTGCGGTCACATGTGCGATAATTCCCGTTTGCGTTTCACCTTCGGTCACGTCGGTGATGTTCACTCTGTTTTGCTGCGAGTTTTTATTTTCAGCATAATGGAGCAAACGATGGTGTGATCTACCACAATCTTCTACCTCACAAACGGGCTCAGGGCAATCAGTTTGCTTGTGTTTGGAAATTAAACATTTAAAACAAATACCGTGTCGCTTTACATAAGCCCATCGGTCTTTGCAAAGAGATTTTTTAAATTTCTTACAGTCTACTAACAAATGTTTCGAGATATGACAGTACCGGCACATCAGTCCTCCGTGTTCTTGATTGTGCTTTAAATTAAACAATACCGCTTGGCCACGATGTCTTACATTTTCACCGTAAATAAGACTTGATAGGTTAATAGCCGTCTTTGTTATCTTTTCAGCTTCTTCAGTAAGAAATTCAGAGAGAATTACAAGTTTCGGTTTCAACATTTTATTGAAAAGCGGATAACTGTAGTCAGTCCATTTAGAAATCAGTACAGTAGGTAATTTGGAAAGAATTAATGACAGGATATTCATACCATTCAAATAATCTTCACAGCCAATAGTGGTTACTGCAGCTACGTAATTTCTCACCTTTATAGAAAATGCAATTATATCCTTTTGATATTCTTGTGAGATTGGTCGTAGTTTATAAATATCTTGTAAAATCCTGTTAATAATAATATCGGGATTACCAAACTGAAGCTCCAAGCTGGACATAATTGTTTCAACGGAGGTAGCGCTGATTAGTAGGGCAGTTACAGCATCTTTTGCTGCCCCATGAAGACTCTTCCTCAAACGCCAAAGATTTTCGTCCTCACTGAAGTTGCAGATACGTGAAGATTCTTCAAAAGCCTTTTTAAAATAAAGCCAATCAAGAGGATCACCTGAAAATAAGGGTAATTCTTTAGCTGTACATAGTCGATTGAACATCCGGTTGTTTACTCCGCTACTATTGGCAGCGGAAGTAGCAGCAGCTAGATCCTTGAGTGCACTCGCCAACGCGTGCACGGTTCCGTCCATGCCGTCTTGAGCAGCTGTTGACACGTGCGGTGCAGCAGATACTTGAGGGCCCATAGCTCCATTGGGTTGTAGGTCAGTCTGCATCTTTTGATTCTGGGCGTTGTCTGTCAACCAATTTTCCACTATACAATGTTCTGATTCATGTTCGATAGCACCTTCAGAAAGCAGTGAACAGTTGTCTGCCTCGTCCAATTCTTTAAGGTTTACTGCAAGTTTTAAATCAATGAGTTCCATTTGTATACGAGCTTTTGCTTCTGCAGCTTCCAGCTGCAGCCTTTTCTTTCTTGCAGCAATTGAAGATGAAGTCGACCTTACTGATTTGTTACCTTTGGACTTCACAGTATGTGCCGATGAATGCCCATTAGTTCCAGGAGAACGTGTCCTTAAGTTCCCGGAGTCGTCATTTGTTTCAACGGCTGTCGTCCTTGGTACTTCTTCAGTTCTGACTTCGGTTGTCGCCTCAATCATCCTTTTGTGCGCGCTCCTTGTGAGCACCATACTTTTTGGCGATAGCTGATTCATGAGGGATCCGGCCGAAGACCAAAAATATAGCGGACGAGGCGGAATAAACTTAAAACAGTTTTCGATAGCAAAACGTATATTCGAATTTTTTCAATATTTTACAGACAATGTCACAATTCAAAAAAGAAACAAAAAAGTATAATTTTTAAGGAGTTTCTCCGAGGTAAATCATCATTAATTACGAATGACTGCGGTGAACAAAGAGCATCAGACTGCGTACAAGACTGCAATATTGGAGTGCTTGATACAACAGCGAGTGGCTGCAAAGCGGTTTTATAGTTATTTTGAATATGATTGCAATCTAGTACCGTGTTCTTTGATTGCAGCCTCCTAAGTGCTGCCTTCGTTTTGCAATATAATTCCTCGAAAGGAATCATTGCGTCAAAATCAGGTATGGCACCTGGCACAGTCATTAATAGTTCCTCATTATATGCATTGATGGTATCTTTAAATTGCGTGCGAATATTGTCTAAGGTTGTGGCATATGTAAGAAAGCAATGCAGACATTCTCTGCTGTCGAAGGCCTGCTGCGATTTTGTATATATTAATTGAACGACTTCGAACAAACTATCTTGTCGAGCTTTTAAGCCCATTAATTCAACGTTGTTATCAATGTTCAAAATGGACGACATATTGATGACAAATTTAATTCAATTTAAATTAGGAAGAACAAATAACAAATGCGGTTAAATGACAAACACTTCAGCGGAAAATCGATAAATGAAAATGGCGAATTGATGCGATGTGAAATATGACTTAATAAATGGCGAACTTAATTATATTTATTTCTACTAATAGAAATAACACTCGGCTAAGGGTTGCCTAAACGTGCGGGTGCGAGTAATTAATATAGCTTAGACAAACACCTATAAGACCAAAGGCGGTGAAAAAAGAGGAAACTTGACGTGACGTGCGAAACGGGAACGCGCCGTCAGATTTAAAGGAAGAATTTAAATAATAAAGAAAAGTTTGTATATACCGAAAGAAGGTTACTTGGCGATACCACATCCATAAACAAAATTTTTCTGTGACCTCCCTTTGCGTACCACCTCAGTGGTTGTTTCGATTTTACCACCCTATTCTTTAAAATTATTAGTTAAAAAATGACCAGTGCGTCTCTTATAGGCTGCAAGTCCTAAGTCATCTTTTAAAATACATGACATGGTTCTACGTGATATCTTCATCTCCCGAGATAAAATCTTTTCTTTCGGAGAGGATTTGTTCGAATTCTTTCCCTTACTACTTTGACTACCTTTTTCGTACGAACACTACGTGGACGGCCAGATCTTTTTCTGTCACAAACAGAGGAGGTCTCATTGTATCTATTAATAGCATCACAGCGATTCGGTTTTCTTTATCGCCCCACTCAATTTTAATATCGCAAAATGTTGTACAATGTATTGGCGCCAAAATGAGAAAACACAATGAACAATCATATAAAAATGACAGATTCCAAATTAAAATGTAATATTTTGTTTCTTTTTAAATGTAACAGTATTTATGGCCAGACTAAGTATTTAATCAAAACTACGTTTTACCGGTTTTAAGTTCGGCATTTTATTTGATTTTTATTTCGATAATTCGACCACTTTTCAGTAGCCGTGGTCATGGAAGACAAAGATAAAACGTAGTTTTAATTACGTGTTTTAGTCGCGAGAAGTTAGACAATTCTGTGTATATATTTTATTTTAGTTATTATGCATTTTCAGATTATATATTTAGGTTATTTATGTTACCTACAGCTTTTATTTAAGGAATATTAATACTAACTCGCTAACCTCTAAAGCACAGACTGATATAAAATATAACTGATACGTTACCTATTCATTTTACCCATATTTTCTGGGCCTACAAAAACTTGCAAAGCGCACGACAGCCTCCTCAGCTGGTTAGATAGCCGGTGCCAAATTTGGACAACAGATCATCAGTATAGATTTTTAAAAGTGGTAATGTTGTAGATACTTTACATAACCCACAGAACAGGAAAGGAGACCTAATATAATATTGAAAGACTTGCCTTTGAATATCCATTGGTTCTTCTGTATTTAATTTATAAAATATCCACGAGCTATGCAAATATTCCTAATAACAATTAGTAATGGCAAACTACGGTTTATCGATCACACTAACCCAAACACAGAATCTCCTAGCAACCTAATAAGTTGCCTAGTAGGTATTAATTTCAATCAATCATTTGTATCTTGTATACTAGTCTGCAATTATATTAACTTCATATACATCTTTAGCAAATCAATGTCTACTGCTGGACGAGGCCTCCTCAAGTCTGCGTCGCATATCCAGGTGTGCCACCTTTCTCATGCAAGACTACGCTCTACGCTAAATATTTTCAAATATGTATACTCCAATAATTTAGAAATTCTAGTTCTTCGAAGTTTATCAGTATTTCTAGATATGTTCTAGAACAATACACAGGCTCCAATCCGCGCTTGAGGCGATAATCGGCAAAATTAAAATGACACATGGCCTAGTAACTTCTGGAACATTTGGATATATATTCTACTTTAGAAGGATTATCATCTAACTTAAGCTTTTGCGTATGAGTATTATTCCAGAATACGGGCCTGAGTATCTAAACCAAGGCTTTACTTACTTTTGTAACAATTTTGCTGGTAATTTAGTTTTTAAATAATTTTACGTTTCTAGTAAAACCAGAAAATATTTCTTCGTTGTTGTTGCTACCACAAACAACGACATCTTAAATAAATTGAATCCTATTAAATAAATAAATCAGGCTTGACGTTGGCTTGTAAGAAGAGCACATATCGCTGTTTAGGTTAAAAAGTGTGGTACTGCTGATGATTAAAACTCGTAACTAAAAAGACTGGCCACAGGGTAAATAACTCAGGTTTTTTTTGGAATAAGGAGGGACAATTTCAAACCTTGATCCTATGCGCTTATGACTGTAGCTACGAAACTGGCTAAATATTTATTTTCCAACGAAATTTTATATATTATTTTATTCTTCTGAATATGATAGTGTTTTAAACGAACAATTTGAGAAAATTCGTTTAAGTGTGTCCGCGCACAGTGAAGGGTTCGGAAGAGTTGATCGTTATCTTTACAAAAGTCCGTGACAAGCGTTATTAAGATTTTTTCGCCTGCACATGTATTTTCACAAATTTTTTTCATTGGTCAGTTTTATTTATTTTACCCCTAATTTTTATGTTATTCGATTTTATTACATCATTGTGTAGCGGCATATAAAAACACCAGATTGATAAATGAGGAGCGTCGGAACAAAAACCGATAAATCATATTGTTGTTTTTTTTGGAAAAGTGTAAAAATATGGCCATGTTCATAGTTTTCTAATTTAGAGTTAAACAAAATCTATCAATTTATTGGTGTTAGCATCACTGTTTGGAAACCTAAATACTGCATTCGTGACTGTGGTACACCTGTTGAGTTATAAAAAAAAAGAAAATGGATATATCGGTTATTGACCAAACCAACTGGATATGTCGGTTTTTGATAAAACCAGATTAGATGGTATTATATAGATGAAATTTAATTTCATCTACACTGACGGACTCATAAACTGCATCAAAGTAATAGACGACTTTGAAATAAATATTTTAACCAAGTATGCAAACTTTCTATACAGATTTAAATTGAAACCTCTAGATTGGTTCGTGAACTTTAAAACAGCGTAGGGTCATATCCTTAAGTTTAAGTTTGTGTACTGGAAAGGACCTTAAGACTTTTTTTGAAGAATTTTAAGAATTTGAAGAAAAAAACAGAAATTTAAGGAAAATTGGTTTAATTAAAAAATTGGTTTTAACAATAGACACAAACTTTATGCAAGGGTTTATTTATGTTTTAATAAGGTGTATTACCTCCACGTGCCCTTATTACGGATTCTAATCGGTTCCGCATAGATTTTATTAGGGTTATTAAAAGATCTTGCGGAATATTATCCCATTCTTCTGAAAGTGCTGTTCTTAGTGCTGCCACTGTCGTGGGCAAAGGGTTTCTCGCATATACAGCTCTTTTTAAATTGTCCCAAACATGCTCAATGGGATTAAGATCCGGGTTGCGTGCTGGCCAATTCATTGTACGTATCCCAACCTCTTCGCAATATTGTCGAACTTGTGCAGCAGCGTGCGGCCGGGCATTATCCTGCATTAAAGTAAAATTTTCGCCTTCATAGGCGTGAAGATCACGTGGTGCCTTACATGGGATTCATATCCCATGTAAGGCACCACGTGATCTTCTAAGATCTCTGTTATGTAGCGATGTGCAGTCAAACCCCCTCTATTACCGTTTTGACGGACCATGTCTATGAACACAAGTTCTGTTCGCCCGTTCATCGATATGCCACCCCAGACCATACACGAACCGCCTCCAAAAGGAACACGCTCCTCAATGCAACTTTGAGCATAGCTCCCCACGTCGACGATAGACTCTTATGCGACCATCTACACCATATAAACATGTCCTACACTCGTCCGTGAACAATACGGAGGTCCATTGCTCTTCTGTCCAATTCAGGTGATCACGCGCAAATCTTAAGCGAGCTTGTCTGTGAGCTACAGACAACTTTGGACCATTTGCTGGTCTAAAAGGGGTGATATCCGCTTCCTTTAACCTTCTTCTTATTGTTCGTGCACTCACGTTTACTCCACGCACTTCATTAAGCTCTGTTTTGATGTTAACAGACGTGAGGAAACGATTTCGCAGGGAAGTTGTAACAATAAATCGGTCATCACGACCGGTGGTTGCTCGAGTCCTGCCTGTACCACGTCTCCTTCTGTAAGAACCTGTCTCCACAAACCTTCTGTATATTCTAGAAACCGTAGACTGGTTTAAATTTAAATTTCTACCAATCGTTCGTTGATCCAAGCCCTCCCGCACCAATGCTACAATTTGAGCCGCTTGTTCGGACGAAGTATCCATATTATGGTTCAAAAACTCTCGATGAGTTAAAAAACTAACCCAACAATTCTGCTGGTAACAATAATTCAATTGACAAAAGAATAAAAAATCAATGAGAATCAATTTAAAACTTTGCTATAAATAACACGCAAATCTGATACTACGAGTAAATTTTCTTTTCCCGGCTATATTCATTTGTTTTACTGCAGTTCTATTTTTAAATTTTCCTTTTTTTTGAGATTAAGAGCCAGTCTCTCCATATTTATATAATTTAATCTAAAAAAATTTGCATACTTTAAAAAAATAATAATTTCAAAGTAAACACCCCCCCCCCCCCCCCCGTGCTCACGGCTCCGAAAATGTGTTGAAGAGTAATGAAATCACGTGGCTCTCGGGGCGGCGGCGCTTCAAATTAAATCACCTTAATTATCACTCATAGACGGAGGAGAGCGGCCCTGGGGCCTCCGTGCGTCGTGCCGGCGCGGCTCATGACTCACAATACGGACAACCACACGGCATCTCCTCACCTCAATTTACGTCTTAACAACTCATTGCATTTACTTGTTTAGTAATAATACATACCTAATATTTGTTTCATTGCGTGCAATCTTATTTTGGTTTCGCTGCTACTAAATCTACCTACTACATTTTTTTGGTTTAATATCGACCTTTTTACAAGTATAATTAGAACTACTTTCTGTCAGTTTTATACAATACAAGTTGAGTCTAAATATCATGAATCAATCACACACATCCTACTAATATTATAAACGCGAAAGTTTGTAAGAATGTATTGATGTATGTTTGTTACTCTTTCATGCAAAACCTACTGAATGGATTTTGATGAAACTTTTACAATAATATAGCTTACACATCAGAATAACACATAGTGTGAATTATCCAAAATATGACGATTTTCCATCACCACGCGGGTGAAACCGCGGGGCGCAGTTAATTAAAAATATTCAATTTAAATAACAAAACTAAGGAACATTTCATAAGAAACAATAGTTTTGATTCAAATTCAACTAAATAGATACTTATTACAATAGCTAAATCAAAATAATTATTAATATAATTTGCAGATCTGGGCCCTATTATTATATTCTCAAGGTTTATTTATATTGAGATAATGGTCGGTTAGTGTCACACATATTTTTTTGTAGTATATTTATATATTTTTTGTTATATATATATATATATTATATATATATATATTATATATATATATATATATATATATATATATATATATATATATATATATATATAATATTTTTTTTATACATATTATTTATATGTTTTTGTATTGTAACATATACGTATATAAACTATTTTATGGATCATTATGATAGTGTTAGCGACTCCAGTACAGATTTTCAATCTTGTCAGTCTTTGTATAGCAATCCATGCGACAGTTTTTCCGGTATACTCCCGCTTCAAGATGTTATTGAAAGGCATTTTTCACATTTTTCTAGTCATTTCAATGAGTACACATAAATGCTCAGAGTATTCCAGCTCAGTACCCAGATATGTTGACGTCATTTAATCAAAATTCCTTGCACGCTATACTAATTTCAGAAACTTGGTTGAAGCCTTGCCTGTCCTCTACTTCATATAGCTTACCAGGTTTTCATCTAATACGTAACGACTGTATTTGCAGTGGCGGTGGAGGTGTTGCCATTTACCTCTGCTCCCACTTGGCTTACAAAATCTTAAGCACGTCCTCACAGCCACCGCCACCGGATAATGGTGAGCATCTGTTTCTAGAAGTGGAGCTAGCGCACACCAAAATTTTACTTGGAGTTTTTTACGCCTCTTTCCTTCGCGTTAATTACTTCATGTCTTTCGAAACTATTTTAGAAAAACTCTCTCCTTTATACACACATACTATTGTCATGGAAGATTTTAATACCTGCCTCTTGAAACATGACCAACGTTCTTCTTCTTTAGAAACATTAATACGATCTCTTAACTTAAATATTCTTCCCCTGAGTGCAACTCATCACTTTCCTAACTCAACCTCTTCTCTTCTTGATCTAATATTGATTTCATCGTTTTCTCATGTTTCCAATCATGGTCAGTGCCCGGCGGATGCATTTTCATATCACGATTTGATTTTCCTCTCTTATAATCTGCATCCGCTGAAAGCCAAGCTCAAAATCATACTTCAGCGCAACTTTGGTGGTATGGACCTGGACGCCCTTCTTAAGGACGCCCAGGAAGTAGACTGGTCAGGGGTCCTTAATGTATCAACTATTGATGAGAAGGTGCATGCGTTTCATGCAGCTATGATAAAGCTGTATGATAATCATGCACCTCTACGCCGTATTAAGCTCAAGCATCTGCCGGCACAGTGGCTCACAGACGATATTAAATTACTAATGTATAAGAAGTCTAAGGCTAAAACTAGGTGTAAAATGAAACCAACAGAGGAAAACAAAACGGCTTTTGTCAAGATTCGTAATCTCTGCAATAGGATGCGTAAGGACGCTTAACGCCGTTACATCCATTAATCAGTTGAAAACGATAATCCAGCCAAAGTTTGGACATTTTTTCGTACTCTGGGAGTTGGTAAACAAGCAGATTGTCCAATTTCTAAAATATTCAATATCGATGATTTTAATCGACATTTCACAACCACTTCTGACTTTGACATAGTAACTAAGTCTGACACTTTAAACAAAATCACTTCTATGCCAACACCCAAAGATTCTCCTTTTCTTCTTAGTCGATTTACTGATAGTAATGTTGAAAAACCAGCAAAATCCATTACATCTAATGCTGTCGGCAGCGATGGCATCAGTCGCAATATGGTCTTACCCATACTGGATGTCATTAATCCTATCCTTACTCATATCCTTAATGCTTCTATGACCTCTGTTGTTTTTCCTACTGCCTGGAAGGAAGCCCAGATCATTCCTCTTCCAAAACAACTAAATCGTAATTTAATTTCACATTTCCGTTCTATTTCTATACTCCCCTTCCTTTCTAAAGTCCTTGAACGTCTAGTTCTGACTTTTTTATCGCTGCTTGATTTCAACAGTGCCTTCAACAATTTAAATTTTGAATTGATGCTTAGGGTTCTAAGCTCTATTAACATATCTCCTACAGTAATCGATTGGTTTCATAGTTACCTGTATGGTCGCCGGCAGCGGATTCGAGTCGATGATAACTATTCGTCATGGCGTGATCTCTCTGCTGGCGTTCCTCAGGGTGGCGTTTTATCTCCCTTCTCCAATGAACTTACTTCTCCCTATCATCTCTATGCAGACGATTTACAAATCTATACACAATCACCTGTTGCGACATTACAAGATGCAGTCTTAACAATAAACTCTGACTTCGATCACAGCACAATGGAGTAAATCATATGGACTACAAGTAAATCCCGAGAAAACGCAGCTAATTATCACAGGTAGTTCACGGATGCTGTGTAGAATTGACTGGACCTGCTTACCAAATTTCATATTTAATGGTACACATATCCCGGTTAGTGAAAAAGTAAAAAATCTAGGAGTCATATTTGATAGTGAGCTATCTTGGCGACCCCACATAACCGAATTGAGTCGACGTCTCTTGTTCTCTTCGAAATCCCTCGGGAGGTTGAAAAACTTCCTGCCCATAGCCACCAAAGTTAAGCTTGCAGAGTCCTTACTACTCCCCATTCTTGATTATGCTGACGCCAGCTGTATTGATTTGACTCAAGAGCAACTTAATAAACTTGAGCGCCTCCAAAATTTTTGTATAAGGTTCATATTTGGGTTACGCAAATATGACCACGTCTCTGAATTCCGTAAAAAACTCAAGTGATTGCCAATTCGTTTTCGCCGGAATACTCATATTCTTTCACTCCTTTACAGTGTGCTGTTTATCCCCACAACCCCGTATTATCTCAAAGAACGCTTTGAATTCGTCTCTTCCTCTCACAATTTACGACCTTCTACGAATCTTAGACTTAATACTCCCAAGCATTATTCATCTTTCTTCAATAATTCTTTCACAGGCTATTCGACTCTGGAATGAGCTACCTGTTAATGTTAGACAAGCTAAATCACTAACAATATTTAAGAAAATGACAAGAAAGCACTACCTGCAACATAGTGATGTTTGATATTTTTACGTATATTTATGTATTTGTATATATATTTATGTACGTGATATCAATAGGTGTATTTATATTATGTCTAATAAGTATAATTCTTACTTATATAATATTTTACATACTTATATGTTTATAAATAAATAAAATATATTTAAGTAACTGCATATTCTCTAATATTTATGTATACCACCTTTGACCAATATAGGTAATATTGTTACATGCGAGCGGGGTACGCACTTAGGATTGGACGGAAACACCAGTTTTTAAATAAACGCTTTTATTGACTTACACAGCCGCACGTAATACCTCTCCGCAGGGTTGCCCCTATACGCACGACTACGATGCACTGTTCCGACGATAAGGTGTCTCACTCACAATACCGTCGTTGATATAGCGTAGACCACCTCCTGCTACTGCCTCGCTCACCTCCGATATTGCCGCGTGTAGCTCGCTTCCGGTTCGTCTCTCGAACTACGCGATACTCCTCTTTCACTTAACTGTCCACTAAACTTGTCACTAAATCCACAACTTAACTCGTCAATGTCTTCTATTAAACTTTTCTTCCAACTCTTCCGTATAGTACTTGTCGCTTCGCTGTCTTGAACGGAAAAAAAATCTGGAACCCATAATTTCCTTATTCTTTTATTTACTATCTGTCCCTTTCTAAACATCTATCTATCGCTGTCTTTTCCTTCCCGAACCGTCTATTCGAGAATTTTCGCTTATTCATCTATCCCTTTCTAACATCTATCTATCTCTGTCTTTTCCTTCTCGAACTTTCTATTCTAGAACGTTCGTTCATCGTCTATCCTTTTCTAAAATATATCCGTCCTTGTCTTTTCCTTCCAGAATTTTCTAGCTTCTACTAAAAGTTCTTAAACTAACTAGATGGTTCCACCATCATTCGCCACAATATGTTTTATTCCTGCTACGGGTTGTCTGGAAGAGATCGCTTCGTAGCGATAAGACTGCCCATTGTGCACATTTAGAATATTTTTAGGCTATAAGTATTTCTGTGTTTTCTGTAATGGTGTACAATAAAGTGTTATCTATCTATATATCGTTACGCGTCTCATTACAGCCCGGAGAAGACCAACCGGAGAAGTGCAGAAGTTATCGTGGTGCCTGCAAGCGGTTTCTCAAAGTACTCGTGATGGTAGAGGAAGTACCTATCACCTTCAATTTTGTAGTTTAAATGAGGGGTAAACACCCCGAGCTACGTAACCCTACAGGGGCTACAGGGCACCAAAGCTATGAAGGTAGGAGGAAGTAGTCGGGGGCGTCCTAAACTATAATTTTCTTCCTTGATTATTAGCTTACCAAAAGATATGACCGGTCCACTTCTATTTCAGCTTGCTAATTCGAGAAGCCATGTCGTTGACTTGGTTCAATACTTTCCGAAACTAACCTTTGCCGCTACGTTGACCTCATAATTTTATTTATTTTCTTAATAAATAAAATAAGCACACAACTATAACTCTGAAAGGCACATTTCACTCGCACATCAGTAAGGACATATCGATTTCAATTCATGATTTGTTGACCCTACACAAGCCCGGATCCACCATTGTGGGCACGATGGGCATGCCCACAACCCTAACAGACTTGTGACGTGACAATTTCATGGTCTATTGAGGTCGATAGGCTAATGATATTATGAAAATGAAAAAAAAAACATTTCTTGATTTGAAACACAGTGAAGTATTAGTCATCATAAACGATATGCTAACACGCGTTATATAACATTTTCGACGACAGGTTATCTTTTTCTATTTGGCACAAGAATATTTGTATGGGAAAAAGAGGTAACTATTCGCTGAGTGGGCAGACATCTACTAATTTAACAGTAAAATAAAATCTTGGCAATGGCGTCATATATGTTGTAAACATCTTTACAGGAATGCACTATATGGATCACGAGCAAGTTCATGCTCCGACTCGCACATAAGCGATTTTCGGGTAGCCGTGGCCACAACTTTTTTTGAGGGCTGGATTCGCGCCAGCACGGGCCTGCACCTACAGTAGCTGAGTCAATTTGGGATACTTGTGTGTAAACCGGATAAAAATAACGTAGAAAGACGTAGTTTTAATTTTTGTCTTTGTACTTCTTAATAATTTTAGTTTTGCAAAGTAAAAAATTGATTATAATATAATGTAGTCATTTTATCATGGCAATGATTTATCATACATACTTGACGAATATTTGTTGAAAATCGTTATCGGATAACATTTTTCTAATTTCGAGGCATAATACTAAAAATCTAATTAACGCCATCAAAGGATTGCCCTCAACGGTACAAAAGTTGATTGAGCTCTTTATGAGTGTTTTCATTTGTGGAATAAATCTGTGAACTGGCCTGCCGCGCCGTGCCGGAACAGTACCAGCCTAATAATTGCTTAATCAGAAATTTCCCAACATAATGCAGCAGCTGTTTCCCTAATACCTACGTGAATTTAATTATGAAATCCTTCTCCGCTCGTACATTGACACAATATCAAAGACATGCCCCACATAAGTTGTCTAATATTAACTAAGAATTTTAATTGACGGTAAATCCGTGGTTAAATTACAATACACAAAGGATACATTCCGCAACAGATCGCTTACATGCCCCTAAAGCGGAAATAACACACGCGTATATTTTAAGTTAACGTTTTTATTGAACGTAATTTATAATGTATGAACTATGTATTACATTTTCTACCTTTTAGACATTAAAGTTAAATATAACATTAAAATACACCCACATAAAACTACACTGTACACTTATACTACTTAGCAATTAATAGAAATGAGAAAAGTTAAAGTAATTACATCGGAGAAAAATTAATCAAGTAATAAATAGGTATATTGATAGAATATCAAAGTATGAATGATGCTCTTTATATGAAGCTAGTACAACTTATGAACTACGGAATAGGTAAATATTTGGCACAAAATAAATAATAGGAACTATACAACACATAATATATTATGTAACGGCGTTAAGTAATGAGCAGAGCTCTCTGTAATATTAATTATTAACAAGCTTAGAAAAATAGCAATAGTTTCACCAGAATCAGAAATAATTACCTATCAAAATATCGACAAATTATGGTGAATGTCGAGCTGGGTGACATGCATCATCTTATAATAATATTTGTTGAGAGGTTACATACGAAATATTTTATGTGTTAGGTACCAATAGTAACAAATTAATTTATATCTAAGACAACTAAAATAGAGAGATTGATAATGCAAGGTATGATAAAATCTAATGTCCACATTTTGAAATAAAAATGTTAAAGTAAGTTTTTAAGTAACAATCAATAAATAAAACAACATTTTATCAATTATGTAAACAATCATTGCTTCCAGCTAGGCTGTGGTGCAGGAAACAAAAGAAATGTTCGCAGTTGATGACTCTAGTTGTTGTACCGGGCCGACGCTGTTTTTGCCCAGAAACCTGAGAATTTGAAACAAGTGCTTTATTATCGAAACAGAAACCGTTCATATAATTAACGTCAACACATTATTTAGGCTAATCAGAGTATTATTTTGCTTCTCAGGATACATCAGGTTGCATGCTAATGCACGCTATTGTTCAAACGCTATCGTTATGTAATTATGTTACAATATAGGCAAATGTCAACGTCAACGTGAACGACAACGTGAATTTAGCTTAGAATGAGTAAGGAATAATAAATATGTGACAAATTTTCAATCCCTAGGCTCTTTAAATATCTAATACTCTAGGTAAAAAGCAACTTTTTAAAATTATTCTATGGATATACAAATGTGGACGTGTATGCTTGCGTGGCTCAGGCTGGTGTGCATAGACATTTTGCTGATGGTTAAAATAAAATAATCGCTAAAACTATATGGCTAAACAGCGATTATTACTATAAACACCAGCCTAAGCATTCACCCGTTTTCAATCTTCACCATTGCAAAATAACCGTTTTTCGTAATATTTAGTAAATATTTTTATTACAGAATTGAATTGGATTTTGTCTTTTTTATTTTTGAAACACAGCAGACAGACTGACGGCCCAACTGTGATGGGAATTGGTTACCATCGCCTATAAACATTTGCAACACTAAAGGTGCTACCAAGGTTTTGCCGGACTAATGCCGGAACACAACTCAAGATTGTTATTAATTTATTTTTTATTTTATTATATTTATTATCCAGTCGAACAACCGCCCTACCATCCGGCTGTGGGTTGTTTTGTCGCCTCTTACGACAGGCCCCCCGGCAGGTTTTAAATTTTGTAAATGTGGCTTCATTACTAAAGTCTTAGAATAATCTTCAAGCTAATAGGCACCAGGCGAAGGCTGAACTCATAGTCGCCTACCCTAGCCGTAGACAAATTCTACTTCATTAATAGGAACCAAATAATTGAGGTGAGATATGGTACCTAACTAGGAAAATGTCATTTGTAATTAAATTATATTATTCTTTAAGTCTTGTTCATTTTAAATAAAATTTACGTATTTTTAGGATTCCAAAATTGTTATGCATTTTCACAAAAATGGAGCTCTTAAGAAATTATCATATCCGTTTGTGCGTCTGTCTGTATATGCCCTTATTTATAGAAACTCCTACTGAGTTTACATGTATAAAATTTGTCAGGAAATAATAATTGGTTAGACGTGCCCAGCAGTCCACACACAATGAAGGGTTCCGTAGAATTGAGAAACGTCTTATGTTTTCTTTATTTGGCTACGGATTATATCATACCGTATTGATATTCCTTAATTAATTTATTATTTGAGTTAAAAGCTGGCGAAATATTGTCTCCCATAATCGTTAAAATTGTCCCCTATCCTCTAACTTTTAAACTTCGACATGAAAAAAATAAAATTGTATATCTTTAATAATACTTTCCTCTTCGTAACGTTTGTGATGAGTGACAGTGGTTTGAGACCAATTTTTATGTATATTTCTCTCTTTTTTTTTGTATTTTCTTTTACTTTTAGTTACAGTTTGTTGAGCGATTTATTTTCTTTTTGACAGGTCAATCGATAAATGATCAATGCGCTAAAGTCTAAAGTATTACCGATTTGATTTTATACAAAAATCGAGTTTCTTTGTCTACACATTTTAATCAATTTGGTGCACCCATATAATTTGCTAAAAAAAATACTGTTACGTTATAAATAAGCCATATAACCCATATATTTAACTCAAAAGCGAAATAAAAGTAAGAGTATGACTTTTTAAATCTAAGTAGATGCAGTGTTTTCTTGATTTTAATTAAAACATTTTTATTTCAAATCTATTAATGACGATTAAATTTAAATATGATGATGATAGTTTATTGTCTGTGCATTAGATAACTCATAAAACGGCAGTACTTCGTCACTTGGAACAATGAAGTATGACAATTGTGACAAGTGATATTTACTGCGAAAAATGCGTAACTTGATGGGCGCCCAAACGTCAAAAAGAATATAAATCGTTGGTCACGGTATAGTGGTGTGTATTTTATAAGATACTTTAGTTTGTAAATTATTTTTAGGCCTTCGCCTGAATAAAACATATTATTGGTGGCAATTTTCTCTTGGAATCAAAACTCGATATTTTCTTTTGGACATTAAAAAATCACAATAGAAAAAACTCTAACATGTTTATTTTTAAATTATTTACCTCGTTTCCCAACGTTTTGCAAGAAGAGCCTGTTGGCAACAGCCTGTCGTTGGTTGGCTTCACGCATCTGCTTACGGGCTACCTCCAACAACAGCCGCTGCCGGAGTACTTCCATGGGGTTGTTGATGGACAGGGAAGGCATCTTGCGCTTCGACCGAGAACTCCCCTCGCGTACGTCGCTTAGTCTCTGCACCAACCCGAACCATATTTGTCAAAAGATGTCCTTAGTAAATGTGTTTTTAACTATGTAAAGCAAGCAAACAGGCAGAGGCCCACCTGATGGGAAGTGGTCAAGAAATTTTATGATACCTTTTTTAAATGACCTCATTTCGTAGGCAAGTCGTTTTTGTACGTGGGTAAAATGTTAAGAACCGTTACTCAACTAATAAGTGCGGTAGCTTAAGGAAAAGATAGTGAACATCCCGTCGATGGAGAGCGGTGTGGTTGTTGACACCAGTTCCCCGGAACACTCACTGTTTTACAAACGATAGAACACTCAATCTCGCTGTGTATGTATTGTTCTTTATGTCGACAAGTTCCCGGCCTTGACTTTTTTAATTAAGTGCTGTCAGTATGATTTAATTTTGGTTAAGTTCAGGGCTGCTACTTAAGAATCTAATACACAAATGTTAAGTTGTGGGTGGGTGTAGTGAATAGGGGGGAGGTATACTTACCCCTACGACAACCCCTAAGGTCCGGAGGTTTTAATTTTTTTTTAGTTTATAAACATAACCTCACTTATTTTTCTTGTAAAATTGTGCCACTTTTGATAATAACAAACCGTGATTTGAGTTTATGAATGTACTCACGAATTGTTTATGAATGTACTCATGAATTACATATAACCACTAGAACTTTTTATAACACCAAAACTGTTTTTTAATGTAGAAATAAAGTTTCAAGTTTAATTTACGCATAAATATAAATTCATGCTAGACATATATAATCGATTGATTAAAAAGTGACAGTTTTTAGTGTCACTTTTGTTTTTAATGGCTTGGCTAACAAGGTGTGATTATAAAAATAAATTAATCGATATGTCATTAATACTTATCGATTTGTAATTAAGAAATTCGAAATCTTGTAGCTCAAGATTTAGAATTAATTAATATATTGTTTTATATAATTTTCGGAAATCGATATATTTTTATGAATTTTTTTTTTTATAAATACTTTTGTATGCCGCCTTTATTGCCCCTTTTATTGCCGCCATTTTATTTCTTTTCGCTAGTAGTTGAGTGAATGTGCTTTCTTCTGTTAATTTTTTATTTTACGACGCCTTGTGCTGTGTTTTATAATAATTGCGATTTACTATTTATTTTATGCACAAACAGTCGGTTATGTTAGGTGATATTCAGACCAAAGCGCACGAGCCGAGCGAGCGAAGCGAGCGTGCCGCGGCAGCGGCCGGCGAGTGCCAGAACCGACTGGTAACCATTTACTATTTATTTTATACACAAACAGTCGGTTATGTTAGGTGATATTTAGACCAAAGCGCACGAGCCGAGCGAGCGAAGCGAGCGTGCCGCGGCAGCGGCCGGCGAGTGCCAGAACCGACTGGTAACCATTTACTATTTATTTTATACACAAACAGTCGGTTATGTTAGGTGATATTTAGACCAAAGCGCACGAGCCGAGCGAGCGAAGCGAGCGTGCCGCGGCAGCGGCCGGCGAGTGCCAGAACCGACTGGTAACCATTTATTTTATACACAAACAGTCGGTTATGTTAGGTGATATTCAGACCAAAGCGCACGAGCCGAGCGAGCGAAGCGAGCGTGCCGCGGCAGCGGCCGGCGAGTGCCAGAACCGACTGTAACCATTTACTATTTTTTTTGTATACACAGACAGTTAGGACGCCTTGAAAGTCTCATATGAAACATTTGTTTTATTTATCAATTTAGTGGACGACTAGCAAGTTGGCTTTTAATATGACAATGAATCAATATATTAATGATATAAATTTTATTATTAAATACACTGTTGAATTTTTTTTTAAATATTGGTTAAATATAAATTAATGCGATTACGTAAAAAAAAATATCGTCTTTATTGGTCGCCATTTTGAATAGTTACTCTTGTAGTGTATATAAATGTGCTCTATTGTATTTTTTCTTCATTTTTATCCAATTAAGCTGTTTTTGGGTTATTTTGGCTCTTTTTATGTTGATTACTGGCTTTTTTTTGAACTTTGAAAGGATTTTTCAATTTCGGACCTATGATAGAAGTGCAACATTAGCGAAAAAATCAGTGAAAATAAGTGAGGTTATGTTTATTAAAAAAAAAATATTTCAAGATCTCCGGACCCTAGGGGTTGTAGTAAAGGTAAGTATGCCTCCCCCCCTCCCCACTTCACCACCCCACTACTTAAAATTCCTGTATAAAGAAGCTATAGATTTACCAAGTTCAGAGATGTTTCAAATTTCACAATACGATCTACTATATCGATATACTATACGATATACTACTTATACAATTCCGGGATCTTTCCCTTGTTTACTCTATTCTGGGCGTTACTGGAACATTTCAAGAGGTGTTTTTTATATGTTATCCGTAACAAGTATAATTTGCGTAAGTATAGTTTGAGAACATACAGCATATACGTGTTTTCGAGCGAATTTATTGATATTAAATATATTTATTTTAGTTTATAAATAAATAGTTTTGAATTTCTTTCCTTTTACGGTATTAGAAGTAAACAGATTATTTTGAAATTTAGTATTATGTCCTTTCAATAACAGGAATAAACACAGCATTAATTCCTTTGTACAGACGTCATTATTAGAGCTAATATATATTAAATAAAACTAACATATCTGACACAACATATAGTTAATATACAAGTTGGTATAGATAAATAGGTAGTCAGTTATTATGGATGTGTTAAACATAAATATATATATAAATTTAAACATGATAAACAAACTGTTTTCTAATAAAAGAAAATCACAAAAACAAAACCGACTTCACACTAAAAACCAAAAAATAAATATTTAATAGACTTCTTTCTACAACATCTCGAAGTCGGTGCCAAGTAAATTATAAAAGAACAACAACAATTAAACAAAATGTAGTAAGCTTTATGTTAGTGTCAAGTCGGTTCTGTTTTTATAAAAAAAAAAAATTTTAATTGCGTAAATACTTGAAAAGCTTTAGAAATAATATATTAAGCACCTGTAGAAATTGTACAATTGGCACGCGTATACAAATTTGCCATCTCACTCTTCGGTGTATATATAATCTTCAACAAGGGTTGCTCTCGATTTACTTGCGATCCACAACGATATCCCTGGGATCCGGTATACTCATTAGATCCTGAATTGGTGACCATGGGACTACTTCGGGAATATACACTTCCGAGTAAAGAAAACAATTTGAAAATCGGTTTACAATTGACGGAGATATCATGTTACGAAGAAGTGGGTTAAATTTTTTCGTAAGTTTCTCTAATTCCTTGAAATCCACTCATCACATCCTGACATAGTGACAATAGGATCAATTCGTGAGAAAAGAAAAAATTTGCAAATCGGTCCACATACAAAAAAAACATATAGACGAATCGAGAAGGAGGACCTTTTTGAGTCGGTCAAAAATATGAAGGTTATCCATTGAAGTAGATATACATATATGTAAGTATACAGAAAATTTGCATTAAGTATACGACATATACAAATAGATATACGGTCTTATTCATATTGAGTTAAAGTAAGTTTGTAGTATTCTTTAGGAACCATAAAGATACCTTCAAACTGTCACTAACTCGATATGAGTAAGACTGTTTAAGTTCAGTCGTAGGTCAAACTTTGCCTCCTTCTGTGAGTCGGTGATGACCCAGAAGGAGGCGTCGGAGAGGCAAAGGGAGGAGAGTGCGTATGCGGACCCCATCCGCAGAAAGCGGCTACGGAGTCGGAGGCGCCGCTACGCACAAAGTCTCCTTCCACCATGACTCCAGCACAGGGGGCCGCGTGGACAAGTGGGGGATCCCGCGGACTTCCCCCCCCCTGTTGTTGAAGAGGGTGTCCTTCCCCACAGGACACCCTGAGTTCGTCGACAAGCGTTGGGGCATCACAGATGTAGTACCTATTGCCCCAGTTCCTGTGGCGCCCTATAAAAGCGTGTGAGCTAGGGGCGCAGGTTAGGTTTAGTGGGTAGTTTGACGGCCTACCATCCCCCCTGCCCTCCGTTCGGAGGTCATGGGGGGCATACGGCCGATCAAGAGTCCCACACATCCCTCGGCGAGCCTTCCCCCCAGGCCCGAGGATGGTGTCCCAAGAAAAGACATTCCCCTGCGTCATCAAAAAAAAATAAAAAATAAGGCTTGTTAGTTTGATCTACGATTTATTTAATCTTAAGCACAGTTTAGGTCGTAATGTTTATTAATAATAATTATGATGTTCTATTGTACATGATATTATTTTTAATTCAAACTTAAAATTTCATTTAAAATATATCTCACGAACTCAGTTAAGGGGTAATTAAAATTAAATTTTAAGTGAACATTTTTTCGATTATTACTTGTCTATTTTTTATCTTAGTAGTATAGGTTCGCGTTTGAGCATGATCTTGCCCGAAACTTGCTAGAAAGTACATATTCACATGGGACTTAAAGACACCTAGGTTATAAAAATCGCGAAAACATACTCCGGCAATGGAGCCACTCCTTTGCGGGTGCGCATGATGAAGGTAGACGCAAAGCGCTTCGTTCTTATAGGTGGAATATCCACATTATATCGATGCCACTGGTACGACTAATTGTCCGACGGTGGATAAATATATAGAATACATGTTTATACATGAAACACAGAGTGAACAGTAGCAATTCCATTGCTTTGTTGGCTGTTGGCTACTACGCAAAGGAAACCTTATCGCACAATAGAAAATGAGTATGCCTTATCTCCCTATCCGAGTATTGTACTTTTGTAAATTACAGTTACTTTTTCGATATATTATTTCGTTCAGGTTTTAGAGATGATACAAAATCTGTGTACATAATGTTTTAACGCGGTTTCGAAGTTTGAATGTAGTAATTATACGTTACGGTCCAATGGGATACGGTTATCTTTCTTTGAAAGTGTGCTCGCTAAACAATAATGAAGGATGGGTACTTTCACCTTTTAGGAGTTGATAGGATATACCTAACATGCGAAAATAAACAAACTTTCTATATCTAAATAACACCATTTGTCCCTACGCCATAGTTCCAAAGAATACATCTTACTATTTCTAATAGTATCGGGATCCTTGGCGTTGACGTAACGAACGACGTGCAGTTTCGGGGTCATCTGGAACACAAGTCTAAACTTGCCTCCAAAAAGCGTGATGTGTTAAACCGGTCTAAGCAGTACTTCACCCCGTGACAACGACTTGCGCTGTATATTAGGCGAAGATAACCATTTTTCATCAGGTGGGCCGTCTGCCTGTTTGCCTGCTTCAGGCAATAAAAAAATCTCAGCCTACGGTTGTCCACTGCTGGATATAGCAGCTCTCTAAGGCTACGCCACTTATCCTAGTCTTCTGCTTTCATCGTGTTATATTTATAATGCTAATACATCTGTATTTCTATGTTTGTTTCCAGAAAAAAATGTTTTTCTCCGTTAAATTACCCCTGCCTACGTTTATGCTTTTCAATGGCTAATAATCTTCTTAAATCGTAGGTTGAACTTTCCTAGAAATAATGTGTATAACATAAATATAATCATCATTGTGAATTGGTTTTCTCTTTATTTCTTGTCCTAGTTAGTAGCATATTAATACAAGAAAAATCTTAAAAGCTTGGAGTACTTCACCCGTTATAAAATTATGTAGCCTATGTACCTATTATATTCTTAAACCACTTTTGCTTTGTTAAAAATATGAAGTAAATAAAAAATGTATATACATACAAGACAGCTTTATAATATTACATGTACTTTTAAGAAAGACCAATCAATCTATTTTTTACAAGACTGGTGGTTTTTAATTACGAGTATATCAAGGGAACAATCAAGTTACTAAAACAATTAGGTACGAGTTTCCTAAATATTTTTATGGGAATTACGAAAGGTGATAATTTAATAAAAAACGTATTTGATATAGGTATGTATAATTATATAGATATTATTGGAGAGGAAAATAAAACAAAAATTGATGTAAACATTTCACTTTTATTGCATCTTTAAATGCATTTGCAACAACTACAAATTTATACAATGTATCACATTAGGACATGTTTAAATTACTAAGTACGAGCATGGAAAATAGTTCTTCTTCCATGGTACTAGTAGGTACTATATTTTAAACAATTATTTTATAATATTGAGTAATCTTAAAACTAGGTACAAATTAATATTTCAAACGTTATTTAAATAAACATTCATTTTTATTTCTAAGACGTTCTCATGTATGTTAGAAATGCTATATTTATAGGTAATCTACTCATACGTTTTTTTAAATATATGTATTTAGAAACAATAACTTTAAATGAACAGTGTCACGTTGAAACAAGTTACAATTGTTTTATTTCAATTTTATTCTAAGGAATATGTCAATAAGTATCTTGTTAAAATGCATCTGAGTTAGAACAAGGATTCACAGCACTTAGTAGTATTTGCCGGATTGCGCCATTGGTGTCCACTGGAACGCTGAAAAGGAAATACTTACATTAATGATAATATACGATGTATAAAAAGTAATCACAGTATGAAACGTGTGGTTTTGTGCAGTATTCTTGAAGAAAACGGAGTATAAATCAGAAAAGGAGATTACGGCGAAAGTAAGACGAAACTTTCATTTTTTAGGTTTAGGCTTATTATTTCGTAAGCATAATTAATAAAATGACAAGTTAGAGCTGGAAATGTGCTAATGGTATAGTCGAGCCAATCTATTGGAGAAGAATGAAGACTTTTATGTATCCAATTCTTCAGAGTAAGGAATTGTAAATTTATTCTAATTATAATTTTTTGTCTTAAGCTTTAGCAATTAAACACCCGCTGTATTAACAAAATGTTTCTTGTTACTGTTGTTTTTGGGTTTTATAAAGTTCCATAGAATTGTCTATGTATACGCTTCTTTCTTTCTTTGTATTAAGCTCATAACATTTAATGACTGAATTCTTATATAGGTACCTAGGTATTACTCAAACGGTGTGCACAATAGATTTTACCAATTATAGAAATTTCAGAAGTAAATGGGTTTTAAAATTTGTCAAAGTTTGGATTTTTACAGTACATGTAGCATTTGTTGTCTGTCTGTTGACATGCCAAGTGGAAAAGTTTTAACAGTAGCGACCTAAACTGGCTGCTTGGATGAAATTGCGACCAGCAATATGACTGCTGTAATATAATTGTATAAACCACACAGGTTCAAGTTAATTAGATATATCCTATTTTATAGGGGAAAAAAAACAAGATAATGTAGAGTGGTTACATCGAGTTACATGATTGTAGTGCAGCTAACCTCGTTTTCCGATGTCGTTGAGGAAATTCCTGTTGGCTGCGGCCCGCAGCGCCTGCACCTTCCTCTCCTTCTCAAGGCTTAGCTTCTGTCGCAGCACAGACATGGGCAGGTCGATGGACAGCGAAGGCATGCGCCGCTTTACACGACCACTGCCGATCTTCGCGTACCCAACACGCATACGCTCACATTAGCTAGGGGCTTTACTTATTTATAATATTTGCAAGTTAAATGAATTATATTTTTAATAAATTACAGGAAAAACGTTTTGATTCCTTATAATAATTAATTATGAATCTAACAATAACATATATTAATAAATTTTAAATTATGTATCTTCATATTCTCGAGTGCGACTCGTAATTAGTATTTCTTTAGCTTTAGGTAATATAATTAATATTAACCTTATATTAATGTTATAATTAAGACAGAGAAGAAATGATAAATTATATATGTTTAAAATGAACTTTTTTAATAATATAAGTTCTAGTCATTTATTAAATGCTATAATTATTATATAGAATCCAATGATTGTATAGTATGTTGTATTATTAACTATTTATGTGATAATATCAAAAACATTTTGATTATGACTTCGAATTTTGAATAAATATCGAATAACTTAACCTTTATGTCAACGAACGTTAATCTATGGTTTATAAATAAAACTTTAGAAACGTTTATAAAATTACCGTACTTTATTTTTTTTTCTAAATCATAACAAAACTTAACATTTTTCTTATCGGGATAAATAAGATAAAGTTATTTTATAAAGATTAATATTGGAAGCGCATAAAATTGTTTGTATTTAGTGCGAGTCGATCACAGGATGGCTTCAAAGTAACTTCTGTTTGCAATTAGTTCTTCAGTATTCGATTATACTCCAGGGATCTAAAAGTAAAGAAAACAAATTAAATATTTTAACAGTAACATTTTCAGTAAATCGTTTCTAGTTGTTAGTTGCATGCGCTGCAATATAATGAAATTAATTGTAAGTACTAAAACAAAATGGCAAAGTATATTCGTAGCAATTAAGTAATCAAATATATCATGCCTTTCTAATTTTAAATTGAAACTAAATGATTTAATGGGCGGGCATTCATTTCGTCTGCTTTGAATATTAACACATATTCTATGAAGTAATTAAACATGTCGAAGTAGTGGCGTTGTTCTGACCTCTTTTGCCGACGCGATTGAGGAAATTGCGGTTGTTTTGAGCGATTCGCTCCAAGTAGTGGTTGTAGACCCCTCGCTGCAGTAGTTCCACCGCGGGGTTCACGGAGAATGACCGCCGCGAACGCACCATCCCATCACTATTTTCCACCTTCGTATATTTTTAATGATTGCCGTAAATAAGATGCACGGTGAGGTTGCGTAAAATGGAGTGAAACAAATTTTATATTAAAACTCCATAACAAAAACTCAACAGCCTAAGCCGAATAAGCCTAAATGGCACTCTGTTGTTCGTGCCTACCCCGCAAGGGAACTGGCGTGAAGTTATGTATGTATGTATGTATGTACAAAAACTCAAAGAATTCTCATTTAAGATAACTCAGCAAAGTTTTTGTTTAAATAACTTTATAGGTATATAGACTCACGCTCGACGTCAGTTTCTCTTAATTATAATGTTAAAGTTTTAGTTGCAAATTGGCACTTGTAGAACTTCTACACTACTACTAATTAGTAGTTAGTAATAATTGTCCATATTACTACAAGACATACAGTTGCTACTAGATTTCACAACTAACAACAATTGTATTGTGGTGGACTTTGTATCGTTCAAAAGTTACCACAACATTCCAAATGTTGAAAATTTATATTTGCCCGTCCCGTCGTGAAACAAAAACTTAAATGGAATTCCTTCGAATAATGCATATTGTTTTAACAAATTAATTAAAGGTGTTTCCTGACCTTTACATAGATAATCAATATGTTCTGAATGTAAAATGTATTTCGTGTAAAAATTTCGTTATAATTGAAGCTACTTTTAGGGAAGCCAAATAGCCAAAACCGAGCCCTTATACATGTCGATTCATTTATTTCTTTATCAATATATATTATGTCACAGACACCAATATATATGAAAATAAAATCCTGTGTACATCATATATGTATCGTTAGATAGTTATTCAAAAGTTTACAGTATAAAGTATGATAGACTTTTTATTTGAGTCAATTATTAAACATTTTTAGGTAAGATTATGGAAAGTGATTAGCGTGAAAAAACGTGTATGCCCAGCTTTGTACAATGAAGTAGAATATACTGTAAAAATTCAAATTGATAGAGAGCTTAGGTACATATCTTCATTCAAAATTTGCTTGAACAAGATCTGTTGAGTAGCTTTTGTGTTATGAGTTTTTGGCTTCCGTAGTCAAATAGAAAAACAGCAAGAGGTTATCACCGCTACCGTACCCTTTGCTGTGCATATGATCCTTTACAACAAATAGAAGTAAAAAGAAACACTTGATTTCGGTCTAGCATGTTGTTTATATTCATCGATCGCCAATGGTCCCGACGATCTCTAATTGACATTGTAATTTGTTTAGTTAATTACAAGGAGCGTTTTAACCTGAACTTTGAATGAGAAAGCAAAAATGTTGAGCAAATAATAGCCTGTAGCCGGATGACATGCCACCGATAGATGTTTGGTAGCCAGGACGCTAATCAAAAGTAATTTAATTAAGTTAACTCCGACGTTATGTTATTTTAATTGTAAATTTGGAAATTAAACATCAAAACCAGCCTTTTGAGTGCGTGTTGAATCAATATTGATCATGTACTTCCTAAAATGTAATTGCCAATTAATAAAGAGCCTCGTCAAGAAAAGTTATTTTTGAAAAGGTTTTATAGGAAATTGTATTAACTCATTTTAGTTTTTTATATTAGTTACGATGGGTCTACGATAGATACCTGTGAATCTCGTGGGACTTCGGCGAGCAAGTAGAGCCAGGGTGCATCGGATTGGTAACGTCTGCCAATGGATGGTACTGCATACCCTAATGGACCCTGTAAAGAATATGGATATCTTAAATTATGTACAAATGTGGTTGCACCTTCAAACTATAGAGATACAGAGAACATTGTTATCATTACTTTTTTAACTGATTTGGTTGCAGATGTAGATATCAAAACATGTAGGTATGTGTGTGTATATGTGATAGATTGAAACTTATTTTGCAGATCTAGATGCAAGCTAGATTTGCACTGCTAGGCTACAAAATACTCGTATGTAGTTTTAGGGTTATAATATTATTATGCTTATAATTAGTGCTGTCTCTAACATTATAACGATTTGTAGTAGCATAATAATATGTTTAACTTAATATTTTATTTATGGTTAGAAAACATTTAATCAAGTTGTTATTAATTGTGACTTTGTTTGCGCTCGTTATTTTCCGTATTTCATATATATTGTTACAGTTAAAAACTTATTCAGCAATAATTTTTACCAAACAAAAGCTTTCTCCAAGTTCGACGAGTTATTTATTTAAATGGCTCACCTATATACGAATGTATGTGAATGTAAGTAACTTTATTAGTTTATTTTTGGCTCTCCTGCAGAGATTAACGTATTGTTATTAACATACAACTACTATAAAATGAGAAAATTCCTATTAAATATGAATTCGAATTTCCGCAAGCGAAGTCGCGTGGATAGCTAGACCTTCCCGTACTATTATACTATGGAGTACGTAATATAAAATACAACGCCAAGTAAAAGTAAATAAGAAAATACATTCATATATGGTAAAAAAAAAACCTGTACGTTGTAAAAATGTGATTATGTAATGGAAGGAGGTTTGCTACATTGCTTGATGCTCGGGCAATTTTTGAAACGAAAATAAATATTAAACATTTGTTCCGATTTCCCCAAGTATGCCAATATACACGAGGCAGTCGTAAAGATACCGTAAATATTTTTGTATTCTCCGCTTGATTAAAACGTATTCTTTAATTTTCCACCTAACTGGCACATTACAAGAATATCGTACAATAAATATTTTAACAAAGCAGAGTCGCGTTTGCTTGTGGCCAACAAATAATACAAATATTCCGTTTTTCAAATTCAAATACGGGTGACAAACACTTTATGAAAGTTTAGCATACAAACCTACGTCTAACATAATACCTATTTAAGTTTATTGTAAAATTATTCAAAGTGGTTCTAGCAAACAGCGCAAATTATTGGTGTGTAAAAAATTCTTACTTTTTTTTATTTATTTTGTTAATTGCAGGAGTTCAGCAGACAGACAGACGGCCCACTTGATGGAAAGCGGTTACTATCGCCTATGGATATTGGTGCTACAAATGCGCTGCTGCTCTCTTAATGGAGACTGGAGCCTGGCCACTAATGCCGGAACACAACTCAAGGTTGTTATGGCGGCATACTTTAGACCAGGGGTGGTAGCCATCCAGTCGAGCAAATATCCTACCGCCTGGTTATGGGTTGTTTTGTCGCCTCTTACGATAGGCCGCCTGGCCGCAGGAAAATGTATTCTTTCTCCGTTCCTGCACGGATGAAAATATTATATAATATAATTAAATATTATTTTGTACATTGTTAAAATATGTCTATTTGTCATGTATTTTATCGCATTAAATGTATTATACATTTTAAATATTAAGCATAAAAAGTACGTGTTTCGTGGAACTCATAGGACACTACAGCCCTCCTCAAATATATCCTTTCTTGATTAACAACAAAAAGTAGCGCAGTTAACGGTTTTATATAAGGATTCATTCCATCCATCACTCATCTGTTGCCTGTGCGGACTACAGCTATCTACAGTTAATTTTCAAATAAACAGTTTCTTCTGCTTTATCCAATAATTGACGGATTGACTAGAATTTCGAATTCTCGAGTTGGATTCCCGACAAGGTAAACTTTCTAAGTGAACTTTCTGTTATTTACTCTGGTCAGGGTGTCTAGGATCGGCCTCATTCGTTATATATTACACGTAACGTAATACAAGTTACTTCGCTTGGGTTGTGTGTTTTTCTGCCCATTTATCCAATTAAATGTTTATAACATCTACTGTGCATGACTACAGCACCAGACTGCAGGGCAGTTTTGTTATAAAATTGTGAATTACTCACATCGTCAGGCGTAGATGAGTCGATTTGGACCAAGTCGAAGGGCTCAAGCGAGTCTTGGAGAGGCGGTGCCGCAGCCCCAGCATATCCTGTCACCACTACGGCGCACCAGATAGCCCACCACATCTAGAAACAAAAAATAATAATAAAAAATTGTAGGGGCTCGCAATGTGTCTTTATAATTAAAACATAAAACACAAATTAGATGCTGGACCTTACAGTTGTTCGTTTTAAACCGTACTGAACAATAGCTTCAAAAAACCCACGTCTTGTGTCACGTCTTTATCGAGGTTGAAAATAGAATAAAACAACCAGCAGCATAATTGCAAAGGTCATGAAGATAAGAGCAATATTTAAATTTTTTCAGGCGAAAATTTAATTTCTATGAAGAGAAGCAATAAATGCTTCTTATAAGCCTAGTAGTCACCCAAACTGAAAGCCCAATAGCCATTGAGAACCTACTATGGAGAACTTTTAAATTTTTTATTGCATGATTACAGCAGGCAGGCAGACCTGATGGAAACTCTTTGATTTATGACATTAATGACTTCTAATATTCATTTATTTACTCATGATATTGAAAATTAAATAAAAAAATAAAGTAACATGAATATTTCCTAACACAATTTTAATATTAATAGACTCACCAAATAATTCCTAACTATTCTCTTCCACACATTAGGATTGGGTTTGATTGTATAAACAATTAAGCTGATTCTTTTAAATACATGAATGTTTATTGTGCCTAATGGAATGGCATGTAGAGTGTTTTTCTTACGGCTTACAGTCCGTATATTACTTTCTCTTTCTGTATCACAGCTAAATAGCTAACGTAGATTTAATTTCCTCCAAAACGATAAAAAAAAATATACTTCCGACAAATATAGCGACAAAAATATTTGGAGATATTAAGTTTGTCCTCAACTAGTAGTCTTTACTTCAATTTTAAACAAATATATATATATTTTGTTGAAAACGTTTTTGAGAGACGATAGCTTGTTTCCTTCAGATTGTTGTAAGTAAAAAATATATATTTTCATTAATGTGAAATTGAATTTGTTTGGATAATTAGTTAATTGATTTTCACGGCTTGAATATGAAGTAATTCTCTATATTAAAAGAGGAACAGATTTCAAGGGCTACGGATCTCAAGTTTATGCGGGTGACGCTGAATGAAATGATCGACATGAAAGTTGGTATAATATAATATTTTATCGTGCAAAACAAAATCAATTCCCGAAATTTACGTAATAGACGTTAAGTAGTATAGCCTATATGGGGATACATCGTCCATTTTTGCTACTGATAATTTTCAGTGAGTAGCTTCATTTTGATGAGACGCCCAATTTTTTTTATTACAACCATTTTCGATTGTGGTAGCTATCAGGGGTAGCACGGATGAAATACGTCAATTTCAAGATTCACAAAAATCTATTACTAACTGGGTCTTTTTTTGTTAAATTTCAAGATAGTTATCTAAATTATTCGAAAAAAATTTGTCTTACAAAATGTATGGTTTCATCAAAGAGTCCCCCTCCTTCCAATGTATATCGATAACGAGGTCATCAAAAATGATAACTAACCAGCTGTTTTTTTTCTGTTGATAATATGTTGTTATTCTATTGCTAATGTTGCTAATTCATATTTATATAATTTAACAGCCACATTGGCCTGATGTCGATCATAGCTCAGATATCAAGTAATACTCATTACATGTGAGCAAGAACCCACAGTGCGCAAACATCAATGTAGTTGCAGCAATAGCCTGTGACGGCACTTCTACCTATTTGTTCCCAATCAATTGCGATGAACACAAAATATGACTTTCGAGACATGTGCCGTAAAGCTACTTACGGAAAATTAGCTTGATAGTAATCGGTAGCAAAAATGGACGGTGTACCTATCCCTGACTACTTGCAATATTGTAATAAACACAGATTTTTAACTTCGCCTGTTCTTCAAATTTAATCGCGCTAATCTGCTTTACAACGTCATGTTAAATAGCGTGATCACTAGATTAGTAAAATATTTACTTTGGTTATCTAAAATCAGGGCAGGACCAGAAAGAAAAAAATTGAAACTCATTTTATTACTTAAACGATTTCATTCATTTTCATTTTATTATTCGATGATATTACAGAATTGTATCAGATTTAAACGACTCGAGCTAAAATATCGCCTCGAGCTAGCTAGGATCTATAATTGACTGACAAATTGCTAGTTCAACATTGACGTTTATAATAAATTGATAATAAAAAGTAGTTTTAACAGGGTAGTTATTATAAAATGTTACTTCATGGGCATTATTTTTTTTGCAAATCAAAATATAATTTAATACAAATTTTCTATTAGAAATATATAGATGTAGAATTTCTTCTTGTTAAATTAGATTTTGCTTTTGCAAGTTTTGTAATGACTCATGAAAATTCAAGTTTTAAAACAATCTTTAAGCAAAAGCCTCATTAAAATTATCTTCGACTGAGTGGAGTAAGGGAGTTCTTGTGAAGGCAGCTCAAACAGGCACTTCATTAAACAATTGAAATTTTAAATACAAAACAACATTCTTTGTTAAAATCTATCTCACAACTATTGATAACTTGAAGAATATTATACATTAAGTTCCCGTCAAAATTTGCTGTTTTAGGATATGTTGAGGTTTATATTTATTCTAACATTTATCACAAAGTACCAATACCTACGTTATAAAAGTTTAAAAGAGAGATTATATTCGAATCCACGATACATGTTTAAGCTGCCGTATAAGCGACTAAAGAAATTAAATATTTTATTGAATATTTACAAATTCGATAATTTTTATTAAAATGTTAGATATATATTTTTAGACCAAATTTTTTAAACAAGCAACTATTTTTTTCAGGCATTGTAAGGAAATCGGGGAAACGCATGGCGGACCACATACAAAGGTTTATGTGTAGGGGACGAATCGTCCACGGTATTCGTCATTTAGTTAATACAATGATTTCTATCTATAATATTATAAACTTCTAAACATACCGTATACAGATACGGTATGCATTGAAGCTGTTTAAAAAAAAACAACTGGAATAGACTGTATAAATGAAGGAGAATACGATGCCTTTTTTTCTAGATTTCTTGTCTATTTGTGTTTTTTGGTTTGTCTGTTTGTTCAGGATTCACGTAAAAACTATAGGGCCGATTTCGACGCGGTTTTCGCTGATCGACAGATATTCTTAAACTTAAAATCTGCGCTACTTTTTATCCTGGGGTGCGCAGCGGGAATTTTTCTGGAAATGTTTTAAGATGGCCAAATTAAAAAAATCGAATTGAATCAGTGAAAAAATCACATTGGAGTAGTGTTCACTGATAGATAGCAAATTTGATATAATAAAATATGTGATAGTTTTTATCCTGGGAATCTAGCGGGAATTTTCGCGGAAGCGGATTGTAGTTATTTGGGTGCATAAAAATTAACTTATTCCGGCACAGTTTTCACTAAAACGATAGTTTACATTCTGTTTTTAATGCTGAGTACTTTGTGTTCCAGGAATCTCGCGAGAATTTTAAGACAAGCGTGGACAAAGTCGCAGACATGTTCTAGAATTTAATAAATTCCCTAATATAATAGAAAATCTCCCAGCCAATTTCTTTTAAATTTTATTTTTTGTCAATTCTCTCATGTGTTACCTATATGAAATAGTACAGGTCAAAAAACAAATATAACAGCAGACAATATTATGGCCCGGATGAAACTTTAAGTTTAACTTTGATGTGGTACGAAGTAAGAACTTCGTGGAGTTACACACGGCCCAAGCTTGCGGTATGCTCGGTCTTGCATGCAAAAACCATTTTAATGCCTCTACGTTAAGTCCGGTTTCATTTGATTATGAGTACACAGTATATTAGTACAATACATTGTGTATTACGTTCAGTAATTATTAGGATTTCGTCTTTCTCTCTGTCTGTCTATGTATATAACACTTTTTTTCTGAAATGTCTATTTATGTAGATGAAGTTTAATTTTGGAATACTTTAATTGGAATGAATGTGTTGATGACGCGGCTACTATATCTTTTATACAAATTAATAAACGATTGTTTAGTCATAAATATAACAAAGAAATCATTTAAGGCACGCTGTTCCCGAAGCTTTGGACATGCGCTACTTGGACTTCATATTCAGATCTTCTGATCAATTTTAATCCCTACATTTTTTTCGTTTATCCCATAAATAGCAGTTTCCATTAATGTAGCTTTTATTTTGATATCATAGACAGCTACTTCAGTTTTATTAGTATCGGTGTAGTACCATGTACATTTGTTTATAGATTACTACAGAAGCTCTACAATGTAGGAGTTTTCTAAAAGACTTAAATAGATATTTAGTCTCCAAGGGCAGTCAACATACCAGTTCCCTTTGTGTTGTAGATGTCTGTGGACGACGGTAACTACTTGCCACAATCAGGTGGATCTTCTGATTATTAATTACTAGCAAAAATAAAAGTAATCTTTTAAAGCGAATACGTTGGTATGCGAAGTAATTATACCAATAAACAAGTGTAAGCTTAATCAAACCATTTCTGCTTCTCCATTCATCATACGTATTCCGAAGTACCTTTTTAATCTATGTAAATTGCAATATCTATATAATATACGCGATATCTTAAAAAAATATTCTAGTATCCACAGTTCGCATTTTTTCATCCACACATTGTTTGCATTTTTCATGGTACCTATAATCTTATAAATATTCAAAAGCTAACGTCTGGAATACATATGCAAAGCTCGCACGCCGCTGTTTGCACTGACAGCCAAACTTAAATACAATACATAAACGAAATATCAAATAGGAAAGTTTTTTCTGTAATAATTATGAGCAATAAACTAAATATGGAACCTTAGGAAGAAGTTACATATTTAGTTTATTGGTCCATCGGTAAAAGGTTTCTTCAAAGAAATTTATAAGACCTTAGGTTTCCTCTGGCAGCGATTTGTTACGTCGTCTATATTATCTTATTTATGACTTTGTTTATTTTTACCATTTAATTGTAGTTTTTAAGTTAGTTTAGTATATAAATGTGTTAATATAAATAATTTTATTGTATATTACTGTCTTCATTCTATGGTTCCGTAGCCACTTTGACAAAAACGGAACCATTATAAAATTGTCATATTCGTCCGTTCACTTGTTTTTTTTTTATTGCAGGAGTTCAGCAGACATGCAGATGGCCCACTTGATGGAAAGCGGTTACCATCGCCTATGGACACTTGCGACACCAAAGGTGCTACAAATGCGCTGCTGCTCTCTTAAGGACCTCTGGAACCTGGTCACTATTTCCGGAACACAACTCGAGGTTGTTATGGCGACATACTTTAGACCAGGGGTGGTAGCCATTCAGTCAGGCAAATGCCCTATCACCTGGCTGTGGGTTGTTTTCTCGCCTCTTACGACTGGCCGCCCGGCCGCAGGGAAGGACTGCATGGACATATAAAGGAGGATTAAAATTGGTGTAAGAATAAGCCTAAATGGCACTCTGTTGTTCGTGCCTACCCCGCAAGGGAACTGGCGTGAAGTTATGTATGTATGTATGTATGTATTAAAATTGGTTTCTCACTGCAAACAGTTGTGTAGAATATTGTTAGTTACTTGTTGAAACATTATGACGACGTCCTTTAATGACTTTTTATTTAAAACAGTAGGTGATTATGTATTGTGTGTGTATATGCGTCTTATTTTAGTCATATTGAACTACGAAGTAAACATTAAAATAAATGAAAGTGTAGTTTTTTTACGTTCGCTTGTAGGCAAACTGGCAAGTGGTTACCGTCGTCCATGGACATCTGCAACAATAAGGGGCCGGAGGCCGATGCGTTGTCTATTTCGTTGAGACTATATATATATGTTTACGCCCTTTTCAAAGAGCCCCATATTGCATTATTGTAGCGCTCTGGGAAAACAGCGGAGGGGAGGTCATTCCATAACTTGCAGACGTATGGCATGAAGGAGAGTAAAGAAGTAATAAAGCGTAAAAGAATAATTGCAAAGAAAATTGATACGAACAAAATGTTTTGAGATAATAAGGCGGTATTCTCGATTAAATACTGATTAAATATTATTTTAATATAGTTTCATTGTCAAATGACGAAAACAGTGGTCGTTTGTCGTTTCTATGGAATCTTTCGTCGTTCGTTCGGGGACTGTTACGCATTTGCCAGATTTATGGACCTAATCTGAAAATCTAAAATGTAGGTATCTTTTCACTATGGTAATTTAATTAATGGTAAGTTGAACATATTTTAACGATAAAATGTAGTGCACACTAATTATCGCGTTTTTCTGTTTATATTCGCATATACAACGCATGAAGGATTCAGAAACCACGACGTTTACATAACATATGGTAAAACCTTGGAATAAACACAATTTCATATAGGTGCAGGAATTATTATCATTATGTTTATCTATAATATACTAGCTGACCCGGCAAACTTCGTACCACCCCAGAATCAACATATAAAAATGCTGAATGATAATTGAAGAATGTTTCAACTTTAGTAAAAAATGTGGTCAAAACTTAACCGGAACGAACATCAAACGTTTGTCATTCAAAACAAAAAAAAATGAAAAAAAAACCTTCACTTTAAAATGTAATTTGATTTCTGAACGACTTTTAAATTTAATTGATTTTTAAACGACGGGACGAAATGTTTAACAGGTAGGAATAGTTTCTAAGGGAAAACGAAATTGTTGTTTTTACTATATTCCAAACATTTTTTCATATTTAGTCACCTTCTAAACCTTCCCTGGACTTGCACAAATAATTTAAAACCAAAATTAGCCAAATCAGTCCAGCCGTTCTCAAGTTTTAGCGAGACTAACGAACAGCAATTGATTTTTATATGTATATAGATAATGAATATTTTTATGAAACAAAACGTAAAGTAATGTAATGAAAAAAAATTAAACTGCATATATAGCATAATACCAGCCCGTAACATTGGGATTTCCGAACCTTGCATGGGTGCTAGGTTAGGATCTTCCCATTTTAGAGGATAACGAATAGTAGGTACGCCCGCCACGCTTGTTCAAATCATATTTGCGGATTTCACACACCACTTTTTGCTATGTGCAAATTTCTTCACGATTCTTTTTCTTCGTCAATACTCAGAAACATAGAAGTAAAACATGAGGAATGAAATCCACTCAGTAAAAGTGTAACACTGAAAGTCCCTAAATTCTACACAGCTAGAGAGCACCAAAGGTGGTCGGTTTCTCTAGCATTCTATTAGAGAAAAACACTACTAAATTTTTAAATTACTTTATTTTCGAATTCATATTTAAACAGAGTAAGGACTATACAATTATGGTGAGTAACTTTATAGCCTGGGGCCTAAAGCAGCCACTTTTTCAGATTCGTATTACCAATGTTATGTCAATGGAACTTTATTTTATTATATTTTCTTAAGTTTTCGCGACTTGTATACATAATAAAAATACGTTTTAAGCGCGGTGTCGGCGCACGATTGGCCTAGAGAGGGACACACTGGTCCAGCCGGGTTGAAATCATTACCTCGCGCCGGTGTGTACGCGCAATATTAACATTAGTCTATGAGAAACACTCGTAGTCTACGGCCAACCGCCAATATTCGAAATCTATTACTGCACGAAAAACGAACCTTTGTACGCGCAACTAAGATTTTGTTGTAATATTGTAAATTATTATAATAAACGCAATATTGAGCGAAAAGTTGCTTCATTGGAGACTTCCTACGCTTCACGCGGTTATTTATTTGATTTTGGTTATTCCGACGTTGTTTGGGATCCGATCATTAAAACTATTAAGAACCAAAGCGAGCAAAATCCAACTGCTAGACCTCAAGACACTGTGAGCTCTTTCTGCGTGCAACGGAACACAAACGAACTTGACTGATAATTTCTTTTATTTTCCTTCCACCCATTTTAATATTATATAAAACTATTAGAACTAGGCATGTCTGCTAAAGAGTTTCTTGCGCCGCTTCTTCTCTTCAAGCCATAACATGTTGCGAAGCGGTGCTAAATTAGATTAGGCTCCCATAGAGTAAATAATAAGCATAAACAAAATTTAAACTAAATAATTAAAATGAACAAGTTGGCGGTAGGCTAAATAAAACTTTTACAATACTCGTTGACACTTGACATCTTTGTATTCCGTGATCACGGCCACTGAAAAGTTGCCGAAACGTCGGAATAACCAAAATCAAATAAATTACCACGCTTAAAACCGTTAAAACGTGGTTTTATTACTTTATTTTATGTCATACTCATACAAATATATGTCAAATTCACTAAGCGATTCTCCAAAAACGGCTGCTTTCGGTTCCCAGATCTGCAAAAGTGGGTAGAGCTAGGTCCAACAATAAAACATTTTTGAGTTGAATTATTACATTTAATTTAAAACTCTTCTTTTTCTATCTCAATTTTACGACTCTATTAAGAATACTCGAATTTACGCCTTGTTGTGACAAAAACTAATTAAACTTTACTCAAATTTAACCGATTCGAGTATTTTTTAAATAAAGCATAAGAAAATCGATACCGCTAGTAAACTTTTTATAATTTAGAATGTTTATTACTCAAGCAATAAAAAGTTTTAATCCTTCGTTTAACGTCATTTATAGCTAATGAAATATAGCAATATCGTAAAGTATAATTAATGTCAAACGTTTTAATACAGGGGTCACATAATTTAATTAATTAAATTAGTTTTCTTGACACTCGTGTGTGTCAAGAAATCTAATTTGTATCTAACTTCAAGTGAATAAATTACTATCGGCCAGGCCTAATTGATAAATGCCTAAAACACACATACAGTTTACCAAGTGAGTTATGTGTGCGCGTATATTAAATTACAATGAAGGGCTCCTGCCGAAACTTGTGACGATCCGTTTATCGCATCTGTAACAGTCATCGTCATTGAAACTTGCCACGAGGTGGTTAAGGGCAACTGTTACCACGGAGAAATTATTTGATATACCTATGTTTAGAAGGAAATTAATAAATTCGGATTTAATTTATTTGTAAAAATCACAAATGCGTGTTAAGTCTTCAGAACAATAAATGAAGCTCAGTAATTGGTCTAAGGTTAAGTGTTGTAAATGCCGTGGTAGCTTATCAAGTAAGCGTTTATTATGACTTATGAGTGGTAGGGTAACGCACTCATGTCTCAAATTCAAATGACGCAGGTTCCAATTGAGGTCGGAAAGCATGCACCACTTAGGCAGTTTTTTGACCTATAAGCCGCGCGCAGAGGGTTTGTCGATGACTACTTACTATTATACTTATGTAAAGTACATACAATAATAAATTAAAATAATAAATTTTTGCAACAACTATTTATGTAACCTTTTTTGTCAACCATAGTGACCATCGACGTGTGACCTCCTGAGGCTAACGGCAAACCTTCTACGCACGGGTAGTAATGTGCATATAGTTACAATCACCACCAACCACATCCTGGTAAAACTTGCATAGTGATATAACGATGTGTCAAGTCCGCCAATCGGCCTTGGATAAACGTGGCGGGTATACTGACCATTCCTGCATAAATGGGAGGCCCGAACTTAGCGTTATTATTATAAGTGTTGTGTGGTCAAGTATACATGTTCAAGCTGTCCTAAAAACTCCCTCATTTGGACTCAATTAAAATCCTACAATTTGCTAAGAATTTGGTTTAAAGGTTATTTTAAAAACAGAATAATCAAGGATATTTGACACTGACTATATAGGCTGCGTTCTACATGAGACACAACGACCACGTTCACGATCGCAATTTTTTCCGTTCCACTTGCTTGCGGGCGTAACAATCATAAACTCTAGTGGAATGGATTGGGGAGCGTTGATTTCATTAACGACGAATTACTCAAATGTTATTGGTTGATTTGAAAATCGCGCCCTTGTCATGGTCAATCAACAATTGTCAACGCCCATTTCGACCGACCTCTTGACATGGGTCGTTGTGAGCGCTGTGTGATCGAAAATGCCATGACCAATAACGACCGTGGTCGTTATTTGCATTTTGAGCGTTGTGAGCTTTTAGAGGAACACTCCAATAGACAAATCATGCAGAACGATATATTTAAAAAGCAGAAGTATCTCATAACAATTGCTTAAATTGGAAATATTCTAGTATGTGTTTGTCTGCCGGTTAATAAAATGTTTGAAAGTCAAAACTTTAGAGCACGGACAGTCTCATATAGTCTTCTAATGATAAGCTTAAACTTTTGTCGCTACAAAATGAAAAAAACTATACTAGATACTACTAACTTTTGTATATTCTGTACATCTTTCTTCCTGTATACAAGCAAGTTTTGGCAAGAGACAAAACTAATGTTTACAAAGCGAAGTGACGAATAATAATTCTGTTTTAATCGCTTGCGGTTACTACGACTATTATTTGCTGTGAACAATAGAGTTGTGATTTCCGATGGGTTGCATCTTTTTTTTTACGAGGTGAAATCCAATTGAGGACCATCAGCCGCGCGCTAAGTCGAAAGTCGCGGCCGGTGTGTGGGATTCGCCTGGTCGGGGTGGCACTAGCACCTCTAGTCAGAACTAGAAGTGCTATTACCACACCAAAACCTCTCGGTGATCCGTCCTTCGCCCTTAATGCCAGAGCCACCCGTATATGGCTTAGCCCTTCCTCTGACCCTGGCAGGATGTGCTTGTCTTTGACTTATGTAGCCTATTTTGGCTTAAATGTTTGATCACACTTCGAACGGGATAACATGCCAGTCTTCTTCTTTTTCTTTCACCATATCCCAATTACTTGGGGTCGGCACAATATGCCTTTTCCTTCCACACTCTTCTATTCTGACATACCTCTTCTGTCACACCGCATATCATCATATCATCCTTCACACAATCCATCCATCTTTTTTTTGGTCTACCTTTAAATTTGTACCCACCCATCTTGTAATTTAACATTCTTTTTGTCACGTGACTTTCATCCCTCCTCATTATATGCCCATACCAACTTAATCTTCTTCCTCTCAATTTTTCAGTCACAGGTGCAACTTTCAAAGATCCCCTTACGTACTCATTTCTCACCTTATCCATTCTTGTAACACCACACATCCATCTCGACATTCTCATCTCAGCTGAGTGGAGACGTTTGTAGTTTATCACTTTGGTGGCCCAACATCACAACTAATAAAAATTATTGCGATATATTGACTACAATATCAATGTTTAGAATTATACGTGTAAATACGGTAAAGCTAAAATAAACTAAGAAATATACAAGTTAAGACGACGCCTATAAAAATATTTCAACCCATTATATTTTTAAGTAATCCAAAACCGAAGAGACTTGGTGTGGCTTATCGGCTTTGAAATGCGAGTCAGATCTTCGTTATACACGCGATTAAAACTGGTTTTGCTTTTTCTTTTATAGACGATTCTGAGTTTTATAGATGTAAACAAATTTAAAATCTAATTTTGTTACAAAAACATAACAGAGATTATCAATATTCTGCAAACTAATTTGTGTATATATTTGAAGTTATTTTCTTAACTTATTGAAGCAAGATTAGAAGGTGGTTATCGACCTCTCACTGCATCAGAGGTATTAAATTCATATTTTTATTCAAATTACTAATACTTTTTGAAAGTCATACACATATAAGTCAAACATTAATTCACTTATTCATATTGAGTTAAAGCCAGTTTATAGGCTACTGTAAGTGTTAAACTCGTATACAACCTTTTTATCTTACTGGCGAGAAAAAAGAAGAAATTTAGACATTAATGTTTGAAACGTTATAAAAATATGCTATATTTCATTTGAAAAATCTGTAATGAAAAATTTACCTAAAATATTAAAATATTGCTGAATTGCAAATTCCGGAGTTTCCTTCAAGTGTTTGAAAGACCACGGCACCTTGATATCTACCAGTTTTTCTTCAGTAAGAACTTTAAAGAAGCCTACAAACTTACTCTACCTAACTCAATTTGAATAGACCGTTAGTTTACTTTTTATTCTATGTACTCACATTGATTAGCAACATGTTATTGATGTTTTAAAGAGAAGAAGCGGCTAGAAATTTCCCCCAGCAACACGATTAGCTAAGAATTGTTTTTACTTCATATTTGTTTGTCTTTGGCTTTTTAAATACATGAATATGTTACCAATGTGGCGTCGTACCAACTTTATGATACGTTATTTATTACAAAAACTATGTCGTAATGGTATGGAAAAACTATGCATTAAATCTGACTGCTGATAATACATTGTCTCTTTGCTGGAATCCCTCTAGGTTACGAATAAAATATCAAACTACATTTTCTATAGTTTATTCCCAAAAAATGAAACCTCTCGTGATGTGTTTTGAGATATGACTCATATAAAGCGGCTTGTAAAGCCCTAGTAAATAAAAAAAACTCGAATCTAAATAAAAGGCTGTAGCTAAAAACGTAATTTTGTTGCATAGTTCAAACTGTTTACAAAATTTCGCAAATTAAATTTGTTTCGAGAAATATTTTCAAGGGTCGAAAGTTTTAATTGTTACGATAATTCTTTCAAAGCAGTTGAGTTGCTGTAACAAAGTTAATAAGAATGAAATGGATAATATCACATTTATAGATATTTTCTATGAAGGTAAAATAAATATATTATTCATTACGCCTGAGTATAATGATTATATATCAGAATCTATCCTCATTTATTGTTTAAACCATATTTGCTTGTAAAACTTACTGTATGCTTGATTTTATGAAAGTTAGGTTCAACCATTCAATCCACACTATGATGCCGTTCACGATTCAATCTCGTTCCGGTCTCGATCTGATCAAATCTCGCTGTTTGTACACTATTACTAGTACTAGTTTGCTGTTAGTCTGTGTGACTTCAGTCAAATATTATTTTCGACTAACCGGTATCGGCGCAATATCGGATTGGAAATAGAGTGATACGATAGTGAGAATACACTGTTTTTTTCTTGTTTAAGAATATTTGATCGGACCGAGAACGGACCGAGATCGGAGTAAGATTCATTCACTCGATTCATTGTCGTCATACTGTGATTCGAGCCTTAATATTGTGGATTTTCATAATAATAACCTACAAGTACACCGCAACATATTATTGTCTTGTAAACCAGTCAACATGTTTTTGATATAATTAAGAGCACAATGATAGTTTAAAATATTTAAAAGTTTATATATGACAAAAGTTTGTACACACAGGATAGGCTCCGTTAAGATATTATTTGGCAACGGAAGTACAAAAAAGTATTTAGTCAAAAATACCCCATACATCAGAAACTGCCCTAGTGATCTTGTTGAGAGCAGGTTATTTAGTATCTTTACTTAATTTTTTATTTTATTTTTTCATCGACAGTTCGCTATTTCCAGTGTAAGGGGATATGTTTTAGGTATAACTTTCGAAGAATCTTGCCGCGTAACTCACAATTAAAAAAGTACTAAAAACATCGTTGTGAATTTTGAAGATCTATTATGTACACCGTTCTTTTTCGTATCTCAGTTAGGTACGTTTATGGTGGCCCCTCTTATTTTTAATTATTGTACTACACAATTTTAAAGAGGTAACTAAATCAACTCCGTACCAAAATTCATCCTTATATTCTCAATAGTAAGGAAACAAAATTTATCAAAATACACAAGAGGTTTGCGATCGCTATTAGCTATAAAAACACCTTCTTTTTAACAAAAAAATATTATTAAGAAATTCTTAGGCTACATTTAATGCTGGAAACATTAAAGCGCTGTATCATACAGTCAAGGTTATATACAAATGAATGATGGTAACCAAACAATGAATGTTGAGTGCACGTAGTCGCTGCATTGCTGCGCCAGCTATTGTGTATGCACCTCGGTTGAACTACACGCTTCTGTGAATATTACTTTTGCCCTTTATTGGTATAGCAGGGTGAACCTTATTACTATGGCATTTATCCATGATGATTTTATTTTATGTTTAACTTATCACCAAATGTAGTAAAATATAAAGTCAAAAAATACTTTATACTGCCAAAAATAAGAGATGTTCAGCAGAAAAAGATCTATTGCATATCCAAAAATTAAGCAAATTAAGCTTGTGTTACGGGTAATATACAACGGATTACTCTGGGGTCATTCCATATCCCAGACACCCAGAGCATAGTAAATAACGGAAAAAACTCGTTTTCGAAATGTACCATACCAGGAATCGAACCCAGAGCCTCTGAATTGCAATGTAGTAGGCTGGCAAAGGCTTAACGCACTCAAACAGTGGCCGCCTAAAACCAAAATCGTAAAAAGTGTGTGCTCACCTTCCTCTAGCGTTTCAAATGAAAGGTAGAAATTAAAAACTTCAAGTGGATTGACAAGCACTTGATCGTTTTTTTTATAGCTATTTAATGTTTTTCCATACGAGTAGGTAAATAATATATCGCATATCCGATGATGGTTAAATTTTAATACCTATAGAGCCGTTGTACTGAACGTATATTATCGAAATTTGTTATTGTGTACCCATTTGATGGATTTGCATCATTACTTGAACACAATAGGGCCTTTTATAAATCTCAGTTATTTTATAAATAGAATACCAAACATTAGGATAAAACTTCTTTGAAAACACAATATCGACGGAAAGTCGTCAATATCGTAAACTTATTCTCAATTTCCGAATAGCCCTTGGCCTGTAATAAATTCCTTTTGATAAGTCACTCAGGATGAAATGTCTGTTTGCTCCAGGATAAATGACTTAATTTCTTACATAACAGCGACATTCTCATTTGTCCGAACAATACCTAGATAAACAATATTTGTACTATTTAATAAATCACTTTCATTTGTCTGACAGCTGTTGTCTATTTTATTGGTACTACAAAAATATTTCAAGAAGACAGTCAAATATTTTATCATTGAAATTATTTTTTGTAATATTAGTCTGGTGACGGGCAATTTAGGGTCTCCTAGACATTTTTGCAAATACGCAACCCTTATGAAATCGTCATGACCACTGTCCACTTGTCTTTATAATTCTGTCAATTTTTTTTCATTTATTTTTTATTTTTATTCCAGGAGTTCAGCAGACAGGCAGACGGCCCACTTAGTGGAAAGCGGTTATCATCGCCTATGGACATTTGCAATACAAAGGTGCTACACATGCGCTGCTGCTCTCTTAAGGGAGACTGGAACCTGGTCACTAATGCCGGAACACAACTCAAGGTTGTTATGGCGACATACTTTACAACAGGGGTGGTAGCCATCCAGTCCATGCCCTACCACCTGACTGTGGGTTATTTTGTCGCCTCTTACGACAGGCCGCCCGGCCGCAGGAAATTATACTCTTTCTCCGTTCCTGCACGGATAAAAATCATTTTCTGTCTACATGAAACTGCCAAAAAACAATAAATAGAGGTGACTGGCATACATATATGGCATACGGCTGAAAAGTTTTTCTGTGTACATAGTCGTTTCTTTCGTTTCCGTTCATAATTGTCCCTTAATAATATTTTTATTTAAGTCAATGTGATAAATGCAAAATTTAACGGACGAATGTAAATTCCTTTAAGTAGTAGCTTTAACGTTCATATGCAACTTGCACAATACTAATATGTTGACTTTTTTTAGAGTTTTGCTGTCTGAAAGTGAAAGGTTACCCTACCCTATGGTCTCATTAAGGCGTTTCTATGGTACAAAAATATATAAGCTAGAAATGTAAATATAAAAAATATACCACATGATATTTAATATGTTTTAAATTGTCATATGTTCGCTGAAATACTCGTGAAAATTTGGCGCTACAAATGTTGCTACCGTCGTTTCATAAACTACAAATATTGATATCACACTCACTGTTACGGGGCGGAAGTTTGCGCGCTTGACGTTTCCGCTCATCCCAACGTACCTCCAATATCGTTTTCCCGGCAATTTCATTCGGACAGAGGATCAAAGCATACATGGGACGTATTATTTATCTTCGCCTTGAATATCTAGCTAATATGTTCTACTAATATTTTTAAATATCATCTCTATATACAAGTTGGAAGGTGTATTTAAAAAAATTCAATTAACAGAGTTAATCTGTAACCAGCGGTGAAAATATAAATGATATGATTAAAATGTAAAGAAAAATCGAACGCAACATTTTAAGAAAACCGTAGTCAAAAGTAAACCGATTTCCCGGAAAAAAATGTAAAGAAAATTGTTTTAACGCGAAAACAATGCGAAGAGAGGAAAATAAGGGTGCTTATATAAATGTTGCTTTTGTTATGAGCTTTATTGAAAATATTAACAAAGCGTAACAAAAGAGAATCAGGCGCCCAAACAAGAAAAAATACAATCACGTACGGTGTGACGCCTAATGAAATTGTTGGTCGGACCAATATTCGCAAAGGTATGACCAAAGGAGCCACATGTCTGTTTTCCTATACCAAACGACAGAAAAGAATACGTCATTCTGATACATGTTAAACTCGTATAAAACCTCTATTTCGCCATTGCTGGCGAGATAGAGAAAAATTATAAATATGTTGAAATCTTGAAGTTTATGTTTGGAACGTTGTGAAAAATGTGCTTTATAATAAGTCAATTGTAAAAATCTGCAATGTAAAATTACCTAAAATATAATATTGTTGAATTCAAAATCCGGAGTTTCCTTCGAGTATCTGAAATACCACGGCACCTTGGTACCTAACAGCAATTTCTCCAACCTATACGTAGAAATTGTATATATAGGTAATAGCGCATGGGCGTCGACAACACTTTGAATACGCCTATTCGTATTTAATTACAATTTAGTTCATATGCCTACTCGTCAAATACGCAACGTTGAGATTGTTAAAAATGTTTTTATTTCGCTAACAATATATACTACACATGTTATACTTTCTTACTGATAGTGATTTTTATTCAGTTTATATTATTACGATACGTCTTATTGAAGAAATGTTTGACTAAAAGCAATAAAAAAATTAAATCTCAGTAAATTCCGTATACTATTTAAATACTGCTTTTCGCGAATAATCTATTCGGGTAGGTACGAACGCTTTACAATATTCGAGAGAAACTATACATCTTGGTTATATTGTAAAATATTGTTAACACTAATGAGTAGTTGTTATATGATTATCAAACGACTTACCATATTTGCGTGATCACGTAAAGCAAAAACAAGGAGGAAATCTGTAACAAACACAAATTCACATTAGTGTCCACTATAAATCATTATTACATTTTATCTACTAACGTTTTTATATATTGCAGGTGTTAGTATAATGATGTGGGAGTGGTGGAATAGCTCACAACTGCACAACACTGCACTACCCGGGAGCACACATTGGCCTAGAATATTACTAAAGGTAAATTTTATAGGTAATCCCTATATATATATATATATATATATATATATATATATATATATATATATATATATATATATATATATATATATATATATACATATATATATATACATATATATATATATATACATATATATATATATATATATATATATATATATATACTACTAAACTATCGGTATTTCTGCAATATACACATTAGTTGAACCTACCAGAATGCCCGCATCAACTCATAGCAAGATTCTCCATTTGTCGAATGCTCAGCTCTTCTGACGTATGTTTGCTACGTCCAATAAAGAAAGACTCGCGTGGAACGCTGAACTACCCCACCTCGGCGTGCTTAATACGAATGATGATGTTTTCCCATCGATTTACCCCATAGGCTACACGCTGCTATGTGTCTATGGCAGCTCTTAAACTTCCTCCGGCATTCTAGCCCTCTAAATACGGCAAGGGAACCGGGAAATCCACTCTCTCGGGCCCAGCCACCTTCTTAGCGGTTGTATTTAGTAATGTTTTAGTTAAACAAATGTCCAATCTCATACAATAGACGTGAAACGCGAACGTTAAACAAAATTGTAGTCGCTTGCAATAATAAGCCCTTTTGAAAAAGTGTTTTCATATTATGTACGAGGTATCACGAAAATACATAAAATTAAAGTGCCGTGCAATATCTTAATATTACGTTATTTAATATGTCAAACATTTTGGTATTGTTTTAGAATAGAGGCCAGATAGAATAAAGTGTTTTTGTATACTTTACATTAAATAGTTTTACTGGTAGTTGTTTATAATGACGTAACCTTTATCTGAATTCAAATCGAAATAGTTTCGGATTGTTTCTTTACAGGAATACCTGACATTGTTTCCCAAGTTTGTTCCTCAGGGATATTCAGGTCGATTAAAGCATTTAAGTTACGCGTACAGATTCTTTGCACAAAGGAAACAAAGATAAACGGCTCTAAAATGACATTCAAGTAATTATTATGTTTGTATAATAATAATAAGTTTTGTAATGTAGACAATCATTCTAAACTTTCATATAATATTAGTCCATATATAGTCTACTGCTGTCCTTCTTCCACATTCTTAGGGCATATACGGCATAACCATCGAGTCCGTCTGGGTATCTATAGTTAGGATTGGTCATATTACGAGATAATCTCAATGTGCATGTTTCTGTAACAAAGTTTATGGTAAAACACAAAAGTAATACCATATATTTTTAATTACATTGTAATTATATCAGGTAGACATATATTTATAACATTTTCAAAAAATGATCCCGCTACAATTTAATTTTTAATTGTGCGCGAACAAGTGGAAAATATAGATACGAATTTAAAGATATATTTTCGTTAATTAATTAATCAAAAATGAATTATCACCCACTTGAATGTCATCAAACATCTATATTGATGAGATGTCTGCCAAGCAAGTAAGGGCTATCACTGTGTGAGTGTGGGTCACGTCTATGAAACCTGATTACCGCAAACAATGCGTTTGTCCACTAGTGCGGTCTATGAGCTAGGTCGATCACAACTCAGTCAGTACGAACACTTCAACGATAATAATTGAACTACCGAATATAATATTATTATCATCACACATATCTACCTTTAATTTGCCGAAGTAAATTGCATTTCTGTTTTCTTAGCATTTATTGACGAAATAACAAAATTCAGGTCATAAAACTCTAGTGCGAATTTGGCCTCTAAAACAACTCAGTTTTAATATAGATGATATATTCATATCTTACAAAACCGAACCGGTTGATGTCTACGTCAAAGTATTAGTTCCGTAGTGGCGACGAACGTTCACTGTCTATGTCATTTGGCTACGAAGTCCTAAAAAAACATGTAATTAAAAATACTCTCTGTATAATTGAAAAACTTAACATTCGTACCTTGTTGACACTTTATTTAATTCAGCATTTTGTATGGCCCTGTAGTGTAACACTTGTTACTTACAGTGTTACATGGATTTTTTGATTGATTTGTCGGGAAAGTGTAGCAGCGTCGCGCTAGCATGAAGGTATATTTATTCTATTACAGTGAATACTTTGGAACACATTTACCATTTTGCAGACCTGTTTATTGATACACACATAAATTTTTCTTCATTTTTCAATAGTTATACGTAGGGAGTGATAGTATATTTTCATTATTAACATTCAATTTTACTATACTACTATTTAGGGCATCATGACACCGTCTAACCATATTATTTCACCAATGTGAAATGTGAATACCCAATGTCATTTAAATAAAATGCTGGTGAGAAACATACACAGACTGACTGAAGGACATGACGAAATTATTAATCTTCCTTTTTTCCATTTGGCTGTCGAACCTCTTTTACATTTAAACTAATTAATATTTCGTTAAAGTGACTATATTAAAACTATAGACAAAGTAAAAGCTCCACCTTTTGTTTAAATGACACCACTTCGCGTTTAAACGATGCGATACTCATTTATTTTAGTTTAGAGTAGTTCAACTTTTGAACAGCAAATTATCGTGCAACAGAACTTTGATACGAACCACGAACTCTAAGCCAATGTATAAATCACGCAACTAATTCTATTAGCCTGTGGTTAATTGTGTAGCAATTATTGGATAAAACGTACGTGACTGGATTCGACTATCCAGCAATAGTGTTACTGAGATATGCTCCGTATCAGCTTAGCATATGGAGGGTATATTGAACAGAGCGGCTGTTTGTACTATGTCAACCCTATGGTTGACATAGTACAAACAGCATCAAAAGGTTATTTCCATATTTAGGCATAGGAATAGTCCTATAATAAAATATATAAAAATATCCTATCCTGTCCTATAAAAGAACTGTATGTTACCTTTTCACGATTAGACTGCTAAAATGTAGGTTGTATCCAGTGGAAGGTCATGCTTAATATGTAAATCCTTCGTATTTTAAATTCCTCCCAGTTATTGTTTGTTCATACTGATGAATGCACAGATGTGAGAGTAGCTTTTGAATGTTTATTTCTTCCTTCTTCACTTTATTAAAACCTGTTAAAATGAGGTACAACTTGGCACTTATGAGTAGTGTCTGTTCCTTTATTTAGTTATGTCTGTCTTATAATGATGCTGTATATTCAGTTTATATCATAAACTAAATATACAGCTTCATAAACTTTACGATATTTATAATGTTTTATTGACTAAATATGCCCATTTATATATTAAAAACACTAGAACACTACATACAGATTCTCAACCTAAAAACGCTTAGAAATGTTGCTTAGGTTAAATATAGTAATAATGTAGAATAAGTTACACCCACGCCGCATGAAGCGGTGCCATGGCCGCTGCTCGCGTTTCCCTTTTTTGTCATATCACTTTGAATACAACCCCGCATTTTGTTGCTCGTCATATTCATAAGCATACAAGCGTACCTTTACGTGCATCAAGTGCATTGCATATAAATGCATATATTGTCAAGTAGAAATTTTATATGCAGATTTGTTCATAGTGGCTCACATTAAAATACATGTCATTTTAGAAAATATCTACATAATGTCGTATGCTAGCTATGTACTTTTAGTATTATTTTCTTAAGTTTTCCCCACTTGTACACATAACCAAACTACATTTTAACGGTTATGAAAGCGGTATTCTATTTGATTTTTATTCTGACGTTTCGGTCACTTCTTAGCCGTGATCACGGAAGACAACATTAACATGACTCATTGACATTTGACATCGTTGGTTTCCGTGATCACGGCTACTGAAAAATAGCCGAAACATCGAAACGAAAATTATATAAAATACCGCTTCAAAACTGTTAAAACGTAGTTTTATTATACTTTAACGGTCTTATACGTATTTTTTTTATTGCAAGAGTTTAGCAGATAGGCAGACGGCCCCTTTGATGCAAAGCGGTTACCTTCGCCTGTGGACATTTGCAACACCAATTAACATTTGCTACAAAATGCGATGCTGCTCTCTTAAGGGAGTCTGGAACCTGGTCACTAATGCCGGAACACAACTCCAGGTTGTTATGGCGGCATACATTAGACCAGGGGTGGTAGTCATCCAGTCGGGCAAATACCCTACCACCTGGCTGTAGGTTTTTTGTCGCCTCTTACGACAGGCCGCCCGGCCGCAGGAAATTTTATTCTTTCTCCGTTCCTGCACAGATATCGCCGTTCCTGTATTAAGTCCGTTAATATTCATTGCGTTATTTTGATAAGAGAACCATGCTTCACTATAACTATCGTAGTTAATAAGATAAAATCTATCATCCGCCAGTATTTTGTTGTGTCATTTTAAAGCATAAAAAATATAAAAAACTTACAAGAAAAAAGAACCAGTTTAAGACTGTATTATGAATTCTGGTACCCGATTCCCATACCAGTGACGTTGGTTCCAAACTATGCAGGGAAATTTGCGCTGTTAGGGCGGTTTTACTAACTTATGTACGTATTGATAAACACGTACATACTACATAGTTCTTTTAATGTAGGTAAACAATATAAGGAAACCGGGCTATCAATATTACTGATTACCAGGTATACCGACCTTTCCCATAATGGGGAGCTCCATGCCCTACAATAGGACGTTTACGAGTTCTATTGTAAAAAAATAATCATACACGTCCTCCTCTATTATCCTAACAAAATAAATCGAGGTCCACTTACCACGACCAAATTTCTGACGTTTTTAGGAGAGGTTAGATAAAAATAATTTAAACTATCATGAGACTACGAAAAGGTTATGACAGATAATAAAGATACTCTTATGAAAGACAAGGATGAAATTAGTACTTATCTATAATATTCGAATTAGAAAAAAACCCAACGGGAACCATGTCTAATAATAAAGTTGTTTTTTAAATTTCGGACAAAATAACTAACAAGTAATTTAGCTGTTTCTCAAGTTAATTTTGGTTAAGCTTAAAAGGTATGGATTGTAAACAACTTTTATGGCGCCTAGTGTCCACTGCGGTTGATCCCTGGACTTACCTCGGAATCATGGCTCTCTTAAGTATGTGACAAATCTTTATTATTTGTGTTGTGCTCATTGCTAAAATTCAAAACCATATGGAAACATTTAATTCAATGAGGGTATTTCACTATAAAAACTTACGGGATTGCGTGTAAAATCAAATTTTAAAACAATTTACAGGCACTAGAGGAACCCTCGAACCAATATAAATAACCCTAAGCTAAAATGTATGCCTTTAACTAACACACGCGAGATAAGGTTCTGGGGCAGCTCCAAAAGGCATATTTAACTAAACAGTAGAAAGCTATATGATATACAAATGCACAATTGGTTATAAAAAAATATTATTAGTTTACAGTTATTGTTAATGTTTAACCAATATTATATATTTCTTTAAATAAAAATCCTCAAAAAACATAAACATCGAGTGTCCGTTAAAATCTCTCAAATTGCAAGAGTAACATCACGATGGAAGTCATGACCTAAAAAATATTAAATTTTTGCTTTTATCCAATTTTAATAAAAAAATAATTTTGGACGAATATAAGTAGTGATGGTGATTTAGACGTCGCGAATTAAATATCTATCTCGTAATAATAATAATTATTTCAAAGTAAAAAGGCTTAAATGCGAATTATGGCCAAAGTTAAAATCAAATATTGATTTCCTTATATAGTATATATACCTCTCTACGTAACGACGACTTCGTAACGTAGCGATAACATGTATCGCTGTTTAAACGAGATGGTACTGTTTCACAAAACGCTCAGCTCGTTTTACATATTTATTTATTTTCCCATTCCTATTTCTATATAGATACATACATACATACATACATAACTTCACGCCAGTTCCCTTGCGGGGTAGGCACGAACAACAGAGCGCCATTTAGGCCCATTCTTACACACCTCACTTGCTTCTTTGACATTCATAACTCTTGTCATGCACACTCGTCTGTTCTTAAGGCTCCTGACATCACCCTCCGCTAGTACACGATCAATTTGATCATGGAAGGTGTGTCGTGGCCTTCCACGACTTCTGCATACATCCACTTTTGCATTGTATATCTGTTTAGTCATTCTTTCATCATGCATTCTTTCCACATGCCCGAACCACCGGAGCATTCCTTTCCTTACCTTCACCCCGACACTCTCTTTCAGACCAACTCTCTATATAGATATTTACTGTAATCAGGGCTGGGCAAAATACATGGTTTCCTTTAATTGAAATACAAATTACAAAATACTGTCTCGCATATATTTAAAATACGAAATACAAAATACTTTTAAGTCGGGTATTTAAAATATAAAATACAAAATACAGCATTTCAACTATATGTATTTAAAATACAAAATACAAATTACAAAATACAAAATACCGTCAGGTGTTAGGTTATGTAAATAAAATACTCACAAAAATCAAATAATAATCATTATTAGGTCCCTTGCCTATGAAATTGCCGTTTTTTCTGAAATAAGTTAACCTAATTTTATTATATTTTTTTATTCTAATCTCCACGGCCTTGAAGATAGGGATATTTCCATCTTGTAGGTACGCGTAGATTTTGGTGGTTCCACCCGAATCTATGCGTGCGTATATCGGTCCCATGGCAGGGAATGCACAAAGACTAAAACAGCTTGCTTTTTTGAACTCGTTCATGAGGTGATCGACAAAGTTTTTGGGCAGTATCCTTTAGCAGAGGTAGTCATAATCGAAATTTTAATGCTCATTACGTTGAGTGGTTGGGTTTCTCGAGAATTGATCTGTCAGGAATTACGATTTTGCTCTCGCCCATGGATTCACTCAGCTGTCTAAGGAAACTTTTGTCGGGCGTCTCTTCCACCTCTGCGCACAGTGGACGACCGTGTGGTACACGCTGCCAAAGATCAAGTCAATCTTCTGGGTGAAATCTTTGCGGCCAATTCTACTCTTGAGACATAGGAGAAACTCCACCTACAATCCCTGTGTGAGTCTAGAATGTTGGAGGTGCGCTTTACTCAAAAAGCAGTTCGATGTGCTCTCTTCTCCCTCCACGTCAAAAAGTCTTCTGGCCCTGATGGCATTTCTGCCATTGTGCTGCAGACGTGTTTAGCTGAGCTGTCCCCAGCCAGTCCTTGCCCGACGTTTCACTCTCTCTTACTGCAAGGGTTGTGTCCTCGCTTCGTGGAAGATTGCCCACGTGCACCTTGTCCCCAAAAAAGGGTACGTAACAGACACGTCGAATAGGCCTATAGCAATAACCTTTTTACTCTCAATAGTGATGGAGAGCATTATCAACGCGCAGCTCCTGTGTTACGTCGAAGATTACCAGCTGCTAAACGATCGGCAATACGGTTTCCGCCACAGTCGCTCAGCTCAAGATCTCTTGGTGTACCTAACCCACCGTTGGGCTGAAGCCATTGAGAGCAAAGAGGAAGCACTGGCAGTTAGTCTAGAATTCTAGATATTGCTAAGGCCTTCGACCGGGTCTGGCACAGGGCTCTTCTATCGGAGCGGCCATCGTATGAAATACCCGAAGGGCCTTGCACCTGGCTATCCATCTCTTTTGATGAGCGCAGCATTCAAGTCGTTGTCAACGGTTGTTGAAGTTTCAAGCCCATTAACGCTGGTGTGCCCCAGGGTTGTGTGCTATCGCCAACGTTGTTCATCTTACATATCATTGATATGTTGTCTATTCGCAACATTCATTCCAATGCGGATGCCAGCACAGGCGATGCGCAGTACTCTGGTCGTGCAAACGTCCCTCGATCATTTGTGGAGGAAACTTGGGTTAGACTTATATCTGAGTAGAGTATTCCTTAGAGAGAGTCTCTGAATGAGGGAGACAAAACCTTGTCGATTTCAACCCCAAGAAGACATAGGTCTGCGTATTATCTGCCAAAAAAACTCCATTCGAGCAATCGCTTCAGTTCCAAGGAACTCCCCTTACCACCTCCAAGAGTATTGGGATCCTCAGTGTTGACATCGCGAACGATGTTCAGGGGCCATCTTGAAGGCAAGGCAAAACTTGCCTCTAAGAAGCTGGGAATGTTAAACCGGTCCAAGCAGTATTTCACACCGCGGCAACGCTTTGTGCTTTGTAAAACCCAGGTGAGCCCGCATATAGAGTACTGCTCACACTTTTGGGCTGGAGCACCTGGCTACCAACTCGATCCGCTAGACTGTATTCAACGTCGAGCCATTCACGTTGTTGATGATCCCACACTCACAGATGGTCTAGATAGGCTTGGCCTTATGAGAGACTTCGCTTCTCTCTACGTATTGTACTGACTGTATAACGAGGAGTATTCGGAAGAACTGTATAGAATGGTGTATTCGTCCTCTTTCTACCACCGAACCGCTCACCATGTGTTGGGATTTCACCCCCACTTCCTTAAGCCGTTTCGCTCATGTACGCAACGGTTCTGTAGAACCTTTTTCCTGCATACTGTGGGGATTTGGAATGAGCTCCCAGCCGAGGTTTTTCCACAGCGCTACGATATGGAGTTCTTCAAAAAGTGTGTCATAAAATTTCTTCGAGGCTGGCAGCGGGTTGATGAAATCTCTGGTGTTGCAAATGTCCATAAGCGACAGTAACCGCTTTCCATCAGGTGGGCCGTCAGCCTGTCTGTTGTGCTCCAGCTATAAAGAAAGGTCGAAATTTCCAGAATGGAAGCGGGAAAACCAATAACAAGTGGTACGTTCATTGTAGTGTTCGCTCATAAAGGTTGTTGATGTTGCTTGTCGCTCTTGCCGCGTTGCTGCCACGACGGTACTCTTATTCCATAATTACTCGAATTTTTAACTATCCATGATGATGAAAAAGATTCAAATGCGAAGAAAACATAACACTTATCAATAAAGAAATGACTAATTTTAAAAAAAGAATTCCATGTTTTCAAAGTAAAATTAATTTGAAATTATATATCTTAGCGAAACAAAAATATTTCTTTTAAATGGCCAGTACTGCAGAACTTACCTAATATTTAGCGGTCACCATTTTCTTATGAAACTTATGAAAGCTATCGAGCGCTATTTTCTGAAGAACACACCCATCAATAAGGTAGCTAAATGTATTTTGTGAAATGTATTTTGCAACCATAAGTATTTGAAATACTAATTACAAAATACCTCAGCGTCAGGTATTTGAAATACTAATTACAAATTACATTTTGAACAAGTAATTGAAATACAAATACAAAATACGTATTTGTATTTCAATTACGTATTTCAATTACAAGTATTTCAAATACTGCCCAACCCTGACTGTAATAAAACTTTCTTTGGAAATAACTCAAAATAGCGAATGAAAAATATATTCCATGTTAGCAAATAATACGGTGTTCACAAATAAACTCACCAAATATATAATATTCCAATTCATAGCTTGTAAGTGTAAATAAATAACACTGAAAAGAGATTGCGACAAAAAACAACAAAAAGGCATAGTTTACCGTTTTGGTGTCAGCGTAACTTTGTTTGCGGGATCCGTGGGTCTAACCGAAACGTGCTGACTACCAATCAGGGTGTCGGTGAACAAAATGGTCTCATTATATTTATTCTTTATAGTCCGTTTGTTTTCGTGGGTTTATATTTTTGACATGCTTCGCGTAAAAATGTTAAAAAGTTGCCTGAAGAATGCTTAAATCTGAATAAGGTTGAAGTAGAAAAATCCTGTCTAATGAATCTTTTTCACGCCGGAATAACTAGGCTTAATTCAACAACAGAATAAGAAGCGCGGAGGCTTGTTTAATTCGACACAATGGAGATTAATTATATTTTGTACTAGGATATGCCCGCGACTTCGTCCACGCTGGACTTAAAATTCCCACGGGATTCCCGGGACACAAAATACCGTAGTACTGGAAAATGTCTTTAAAGCTATAAGCTAATTTTCATGCACCCAAACAACTACAAACCGCTCCCGGGAAAATTCCCAAGATAAGAAATATCACACATTTTATTACAAACAATTTGATATCGATAAGAGAAAAATCACATAGGAATTCAATTTTTTCTAATGTGGCCATTTTAAATAATTCCCAGAAAATTTCTTACAAGATTCCCAGGATAAAAAGTAGCGTAGATTTTAAGTCTCAAAATTTGCTGTCAATCAGCAGAAACTGCATCGAAATCGGCCCAGTAGTTTTTACGTGAATCAATGAACAAACAGACAAGAATTCAAAAAAAAATACAGGTGTTCTCCATCGTTTATAGCGTTTTTAAATGGCTCTAATGTACAGCCACGGCATTTTTAGAATTTTATAATATAGATAGATTTTATTTAATTATTCCATATTGAAGTTTTTATGTGTTTATTCCCAAACGTTGAGTGTAAATAAATCCATAATAGCCGTTATAATATTATAAGGGATCATTTCTTAAAACTATCAGCATACTTAAAACATTCACAAAATTATATGAAAACTCTAACTAGATAATCAAATAAGAACTTGTTAAGTAGTGAACTTCACTTGTTTGTTTGAATCTGTCAGTTTAGATAGTAATAAAATAAAGAAAATTTGTTTAATAAATAGTTAGAATTCATGAAATGTCAATTTCTCGATAAAAAGGCCAGTCGTCAGCGATATCGTCTTATCAATGTTTCATTCAAAAAATTGTAAATACTTATTTTATAAATTTCAATTCCAAACAAGAAAGAGGAATATCTACTCTTCCTTGCTTTCTATATTTGTTATCCAATAACATTGTAATAGAACCACATTTTGAAGTGAACTTTTTAGAATCGTTGTGATTTGAAACTCAATTAAATGAAATATAAGCGACCATAAAAAGAGATATTAAATCATTTATACACTATACTTATAAATATAGAGTTAGAAATATTTTGAAGTTCAATAATCAAATTAAAAATAGAGTATTTGTTTCCTATTTTAGTTATCAGAAGCCTCTTGTGTCTAGTTCAAAGAGAAAACATAAAATCTGAACAATATGATGTAATATGAAATGTAATATATTTAGCATTAAAATATAAAATCATTTTTGAGCTTGGTAAAAATATTATAAAAACAATAAGCCTTATAATTACCCTGATACTCTATATTTATCTCATTTTCTCGTTTCACTTCTGCCATGTGTGAATTGCACACATATTTTTTTAAATAAAGAAACTACTTATTACATACATACATAACTTCACGCCAGTTCCCTTGCGGGGTAGGCACGAACAACAGTGATCCATTTAGGCTTATTCCTACACACCTCACTTGCTTCTTTGACATTCATAACTCTTGTCATACACGCTCGTCTGTTCTTAAGGCTCCTGGCATCACCTTCTGCTAGTACACGATCAATTTGATCATGGAAGGTGTGTCGTGGCCTTCCACGACTTCTGCATCCATCCACTTTTGCATTGTATATCTGTTTAGTCATTCTTTCCACATGCCCGAATCACCGGAGCATTCCTTACCTTCACCCCGACACTCTCTTTCAGACCAACTCTCAGACTCAGACCAACTCAGAAACTACTTATTGCTTAATTTAATGATAAATGTTAATTACTCTGCTCTTCAAGTTTTGTGAACGGGGCAAAACGAGTGAGAAGTATGTATATTGTCGTATGCTACAATAGTATATTCCTCACCTTACATAAAATTATCTAACAGTTACCCTTTTTGTACCCTAACCCCCATTTTTACGTTCACGGTTCAGTTACTTGAAGAGAGTGGGAAATTTTTACACAGTAAGAAATTACCTAATGTTTGTGACGATTTTGGAAAATTAATTAAGCAAGTACACACAGTACATTAGCCAACACCAACTCACACCATTCTTTGATATTCTACATTATTTCCTCTCACCTTTATAATATTATTACATATTAATTAAGAACTAGGCCTAGGTGTCTCACGTAGCTAAAAGGCTAGCCATTATTTTGGCCAAAGAATTAGCGTAGTTATTCAATACGGTAACACTGCCGTCCATTTGTCAATGTTCCCAAAGGGCTAATAGTGGTTTGAGGACAATTTTTTTATCTGTAGTTTTATATTATTTATTAATAACTGCTAAAGTACATTTACTTGTGTATGGCCTTATTCTCAATGCCATACAACTGTAGTATAACTTATTTTCGCCCATGTTTATTTTTTATAGTTGCTTGATGGCAAACGAGCGTCGATGCATTGCTTATCTCATCAAGACTGAATATATTATATTTAGGTACATACACTCTTTTTAAAGAAGTATGCATTATAGCCCTCGGAAGAACAGGTGGATGGTTATTTTCCCTTTTTTCCCTAGCACACATCTGGTAAGTGGGAAACCACAGGCCACAACAATATGATGTTATGGGCCCAAAAGAAAATCAAACATATATAAGAAATTTACAGAATGTTATAGTTCTTATGAAATGATAATTCAGAGAAGTAAAGGGTACATCCGCGACTTATCCATGTGATGAGGATTCGATTTGTTCACACAAAAATGCATCTCATAAATAGCTTCTCTAGCCTAATGTGCGTATTATTTCAAATACCACGTGACAACAAAAAACAATACAAGGAGACCTACTATCCGTCCAGATTACCGCACCTCATTTTATCCGTGTAGGAACGGAAAAGAAATACGTTTTCCTGCAGCCGAGCGGCCTGTCGTAAGAGACGACAAAACAACCCACAGCCAGGTGGTAGGGTATTTACCCGTTTGGGTGGCTACCTCCTGATCTAGAGTATGCCAACCTTGAGTTCTGTTCCGCCATTAGTGGCCAGGTTCCAGTCACCCTTAAGAGAGCAACAGCACATTTGTAATGCCTTTCGCGTTGTAAGTGTCCATAGTCAATGGTAACGCTTTCCATCAGGTGCGCCGTCTGCCTGTCTGCTGAACTCAAAGAATAAACCAAAGAAATCCACACCACCAAATATATGACCAAATAATAAGTATATTCGAAAATTAAGGATAGAAACCCAACTAGACTAATAATTCCTATGCGTAGGACTGCATTAAGTCACAAAAATATACCAGTAATAACAATAAAAGTATATAATCGAATACCTGCATCAATAAGAGAGTTACCTCTCAAACAATTTAGAAGAAAATTATTCTTATGGCTGGTTGAGAAATGTTTTTATCGGGTATCAGAATTATTTAGTTACGTCAAATGACATTTATTTATTTTATTACCAACATGCGATCATTATTCGACAATTAATTATTATTAATAAAGTGACATTCGTAAAATATATCATTGTATTTTACTTTAACACAAAGGTGACAAAATTGTGCAACAAATTGTAATGATCATACACGACTAATAAAAATACATAATGTTCATAAACCATATTAGTTTTTAAGAAAATTTGTATGCCAGTAAATGGCAAAACATGTTCTCACTATATCATAACACCTTGTTATCCATGTTTCATAGAAATAAAGATTTCATTTCATTAAAAAAAAAACTGCAAAATCGGCCCATTTTGCGTTCTACGAGCATGGTGGATTATTGTCTGTTCACACTAAAAAGCTCAAATCATGGCAGTGGGCTGTGTACCATTAAAGTAATGCAAATCCTCTATTTTAACTTAGGTAAAGACACTATAATTGAAATTTCAGGATGGTTATCCCAAACCAATTAATTGACTTGAGATAACCATCTTGAAAATCATCAAATATACATAAACTTGTGAACACAGATAGTGTAAAATGTAACCATTATTATGTGATATAAGCCAATAAATATGATGAGGGTCACATTACTATATTAATTATTACCCCATCACACGCAGCTCCTGGGCCCAAACAGTGTACACAAGCAATTTCCAAACAGCTTAATTATCAAGTAAACTTCAAATTAATAAATACCATATTGTCTTATCAGGTTTCAAACTGTCTTTAAGAAAATGGTTTCCAGAAGAGTTAAGAATTGATTTTTGTATATAATGTTTGAGGATTACAATACGGAAATTGTAATGAACAATTATTATGATACAAATGTAGTTTTCTTTGGACTTTTAATAAAACCGATGTTACTTAAGTGCTAGTACTTTAATGTTGTAAGCAGATAATTAATGTACAATTTATCACTTCGTACTTTGAACATTCATGTCCCGCGTGGAAGATAAGAGGCCCTTAATATTACACGTGAGATGACGACGCGAGCATACAATTTATTAAAAGTAACAACAGTTATACAATAAAGTCTGTGCCAATTTATTGATTTAGTTCTAATACTTTGTTTAAATCCTAAATTGAAAGAAAACTTGGAAGAATTACAAAATTGGAGCGATTTGGTATAAAAATATGTTTCAAATAATAAATCATTTCAAAGTACATTCGTGTTTTTTATATCAAAACATTAAAGACGACGCCCCTTAAAAATATAAGACTCCGATAGGATACAATTAACCCCTACTGGGTTAATTGGGAGTCACTTTTGTACTGGGCGATTATCATTTCAAATATTCTTTTTCCATTGCACACATTACAACATTTGATAAGGTATTATAAGATTATGTGAGGTATTATAATATATAGTTTACCCTTGTGTTATGGGTAAAATACGATACGATGAACTACTCTGGGACGCGCCCAGACACCCAGACTCGAGTAAGTAATAAAGGCTACGTTTGCAAAATTTACTCTGCCGAAATCAGATTCGGGACGTTTGATAAATTAAAATAAATTAGTGATCACCCGTGCTCGAAATTCGATCATAATAATTAATGTCAAAGACTATAACTTCTATAATCACAGATTTTGCCAAGGCTCTTAATTTATTTTGAACAATAAACAAAAGAGTATGTATGCGTGTTTGTGTCAAATACATGGTAGTGTGTATAATGGTTTTTTTTATTGATTTAATGTGTTTTCTATACATTTTTTTTTTTAAATATTAGTATTCGTCGCTTCCTGTCTATATAAACTATAAGTGTGCGAAATATCATATTCCTCCATCCGCTCAATTTTCGCAAAAAGGGGTACAAAGTTTTTGCTTCATGTATTAATATATAGATATTGGATGTAATATTTTGTAAACATGTGTATTATATTAAATGTAAAATTTTAAGAATTTACACCTCTAAACCTCGGATAATGATAAACACTGGAAATATGTTAAATAAGAGTACGAAGTAAATTTTAGTTTTAGTACTTTTAAACGAATTAACGAGATTTTTGGCTATGTGTATGCATTATAAACCTATAACCAGTATTTGCCGCCTGAGGGTACTACATTTAAAAGCGTTCACCACGCTCTGCGGTTACGTAGTGTCGTAGTACTTTGCTACAGCCAACCGACTACGCCTTGCTACGAAAATTGTGACGCAGAGAACACCTCTCTACGCTTATTTTACCCACTTGTTTTTCAGAATTTAAAAGTTTCGCGTTGCCACTAAAATTTCTTTGATTTATCGCTCGTATATAATTCAGCTTTAAAAGTTTACAAGTCCTTACGTTGACATTATGGATGAAGAATACTAGGAACCACAATCGCCCAGTAAAAAAGTACCTAATTGACATGCTCTAAAATATAACAAATTTACCTAAGGCGCAATCTCAAGTAATTCTTTGTCATTTTTTAACATTTCATAAACTACAATATATTTTCTACACCAAATCAATCAAAAAATGAAAGTAAAAGATTCTTTTCAGTTTTTAACTGGTTGTGTCTAGAAATATGTCTTAATTAATAAAATGTTAAAAAGCCAAAGAAGAATGGATCTCTGGCTTCATCTACATCATTCACAAATCATAGGGTTTAGGAACTTTTAGAGCTAGTTTTCAATATTTTATGCAAATTAATAAAACTTAATATATAAATAAGTACTTGCTATTTATAACAATATGTACAATTTAATAGAAAATAAGACTACCGCAGTATTCCTATTTTAATCAGTAGGTATTTGTTTGTATAGGCATCACACCAAATGTATTTGAGCAATTCCCAAAAGGTTTTCGTTGCTTGCAAACAAGATAAGACTTAATAAGTAAGGTATGAATTTTCTCTCACGGGAAAAGCAGTGGGCAGAGATTAGTGTCATTATTAAATTGTGAAAGCCACTATTCTGAATCAAGACACAAATAACATTTACAAGAAAATCAAAGATCTCTCAAATCAATGCATTAATTTATATACTAACTCCCTTATTTATAATAGCTATCGGAGGCTTATCCGTTTGTTAAAATGAAGTTAAACAACGGTTGTCATAGTATACGTTTTTTGATATATATACAAAATAGGTTCAAACATACATTCACACATAGTCACAGACAAAAATTAAAGAAAGGGTAATTTGTGATGCAACTTCGTATAAACTTGTATTTACTTAAATTTTGGTATACATTCTAAAATATCGGACCGGCACTTTAATTTTATTAGTATATGTGTCCAATACTAAATCGAGTTTTAATCTTGTGTTTATTTTTTTTATAAAACGGTTAATGGTTATTATTAACAATAAAGTTAGAGATTTAAAATGAGTACCTTTGTTTCAGGCCTAATGAACAGAGAGGTGCTAAACGGTATCGCAATTAATACTCAATTAATCACCTTGGCAATTTATTCAATAACTCTTAACGAGTCGGGCCGTTTAATAAAGTGCCTACAAAATGTGAGAGGCAAGAAACCACTCCCCTTATTACCTCAATAGAAGAAAAAAGCAAATTTCCATTTGTTTTCGAGTAATTTTCATCTAACTATAGCATTCTTTAGAATGTTTTACCAGAGAATATATCCATGAAATTTAATTGTAACAGTGGGATCTAAATTAGTTAGCGGAACTACACTTTGTTGGGCACCCACCTTAATTTTGACGGTGAAGTTTTAGTCTTGACAAAAGGCCTTCTTTCCGGAAAAAATGTATAACTATTGTATATTGATACTATTGACAGAATGCCAATAATATCAATGTACAAATAATTAAGGTCCTGAAATCAAATTATTTGTTCAATATATCAACTTATAAGCGTCCCAGTCCGTCCTATTACTACTGAAACAACTGCTTCCCATTTCAGAGAAAAGGGGTATAGCAGGCAAGCCTCTCCATAACTTTACTATCCTTTCACATTTTTAAATGGTATTAGAAAGTCGAATTCAAAGATTTCTATACTAATGAAAACTGAAGTGACTGTTGAGTTCAAAATAAATGCCAAATTTTAAGTGAAAACTGCTTAATTATTGTTATTTTACGATGCTTAGTAAACATAATTTTATTAAATCTATTTTACGCAGTTTACATGGAATAGACTTTGGAATGGCTGAACTGATTTGATTAAAACACTTGAATAAAACAACAATTGTAGCTGAAATTTCTTATATGTTTCGTTTCAATATCTCGCCTAGTTCAGAAGATAGGAATAAAGTTGAAATACCACGTAAATGAAGTGGCGGACACGGCTAGTATATATAATATATCACTTTAACCCAATTAGGTTCAAACTTATTGGGACCTTAATTCAGTATGTGTAGATCGATCGGTAGGGCGATAAAAAACTTTTGGTCCCGTTTTGACTTAGTTTTGGGACAGCGAAGTCGATAGAAACTACAAGTACTATCACTTATGGATTAAATTAAGTCATGATACAACTTTTACGACGCTATTGGAGTAAACTATACGTCCCAATTTGTCACTACTAATTTGTGAATATATATGCAATCTGCTCTAATTTAATAAAACTCCTAAATGACATATAGAAATAACGTTGAAATGTTGTCACTAAAAGCTAATTGATCGGTCGAATGAAACTCGCAATTCAGTCCAAAATTTCACGCCGACTTCTTAACCCAAAGTAGCTACCGCCGAAATAGTAACAAATTTGTGTTCTCATTGTGTAATAAATCAGCAGAATGTGGTAAGAATTGATTAAATGTTGATGACTGTGCAGGAATCTGAGATTAATGAGGTATATCGGTGTGATCGAGCGTTAGACCGGCGCAAACCTTATAATTTGGAGATAAATCTTTCAGAAAATTAGGCCCTCATTAAAATTGAATTAACATAACTTCCGACGTTCCTTGAAAGTTACGTTCTTGCTTGAAAATTGACATTCATTCAGAGAAATCCATTCAGTATGCTTTTAAAATAACAACAACGTAAATTACAAATTAATAAAGTGTCAACAAATATTAGTAAAATCAATTATAATAATGTAAAAAACCAAAACACGTGAATTGCCAATATAAATAGCTACTTTTGAGATTCGCATAACGCGTGTAAAAACAATCTTGTCGCATTAACTTTTTATTTGATCCAGTAAAAATAAATAGTCTTAATATTATTAACTTGAATGAAAACTCCTTATTGTTCACCATAACTTAAACCTAGACAATTTAATATATATAGCTTCTAGAGAATATTAGTAAACCTCGGCAGACAAACACATTGTATAATCTCTAGTTAAGCAAGTTAACGCTTTTGTTATGTAACAACATAACAAGCAACTCGGGTGTCGATCTAATTAAAATAATGTATACGAACACGCAGAACACAAAAGCTGTAGACTAATTTTCATTTAATCTTCTTATTATGAATGAATAAAACTCTTTATTGTTCACCATAAGCCTAAATCTAGACAATTGAGATATGGATACATTTGCATTATAACAATGGGCGGCCTTATCGCTTATAGCGATCTTTTCCAGGCAACCCAGTGTCTAAGGAGATTTTAAAGGAAATTTAAATATACGTTTTTTGGTGGTATACTAAACTAAAATAAAAGTAATATAATCACAATCAAATACTAATAAAAATTAAATATAAATAAACTACTATATACAGATATACATATATAATTAAATATACGATGATATTATAAATTATTGATAAATTCATTTAATGCAATAGTTTTTTATTTAATAAACCATATTAGTTACTTTTAAAATTGTAAAATAAAATTGCCTGAAAATTATAACCGCCCAGTCACGTCTCACTGCTAAGCTCGAGCCTCTCATTTATCTGGAAACGGACAGTATATCCGTCATGCTTGTCCAAAGCGGTTTGGCGGCTTTGACCCACCTATTATTTCGATGTTAGCATGTTGTAATTGTAACAAATCTAATATGCCTAACATTAGATCACATAAATGCGTAACTGGTGCATGCTTTACTGCCACTGCTGCCGCATGCTTTAGAACAACAATATGCTAACCAATAAATTACCACGGCTTTTTTCATAAGCCGAAAAAGACTGACAATAGTCACAAAATTTTCAGTAAACGCATTCGCCACGCTTGTTTAAACTCGGATAATGTATGTATAAATGCTATGACAAACTCTTATTTTCTAACCATGTTTTATGAGCTCCCTTTATAGCACCTATATTTGTATGGTAATTTTGTTACAATCTCTACAAAAGTTCAAATAATCACAGCGAGTGCCATGATGATGACAGCACTGTAACGTTTATTGAAACCGCAATGTTGTAGTTTGTATAATTTTTACATTTATAATGTTTAATGAGAGGGTAAATGTAAACATGAATATCACATCGAGCGACTTGTTGCTTAGTGTATCCTACGTCAGCGTGCACACCCAACTAACCCGCTATAAATTTCTTACCTATTTACTTATTTATTAAGGAGACGAGCTTCTATTGTTTTATATCTTTACTATTCTCTCAGTTTTGTATAAAAGGTATACCTACACAAAGATGTCACACAAAATTCTTTAAGAAGATGTCAGAGAGCAGGAAATAATAATCTCAGCCAAGTTGTCACGAACATTCCGGCGTTCAAGTCTTTGTTTTACGGTCTTTGCGACACAAAGGATAGACTAGCAATATATACAAAATACAGGCAATTTACGCAGAACATTGGTAATAGATTCAGAAGGAAGTGTGTACGAAGACAGTAACTCAGACCAGCTGATTTAAGCTCGCAAGGATGACTATAAAAAGAAAAGCATTTGTTTGTATCTCTTTTGTTTTGTTCGATATAAGGTATTTTTGCGATCCACGACTCGATATATGTGTAGGTACACGTATTCGCCTATTTTCTCGTCCGCGAGTCTATTCTTGCCTCAATCTGACGGATTCACATAAAATGTAGACTCGCAATACGTATTGTGCGTGGCATCCCTTCACCCTTTCTATAGCTATAAAACTCTGTTTTTCGTTTAGTATATATACACATACATATAATTATTATATAGGTATATATACCTATAAACTCATTCTCGCGATCAAAAATATAGATTATGGTTTGTTTTACAATATTATAGGGCAAACGAAAAAAAACTATTTTTAGACATATATGTATCTTTAAATTATTCCTAATCTGAGAGAAATTCAACCAAGGCCCGCATTCAAAGTTCCTAAAGTGCATATTCGCGTGAGCGGTGAGCGGCCTTCCTAGGGACTCAATTGATTTTATATTCATTTACCAAACATTATTTCCCAAATCAATTTTTTACCTAACGTTATGATGAGAATGATGTCTAATACGCTGAGCGCGGTTAGAAAGCGAAATCTGAAAGAATAACCACGGTCTGCTAAAAGTTGACAACAAAAGTAACTTGTAATCAACCTTAATTAAATCATTCACTCTCTGAAATCAAGTTTTTATCCGTGCAGGAACGGGGAAAGAATAAAATTTCCTGCGACCGAGAGGCCTGTTATAAGAGGCAACGAAACAGCCCACAGTCAGATGGTATACTACTTGTCGGTTTTGATGGCTACCACTCCTGGTCTAGAGTATGCCGCCATAACATTCTTGAGTTATGTTCCGGTATTTGAGGCCAGGGTCCAGTCTTTAAAGAACAGCATTACATTTGTAGCACCTTTGGTGTTGTAAATGTCTATAGGCGATAGTAACCGTTTCCCATCAGATGGGCCGTCTGCCTGTCTGCTGAACTCACGCAATAAAAATAAATAGTTTAACTCATCCAAATACAATTCAGTTTATCGGTATCGCCAAACCATTTCTTTTTAGAAATGTAAAAGATTTTACCCGAAAATTATGGTATTCAGATACCGTCGACATTTATCAAACGATTCAAACAAGCTGATCCTTTAAGTCTCTCCCAGGAGCGTTTAGACCGTTAGGAAGAATGATGTTTATGCCGTTCATGCTCTCGTACTCGCGTTCGAATGTCTGTCGTCGGAAAAATTAATGGGCGAAATAACATCTACTTGGCTCAAACTGGGCTATTTCACAAACAATCGACACTAGAGAACCGTCTTTAAGTGACACATTATGTTCATTCTTACTGTTAATACCCATTAAACCTTTATTTTGAGACGTTCACATTCTAGGGCAAGTAAAATGTGCGAGGTTTAAATTTAGATTTTTACTGTTTTAATGCATAAATACATCGTGATTTACAAATCCGAAGTCTTCGCGCAAGGATGATCATAATAGGGAATAATAATATATTAATAATACCATAATATAAGACTGAACTGATCGAATGAAAATTGTGGAGAATAAAATAGGAGCTTTGTTTAAAAATTTCGTACTATTTCATTTAGATATTTTGCTGGGTTAGAAATAAGAAGAAAAATCAAATCTTATAATAAAACAAAGTTCAGCTAGTCATTAATATTCTTAGAAAAAGACCAAGTTTAGTTAACATCCAAATTCTAAAACCAAATAATATTGAATTTAGCTCGGCACAAATGTAGTTCACAAATATGACATCAGTTTAGCAAAATCCAAAAAAGCAAATCGTTCCAGACTTTACGAAATCAAACTAAAATTTTGCAAATCGCATGTCACATTGTTCCTGCTTGAAGCCAATCTGGTAATCCCTGTGGGTGTGGCGTCTTTGTGGGCTTTCTTTTCTTGGGATTCACTTGGGTTTGCGTCGACGATCCAATTTGTCATTGTAAAATATAGCTTCTAGGTCGTCCCTACTTACGATATCTTTGAACCATACATCTGATTAACTGTCCTCAAGAAATTCTAAATGTGACTGACGTTAAATTATCTTCAATCTTCTTATCAAAATATTAAAGGTCAAGAGGTAAGTAGGAAGTACAGATAATATGAAATAATCTTTATATATGTTTATTATTATTATCTATTTTTTAGCTTTACCGGCTATAAAATAAAAGCTGCTACTATATACTCGTTTTTTCAAGTTATATTTTAATTATATGAACATTTTAAAAACAATTACTGTCGAAAATATTTTTAGGGTTCAACTCCTGAAGCCCAACGACACAATGTGATTTTTGTCCCTCTAAAATGAAATCTGCCACATCTCTCTGTTCCACGGGAATTAACTTCTACCACTATAAATATATACATAATTTCTGAAATGTCCACACTTTACTTTAAAAATTCGAGAGAAAATTTAAATCTTTTTAACACTTTACCGCCTTATCTAACCACACTTGAATAAAAATGGTATAATTTCAATAATTTTCTTTTTGTAAACTGTCTTAGAATTTTCATCAATACAATGTAATGGCCATATAGGTATAAACAAAGGAATTGATATGGCAAAATTATAAATGTTTTTATTGGCTACTGATCCCTAAATAAATTGCTAGTTCGTAGTTTTTTTTTTTTAAATGTTATTATTCTTATAAGGGAACTAAATATCACGTGGGTGAAATTAAAATTTAACTCAATAATTTTAAGTGCAGTAGAAAACGCAAAATTATATAACAAAAAGGTTGAATTCAATGAAAACCTTGCAAAACAGATATAACTCAGATAATGAGTTTTTTAAATTTATTTTAAAATGAGTGAACGGATGGCCGGTGCGGATGACAAAGCACGATAAGCACCAGCCGTCGTAGAAAGAACTGAAAATTAGAACAATTTTACAAGACGCCTACAGTTCAAGACATTCAAAAGGGTATAATTTGTTATCGCCGCAAGAAATGTATTTCATCTGATGTAAAATGATAATCAAGCGTCAAACATTTGCAGGAAGCACTTAAAATGCTTTCGACTATTATAAATATATTCTAATAGTTTTATCAAAAATAGTACGCTATTGAAAAATTTCATTTTCGCCTTTACTTTTCGACAGCTACTAAGCTGTTATATATGCTATTACTAAATAATTATTTATATCACTAGTAAAACGTTCCACTGTTGGACTAATGCCTCCCCACTTCTATGGGGGAACGGACTATTTATGTATACACCCACGCTGGTCCATGGTGGAGTGCCGGGTTTCACGCATCAGTAATCTCGATGAATACATATATATTCTCACCATCTATTCCCTTATCGTCCACGCGTGGTAATAGTAACAATTTGCGCATTAGCGTCATTTGGTCTGGAAAGCTATCTGAGCGACATGCTTTCCGACCACAATTCTAAGACACGTTGGAATGAGATCGGAGTGCGTTAGCCACTAAGGCATAACTTGATGTTTTGGCAAATATTTATTAAACTAAAGAATGATAACATGTTTATATTAGTAACGAAATATGTACGTATGGTAGTTTCTTAGGTTCTCGCTACTGTTCTAGTGTACAATTAATTTCACGCTTAAAACTTTTCAAAGGTACTTTTATTAATATATGAGTAGTTTGAAAATTACTTGAATGTACTTAGTCAAGAAGATTCAAATAAAATATAACAATACAATACGTAACAGTATTAAATTGAGGCTAAAATATTTCGAATATCTCAATTGTTAATATAATACGGCTGACTACTTGTTAAGTTTATTGCGTATGGCCGACAACTCAAATCTGGGTCACCGAAATATTCAAGCAAGTAAAATTGCACAACACGGGTCACGTTTGATTGTAAATTTGGTAAGAGTAAAACATTCGCTCTTTAAATATTACTTTTGATTAGAATTTCCCTTTCTCGAAGCATCAGTTACAAGACAGTGGCTAACGTACCCGCAGGTGATTGATTACAGTGATATCGATTCAAATACGGTAAGCTTGCTCTGCTTAAGTAGTGTTTCTGATCAAATATTAATATTTTTGCAATTACGGCGTACTGGCTGGTAAAGGAAAACATGAAAAAACCTGAATGTGAATATTACCAATGCATGCAACCCGAAAATCAACCTTCCACGAGCATGGTGGGTACACTGTTTGCTCTCCTAAAATGGAGAGGCTCATTACTCAGCAATGGGATACGAAACAAATTGTATTGCAAGATATACAGTAAACAAACTTCAGATCAGTTCAAAAAGAATGTTAAATGAAAGATTTGAATTTACGGTAGGGCTAGTTCTGCCAGGGCACGCAGAGTTTGTTGAGCTTCGGCATCCCCGTAGCCCCGGTATAAGGCGCAGGACGGAACACCCAGGGGTATTAGTGGGTATCCCTAACTGGCGAGTGACAATAGCATGGCACCAATTCTGACTGGGCATGCTAGTGCCTCCCCGACCTGGCGAATCCCACTCACGGGTCGCGAACTATTCGCTCAAGCTTCTGTGCTTGTTCGCGACTTATGGTCCTCAATCAGCTTTCCCCTGGCTAGAAAAAAGCTAGTTAACTAAATAAGATTCCTTTTAAATAAATAGCGTTTACAGACTTGGTTTTACAACCTTGAATAAGGTAACTGTGTTGGATGAAATAAACCCTGTTAATTTTCCATTTGGTTGCGTATAATAATCTCTATTTAGTTTTACCCAGAGCTGCAATGTAAGAAGCTCAGGCTTCTTTAAAATACGAAATGGCTTTTTGTATACGTAATATGCCGCGCAAGGCTAGAACTGCAAGAAGTACGAGTAGGTAGTCATTATTATTTTTTCAATGTTTCATATTACTGAAAAACTGACAAAGTACGTAGCGTCCACATACGGAAAGGTTTCCGTGAAGAATGATACAACCTTGAGTTCTGTTCCGGCATTAGTAGCCAGGTTCCAGTCTGCCTTTAGAGAGCGGCAGCACATTGGTAGCACCTTTGATGTTGCGAATAGGCGATGGCAACCGCTTTCCATTAGGTGCGCCGTCTGCTTGTCTACTGACCTCGTGCAGTAAAAAACTTAACAAACGTTCATTATTTCATTAATTTGACTACGTGATTCTTATATAAATCACCTAACCGAAAACACCGCATATCTCAAAAGATCAGGGGCCCAATTCTGCTATTTCAATATCTTGCATTGAGAAGATGTTTAAAGTACGATTCCATTGCGGTAGTGGCAAAAATTTGTATTCTACTAAATTCATAATATCTTTTCGATATCTTCGCGGCGGAATAATAGAAGAAAAAATGTATATTACCATTAGCAGAAATTATGTTAGCCGAAATGAATTAAGCTATCAGAAATTTCAAGCATTTATTTCGCAAATTTTCGCTTATAAATATGTATAGAGTGGTATGACACGAGCACGCCAAGCGAGTTAACAGAATACCGAAATCACATAAACCTACGACTGAAACGATAGTGTCCGGTGATTTTGGTGAGATAGTATTAGCAGAATTAGGCCGCAGAACTTGGTCAAAACAATTATCGTTGAAATTATTTTAGAGTCTACCACCACCTTGCTGTGTTTCAGAATTTTCCACGTCAAAAATACAAGCAGGAGGCAAAGTTTCTAAAAGTATTTATTATGGGCAGCATTTGGTTATAACAATAAAAAACTCAACCAGAAAATTATCTAACTAATTCTTATACTTTACCTAAATTGTACCCACGCCATTTAAGGAACCACGAGTGCCTAAGCTAAGACGTTATTTACCAAACGAGAACATTTACGTGACACGATTTTCTGGGTGGGTTTTAGTAAAGGCATCAGTATCTTCGATTTTTGTAATCCCAAACCAGATAAAAGCATAACTATTTATCGGAAGACTATATACGGAAGTATATAACTTGGATAATTGGCTTCCACGACGATATCTTGGTAGAAGAGCCATTAATCTATAATTATACTACAGGCATAAGTATCGGAAAATTACCATGATTATTCTTCATTAACGTAAATGAAGCTGATAAAAATGTCACTGATTCGCGTAAGAATAAAACAGGTATTTTATTATGTGTATTAAAAGGTTGGAGTGTGTCTGTGACAGCACCACCCACTTATCATCTTGACAACTCAATGGCTAGCTATTGTTGTTTAGTCGAAAACAAAGTATATTTATATAACGTTGAATTGAAATACGAATATCTAAGAAATAACTTGTACTGTATTATATCGTGTAAAGGTGTAAATCGGTATTCAGGATTCATTTCGGAGAGTGTGCGGTCAAATTATTCCACCTGATTCCCCTACACCATTACATCTTCGGACGACAAGACTGTCTAGTCTACGCCATCGTGTCACAGTGGAAACACCACCAGTGTGAACGAAGCGTTGTGCCTCCTCGTTGCTTCTGCATACAGCAGATCTGTGGAATACGGTACCAGAGTATTGTGTTTCCCGAAAAGTACAATCCGAGAGTCTTCAAGTCTTGTGTGAATAGGTATTTTTTAGGCAAACGTGCTTCATCATTAGGCGTGATCGTGGTCAAACGCGAACCTATTCACATAAAAAAAATATAGTTTTTGAAACTATAAGAAATACCAGCCAGGTCTTATCACTCAGGTTCGGTCCCGTAACTTTAAACTTATATCCTGCAGAAAGAGTTCAATATTCTGGTATGCTATATTTATCTCCGTTATAACAAACACACAGAGTTTTGACAAGCGCATACATATTTACGTGTAAATTACTAATATTCATTATTCTGTATTATATACCTAATGAAAACATTATATTAAACATGTAACTATTTTGCTTACAACACAAGATAATCTAGTGATACAAGTAAACATGAACATGGAAAGATCTTTATTTTCATCAACTTTTTAATTTTAAGTATCAGAAGGTAAAACATACAAACACAAACATCTACGTATAACCAGTTTTATACTTATATGTATATTAATATAGCTTATAGTTATAAGTATTGTACAACTATTTGTGTGTTAACGTCGAGGGAAATAAATTTTTAACTCAATTGGAAAACTAGAATAAATCACTAGAGCGAATTTATTGTAGCTGATCAAACAGTTATAAATCAAAGGCAGGCGCGGCACTTCACCGATGGCATATTGGCCGTTTATAAAAATTCTGTCAAAATTGGTTCAATTCAGCTGATACTCTGTTCTATGGGTACAAGTTGAATTTTTATATAGAGTATGAATCCTAATAGCTAATAGATAATAAACATGACTACTGATGGCTCTAACATGTCGAGTTGCTATCATGCAAATGCAATGGGGAAAATTTGGCCTAAGCTTCATATAATATTTTCTTAAGTTTTCGCGACTTGTATACATAATAAAACTACGTTTTAACGGTTTTAAGCGCGGTAATTTTATTTGATTTTGGTTTTTCCGCGCTTAAAACCGTTAAAACGTAGTTTTATTATCTAAGCTTCATAGTTAATATTCTAACAGCAGTAAGAAGGCAAACGATTGATGAGAATCAACATGCTATGTCATTTAAAATTATAATTTAGAGCAAATTAAATACCATTAAATTTTATTATACCTAAATGGGAAAAATCTTCCATGTGAAATATCATATTTAGGGATATACGGATTTATATAACGAAATAAATGACTACAGAAAAAAAAATATATATATGTACAAGTAAGCTCAAAATTATACTTTAAAGATAAAAGGTTATTTCGCTTTTATATAGATTTGTCATATTCAGTTAGAAAATTTCACTTATATTAACTTGTATTATTAATGAGGTACAACAACTAATAGAGCGTTAGGTAAACTTCTAGGCGCTAAGAACCTCAGCCAGAAGGCCCAGCTTGCCATACACAACGTGGTGCTGGTACCTACGCTCACGTATCTAAGCGAGAGTTGGGTATGGAAGAGAGAGCATGAAAGTAGAGTAAACGCGGTCGAGATGCGAGCACTGCGCAAAATCTGCGGAGTGACGCTCGCGGACCGCGTTCGTAATACCGAAGTAAGAAAGAGAGTTGGTCTGAAAGAGAGTGTCGGGGTGAAGGTAGGGAAAGGAATGCCCCGGTGGTTCGGGCATTTGGAAAGAATGCATAATGAAAGAATGACTAAACAGATATACAATGCAAAAGTGGGTGGATGCAGAAGTCGTGGAAGGCCACGACACACCTTCCATGATCAAATTGATCTAGCAGAAGGTGATGTCAGGAGCCTTAAGAACAGACGAGCGTGCATGACAAGAGTTATGAATGTCAGGGAAGCAAGTGAGGTGTGTAAGAATAAGCCTAAATGGCGCTCTGTTGTTCGTGCCTACCCCGCAAGGGAACTGGCGTGAACTTATGTATGTATGTATGTACAACAACTAAGTCATAATTTAACTGTAATGCTCTTTTGAGAATACAATTAATTAAAAATAGATTTTTTGCAACTTAATTCAACATTCTACCGAGCCACGTGATACAAATCACTGAAAAATTATTTAAGAAATAAAACTTTTATTGTAAAGTAAAACGACGACGATCTAACAACATTTTATACACATGTTTTTATATTTCCCTTAAAATATAATAGCACCTTGATTAAAAAGAACCTTAATTACTTTCGCAAAAGTACAAATTCAGCTTTAGTTAGGTTAATTAACTCTGTTTGATTTAAAAAATGTCAAACAACGGAGATAACTTAGTTGCCTTGACACTAATTTAAAGGTGACAAATGTATTTTCAAATAATTTTGCGTTTTTGTGTATATCTTTTTTTACAATTTCAATTAAGTTTGGTAAGTACTTAGCATTCATACAGCAAAGAGTTTCGTAGAGGTGACAAATGTGTTTTATTTTCGTTCTTTTTTATAAATCGTAGCTTAAAAATTAGAGCAAAGAGGCATAGCTTTCACGACTTTGAGAATTAATATTCCGCCATTTCTCCTCCTAAATAAATTAAGGAACATTGTTACGTTCGTAACGATCGTTATGATTTTTACAATATGAAATTCTTTTCAACTACTATTTACTTGTATGGAGGTCATCTCTAATCTATATATTTCTCGCGATCTCACTACATAACATATACATACAAGCTTTACCCTCCTGTAAAATTTCATTCATGTAGACTCAGTAGTATCTAATAAAAATGACTAACATACACAGTTGGACAGACACTATTTCTCCAGATTACCACTTGTGAAGACTGTAATGCGTAATATTTTTGACATAGCGTATATTGCGCAGTCATCTTGCTAACGAATATCAAACATAATTATATAGGCGTGGTCTATATATAGATCAGAGTAATTGTTATAGAGCCTGATACACTCAAATACTCAGGAGAACAGATATCGAAAAGTACGTTTGTGAAATATACCCCTGCAGAAATCGAGCATTCAGAAATCACCTCTGAATCCATCAGGATTATAAATATTTTTGTATTTGTGTATCTTTTGGCATTATTTTAATCACACTTCGTGTGACCGAACGTCGTTTCTTAATGAAAAGGGGGGTTCATAACCCCATATCCGAATTCGGCTAGGGAGGTTACATTATCTATTATGCAAACAACATCAAAGTACGCCCTTACATTATTTATTTTACATTTAATATTTAAGCCATTCTATAAGAATTGCAAAAAAAAATAATTTAATTTTTAAATTTTATTAATAAATGTATAGATTAATTTTAAGTTAAGTTTTCTTTTATTGTATCCGATTATTTATACATTTCTGCACTGTACTATCTCAATATATATAAATTACGTGTCACGTTGTTTATCCGCGATGGACTCCTAAACTACTTGTTCGATTTTAATCAAATTTGCACACCGTGTGCAGTTTGATCAAGCTTGAAATATAGGATAGCTTACCTTTGGACCCGGTAGGTGGCGCTGCAATCGGATTCTAAATTTTATTTATTTAGGGCAGAACAACGTCTGCCGGGACAGCTAGTATTAATATAAAGTATAAAACTGATATTCGACAGCATATATTATTGTATTACTTTATAATAGTTGTTTGGAAAATGGTTATCTGTATATTAGAAAATACATTTGTATTTATAGATATCACTGACTTTCCGCGTAAGGTTGAGACTTGAATCGAAGTTAATCGTAGATTAGCTGTCAACTTCGTTTCAGTAATATAATCAGACCTCCTCGGACTGGTATAGACGCAAGGTACAGACGTTTTTAGCTTTTAGTATTTTTCCAATATTAATACAATTTTATTTTAAAATTTTGTTTTAGCGTTTGATATTCCTTTACTAAAGTTCAATATAAAAAATCTAGCTTTCCCTAATATAAATTATGCAAATTGACCATATGATAACAACATCGGGCAAGTGTCAGGGCGCGCCCTTACAATGATAGTACCGATGAGTATAAGAGCAGACCTGTAATCGTTGAAGTTAAACTAAATAAAATATACTTACTAGGTACTATTTGTATTATATTTTATAGAGCTAGTCAGACTCGCACACGACCGCTTTTTATAGTTAAAACGAAATTATAATTAATACAATACAAGCTGATGCAGCGGGATCTGGCCCGTAAAGGGATAAGCAAACGTCCTACATATTTTAAATTTATGGGTGATCATTTTTTATCACCGGGGTATATGTAAATTTTGCCCCTTTAGATACAAATCTGCTAAATATTACTGAAAATTTAAATGGTTACTTAGCGAAATATAAACCCAAGCATTTATTATGTAAACATTTATACATATAGTAATTAGTGAGGTTGATAAAAACTAATATGTTCTTATTGAAATCACGATCCTTAGCAAGAAGGAATATTCAAGAAGAAGAAATGTTTATAAGTATATCTTATTTACTATTCTTGTAGATAATTTTATGTAAAGTCGACAAAATTGAATCATGACCCACCATAAGGACTTCCAAATGAAGGAGGTTCTCAACCTGATTGGTATTTTTTTTTTTGACATCTTCACTAGAATTATTTCTGTATTATTCTGGTGGAAGTTGTTTCAAGCAATCATTGTACAGGTACTGGGATTTCTTTGATCAGAAAAGACGCATGTAGTGTACTAATAAATTATGCCTTCTGGTTTTTTTTGTTGAACAACATTTGTTTTAAGTTATTCTTTATGTGAAAAATAACTCCACGGAAATGAGAAAGTGAAACTGAAAACAGAACTTCATAACTCCATATGGTAATACAATTTTTCAGTCACTCCCTTGAAAGAGGATGACTCAAAAATTGAGAAATAAGGGATTAAGGTATGGTAATGGATATATATTGTTTTACAAGGAGGTATAAAAATTATGTGACAAAAAGAATATTACACTGGAGAAATGATGGATATCAAAATAAAGGAAGGCCAAAATGGATGGATTGCGGGAAGAATGATAGGACTATTTTGGTGTGAGAGGAAATAATAATATGGAAATAAAAGATGCAAGAAGAGGATACAAGAAAAGGTATAAAGAACGAACGTTCTCTATATGGAAAGTCCTACAAAAATGTTCACATCTACCCTCTATAAAGATCTCATTCTCGTAAGTATTAGTTTAGGACATCAGCCCGTAAGTATCTCCTTGCTGGGCTTGTGGGTGCCCATTTCAGGGCAATATATGGTATACCCGATATGCATGTCTAAGGAGAGTTAGTCGATTTTACATACCTATAAACATAGTATACTTACAGGTTTCCTCACGATATTTTACTTCAACGACAGTAAGAGCTACTTGTGACAATATTAAGGTGAGAAAGCTAGATACGTGGAGCAAGTCTCGCGACCAGGATGCGAAACTACTATGTTGTAACGAAAAGCGGTTGCGCTAGTCAATAAACTGCCACAACGTCACTCTATCGATTTAAATGTATAATAATGTACAGTTGAGTAGCTAAGTATATAAAATGTGCTCTGCATTATATAAACTCATACAAATATGTGCCGATGACAGATTTATTACGTAATATATCGAGAAGAAACAGCTGTGTGTATGCATCGCGCTCTTTACGACATCGAAAGCTATTACATAGCTCTCTATATTTTAAAACGACGCCATATAGTATAGAGTTTCAATATAGAATTGGTTTTATAGAAAAACGGTTCATATAAGATAATTTCTTTCCAAATCTTATCTACATGCTGATTACATTATTTTTCAAAATAATAACTGTGACTTACACTGACACGCGTATAGATGTTAAAAACAGGAGAAAATTATAAGAGTTACGTTTAAGCCACTTTGCTATGGCAGTTTAATATGTATATATTACAGAAGTTTTTACTAATAAGGTACAAACACTCCTTCTGCTTTTAATATGGTATTATGTAAATCTATTGTTAAACTTGAAGAAACTATTAAAAACGTACAAACTATACAAACACGAGTATATACCGTCATACAGCTGGCGATCTTCTACTTTATTGTACCTAAGCCTCTATTCTGGAACGCGACCAAAGTTTAATTGGCAATTTGTATGACTACTGTCTGAATTTGAAGCGTCATCAAGGAGTTGCTATTGACGACACTGAAATCCGGATTAACATTACGCCACAACACTGTGCTCTGTTGTTTTAGGGATATCTTGAACACATCAATTAGTGTGACAGCCTCACAAACATTTATAGGTTTTATATTGGCATTAAAGTGGACAAACGAGTGGACGACCCACTCGATGATAGATAAGTGGGTACCATTGGCCGTAGACATATGCATAACTGGATTGATAACACGTTGAGTAACACGTTGATGTTACGGACATGTTGTTGGCGAGAAAGGTTTTAAACGTAAATGGGAAATAGTGTAGAAAAGAGGACAATATAAATAAGTTCTTCCTCAGTCCTCACTATACGAAACACAATTTGATTTTATTGCTGAAGTATGAAGTGATGAGCTACGAAAGCGCTTACTGCCGGTTATGGACATCTGCAACACCAAAGATGGTATCAATGTGCTGCCGACCTCAAAGGAAATACTGGTCACTGATAGCTAGGACCAGAACTCAAGGTTTTTTGACGACATACTCGAGACCTTGTGGTGTCACAGTGAAAATGAAAATGAATGTATTTATTTCAAAATTGAATCTTACAGATTACTTATTGAGAGTCATGAGTATACCACCGTTTCAAAAGCAATTTTTGTTACTGTTAAAGGAGAAGAAGCGGCACAACGAACTCCCCAGCAACATATCTTTTTCTTTATTAATAATTATTAGTATCATTCGTCTTTTTTTAATGCAGTTTAAGTTTATACTAATACAAAGCTTAACAAAGTAATTTATCTGTATCCGTGCAGGAACGGAGAAAGAATACAATTTCCTGCGGCCGGGCGGCCTGTCGTAAGAGGCGACTTAACAACCCACAGCCAGGTGGTAGGGCATATGCCCGATTGGATGGCTACCACCCCTGGTCTAAAGTATGTCGCCATAACAACCTTGAGTTGTGTTCCGGCATTAGTGACCAGGTTCCAGGCTCCCTTAAGAGAGCAGCAGCGCATTTGTAGCAACTTTGGTGTTACAAATGTCCATAGGCGATGGTAACCGCTTTCCATCAAGTGGGCCGTCTGCCTGTCTGCTGATCTCCTGCAATAAAAAAAATAAAAAAAAAATGAATAATTACTGAAAAAGCTTGGTGGCGATCACATTATACCCATTCGGTGCGGTCACCTAAAAAATCTTTCTTCGTATAATAAACTTTCTCGCACATACGTTGCTTTACATTTTTTGTAATTTGTTTATTAAAAACTATTGAACATTTTCTGGGATTTTGTTGAAGAGCATTTTACTTTGCCCCACAAAACTATTGTTAACTTTATGTAGTCTACATGTGGGAGTTTCTAATTTATTTTTGTTCCTAGTACTTTTAAAATATACATCATATCACCTAATCTGAGAAAATCCGAGATATTTTTCTTAACATGTAGTACATTTTCAAGTACACGAGTATACTGTGAAGCCACTGTTAAAATATTTATTTATTTAAACTTATCTCGCATGGAATCCCGCGCTCCCATGTTGTAAATTGAGCGAATATCACGCTTCTGCACGACGAAAATAACATTTATGTCAGCTGCATAACTATACTATACTATACAAACGAAAATAGCTAAAGTAAACCAAATGAGCAGAACCAACATCGGTCATGAATCTTATATTTTTTACTACATATGCTGCCGAGCTTAGTCTATTCGCCAAATTTACTTATATTTGATTTGAAACTACAATGGCCCCCTAGCCATTGTAGTTTAAAATATCAAGTAATACCAAGGAAAATGGTCGAATCCACACAATCTAGGGTTTCTCCATTTAATAGAATATCCGTTTTTACAGGTTTAACATTTGGCATGGAGAATTTAATACATTTGGTTTTTTTGTTATTTAAAAGTAAATTATTCACAACAAACCAGTGTACATAGTACTGTCGCATAATTTTAAATATTAAATATTACAGTAGACGTATGCTAGAATAGAGGAATATGAAAGGATAAGACACATTAAACTGTTATGGGTATAGAAATATACAATAAACTTCCTCTCTTTCTTAAAAACATTAAAATTATAACTAAATTTAAAGATAAATTTGAAGATCTTTTTGATGAAGAAGACGAATTATTCAATTAATGACTATTTAAATGACACATTTTGACACTAGACAATATAGGTATGTAGATTTTAATAATCATTGACAATTGTATAATAATATTAAGTGTTAATTTACATTATCATACTATAGTGTGATAATGTAAATTAACACTTAATATTACTATAACTACTATACTATATATATATATATATATATATATATATATATATATATATATACTTATATCCTAAAAGGGTTAATGTATAATTATGTCTATGTATCTACATTAAGCATTGAAAAAATGAATTCAATTGAACTGAATTAAAATAATTGGTAGAAGGTAAAAGAAAAACAGATTAGAGACTGTGAGTGATAGTCATTCAGACTAGTAAATAGAATACCACGTTGGCTGAAGGTTCTTTTGTAGCCTCTTACCGGCTGCCCGGCCGCAGGAATTAATATAATTTCTCCATTCCAGCACCGATGGATTTTGTTTGTTTGTAATAATCCCCGGTTACTGCTAACCAGAAAACAACAGATGAAAAAACTTCAATACTTAAACATGAAATTAATAAGTGGTGGTATTAATTTTGTTTATCATCAACAGAGTCTAACATTAGATAGGCAAGTTGTTAATTTCAACCAAACGGAAGTTTCCTAAAGTGCGTTTGCACTTTTCCTTTTATTATTACATAGCTTTTATATAGGATTGAAGATTTTGTTATGAATAAATGTCGAAATAACAAATTAAATGTATTAAATTCGGACTTATATAACACATATGTTAAAACATTTGTTTATAGACGACAGTAACCACTCTCCGCCGGGTGGCGAGTTAGCCTGTCTTTTGTATTCCAGCTATAAATAAAACAATTTAAATAGTTTTTTTAATAAATAAATATTCATTATCATCCTAGAGGTTACATTATAAGATTCCAAGTAGGAACCAGAGGTTCGCTTCACTACATTTTAACCAGCTGGAAAACGATGTTTGCCATTGTAACCTTACTAATGTAGGCGACTGTATTGAAGTTTATCGTGCCAGAATTAATGACGCTTTCTACATTACGAGTTTATATTATAATATGATAACAACAGCCCATGAGCGTCGCACTGCTGGGCTCGGGCCTTTCACTATAAGTGAACGAACAGTGCATCCGCCACGTTTGTCCAAGGCGGTTTAGCAGGTTATCTCGATGTACAGGTTGCATCACGATGTTTTCCTTCACTGTTATTAACACATGGTAATTGTAACAATATGCACATTAGGTCAGAAAACAGCCCAAGTAGTGCATGCGCTCCAGCCAGGACCGAATCCGCGCGTTTTGAGCTTCGGACGCCTGCGCTAGCCATTCGTACCACGACTTTTTATGTTAATTACGATAAATGAATAAAAAAGGAAATATTTTGGATAAAACTATATACATATCAAAGGAAATTCTCATATGTAGACTTTAAGAGGTTGTATAAAAATTGTACATTCTTAGAAAAATATTTTTACATAAGTATTGTAAATTGTGTATGAGACCGAGACGCAGAAAGATGTAAAAGGAAAAGCATTTGTAGAATGTAAAAAGAACTAAACTAAATTTCCGGACTATAAAAGGTGAGCTGTTAAAATGCTCAACAAGCAGAAATGAAACAATAGTCGAAACATTTCCAACATTTTTGCCGTTGACTTTTAAATCGTTAAAATGTTTACCACGTTAAACGCGATAAAATGTTATTTATTTTAGGATTATTTATTGTCATAAGACCTTGGAAGAATAGGACGTGCTTTTGAATTGTTTCAGAGCTAAAATTAAAGGCTGGTCGCTGAATAACTCTACTGGAACACAAGACTGAAAAATATAGTTTCCTCAGAAATTTACAGCGACTTAACATAATAGCAGATACCAAAAGTCAAAAAAATCTATGTCGAAAATCCTCATAAAATTAGATAAACTCGTTTTTACTGAACCTTGATGAAATAATATTATACTAAAACAAGTGTTATCTGATTCATTATCATCATGTGGAAATTTCTTATCAATTTAATCAAGAGGGAAGATGCTTTTGTACAGCATTTTACTCATTTGTTCTGACTGCTTTGTAAAATTCAAATCATAGAACCAATCTCGCTCCAGTCGCTTACCGATACCGATCTTTGTTCTGTTGTAATTGAAACAAAAGAGATAACATCTTTAAATAAACGGTTCAACCTCTTGTATTGAACGAATATCTGATAACAAGTATAGCCAGAAATGCTTGCAGTAATTATTCACAACTCGCTTGAAGTCCGTCTATTGCTCTATCGGACCCACTTAAGAGCTGTTTGTACCGACGCATTTCTGCCCGAAACTTGTCATCTTTGTTATTGTTTCAAGTAATATTGCAAGATTGATAGTTTATTTCTACACATAAAAAGTATACTAAATTGGAAAAAATCTAATTCGATAAAAAATTGTTTTACAATAAGTTCTAGAACAATTTACAAATGAAAGAGCGCGTTTAAAATACGTCGCTATTTCTAGTTTATTACTTTGTGAAATACCGCGTCAAAACTTGACTATTTTTTTTTACTCATCCAAATGATTAGTCATTAACTTACTATACACATAAAAAATAAAGAAGGTTGTGACATTTCGAAACATGATCACAAAAATCTCAATTGACTTGACTGTCAGCTACCACCACCCTCATCGATTTTAAGTCGTTAAAATTTATGTTGATGGGAGGCCACGATACAGAAACCTACATTTTAAAAGCTTATGTGTAACAGCTAACAGGTCAATACCAATGACATACGCATCATAGTACCAAGCCAAGCAAGTAACGCTTGTGTTGTGGGTAATTACAATTAAAAATTGCAACCGACTGTCCCACAACCAAACTCTAACAGCCAGACCAGAGTATATAATGGGCAACTCGTTTATAAAATTTACGCTGATAGGAATCGCCACCGGTACATCTGTGTTCCAGTAAACTAGGGGGGGATAACGTTTAATCTTAAGGTCAATCTTCTATATTGGTAATATTTATCGTTACAATAAATTTTTGACTGCATGATGAAAATTGATGAAAATAATACAATTTCATTATTTTATCTATCTGAATATCTATGTTTCTATACATCCGTGCCAGGCTGTCCCAAGCCAATGACTTTGCAAATCTCATCCAAGTTTTGACAAACTTGGTAGAGTACCGTTGTTTAAAATGCATAGGTTAGACGTCTGTTCCCGGCACAAATTTTAAATAACTTTTATTTTATCTGAAATGCGTTATAAATGTAATCGTCAAGAAGAAGGTTTAGTCATCTTGAATATCCCAAAGTATTAATCATCAAAATTGTTCACTAATATTTAAACACATTAAAGATAAAATTTATATGCAAATATTTTATTGTACACAATGATTATGAAAAATATCTCTCGTGTCATCAAATTATGTGACTAATAAGACATTTCCTAAGTACCTACATAATGAAAACGAGATTAAAATTCACTGTTTTGGAATTTCAGAGGAAGATTGCGACGTTTTAAGCAATATTATGGTTACAATATTAATTTCGTTTTTGAAGATCTCGAACTGTATAACTGAACATATTATATAGCATGTCTATAGTTTTATTTTTTACTAGTTTGCCTCGCGCCTACACCGCTTGTTAAACCCTAGGCCCTAAGCAGTAGTAGCTTTACTTTACTTACATAAAAACTTAATTCGGTTATTTACATATAATAATAACAAAGAAACTAAGTTCATATAACCTAGACAACTGCCCAGCAAAACAGAGGTGAGCCCAAGCCAATCTAATTTGAATTAATATAACATATTAATTATATTCATCTATTATTAACAATCCCGGGAAAATTCCCGAAATATAAAACATCGCATGACTTAAGCTATCGTTTTAGTGAAATCGTAACGGAATCAGCTAATATTTATGCAATTTAAGTAATCTGTACCATACTCTGGGAAATTCCCACGAGATTCCTGGGATTTAAAAAAGAATGTAAGCTATCGTTTTAGTGAAAACTGTGTCGGAATAAGCAAATTATTATGCGCCCGAACAACTTCAAATCGCTCCCGGGAAAATTCCCGCAGGATTCTTAGGATAAAAAGTAGCGAGGATTTAACGTTTAAGAATTTGCTGTCGATTAGCGAAAACCGCATCGAAATCGGCCCTGTAGTTTTTACGTGAACCCCGAATGAACACACAAAGCGACAAACAGACAAGAAATCCAAAAAAAAATGCATCGTGTTCTTCGTTTATTTAGTTTATTCTAGTTGTTGTTTTTGAAATAGCTTGAATGTACAGACACGGCATGTTTAGATTTTTATAATATTATAGACTACTTTCGGAGGCTTTTAGATAAATTTGATCAAAATTACCCATTAGTATAAGCATTTTGACAAAATCATCAATTTCCTCTCGATTGTGGTTAGCAGCAATACGGGATACAAAAATTGTATTAATTGCCAAAAATTTTAAATTCGCCAAAGGAAACTTTGTATTAATTTGGTTTTCATATTTTTCAACACCAGTGTCAGTTTTAGATTTTAATATCTGCGTCGCATGTTATCTCCTATCCTGTATAAAGCGTTTCATAACGAACCTAACAAGAAAAGTTGTCCAATATTACTTTCATTTGTGGAATGACCTTTTCATAACAGTTTTTTGAGTGGACAATTCTAGCTACATATATTTGAAATTTAAAAGTTGCGTATTTCATTTTCAAACCTTCTGAAAATAACGGATTAGATTATGTAAAAGCTTTTTTTAAAGATTTTTACTAATTTTATTTATTTATTAATAGACAACATATATATATACATATAAAAAATATGAATAATAATTTTATTCGAACCTTTATTGGATATCATACTACTTTATTTCAACCTGATTTTATTGCTTTATAATGGTTAACTTATAGAAGAAATACTTATAATTCGGTGTACAGAACCAAAATTATGCAATGGTTGAAATGAAATGAAATGCTTCATTTGTTTTAGCGAAACGGATTTCATAGATTATTAGCTCTTAAAATTATTTGGATATGGTTATTACATAGTGCGTTTTTGAAAAGGATTTGAGACTAACATATAACTTCTTAAGGTCCCTTTTGTTCATTTTTTAACTTAAATTGTACGAAGAATAAAATTATTTGCTTAGTTTGAAGTTAACGAAAGATAAACGTTATTTTTTCAATTCATTTCACGCATTATACACGTATGGTAATCAAGGTAACAAACAGGAAATATAATTACGAAACTCCCAGCGAGTGTAATATTAGGAATTTCTTTTACATTGAATGAAATGTCAAAATATAAAATTTATATTCGTATCTATAGTTACAAATTCGAATATAATTATGAGCTTACCTTTGCGAGATCGGCCGAGTTGCGTTCAACGCCGGCTAAAAACTTCAAAACTAGTTATTGAAAGTTCGCGGAGGGTTTAGCCGTTTAGGGAACTTAGTCACAACTCACTGAAGCGTTGTTGTTACACTTTGAAATTAAAGTAAATTGCTGAGATTACTTAAAAGGATTTTCTAGTCCGTCGCCTAATTCTCGGTTGGAACGTATGAACGCGCCAAAGTTGTGCGACGACAGCTTCGGGAGGCGCGCTTATATCTCCCTGAAAACGGAGCCTGCGCGCATGCGCCACTATCATTCATGTTACGCTCTCAATGACCGCCTTCACAACTCTCTTCAAAAATTTTTTTTTTTTGACATATGTGTATAATAAACGTATACAAATTATAATTGCCGTAAGTAAACTATATTTTTTTTGCATTGCACTGGTAACCACTACGTCTTAAATACAGCTGATTATTTACAAGTTAAATGTGTAGCTCTCACTAATTTTTTATATTACGTTTTCCAATTGGTGCTTTTCAAATATTGGTGACAAAATGATATGTCGAAGATATATCATTTTGATATCAATTTACAATTGATTTATGTAATGACTGTTGTGCTCTTAAAACAAACAAAATATTCTCCGTAATAAACCCAAAATATAAATTTTTAAATTTGTTATTATTACTATTCATTAAATAAGCATCAAAACCTTAAATGTTTCTAAATATATTGCAAATTAAAATTGGTGATAAAACTATTTTTTCTCTCTATAAAAATTGCTCAAAGTATTGTTTTCAATCATTTTCGGCATAGTAAGAATTTTAAAAATATACACTCTTAATCAGGATGATGACAAACAAACTTTACTTTTAAGCCTTATAGGTGTTCAATGATTTCATAAAAATAAACACATGACAAGTTTTTATATAATATAAAACATTTTAACAGCATCTGTTAATGCAAGAAAAACTTGGCTAATTTTATAGTGTTCTAACAGACTCAGAACTTGGAAATAAATTCTCAGTTAAACGTGCGTTTACATCTAAACTATCAATTCATAACCAGTGTAAATTAAAGTATGAAACTCCTATTACTAATCGACGGTAGTTCATACAAGGATTGAGTGGATATTGCCAGGTTATTTGCATAATAATATCTATTATTACAATGACCCTTACGAATCTTAATGCGTTATTATTAATTTTTAATTAGGTATAATAAAGGTACTTATTTCCCATTTTCCGGGATAAAAATTACCTTGTCTACATCGCCGTTATCAAAGTAATTAAATCATATAAGATTATTGTGTTAAGCCAAAATTGAATTAGAGTAGAGAAAATATTATGATAAATGGTTAATTCATATTCAAATAAACATTAAACACCGATATCAGTTCTGTTCTAATCATACAGCTAGTATTGTTCTAAATATTCACAGCTAAGATGCTAGGTTAGCAAGTCGTTACGATGATGTAGCAATATAAATCTAAAAAAAATAATATAACCATCATGAACCAATTGATTTCCACTACATCAATTGGTTTGTGGCGAAGTTATATTTTTTTGGACGTACTTGCTTTTAAATATGCGGCACATATCCCAGTCCTTTCATTTTCTCATCCAATTCCTAGCGGCGGCGACTTCGCTTAGATCATCGATCCATTGGACCGGGAGCGCCCTACACTACTTTTGCAGAGACGTGGTCTCCACTCCAAGACTCCCTTTAACAGGCAAAACGAAAACTTTTCACTTTGTCTGCTAATCAGAAATTTTAACTATTCCAAACAATTCTTAATGAATATGTTCCTTTCCTTTAAACAAATCTAAATTAATATGTTCGCAAGTGGAACATATTCATAAAGAATTGTTTAAAGGAAAGTATTATCAGTGTAGGCAGTTTCATCGAATCAGAAGACTTATTTGCAGCTCACTTCAACGCATGTATGCTTATAAATGCCGGTATTTAACTTTAGTATCAAGAGACGAGCGTCGCTCAAGCAAATGAAAACGATCATAAACGTAAAAAGAGAGATTCCGTGACTTTTATTTATTTAATTTAATTATTCTACCCGAGAACATATGTATATAGGAAGTTATTAGAAACCAAATATACAATCAGACCAATAAATTAAGGGTCTTTGAATATGCCCGAAGATACCTCTTAACGAGGTGATTTCGAATGGATGACATAGGACGGCAAATGTACGCACATATACATATATGAAAATACGTAGACCCAACATGTATGTATATGTAGTATTTTTTCCTACGGCTAGGCAAATATCGATCATCATCGTTGCCAATGACCTGCCAAGGTCTCTTCATCAAAATAGTCACATGATTAATATTCTACAGTATTCTACACGTTTGAGTAAGTATGTCTAAATATTTTGTTTACTTTAGATCCCTTACTTGAAGATTATACTTTGAATTATTTATAGACAACCGCTTTCGACGCGGCTTCACTCGCGTTAACTAAGGCATAACATATCCCTTGGAAACTATCAAACTTTGCGAGATAAAAACATGTAATATGTATCTCCATTATCGAAAGTATACCGAATTTAATCATCTTAGTCATTTTAGTTCTTCTATTAAGATTTTCACGATTATTAAATATAATCATAACAAATTAAGTAAATTAATTTAGCTTTTCATATTATTAGGGTTGCGCAAGTCGTACCCCTAAGGGAAAAATGCTGTAATATTTAAGGTAATTGAAATTAAACAAAAGCTTTTGCTTTCACTGAATATCTAGTTAGGAATAATCTTTGGTCTAAAATTCTAAATAGTCATTTTAACGTCTTTCAAACAATACCTTCGGTACAATTAAAGCGCCCGGTGGTCTAATTCATACCACCTATGTATAGACTAAGTCGTATTTAGAATAAACGTCAATGAGAACATTATAAACTTTTTAGAAAAGTTCCCCTTAATTATCACATACATACCACTTAAAATACTATCACTAAAAGTATCGTCTACAATCATATCAGTCTTATTATTTTTAACTTTAAATTTTATTAAAAACAGTGAGAAAACCTTGCATTTAAAATAAGTTTCGTTTTTGTAGGGTTGTCGCTCAGTTGTTTTCTTTTATTTACAAGACTATATAGTTCACCTTTACTGTACCAGAGGACACTTCTTATAGATATAAAACGAGATATTGACAGAGTACAACTTAGGCGGTAGTACGATTTGCGCAACCTTCCCCTACTATAAATATATTTTATAAATTCGAATGGCCTCTAGAACGTCTCATGATTTGTGAAAGTTTTCCAATAAAGCCTGAAAGGATGTTAAACATTAAATATGACAGTATATTTATTTACACATTGTACTTAAGTACGTTTCCTATTTGTAAACAGGTGAAAACATATTTTAATATGTATAAATGAAAATTATTAAATCGAAGATCATAAGTCTGAGATGTAAATAAATTTTCATGAAAATTGGCATTAAGTATTCCCTTTGAATAACGAAGATAAAAGAGATAAATCTGATAGTGCTATAGACAGAAAGAAGATTTTCCTGCTTTCTTTTAAACTTTAAATAACGTTAAATTATAACACCTACTTATATAGCACACTTACCGACACAATTAACCGCCCGGCTAGTATCATGAAGATTGAATGAAAATTGGCATAGTTCGTTATTTTTAATATTAATACGCTTTTTATTTTTTATTATTAGCTTTATACGTATGTTTGTAACGGAATCTTTCAATTTAATTTTGATCTACTTCCCTGTTTCCGATTGAGCTGAAATTTTGCACGTATGTGTATATCACGTGACAATGCAATAATATGGTACCATGGAGCTCATCTGATAATGGAGTCGGAAGGTGGCCATAGGAACTCCTGTACTAAACAAGATAGACCCGTCGTGTTTGGGCTCGTTTTACTTGTCTTGGCTAGCACTCTGCTGCTACATGATATGCAGGATCTCAAAAGCTTGTATTTAAAACCTTTTTAAAAAAGATTATTTTTACATAACGTTCCATTTTATCACAAGAGTGTATTTAATTCTTTTTTCAAAGTTTCCACGGAGAAGGCCATTAAATCACTAAATAATCACTGAAAAATGAAAAATAAATAATAGTTTAAAAAAAACAAAAATAATACGCTTATATAGAAAATCCAACTAAAAAATACAAAATAAATGTTAATAAATTTGAATTAAAAATAGTGTAAGAAAAAATGATTTTATTGTAAAAAAAGCGTGGTCAGGTTTTCAAATTGGACAAGTACATTAACAATCTGCCCGTAAAACTTCAAGTTAAAATTTTGTTGCGATTCCTTTTGTCACTTGTCAGTTGAAGTTTTTCAACTTGTCCGTTGCGATTCGTTTTTCCATGTGTGCGTTAAAGTTTCACTTATAATATGTGTCCCAGCACACATTTCGATTTCTTAAATCGGTTTAGTAGATCCAGAGATTACCCCCTACAACGTCACAAACTCACAAACTTACCTCTTTATAATATTAGTATAGATAAACCAAGAATGCAGAATTGCGATTTTCTGGGGAAAAATGCTGTAGTAAAATATTGCATATTATATTCATTACTAGCTTTGAACCTTTATTGACGGTGCTATTTCCTCCCCCAGTCCTTATGACCCCATAAAGATGATTTCCAAGCTCATCCACTGTGTCTTTAATGTTAGATTGAGGAATGTTTCCCCATTCGTCTTCAGCTACAGTTTTCAACTCGGGGGGTGAAAACAAAATTACGACTTTAATTTACCTTTTGAGATTAATTCAACCCTACACTATAAGGTTCAATTTAGAATTTTGAACAGATCATGAAAGACGAGGAACACCAGTGGTATCCAAGTGCTCAATGCACGAGCATTATTATGGATTAAGAAAAAAAAAACACCAATAAAAATCGTAAATGGTATATAATGTGTTTCTAGGACGTCGTATAAGTACTGTTGAATGATGAATTTCATTCTATCCACTGCAATTAATTCCGTACAGGTCTAGTAAGTCTTACCACCCTGAGGCATTATCGAGGCCCGGTAAAAACCTACTGTTTCAATATACTAAACTGAATAAATCTTTCACCACGGCGTCTTTAAACATGGTAATGTCTATCACAACCACCCAAAGCAATTTTGGGCTCATCTAAAATGAGAACTACCTTCTAATCCTGCAAAGTACAATACCGTGTTTTTGCAAAAATTGAAATCTTGCTCTCCAAAAATCTGTGGTCAATTCTAGAACACAAGCAAACTAATATGTCCTTAAATTCCTCTCATCTAACCTTCTTCTACTAGTTCTAATCTTTATATTTACATTTTATTCACCAAACAAGCAGTTATGGATCCTGTCGAAAAGAGATTTCTTAGAAATTTAAAACGCCGTTTTTTGGTTTTTTCTTGTGAAATGCATCTCCTGAGCCTTTGTTCAAGTCTTCTGGTGTAGGAATCAGTCTCTTAGTGACGCCAGGCGACACTAATGATTGTGTTTTGTAAATAATCAAGTATAGGACCAATTGGACGCTGACTAAAATCAATACCAGTAACAACTATAGCTGACTATTCCAGGTACATCTTGTAGCGTTATTATGACTTAATTGGTATCTTAAATCCCTGTTGATAATGTTTAAGCACGATAGTTTTAAAAAGAACGCCTAGATACAAATTAAATGGTCACACAAAACGACTAGTAAAAAAGGCTAAATCAGCAAAATTGAACTCAAAATCAGATCTTCTTTTAAAACAGATTTATTGTTAAAACAAATGGTAAAGTGTCCCGTAAGTCTTAGATGTCGATAGAAAAAATATAGGACTTCAAAGGTGTGGGCGGTTAATTGTGACAGTAAGTGTATAATTAAACATTCAACACCTAAAGAATTACCTATTTTGCAGCGTTATTATTTATGCTAAAAGAACCTGCATCATATTCATAAAATAAACAGACACATTAATGCGCATAGATAAAACGGAATTACTTATATAAATACAATTAACGATATATTATATATGGATAAATGATATTGTATAAATGCGTTTAGGGAGTACGAAAATTTACTGCATCTCTTGTTTTGGCTCATCTGTACTATCTACTTGTATAAAAGAGGTCTCAAAGGATCAAGACCTTTGAAGCAAATGGGAATACATCTACTTGCGTTATGTTTAATTAGCTTGGCTAGAATACTACTCCGTCTCCTCTAAATAACGTGGGATTGAACTCCTCGGACCGAATGTGAGTATTGTTATAATTATTGTTATGTAAAAGAAAGAGATCGTAAGAAAAATTGCTGGGCTCGAGTGGTCCCATATTTAAGAGTAGTACAGTACATTTCCCACCCTTGTCTATCGTGAATTAGTGGGTTTTACACATCAGTTATCTTGTTGTTTCGTCACGTTCTGTTCCTTCACGGTCAGCACTTGGTAATTGGGTCGATGACATCTGTTATATTATAAAATTCTAAACATGCCATGTCTGTATATTGAAGCTATTCAAAAAACAACTGTAATATACTATGAAAACGAGAACAGCATGCATTTTTTAGATTGCTTATCTGTTTGTCTATTTTTTCGAAAATCACGTGAAAGCAACGATTTTTTTTTATATTCAATAGGTTCGCGTTTGACTGTCATTGCGCCTGATGTCAGGTGGACGTTTACCAAGAAGATACCTGTTCACGCGAGACTTGAAGATACTTAGATTGTATGTTTCAGGAAAAGCAGACCACGGTGAAGAGTTCAGAGAGAAAACACTGTACCGTCCGTACCGGAGAGAAAGAGGCGGTGCCGATTTTGATGCAGAGTTCGCTACTCAACAGCAAATTTCTAGACATAAAATCTGCTCTACTTTTTATCCTGGGAATCCCGCGGGCATTGTTCTAGGGATGATATAAAATGGCCAGATTGAAAAAAAAATCGAATTCAAATGCGATTTTTTCACTGATCGATGGCAAATTTTATGTAATAAAATGTGTGATACTTTTTTATCCCAGGAATCTCGCGGAAATTTTTCCGGAAGCGGTTCGAAGTTGTTATTGTGCACAAAAATTAGTTTATTCCAACATTCCAACAATTAGTTTTCACTAAACAATAGCTTACATTCTTATTTAAAAGTTGCGGTTTTTTGTGCCCTGGGTATTCCCAGGGGAATTTCAAATCAAGCGTGGACGAAGTCGCGGGCATATCCTAGTGTTACAATATTAACATTATTTATAAATTATATAATATTAATAACAAAAGGCAATTCGTTTTGCCACTTATCCGTTGCCATTCGTTTTTCCACTTGTCTGTTGAAATTTCACTTCTACTACGTGTCTCACCACACAATTCGATTTTTCGCAGGTTTACTGCAAATTATGTTTTGGTTAGATTAGGTACATTTTAATGAATGCATTTTTTTATTTAAACATATTTTATTTTATCAAAAAAAATGAATGCGACCGGGAGCCCAAAAAACATTCAGTCTACTCTAAAATTATGCCTCATCTCACCACGTCTACTCGAAAATTATGCCGCCTATCACCGCGGCCGTAACGCTTTTTCGTAACAGAAAAAATCCTAATACCCTCCCGTCGATATAGAAGTTTCAATTCAAAAAGTGTTTCAACAATAACACGCACATTAGGTCAAACAATAACCCAAGTGGAACCTACCTCTCGGTTAGGATACGTAAGCACCCATATCACTATAAACCCGAGTGCGTTAGTACATACGAGGTTATGTATAAATAAGTCCCTGTATGTACAATAAAAAATAGGTTATTAAATCCACATAAATTTAGCGGATTTTCTAAAATCTAAGTTCTTTGTAATAGGTAAAAAAAATATTATCTTAACAACAGCGATAAAAGAATTCCTGGGATGTTAATGACGCAAACAGGACAGCAATTAATATTTTTATTGATGGCCTCCATCACCTCATCAATATTTAATTTCTCGTCAATTGATATTCTCCTAATACACGTGGAATTTTCTTTAATACGGCGTTTTTGTTAATTTTATAACTCCGTAAGTGGTGGTAAAATTATTGTGAACTTTCCTCGTGTCATGGAAGAAGGATACTAATAATTGCCCAGTAAGAACATAACACTGGGTCTTCTAAATCCTATCGAGTCATTTTTGTCTGTTTCATTATTCAAACTCTGTTTTTTTAGACCACAGCAGTCAACATTTTTAAGTTAATTCTGTTTCAAAAGTTTCTTTTACTAACGTTTAATATTTATCCTTTACTAGCTTTTGCCCGCGGCTCCGATAGCGTTAACGTTATCTCACGTGCACTGTACATTTTTTTGGGATAAAAAGTAGCCTGTGTGCTATTCTAAACTGTTATCTATCTTTGCGCAAAATTTCATCCAGGTCCATTCAGCCGTTCTGGAGTGATTGGGCAAAAAATGTCCATCCAAACTTTCACAATTATAATATATAAGTAAGTATAGACTTGAATTTTATCTACATAATTATATAGTAAGAACAACTTCCTTCCATTCAAAGTCATGTTTATAGTAGCTACAGATACCTGCGTACCTAGGTTCATAGGTAAGCTATAGTTCTCAAGTATAAATTTGTGATAGGATAAACGAACAGGGAAAAACATGATAAAAGTATAAAGTTGTCGTTGTAGCTACTTAGCTACGAAACCATAAGAATAAAATGTAGAGCCAGATGGTCGTCACGATTTGAGTATTATTTGTATAAAGCTCTTTTCACTGCATTTAGCTAATCCACCCATTCATCTTACCTCCAACCTTTAAAGAATATTTAAAATTTGCTACCGACAACAACGTTAACACAGACCATCTAATTCTAAGTACTTACATAATGTAATAACTATAATTTATAGTAGATACTAAGGTCAAAGATAAATATCAAAAATATAGTAAAATTAGCAAAAGTGAGCCTAATTTACAAGTCTGGGACAAAAATCGATCCTGGCAATTATAGGCCTTGTTATAGGAATAAATATCTCTATATTTTTTTAAATACTAGAAACTCTTTTAGTCGTCAAGAATGAAACTTTTTGTGCTTTTTAAGTAACAACGTCACAAGAAACATCAAGCACAATTTTTAATTTAATTAAATCAGAATTATGTAAAAAAATATTGTATCCACAAACTGAAAGCAATTCCAGATAATCAATAATCAAATATGTTGATATTATTCTCTTTACAGCACACCATAATCAGAGTCTAACATTTTTTCCAAGGCTCTGAATCAGTTGTTTAGCGCAAAGGTTACGGTAAAAGTTTAGTCAAATGCTACACGAACGAAGTTACGGACAAAACAAGTACGTGGATATTATATATCTATATGAAAATATAATAAAGGCTTAGAGCCGCCTATTAAATCATCAATTACGGTGGGTGATAGAGACTGGGGCAAAGATAAAAGCACTACGATGCGTGACATGAGGCGGGCGACGAATTAACATTTTAATTGTGAACGTCACAGCGTTTTTGGTTCTACCCCCTTGCTAGTGTTGTACCAAATGGGTCAAAATATACAGTTATTTATTACAAATGGAAAATAAGGCAACAAAACAATACTGCAGTTAAACTGACTTCATGAACGTAAAAGTCCAACAGTGTCTCACATTGTAAATACAGTCGTTTTAATAAAATATAATTAGTTTATATCTTAAAATAGATATTTACACTAGTTTCAAAGATTTACATCCCTAATAAAGGCGGAATCAAGTCCTATCCATAAAATCTTAAAAATAGACTAATAACTAAATTATAAGTTTTTATTAGGAAATGTGCACACGAATCCCCACACTAAACAGCAACAGGGCGTCCGATTTCCGATCATCAAGGAAAGCACTGTTTGCGACTGACACCCAATCGTGCGTATGACGAGCTCTTAATGGGTTATTGTAATTTTGGACCATCCACTAACGAATACGTTAAATTGAACGCACACTCATCAACTACACGTTCCGTAATATTTTAATTATAAAAAAATAAAAGATATTTAAACATTGTTCTCTTTTTATGACTTCTATGGAATCATCAAATACCTACATAACAAAGATCTACCTATTAAAGTATCTCAATATAAAATGCGAAAGTTAGTGTAGTCTTTTGTATGTCCATATATGACATACTAGGATATACCCACGACTTCATCCACGATTGACTTGAAATTCCAGCGGGATTCCCGGGACACAAAGTACCGCAACGCAACTGTGTCGGACTAAGCTAATTTTTATGCATCTGAACAACTACAAGCCGCTCTCGGGAAAATTCCCGCGGGATGCCGGGATAAAAATATCACACATTTTATTACATAAAATTTTGCAATCGATCAGTGAAAAAATTATATCGGAAATTCGACTTTTTTTTAATCTGTCCTTATTAAATAATTCCCAACGCAGATTTTAAGTCTACCAACGAAAACGGCATCGAAATCAGCCCAGTAGTTTTTACGTGGAAACCGAATAAACTGATAAGAAATCTAAAAAAAATGCATTGTAATATAATTCTAAACATGCCGTGTCTGTCGTACATTAGAGATATTGTAATAAAACGATGGGAGTCGATGGAGAACACGATGCATTTTTTAGATTTCTTGTCTCTTTGTTCGGGATTCTAGTAAAAACTAATGGGCTGATTTCGATGCAGTTTTCGCTGATCCACAGCAAATTCTTAGACTTAAGCTTTGCTCTACTGTTTATCCTGGGAATCCCGCTGGATTTTTTTTTTAAATGATTTATTGTTGTTCGGATGCATAAAAATTAATTTATTTCGACAAAGTTTCCACTAATACGATAGCTTACATTATTTTTTTCAAAGCTGCAATACTTTGTGTCCCGAGAATCCTGCGGGAATTTCAAGTCAAACGTGGACGAAGTCGCGGGCATGGCCTAGTATTATAATATAAATATTGCTTACCTTTTATTTTGGAAAATGTAAAAGTTAACATAGTATAGACACATTCAACTGCCATACATACGGGCATAAGGAGTAGATACAGACACTTGTTTTCCCTTAGTCCTGGCGTAAAGTAAAGGAAGAAAGGCTTAATGGGTATCCCGGATTCGGGTGGTAATATTACTCCTTCAGAGGCACTAATGCCACCCCAATGCGGTGAATCCAACATGCCCCCGGTGCGCTCCCCCGCGGTTAGTCCTCAATCTAATTTTTCCCTATACAAAAAGGATAGAGATTCAAAGGTTATGCAAAAAAGAAATCCTAATACAAATTAGCGATGTGCGATCATGAGATATTCAGTTCGATTATTTCGATCGTTTTGATGACTTCTGATGGCCTTCACGTTGTAGTCGATACTTTCAAGATTGACTCTGGCATCGTATTCAACGAAGGTACCGATGAATGGACGCGATTTAAGACTGCGAGTCTGATCTAGTCTTGTCTCGAGACTGGACTCGCTCACTGGCCAGCCATTGAGATTCGAAACAATCCAACAACATCTCAATTGATTAATCGAGTCGCACGATTCTCATTTTGGCTCGATTACGAATCTCTCGATTGTTTAAATATCTCGAAATCGTCCATCTCTAGTATAGACATCATAAATTAAAATCCTTTCTATATAATTATGCTAAACATCATCACTTATGCTTCAACTGATAAAGCGAAACCAAAAGCACTGGCGTTAAATAATGAATATTTAATTAAATTATTTTTAAGCTCTAAGTACATTCTCAACCTTCATGATTTTCTGTTTTGCAAGTCATCATTTCACTGTCTAACTATGCCTTACACGTACCTATAAGTATAGACTGAAATAAAATTTCACGTATTGTACGGTTTTATTAGAATTCCGTTTCTGCCAAAAAACTATGTAATGAAAAAAAGAATTTTTAAACGTTTTTTCTGAATGCTACAGTTTTTTTCTTTCTAGATCATTATAATACGAGAAACCTAAAACTGATGCAATAACAATGTCATTCCTAGGGAGATCAAATGAAAAAGTTCCACTTAGTACAAGTGGTATTAAAAAACTGCAATTTGGGAATAATTTACTTGGATACACCGTAGTAACATTATTAATAGTGCTGGCGATATATCTGAGCACAAAGGATTGGAAAGGACTCATTAGACCAGATGAAGTGGATATTGGCAATTTTGGAGTATCAACACACGCCTGCAGACGAAAACACACGCACATACACAGACATTAAATTTATTACAAAATGAAATAAATTCATTGATAGAATTATACAATAAGACTGATTTTTATTACAATTTTACGGGACGGCGACTTTCATTTCCGGCGTGCCCGATGTCTATATCTTCGTCCAATTCCTTTAGTTCCCGCTTGAGACTGTCTAAATCAGTAAAGCAAGCTAATTGATTACGACCCGAGCGCTGTAAACTTATGGCTGCTATACCAAAAAGGTGATCTCTCTGCACCAGCAAATCTCCAGCTTGCACAGGACACATCGCTAAATCTTTAACGCACAACATATTTTCTTTATTAAGATACTTGATAGAAGAACCAACATATTTATATTGCTGATTAGCTAATGTGACGTATTGGTGTGATAATGTTTTGGCCATACGATGTGGTCTTCTGATGATAATAATTTTAGTATCCCAATCTAAAACACGTCCTATTGGAATAGGTTTGCTGCAGTGCGCCATGTTTTCATAGCTGAACAAGAGGACCAATCTATTGGAGATTACTCCGTCGTGGTACAGTGGTTCGATGACTTTAATTCGAAATCCTTTCTTGCAACGAAAACTGAAAATAGTAGATACATACATAAGTTTGCGTCTACATTTGTATTATATGGCCGATCCGGTTATCGTTGCGTACAAGGTTGTTGCAAATATACGAGTAAATGCGTAAAATTAAATTAACGACTATGAAATGTAAATAATAGTAAATTAAATTGTGAAGATTACAAATAATTATTTTAAATTACAAAATCATTATTTATCATGTAAATGTATAAATATCTATACTAATATTTTAAATGTGAAAGTTTGGATGGATGTTTGTTGCTTAATCACTCTAGAACGGCTGAATGGATTTGGAAAGAAATGGTTACAGAGATAATTATAATCTAACGGTCTTATTTACAAAAAGTTAGAGTAAGAATGGACGCTTCTTTAAGAACCATAAAGAAGCGTTCAAACTCTCTCTATGAATAAGACCGTAGAACTCTAGAATAGCACATAGACTACTTTTTATCCTGGAAAAATGTACGGTTCCCGTGAGATAACATTAACGCGAGCGAAGTCGCGGGAAAAAGCTAGTTTATCAATACATTTTAGTCACCCAATCTATAAATCAATCTTTGTATGTTCTCGAAGACCACGGGCCATAAAAATGGCCCGAACTTTTGGAGGGCTTGCATGGGGCCATAGGAAAGCCAACACGTAGACGCTCCTTGACAAATTTAATGTAAATGTGGCGTGACACTGACCGGCGATTATTCCTGTTTACACCATATAATATAATGCATCTAAAGCCAAACCCCGGTCAGTGTAGGACTATTGTAGGAAATGAGAAGCAAAGGTCTATTGAGATGAATTGTTAATGGAACTAGGGACCTGGGTCTATGGGGACTATGGCGTCTCCCCGTCGCAATGTTCGGGGAATATGGATTAAATGGGCAGACGGTGACTCACCCCTCTCTGCATGAGCCCCAAAAAAATGCCGTACAAGATTGGCAAGGGGTTACATGGTTATGACTGGCTAAGCTAACCCGTTAGGGTGTCGACAGGGGACTGCAGGTTCACCGAAGCTACTTCCCACGCTATGCCGCTATGTATCACTTCCACCCCTGGAGCTTGAGTCTTAGCTCTAACGATCTCCACTCCGTTCCGGCCGACTAAGGCAAGCACGAAGGCTTGACTTGGCCCCCGCGCGGAGTCGGTACGGGGTATCGCTACTCATCTAAGGCTTCGCCAAAAAACCCTCCTGCGGTAAAATTAATCTTATTATTAGGTCTCTCAAATATGAAATATATTCAAAATAAGAAACAATTTTGTAATTTTCGTTCTATTACACGGAGTGCGGCACTGAACTTTAATGGATATCGCACTCTGCAGAAGCTAATTTGACGACGCTCGCTTTGGCTACTCAAATACAAAATCCAATTAGATGTGCAATTTCCTTACTCCTTGTGGCTGCCTAAATGCACTCTGATTGCTCCGGACTGTGTGCATATCCCATTCGCAAGTACAGAAGTTTCGCTAACCACAGCGCCCAGACAAAGTAAATCTTTCGTTGAAGCCGAATGAATTCTTGCAACGAACTGGTACTCCTTCATTTTTATTTTATGGCAACTTATATCGAAACTTACATTTCTGCTATATCCAAAATTTTTATAATGCATAACAAAGTTGTTGATAACTAATGCCATTGTAACGGCGAATATGGCAACGAGGAGGGATACGATCGCAATTTTGCTTTTTCTCGACCGATCGTCCCATGGGGTGTTTATAAAATTGTATTTAAATTGTAACACTTCAAAATGTTCATCGTCCTCATCTATTTTATTTTTATCAATATCGTAATCCATAATATCTCAAAATTTTATACATAATAATACATCGACTAAGACGTGGCCTTCTAGTATTTTTTTTTTTATTTAAAAATAAACATTTTCAGTTTCTACTGATATTATCACATTTACAATAATTTTGAAGCACCCCTTTCAATAGTAGCAAATTTCAATTTGTGTACCTATGCTAATTGGGCCGGAAAGTGCTGTAATTGAGTAACCAATAATAATTATAGGCTTGTCCAATGTTCCATTTTTATTTTTTTTTCAAAGTTGAAATTTAATAAAACTTCATGCCCGCATTGCATTTACTCTGATACACATATGGCATAAAGGAGCGTCCGCCACGTACCGTGGAGGCCTTCCAAGGGTCCAGGAACTGTGGATGAAGTCCCAATCGCCGGCGAGTGGTGCGATGACAGAATTGAATGAATCATTATAATTCTTTGAGTATCACTAAAAGACTTTGTTTGACCTGGATCGGATACTGATAAAATTCATTCTAATAATACCTTCTCAACTAGGCGATATTCATCAAATTATTAAATTTTAAGAACACTACTGAATAAAACAACAAATATTAATAGACTTAATTCCTTTGCCTATTATTGGTCACATCCTACATTGAGCCAACGAAGGCCAGTAAACCCCTTCGTTGGCGTTTGTTGGCTCCTACCGTACTATGTCATGGACGGCGGCGACTCTGTTGGCGGGTGACCCGCTCTGGAATCTCTAGGCAGAGGTGTGTACCGCTCCCGACAGGAGGCGCAGGCGAGAGGCCTGGTGTATTGCCAGATCGAGGCAAAGGCGACCAGGGCTCGGGAAACCGAGGCCATGATCGAGACTTGTTAGGGAGGGACACTCGGAGTCCCCAGAAGCTGGTGTGGTAAACGACGGAGGCTATTCATCCCCACTTATTTAGATGGGTCTCGCGGAAACACGGGACCCTCACCTATAGACGCAGATACTCACCAGGCATAGGTGCTTCGGAAAGTATCTGCATGAGATCGTGGGGCGGTACCTTACTCCCCTATTTCAAAAGTGCGGTGCACTCCTGGACATAGCGTTACACTTTCGTGGAATGCGCTACCTGGGGACCCCAGAGGCTCCAACTCCAGGCTGAGGTTGGGCTGGTGGACTCGTTACGGGACATGGTCGAGGCCATATTTCAAACGATATCCACTGGCATGCGGTTGCCTCCTACTGCGAGCCAGTAATGACCCACAAGGAGGCCGCCGATAGAGAGAGGGATAAGACGTTGCAAGCGGCTTACGTCTGCCGTTGGCAGACTGACGCTCGGAGACGTTGCTATGCACGAAATCTACTCCCATGATTCTGTCGCAGGAGGACGCTATATACAGGGTAGCAGCGGACCTTCTCCTCTACTACTGAAGTCATACACTTTGCCATCGCGGTGTACCAAGCCCCTACACACGGGCGGCACGGTATCCCGTGTCGTCCCAGCAAGTATAAATAGAAGCGCAAGTTTAGATTTAGTGGGTAGTTTGGTCGAATTCCGTCCCCCGGGGCGGGATCTGGTTCCCCCGAGAGTCCCACACACACTAGTGAAGATAGCATTAGGGACCTCCCCGCGTATCCGTGGCCCGAGGGTGTGTCACAAGAAAAGATATGCCCCTGTGTTATTAAAAAAAAGTAGCATTAGTATTAGAATTCACCACAAAGGCAGGCAAGGGAATATTAGTCCATACAGCCAATTCTGATGTATAATAAATAAGTCTTCTCTATAGAACTACCTATGTAGTACAGTTGAACTGTAGATTGTAACTGACTCCATTCAACGGAGTTCTTGTGAAAACTCTAAAGACCTCATTTGACTATCCAGTTCACATTTCTCGCGTCCATCGTTGTCAGCCAATTGCAGTCCACTGTTGGACGTAGGCCTCTCCAAGACGGCGCCACTCATCCCTATCCTCAGAGTTCCTCATCTAGCCTAAGGTGACCTTGCGCGGGTCGTCGGCTATCGGGCCGGAGGGCGTCCGACACTATGTTTACCGATCACACTTCTCACAAAACACATAATTACTAGGTACTTAAAAACTATCAATATCCTGCAACTATTGTTCATTTTAGACTAATTTTACACACTTTTAGAAAATAAAAAACTACAGCACAACGTCCCTTTTCAGTTCCCGCCAAAAACTCTTGTTGGTTCAATATGTGTCTGGCAATCTACACTTAGGCAATCTCGCTAGCCTGAGAGAAAGGAGAAAAAAAAAAAAAAAAAAAAAAAAATATGTGTCTGGCAACAAGGATATGTTGTATAACTCAGTAAAATTTCGCGATCAACTCAGTAAATCAGATGGAGCTCACTGCGCCAGCGCTATAGCGCATCTGATTATATTATCTTATTATATAATATATTATAAGAATTGTAGCTTGTGCAGCAAAAATCATACACTCGCTCAGAGTGAGGTAGCAACATTGCAGAGATGTATTGAATATTAATCATAGATCCCACAGTAAAATCGACACAGAACTACTGAAATAGTTAGAAATGCTATATCTCCACTTACGAATGTATCATAAAATAATAAAAGATGAAATATTAGTTATTCTGTGGTAGGGAACATATTTTAGTATTACAATGTTATCTCATAACGTTTTTAGTTTAGTTATGTTGAAATGAGTTACACGCCATTACATTTGGAAATGTGAGTCATCACACGTTTTATTTCGTTATTGCTATAATCTATGAACACACGCGATGCAGATATATACTACAGTATACGACGCAGTTTCCTATAGTAGTCTGTGGTCATCCACCTGCGGAATTATGCGTGACAGTCCAAGGGGTTTCCATTCTCGGTAAGCCCCAGATGCGATATCTGGGGCTCGTTCTCGACGGGAAATGGCAGTTCAAAAGACATTTTGAATAACTTGCTCCCAAGTTGGTTAGGACCGCGGATGCCCTCGCCAGACTTCTCCCCAACATGGGGGGACCCGGCGGGACGACTCGGCGGCTATATTCCGGCATCCTTCGGAGTATGGCACTGTACGGTGCACCCGTGTGAATCCACGCCCTTAACCGCCACAACAGGACTCTGCTGAGAATAACTCAGCGGACCCTGGAAGTGAGGTCCATTCGGGGATATCGTACGGTGTCATGGACGGCGGCGACACTTTTGGCGGGAGATCCGCCCTGGGAACTCCAGGCGGACGTGCTTGCCAAGGTTCGACGCTTTCGACAGGATGCCAGAGTTAGGGGTCTGGCTTATTGCCGGGTAGAGATTGAGGCGATCAGGACGCGGGAAACCGTGACCATGACCCAAACCTGGCAGAGAGCTTTAGAATCTCCTGAGGCCGGCATTGATACAGTGGAGGCGGTTCGCCCCTACATACTGCGATGGGTCGCGCGGAAACGCGGGACTCTGACCTTTAGGATGACGCAGATACTTACCGGGTACGGGTGCTTCGATAAGTATGTGCATCAGATTGTAGGGTGTGTGACTTCCCCTCAGTGCCGCGAGTGCGGCGCGCTAGACACCGCGTTTCACACGCTGGTAGAATGCGCTGCATGGCAACCTCAGAGGTTCGAGCTCGAGGCCATTGTAGTGCCGATCGATTCGCTGCGGGGACTGGTTGAGGCCATGCTCCACAGGGATAATCACTGGTCAGCGGTTTCTTCCTTTTACGAGGCAGTAATGTCCCGCAAGGAAGCCACTGAGAGAGTAAGGGAGAGAGCTGCGCACGCGCTCCTCGGACGCCATCGTCAGACTGGCCTCCGAAGACTCAGGTATGCCCGAAATCTCCTCCCATGATTCCATCGCAGGGATCCGCGCATTGTGGGGATGCGACGGGTCCAGCCTCTGTTGGTGAAGTGGGTCACTCTGCATCCCGGAGTGACCTAAACAATGGATGTAGCTTCGCTCGTCATCTCATGTTCTTCCACACAAGCGCCGGGTATGGGACGCAGGTTTAGATTTAGCGGAGTAGTTGGTTCCACCCAGAGTCTTCGCACACGCTGCGCGGCGCTTATTGCCGTGGTCCGGTCCCACCCCCATAGTCGAGAGGGACTCAGTATGCTACGAAATGTATTCCCCCTGCGCATCAAAAAAAAGATAGTAGTCTGTGGTCATAGCGCAGTATTCCGTCAAGCTCTGTGACCTGTCTAACTCACTAAGTCTAAAGTTCTGTAGCGAGCCTGATAAAAAAGACTCTTTGTTTACCATTACGCCAATTTTCTTTTACTTGAGTGTCATGACTCATGTTTGTGTCTACGGCTGTATGGTGTAGGATCTTTGCCTGTTCTTCAAATAATGAAGAACTACTACCTACTGCTACTACCAAAAAGCTTGTAAGCTTGTGTAAGCTTCTTGGCTACTACTATAAATTTTATTTTTATTTTTTATACACTGCTACTATCAGTGGCTCAGATCAACAGAATCCTCCCAGTGGATCTCCCCTACATAATCAAAAATAAAAAAATGAACGGAAACTAGCGCTAACAAGTGGCCCAGGTACATCAAAAATTATAATTAGTTTCCATTTACTGCATTTAACTTCTCTTAAGATGGCGCTGTGCAATATCATTGAATAAATACATCGCGCTGACGAGATCTTAAAAGAATGAAGAAACCACAAGTTATGATCATATTTGGCTGCGTCCGATTATAAGCCTCGGTGAAAGGCTCTCGTGCGACGACCGCGTAACGTCCTCACGGACAGGGTCGACGTTATCACAAAATGGCTGTCCTGGATCAGCCCGCCCTCGGTTAGGATGGCAGGCACCGACAGACAGACAGACGGCGGACGCCGCCAATCGCGATCTCTCCACGTCCCCGCGAGGGACGCCAGGAGACATAGCCCCCATAGGATAGACTAGGCGTGTTGCTGGGAAGTGTCTTTCGCCGTTTCTTCTCTCTCAGCCATAACACGTTGCGAAACGGCAGTAAAATAGCGTAGGCCGCCGCGAACGTCCGCCGGGATCCTCCCCTCGGGCTTTACATTACCCGTCGCCAGTTCTAAATTAGTACATTATGTCGCCCTTTAGTCGGCATCATTAGATTTATCCCTCTTTCATGGCAACAGTCCAGCCGAGGTTAAGCCCCCTAGGGAGCTCCCTCGAGCAGGTTGTCCCCTGGGCTCGAGCCCCTACGCTTTGCGAAAGCGTTCGCCCCGAAATCCTCGGTAAAGTTGTGAGGTCTTCGAAACAACAACATAAAGTCAGGTCCAAAAAAAAAATTCATATTTGGCGAATCTCTCTCGCACACTTTTACATGAGTTAATATGTGAGCCATTTTTAATTTTGCCATAAATTATAAAGTAAAGTTGGGTAGGACATGATTTTAAATGAGTTTGTAAGAGTAATATGACATTTTGTACTGAACCAGTAAAATGTACTACTACAAATGAGGCGAAGAGATTTGTATGGTTTGTACCGTGGCAGTACATTAGAGCGATGAGGTCGGTGAGGCGGTGAACATCATTCCCTCTTTTGTCCCTTACAAAACTTCTAGTTCGGAAATGTTCGTTAAGAATTGGATGTGACCGGCCTTGGTCACCTCATTTTACTAGCAGTCGTACGTGTAATATTGCCCCTTTTTCTCAAGTGAATATCCGTAGAAGCAATATTGTACTGTTGTCCTCGTTCCGTCCTTCTTCTTACAAAAATTTTTGAAGTAGTACAAATTTAAATTTTGAGCCGTATCAGTACAAATCTATTTTGTACTGGACAAATGTACTGCCTCACGCGTGTACTACTCATCACCATTATAAAGTATTTATATTAATATAAGTTTTTACATACATACATACATACATAACTTCACGCCAGTTCCCTCGCGGGGTAGGCACGAACAACAGAGTGCCATTTAGGCTTATTCTTACACACCTCACTTGCCTCTTTGACATTCATAACTCTTGTCATGCAAGCTCGTCTGTTCTTAAGGCTCCTGACATCACCTTCTGCTAGTAGGTGTCATGTCTTCTATAAGTTTTTAAACTGTAATTTTATTGTTTTTACTTTATTCCACTTTAGAACAAGTTATAACTTATAAGTACCATCTAGTGGTGTATATATATATATATATATATTTTATAAATAGTGTGTTATCTATGAACAGAATCAACAACTACTCATGTCAATGGTTACAAGAAATTGTTATTTATTTTAAGAGATTTTTAAATAAAATTCTTTGGATGACTTTGAATTAAATATTTAAAATGCCTACCGTCATATTATTAGATGTGTCCCTGTCTATGTCACGGCCAGTTCCGTCTTCAGATACTACAGAAACCCACACAAGATTTACAGTAGCTTCAGCCGCAATCAATACATTTTTGGATTATTTGTGTATTCATACTAAATTGGAATACGTGGCTTTGGTTTCATTCTCGTCGACTTTTGAAGGTAATGTACATTTTAATAAAGTCTAAATAGTGAATAAATAATTTCCTGTTGTGTAAGTACCAAATCAATTCTTGTTTTGTGTTGTTTTAGTTGCTGTACCTTTTACTCGTGATTTTGATACCATAAGAAGTAAACTTCCTTTATTAGAAGAAGGTGATAAAACATGTATTGATATAGCTCTTGCTGGCGTTAACCAACTAATTTTATCTGAATGGGGAAACCAAACACCTGCGCAAATAATACTGGTAAAAAGTTAACCTATTATTGTACCTATAATTTTATTTTTATAAACATACCATTTTTTTAATTGAAGACATGTAGAATCTATACACTTAATAAATTGACTTATAAATTGACAGGCAATCATCATAAGTATTATAATAGTACTTATCGCTAGATAAGATCACCAATAATGGAACAGACTGTCAAATCAACTGAGATTTTATTAAATAAAATGACAATATCCCATGCCTCATAGAGTTTGCATTACAGTATCTAGTTATGATGTCATAAGTAGGAACAAGAAAAAGGAGTCAAACAATGCAATAATGATTGTTGTTGAATTTTATTTCTAACATGTTATTTTAAAAGTTTATGTTATTTTAACACCTGTTCTTTTATGGGTAAAAATATTACAATATCTTGTAACATGTGCCTGATCCCATATTACACTCTTATTGTTAAGCTATTAATATAGTTGTATTATTAAATAGTAAGCAGTATGTAATAAAATAAATATAAATTTGAAAGTAAGTTTTATTATTTTAGTGTAAGTCAAAAGATAAACTAATTATTAAGTAGTGATGGATACCTTTCTCCTAAAAATTTAAGCTTCGGTTATACATATGTAGTCCCAGTAGTCCAATTAGATAACACAAACTTTAGTAACACACATTAATAAAACTTATTAAGACTTCTTAAAATTAATGTAACTTCTCTGTTAACCATATAATATTAAAATAAATATATGATAACATTTCTAAAGTATAGGAACATTTATTTTTTGCTAAGGTTACCGATGGCACTTGTGGAGTGGGACCAATAGGCCGAAATCGCATCATCCAAGCCCTCCCATTACCAGCCTCATATCCAGTCAAAATACATGTTTTACCTGTTGTGTCACCACATGAGACATGTCTGCAACAAGGTATGAGAACTCTATATTATGTGCATTATCTAGAACATAGGTACCTTTTACATAAACCTGTGTATTAAAATATATACTGAGTTCTGAGACAGAAGTTTAAATATAAGAGCAAACTTAGTCCTTTTGATAATGTATAGGACTTGTTACTGATTGATAAATTGGTGATTAAAGAACAGCGGGAATTTTCAAGAATATGTTGTTCATAAATGCCTCCATATATGGAATGATTCATCATTACATTCCGTTCTGAAGAGAATCTTAATGATCCATCGCAACAAATTGCCGCTCAACACACAAAACAATTGATCATCGCCTTTGTGGGTTTACAATAATTCTATTTGTCTGTAGTTTAATCCAGCTATAGGAGACAAGAAAACCTAGAAAAGTGTGGGTTATGATATGGTTATTAAAGCAAAATCAATATTCACATGTAAATATTTTAAACAAATTAAGTTTCCACCCAAAAGATCGGGACAATTATATGAGAATGCACAAACCAATCCATACACCTTAGATCTAATGTCACGATATTCATAATTGTATTGGTTTCTGTTGTGATTACTATATTGTCTTTGATCAAGTATGTATTCATTCATATATTTTAGTATGTCAAAAAGCGGGTAGTTAGTAAAAAAGAATAAAAGGATCTCTTATGTGAATATCTAGACTTTTATTAAACATAATAGTGGCGACGAGTGTTAAAAATGGAAACTAGCGGCGAAATAAGGGCAGCTAGAGCTGTTACATTTCAAGAATTTAATCAACAAACCGGAAACTGGGACAATTACATTGAACGCCTAAATTATTGTTTTGAGGCAAACGGCATAAGGGAGGACAGTGCAAAACGTGCAAATTTCTTTACCGTGTGTGGAGTGCAGGTTTACGAGACATTATTAGCGTTAATAACGCCGCGCAAATCGAATGAAGTGACTTTTTTAGAAATAGTTACGTGTTTAACAAAACATTATAGCCCTAAACGTAATGAAATTTCAACCTCATATAAATTTTACAAACGCGATCAAAAGCCGGGTGAAAGTGCATCTGAATACATCGCGCAATTACGGAAATTAAGCACATCGTGTAACTTTAAGGACTTGGAACGTATGTTACGGGACAGGCTTGTGTGTGGTATGTTAGATCAGAAACTTCAATATGAACTTTTAAAAAAGGACAATTTGCAGTATTATGAAGTGGTTGACGCAATGTTATCCGCGGAAAGTGCGGGGAGGGATATGCGTATGATGCAGGGAACTTGCGCTGCGCAGCCAACATCATTCACATCAGTTGTACCTGCGTTTTACGACAGTTCTTTGTCAGCAGTGTCGGTGCCAGAACCAATGGACATCAATGCAGTACAAACAAGGACGAACACTCGTTTTTGTTATCGCTGTGGAGGGCACCACAGTGGGGAGTGCCGGTTTATCAATGCGATATGTCGATTTTGCAAAAAGAAGGGACATATAGAAAAAATTTGCATGGTTAAGAAGAAGTCTGTGAAAACAACACAAAACGTCAACTATACTGAACACGGCGAGCGTTTGAATGGAATTTACAACGTCAGTAGCAGCAGCCGCGTGCAACCCTACGAAGTGGCAATTCTTCTTGAGGGGATACCAGTGGTGATGCAAGTAGACACGGGTGCCAGTTTTTCACTTGTTAATGAAAGTACATGGCAAAAACTGCGACGGCATCAACCACGTCTCATACTGCATACCGCACCATACACACTACGCACGTGGACGGACGCGCCAGTTAAGCTGCTGGGTAGGATTACGCTTCAGGTTATTTACAAAGGCTTGCAGCGTGATCTAACAGCAATAGTAGCCAAAGGAAACGGTCCCAATTTATTAGGGCGTGACTGGCTGAAGCCACTTGAAATTACACTGAATATTCATTTTGTGTCTGAAATAGATTTACATGATATAAACAAACTGATAGACAAATATAGTGATGTATTTCAGGAGGGCCTGGGTACATACCGTGGACATCCTGTTACTATTCACTTAAAACCGGAGGTAACACCTAAGTTTTTGAAGGCACGACCAGTTCCTTATGCTATAAAGGACAGAGTGGAAAAAGAAATAGATCGCCTAGTGTCAGAAGGAGTACTTAAATCTACAGCATTCTCAGAATGGGCTACACCAGTGGTACCAATTGTGAAAAGGAATGGTGATATAAGATTATGTGGTGATTATCGCAGTACTGTTAACCAGTCTACAGAATCTGATACATATCCGATGCCAACAGCTAACGAAGTATTTGCAAATATAGCGGGTGGTAAATTCTTTTCAACATTAGACTTAGAACGCGCGTACACACAGGTCACTGTGGATAACAACACTGCCAAACTTTTAACGTTAAATACTTGCAAGGGCTTGTATACGGTGCACAGGCTCGCCTTTGGAGTTAAAGCATGCCCAGGTATTTTCCAGCGGTTGATGACAGCACTGCTGGCTGGCATTCCTGGGGTAGCAGTTCTAATAGATGACATTATAGTATGTGGCCGCACTATGTGGGAGATGCATCAGCGTTTGGATATGGTACTACATAGAATCTCTAGATCGGGACTGCGCCTTAACAAAGCGAAATGTAAATTTGCTAAGGATAAAGTAGAATTCTTAGGATTTATTATAGATGCTGAAGGTATTCATCCCGCTCCTAGCAAGGTTGAATCTATAATGAAGACACCAGAACCTAAAAACATTGCAGAATTACAAGCATTTTTAGGTTTATATAACTTTTATGAACGTTTCATACCACACAAGGCTACATTATTAGAGCCACTACATCGGTTATTGGATCGATCACAAAAATGGCGTTGGACAGATTTAGAACAGCGAACATTTGACACCGCTAAACGTTTACTGTCATGTGACTTAACACTAATTCACTATGATTTGGAAAAACAATTGGTACTGACCTGTGATAGTTCAGACTACGGAGTCGGAGCTGTAATTGCTCATGTAATGGAGGACGGGCAAGAGCGCCCAATTGCAATGGGATCTCGTACCTTGCATACTCATGAAAGACGATATTCACAACTAGACAAGGAAGCAGCAGCTATTATGTTTGGCCTACAAAAATTTCATAATTACTTAATGGGCAGACATTTTGTTATCATAACAGATCACAAACCATTACTAGGTATATTTGATCCTAAAAAGCAGATACCTACAATGTTGTCACCCCGCTTGACTCGTATAGCTATAGCATTAACTTCCTATAGTTATGATATAATATATAGACCAGGTTCTCAGATTGGCAACGCCGATGGTTTGAGCCGTTGGCCACAGCCAGTTCCAGAGGAACCTGAGCCTCAGCTGTATGATGTTCTTCTAATGGCAGAAAGGCCAGATGACTTTCCAGTGGAAGCAGAACAAATTGCACGAGAGTCAAAAAAAGACAGAATACTGTCACAAGTTATTCATCACATGAAATGTGGCTGGCCTGCCAAAGTAAATGATGGTGAACTTCGTGCTTACTGGTTACACAGAAATGATTTATCATTAATGGAAGACTGCATATTACACAGTTGTCGGGTTGTGGTTCCAGCACAATTGCGAACCCAAATACTACAGTTTTTACATAATACTCACAATGGAATAGTAAAGACTAAAGCACTAGCTAGAAGTTATGTTTGGTGGCCACACCTAAATGAAGATATAGAAGAGTTAGTCAGAGATTGCCAACGATGCGCAGAAAATCAACACATGCCACCAAAAACTAGCCATGAATGGATAACTCCAACAAAACCTTGGTCTCGAATACATGTGGATTTCGCAGGGCCATTCCAAAATAAACTGTTTTTTATTGTGGTGGATGCTTATTCAAGATGGCCTGAAGTAATTGTAATCAACAACATGACTTCAAATACTGTGATTAAACACCTTAGAAACTTATTTGCAACTCATGGCATATGTGAAACTTTAGTGTCAGACAATGGTACCCCATTTATATCAAGGGAGATGGAAGATTTTCTGGAGGCGAATAAGATCAAACATGTGACTACAGCCCCTTATCATCCTGCTACAAATGGGCTGGCCGAGAGGATGGTACAAACCGTCAAGGATAAATTACGCAAGATGGACAATATGAACTGGGACGTAAAGATTCCAAACATGCTATTGAGTTTAAGAACAACTGCATGTGTTACAACACAAAAGAGCCCAGCCGAACTATTAATGAATCGACGCTTAAGAACATTGCTAGATAGCTTACATCCAGATAATATACAAACTAAAAAGATGAACCAACAGATAGAAAGAAATGCACAGAAGAAACATAGAGAAACACAAGTAGGACAAAAAGTAATGTACAGAAACTATGGAAATGGGCCAAAATGGATGCCAGGTACAGTGGTAGACAAAGGAGGGCCATCCAGTTACAGAATTAAAATGAAGAATAATAGTGAGGTGGTAAACAGACACATCGATCAACTAGTACGTTTCGACCCACAGACAACTAATACACCAGACGAAGAGTTGGCAACAGAAGTGCAGGAGGATACTAATCAAGATAAAGGAACTGACACACAAATGGAAGACACAAATAATGAGAATGAGCAAGTAAAACAGTCTTGCCCGGAAGAAGTTATTGAGATTCCGAGCACTGAGAAGTGGGAAGAAATGTTAGGAATCCCTAGCACTTCTGAAATATCCTATGGGGGAAGGAAGTTTAAACAAAAACGGAATATGTATGCTAAATCTCCATATGCTAGGAATAATTATGTAGAATAATTGTGCAGTTACTGTTAATTGTATTTAATCTTAGCTTTAATGTTTTTTTTTTGTATTGCATAGTGATGTCATAGTATTAAATGGTTTAAAGTACTAACTTGGGGGAAAGGTATGTCATGTATTCATTCATATATTTTAGTATGTCAAAAAGCGGGTAGTAAGTAAAAAACAATAAAAGGATCTTTTATGTGAATATCTAGACTTTTATTAAACATAATAAAAGTATAAGATAATTCTTAAATAACAACAGGATTAAATCCCTATTAATATTATAAATGCGAAAGTAACTCTGTCTGTCTGTCTGTTCCGTTTTCACGGAAAAACTACTGATCCGATTTGGCTGAAACTCAGTATATATATATATATATATATATATATATATATATATTTTTCGATGCCGAGAATGATAGTAGGATACTTTTTATCCCGAAAAATGGGATAGTATTCGGGATAAAAATATATTTGTCTATCTATTTGTTATACTTTTAGGGAAAAACTATTGGACCAATTTGGCTGGAACTCGGTATATATATAATTTTCATATCGAGGGTGGAGAAGGGATACTTTTCATCTCGGACAATGGGATAGATGTATTTAAAGGTTATCCCAAAAAGTAGGATAGGAATTTTTTGTGATTTGCCATTTTCAACATTTTGGTCATCTTTGTCCTTTTTGCCCATTTTGTCCTTATTGTCCCTTTTGCCCTTTTTTGTCCTTTTTGTCATTATTGTCATTTATGTAGTTTTCATACACAGATAGATAAATAAAACTAGGACAGTTTGAAATAGAAGATGAAAAGTTAGGATGATACCAATCATTTCTCAAGTTTATAGATATAAAAAATTATCGTCTATAAAAAATGTGATAGTAACTCAATATGTCTTTCTGTAAAGCTTTCACTGAAATTACTAGGAATACTGGAATTTTTTGCTGTAATTTTGTTTAAATGTAGTTTTAATACTGAAAATGGACATACATTTCATGCCGGAGGATGGGATAGTTTGCGATATAAAATTAAATTAATCTTCCGGGTACATATAGCACTAACATAAAAATTTAGTACAATGTAACCTGTATTAACGCCTGCTCTTTAAACAAGAAGCACGCACCAGAGACTGAGCCGCGGCGTAGCCGCGGGGTAAACTCTATTATATTTTATATGATTAAAATTAATATTAATTTCATAGAAAGTTTATGATAATATTACAAATTATGTTTTGTGTATGTGTCAGCCATACCATCCTCTTAGAAATAGACTTTAATTCAAGTTTCGTTTTTCAACAGCTATGCCTCTTTATCAGAAGATAGTAGATATGGCTAGCAGTGCGCCAAATTTAGCAAATGGTACCACTTCAAGAGGTTCCATTTACTGCCCAGATCAACTCACTGTGCCTGGGGTTAGTGTCGTTACTTGTGATTATGATAACTCTTCTGCGTTTTTATCTGCTCAATATAAGTTAAACTACCCTCAAATTAAGGAAATACACAAGCCTGTGGTACCCTCTCAAAACGAGATGTTTGGCACCAGATTTAAATTGTGCAGGTTGTTTGAATACAGTCAGTGATTACTATATATTAAAATATTAGATTTATAGGTTACAATACTATGATTCTATATAGTGTGATGATATAGTAGATAAAATCCCAACAAAAAACAAAATTGTGAAAGATATTGCAGAAGGTTCTTCATATCTTATTGATTATACAACTCATATCCCTTACAACAACAACAACTTTCTTATCTTTAATATTATTAGGATGTTATTCGTCAACAGAGAATTGTTGTATACCATAGTTCTACATGAGAATAAGAAACATAAACATATTTGATCTACAGATAGTAGCAGCAATGACACGCCTTTGTGAACAACAGTATCAAGAGTTCTGGTGCACATTGAAATGTGGGCAACTTGAAGCCCGAGTGCAACTGTTCCCTGCCCCACAGACTGTAATAAATGAAGGCCTTGGCACAACATACACACTCTCAAACCAAATACAAGTTATTGGATTCTTACAACAACAGGAATTAGGTATTCTGTCTTAAAACAACTTTAAGCATTATGTTAATTTTGTTAACATCTTATTATTAAAACATCAAAATCTCAAAAAGCTAAGCTAAGCTAATTGACTTGTGACTCACTCTATTCGCGTAAGTTTGGAAGGTTTTTAAAGTTCCATTTATTCTTACATGTTTTTTGTGTTAAATTAGTTAAACATTTAATTTGAGAATTCTACTTCAATTGCATATTCAATGCCATCCTCTCACTATTCCTTAGTATTTATTATGCAAATATGAAAAAACGTCAGTGTTGTATTTGTTTGTTCAGTCTTCATAGCACAAGAGCCTGTATTTAGATACAGGATAGTAGTACACATTTATACTGAATAGTAAAAGGTTTTCTGCATGGTTAAGGAAGTAAGATACACCCTAGACAAGCATGAGAACTATACATATATATCGGGTTCCCTATGGGAAATGGGGAACTCGAGCCCAGTAGTGGGACATTTATGAACTGATGTTATTGGAAAGAATATTGCAGTTTATACTTAGTGACGGTGGGTGAGCAATATTATATAAGAAATCGTTATCACACTATATTTAGGTGAAGAAATCGTTTTTATACAGGCACGCCGATAGCAATAAGCAAACATTTAGTGATACCACAAGCACAAGTCGGCGGAAACACAAGTACAAGGGAAAACTATGGCTCCAAAACACCAACAAAGGTAGATATTTTATATGGACGTATTATAATACTCTTTTGATCAAATTTTAATGTTTATATGACACACTATGATGAAACACTTCAAGAATATATAATATCGAGACCCATAATTTCAATTGTTGTAAGGGACAAACATTTAATTTTTCAGAATAGAAAATAAACCTGCTGTTTTACCCTTATTGTTGTTAGATCTTTTTCACTTACAATCACTTGGGATTCAGCTAGTTATATTTGCTCGTTTATAAGAATACCTATAACATGATCATGTAAATAGATGCTTTATATTTATTTTATTTTTTGACAACTCTAAATCAAGTTACACCAAGAACATATTTTTAGCTACTTTTTAAAATATAGTTGCAGACTTATCTATAAAGCATTTTAGTTAAATTTTATTTTGAAAAAAGACGGATGTGCCATTTTCGAAGTACACATGTTTGTGAGTATTCCTCATAACTGTATACAAATTCTGCGAATTAGTTAAATATTTTTTTATTGTTTGCCACGAAAACTTGTTAAATATATTATAATAGTGTACAATAAACAATTTAAAGTTATAGCATTATAGATTTCTTTAAGATAATCATCAATAAAATTTTAAATACTTTCATCGCAGGAAGGCTCCAGCACAGATAGCTCAGCAACGGAGGAGGATATGTCAGATCCAAGTAAAATACCGAACTTCTGTGTCCTACTACACGGAGCACTTAAGGTAACATTTGAAGATATGAGTGAAAGAAGCAGTTATAAGATATTTTATGATGAATGAAATAATTTTGTACATACAAACCATATTAGACATTAAAATTGTGCTATTTCTTAAACCCAGCTGGTTTTAGAAATAGCACGAAATAGACAGATGACAGAAATTCTAAAAAAGGTCATTTACGATTAGGTGTTGTATAAGGGTGACTTACATTACACCGTGGGGCGCGTGTTCGTTCGTCGTGGCAACACAAGCATCGATGCACACGATCCTAAAGTTTTTTCGAAGACATTTTTTTTTATTCCAGGAGTTCAGCAGACAGGCAGACGGCCCACTTGATGAAAAGTGGTTACCATCGCCTATGGACATTTGCAACACCAAAGGTGCTACAAATGCGCTGCTGCTCTCTTAAGGGCAACTGGAACCTGGTCACTAAGGCCGGAACACAACGCCAGGTTGTTATGGCGACATACTTTAAACGAGGGGTGGTAACCATCCAGTCGGGCAAATATCCTACCACCTGGCCACATCGCAATGGAATCGTACTTTGAATATGTTCGCAACGCCAAGATATTGAAATAGCAGAATTGGGCCCCAGGTGGAGGGCATGGCGGCGATAGTGCAGCTCGGCGCCGAGTGGTGGGGCGCGCTGACGGCGTGGTGCGAGGCGTCGCGCGCTCGCCGCTCGTGCCTGCTGCTCAGCGCCATGCGCCCGGGCGCCAAGGCGGCGCCCTGGCTCGGCCCGCTGGACCAGCTCGGGCCCCCGGACGAAGCCAACGCCGCCAATCCAGGTACTTCATTTCATTTTTTTACTCTCATAACGTTCACAAATCTCAAATTTATATTAGGTCCTTACATATGAAGTTGGCGTTTTGTCGTACTGGCCACTTTGATCTCAAATATCTCCTCTTTAGTTAGGAATTCCAATTTCAAATTTATACAGCTATTTACTTATGCTTTTGTGTTTTGAAAACCGTAATTCATTTGTTTTTTTCTCTTTTGGTTTTTTCTTTGCATCACTCAGTTTACAAAATAGAAAACTTGAAATATCGCATTATTTGCGAGTACGAGTTCTATCGTGGCACCAGTGCTGCTGAAACGGCTCGAAGGATTAATGATGTGTATGGCGGCGGTGTCGCAAAAGAAAACAGTGCGTTTATGGTTCCAACGTTTTCGTTCTGGTAATTTCGACCTGCAGAACAAGCCCACTGGACGGCTGGAGACCAAAGTTGATAATGCAGAATTGAAGGCTATTGTGGAAGCGGATCCATCGCAAACCACGTCCGAGATAGCTGTAGGCTGCGGTGTTAGTGAAAACTGTTTTAATCCACTTGAAGAAAATTGGGAAGGTGATAAAGCTTGAAAGGTGGGTACCTCATGAATTGAGTGCAGCAAACCGACAAACGCGCGGCGACTGCTGCGTTACATTGCTCAACTGGCACAATAATGAAGGAATTTTAAATCGACCTGTGATGAAAAGTGGATCGCAATGGCTGAACCCTGGCGAACCAGCCAAATCCTGCCCCAAGCGAAAAAAGACTCAAAAAAAAATTACTTGTGAGCGTTTGGTGGACTAGTGCCGGTGTCGTTCACTACAGCTTTCTTAAATCTGGCCAGACGAATACGGCGGATGTCTATTGTCAGCAACTGCAAACCATGATGGAAAAGCTAGCTGCTAAACAACCGAGGCTGGTCAATCGCTCTAGGCCATTGCTGCTTCAGGACAACGCTAGACCACACACTGCAGAACAGACGGCTACCAAATTAGAGGAGCTTCAATTGGAATGTCTAAGACATCCACCGTACTCCCCGGACCTTGCTCCAACAGATTACCATTTTTTTTCGAAATTTGGATAACTTCTTGCAAGGGAAAAAATTCAACTCCAATGGGGCAGGCCAAAGCGCCTTCAAACATTTTATTGATTCCCGTCTGATTGCTTTTAAGGGATCAATGAACTACATATGAGATGGCAGAAGTGCATAGATAGCAATGGTACATACTTTGATTAAATAAATATATTATATTTAAAAAAAATCGACTTTATGTTCCTCCCTTACAAAACGCCAATTTCATATGTAAAGACCTAATAATAACTTATTGTACGTACACTCGTCACTTACATATGTACATACTTAGAGAAAATAATAACACATTGTATCTATTTAGTAATTGTCTTATACAAGGTGGGCCAAGAATTAGTTAACATTTTAAAAAATCTTATAAAAAAAACTATTTGACATATTTTAAAAATTGTTTATTTACAAGAAAGCTTGTTACTTGGAATTTATTTTTTAAAAATAATATCATCTAAATGGCCACCGTTTCGACTTTTGCACTCTTCTAAGCGAGTACCTAAATTTTCGAATACTCGACGGCAAAGAGACTGCGAGATTGCCGACATTTCTTCGCTGATTTTTTCTTTTAGTTGACGTAGTGTATTTGGTTTATGGATGTAGACACGACTCTTTAAATACCCCCATAAAAAGAAGTCTGCTGGGGACAGATCTGGGCTCCTGGGTGGCCATGGGATGTCGCCTCGTCTGGAAATCAGCTTTTCCGGAAACATTTCTTTGACCACCGGCAGGGACTCGTTGGATGTGTGACAAGTGGCTCCATCTTGTTGAAACCATGTGTTACGGTTGTAGCCAGCAAATTCCAGTAGCATCGGTGCCAAGAACTCCCGTAACATTTTCACATACTCAGCAGAATTAACAGTAACCGAACGGCCACGAGAATCTTCGAAAAAGTAGGGTCCAATTAGTCCTTTTGCTGAAATTGCAGCCCATACAGTTACCTTAGGAGAATGAAGTGGCCTCGCGTGTTTAGCTTTAGGATTTTCGCTGCTCCAATACCGGCAATTTTGTTTGTTGACATGTCCGTTGAGGTGGAAATGGGCTTCGTCGGAAAATAAGAGGTTATCAAAGTTACTGAAACGATCTAACATTGTTTCGGCATACGACTTACGCAAATTCAAATCATTAGGTTTTAGTTCTTGCACTATCTGGATCTTATATGGATGTAACTTCAAATCTAATTTCAAAATACGGCGTAATGATGTGCGAGATAATCCTAATACAGCCGAACGTTTGCGCGTCGATAAATCTGGATCACGTTGAACAGAAGCGGAAACTTGTTGCACGTTCCCTTCGCTCCGAGAAGTCCGTGGGCCGCCGGTTTGCTTCACATTTAGTGTAGATCCCGTCTCTTCGAACTTCTTCACCCATTTCTTTATTAAAGGACCACTCGGACACTGACTTAAATCGTGTAAATCGTATTCAACGCGAAATAAGCGTCTCACAGTAATGAGCGAATTGTTATTTAAATAAAATTGTTTCACACAATAAGCGCGCTGCGGCCCCGTGAAGCGATCCATTGCGACTAGATTTCCGAGAAACGAGCTAGTGGCAAGACCCCTCCCCGCGCCCCGCACGGCTTGTGTTTGCGCGGGGTGTTACATTCAAATGTTAACGAATTCTTGGCCCACCCGTTAAACTACCAAATCTACCAACCCCGCGGCTCCGCCGCGCGTCAAAACCACCACAACTATCTAAACTACCACAATTACCAAATCTACCAATCAAAACTACCACAACTACAAAAACCACCACAACTAACAAAACTACCACTACTACCAAAACTACCACAACTACCAAAACTACCACAATTACTAAATCTACCAATCAAAACTACCACAACTACCAAAACCATCACAACTAATAAAACTACCAAAACTGCCACAACTACCAAAACAACCGAATATACCAAATCGACGAACCAAAACTACCAAATCTACAAACCAAAACTATCAAAACTACCACAACTACCAAAAGAACCGAATCTACCAAATCTAACAACCAAAACTACCAAATCTACAAACCAAAACTACCACAACTACCAATACTACCACTACTACCAAAACTACCACAACTACCGAAACTACCACAACTAACAAAACTACCAAAACTACCACAACTACCACAACTACCAAAACCACCACAACTAACAAAACTACCACAACTACCAAAACTACCACAACTATCAAACCTACCGCAACTACCAAAACAACCGAATATACAAATCGACCAACCAAAACTACCAAAATAATCAAATCTACCAACCAAAACTACCATAACTACCAATTCTACAAACCAAAACTACCACAACTACCAATACTACCACAACTACCACAACTACAGAAACTACCAAATCTACAAAGCAAAACTACCACAATTACCAAAACTACCACAACTACCAACTCTACCGAAACTACCAAATCTACAAAACAAAACTACCATAACTACCAAAACTACTACAGCTACCAAAACTACCACAACTACCAAAACTACCAAAACTACCACAACTACCAAAACAACCAAAACAACCAAAACAACCGAAACTACCAAAACTACCAGCATAAACTACCGAAAATAGCAAAATTACCAACCAAAACTACCTAAACGACCAAATTGACCAAAATAAACAAAATGACGAAAATGGCAAACCACAAATAAAAAACCTATCCTAGTTTCCGGGATAAACTTTACATAAATCTATCCCAGTATCCGGGATGAAAAGTATCCCTTGGCCACCCTCGGTTTTCAAATTACATATGTACCGAGTATCAGCCAAATCGGTCCAATAGTCTTTCCATAAAAGGATAACAAACAGAGAGACAAATATACTTTTATCCCGGAAACGATCCCATTTTCCGGGATAAAAAGTATCCTATGTTCATTCTCGGCATCGAAAATATATATATATATACTGAGTTTCAGCCAAATCGGTCCAGTAGTTTTTACGTGAAAACGGAACAGACAGACAGACAGAGTTACTTTCGCATTTATAATATTAATAGGGATTCCTTTCCTTATAAACATTGTAAATAGACACAATCAAGGAGGACTACAAAGAAAATTGACAATGCTAGTCTTTTAATATTTTGTCGTGATGTTCCGTTTTATTCTCTAGATGGCACTAGTTTTAACTCACCATAATATTACTGTTTTTTATTAAAATTGTGATGTCCTCGTATCGAGTTATTGGGATTTGAATAAAACAACTTATTCATAATACATCCTTCACATATAACAATCAAAGTAAAGAACATCTGCACACCGCCGATGATCATTCGACATGCGAGCAGGCCACCGGAATAAAGTTGTGCACAACGTTTATTATCGTAATACTATTGTCATGTGTTGACTCAATCGATGTTAATACAATTACTGCAGAGACATTCCCGGTGCGTTCATGGCGGTCGTACAGTGGGGGCGGCAGCGGCGGGGCCGGCGGAGGGGGCGCGGGGTGCGCTTGGGCGCGCCCGCACGCGCTGCTCGCCGACGTGCAGAAGGTGCTCCGACACGCAAGAAAATTGCCCGATAAAACCCAGCATTTATATAAGGTCATCATTGTTTGCATATCGAGCCTTTACTGCCATTTTAACGTATGCTACAGGTTTACACAACTAAAAATTCCTCCCGATGTACCTGCGCAGTAGACCAATTTTAATAGGCAACCATACTGTAGGTATTGTGTAAGCGTGACAGAGCTAAGAATCAAGGATGACGATCTATGGAACTGCATAACCATAACCGAAACTATTGGATATCTGAAATAAAATTCTATCAGTAAATGTAACCGAATCTTATATAAAAGTTACAAATTATTTCTCATAGGGGTGGAGTCTTTTTTATATTGCAGGACAGCAGGCAGGCAGACGATCCACTTGATGAAAGCGGTTACCATCGCCTATGGACATTTGCAACACTAAAGGTGCTACAAATGCGGTGCTGCTCTCTTAAGGGAGACTGGAATCTGGTCACTAATGCCGGAACACAAACACAGGTTGTTATGGCGGCATACTCTAGATACGGAGGGGTCGCCATCCAGTCAAGCAAATGCCCTACCACCTGGCTGTGGGTTATTTTGTCACCTCTTACGACAGGCCTCCCGTCCGCAGGAAATTGTATCCTTTCTCCGTTCCTGCACAGATAAGTCTAAATGAGACACGTTATGACAGGCCTTCGTCTTTGCCCGGCTGAACCGACACACCAGCTGCGCGCGTACCTCCATGCATTCTTTATTATTATTTATATTGCTTAGACATAGCCAGTCACCCAGTCAGTCATTTACTCTTGTTGCCATGATGTTACATTTACTTACATGAAATAACAGGTGTCGTTTTACTTTTACAATTTCTTCAAAATCTAATAACCGTAACTGAAACGATCTGAAACTAACGGATAATCCGAAATAATTTCATATCCGTAACCGTATCTGAAACCGATATTATATTATTCATATAATCCATATCCCACATCACGATCCGAAATTTCATATCCATAGCATGTCCTCTATTAAGAACACATAACAAGCAATACTCTGGCTTTTTTCACTTGCAAATAAAGTGCAATATAGATTATAATTTTTTAAATGTCGAAAACTGATCTGCCTTACTGCGCAAATGAAATACTTTTTTGCTGCATATGATAGTTTTGACTTATTTTGTTTGATGACATATAATTTTTGATTCAGTAGTGTCTAATTAAACTAAAATTTAAAGTTAAAACAAACTGATAATTTAAAATACCTTTTACAACACAAAACATATTGAGGTACAAATGTTGCTTACAATAAATTGGCGGTAATGGTTCAACATGATTGTATTACCAGCTCTTTAATATCGAAGCGAATTTCATGTCACATTAACACAAAATTTTATTCCTTTTTTGTATTTTAATGTGATTTTCTCATTAAAGGACAAATGTATGTCTTCCAAAATATAAGAAAAAAATTGTTTGTTAAAGATAACTTAAAAAATGGTCAATTACATTTTGATATGTACTTTTTCTTGTAGGAATTAAATCGGCTACGACGTGCGGCTATTTCGCTTGGTTTCTCTGAGCTATTGACATGCGTGGGTAGTGCCTTAGAAAGGGAGCGCGCCTCGCTGCCCGCTTCCGCTTCGCCGGAGTGCGCGCTGCAACTCGCCCACGCCGCTGCTGCACTCAGGGACCCCAGAACCGCCCTAGACATCAAGCACACGCTCACGCCACTTCCAGCTAATTTCGCAGTAACTTCTATGACCCATTAAAGTCACGCTTGTAGCTATATAGAACATTGTAAATAAATTATAATAAACTTAAAGTTCTTTATTTAATTTATTTTATTTCATTTAAGTTTATGGCTTGGCAGCTAGGCCTTTAAGCCGTTATCTTAGTTTACAATATAGTTTCTTCATTTTCGTAAGCCTATGTGTAGCACAGCTGAACTGTAGGTAATCAGCTAGTGCCATTCAACGGAGTCCTTGTGACAACTCTAAAGGCCACATTTGACTATACAGTTCACATTTGTCACAAAACACATAATTACTACTCAAAAACTATCAATATCCTACAACTATTGTTCATTTCAAGGCCATGACACACCTTCCATGATCAAATTGATCGTGTACTAGCAGAAGGTGATGTCAGGAGCCTTAAGAACAGACGAGCGTGCATGACGAGAGTTATGAATGTCAAAGAAGCAAGTGAGGTGTGTAAGAATAAGCCTAAATGGCGCTCTGTTGTTCGTGCCTACCCCGCAAGGGAACTGGCGTGAAGTTATGTATGTATGATTGTTCATTTTAAGGTAATTTTATACATTTTTAGAAAATAAAACTGCACAGCACAACATCTCCTTTCAGTTCTTTATTTACACTTACTACGTATATAGATAATACACTATATATAAAATGGTATGGTATCCAAGATTATAATGGGTCGATATAAAATCAAGAGAAACTCACAAATTACGCGGCTGTATGGTCTAGGATTCTTGCCTGTTCTTCAAATATTCAAAAATAGAATATTGCCAGAATGCAAAAAATCAGAACATTTTGGTCGAATAAAGTAGAGTTATACCTAGTCTACACTAACAGCAATTATACGTAGGCTAGGGAGTTTTTGGCGGGAACTGAAAGGAGATGTTGTGCTGTGCAGTTTTATTTTCTAAAAATGTGTAAAATTACTCTAAAATGAACAATATTTGTAGGATATTGATAGTTTTTGAGTAGTAATTATGTGTTTTGTGAGAAATGTGAACTGTAAAGTCAAATGTGGCCTTTTGAGTTGTCACAAGAACTCCGTTGAATGGCACTAGCTGATAACCTACAGTTCAGCTGTGCTACACATAGGTTTAAGAAAATGAAGTAACTACATTGAATCTAACATCTGGCTTAAAGGCCTAGCCGCCAAGCCATATAATCGAAAAAAAATACGTAGGCTACGTTCCATTAGAGACTTTTTTTTTATTGCAGGAGATCAGCAGACAGGCAGACGGCCCAGTTGATGGAAAGCGGTTACCATCGCCTATGGACATTTGCAACACCAAGGTTGCTACAAATGCGCTGCTGCTCTCTTAAGGGAAACTGAAACCTGGTCACTAATGCCGGAACACAACTCAAGGTTGTTATGGCGACATACATTAGACCAGGGGTGGTACCCATCCAGTCGGGCACATGCCCTACCACCTGGCTGTGGGTTGTTTTGTCGCCTCTTACGACAGACCGCCCGGCCGCAGGAAATTGTATTCTTTCTCCGTTCCTGCACGGATAAAGACTCACAACGACCGAGATTTATCTCGTTCCCGTAAACCTAGGTGGAACGATTATTCAACCCACCTTTTGACATTGTGTGATAGAAAATGATGACGTCTTTAGTGACGTTTTCGCCACCGTCGTGGTCACCTTGTGGAACGGTTAGCGGAGCATTTATGAGCTACTAGCTGAACGCTCTTTTGTGACAGCAATATCAGCAATATATTGTCAAATTCAAATGACATATTATCAAAAGGAAAAGAATTCTTAACAAAAATAGTTTCAATCGTGGTTTCAACTAAAGTACAATTAATTAAAATTTTGAATGAAAACACTAATAAACCAGCAATATTTTGACATGATTATATTAACTAAGTACTTAATGATATTCTAAAATAATGCTTAGGCTTGTTTCACTTATATTTTTGGGGAGCTTTCCATACTTATTTAGTTTGACCGGCGATTTTGTATTTGATGATTCTGAAGCGATAGTTAAGAATAAAGATGTTACTTCTAGACCATGGGTACAGGCTTTTTCAAATGATTTTTGGGGTACAAATTTAACAAGCAATTTAAGTCACAAATCATACCGACCGTTGACTGTAATAACATTCAGGTAACAAACACTATTTACCCTGATTTACTTTGGTTTCTTATTTTGAAGTTTTGTGATTTATCATATGTTACTATATTTCAGGCTAAACTATGTTTTTAGTGGAGGAAGATTAATAGCAAGTCATTTTAAAATCACAAATCTTGCTCTACATGTTGCATGTTGTGTTATTGTATGGCGTACTTTTCAATGTATACTAGGGAATGAGACTGCTTATTTACTTCCAAAATGGAGAAAAGACACTGCATTTTTGGCTGCACTTCTGTTTGCAGTACATCCAGTACATGTGGAGGCAGTTAGTGGTATAGTAGGAAGAGCTGATATATTAGCTGCCATCACATTTTTTACAAGTATCATATTTTATAGCAAAGCTATGACTGATCAGAGTTTAAGTTATGTTTATTTATTTATTGTGGTAATATTAAGTGCAATGTCAATGCTATTTAAGGAAAATGGTGTCACAGTACTGGTTAGTATATGTTGTCTTTAAATAATTATATTCCAAAAATTTTATTTAATTTTGATTTCTTAATTATATCTTAATTCGTTTGAAGTATCAAACCACATTAATTTAATTTAAGATTTTCTTACAAACATTTACTAATTTATGATGATATAGAAAATATAGATTATATACAATAGAGAATATATAAAAGTATTATCTCTTTATGATCTTATTCATATTGAGTTAAGAGCAAGTTTGAACGCTTCTTTACTATAATAAGCCTACCTAGTTATGAAATATTTATATTTGTTTTTAGGGATTTTGTATAGTTTATGACATAATTAGTCACTTTAGAACCAATCAACAAACTCAAAATGAAATGAGCAATGAGGATTCAGGAAAGAAACATACAAATAAAAAAAGTGATGCATCAATATTGAGTAAATCACAAAAATCAAACTCATTGTTTGATTCAGGAATAAGAATTATATGTTTGATACTATCAATTGTTTTGTTGCTGTATGAAAGATGGGCCGTTATGGAGGGCACTGGGCCCGAATTTAAAATAACTGACAATCCAGCTTCTTTTTCAGAAAATTTTCTTACAAGGGTAATGATTATTTATATCTTAAAAGAAGAATAGTAGGATTGATGGTAAACAACCATACTCTACAAATGCCCTTAAATCAACATTTTTAGTCTCTTTTTTCAATGATATAGAAAAAAAGTACTAAAACTTTCAACCAACTTTTTGTTATTTAAAACATTTTTTAGACAAAATCATCACCAACAGTTGAAAGTCTTAACAATTCCTTTTCAATTTCATTTTTAAACAGCATATCACAACTAAATAGGGAAAGAAGAAAGAAAACACATAAATATTATGATTAATTACAAGTCATATTAAAATAATTAGATTGTCATTCCTCATATTCTTCTTTCACATTATCAAACTAATACATTTAAAAGTAACAAGTATCATATAATACTGATCCAGTTTCCTAATATTGTATTATATTTTTTTTATTAACAAACTTTTAAACTTATAATTCTTAATTAATTTTTACTTACTAAATGATGAAAGAAAGTTATAATGGTTTTTCAACTGGTTGCATTAATTTCCATATTTTGGGTAACAGGCACCAATTAGAAATTTGTACTTAATTTGTATATTATTACACTTAATGGCTGATTATCTAGGAAACAATTGTTAGTTTACCTGAATATTAAGGAGAGAGGCTTGATTTGAGAATTAGACATTTCCTGTGTGATATTATAATTATGTAGGCATAATTATTCTTTGATGTGTTTTTTTTTTAATCTGTAGATCAATATTGTATGTACATATCCATACAAATCAAGGTTAATAATATTCAAATTCAAAAGTTTTTATTCAAAATAAGTTCCACTGGAGAACTTTTTGAAGGTCATACATGTAAGTCAAAATTTAAATCTACTTCCTATTCTATGTACAGCACTTTGCAATGTGTTATAGCTGTTCAAAGGAGAAGAAGGGTCAAGAAACTCCCCAGCAACACTGTATAGCAATATAATATGTTATAGATAGCATATAATAAACAATTCTGGGACCGGTCCCAGCATCAGCTAAGTCAGAACAAATATTTATGTCTGAAATGAGTCTTTTGCTGGGTCACAACTAAATTTCCAGTAAAAAATCTTGGTATAGGATTGATTTCAATAATCTGTATTTTAATATTTTTCAGTTCAAGACCTACAACTATGTATATTTTCTGAACTTCTTGTTACTTATATGGCCACAATGGTTGTGTTATGATTGGTCAATGGGGTGTATACCAGTTCTGAAAGAAGTAGATGATTATCGAATTATATTTGTAATCATTATGTATATTTATGGATTATTATTTATTAGAGCACTTATGGACAAACAGAACAAGGGTTCCACAAAGAGGTAATTATAATGCACTAATTCACTACCATAAGCTATTTTCGTTTAACTACTAAATATCTTATTTGGTACTGATATAGCTTAAATATTATTTTAATTTAAATAATTAAATTCTTTTGTTAGGTTTTTTCTCACCAAAGTTCTTTATAGTCTTCACACGTATCTGAGCATTGCGTTTGTGTGATTGTACACAGATAGTGTAGTGTGTGATAACGACTTGAGGCTCAGCGCATCCTGACTTGAAATGCAGGGCATCCCTCACATGTCACACCTCCTTGTTGCATTCTTTCTGCACTTCACCAAGTGTATCGCTAGCAGTTTGAATTATTTTAGCTTATATAGTATGTTTTAATTTATAATAGAGATAGAATTATTTTCTTAACTAAATTTATTGCAAATAATATATTTCTCCATTCTTTACTGTCATTACATACAAGCTTAAAAGGACTAAATGTATAATATTTGAACCATGTCTTTTATGAATTTAATAAAACATATGAATTTAATAAGTTTAATAAAACCATTATCTGATTTTAAATTTGGCAGTAAGAGTTAAACTCACATAACTTCGACTATAATATACGAGAATACTTTGTTACTAATTAATGAAACCAATAAAGATTTTTTTTTAAATTATAGTCCTCATATAATTATAATAAATTAAACATGTTTGTATTTCAGACTTACCTTTCTTGCTTTATCATTGATTGTAATACCATACATACCAGCTGCTAATATTTTTTATCCAGTTGGTTTTGTGATCGCTGAAAGGATACTTTATATACCATCAGCTGGTTATTGTTTACTAATTATAATCGGATTTAAGAAATTATGTCGTAAAATAAGGAAGCTTTATCAGGTTCGTATCATCAGAGTATCGCATCATAATAGTAATAGTTCTATTGTGCTTTATATTATCCATAAAACACTTAAAATAAGCTATTACTTATTATTCTTTTCAGATTATTATAATAGTATTGTTACTAACAACATATGCATTACGAAGCATGCAAAGATCATTTGACTGGCAAAATGAGTATAAGTTATTTACACAAGGACTCTCTGTCTGCCCGCTGAATGCAAAAGTTCACTATAATGTCGCGAAAGTCTTGGATGCCAGGCACAAAACATATCTTGCAATAATGGAATATAAGGAAGCCATCAGGCAAGTATTCTTTCTGTAACTTTATTTCACAGACGTGATTCGGTGGAAATTTATGACACATGACTATCTGGGGATATAATAGTGTCTTGTCTTTTCCATTATCCTACTATAATTTTATTTTATTTTAGCTGTCTAGTTATTAAAGGTGTAATTCGTTAATTTAGTAATTGGTTAGTCAGCTTATTGTAATGATGTGTGACATGACATTATACAAAAATTTGAAGCACGTTTTTTATTTTAAGACCTTTATAAATTATCTGATAATATAACTATTGCTCACCAGAAAGACCAAATAAGTTATAAATTAAAATTATTAATAAGACTCCTTGTTAAAACTATGTTTTAACGGTTTGAAGTGGTATTTTATTTGTTTTTTATTTTAATTGTTGACTCGAAATTTCGGCCGGTACTTAAAAAGTGGCCGAAACATCGAGACAATAGATATATAAATCAAATCAAATATGTACTGCTTTTAAAACCGTTAAAACGTAGCTTTAATTATGTGTACCTACTAATCGTGAAAACTTAAGACACCTTCCTATTGTGGTCTACAAATAAATTTGATTTGTTTCAGATTATACCCAGAATATTATCAAGCGATGAATAATCTAGCTAATCTTCTCAAGTCGCAACATCAATTTCGAGAGGCCGAGAATTATTTGAGAACTGCGCTCATTTACAAGTAGAATATTAATATTTATATCTTCTCAAAAATGGAACAAATACAAACATTTAACATAAAATTCCTGTTTTAAGCCCTTAAAATTTTCATTGATACCCATTGAGCCCTTTTGGAGCCTATCGAAGATAAACTTTCAGACTAAACTAACTTTACAAAAATTAAACAGATAGACGAGAATTATTATTCTTAAGTCGTATAAATAGCTGTTCTGACTTAAAATTGGCCATATAACTCGAAGTCACGTTTTATTGATATAATAGGTTGGGGAAAAAGTCTTTTCGCATATAGTATGTATGAACTTGTAATAAGATCTCTTTGACTATACCATTTGTATCTGGCTGGTTTTGGTATCATTAAAAAGTTTTAATTTTAAAGAAGACAATTCCAAATTCAAATTAGAAAAATGTGTGATTTTCATTTGTTTTTCTTATTGTTAAAATGAGCGAATCTAATGAAGAAATTTGATACATTTTAAAATTTTACTACAAAAAAGGTAAAAATGCAACACAAGCCGCGAAAAAAATTTATGATGTTTACGGACCTAATGCAGTATCTGTGAGAGTAGCGCAAAATTGGTTTAAGCGTTTTCAATCCGGAAATTTTGACATCAAAGATGCACGTCGCTCTGGTCGCCCTGTTACGGACAAAATTGATGCCATTTTTGAAAAAGTGGAGCAAGATCGGCATATTAATAGTTACGATGTAGCTGGAGAACTGGGAATTGACCATAAAACGGTTTTGGCGCATTTGAAAAAAGCTGAGTATACAAAAAAGCCCGATATTTGGGTGCCTCATGAGCTTACTGAAAGAAACCTAATGAACCGTGTACTCATTTGTGATTCTTTATTACGACGTAATGAAACCGAACCATTTTTGAAGAAGCTGATAACTGGTGATGAAAAGTGGATCACGTACGACAAGAACGTGCGAAAAAGATCGTGGTCAAAGGCCGGTCAGGCTTCACAGACTGTGGCGAAACTCGGGTTAACTCGCAACAAGGTGATACTGTGTGTATGGTGGGATTGGAAGGGCATTATTTATTATGAGCTGTTACCGCCAGGCAGGACCATCGATTCTGAACTGTACTGCGAACAACTGATGAGATTAAAGCAAAAAGTTGAGAGAAAGCGGCCGGAATTAATCAACAGAAGGGGTGTGGTTTTTCACCATGATAACGCTAGATCTCACACATCTTTAGTCACTCAGCAAAAATTACGAGAGTTTGTCTGGGAGGTGTTAATGCATCCGCCGTATAGTCCTGACCTTGCACCTTCAGATTTTTATCTGTTTCGGTCTCCGCAGAATTCCTTAGGCACTGTCAGGTTAACATCACGAGAGGACTGCCAAAACCACTTGTCGCAGTTTTTTGATCAGAAGCCCCAAAATTTTTATAGCAAAGGGATCACGTCCCTACCTACAAGATGGCAAAAAGTTATCCAACAAAATTGCACCTACATGTCAAATGTAAATAAACTTTATAAAAATCCTTTTGAATTTTTATATAAAATGCGAAGAAACTTTTCCCCCAACCTAATATGTAGATTAATTCATAATGTTGTTATTATAAATCTTAATTTTATTTAAACAGGCAAGAATTCCCTGCAGCCTGGATGAATCTTGGAATAGTTTTAGCAGCTACAGACCAATATGAAGAGTCTGAGATGGCATATAAAACTGCACTCAAATATAGGAGGAATTATTCCGATGCTTATTACAATTTAGGCAACCTGGTATGAAAATTTCGTACAAATCAATGCTAAAATATAAATATGCAAGACAATTTAAAAGAAGACAAATTGTCTTGAAATTTATTCATTCCAAAAAAGTATCGTCTTAAGTTTTCGTGACTAGTACCAATGCATAAATAAAACTATGCTTTAACGGTTTTAAACCTCGCATTTTATTTGGTTTTTATTTCGACGTTTCGGTCACTTTTCAGTAGCCATGATTACGAAAGACAAAGATGTCAATAGTAATGGCAATGGTAAGTTATTGGAATCGAATAAACGGAAAAATGGCCGAAACGTCGAAATAATTCGAATAAAATGCCGCACTTAAAACCGTTAAATCGGATCTTTAATTCGTTCAACAACAACTTAAAGATTAATTTAAGACCACCCACTACTAATTTCTTTTTCGAATTTGTTCAAGTTTTAAGTGTATTTTTAAGTATTTGGAGCTGAATAAAACCGAAGATGCCCTGAACAGTTGGACCAGAGCCATCAAGCAGAATAGTACGCATGCGTTGGCATGGACGAATTTATTAGCAATGTTGGATAACACAGGTATCAAACACACAAATCTTATTTAAATCCCTATTAATATTATAAATGCGAAAGTAACTCTGTCTGTCTGTCTGTCTGTTCCGTTTTCACGGAAAAACTACTGGACCAATTTGGCTGAAAGTCAGTATATATATATTTTCGATGCCGAGAATGAACATAGGATATTTTTTATCCCGAAAAATGGGATAGTTTCCGGGATAAAAATATATTTGTCTTTTTGTTTGTTATCCTTTTATGGAAAGACTATTGGACCGATTTGGCTGAAACTCGGTACATATATAATTTGAATACCGAGAGTGGCCAAGGGATACTTTTTATCCCGGATAATGGGATACATTTTGGGTTAGATTTATGTAAAGTTTATCCCGGAAACTAGGACTGATTTTGTGATTTTGTCCATTTCGTCCACTGGGTCTACTGGGTCCACTTGGTCCACTGGGGACACTTGGACCACTGTGTCCACTTGGTCCCCTTGTTCAACTGGGTCCACTTGGTCCACTGGGTCCACTTGGACCACTGTGTCCACTTGGTCCCCTTGGTCAACTGGGTCCACTTGGTCCACTGGGTCCACTTGGTCCACTGGGTCCACTTGGTCCACTGAGTGCACTTGGTCCACTGGGTCCACTTGGTCCACTGAGTTTACTGGGTCCACTGGGTCCATTTAGAACACTTAGCGTACTGGGTCAACTGGGTCCACTGGGCCCACTGGGTCCACTTAGACTACTGGGCCCACTGGGTCCACTGGGTCTACTTGGTCCACTGGACTCACTGGGTCCACTGGACCCACTGGGTCCACTTGGTCCACTAAGTCCGTTGGGTCCACTGGGTTCACTTTGTCCACTGGATCCACTGGGTCCAGTTGGTCCACTGGGTCCCCTGGGTCCACTTAGTCCATTTGGTCCACTGGGTCCACTTGGTCCACTGAGTTTACTGGGTCCACTGGGTCCATTTGGAACACTTAGCCTACTGAGTCCACTGGGCCCACTGGGTCCACTTAGACTACTGGGTCCACTGGGGCCACTGGGTCCACTTGAACTACTGGGTCCACTGGACTCACTGGGTCTACTTGGTCTACTAGGTCCACTGGGTCCACTTTGTCCACTGGATCCACTGGGTCCAGTTGGTCCACTTGGTCCATGTTATCTATTTTGTCATTTTTGTCAAGTTTTGTCATTTATGTAGTTTACATATAGACGGGCGTGGTATAGTTTGCGATATAAAATGAAGTGAATCTTTCGGGGGCAAATACATAAAAATTTAATACAATGTAACCTGTACTACTTGCTCTTTAAACAAGAGATACGCACTAGAGGTTGACCGGCGGCGCAGCCGCGGGGTAAACTCTAGTATATTAATATGTTAAAGGAACCCTTTGTACCTACAGCTTTTTACTCGCCAAAACAGTAACTGTAATGAGATATTTATAGGCCGATAATGTTTTTAGGACAGATAGAAAGAGCCATGAAAATAGTACCAAAAGCCTTGTCAGAGCTACACGAATCGGGCGCGATTAACTTCGCAGTGGCGAATATATTTGGGAAAGCGCAGCGCTACAAGGAGGCCGAGGCGCACTTCCTGAAGGCGATCAAACTCCTCGGAAAGAGTGCCGAAGCGATACATTACGCCAATCTTGGTAAGTGCGCGCTATTACCATTGAACAAATAAAAATTACTTTTTTAGGGTATTGTGCAGAACACGGCAGTTTGTGAGAGTAAATCTAAATAGAATTTTACAGCAACTGGTGAAGAAAAAGTAGGAAAGCGGACGTTGGATGTTGAAGCAAACACTTCGAATACAAATGAAAAAATCTCAAATACCAATGAGGAGAATTTGACAAACGGGTTTATGTTATATGTTGCTGCATATTGTATTGACATCATCGGATGGAGTGGATTCCCCTCCCCACTCTAGCTGCTGAACATTGGATGGTAAATTCTGAAAAATGTAGTTGGTAGATCTTCAAAACTACTTTCAACGAAAATCATTTTGAAGTTAAACAGGTTTTGAGATATGTTATTTAAATTAATTATTCCTTTATAATGAAATCACTAAAAAAATATCATATACACATTATGGCTGTGTTAGCTTAGTAGCTAGGGCACGCTCCGCTCAGATCATTATGCCGGGTTCGAGTCTAGACGAAGAGCACAGAAAAGTATACCTAACTTTATATCAAGAAAACTTCGTAAGCGTGCATGTTTCCTGGCTAGAAGTCAAACCCGTATCAGAACGAAGAACGGATGCGTTAGCTCTTAAGCAACCACGACATGCCTGTAAGTTTATTAAAGTTTTGGCAATTCACGAAAGCAAGCAGGCTTTATTTGCGATAGACACGTCACGTGTGGTGAGACCAAAAGCGGCTATGATTGAACGGCACTCTCGCAGCCGATTGCTCCGTCAGATACGTACCTACAGCCAGTTCCGATATCTTACCTAAAGTTCATTTGCCTTACTATTGTTTAAAATTTGACATACGCTCCATATAAATAATGTCAAAATTCAACCGATGCTCAGGAAAGTTAATGAATAGTATTGTTACGAGTTGCAGGACTCAAATTAAAATGCCGTTGGAATTACTATAGAATTTATTAGAACTATACAAACACGTATAACACAAGTACAAATATAAGCGAACACAACCAGTGAAAACGTAATGTACGATTCAATAACACGCGCAAAGTCGGTCACTAAATAGATTATCGAATGTACAAAAGTCTTGCCTCGCGGCTGGTTACGCTCGACTGCCGATTTCTCCATTAGGCCATTGCCTTATACTGCTCACATACAATATGGCCGCCCGACTGCGTAGACCGAATTTCTTAAAATCAGTTCGACATACCTGGCTAATAACTGCCATAAAAGATTACAATACACAATGGGCTTTTTTCTAATTCCAAATTTTAAACACAAAGTAAACAAAAGAAGTCCAAATGCGGAAAGGTAATAAAGTGTGATTTTATGGTATGCAGGTGTGAATCCACTTTTGTCGGTCTTAACAGTATAGGTACCGGCTAAGTTTCGCAATGTGTATACGCTTGACCACAAGTAAAGCCCGCTCGCCGTCGTCAAGTCAAAGAATATAACTTAATTATTAAGGTTTATTTTAGTTTGGTAAGTTTTCTTCTCTATTACATCAATTGAAATTTATTCCCATCACAGGTGTTCTTTATCATCGTTGGAAGAAATATAATTTAGCAGAAGAAATGTACAAGAAAGCATTAAAGATAGACCCAAAATATCACAGTGCTCAAAAGAACCTAAAACGCTTAGAATTAATTAATAAAACGTAACTACGAAATGTAAGTTATCTGGAGATAACTTCAAGCGATCTTCAACAGCGTTAAGGGGCTATTTCAATGGAGTGCGCAATCACTCATTATCACATTTTTAAATGTATAATTTGACAGAATGTATTTAAGATAAATCTGTTTTCTGCAAATCTTAACAATGAAACGAATTTTTCATAAAAGTTGGATTTTGATTTCATATACATTTCTATATATAAAAATCAGTTCTTGTGAATTTCTTTATTTACAAGTGTTTATGTTTATTGAGTGTGGGGTATCGACGCCGTAGAGCCATGTTGGAATCATTAGCTTAATTAAAACTTTTGGAGCCCACTCTACCAGGATGACACCACGCTCTCAGTGAATATCGGCGTGAAACGGTTAGGCTTAATCTAAACCTGTTTCATCCAATGGATGAGAGTTCCGATGGTTCCCTTAACCCCCCTCCCATCTTCCATACTTCATCTCCCTATTCCATTTCCTGAATCATTTTTTTTGTTTGATCTATCAATGCCAGTCTTTCTATCCTATACTCTATGCCATCTTCTAAAAAACTATGCAGATACGGTAAGATATCTGAGCGCATATCTTTCAATATCGCTCTCTATGTAATTCAGTGAACTATCTGTAGGCTCTGTCCGATATCGTAAGGTGGTGACAATATTATCTGCTTATACAAATATATCTTTATTTTTATAAATATGGCATAGGATTTTATCTACAGATAAATACAGGTGTTGCGCGTCGGTCCAGTTTGCGCCTATGCTATGCGGTGAGACGGAGGGGAATGTGGGGGGGGGGGGGGTAAAAAAATTTCTTTAATCAAATCATGAATCGCCATAAAATATGCTGCCCTTGGGTTTTGAAAATACATTGTAATTTTTGTAAGTTACCTAACAGGTCCTTGTTATAATTATTTTCATAATGATTGGTATGCGCTTCCTGAATAAGATTCCGAATGAAATGTTAGACCTGCCTTTCCCTAAATTTTAAAACAAATTAAAAAGTGTAGGTACATACATACATACATAACTTCACGCCAGTTCCATTGCGGGGTAGGCACGAACAACAGAGCGCCATTCAGGCTTATTCTTACACACCTCACTTGCTTTTTTGACATTCATAGCTCTTGTCATGCACGCTCGTCTGTTCTTAAGGCTCCTGACATCACCTTCTGCTAGTACACGATCAATTTGATCTTGGAAGGTGTGTCGTGGCCTTCCACGACTTCTGCATCCATCCACTTTTGCATTGTATATCTGTTTAGTCATTCTTTCATCATACATTCTTTCCACATGCCCGAACCACCGGAGCATTCCTTTCCTTACCTTCACCCCGACACTTTTTCAGACCAACTCTCTTTCTTACTTCGGTATTACGAACGCGGTCCGCGAGCGTCACTCCGCAGATTTTGCGCAGTGCTCGCATCTCGACCGCGTTTACTCTATTTTCATGCTCTCTCTTTCATAGCCAACTCTCGCTTCCATACGTGAGCGTAGGTACCAGTACCGCGTTGTGTATGGCAAGCTGGGCCTTCTGGCTGAGGTTCTTAGCGCCTAGAAGTTTACCTAACGCTCCATTCACACTATTCCCCAAATTCACTCTTCTTTCTATATCAGCGGTGTACCTTCCATCCCTGCTAAAGCACATCCAAGATATACAAACTCATTCACTTGCTCCAGCGTAACATCATCGACCATTATCCTTGCATTCGTTCTGGTTTCTTCTCTTTCAAACACCATAACCTTTGTTTTCTTCGCATTCAAATGTAAGCCTCTCGCCTGACAGTCATCTGTCATCATTCTGACTAGTGTTTGCAGTTCTGATGGCGATTCGGCTAAAAGCACGGCATCATCCGCATAAAGCAAGGTGCTTACAACTAGATCACTCATCCGCACCCCAACATCTGCTGCCATCCACCCGCACGCATGCCATACAGTCTTCGTAAGTGGACTGCACAGCACGCATCAATTGGCCATTAATCCCATATCCGCGCAATATGTCCCAGAGGTCCTTCCGCATAACCCTGTCAAATGCTTTCTCCAGATCCACAAAACTGCAGAAAACCTTCCGGCCCATAGCCAGCTGCTTCTCTACGATATTGCGGAGCGAGAAAACTTGATCCATACATCCCCTTCCATTTCTGAAGCCCCCTTGTGCATCCCACATTAATCCATCGGATGCCACTCCCATTCTCTTTTCAATAATCTTCGCATAAACTTTAGGTGCTGCACTGGATCAAACTGATGGCCCTGTAGCTGGCGCACTCCATACGTGACCCCTTGCCTTCATACAAGGGCACGATGACAGCGCACCTCCAGTCCTTGGGAACCTTTCCCGTCCTCCAGCACAAGGTGCATAAGGACAGGAAAGGTTCCACCATATTTGATCATCTCAGCAGACACACTATCGATTCCTGCTGCGTTTCCATTTTTCAGACTTCTTATCGACCATTCGATCTCTTCCAAAGTGATCTCGGATGCTGACTCCTCGGAGTCGGTCACAGACTCAGTCGTGGTGCCAGCATCCGGGATATTATCATACATTTCTCTAAAATATTCACTCCATCGCGCTAACACCTCTTGAGGGTTAGCAAGAACGTCCCGTGCTTTAGATTTTATTCTTTCCATTCTGGAAGCTGACGAATAACCCCGAGACTTCTTAACCTCTCTCCAAAATAGTTTGGTATTCGCCTCGAAGTTCTCCATCAGCTTCTCTTCTTCTTTCAATTTTATTCTTTCACGCTTCTCTTTCACTAAAGTTTTAGTTTCATTCTTGCAGAAGCGATAAATTTCTTTCTTCATCTCTTTCATAGTGTCATTCTGTTGCAAAGAAGCAACATAATCCAGCCAGCTTTTCTCTTTCTCTCTACGCTAGATTTAACATCCGCGTCCCACCATTCATCACCTTTCGTTGTTATATGCCTCTTTGGGCAACCACATGCTTCTTTTGCGCTTTCCACTATACTTTCTTTCATACTATCCCAGTCATTATCCACATCTAAGTCGGAGAAGTCCGCTTTTGCAAGCCTTTCTTCGACTAGGCGCGCATACATACTCCTTACACTAACATCTTCCAATTTTTCACACTTTATTCTTTCAAGCTCCCCGAAATTGGTACGCTCTCGCCAGTGTCTCCACTTCTTGAAAAGGCCCACAAACCAGCTTATCACCAGGTAGTGGTCCATTTCAAGAGTGGGGCCTCTGTAGGCTCTTGTATCCATTATTGTGTTTCGGAGGCGACTATCTATTAAAATCAGATCAATCATACTTTTCTGATCATTCATTCCCCATGTATACGTGTGAATATCCTTATGATGGAATAAGGTGTTTGTCACAAGCAAGTTTCTTTCCATGCATACGTCTATGATTGGCCTACCAGCATCGTTCACTCTCTTGTCACCATAGGGTCCAAGGACATCCTCAAAGCCGTCTCGTTTGGTCCCCATCCAGCCATTAAGATCACCACAAATAATTAGTCTTTCGTTCCCTTCAGCCAAATCCAGAATTTCTCTCACAGACTCCCAAAACTTCTCGAGTTCTTGGGGATCCGCTGAGCTTACGGGAGCATAAGCTGCGACCAGAAATACTCGCGTGATCCCCAGTTTTAGACGGACACACCCCTTCCGCTTTGTCTCTGTCAGACATAAGGCATCCAGGCTTCTCTCATTCATTATATCAATCATTTCGTCCATCTTATCTTTTATTCCACCTCTCACATTCCACGTGCCTTTACGGCGGCACTCTGCTCCTCTCGACCCGCCAGGTTTGGCGCTGCATGAAGGGTGGCGGCCCCCTTCGCCGCATGCGCGAGAGTTCACACCGACGGCGGACGCCCTATCGTGCACTGCACTCGGGTGAATTTCTGTCAGAAGTGTGGCCCTCTGAGCCAGCAGGGATCGCGACAAGTACGCTTCTGAAATGACCCCCTAAATTAAAAAGTGTCTTGTTTAAAAAACGATACTACACTATCGAAGAATATTTAAATGACAAAATTTTAATTATATAGCAGTGGCTCAGATGCTCACAAAAGGTCGAAAATCCGGCGCACACGAAACAACTTCGTTAGTAATCACTGATCAATAAATTACCAAAAAATTGTGATAAATCTTTATGATGTTTTTTTTTTGTTGATTATTTCAAGTTAAGAAAAATATTCACGAAAGCACCTCCAAATCATTGAAACCTTAAACTCCTTAAATTTTTATCAAAACAGAATTTTGAAAATGTTCATCTTTATATAAAAAAGACAAATAATATGGTTTTGTTGTTTTTTAAATACTACTTTTTTTATTCTCACAATAAAATAATAAACGTCTGAAAAACAACCGCGTCCATAGAATCCCCGCTATCGCCCGGAAAACTAGTGCGGGGGATGGTCAGCGCTGCTAAAGGAACTTATGTCGGATTTTCTCAGCATTATAAAATTATCGTAAAATATTATTACAACTAGCGTATTCTCAGAATCTGTAATCCTGTACCCCTTTTGCAGCAAAGTGTTTTATTAAGTACGAAGTTTAAATTGTCTGTAAAATCCGTTTTAAATGGCTGCCTTAATTATTTATTGTCATTTGTTTGCATTCTATTATATTCTATACTAGGTGATGCCCGCGACTTCGTCCACGTCGTGCGGTTTTTTTAACTATCCCACGGGAACTCGGATCAAAAGTATCCTATATGTTGATCAGGGATATAAGCTACCACCATACAAAATTTCATTTAAATCGGTCCAGTCAGTCTTGTTACCGCCGCCGTTGTTTTATTTGTAGTACATTACAGGTACAAACAGAAACAAAGAAAATAATAAAATCTAAATTAGTTCTATCTCACTTCTTACATCCCCTTGACTCGGTTTTTAGCATTGTTTTTTTCATTGTACAGAAATTAGATCTCTACAGTTTTTTTAATATTCTATATATATTCTAAGTTTTAAAATGTAATCTACTATTATATTATACTAGAGTTCACCCGGCGGCTCTGCCGCGGGTCAAACTCTACTACCTACCTCTTTTTAAAGGCAGGCGTTAATACAGGTTCCATTGTATTGTGTTTTTATGTCGGTGCTATTTGCCCTCGGAAGATTTACTTCATTTTATATCGCCAACTATTCCATCTTCCGGGATGAATAGTATCTATGCCCATTTTCGGTATTCAGACAAACCGAGTTACTATCGCATTTTTTTTATAGATTATGAATTTTTATATCTATAAACATACAAACTTTAATCCCCTATTTCAACCCGTTCTAGTTTCATTTATAAAACTAAATATTGTAAATTACACGACCGACCAAAACTACCAGATTATCGGAACTACCAAAGCTACCGAAACAGGCAAATCTACCAATCAAAATTACCACAACTAGCAAAACTAGCACAACTACCAAAACTATCACAACTACCAAAACAACCAAAACTATCACAACTACCAAAACAATCGAAACTACCAAATCTACCAACCGAAATTAGCGAAACTACCGAAAATACCAAAACGACCACAACTGCCACACCTACCAAAACTAGCCGGAACTGTTCGAAGCCTGTATTCGCGCAGGTCGGTTCCCGTCGCAATGGAAGGAGGGGCGTTTGTGCCTGATTCCCAAGGGAGATCGGCCTCCCAATGATCCGTCCGCCTTCAGGCCCATAGTGCTGCTGAACGAGGTCGCTAAGGTCTTCGAAAAGATCTTGGCGGAGCGGCTCGTGAAGCATCTCGACGCTGTGGAGCCGGGGCTTTCAGAAACGCAGTTCGGGTTTCGGCAGAGGCGCTCCACGATGGACGCCTTCGAGACACTGCGAACGTTGACGGACGAAGCCGTCCAAGCGAAGGATGTCATTCTTGCGGTGTCGCTAGACATAGCGAACGCCTTTAACAGCCTCCCTCATGAGACGATCAGGGAGGGGCTCCGCGCGCATGAAGTCCCCTCGTACCTCACGAGGCTGTTGGGCGCGTACCTGCAGGATCGACATATCCTTTGGGAGGGCGGTGAGTCCGGCAATCCCGTGTTAGGTCGGCGACGCGTCGCGTGCGGTGTTCCACAGGGGTCGGTACTCGGGCCGATTCTTTGGAACGTAGGTTATGACTGGATCCTACGGGTTCCGGTCCTGCCCGGGGTAGGGCTGATCTGCTTTGCGGACGACACCCTACTCACGGCACGCGCTGCGTCATTTGCGGAATCCGTGGACGTCGCCAACGCCGGGTTGGCAATTGTCGTAGATCGAATAGCTAGGCTGGGCTTGAGGGTCTCCCCCGCGAAAACGGAGGCCGTCATGTTCCATAGGAAATTTCGCAATCCCCCCGCGGACTTGACCGTTTCGGTCCAAGGGGTGGCGATTAGAGTAGGGCCCCAGATAAAATATCTGGGGCTAGTTCTCGATGGGAAATGGCTGTTCAAAGCGCACTTTGAGCAGCTAGTTCCCAAACTCGTCAAATCCGCGGGCGCACTCTCGAGGCTGCTTCCCAACGTGGGGGGCCCGGGGGGTGCGACGCGGAAACTTTACTCTGGCATCCTGAGGAGTATGGCACTGTACGGTGCACCCGTCTGGTCCACTGCACTTCACCGCCACAACAGAACCCTGCTGCATCGGGCGCAGCGGGTTCTGGCCGTGAGGACCATACAGGGGTATCGCACAGTGTCGCGGACGGCGGCCACCCTCCTGGCAGGCGATCCGCCCTGGCATCTCCAGGCGAACGTCCTGGCAGAGGTGCGTCGCACCCGGCAGGATGCCCTAGCTAGAGGCCTGACCTTCTGTCAGGTCGAAATCGAGGCGATCAGGAAGCGGAAAACCGCCTCCATGATCGCCGTCTGGTCTCAAGAGCTCGATAACCCTGCGGCCTATGGCGGCTACACGATGGATGCAATCAGGCCACAGCTGACGGAATGGGTCAACCGCACCAGCGGCACCCTGACCTTCAGAACGACGCAGATACTTACCGGACACGGATGTTTCGATAAGTATCTGTATCGCATTGTGGGCTGCTTGCCTTCCCCGGACTGCCGCCAGTGCGGCGCGCCCGACACGGCGTTACACACGTTAGTCGAGTGCGCCGCATGGGCGCCGCAGCGTTTCGAACTTGAGACGCACGTAGGTCCGGTCGACTCGCTCTGCGACTTGGTCAAGGCCATGTTGCAGAGCAGCGACAATTGGGGGGCTGCGGTTACTTTTTGCGAGACAGTAATGTCACTCAAGGAGGCCGCAGAACGCAATAGGGAGAGGAGTCCTGCAGCGCGTGCTAATGCGTTTTCTCGAGATCGCCGGCCTTCAGCTGGCACCCGGAGAGGCAGGTACGCGCATTACTTCCCTCCCTGAGTTAGGTTCCATTTACCGCGGGGGGCCTTTAGCTTGCTAGGAGAGCAAAGGACCTTCTACCCCCGCACAACGAAGTGGAGTGTGTTCTCCCAGGGCACACTCCAGGCACTTTATTGCGCTGGATCGACTGGGCGTAACTATGTTCTAAATCTCAGCCTTTCCAACACAAACAAAAGCGCAGGGTCGACAGGGAGGAGGGGGTTTTTAGTGGGTATTGGGGTTGCTCGCTCGTGCAGCAACACTCGGAGTCTTCCACACTATTCTGTGACGTCGATCGCGGACGGAGCACCGCCAAGAGCATACTATTGCTGCAGTGTTATCGCCCCCGACCGACGCGTGTCGTTCCCCTAGCAACGACCCAGTTTGTGCATAAATCGGTTAAGCATTTTCCCTCGCCTCAAAACAAAAACAAAAAAAACCTACCAAAACAACCGTAACTACCAATACTACCTAAACGACCAAAATAAACAAAATGACGAAAATTGAAAACCACAAATAAAGAACCTAGCCTAGTTTCCGGGATAAACTTTACATAAATCTATGCCAAAATCTATCTATCGGTGTTCAAATTACTAAGTACCGAGTTTCAGCCAAATCGGTCCAATAGTCTTTCCATAAAAGGATAACAAACAGAGAGACAAATATACTTTTATCCCGGAAACTATCCCATTTTTCGGGATAAAAAGTATCCTATGTTCATCCTCGGCATTGGAAATATATACATACTGAATTTCAGGAACAGACAGACAGTTACATTCGCATTTATAATATTTTAATAGGCATTATTTTATTATTACTTTAATATTACTCAGAGGTTATATAAGTTTCTTTTAATAATTTAAATTAATACTAAAAAAATGTACTTTAAATAATGTTGTATGGACCACAAACTACTATGGATACTACGTATGTATGGACTAGGTTTAAAGAAAACAACAACTGTGTTTTTGTGTCGTGTTACATCAATGTCATATATTCTTCTTTTTAAGATTTAAAAGCTCCAACGCAGTTTGCATTGATTTGGCCAACTGTTATATATTAGATAGGTATGTCAGAGAATACATTTTTATTTGGATTTTATGGCTTGGCAGCTAGGCCTTTGCGCCAGATCTTAGATTCAATGTAGTTTCTTCATTTTCATAAACCTATGTGTAGCAGAGCTGAACTGTAGGTTATCAGCCAGTGCCATTCAACGGAGTTCTTGTGACAACTCAAAAGGTCACATTTGACTTTACAGTACACATTTTTCACAACTATTCAAAAACTATCAATATCCTACAACGATTGTTCATTACACATTTTTAGAAAATAAAACTGCACAGGACAATATCTCCTTTCAGTTCCTGCCAAAAACTCCTCAAAGAGTACATTGTGAGATACATAAGATACATTTCAGTAGATCTCCCCACATTATCGAAAATAAAAAAATGTACGGAAACTAGCGCCACTAAGTGGTACAGGAAAATCAAAAAATATAATTAGTTTTCATTTAGTGCACGTACCTTCACTTAAGATGACACTGCAAGATCGTTGAATAAATACATCGCGCTGACGAGACTTAAGAGCATACACAAGTTATGGTCATATTTGGTGAATCTCGCACATTTTTACATGAAGTTATGTGAACCATTTTTTATTTTTGACATAAATTATAAAGTGTTTATATTATTTATTACCATATTTAGTACAATCTAGTGGTATGCGTAGAAATATAATACCGATTATAACGCCATCTATCGGACCAGGTAAATAATATTTTATCAAAATGTATTATCTATGATGAAGAACAGATTTTATTTTATTTAGGTTTATGGCTCAGCAGCTAGGCCTTTAAGCCAGATCTTAGATTACAATGTAGTTTCTTCATTTTCTTAAGCCTATGTGTAGCACAACTGAACTGTAGGTTATCAGCTGGTGCCATTCAAGAGAGTTCTTGTGACAACTCAAAAGGCCACATTTGACTATACAGCTCACATTTCTCGCAAAAACACATAATTACTACTCAAAAACTATCAATATCCTACAACTATTGTTCATTTTAGAGTAATTTTACACATTTTTAGAAAATAAAACTGCACAGCACAACGTCTCCTTTCAGTTCCCGCCAAAAACTCCGTCCGATGAGGAACAGAGGAAAGTTTTGTTCATAGATAATACCACAAGATATACTTTATTGATTTTGTTTCCGTCTGGTGCCGGGGAGCGGATCGATATAAGATCTGGCTTAAAGGCCTAGCTGCCAAGCCATAAACTTAAATAAAATAAATAAATCGATATCGATGGTTCCAAAAAAATTTAAATCGAAATATTCGTAATTAAAAATCATGGATTTTACTCCAGAATTATCATCGTTTCAGGGGGTATTGATATCTGCTGATAATGTTTACTCTTTCTCGAGACTTACTGCAAAAGGCGGTTAGTAACAACCACTGTAATTATTATTATTTTGTTTAATCAATAATTTTGTGATGTGATGGCAAGATAATACAAATAGTTATAGTTAACTAGAATTTCCCATCCTAAATGAGGTACGAAAACCATCCTCCACCATTTCCGGCTGCCGGAGATGTTTTTTTTTATTTAAAAAAAACGAGGCGTTTGGGGTATACTTATAAGGAACTTTTATTCATTATTTGATATATAAAGTGGATTTTTGATGGTATTATAAAAGTAATCACGAAGGCTTTATAACTTAAATTTAACTTCTAGTTTATTTAAAAAGATGCGGATCTATTAATAATAAAAGTGCCATATAACTACATCCCACCCAAATTTCTTAGTTACTCAAATTGATAAGGTAGAATTAAGGGTTGGGGGATTCACCCCCACCATTTTCGGTTGCAGGTTGCATTTGGTAATTTTAAAAAAAGTCACCTTGATAGGGGTTGGTCCAGTCGCCCAACCCCAACATTTCTTGTTGCCAGTGCCATAAATAACCTTTTATGCGCACCATGTGAGCTTCTATAACTGCGCCCTTGTTTTTTTTAGATATTATAGGTACCCTACCTAGAGCAATGCTATGTATAGGCCTACTTTATTTCATTCAGGGTGATAAAATAACGCACAGGGACCTTAGTGGTGATGGACGAATTATCTTATATTGGACGAAAAATCTATTTTTTTCAAGAACTAGAACACAATTAATATGCTCGTGCACTGCCAAAAGAAATGAGCACAATGTTGTCTAATTTAATAGACATTTTTGATAATACTGGCATGGAAAGGAATGCTGGTTCGGACATGTGGAAAGAATGCATGTTGAAAGAATGACTATGCAAAAGTGCAAACGTGCAATGCAAAAGTGGATGGATACAGAAGTCGTGGAAGGCCACGACACACCTTCCATGATCAAATTGATCGTGTACTAGCGGAGGGTGATGTCAGGAGCCTTAAGAACAGACGAGAGGGCATGACAAGAGTTATGAATGTCAAAGAAGCAAGTGAGGTGTGTAAGAATGGGCCTAAATGGTGCTCTGTTGTTCGTACCTACCCCGCAAGGGAACTGGCGTGAAATTATGTATGTATGTATGTATGTACTGGCATATAGGTACATATGTGTTGGAATGGAGCACTAGGGGCGCAGAGGTAACTTTTCAGGAGCTAACCAAAAAATAATAGTCCTGTACGGTCTAGCCATTCTTGTGCCCCCCAGAGTCTACGCCCTGTGCCTGGGCACCGATGGCACCGCTCTATGGCACTGCTTGTTGCCAAAGGCAATTTATTAGGGATAAAAAAATAGGGGTTGCATGGTCATTTGGAACTAAAAAAAATAACCATGCAGGCTAAGGTGGGAGAAGAGCAAAGCAGACAGTATTCATATCTGCCTTAAAAGTGGAGTTCCCATCTAAGTGCCCCTTAAGTAGCTAAGAATCCCCTATTTTATAAATTATATAATCTATGTATCTGTGGCAGCCAGAAATCGTGGAGCCCCAATCCTTAATTCTATTTTAACAAGGTGAGGTACTATGAAATTTTGACCAAATTCCAAGAGCCCTTTTATATTTTTTTAAATTAAAAAATTACAAAAAATACTATATACTATCCCTATATTAAATTATTGGCAGTATACTGGCTTATGTGTCACCTATTGGTCGATTCCTATATCCTACTGACTGTTCATTTAGTTAAAAATTGTCATAAGCTCCATACAAGTTATAGTAGTAGTCCTAGTAATAGTAATAGTAGTAGTCCTAGTAATATTATTAGTAGTAGTCCATACAAAATTCAACCAGTGGTAGTGCAACAAAGATATAGGAACTGCTATGCAAGAGTATGAGCCATGAGCAGAATAGCCACCCATTATTGTACTCACAATATAGTTTATATTTAAGTTGGTGGATGGGCAAACAATAGATGGTTAACAAACTATTAAATATTTCAGGAAATGAACAAAAAATTGATTACATAATTGAAGTAATACGTAAATTTCTTCAAGATCAGAGTTTCATTGAACCAAATGGATTGATAGATCAAGCAGTGCCTAAGGTCCGTAAATTTTCCCTTTTCCTGATACTTAATGCTAATTTTGCTGTGTTGGAGGAAATGGTTGAAATAGAAGACATAAACACAGTGATTTGGACAATACCCACAATACCAAAATGCCTTCTATGTGAGCTTATATGGAATCTACATATGGAAAAGTTTCTCTATGAGGCAATAGTTTTACTTTATCCCCCACTAGCCTTGGAGTTAGTTGAAGCATTCTTAAACCATTTTAAATATATTAACCCAATAGATGCAGCAAGTAAACTAAGACAAATCACAACAGCTTGCTACTTACAAATTTGCAGGTTGCATTCCTTCCATATTGAAAAGGATGATTTAATAAATAAATTGACTACTGCTCTTATAAATTTACAAAATAGTTTAAAATTATTTATTGAACCACCTAATGTTCATAAGTTAAACGTTTTAAGTAAAGATGATTTGTACAAATATAAAGGGAAATCTTTCCAAGAGTTTATTGCGTGTATATATAATTGCTTTGAACAATTCACTAATAGTTTTGATAACAGTATAAATGAATCCTTAGATATATACTTATTAACATATAAAGAAAACCGTTTTGTAAATGACACAATTAACTTTAAAATATGTGATACAAATAACAAAGAAATATTAGAATGTTTGAACAACTGCAATGAAGCGCTTCTAGAAACATGTAAAACTTTAATAATGGATATCAGCGTAGAAATATTCTGTGCTTGGAGTGAATTTGAAGAAAATGGAAACAGTATGCAACAACACATTGGAGAGATGTGTTATAAATTGCTAAACAAAGTTACAGAAATTTCAACACTCTCGGAACACCCAGTTATGTCAATGATGCAACAAATAGCCAGAAAACCTGTTAATGCAAGAGATCTGATAAATGTAACTGATAGTGATACTATTATTGAAAATATAAACAAAAATGTTGAAGATAAAGAAGCATGGCTTCATGCTCTTTTAGAAAGAAACAATCTATGTGAAGATGTGAATTTACTTAATGTTATTGAGTCAAACCTGAATAATTTTAATCCTGAAATGTCCTATAAACTGTATAAACGTATTAAATTACAATTAAAAAATAATGTGGAAAATGAAAATAATATTATTTTACTGTCTATTAAAGTATTCCAACAATGTAACCTTTCTGATAAGTATAAAATTCTTGATGAAACATTTATTGATAATTGTTTCAATAATGCAAATGAAACCACTGAGTTTTGCAGTATGATGACTGAGACATTTAATAAACTTATTATATCACCAGAAACAGATGTGGAGGTGCTTACTGTATTTTTACAGAATCCTCTTCAAGTGTACAATAAAATTTGCAATGTAGCTGTAGAAAGTCCCCAGCAAGCTGATATAATGATAAATGTTTCCTTATTGCTCAAAAATTATTGTAATCACTACTATAGCAATGAAATAGAGCCTTGTGTTGTAAAATGTACACGAGATATGCTTGAGAGCAACCTTGATACGGAAAACAAACAGAACAATGCTATAAAATTCACTTGTGGTTTGAGACAAGATATAATACCAGGCAATAAGTTACTATTGCTTATAATTATGCCAGCAATGCATAAGGCATTGATTAATAGAAACATTGCTAATATATATGTACAAGTGAGGCTCTTAAAAGAAGCATATTCAGTAAATGACTTGATTGGGTACAGGGCACCAATGTTGGCCATGTTGGCACAAGTGTTGGATGTAGTGCGCTGGAAAATAAACACATTTACATCGACATCACCTAATGTCTTAGAAGCTACACTACAGTTACAGATGTCAATTATTGAAACTTATGGTGATAATATTCCAGGTAAAGTAACTTTTTTCATTCAATAATCTATATCAATGTATCTTAGACTCAAGTCTATAATCTAATAGGGGTACTATTCGATTTTCAAAACAATGGTATATACCCTTGGATGGATTGTGTGAAGGTTGATATGATGATATGTGGTGTGACAGAATATGTATGTCAGAATAGAGGAGTGTGGAAGGAAAAGACACATTGTGCCGACCCCAATTAATTGGGATATGGTGAAAGAAAAGAGAGAGGTATATATCCTTAAAAAATTATCTAAATATAGAACAAAATACTGCATTTTATTAAAAAAGAATAAAGAGCAATAGATTGTACTTAATTAATGTTATGGATAGTCTTATATCTTGTCGCAAATTGAATCAATTATAGAAGCACTTTTGCTCAATTTCAGTTTGGAATCGGTTTGTATTTCATTATTAATATACACAATATTGAAGATTGAAAACCATTCTCACAGCAATTCATCAGGAAGGTCAAATAAAACGCACCGTTTTGTGGAAGAGCTTTTAACATTCTCCCTGTCTTGCCACACTAAAATCAATATAACATCTCTATAACTTATTCTTTATTCTCTCTGACTTTAGGTAACTTATAGCTATTCCGATCAATGGTCATACAAAAAAAATAATATACTTTTGCTAAATTTGTAATTAGTTCTTACTAACACATTTGAGATTTTATTTTTATTGTTAATATTTTTCAGAAAAAGAGAAAGTGTGGTTGAAAAACAAAATGATAAACCTGCAGCCATTGAATATGTACTACTATAGGATCTTATGGAAGCCTCCTGGTAAAAATTTCCTAGAGATAATCACTGGAAAGAGAATACATATTGAGACAAATACAAATGAAATAACGTCTTTGCTGGCACAGGTTGGTTCTAGTTTGTTACATTTTGCATAATTTGTGAGCTGCATAAGTCTACCATGCAGTTTGGGTAGATTAGTGGCTGATGCAACTCATTCTAATGATATGAAATCTGGCGAGAATGCGTGCACCGTTTAGATACGTTTTCCTAGTGTGCATGTTGTTACAATGTTACGATGGTAAAGGAATACAGTAAAGCAACCTGCACATTGATATTATCAGTGTGTAGACCTGCTAATTTTCGTTGAACAGGAGTCGCACAACATCCACTTCCTTAGAAAACATAGGGAGGCCTGAGCATCTCCTGAACTAAAGGCAGGCATTATATGGAAAATCTATAAAGCCAAAGTAGAATAAACCAGAGTCAGATCTCAGTAGTGTGTCTTAGGATAAACCTATAGGCTATGTCCAAAGTGCCGGCTTTACCTATAATGCAGGGTGTGCATTGCACATGGGCGCTGAATGATGTGTGACCTCCAAACGTGTTCTCCAGTGGAACTTATTTTAAATACAAACTTATGAATTTGAATTTAAAGGCCGCTTTCGACCCTCCGAAATGCATGCGTCGCTCACAGCTCAGGCTCTTTCAAAAACCGGCTTCAATACTCTATAGGTACAATAACTTTTGTTTCAGTGCGAAAGCAGCCATAAAATAGATATTATATTTAAAGATTATACTGGCAGTCTTGCATTACTCTTGTAACTCCTTTCTTCGTAAAAACTACTTTTTGCTCTTGCACCCTCAGAACAAGAACTCTCATAGATAGAAGTAAGGAAGAAAGAATGTTTCCTTAATCTAATTTCATATTTATCAGTATAGGCCAACTTAAGAGTAAATGAAACAATAATATCTTAGCCGTTGCAATTTTAGCACGTTTTGTTCAGGATGTGTACCTATTGCTTCCTGACATCATTTAAATTGCACCATTAGCACCTTGTTAACTGGTGAAGATATAATTGTAATTATTCTATTGTGACCGCGGGCCTGCTAGAGGACGCCAGAGTATTGATTGCACACGGGCACTATATAGACTAAAGCCAAGCTCTGTATGTCCAGTAATAAACTTTAATTAACAGGGCTGAATTAAGGGTGGGCGAAGGGGATATCGGCCCTCGGTAGCAGAGATAGGAGGAAGTGAGGGGAAAACACCAACTGGATTGATAAAATCTTTCCCTAGTATTATTTGAAGTTAGAGTGACGAATTTTTATTTATAGATAATTTGTTCGATCACCCAACAAGAATGGTGCAACGTTTGGGACAGTTTGAACCATCTCCAAAGTACTGTCATAATGAAGATTTTTCATGATGCTCTCTCTATAGAAACATTGACAGAAGCTGCCAATCGAACTGACTCTACCTGGATGTGTATACATTACTGTTATCGGTGCTTTTTCTATACAACTAGGGTAAGATACTTAAATAAATAATTAATCAATCTAAAATATGCCATGTCAATTTCTAATAAGCACTAACTTGGGGGTGTATTCTGAAAAAAGTGCTAAAATACAGTAAGAATTAAAAAATAAATTATAATTATGTTACATTTCGATAATACAGCACTAAAGATTAAATCATTTATTGGGCGTTATCAAAGACAAAACGCCTTAGATCTAGAGTGCGTGTCACATAAAAGTAAAAAAATGGAGCTAATTAATTATACAGATAAGCTCAGCCACGTTGTTATGTTGTTTTTATAGTGTTTTAATGTAAGTGTTACATTATATTATTATTCTATTAACTGATACTATTATATTGTAGTAAACTTTATAAAGTTATTTTATCTTTCTAACATTCCGTTGCCTGATCGTAGCGCCCCGTCCGCGGGACTTAATGTCGTGAAGCAGACTCTAGCGCCGAAACCGTTAAAGGGGCCCATTCGCAATCCTACATTGCAGTCCGCCGCATAATGCAGGATTATGACTAATAATAATACTCGCCAGAGAAACACCTATATTGTATATCTTCAAATTAAGCAAGTTACGCTTATGTTATGGGTAATATACAACGGACTACTCTGGGGCCGCTCCCAGGCGCCTAGATCATAGTAAATACGGAGAAAATTTGTTTCCGAAATTTATCATGCCAGGGATCGAACTCGGAACTTCTGCGTTGCAGTGAGGTAGGCCGTCAAAGGCACAGGCCACTCAATCACAAAGGTCTTCAATGTTGTTACAGCCTACATTGTGTCTTGCAACAACGAGTAGGATGCCTCTTGAGTCCTGCAAGCTCCGCCCACTGCAGGAGTGCAATGCAGGGCCTCTTATGCTGAGAACAGTGATAAGTTAATAAAGATTTATGGGCTGGTAATAAGGACATAAGCCAAATCTCACATTAATTTGTCTCATGTTGAAATTAGTCTGAAGTAAACAGATCATTGACAGACGGCAAACAACCGAGTTCTTAGAACACCTCGAAAAATCACACAATTCTTGATGTTTGTGGACGTAGGGGCGATTGTTGTATCGAAATTCGATATATTTATGAAGAAAACTCTAAAGAAAAATATTAAATGATCCGAATATATTTTCACTAATTGACATTCTGTCTAGTTAAATTTCCAAAAAACGTACAATCCCCTTGTATTTTGAAAGAAATGCGTTTGACCTTTATTTGACCTTACTAAATCCTATGACGTCATTTACGTGTGGTGAAATGCATATGAATACCGTAGCCATTCAGTTTCAAAATACAAAAGGACCGACATTTTCCTTTTTATGTCATTGTTATGTCATACAACATCAACATAAACAAACATTTTATTCGACGTACTCCAGAATTAAATTATGTATATATTATCTTTCAGACCAATATTTCTTAAATATCTGTAAAGAGAATACTTACATATGGTCTCTAACTAAAAGTCAAAGAAAAGTGCATTATATAGACGAGCGTCTTCGTAAATGGTGATTGGAGCGATATCGAAATCTTTTCAAGAGATACGATCCAAAAAATAACCTGTTTACTGATGAGAAGATCATCACGGTGGAAGAAAATTTAACTGGCAAAACAATACACCTTGCGCCAGAAGTTAGAAGGACGTCCAAAATCACATATTGGAAACAATGATTTAAGCATCAAGTGATACTTTATTCGCTGGATAGCAGTGGATTTTCAAACAGGGCTCTGTACCCTCCCATGAAGCTAATTCAATCCAACATTGGTTGCAAGCCAATTTGTCAGACTTTGTTCAGAGCATAGGTTGGCCTTCGTCGAGTTCTGACTTTAATTCTTTGGAGTATTCTTTATGAACTGCATTGGAGCTAATGGCATACAAAAAGTTCACCAGAACCTGAATTTATCTCAAGCGAGCCCAAATCAATAAATGGAAACTGATTGAAAAGATTAGTACCACCATAGAAGAATGGCCTATATCTTTAAAGCTTAATTAATTGAAAACAAGGATGGCTATTTTAAATAACTTATTTTTATATATACATAAATCTAGATGTTATTAGTTATAATTCATGTAAACAATATATGAATATTTAACATTCCTCCAAAAATATTTTAGCTTTACTTTGACTGATGTCTTAAGAGTTCATATTACGAGTTATAAGAATAAGATGGTTTCTATACTGAAAGCAAACTATTGTGAGTTATAAATTTGTATGTGCTATATATTTATATGAATTGATTAATAAAATATATCTTTGGACTTATTATTTTGCAAGATGAAATAATAAATAACTTTTAGCAGTTAAACTTGTTTATTTACTTAAACACTTATTAATAATAATTTAGGACATATTATATAATCTTTTCAGAAATGTTCAGTTTTATCTTTTTCTTTTTTCTGCAGGCTAGCATTTGGTTTTTTCTATACATAAAGTTTTCATGTAAACTGCAGTGGATAAGTCATAAAATTCTATGATCAAGCATAACCCTTGCTTATGCAGAAAAGTTGTTGCTAATTTTTTCTGAACCTGAAAAAAAAAGATATAGTGTCTATATAATTACTCGCATAGTCCTTATTTAACTCATAATTTTTCATATTAGTAACTATGTTACACATCAAAATCATATTATTAAGAGATTTACAATCATTAAGGTATTTGTCACAAATCTTCATATTCCATGAAATCCTTCAAGCCATAGATGTGCTTAATTAATCACTTTTAAGCCGGCAAGTGAATATATTTAAAACTACTGGAGAGTTTCATATTTTCCAGTAATTTGTTGTATAAGATCAGATCCATAACATACATTAGCAATCAAACACACTATTTAACCGCCAGGGCAGTGGTGCCATGTCTGTTCCTTTATTTGTATGTATTTATATGAGATACTTTACTTGTTTATAGATTATTAAGAAAGTAATATAGGTTGCTGATTTATTGATTGTACCAAATTATCAAATAAGTAATTAATATTATTTTAATCAGTTTCTAATGAATGATTGAGACATGTAGCTATTTTTTTATAAATAGGTGCACATTTTAGATGAATTTTGACTTCAACACAAAGTATACTTACATCAATCATATATTAACTAATAATTAACATTACTGATTTCTTTTATGGATGAAATTTACAGACAGGAATAGTAATATACTACACAGGTTATAAAAGGAAAGAAGGAAGGAAGATCTATGGACGAACATGTTGAATTTAGAAACCTTCACAAAACTACTTACATCAGGATTTTAGCTCCTCTTATTTCTCCAATATGTACTACGAGTATAGCTATGTACTCTAATAACATTACATGTTAGGTAGGTTTAGCGTATCAGCCTTTACAAAATTAACACTCCTATTTGAAGATCCGACCATGTTTAGAAAGAGAAAATATTTAATACATTTTCATTAATAAAACAGTTCACTTTTTTGTCAGATGACTTTAGAAGATTTTTCTAAGGACGAAATTAATTGTAATGAATAATATTAGAATTTAGAAATGCTGCATTAATCGCCGATCTAAAGCCTAAATACCTAATGTTGCCAGGTTGATAATAGTGAAATTACTAGTTTGTAATTCTTGTAGGTACACACGTGTGTGTAGGAAAGTAACTCCCAACATATTGACTTAAAAAAGACCTTATCGAACATCGCCATGATTTTTAAATTGAAAACTTCGGTAGATACTTCTAGGATGGGGAAAATGCACTGAATTCGCACGACCGTCGCGCTCAGATACCAAGTTTTTATCTCTGAAGTGCAGTCCTAACGACTGATATATTTTTTAAAGGTCTGACTAATAATACCCCCCCCTCCCCCTCAATTGAAACTGACAATACAACCTTTTTATTTTAACTGGATTGACAACATCATTGGATAATGAGACTATGTCTAGGTATCAAACATTATAAAATGATAACCCAAATGTGATACCAAATCAAAGTATTTTAGTGGTCGAATGAGCTTTATCTGTTGCAATCGCCGAAAGAATACTTTATTACAAATTAAGAAAAGTAATGATATCACAATGGCGTCTAATAGGTAATTTATGCCTGATTATCAATTAATGGTATAATGTACATTATTCAGTTTAAGTTATATTATATTGATTTTTCACTAAAGGTCACTTTAAATAACTTAACGGTAACTTTAGAAAATAATAAATGTTGAACACCAAAATATATAAAATAAATCTACCGATAAAATTGCTAAGCTGGCCACACTAAAATGATTACGATGTGTCATAATGAATAATGACAGTAACATTTAAATAGTAGCACAGATTAATATGATTATTTTCTTTTTATAGGCAAAGGAATTAATGTAAAGTTGTCCCCAATGACGTCATCGGATAATTTGTTTAAAAATCGAATGAAAAAAAAACTACCTCTTAAAACACAAAAATATTCAAATTAGTATCTTAAAATACCCTATTTTACATAATAAAAATATAAAATCAGAGGGTAATTTTTTTTGAATTGATAATGCACCCTTAAGGTTCATCCAATTTCAGAGTGGACTCTTAAGCATTGTCCTGTATATGAAACAATCTTGAAGCTGTACTGAATCCAATGCAAAAAGAATGATCAAAATCAGTTCAGAAACAAAAAGGATATGGGCGAACATACATAAAAAAATTACACGTCGAATTGGGAACTTCCTACTTTTTTACAAGTTGGTTAAAAAACATTTGCATCTGATGAATTTTAAAAAACAATATTCATAAGATAAGAGCCCCCCCACTCACAGTAAAGATTGCTAAGGGGGACTACGAGACAAAAACGTTTGGGAACAATGCTTTTAATCAACATTTTTTGCATTTACTGACTTCAATACCTAGTTAAAACAAATGTCGATCGGGAAGCCTTACAAAAATTCTGCATTCATAATTATACATTTATTGATAGGTAAATACCGTATATACTTAGTCTGGCCATAAATACTGTTACAAATAAAAAGAAACAAAATATTACATTTGAATTTGGAATCTGTCATTTTTATATTATTGTTCATTGTGTTTTCTCATTTTGGCGCCAATACATTGTACAAAATTTTGCGATATTAAAATTGAGTGGGGCGATAAAGAGAACCGAATCGCTGTGATTGCATTATACAAAGTAGGTATGGGGCCAAATGCAATTTTTAAAACTTCATACGCTTGGTATTAGTCAAATGTTTGTGTACCGGGCTATTAATAGGTACAATGCGACCTCCTCTGTTTGTAACAGAAAAAGATCTGGCCGTCCACGTAGTGTTCGTACGAAAAAGGTGGTCAAAGCAGTAAGGGAAAGAATTCGAAGACATCCTCTCCGAAAGCAAAAGATTTTATCTCGGGAGATGAAGATATCACCTAGAACTATGTCGCGTATTTTAAAAGATGACTTAGGACTTGCAGCTTATAATAGACGCACTGGTCATTTCTTAACTCATAATTTAAAAAAGAATAGGGTGGTAAAATCGAAAAAATCTACTGAAGCGGTACGTAAAGGGAGGTCACAGAAAAAAATTGTTTACGGATGAAAAAATTTTTACAATTGAGCAATATTTTAACAAACAAAATGACCATATTTATGCTCAAAACTCTAAGGAACCTTCTCAATTAGTCGACAGAGTGCAACGTGGGCTTTATCCGTCTTCAGTGATGGTTTGGTGGGGTGTTAGCTATGAAGGAGTGACTGAGCCATACTTTTGTGAAAAAGGTATAAAAACATCGGCACAAGTGTATCAATATATCATTCTTGAGAAGGTAGTTAATACGTAGTATCCATAGTAGTTTGTGGGTAGTTAAGCTCCTTAACAACACCTTGTTCAATAACCATGAATGGTCCTTCCAGCAAGACTCGGCGCCGGGTCATAAAACTCGGTCCACGCAGTCTTGGTTGGAAACAAACGTTTCGGACTTCATCAGATCTGAAGACTGGCAGTCGTCTAATCCCGATCTTAATCCGCTGGATTATGATTTATGATCAGTTTTAGAGAGTACGGCTTGCTCTAAACGCCATGATAATTTGAAGTCCCTAAAACAATCCATACGATTGGCAGTGAAGAATTTTCCCATGGAAAGAGTGCGTGCTTCTATTGATAACTGGCCTCAACGTTTAAAGGACTGTATTGCAGCCAATGGTGACCACTTCGAATAAGCTTTTTATATTTTAAATTGTTTATATATATTTATGTATTAAACTAACACACTGTAAAACTTATAAATGTTATTTGCAATAGAAAAAAGAAATTCTTTATTACAATATTTATGGCAAGACTAGGTATAAATAACTTCCATGTCTCAACTGAGACATAGCTTTGAGAACTGTACAACTTTTAGTTCATTTAAAAATATGTTTTGCTTTTACAAGAAATAATAATGCATTTCCAGTATTTAATGTGTGTCCTTGATGGTTAGTTCCATTTTATTCGTTAGCTATTTTCATTTCAATCGCACAACAAATCAGTATAGTAGCAATGTACAGTAAAAGCAGCGTGGAATTAATTCGCTGGTACGCTTGCTTCTATGTAGTTACATAGGGTTTGCGGAAAAAAAACTAGCACGAAAATATTACTGGTATGCGTACTACCTAAGCGTAACTTTATGAACGTAACATCTGTGAAAGCTAAATTACGTTTGAAAATTTATGTTTAAATTACAACTTAAACGAATATTACTTAAACTTTCAGAGTAAAATATGGGTTACGTTTTAATGGGGTTTTTCTGTAACAAAATCGAAACAAAGACATGATTCCCTCTGGCTAACTATTAGAAAAGTACGATACTAGGAGATTGTATTCATAGTATTATTCCAATATGCTAATATAATCCACATTAGTAGACTATCTTAAAATATAGAATACTCAGAATCAATAAATAAAAAACGTTGATTTCTGAACAACGGGACGAACTTGTTTTTACTCTATTCCAAGCTTTTTGTTTCATATTTGCTCACCTTTTAAACCCTCCCTGGACTTCCACAAATAATTCAAAATCAAAATTAGCTAAATCAGTCCAGCCGTTCTCGAGTTTTAGCGAGACTAACGAACAGCAATTGATTTTTATATATATAGATAATAAGGTTAATTGGCCACATAAAACCTCTGCAAAGACCTTATATTAGCATTACATAGAATATTTGCTCTTATTAATATTGCTTAGTTCTTTTGCCGCAATAGTGGCCAAGAGAATTACACTTCTGGCACAATTCCATCGGATGCTCCTGACGATTCCAGTCTTTGACTCTGTCAGAGTCACGCAGCTCTCTCTGAGAGAAAAAAAGATATATAATATAATACTTATATTTACTTCATAGGCTTAAAAATCAGGATAAGTACTATATAATAAGTACCTGTGTGTGCGGCCTCACTTGCCTACGGCAGTGTTTGCACACTTGGTAGGTGTTTGCCCAGGATAAGCGACTATTCCAAGACCGGCCACAAATACAGCGGAACTCTCCATATAACGCTCTTCCTGGTGTACGAGCTCTCGAAACAGTTGGCAGCGATGTTGTTGTGTTTCTGGTCCGAATCACGCAGTATGAAGTTTCCTGAAACTAAAAATACCTTAGTTTTAAACCTTATAAAATATTGAAACCCATAATAAAACTACGTTTTAACGGTTTTAAGCGCGGTAATTTATTTGGTTTTTATTATTCCGACGTTTCGGTCACTTTTCAGTGGCCGTGATCACGAAAGACAAAGATGTCCAGTGTCAACGAAAAAAATATATAAAAATCAAATAAATTACTGCGCTTAAAACCGTTAAACGGAGTTTTATTATACATACAAGTCGCGAAAACTTAAGAAAATATTATATTGAAACCCATTAAATATGTAGTTATTGCTTTTATAGCGAAAAATATATCAAAGAGAGTTGAATAAATTACAATACTTCAATGTAGTAAAATGCCTAGAATTTAGTATGGTAAGAACGAGTATAGCTATCGGTTCTCCCGTGAAGGACGCATTTTAGGCGGTGTCCTCATTAGACGAACAGTGAGCGGCGTATCAATCACTAACTCAATGTTGAGTTATCAGCGAAGTTGTAACGTATTAGCCGCAAAGCGCTTGCGAGGGAATGTAAACAGTTCTTAGATCATATAAGACATGTTTTATCTTAATGGCTGCGGCGTCGCTCACCGAATGAGTCGGCAAACACAATGCTGCGACCTGCGTACATAACGCGGTGTACGGACACTCACATTTAAAAATTATAGGGAGGCAAAATGGAAGCAAATAGTTAACCGCTCTTCGTTTAATGGGGACACGGCTTTAGTGTTATAACAAAATGCTTTTCATGTACAGATTTATGGTGTAAGAAAGAACCCTATTGTTTTTTTACGAGGGGAAATCCGAGTGAGGTCCATCAGCCGCGCAGGGAATCGCGGCCGGTGTGTGGGATTCGCCAAGTCTGGGTGACATTAGCACCGCCTGCAAGAAGTGCTATTGTCACACCACGGTCAGGGAAACCCATTCCAAAACTCCTCAATGTTCCTACCTTCGCCTTATGCTAGGGTTACGGGAAAAGCGGGGCGCTACAAATTCCGTGTCCCCTGGCAGGTCGGGCCCTATGGCCAAATCCACTGCCGGGGAAAAGCATAGCCTGCGGGGTCTTCGTAGTCTAATCCTGGCTTGGGGCGGTTTGAAACTCGCCCCACGGGAGGAGAGATAAGCGCGCGCGGAGCACGACGCGCTCTCCTCTCGAAAGTGTTAGCGGCGGATAGGGAATCCTTCCCCAAGGGCCTACCCGCGCCGTCCGCTCACAGCAGGCGAAGTTCGAAAGTCACCCTCCGGCGCCGGCGTGTCCTCCTTCAGAGGGAGCGGAGCAATGACGTACCCTCTCGCTTCCGCTCTGCTTCCTCCTTGATAAGCCTTACGCGCGAGGAGACGGCGCCCCATCCGGGTTTGCTCCCGACCATGGCCCGAACCACGGCTAGGTGCGAAAGGTTTTTTTTTTTTTTGGACTTGACTATGTTGTTGGTCCGAAGACCTTACAACTTTACCGGGGTTTTTGGGGCGAGTGCCTTCGCGAAGCGAAGGCGCTCGAGCCCGGGGGGGCAACTTGCTCGAGGGAGCTCCCTAAGGAGTTTTACCTCGGCTGAACTGTTGCCATGAGAGGGGGATGAATTTAATGATGGCCACCATAGGGCGACACAAAGCACTAATTGAGAACGGGCGACGGGTAATATAAAGCCCGAGGGGAAGGATTCCGGCGGGCCGGGATCGGTGGTTTGCGGCGGCCTACGCTATCTTACTGCCGTTTCGCAACGTGTTATGGCTGGGAGAGAAGAAACGGCGAAAGAAACTTCCCAGCAACACGCCTAGTCTATCCTGTGGGGGGGGCTATGTCTCCTAGCGTCCCTCGCAGGGACGTGGAGAGATCTTGATTGGCGGCGCCTGAGACGCCGCCGTCTGTGTCTGTCTGTCCGTGCCTGCCAGCCTGCCGTCCTAACCGCGGGCGGGCTGATCCGGGCCAGCCGTTTTGTGATAACGTCGACCCTGTCCGTGAGGACGTTACGCGGTCGTCGCACGAGAGCCTTTCGCCGAGGCTTATAATCGGACGCGGACACGACGAGTGGATTTCGATGGTGCGGCGCGAGATCGAAATACTTACGCGAGAGCGACGTAATGTAGTTTTTGATGGAGGGAAGCTCCAGATCGCGGTGGAGGTCGACGTTACGCATATAGAGGGGAGCACCGACGGCTCTGCGCATGAATTTGTTTTGCACGATTTGCAATTTATCTAAAAGGGCAGGCTTGGCATGGCCGAATACCACACTCGCGTATGTCATGATCGGGCGGATGCATGTTTTATACAAAGTAAGCTTGTGTCTGAGGGACATTTTGCTTCGTTTGTCTATCATGGGTGCTAAACGACCCATCACAAATCGCGCTCTATTTCGGATTATAGTGATATGCTCGTTGAAGCGCAAGTTCCGATCTAGGGTGACACCCAGGTATTTGGTGTACTTTTCCCAGGGAATTTGTTGTTCGTAGAGCGAAATGGTTTTTAGGCGAAGGCAAGCGCGTTTGGGGGAGCGAAGCGTGCCCGCTGAAAAGAACATTGCTGCGCTTTTCTCCGGGTTTACTTCTATCCTCCATTTGCGAAACCATTCGCCTAGCTCTGTGACAGCTGCCTGCAGCCGGACGCAAGCCATTTGTCGGTTTTGATCTGATGTATAGAGTGCGGTGTCATCCGCGAAGAGGGCCAACTCCACATCTGGAGTTTTTGGGATGTCGCTGGTGTACAGCGTGAAGAGTAGTGGCGACAGAGCCGAGCCCTGTGGTACACCGGCTGTGAGTGGGTGAGGGGACGAGCGAGTTCCCTCCACTCGAAAACGGAAGCTACGACCTAGGAGGAAGTCTCGCAAGATGAGCACGAGTCTGTCTGGCACACCGAACTGGTACAGCTTGTAAATCAAGCCGTTGTGCCAGACCTTGTCGAAGGCTTTTGCTACGTCTAGAAACAGTGCGGCTGTTCCTATAGGGCGGGGGCGATGGGCAAAGTGAGATAATATGTGCTCCGTGATGCGGTGCACCTGTTGGACGCATGAGTGTCTGGCACGGAAGCCAAATTGCTCATCGGGTATTAGATGTTTGCTGAAGGCAAAATCTCTAAGTCGGGAGAGGATGACCCTCTCGTAAAGCTTGCTGAGTGCGCTCAGTAGGCTGATTGGACGGTAGCTGGACGGTTTATTAGCCGGTTTTCCCGGCTTGTGAATACCAATGACATCTGCCTCCTTCCAGATCGCGGGGAAGGAGCAGTTTGTTATGGCGGCATTAAAGATGCTCACCAGAATTATAATTAGATGGGCGGGTAGGAGTTTTAAAACGCGATTGTTGATGCCATCGGTCCCTGGGGCCTTTCGTGGTTTGAGAGACTTGATCAGATCTTGCACTTCTTCGACTGTGACCGGGTCGAGTGTGGTTTCCGCTGGTAAGGAGGATCTACGTTCGACCTCGGAGTCCACCTCCGTCAGGTGTGACTGGTCGACGTTTTGCGTAGTGGGGGAGCATTGAAGCTCTAGACTCTGAGCAAGGCACTCGGCTTTCTCCTCGTCATCGAACGCCTCGGTGTTGTCGGCTCTTTCTAGCGCGGGTATGACAGTAAGGGTGTCTGATTTGAGAGCTCTAGCCAGCTTCCAGTACGCCTGGTGAGTTGGTTCGATATCCCTCAACGTTCTGTCCCAACGTTGTTCCCTGACTTCCCGGATACGTAGTTTGACCTCGCGCTCTAGTTCGCGGAGTCGGATTCTGTTATCCTCGGTGGGATATCTGTCATGAGCTCTGGAGGCGGCTCTCTTTTCCCTCAGCAGTACCCTCACCTCGTCCGGCAGGCATAAGTGGCGGTCATCCTCCACTGGCACCTGCCTGGACGAGTTCCGCACTGCGGATTGAAGGTGGCTGGTGAGGGCTTCGATCGCCCTCTCCGTGTCTTGGCGGGACCCGATGTGATCTGGGATGCGGTCCAGGTCTTGTGAGCTGGTTGCCTTGAGGAGGTCCCCAAGTCTCAACCAGTCCACAGAGGTCCTAGTTTCAGATGTCTGGTCTGTCTGTGGTCCTAATCTAAGGATAACCGGACGATGGTCCGAGTCTATATCGTCCATCGTTTCGATCGAATGGAACTGAAGAGTTACGCCCCTCAGTAATGCTAGGTCGAGAGTGTTTGGGGTCCCCCAGTCGCGGTTGGGGGGATATCTTGTGGGGGTCATGGGCGTTAGTATATCAAACAAAAGATTGTCTGATATATTTATTAGGGCTCTGCCATTGGTGTTAGTGGTATTGCAATTCCACTGCTCGTGTTTGCAATTCAGATCTCCGGCTATTATAACAGCCGGGCCTAGGTTGAATAGGGCTTCTAGGTCTTTTTTAATAAGGGTTTTTTGGCATGCGAGGTATGCTGAGACTATGACTAGAGGTTGGTGGCCAGTCATTGCTAGTCTGCAGGTGGATACCTCCATACCTTCTAGTGGAGGGGTGACTACAGGCATGCAGTGTAGAGATCTCCTGAAATAGATCAGGGTGCCGCCACCACGGCCTACCCTGTCATGTCTAGTGACCCGATAGTTAGAGATCTTTGGATCTCTATTACTCGGTTTCAGGAAGGTCTCCTGTACTAGTAGTATATCTACTTGATTGGTAACCAGGAAGTCATGGACCAAGTCGCGCTGGTTTCGAAGGCCGTTGGCGTTATAAGTCGCCAGAGTCAATGAGCGTGGTTTATTTCTACCTACATGCGCCATTTGTTACCGGTAACAAGAATTTGTACTAGGTTGTTTAGTTACAACGATCTAAGTATTTGGAGGAGGTACGCGTGATCCATTTCGATCACGAGTTGATCCCGGAGGGAGGGTTGAGTTGACTCTGAAACTTGTCTCAGTTTCCGAGCCAAGAGTTGGACCTCTTCCAGGTCGAAGGGCAAGTTCTTGGCGAATTTAGTCGCCAAAGCTAAGTCCTCCGCTATAGAGTGGTGGGCCGATGGCCCAGAAGGTGCCTTAGAAATGGGGGCGGGGGAGAGGGTGGCCGAGGGTAGGCCGGCCATAACTGGGGCACGCGTCCTCAACGGAGGAAACGCTTCCGTCGTGGGAAGACCCGTCCAGTGGTTTACCACTGGAGGGGGGGCCGCCACGAATGCGGGTTTGTTCGGCACTTTTCTAGTGCCTTTTTAGGCATTGCCCTTTCCGACCTTACGTTTGGGTCGGGGGGCGGCAGGGCAGCCTCTGTAGTTAGCAGGGTGACCCGCTTGGCCGCAGAGGATGCAGCTGGGTGGCTCCGGGGAGTCTCGGGTGCGAGTGCACTCCGAGGTCCCGTGGTCGCCCAGGCACTTGACGCACCTGGGACGGGATTGACAATGAAGGGCAGAGTGCCCATAAAGTTGGCAGCGATGACACTGCCGTAGTGTATGTTTTTCGTGTGGACGTTCCACACGAAGGCCAGAGAGGCCACAGACCTTCTCAAGTTCGAAGATCTTTTTCCCCTCTGGGGAGAGGTCGAGGACAACCAATACTAGGTTTAGAGGCGACTTTGTGGCGTCGCCTCTGTGCATACGGTGCACTTCGTGCACTGGTAGGGCTTGGGACTTAAGGTCCTCTAGAATGTAGGAACTTTCAATTTCCTGAGGAAGTCCGCGAATTACAGCCCGAAGGCGTTTTTCTTCTGGCAGGGCGTAAGTGTAGTAACCGATTTTACGGTCACATAATAGAGTAGTTAGGGCGCGGTGGTCACTTGAAGATGTGACCATAACTTTGATGCCGTGTTGGGTATCACGGGCCTCTTTTATGGAGATTGCCTTACCTGGCAGTTCCTTAGCGAGTTGAAGCCAATGAGCTTTCTCGCGGATGATCAGGGGTGGCGGCGGGCGCTGTGAAGGTGGCCCAGGGCGGCTGGAAGCTGCCATTGTCGGTTTTGTGCCCGCAGTGGGGGCGGGGTTGGGGGGGACCTCCCTCTGGGTCTTACGTTTTTTACTACGATTGACGGTTATGAAACCGTCATCGTCTTCGCGGTCTAAGGGGATATTCGCGGGAGGCGCGACATCCATGGGGGTAATTTCATCGGCTGGTGTAAGAGGGGCAACCCTGAGGTATTGCGAACCTTCAGTGGTTAAGTCGATTTCTCGACGAGAATCGATTACGCGATGGATGGGCGAACGCGAACGCGATGTCGTCGAACTCGCGGAGCTCGAACGCGGTTTTCCCGGTGTGGGACCGCGAGAAAACGAGGCGCGCGATTTTGGTGCCACACGGTGGGCGTCGTTGAGCGGGGGTGCGGGCGGCGGGCGCACCGGTAACACGGCGGGTACGGACGCGGGGGGCGCGGGCGCTGCGGTAGAGCGCAGGTGGTCTGCGGCATGTGCGGCTGCGGGGGTCGCGGGGGGTGCGATGGTCGCGGCAGATGCGGGCGCGGGGAGGGGGGCCTGCGCGGGGGCCCTTTGCACGTGTGACTCGCGGGACACAGGTTTCTCGGAATTAAGTTCCGAGATAACAACGGACGCCATTGATTGGGACTCCGGAGTCCTCAAAAATTGGTCGAGTGCTTGAGGGAATTGCTGTCGTAAAAACGACAGCAAACCCTCTAACAGCGACGGAGAGGCCTCCACGCCGTCCATTGTCCCTGAGGGGGACGAACGATTTGGTGGAAAAACCACCTGATGATGCACTTTTCACTGCACTGTCACAGAAAAAACACAGATCGACCGGGTGAACGAACGAACACAACGAACACGAATAACGGACTGCCGAGGCGGAACGGGAGACGTGCGCGCGCGACGAACGACAGCGGGCGAATGAGGTGCGAAAGGACTAATACGGTAAAGGCGATGAGTTACGGCGCTGCTCTGTTCTGGCGGGGCACACCTGGAGGGTGTGCAGCGCCGTATCCTCGTCGCCCGTCTGGAAGTACCTTATTATAAAACAATATGATGCAACGATCAGTTGGGAGCGTGCCGTCCAATCATTGCCACTTTTGGTCTTATGCACACGTTGTTACGTGTTTACCACAAGTAGGTTAGGCTTTCGTGAATTACAAGAACTAAGTATAAACACATGTTTGAAAGGACGTTCTTTCCAAATTAAAATGTATTTTAGAATGCACTAGGCGTTAGTGGAGTCCGACATTAAAATATTGAATATAGCACGTCATAATTTATTTACACCTAATTTAATGTATTGCGATTATTTACAATTTCCAGCACCGGTTTAAATGCTGGACATATAATTAAGAACGATTTGAAGTTCTAGAGGTATTTTTTATTTAAATCGTGTCATACACAGAGATGTGTATGTGTGTGATGTACCTTCTGAGAAGCAAGTAGTTATGTTATAAAATAGCCACATTAATAGAGCAACGTGGCTTAGGAATAAAGAATAAAATCGGTAACTATTTTTTTTCACGTTTTATTTATTTTTCCAAAGTAACACATTCAATTAGTACTGAAGCTGGACAAATAAATAATTAAGAACGATTTATTAAACTGCTCGGGAATCGTTTTGTATGACACTCACATTTAAAAAATCACAATAATATGTACATGTATGTGCTCTGTTGTTCATGCCTACCCCGCAAGGGAACTGGCGTGAAGTTATGTATGTACAATAATATGTAGCGCGAGAAATTTAAAAAGCAATTTAATACATTTTTAACTAAAATTAATAGTTAATAGCATATCCACGGCTTCTAATTACTGCTTTAGTGTTCAAACACGTTGACTCGCGGGCGCGGTCGCGAAATAACAAACATGTGGCGTAATATCCAAGTGTTCACGTTGCGAAATGCACGCGCGGTCTAAGTAGCGGGCAAGCTAGCGACTGGCGCGCGCGTTTCGCTCGCGGCAATAACAAACGCATGAGTTGTATGCGTGTCTTCACGTCGAACTAGCGGCGAAGCGCGCGATTCACTAGCGACGTCAGGTAAGTTCAACCAGTATGAACGACAGAGTACTTTATATATACGGGTATAGAGTCAACAGTCATAATATATATACTAACGCACTTTATCGGTATATGACACAATACAACGGCAAAAACCGTCCAGGGCGTCCAGTATTATTTTGATTTTTATATTAGACTTGGAAATTGCGGGAGTTAATAATTTAACTATTGCAATTCCCAAAAGCCTTTTCAAAAAATGTTAACGAACCTTGTTTGAATTTGAATTACTGTTATTATGTATCCTGATAAAAAAATGATAATTAACTATGTTTTTTTTAAACTCACCTTATAGTTACAAATAGTCGTTCTTCGGGCTTTATGCTTTCATGAAAACTTGTGTCTTTTGAAATCTCACTCCTTATTAAATCCAATACATAATCAAAATAGTTAACAGTCATCCTGGTATATCAAATAAATCTTGAAGGATGATCTCTCAAATTACTAATATATATAAAGTATGAAATTCACCATACCGTTCTCTTTCTTAATTAATTTCGTGCACACCAATTCTAATTTTTATCATCTCCCACTTTAGATATGAATTTTCAGTTAAAAATAAAAGATCGTCGTCCATATTTTCTATCTCTGAAAACACAAAAACTCGCGCAAACGCCTGGCGGCCAATGTGAACACGAACTCGCTACGTCTACCGCGCCCGCCACCGCGCCCGCGAGTCTATGTGAATGAACACATACACCGGCGAGGCATTGACTCTATTAATTTTTGACATTTCGCAAGAGAAATAGAGTTCCATTCTTCTAAAAAAACGTCGTACAGCTCTCTTAAATTCCCACACTTTTTTCTTTACTTCGAACCACAGATTCTCTATTGGGTTTAGATCTGGGCTGTTAGCTGGCTAGTTTAAGACAGAAACTGATTGCGCTGTAAGAAATTCCTTTACGGTGCGTGTAGTGTTCTTTGGATCATTGTCATGCTGGAATGTCCAAATAACCGGTAGAACGTCTTCAGCATAAGGTAACATTGTTTCTTCCAGTATATTTTTGTATTGGAACTGATCCATGTTACCTTCTATCAACTTTACAGGTCCAACACCATGTCCAGAAAAGCACCCCCAAATGTTCACATTTCCCCCACCGTGCTTTAATGTAACTTTCGTGTACATAGGGTCGAATACTGTATTCGGGGGACGTCGTACATATCGTTTTCCATCAGAACATACTCTGTTTATTTTCGTCTCGTCAGAAGAAAGTACATTTTTCCACTGTCGCACAGTCCAGTTTTCATACTTTCTCGCAAATGCAAGCCGGGCTTGCCTGTGGCAAAGTTTCAACATGGGTACCTTTCTTGCTATCCTACCGTGCAATTTTTCTTCTACCAAACGTCTTCGAATGGAGCGTGCTGAGATTGCTGAAGGGTTGTTTTCACCAAAATATTCTTTTCTCGGCTCATTGGACCTTTTAAAAGGATTTTGTTTTGCCATACGAACGATGTTTCGGTCATCTCGAAGAGTTGTTTTTCTCTGTTTAGGTACACGTGGAACATTCGAAGTAGTTTGATACGTAGCAAAATGTTTTACAGCGTGGAAAACCATCGTTTTTGAACATTGCAGATGGTCGGCTATCTTTTTATAAGACCAATTCTTCCGGCGAAATTTTATTATTACTTCCCTTGTAGATTTATCACAACTTTTATTTTTTCCCATTGTTTTTTCATAAGAAGCAATCACTTTTAATCTTTTACAAGCACTAAATGGCGCCAAAATTATACAAACAGTAATTCAGTGTTCTCTATTTAAATTTGAAGAAAGGTATAAACTATTTAGCGTTCTTAATTACGTGACCAGCCAGGAAATAGGAATACTATGTGTAGAAGTAGTGTAAAAAGTTTTTCTATTTATTTTTAGTTAATCATATCAATGAATAAAGCGGTATTATGGAAAAGTTTTACGATATCGAGAGAAATAAAAAAATTGCATTCACTTAGTTTTGCGTCTTAGTTTGAAAAAAATCTTCACTTTAAATCAGCGTTCTTAATTATATGACCACCACTGTATATATGATCTAAGTAAGTATCTTATCTTGACCATACCTTAGAAATTTAAGACATTTTATCTACTGAAATAGAAGCGTGTTTGAAAATAAGGTAGAAGATATCTTTACATATCAAGATTTAAAATGTTAAGCACTTCATATAATAAGGATAACACAGAAATCAGAAAAGGGAAAAAATCGGAAAACATACCGTTGCGCATTGTTGTTTACGCGTACGCCTCGAGTTACGGTTGCAAATTTCACATAAATCATCAATAATAATAAGATTATTTACTGCTTTTCGCCGACATTCCCTGCAGCGTAGTGTTGGACGTTCCTGAAAAAAATAGCAGTGTGCAATTCGTTTCATAAACTTTTTCGGCTTGGGGACTTTTTTACGTGCATACAGCGTTCAGCATACAGCAAAAGACGATTCTGAATCAAAAAAATAAAGGCGCCAGGATACCATACCATGCCTCTGTCCTTAATCCCTACAGACTGGCAAGAAATTACTTACATAATATTTACCACTACAGCGCTGAATAGATTATGAACAGGGCTGCAATATATTAGGTTGGGGAAAAAGCTTCTTCGCATTTTGTATAAAAATTCAAAAGGTTTTTTTATAAAGTTTATTTACATTTGACTAAAGTATGTAGGTGCCACTTTGTTGGATAACTTTTTGCCATCTTATAGGTAGAGACGTGATCCCATTGCTATAAAAATTTTGGGGCTTCTGATCAAAAAACCGCGACAAGTGGTTTTGGCAGTCCTCTCGTGATGTTAATCTGACGCTGCCTAAGGAATTCTGCAGAGACCGAAACAGGTAAAATCTGAAGGTGCAAGGTCAGGACTATACGGCGGATGCATTAACACCTCCCAGACAAACTCTCGTAATTTTTGCTGAGTGACTAAAGATGTGTGAGGTTATCATGGTGAAAAACCACACCCCTTCTGTTGATTAATTTCGGCCGCTTTCTCTCAATTTTTTGCTTTAATCTCATCAGTTGTGCGCAGTACAGTTCAGAATCGATGGTCCTGCCTGGCGGTAACAGCTCATAATGAATAATGCCCTTCCAATCCCACCATACACACAGCATCACCTTGTTGCGAGTTAACCCGGGTTTCGCCACAGTCTGTGAAGCCTGACCGGCCTTTGACCACGATCTTTTTCGCACGTTCTTGTCGTACGTGATCCACTTTTCATCAACAGTTATCAGCTTCTTCAAAAATGGTTCGGTTTCATTACGTCGTAATAAAGAATCACGAATGAGTACACGGTTCATTAGGTTTCTTTCAGTGAGCTCATGAGGCACCCAAATATCGAGCTTTTTTGTGTACCCAGCTTTTTTCAAATGCGCCAAAACCGTTTTGTGGTCAATTCCCAGTTCTCCAGCTACATCGTAACTACTAATATGCCGATCTTGCTCCACTTTTTCAAAAATGGCATCAATTTTGTCCGTAACAGGGCGACCAGAGCGACGTGCATCTTTGATATCAAAATTTCCGGATTGAAAACGCTTAAACCAAATTTGCGCTACTCTCACAGATACTGCATTAGGTCCATTTACATTACAATTTTTTTTCGCGGCTTGTGATGCATTTTTACCTTTTTTGTAGTAAAATTTTAAAATATCGAATTTCTTCATTAGATTCACTCATTTTAACAATAAGAAAAACAAATTGAAATCACTCATTTTCTTAATTTGAATTTGGAATTGTCTTCTTTAAAATTAAAACTTTTTAATGATACCAAAACCAGCCAGATACAAATGGTATATAGCCAAAGAGATCTTATTACAAGTTCATACATACTATATGCGAAAAGACTTTTTCCCCAACCTATTATATATATATATATATATATACTAGGACATTCCCGGGACACAAAGTACCGCAGTATTTTAAAAAAAGAATGTAAGATTTGTTATCGTTTTATAAGAAAACTGTGTCGGAATAAGCTAATTTTTATGCACCCGAAAAATTACGCTTGGGTTATTGTTGTCAAGTACCTAATTAAATTTATTACTTGCTAAAACGACTCTGATGTATTTAATGCCATTTTAACTAGAGCATCATAATTATTAGGTAGGTTGTTGTTACATTTTACTCCGATGGCAGTAACCAGGGTTACCAGATTTAGAATATCAGATGGCTAATGCTTAGATTATCATAAGCTTAGATCATATAAACATAAGGTTAACATTTAAGGCGTCCTTGTTCAAATTGTTATTTTAAGTGAGAATCGGTGAGATACAGATTATGTACCTATTAGATTCTTTTTCCATGGTATTTCGTAATATGTATTTTTTATTACTTTTTGCGTTAATCGCCTTACAAGGAAACATTAAAACAAACAAATTTTTAAATGTGAAATTTTTTTATTCACGTATTCCACTCAATGTGTAAATAGAAATTAATTGATTCTAAAATGTAAAATAAATCAAAAATTCTATATAAAAAAAGTAAAATATAAAAACCGTGCTTTAACTTTTAACTAGTATTATACCTTTGTAGATATTACTGCATCGAGGGAATATAATAATGTAAAATAACTTACATCGCCTGACCAAGCGCAACCCATGTCGAAGTTCTTCTATCAAATTATCACTCTACTTGGAAATGAAAAAACACTGTAAAAAGTAATAAACCTTCTGAAAGCTAAAGGGCTATATAAACATAAAAAAACACAAAGTGAATCACAATTTGCTACACCCTTAGGCCTCAGGTTTATAAACTACCTGCCTACCTACTATAACAGTTACACGAGAGTGAGATAAAACATTTGTAAAAAAAGTAAAGTTTCGGCAAATGTGGTCTAGTGTCGTAACTTTCCTATTATAGTAATGTACTCTGGTCGTAACTGTCTATCAATTTAATCCATACTTTGATTCGATATTTTTACAAGCTTTTATTTACCTTGCAATGGGTGTACCTTGAATGATGAATGAATCTTGCAAGTTAAATTTGACCAACTTCCCGGTTTCCGATTGAGCTGAAATTTTGCACGTATATGTATATCGCGTGACAATGCAATAATATGGTACCATGGAGCTGATCTGATGATGGAGTCGGAAGGTGGCCATAGGAACTCCTGTACTAAACAAGATAGACCCGTCGTGTTTGGGCTCGTTTTACTTGTCTTGGATAGCACTCTGCTGCTACATGATATTCAGGATCTCAAGAGCTTGTATTTAAAAACCTTTTTACAAAAGCTTATTTGCATCTATGTTCTTTCATAAGGGTCTTTAGAATGTGTGTGCATTATGAATGTCTGTAAATATGTCATAAAACTTAATTTAAATAAAAATTTTAATGTATGTAATGTGCTTTCGGCAACAGGGTATTAAACATAATAATGCTTTTTTACCAGAAAATAGGATATTATACGTGAGATACGGATATAAAGCTTTTGCAAAATAGTCCATGGTTTAACGCGGTTTGTGAATCCTGACGTTTCTTGCTAATGAAAATAAATTGTGTATATATTTTTATTTATTTGAATGTATTATAATTTTGTTTTCAATAACTTATAAATTTTCTCTTTGTTTAAGTGAATTGTAAGAATTATTTTATGAGAAATAAAGTTCTTCAACCATAGACGAATTTACATTGTTAATCCATGTCTTTAACCCGAATATTCACTCTTCAAAGCTTCCATCTTTATATAGATGTTATAAAAATGAACTTAACGCCAGCAAAACTTCGTTAGGTTTGCCACGACGACGTATTTGTTAAATTGTTTTAGTGAATTGCAACGATGGCACCAAAAAACGCAACCAGAGCACCACCATTTTGACTATAATCGTCTATCCCACGGTCATTTATCAGGATAAAAAGTATTCTTATAATTGTTTTATTTAAATTCGTTGAGTAGTTTATACGTGATGTTCTACCACATAGACAAACATTCTGAATATCTGGAATGTCCTGGTTCGAATTACCCCCTTGAAATTTCCCAATTTAAATTTATTGTACTTACAATCTTGACCTAAATTGATTTATTACAGGTATATTATAGATGAAAAATATTTTTCCCGCGAATAATATAAGAATTGCTTTTGAATTTTGATTTCATACAAGCAGAGCAGCGGATATGCAGTTACGAGTAATTTGAACAATAAATAACAATTATTATTAATAATAACGATGTGTGTGTCGGTACAACACTATATGAATCATGAACATTTGCCATCTTGCTTGAGTTTTTGGGGGGAATTGAAAGGAGATGTTGTGCTGTGTAGTTTTATTTTCTAAAAATTACTCTAAAATGAACAATAGTTGTAGGATATTGATAGATTTTGAGTAGTAATTATGTGTTTTGTGAGAAATGTGAACTGTATAGTCAAATGTGGCCTTTTAAGTTGTCACAAGAACTCCGTTGAATGGCACTAGCTGATTACCTACAGTTCAACTGTGCTACACATAGGCTTAAGAAAATGAAGAAACTATCTTGTAAACTAAGACCTGGCGTAAAGGCCTAGCTGCCAAGCCATAAACCTAAATAAAAATTGCTATCTTGCTCAAATACGTATACGTGTGGGTACTTCCCCATTTAAAGTGGATGAAGTTTCAATTTTCAGTTCCGCAAGGGAACTGGCGTGAAGTTATGTATGTATGTATGTATGTAAGTTTCAATTTTCAAGCACTTCATAGTTGCATAACTTGTGTCAAAAAATACAACAGTGCACTTGCATTATTTTGTTTTTAGAAGTAAAGTTACAATTAAAATGGCAACCAAAATCCATAAATTTGGTGGAGATATAACTTATTTACAAACCCATTTGTTAGAACTTTTTAATGTTTTATTTGCAGCTGTATTTAAGAATGAATAGCTACTAAATCGGACCTCAAAATTGGAATGACTTAATACTTATTTTTTTAGTTTTTGTCCCATCTTTAGCGTGGAAGAAAGAAGGAATACTCTTTCAATGATCCAAGGTCAAATAATGTTCAAAGATCTGTAGCAACATACTACAGATCTTAGATCATATATTATGTTATATCTCAATGCTACAGATCTTCGTTTTTTTTACAAATTATAGGGTGCGCGATGGACTATTTCCATAAATATATTTTTGTCCCTGTTTTATATCTACCTAATTAATAGATAGGTAACGACTATTATGTATTGAAGATCACATACCAAATCTTATTAATTTGCTTACTTAAATATTTAATGTAGCTGATTATGCTTCAACTTTAAAAATGATCTTTAGTTGTTAAATTATGTATACGCGTGTCAGTATTATTTCTAAAGTTATTCAAGTATTTGTGCAACTAAAAAGTAGAAAATATCATTTTTTTACAAAAACAAAGCCGACTTCAAATTAAAAGCAAAAAATAAATATTTCTACATCTTGAAGTCGATGCCAAGTAAAACATAAAAAACAACTACAAAATTGCAAAATACACCGACGATGTTGTAGAAAATATTTATTTTTACTTTAAAGTGAGACTACAGTTTACCACATCGACCAAATTTCCAAATTAACCAAAATGACGAAAATCGAAAATCACAAAAAACCTATCCTACTTTCTGCGATAACGTTTACATAAATCTATCTCAAAACTTATCCAATTATCCGGGATGAAAAGTATACCTTGTCCACCCTCGGTATTACATATATACCGAATTTCAACCAAATCGGTCCAGTAGTTTTTCCGTAAAAGCATAACAAACAGAGAGACAAATATATTTTTATCCCGGAAACTATCCCATTTTTCGGAATAAAAAGTATCCTATGTTCATCCTCGACATCGAAAATAGATATATACTGAGCTTCAGTCAAATCGGTCCAGTAGTTTTTCCGTGAAAACGGAATTGACAGAGTTACTTTCGCACAGGGAAGCCAGTTTTGTTTTCTGCTGTGCGGCAGAAGCGCTGGTAGAATTTCAAGACATGCCGGCGACATGACGACATCATACGTCGGGCTCCTGTCAGCGCTGGCGTTCCAGCAGTCCTGGAACCAATCGGCCTGATAAGCCACGATAGCAAGGGACCCGACACCATGACTTTGATTCCTTAGAGCATGGGCCGGCCACTGGCGTGGGATGTTACCGATGTTAATACACTAGCGCCTTCCCATCTCCAAGAGTCCGAAACCGGGGCCGGACGCACTGCCACCTCTGCCGAATACCTCCAACGGTGCAAATATGTGACCCTTAGAACAGCGTACATATTTGAGCCGTTTTGGGTGGAGACGTTCGGTGCGTGAGGGCCAAGTAATAATATAATAATAATCGGCAGACAAACACACATATTGTATATCCCCAAATTAAGCAAGTTACGCTTGTGTTATGGGTAATATACAACGTATTATTCTGGGCCCGATCCCAGACAGACCATAGTAAATAACGGAGAAAATACGTTTCCGAAATTTACTATACCAGGAATCGAACCCGGAACCTCCGCGTTGCAGTGAGGTACGCCGGCAAAGCCCTGCTCAACCACAGAGGCCGTCACGCCAATGGACTTTGTAAAAATATTGAAAAACGGTTGATCGACGCCCCAGGTGACCGAAGTTTGGGTCTTACCTCGCCCAGTGTCATTCAGCGAGGTAACGCTGTCGGCCTTTTAGGTACCTTACGACAGCAGTTTAGTCGGGCTGGACCGAACTTAGTTATAGTGTATATTTTTATATTTGTTAGGTTTTTTTGTTTTAATTTATATGTATTAGTTTTATTTTAGATAAGTTCTTTATGTGTATTATAGTTTCTCGCTTATTTATGTTAGTTTTATTTAAAATAATTAAGCCTTGTATTGTTATAAGCTAAGTTTATAAGAAAAACCTTTTTATGATATGTTAAAACACATCGTTACGTTGATCTATGGTAATCATGGCTAAGTCCATAGATAATAATAATTATGCTGTCATTCTGGCGGCAATCCTAAAATTATTAGTTAATTTGTAACAAAAAAAAATGATTTTCTACATCGTGTCATTTTGTAGTTGTGATGAGCCTGAACAGAAAGCCGGCTATGAAAGCGATGCGTTTCCAAGTGCAGATCAAGTATGGGGCATGATAGGAACTATTCTCGCCACACTCGCTTGCTGGGTTTTGTATAACAAAGTATGTAGAAACTTCGTACATACAAGTCTATCTGGTATTATATTAGTAGAGATAATTATAAACATTAAGAATTGTTCTTAAATTAATTTTCATGTTAGTTGTTTCATGATAGTAGCCTTACAGATATTTTTAACTCTAGCAGTATAGTTGTAGTGTACTATCAAAACTCTTTGTTACTTTCTTAGAGATCTATATTGATGTGTTTAAAAATAACTTATAAGTAATTCTGACATTGTTATTCGTACTGCAAATTTTAATGAAATAAAACCAATGATTCTTGGTTTGTAGTTTAGTATATTGTCAATTTATTTCATTAATAAAAACGCAGTAAGAATAAAATGGCTTCATTAGCGGGATTACTTAGACCAGAAAAGCTTGACACTGATCTCGATCTTGCTATCGAGAATAAGGATGATCAGGTATCCGATAGCACTAAACTGAAGATATTGCTTAACAATATATCTCCAAATATATACTCATTCATAAGAGAATATAAAGACTACGCGAAAGCTATAAAAATAATAGTCGACATTTACCTAAAGCCTAAAAATGAAATTCATGCTCGATTCTTGTTGACTTCTGCCAAGCATAAACCCGAAGAGACAGTGGGAGATTTCTTACGAAATTTACAACAGTTGTCCTTCAACTGTAATTTTAAATCTGTCACTGCCGAAGAATATAGAAACGAATATGTGCCTGATGTTTTTATCGCTGGTATACATTCTCAAAGAATTCGAAAAGGCTGTTGGAAAACCTAGAAATAAGTTTAGAAGAGGCTTATAATCAGGCGACGTCTCTTGAAATGGCTGAGAAGAATTCGAATGATTTCAAAAGCAACCCTACACATTCTGCTATGGACCTCAATCAGCTCGAAGATATCAGTCTACAGAGCAACAGTCCCAATTTAGCTACAACGCCATCACGCAAACGCTGCTTTTCCTGCCGTGGAAACGTTCACCAAAGAATTAAATGTCCAGCATTCCGTGCCACTTGTCAAATTTGTGAAAAGAAGGGCCATTTTGCAATAGTTTATAGAAGCAGCGATACGACAATTAAGCCGGTTAATAATGCCATAGTAGAGTCATGCGATGAAAGCCTGTCAGCAATTCTAGCAGCATGGCCAGCTAGTCTGCGAAGAAGTACGGTATCTATTACTGTTAATAACCATAAAGCTGATGCTTTGATAGATAGCGGAAGTTCAACGCGTTTTATCAACAAGGATTTCGCTCAGTTACTAAGTCTAAAACGCTATCCCTGGAAACAAACACTAAAGAAAAATTCTACACATGTGGATGGATATTGCACTGCTACTATAAAACTGAATGAACACATCTACAAACATAAGCCTTTAGATATCTTAGAGGACCTTTGCGCTGACATAATAATTATTGAACATGATATTTTACAGAGTCATTCGTTCGTATAGATAGAGTTCGGTGGCCCAGCTAAAACTTTAAAATTTGTAATGTTGCAGCGGCTACGGTACCCCCAGTTACACTTTTTTCCAACCTTTCATTAAACGTGAAACCCATTGCTATAAAATCAAGAAAATATTCCGAATCTGACAGTCAATTCATAAAAGAGGAGGTCGCTAAACTTCTAAAGGATCGTGTCATCGAACCTAATAACTCACCTTGGGGAGCTCAGGTCTTACTGGAGGTACGACACATCGTAAACGTCTCGTCATTGACTATTCGCTAACGATTAACAGATTTACCGAACTGGATGCATATCCATTGCCTAATATAGAATCAATAGTTTCGAAGGTAGCAGAAAATAATTTTTTCAAACAAATTGATCTAAAAAGTGCTTACCATCAGGTACCAATTTTGACGAGTGAAAGGAAATACACAGCCTTTGAAGCATGCGGAAATTTGTACCAATTTATTCAGATACCATTAGGAGTTACCAACAGAGTTGCTGCTTTCCAAAGAACACTACAGCATATTATTTGTAAAGAAAAATTGATGGGCACTTATGCGTACCTCGATGACGTCACAGTCTGTGGAAAACAAAGGATGAACATGACCACAACCTAAAACAATTTAAAGAGGCTGCAACGAAGTATAACCTCACACTAAATGACGAAAAGTGTGTATACGGACAAGAATCCGTTTATTTGATCAGCTGAAAATTGCTGACACCTCAATTCAACCAGACGAAGAACGCCTACGTCCCCTAAGGAGCTTACCAATTCCTATAGATTCACAATCTCTTAAACGAGCTCTCGGCATGTTTGCACACTATTTCTAAATGGATTAAAAAAAATCGTAAAAGATCAACCCAAGAGTGATCAAAGATCAAACAAGAGTGACCGAGTTTCCTTTGAATGAAACTGCAATTAATTGTTTTCAGAAATTAAAGTCAGATATACTGAAATCCGCTTTAACTGTCGTCAATCCGAATGAGACATTCACCGTAGAGACTGATTCCTCTGAGCACTCTATCGCGGCTTCTCTCTCACAGAACGGTCGTCCGGTAGTTTTCTTCTCCCGTTCCTGACTCAGAACGTCGACATTCCTCAATTGAAATTGAAGCATGCGCTGTGGTAGAAACCTTGAGGAAATGGCGACACTATCTCATCGGAAGACACTCTGTCGATAACAGACCAACGGTCAGTTTCATTCATGTTTAACCAGTCTCATAATAGTAAGATAAAAAACGAAAAGATAGAAAGATGGCGCCTCGAGCTATCAAATTACAAATATGATATAATATATCGTCCGGGTAAGTAAAACGTTACAGCTGATTCTTTATCCCGTGTATGTTCGAGCATAACCACAAGAAGTCTGAACGAACTACATAATATTTTAGGACACCCGGGTATAGCGCGAATGACACATTGGGTGCGTTCTAAAAACCTACTATACTCGGTAGATGACATTAAACGAATGACTTCAGATTGTCGTATACGTGCCGAAATAAAACCTAGATTTTTTAGAAACCGTGGAGCTCTTATTAAAGCCATTGCACCTTTTGAACGACTAAATATTGATTTTGAAGGACCCCTACCTTCTACTACTAGCACGCGCTACATTTTAACGATGAGAGATGAGTATTCTAGGTTCCCATTCGCATATACATGTAAAGATTTGTCAGCGGCCACAGTCATAAAATGCCTAAAGGATTTATTCCTTACTTTCGGTGCTCCTCAATATATTCATTCGGGCCGCGGATCTGCTTTTATGTCTAATGAATTGCGGTCTTACTTAGTATCAAATGGTATTGCTTGTAATCGTACCACGCCATATAATCCACAAGGAAACGGCCAAGTAGAACGCCTTAACGGTACCTTATGGAAAACAATTAAATTATGCCTGAAGACGAAGAATCTTGACGTCACCTACTGGGAACATGTCTTATCGCCAGCTCTCCATTCTGTCAGATCATTATTATGTACGGCTACTAATGCTACGCCGCATGAAAGATTTTTTAAACATCCTCGACGAACGGTCGATGGAGAATCGTTACCAACGTGGTTCTTGCAGCCCGGTCCGGTATTAATACGAAACAATCAGAGACAAAAAAATACGATTCTGAGGTGGAAGAAGTGGAGCTTTTAGAAGTTAACCCTTCTTACTCATATGTGAGATTATCAGATGGGCGCGAAACTAGTGTCAAATAGACAACTCGCTCCTCTTCCACCATTAGGAGAGGAACAACTTGAATCTCAGGATCGCTCTGAGACTACAGAGGGAGACGGAACTTTAGAAACGGACAAGGAAAATGCAACGACCTCTCCTCGGCGATCCTCGAGGGAAAAGAGAGCCCCAGTTTGGTTTAGAGATTACGAAACCTGACGGCTGGGTGAATGTGGTGTACTATCAGAACTCTTTGTTACTTTACAAAGAGATCTACATTGATGTGTTTAGAAATAACTTATAAGTAATTCTGACATATTGTTATACTAATAAAACTACGTTTTAACGGTTTTAAGCGCGCTTAAAACCGTTAAAACGTTTTATTATGTTTACAAGTCGCGAAAACTTAAGAAAATATTATATTGTTATACTGTAAATTTTAATTAAATAAAACCAATGATTCTTGGTTTGTCGTTTATTATATTATGTCAATAGTATTTTCTTAAGTTTTCGCGACTACTGCCCAAAACAAAAACTACGTTTCAATGGTTTCGAGCACGGCATTGAAAAGTGGCCGAAACGTCGTAATAAAAATGAAGTAAAATGCCACGCCTAAAACCGTTGTTTTAGTTATCTAACAGTATAACTTTAAAAGTACGATTTTATATTTTTTTTCAGATAAAAATGAGAAGCAAGCGTTACCATGAGGTAAATCCAAGAATCCCGATAAGGCCCGCACGACCAAGTTCCGCCAATTACACGTCACGACGTTCATTTAGGACATAAAAACAATGTTATTTAGTAAAATTAAATCTTTATTAATTAATTTGTATAATTTCATATAACAAAATAGATTTTGATTCGATAAAAATTAAAAAAATGTTTTTCCTGCATCATTACACAATAATAAAATGTAAAGAATTTCTTAAAATCTATTTTGGAAGTCCCAAGGGAAGGAGTATTCGTATAAACTTCAGTCGATTTTTATACTAAAATATTTCAACATAAATATAAAAACCTGTTTCAACATATAAAATATTTATAATAAAATTTATGCTTTTAAAACAACCAAAATATATAGAAACTTGAAAGAGCATGTATTTATTGATAAAAGATTCAATAAAAATACTTATATATTGTAAAAAGTTTAGTAATGTTGATATTTAAGTAATATCTACTATTAAGTTAATTTTCCTTAATTGTAAAATAAGCTTAAACCTTATATGTCCTTCATGAATTAACTGTCCAGCTTTAAGAATAAGACTTATAACTAATATGGCTTTCATTAATTCAATAAGTATTATTAAATAAATACACAGTTTCGGGTGAGAATATCTTCTTGCAGTCCTGCAAAAGGTATTTGTATTCATCGTCCACACGTCCCCGTTTCAGAAGGTATACCAGTATGTACTGGTAGGGAAAGACGGGCACGTTGTGGCGCGCGAAGAATCGCAGCTTTATACGCTCGATCACCTTCAAGTCTACGAAGCAGTAGTCAGCAGTGCAACAACTGCCTGGTGTTCTAAACAAATGAATATGTTTAATATGAAAGCGGCCTTAATTGTACCTTCACATCCATTCTTTCACACCTAGTTTGTAAATAATAGGTTTAATTGATAACAGAATTCCAATAAATCTGATTTTCGTCCCAATTACATATTCTTAGGTAAATAAAATATTCCCTTTGGACCATACCTTTTATTTGTTTACAACCATACACTATTATATAAATTTTCAAAAAATGATTTAATGAGAATTAAAAAGTTCATTGTTTTTACCTTGGATCATATGTAACTGGCTTAGCTTTGAGCGTTTTGAATATCATCTGATAGTATTGTCTATATTTTTTCTTCATTATGAGAACAATTTGTTTGCCTTCAAATGGAAATTTAGCATTATTGTTATAAAGCTCCAAATGCCAAAAAACAGCGGCACGCGCCACTTCAACACTAGTTGTCTCAATTTCTAATATCTTAGGATGCTTCATCCATTCATACAAAGCTTCCTGCAACAACATTTTTAATGAATTAACATTAGATGTAACTGACTTACATCAATGAAACATAATAACAATTACATCTATAACTGCTAAAACATAGGTTTAGTTATGTATAAAGATGGCAGTCACTGAAAAAAAAAAATGTTTTTAGAAGTATATAATTTTTTTTGTATTCATTACGATGTTCTTGTGATTTTAATATCCTTAGCCTCTAAAAATTGACACCTGCAATGTCAGTCAAATAGTGACAGTCTTTCATTTTGGTCTTTCAAGACCGACATAAAGCAATGAAAGTAATGGCATAGGAAAAAGGGACAATAAATTGAATATAATTACATTTTTGTATGTGTATATATTTTACAGCTAACTAGCTTAATATGTTCCATTTTCTCTTTCAAGAAGATAACATTTAATTACCTAATACAAATTCTGTTGAGTATAATACTCTGGAAGTAACTTTCACACAAAATCTGACTATATTACATGACTTATGATCAAATGCATTGAATGCAACACAAACAAATTTTTAGTAAGTACCTGAAGGAATTTTTTGCATCGAAAGCTGTCATATACATAATTAACAGTTAATAGCCACTTGCCAGTAGCTAAAGCACAGATCATCATTCCTGTAAATGTGTCATTTGGGAGCACTGATATGAAATGAGTTGCCAGCATTTCCATTTTAGTGTTTTCAGCCACCACACCTCCTAGTTCTTTTATCATTGCCATGATTCTGTCACGATCCTGTAACATTTGTAAGAATAAGATTTCATTGGATGATCTAAAATCACTAGCATGCTTTGACAGTTTAGATTACCAGAAATTTGTTTTTTTAGTTTAAATTAATGGTGATATCATATATTTAAAATCCTGATGAATAAAAATATTAACAGATGCAAATAAGCTAGTATCTATTATGATCTGGTCACAATCTTGGGTTTAGCAATAGACAACAGCACAGAGGTTGGTGCAGAGCGCGACGATTCATAGCATATTTCATACATTTTAATACTTCTGTTTTTATAGCGCGATGTGTCATGCTTAGTTGTAATTCATAGTGTTATGATTGTGCCTATACATACCATTACTCTACACATAGCCATTGGAAGTTACTTTGGCCGTTTCAATCATTTTAAAAATATCTGTTGTAATACACAATATGAATAAAATTATATCCTTACTATGATAGATTCGGAAAGCATGAATATTTTTTTGTCACAAGCACATATCAAATTTTGCTTCATTTTCCAGGACTCTTCTGATGTTCCACTCGGTGAGTGATAATCACTATCTGAAATATAAAGTTTGTCTTCAATATAATCTGTTATTAGAGTGATTAATGGAAGTTTAAATTTGTTCAATAATGTTTTATGTAATGATTCAAAATTTAAACTTTTATGTACAGTCAGCATCTTATAGAAAGGAGCAGCCAAGATGGTCAAATAGATAAGAACATCGAAAGTGATCATTAGTATCGGCACACCAAGAACGCCAAATACATGAGTGCAGTCAAGTCATCCAAGCATGAAATGTATCCAAGCAGACAAGGTTGCCAAAAAAAGTAACAGTCTAGAAAAATGAACTGTATTCTAAATGTGATTATAGCCAAATCAAGATGATTTGATACTAAATCAAAATTGTATTTCGAATTATGTATTTCAAATTGAATTACTTATTGCTAAATTTGCATTAAATGAAAAGCTCCTTACTTTTCCAATCTGAAATTAACGAAATTAATGCTGAAGGTGTTTGAATCAAAACTTAAAAAAAACTCCTGACCACAGCAGTGTGATTGATGAGGAGGATGATATGAGAATAATAATGTTTATTACGCTTGATCGAGGGTGAGCACTGGAATTGGAAAGAAACACCAGTTTTTTCTCAGACTATTTACAAACATCGTTAAAACTTTTAATCCAGTAGGGCAGAGATCGAATCTTTAGTTTTTATGACTGACACCCACCTGTGTTTTATTATTAACTTTATGGACATAAAACTATTTCACGTCGATAGATTATAATCTATCGGAAAATAATGCGTTAAATTGTAAGCAATTTGTTACGGTTCACAATATTTGAATAGTTTACAATCTCCCGAGATAGATTATAATCTAACGGTGTGTACAATTTAACGGTGACATATATACACTAATGTAGCAATTTATTAACGGCGTTAATTTTACTTTATAACTAAGAGGCATTTGGCCACAGTAGCTAACTATAATATTATTTCAGATGGAACAGGGTAAAGGCTAAAGATATATTATTAAGCTATAAATTTTATAAATGGTCTTAAGTTCCTGCTTCTAATCAGATATTTCAGTCCTCTTAATTTATTCAGGTTTTTCATACTTTTGTTTACATTATTTAATACTTGATAACACTGTAAGCATCTTTGAGTTATCGTTTTTACTAAATACCAACGGTCTTATTCATAGAGAGTTAAAGTAAGTTTCAATGTTGCTTTAACAACCATAAAGAAGTGTTTAAACTTACTTTAACTCTCTATGAATAAGACCGTAAGTTAATTTTTCATCCATGCAATTCGCTATCAAATGCATCACCATCATGGAAACGCGAAGGAAGTTTCGTGGGAAGACGATAGTTTATAATATTGTAATATGTTAAATATGTCACGTCTCTACATTGAAGTTATTAAAAAAAACAATTGCAATAGACTATATAAACGATGGAGAACATATTTTTTTTAGATTTCTTGTCTGTTAGTCGATTTGTCGGTTTGTTCGGGATTTACGTAAAAACTACGTGGCCGATGTCGATTCGATTTTCACAGATCGAGAGCAAAATATTAGACTTAAATTCTGTGCTATCTTTTATACTGGAATCCCGCGGAAAATTTTCCAGGAACGGTTTATAAAGGTCAGAATAAAAAAAATCTTTCCGATTTCGATGCGATGTTTTTAGTCATCGATAGCAAATTTTCTAAAGTGATATCTGTGATAGTTTTTATCCCACGATACATTTTTTTTTAAATACCGGAATACTTTGTTTCTGGCAATCCCACGGAAAATTTTCCCAAGAGTGGTTTGGTTAGTATGTATATAAATTAGCTGATTTGGATACGACTTATACTAAAACATACTGTGCCTTCTTTTTCAAATACTGCGGTACTTTTGATCCGGGTATCCCGCGGGAGTTTTCCCGGTAATAATATAAATTATTTATTTGCATAACAATTAGTTGATTTAGATTCAATTGATATTAAAAAAATATGGTTTACGTTCTTTTCCTGTAAGTAATTCTGTAACATACTTCTGTATAAAACTTATTAAAAAAAGAACTTGAGATATAAATAGAACAAGAAATATAAATAAAATCATTTTTAGCTAGACGTGTTGTTGGGGAGTTTCTTCCCGCTTCTTCTCCTTAAGAGCAAAAACACGTTGCGAAGCGGTATACATAGAATAGGAATTAAAATTAATTTTTTGGCTTATACGTGTAACCTTAAAAAGTGTTTTCCAGTGGCCCTTATTTTGAATAAAATCTTTTGAATTTGAATATCCGAATGCTTCGGTACTTTACGTCTCGGGAATCCCGCGGAAAATTTCCCGGAAGTGGTTCAAAGTGGTTAGAATGCATAAAAATTGGCTAACTCTGATACGATTTCACCAAAACGTTAGCTTAAACTTTTTTTCAAAGACTGGCGTATATCATATATATCCTAGGCATCTCGGGTTTTTTTTTCCTGAGTATAATTCACAAGAACTCATATATATATATATATATATATATATATATATATATATATATATATATATATATATATATATCTTAATATATATAAATCTCGTGTCACAATGTTTGTCCTCAATGGACTCCTAAACTACTTGACCGATTTCAATCAAATTTGCACACCGTGTGCAGTTTGATCCGACTTGAAAGATAGGATAGGTTACATTTGGACCCGGTAGGTGGCGCTGCAATCGGGTTCTAAATTTTATTTCTTCAGGGCAGAACAACGTCTGCCGGGACAGCTAGTATATATATATATATTTGACATTAAAATAATATCCAAGAAACATCAATTATTCAGTGGGGATAAAATAAGTTTTATCTCGAATTTTAAATTTCTTGTGTATTGAAACTCTTTAGTAGATATTGCCACAAACTCACATATACATAGAAAGTATACTCACATATACATATTACGTCAAATGAAATATTAAAATTAAGTTAAAATTGTAAATAGCCTTGTCTGTACATTGAAGCTATTAAAAAAAAAACCAATTGGGATCACATTATTCGGCTGATGAAGAATATGCAACAATTTATGTTTTTTTTCATAAATTTATGTTAATTTCTATGAGGCTTTCACTATTCTACATACAGTTTTAACGTAAATGCTGAAAAAGCTAATATCATGGGAATTCTAGTGCAATTGTGCCAGGAGGTGTTTAAAAATTCACATTTTCGAGTTTATACTCCTTTACTTTAGTGCCGGAAAGTTCCTATATTTTCTTGGGAATTACACGCCAATATTATATATATAGAAATAGCATGAAAACTGGCTGTGTTACTCTTATTACAGCGTAGTTTGATACTTTATTAAATTTTTCATACATGGCTATCTTGGGGCTCTTGAAATGTCCCGGGGCTTCGATCCACTTCCAAACCACTAGATCAACTTTTTTTTTAATCGGCAGATAAACACACTTTTTGTATATCCCCAAAATAAGCAAGTTACGCTTGTGTTATGGGTAATATACAACGTACTACTCTGCTCTGGGGCCGATCCCAGACACAGACAGACAGATCCCGACTTTGACGCAAGTCTGTATTTATTAGAAATCATTAAATATAATATACAATTCAAACATTACTAATGTCGGGGTTTTATATGCAAGATTCATTTTTTATTATATTAAAAATTAATTAAATTTTAAAGATTGGTAAAATCACTTTAATCTTTATTATTCAACTAATGTGAATGAAGTCGAGGGCAAATACTAGTTACGTTATAAAAATGAAAAAAAATATAAGAGTAACAATACTATTTGAGCTTTGATTTAGTATGAAATCATCTTGATTTGCCTCTAATCACATTTAGAATACAGTTCAGTTTTCTAGACTGTTACTTTGTTTTGGCAACCTTGTTTGCTTCGATACATTTGGCGAGGTGGTTGTAAACATAATATGGATGACTTGAATGCCCTCATGTATTTGGCGTTCTTGGTGTGCCAATGTTTTTGGATAAGAAGACTGATGCGAACTATTAGACTACCTTGGTTGTATCAATACTAATGATAACTTTCGATGTTCTTATCTATTTGATCATCTTGGCCGCTCCTTTCTATAAGATGCTGACTGTACATGTTAGGCATTTCTCTAGTTTCATAACTATATGCATTACCTTAGGGCTGATGCTGTTAAGGAAGATCTTACCTTAGATAAAAAGTTATTCTGTTTATTACTTATTTGCAAATTATAAACATACCAAAATCTACAAATATTGTAGATAAATATTTAAATTCATGCAGAGGACTGAGGAATAAGAATATTTCTCTCATTTTAACTTTTTTAATTATTCTTCTTATTGATTCTTCTCTTTTCAAGCATACAGTCTCTGTCCCAAATTACACATAATATAACTGTTTTGCATTCCAACAAACCAGGTATTATGTGTTGACTGAGACACACAGTGTTGTTAGAAGAAAGCATGTAATAATTTGCCACTATTTAATATCTATAGTATAAAAACTCACCAATTTCATCATGATTTTATACCTTTCTCTTTTACTCACCAGCATGACATCTCTTTCCTTGATGTGACAGATTTGAGATAGCTGTCAATTCATATGGTCTTCAACACACCAGCAAGAAACTTGCTGCAACACTGTGTGTCTCAGTCAACACATAATACCTGTTTTGTTGGAATGCAAAACAGTTATATTATGTGTCCCTGTCGACACACAGTGTTGTTAGAAGACCTGTTTGTTATCTGCTGGTGAAAACACAAGTAATACAATGCATATGATGATTAGAGATTTAAAATATTTCTCAAAGTATATCAGATTTACTTTAAGAATTTTAATTCGTCTGTGAAGGAAAATAAAAAATTAATACTAATAACCTCACAATTTATTAATTTCCAACAATATTGATTTATATTATTATATGGATAATAGTCTCTCCCTGTCTCCCTAGGTTTGCTGGAAGAAAACTCTCTTTGGAGTTGTTAATTTTGTTTTGGTACATCACCACTCTCTGTAGTTTTATATGTAACTACTTTGTGTACAATAAAAAAAAGAAAAAATAATAATCCTCCTATTTGAAATCAATTATTATTTTAAAGAAAATGTTGATTAGATGATAAGATCTCAAGGTTCCTTGGTAAAGAACTTATCTTATGAATCTTCCATTAAAAATGGAATACCTAAAGGTAAACATAAATAAAGAGCCTTAATAACAACTAAAATTAGCTTATAGCTAATCTTGACTAGGTCTGATATCATTAATAGAAATATCTGTATGTTTCAATACTTATAAGATTCCTCTAATATCTCTTGTACTAGTAATTTTATAACTAACATCTTGTATCAACATCTAGCTAATAGATATATATGTAGAGTAGTATTAATCTCTCCCCCCCCCCCTTTTTTTAGAGTACTATATTGTATATTTACAAACAATATTATATACAATGTCTCTGAAAACAGTAATTATGGTTCTTTAAGCAATTTTTATCTTTCAAGATAATGATAGAAATGTATAAACTTGTACTCATTCTCTATCTAGGCTTTTTGACCTTTCAGATACTGTTATAAAATGTTTAATGTGTGTGACAGGACAAAACAATAATTTCAGTGTTTCCGTAACATCCAGCTAGACTGCTTATTATCTTATTTATAATCTTGTTATTAAACAAAATTGTGGCTACCAGCCAATTGTTTTGATTGTCTGAGGATGCCCTGGTGTCAACAGATCATAGATTCTACAGCCTGAGGCAAGTAATAGTAGTGACTATCCAGCTACTAATATGAAATTATATATACTTATATATATATATATATATATATATATATATATATATATATATATATATATATATATATATAATTTTATTTATTTATTTTAATTTTGTCAAATAGAAATGCTAATATTCCAGACAAATAGCATTTTTAATTTCTGGTTTAACAAGTGAAATGGTCTTAAGTATTTGATGATCATTTTACATCTTTGATAATGTTTTTATATGATAGATAGAAAACACTTTAATTTACACCATTTAAAAAAACTTAATAACTAGTAATGTATGTTAGCCTTTTAAAATTTATTTTTGGCAATGTCTATTGTAGAATTATAGTAATTGTAGTAGTATTATTAAGTAGGTGTCTGCCAACTACTTTTGATAAGTCTTGCTATTTGTGATTCAGTAAGAGACTTGATCATTCAAACTCTAACTTTCTAAGCAAAAAGGGGCAATCTGTCTGTCTGTGGAGAACAACTGTCTGTGCTGTCCGTCTATTGAGATCTTCCTCCTGTCTTAAATGAGAATTGTTAATAATCTTTGCTTTCAAGTTTGGCCTCCGAAAGCCCTTGGTCTATTCTGGTATTAATAAAAGGAAATTTCCTTTAACCTGGTTCAAGTAAGAAAGTATTCTATTAGGCTGGGTGGGGAAAAGTGCCAAGCCCAGCCGAAAGTCTCATTTCTACCGAATACATTGTAGAAAAATGAGCACACTTGTCTGGGGCCACTCATCACATACTTTGATGAAAATAAGTCCATGCCTTGGACGCTCCAAATTTTTGAACATAGCCTCCATGGCCTGGAGCAGAAGAAGCCACTTCAGAACTTTAGGACCATTTGACATCTGGCTTCTTGTTCAGTTTAGCTTCCCCGAGAGCTAAGTGGCAGAGAAAGAGAGTTATGCTCCATTGTTCTGTGAGATTCGACAATCTGGTAAGCATCTTTATTTATTTACTTTTTTAGGTCAAGGGATTATGTCCTTTTCTCACCATGTATTACAATATGCACCTCTTTGAGTCATACACTGACTATTTATTGTTACAAACATAGTATACATCTCTTTCCTCTTTGAACTCCAAGGCATTGATTACAGGCCCACTTTCCAATCAGTGAGCAAATCCTGTTTAGCTGAGCACCTCAACCTGAATTTCAGGTCAAAAGACTGAATAATACACCTATTTGAGCACTGGTTCTGAGCCCTGCTCTCCTTTGATCAACTTTATTTCAGGTCTTGCTAAACAGTAGGGTTAGATATTCCCTCTTGGCCTGCTCTGTTTGAATAATTTTAGGAACATTTGCATACAGTGGTTGTGAAGTCAATTCTTTAAAATTGCATAGTATGCAAAATCTCAATTTAGTCATAACCCCTTTAGGAATAGTAATATGTCTATTCCACATGTTTGAAATCAGAAATGTTATTTTTGTTATGGTTTTTACGACAATTTCACTCTGCCTCGCCTGATGTCCCAGACAGTTATAACAATAGGATAACAGATCTTAGACATTGGAGCAAATAATTTGATCACACCTGGGATTTAATGCTCACATGATGGCGATTGTAAGATAGACTCTTTGATAACTTATATGCCATCCTCGTATCCAACATTCTCAGAGTTTCTGCATCCTGAGAATCAAGGACCTTCCGTCCTGACTGATTCTAGAGTAACTGGATATGGTGTCTATAGGATTTCTGCAATCCAATTTGCTAAAATAGCAAATATTTTTGTGCCAAATGTTAAGCCACAAAGCAAGAGCAATAAAGAGGGGAGTTTTCAGTCTTTAAACATCAATTGAGATACTTTTTATCATCTTACAGAATGTCACAGTCTCATAGCATAAATAAGGTTTAAAATTAGTATACAAATAGACCACTACTTTGCTGTCTTAAGATTAATCAAACTATCTTTTATGTTATTATAATAGTAGGATGATAAGCTGTTATCTTAACCCCTGCTCTTTTATATGTAATTAATATAATTACTTATTGTAATGTGTAACTAAATGTTTGCTGGAAATCTTGCTATAAACCACTCAGAGGAATGTCCGGATGAGGTTTAGCTATTGGTAAGTGAAAATATGCCTGTTGAACGTTTGTTGTCACTAACCAATATGTCTTAACTTTAATTAATCTCTTTATTTGTAATATAAAATGTTTTACAATATATTACATATGAATTGAGACCTCTGCGGTCCAAGAGGGCAGAAATCAACATCTGACTTCTTTATCAAAAAACATCTGAATGCAGCTCTTTGGATGGAGTCTGTTATATTCACTACTTTTAATAGGTGAACTATCTCTTTTCTCATTATGTGTATTGTGTAGTCTAAACAATTTACACTAAGATTTATAGGCTTGGCCGTATAATTAGTAAGGCTTAGATCACTTGTCATTTAAGACATTAGATGTGTTACTTTTTAACTTAAAGCAGGTACTTGTCTTTAAACTTTAATCACCCTTGTAAGCCACTCAATGATGCTTTAATAAGTTGTACAACATCAGGACAAAAATATAGTCTTGACTACAAATAATTTGCAATTTAGTCTCTAATATTTAATTATGGGACATTGGTCCCACTGACTTATTAATCCTGTCAATGAGTAATGTAAAAATTACTAGGCTTTGGTGAAAATCAGTTGTGGTGCCTCCTGTGACGACTTAATTTACAAGCCCTCGTTTACGAGACCAATGTTCAGGTGGGTTATAGTCACATGGCACACCTATGTACCATGAACAGATCCAAACTTTCTTTAATATAGGTTAGAAGGCTATAACCACCCAAAGTTGTCTTTATATCTCAAATAATAAATAAATGTGCCGTCTATCTATACACACCCCAGTGTTTTATCACTGAATTAAAGAAGCTGTTCAACTTCAGCCAGCAGCAGCTGGATGTTTATCCAGCTATAGCCTTTGTTCAGAAATTGTCATTGTTCTAGAATATTATAAAAAACAAGTTTGTCCACAACGGTTCTGCACCGATAAGTGGTCTTCTTTTACAGTGAAATGACAAATGTTATGTCTTAGTACAACACTATTAGCAAGACAAATTTGTGATAAATGTCCTTTCAATCATATTAATCAAAATCAATATAATTTTTGACACTAACTCTTGGTTAGCTTAAGTAAACAACTGGTTTACTAAACTAACCTCGGTGTTTTATTTCCCCTACTGAGATTTTCAGTTAGGTGTTAAAACAAGTTCAATCCTATTTGAAAACTCGTAATTGTACTTACATCTCATGTTCAGTAGAATAAGGCAAAATACTTCCCTCTTCGTCCGAGCTTGAGAAACGAAGATAATTTATCGTAATTGGTTTCACTCGAAACGCTAGTAATAACAGAAATCACCAAAGGCTTAAAGATTTTGAATGTTGCACATTCCACTTGGGACACTTGCTTGTCGTAGTTTGTACTTATTATAACACAATTAAAAGACGAATGGTAAGTGTTATAATGAAGTACTATATTATTTTCTTGGCACTGTGTTGTCAACACTTCAAAATTCTATTAATATTGAATAGTTTTAACACTTTGAAATAATTTACAAATTTTGAAATGTTTTACAGCTATCTCAAATCTGTCACATCAAGGAAAGAGATGTCATGCTGGTGAGTAAAAGAGAAAGGTATAAAATCATAATGAAATTGGTGAGTTTTTATACTATAGATATTAAATAGTAGCAAATTATTACATGCTTTCTTCTAACAACACTGTGTGTCGACAGAGACACATAATATCTATCTATTATACAAATTATCTATAATCCCTTTCGGCCATGAAGACTAATAATAGTTGTTTATTTACTATTAATTCAATTATTGGTAAATGAAAGTATTAAATGGACTCACACTCTCCATAATTTAAATTCAGTATGAGTTAAGTAGTATAAATAAAATATTATATATTACATACCTGACACAGGTTCAGGCACAGTAGCTCTTATCTTGGTGGAAACTTGCATCTTGCCTTTGATTGGGCTGTAATCATTAAACTTCTTTTTCTCTTTATAATTCTGGATATATTTGTGAAATGGTAGATATTGTGCAGTTTTTGCTTTTCCGTTTTCAATCAGTTTTCTAAAACTCACACGCTTGGGAGTGCTTTGTCTACTGAAACTCCTGAAATTTGTGTCACTGTGGAAAAAGTTGCATGAGCAACTTTTCCCCAATATCGTTCCAGTATATATTTACAATGAGATCTTAAATGTATTAAAGCATGATATGAAATTAGAAAAGTATAAGAGACCATACAAGTAATTTACAATAATATACTAAATTTCCTTATACCTGCAAATTACAGTTATTAAACATCAAAATAAATTTAACAATTGCAATACATCAAAGTTGATCAATTTCTTTAAATCTGTTTCAACTCAAAATTTACCAGAATGATAGATAGATTAGTAAGACAGAATTAAACTAATTAATCATGAAAACTTTAGAAAATACTAGTAAAAGATTTGCAGGTACTACAGTAACTACCATTGGCATATATAGCATGTGTAAACTATAAGGACTTGAAGGATAAAGCTTCTAAAACCCCACTTTTATTAAGGAACAATGTTAATAATAGATGACTGATTAGTAATTATTTTTAATTACCCAAGCAAACAGGTCCCAGCCATGCAAACATTGGAATTGCACTCACTCATTGCCTAATTTAGAAAAGAAATTCTTTAATGGACTTGACTGAGGAGTCTCCTTATCTTCAGACTTCTTACATTCAATTTCTTGATATATATCTTCAACAGACCAACCAATCTGTCTTCTTACAGGCTTTTGTTTGCTCACCTTAGCATATATTGGATAATCAACACAATCAGTTCCAGACTCCTCACTTTCCTCTTTAAAATGAGTTACTTTTAAATGTTCCAAATAAAATAATTTTTCTGTGAACATTTCATGGCAAACTGGACACACATAGTGGTGCAGTTTAACATTAGTAGTGCACCTGTTTAGATGCACAACATAATCATCATATGCATCATATTTGTTGTCGCAAAGTATGCAGGATACAAAGACTGAAACTGGTTTTACAGTTATTGGTGGTAAAGGAGGCTTAGGTTTTGATATAACTGTATCATGAGTGGCATCAGATGCAACTAATGTTTCATTGCTGCTAGAGAGTTGGAATGGGTTGTTTTCAATAGTGCAGGTTGTGCGACATGTGTGGTATCCTACAGTGCTATAAGATTGGCTACAGCCAACACATTTAACAGAGTCAACATCACTGTCCGTTTCATCACTTATTTCTTGTTTGGCAGTGATATATAACTCCTGTGTTACATCATTTGCAAACTCGTTTTTATCATTTTCACTTTCCTCGAATTCAGCATGCATATGAAATTCTTTATTGAAAAAGTCTTCGTAATTATCTGCTGGTTTATGAAGATCTGTTTCTGCAAACATATATTTTGTGTAATGGTCAGGATATAAAGAATTACAATAAAAATGACACATAATAAGCATAACTTTTCACCTGGACATTTTCTTAATATTTGGTCAATTCTTTCACATTGCTGTTTAAATAGGTATGCTGTACTTAAATTCTCTATACAAGATGTACAGACACGGTCGGAGAAACCGTCTCCTTCATAAATCTAAAACAAGTAAATTTTTATTCAAATTATGAATACGACAAGATTTCATTTACATAAAACATTTAAGTTTTCGACTAAACTTACTCGTACAGTTGTAAAAGACATGACCATGTCAGAAAGCTTGATCGAATCATCTTGTTCGAAGATCGAACAAAAATCACCTAATTTTAGACACAATCTACATTTTTGATAAGATGAACTCATTTTTAATCCCTGTTAACAATAACTTTGAATATTATACATTATTACAAAAAAAACTACCCAAACAATTTGCTCAGAGCAACAACAAAAAATGTAACGAAAATTTTTGAATAAAACTCGCAGTCTCCGATTAGTTTGACAATTGTGTTTTTTTTTTAGTTTAAGGCTTGGCAACTAAGCCTTTAAACCAGGCCCTGTTGTATTGTAGGCTACAATCGACGCCGTTAACGGAGTTCTTGTGAAAACTTGAAAGCCCACATTTGGCTATATAATTCACATTTCTCACAAAAACACATAATTACTACTCAAAAACTATCAATACCCGATAAATATTGTTCATTTTAGTGATTTTACACATTTTTAAAAATAAAACTGCACAGCACAACACACCCCTTTCAGTTCCCGCCAAAAACTTTGTTTCGGTTAATGGCTTGGCAGCTAGGCCTTTAAGCCAGATGTTAGTTTATAATATAGTTTCTTCATTTTCTTAAGCCTATGTGTAGCACAGCTGAACTGTAGGTAATCAGCTAGTGCCATTCAACGGAGTTGAACTGGAGGACAACTCAAAAGGCCACTTTTGACTATACAGTTCATATTTCTCACAAAAACACATAGTTACTACTCAAAAACTATCAATATCCTACAACTATTGTTCATTTTAGAGTAATTTTACACATTTTTAGAAAATAAAACTGCACAGCACAATGTCCCTTTTCAGTTCCCGCCAAAAACTTTTTGACAATTGTTTTTTTTTATGTTTAAGGCTTGGCAACTGGGCCTTTAAGCCAGGCGCCGTTGTACTGTAGGCTACAATCGACGTCATTCAACGGAGTTCTTGTGAAAACTCGAAAGGCCACATTTGGCTATATAGTTTACATTTCTCGCAAAAACACATAATTACTACTCAAAAACTATCAATATCCTACAACTATTGTTCATTTTAGAATAATTTTACACATTTTTAGAAAATAAAACTGTACAGCACAACGTCTCCTTTCAGTTCGCGCCAAAAACTCCTTTGACAATTGTTGTTGACAGTTGACCATAGACTACTATTAAGTACTATTGCTATGTACCATCGGGGACCAAAAAGTACATTGCTATGGACCATATATAAAAGTACTCTGTGTTAGGAACTCACAACGATCACGTTCACAACCGCGATTTTACATGACATGGGTCGTTGTGGTCGTGGCGAAAACGACGACGAAACGACCCATGTCAAGTGGTGGGTCGAATAGCCGTTCCACTTGGGTTTACAATTGCAACGCCGCCAAGCAAGTGGAACGGGATAAATCGAGGTCGTGAACATTATCGTTGTGAGTCCCTGGTGGAACGCAGCCTATATATGTGCTGTCCGCTGTCAAGTGTCAATCTTTTATGGTTATCCAACTGTTTACTTTCGCAACCTTCTTAATTTACTTTACTTTAACTTAAACTTATACGTCTGGTTTACTACTGTATTGTTGCTACAGCCTAAAGTTAATTTAGTTTTATTAAGATACCGGAAACATTTATAATTCATGAAAAATGCAACCAGAACTACTAGTTGAACCAAGAGTCTACAATGGATCGTTTCCTCGTTTTGATCGACCAAAAATTATGGGATGTATTGGACTGGAGAACCTTAAGTTTGCCAAGAGAATTTGTGATGATAAAGTTAATTTTGATTTAAATTTACGTTTAAATGATGCTATATTTAAACCTCAAACCTTGGATGTTAAAATAACAGAGTTACTGAAGTTTTTGTCTGAATGTGAACCAACATTAAAATTCAATGCAGAAAGTAAATTGAGTAGAGCCAAATTCTATTGTTACCGCGGGCTCATGACGTTAGTAGCTTGTACACCATATGAAAACCGAGAATCCTGGAAGATAGTTGCTATATTACATAAGGGAAATATATATCTTTGTGCAAGAGATACTGAAGAACAATTACACAGAAAAAAACACATGACTGAAGAGGAAAAAAAGTTTACTTCATGGGGGTATAAATTTGAGCAGTTTATGTTATCTGGTGAGATAGATATGATTACATTTCAGAATTCCTACTTTTCAGTTAATTTTGTTGAGTAAAAATAATATTCCTACAATTCCTAATAATGAAAATTTTTAACGCATTTCCATTAGATATTGACTTGCACATGTCTCATTACCTAAAGGAATAAATTGTATGATTTTTTAAATTAACTTTCAGATAGACCAGATATTGAACCAAATCCAAACTTACCAGTAAATGAGAATGAAGAGTTCTCACTTGTATTCAAAACAAATTTAAACAAGCACACCATAATCTATGGAGCAGAAATGGATGGCTTAAGGTGTGACAAAGCACCTGTACCCCTACCACCATCTGGTACAGATGCTATAATTAATTACTTATCTGATAAACAATTTATAGAATTGAAAACAAACAGGCATATTGAGTTTCCTAAGCAAGAAACTAGTTTCAGGTTAGATTATTTATTTAGTGTATGATATATAAGAAAACCACAAGACTATGGTTTTCCCTTTGTTAATAGTGTCAATATATTTTTTTTAATTTAATTCCTATGACTGAAAGCAAATATTTGGATATAGATAGTTTTACAATGTCTCAAGTAACATGTTCTATTTTTAATATTTTTCATAAATAGCATATGTGAGTTTGTCTAGAATGACATCTGTTGTAAAAGGACAATTCAACCCAGAAATTTCCATGCAATTTAACCATAATGGATGAGATAGAAATTTGTCTAAAAATGCCACTATGATGATTTGCTCTCTTCAAGTGTGTTCTGTTAACAGGAGATTCAAATGCAAAAAGTGGTGGTGTCAGTCGTTTCTGGCTGGAGTCGACACCATTCTGTGTGGATTTAGAAATGATAATGGCATTGTGGAAGAACTGAAAGTATTTAGTGTTGCAGAATTGCCAAAAAGAGCTCAAGTTAGTATTCATGTAAACATTAATGTTTGACCAAAATTATTTGAATAAAATGTGTAGTCCTACACATTTGTGTGTCTATGGTCCTAATAAAAGATTACTCGGCATATTACATGCTAATAATTCAGCATTACTTCTTCCAAAAATTGATGTCCATTACTGGTTGTTAGGCCACATATCTCAGTTTTCCCCTTTTCTCATACAACCCCTGCTAATGAACTTATATGACTTAAATATTAGTTTTATTTCATTTTGTTGTATCCTTATTATTTTTCAGAGGCTTTGGGATCCCAATGTATGTTTCAACTTTTTGGATACATTTCTCACTTACGTAAAAAGGTGCATTGAAAGGAAAATCAGAGTGATGCATGGAAATGAAGCTTTGGATAACTTATTACAGGTTCCTTTAATGAGTCTGTTATTTGAATGGGCACCTGGGGGAGCAGTATATGTTAATGAATGTTATAATTATGATGACGACCCAATATTGCCACAATGGTTTATAGATTCTTATGGTAATACAGCTAAAGATGGTCTCTTTGAGAGTTAGCTAAAGCCTAATGGAGATAACACTATTTGATCTACTAATTATCTAAGTAGTGTCAGCCATTAAAAAGACAACAAACATCCAGACAAAGTCATTGTCACATTCATATAAGTTTCACAATTTAGTTTTGTACTGTGTAAAATTAGTTGAATTTCCATTTCAATTCGTGTCTGATAATTATCTTTTGTTTAATACATTACTTGTGTAATTAAAACAATAAGTACTATTATACCATTTATTATCACTGTATAGCAAATGGTGTAAATCAACATCCATAATATACTAATCAACAACATGGATTTTTCACAAAGTATATTTATATTTTAAAACTTATGTATTTATTATCATAAATTTATTAAAAAATCAAATAAAACAATAATTAACAGAACAACATTATTGTAATAAAAATAAACAAATGTCATGTATTTAATATTAAAATATAGATAAATCTACTCCTGTGTTACAGTGCTTTGTGTGTGCCAGTTTTATTTTTATAGTTGTGCTATAGCAGCAAGTAACATACAACTCAATGCCTGATGGCTCTCCTTTTTAAATATGGCATATTACCAATATTATTCTTATATACCTTTCAAAGAATTTGTTAAGGTTACACAGTCAACATAGCATGGTGTACACAGAAAAATTGTTATGTGAATGTATCTGATTGATTTCTAAGAAAAAATTGAGACATGTTGCAGTGGCACTAAATAATTGTTCATTTTTACTAACTAATGGTCATCTTTTAATATTCCTCTACCACACAATGTGCACATGAAACTACAAACACCTATCACAAAGTTTCACAGGCACTGAATGAGAAAAAAAAGAAAGTGCGGTGTTCATGTTTTGAGTAATGTAACTTATCCATTATGTATATTTATGTAATTAGTCTTTTCCAGTGATAGCAGGAGTATGGTGTTATGACTCCATACAAGACCAGATCCAGACGTGGTTGAATACACATTGATAGCATGCAACATTATACGATTAGGTAGTGTTGCTTATAGCTAATGATCTGCATTAAATATCCTCAAAGTTCGAAGATGCATAAAATAATAAATTACAATGGTGTATTAAAAGGTCGATGATGTTATGCTGGACCAAGTGAGTGAGTGAGTTTGTATATCTTGGATGTGCTTTTAGCAGGGATGGAAGGTACACAGCTGATATAGAAAGAAGAGTGAATTTGGGGAATAGTGTGAATGGAGCATTAGGTAAACTTCTAGGCGCTAAGAACCTCAGCCAGAAGGCCCAGCTTGCCATACACAACGCGGTGCTGGTACCTACGCTCACGTATGGAAGAGCGGAAGGCGAGAGTTGGGTATGGAAGAGAGAGCATGAAAGTAGAGTAAACGCGGTCGAGTTGCGAGCACTGTGCAAAATTTGCGGGGTGACGCTCGCGGACCGCGTTCGTAATACCGAAGTAAGAAAGAGTTGGTCTGAAGGTAAGGGAAGGAATGCTCCGGTGGTTCGGGCATATGGAAAGAATGACTAAACAGATTTACAATGCAAAAGTGGATAGATGCAGAAGTCGTGGAAGGACACAACACACCTTCCATGATCAAATTGATCGTGTACTAGCAGAAGGTGATGTCAGGAGGCTTAAGAACAGACGAGCGTGCATGACAAGAGTTATGAATGTCAAAGAAGCAAGTGAGGTGTGTAAGAATAAGCCTGAATGGCGCTCTGTTGTTCGTGCCTACCCCGCAAGGGAACTGGCGTGAAGTTATGTATGTAGGTATTAAAAGGTCCTTAAAATGGCAAAACAAGAGATTAAATAAATTTTATTTACTACCTTTCTAAAGTAATACAAATAAACGAACTCTCAAAATAGAAAATAGGCGGTTTAATGTTTTATCTCTTTCTGTTAACTAATGGCCGATTCCATGTCTTACTATTCATTCACTTGCCTTATTATCGGTTGAATTTTGACATTGCTTGAATGGAGCGTATGTTAATATTTTAACCGATAGTAAGACAAATGATCGGCCGGGAAAATATAGGAACCGGCCATTTATTGCAAGTAAATCATTTGTAGTATAGTCAACGCCAAACTTTATGGCTGGTAGTTAGTGACAGATAACTGCGAACACATTTTTCATACAAAACCAGGTATTTCATAACTTCCTGCATCTACTTTTGAAGTCATAAAGTTTGGCGTATATATCCCAATAAGCTGACAGTACCGACCCACACAAAGCATTTTTCACAAAAATACACGGGTAAAATTATCTATAACTTATAATCTATGTTAACAGATTTATTTACAAAACAATGCTAAATTTAAGCAATAAAATCTCAATCACTTATTGTATCCTCATTACTATTATTATTTAGTTGATGAAATTACTCGTAATGTGTATATATGTAAAACAGGCTAGTAAAAGAAATTTAGAGTCAAGTATTGGCTATTACAAGTTTTTAAAGCATTCCATATTTTTTAAATATTTGTTATCTTATAAAACGTTTATTTTAGTACATTATAAAACAGACAAATTTTATTTTTACTTATCACATGTAAGTGTCTACAATTTTAAACATCAACACTATTTCAATAATGACATTTAAATTGATGAAGCGCTTTTATATGAAAATAAAATAATTAAAGATGTAACAAGATGATATGTAACATGATAAATATTATAGTCTGCGCCAAACCTAATTACTTCTCTAGATTAGTTGCAGATTGCTGCCCAACTAATTATGTAAAAAAAACACCACATATTGCGCAGTCAGTTTGTTGACATACTTTTAAGGAAAGTTTAGCGCAGACTATAATATAAAAACAAAGTAAAACTTTTAAAGTCAATTTTCTGATAAAAACCGCTAAAATTAATTTAAAACAGCATATTGATTACCTGAGAAATAAAACATGCCTCCAGGGAACTATGTATAATCGCTTAATTAGTACTGGAGGAAATATAAGATAGCGTCAAGAACCACGATGAATGACTTAGTGGCTAGTTCTTATATCCATTTGCCTTCGAGCGGTTAAAATTTGACAAGTTTATTCAAGTCGTGTCAAATTTCTACCGATGGTAAGATAAGTGAATGAGTAATAAGATATAGAAACCGGCTATTAATGAATAGTAAGATATAGGAGTAGGCGTAAATTTATCTTGTTTAAAAAATGGTTATTTGTAAGAAAATAAACACCATGTACGTAGTCTACGCTGCTGTCGTTCGCGTCCATGGCGAGTCATGCCATTACATTATTGCTTTTATGGTTACGGTCAGATACTACGGTTACTTTTGATTGGGGAATAATACTAGGAATGATAATAATCACCCAGTAACTAACGTAACTTTAACAATTTCCCTGAATCCTAATCCTATGTGCCTGTTGTAGACAGAAGAGCGCAACACATCCTTCTCTCGCTTTAAAAAAAAACATTAACACAACGAATATTATATTTAAAAAAATAATCAGTCAAAAAAGGGAGTCTTATCAATTTCATATTCAGAGTATCAAAACTAAATCAATAATTGCCACAGATATTACGTAACGTAATGAAAGACGACATCTACCGAAACAAAACAGAACTAACTTTTAAGGCAATTAAATAAGGCAAATACATTAAAGTAGGCACAGTACAGGGCTTGCCATTCCTAGTATTAGATTATTCCATGCTATTGTCTGCAAAAACCTAATTGATTTGTTTACTAATTACCTCCTATATTTAATGTGGAAACAAGATTGAAAACTATTCAGAAATATGTAAACATATATTTATATTCCAGAATATTTTTTTTATTAAAATTTAGAGTCATGTGTATGTAGTATGTAATAAATATGATTGATTGACCTGCGCCCCTGGAAATAGCATGGCGTAAAAATTTGTTTCTCAATGTACATTTGAAATGAATCAAAAGTTCATATTAACTGCATGGTTCATTTGTGATGGCAATTTATTTTATGCGTCAGTACATACATACATACATAACTTCACGCCAGTTCCCTTGCGGGGTAAGCACGAACAACAGAGCGCCATTTAGGCTTATTCTTACACACCTCACTTGCTTCTTTGACATTCACAACTCTTGTCATGCACGCTCGTCTGTTCTTAAGGCTCCTGACATCACCTTCTGCTAGTACACGATCAATTTGATCATGGAAGGTGTATCGTGGCTTTCCACAACTTCTGCATCCATCCACTTTTGCATTGTATATCTGTTTAGTCATTCTTTCATCATGCATTCTTATGCATCAGTAAATAATAAAATAACATAATTGTTGGATCCATAAGAGCAAAACACTGATGTTTCTCAGAAGGTTCGCATTTTACGTAAAAGAGAAATTTTTAAGGCCTGTCGAGTACATTACGAATGTTAATATGATTTCATAGAAAACATGTGTTATGAAATGAAACATTTGAATATTCACACGTCACTGACTGTGACTCCCTTATGTATTAGACGAGACGTGCCTTAATACATATACAACCATAGAAAAAGTATACTGGGAACGATAATTAATCACTCAGTTAAAAATGTAATTCTTAAAACCTATAATCCTACACGACTGTTAGTACTACTGATCATTTTTAACGTTTTTTATTAAAAAAAATTTAGTTAAACTCTTTAAAATATTATATGAAACAAAGACTGACTTGTGCTTAGAAGTTTTCAGGGTTAGTTTTTTACTGGGCGATTACTATTTCTAATATACTTCTTCCACGGTAAAACTTAATAATAATTAGGTACTAGTCGATTTTGGTAATTTATACCAAATTGGAATATAACACTGATTTGATCACCGAGGGCATTCGCTGTTTACATATACCTCGAGACAAAGCGATCATAACAAATAATTTCTCTGCATTGAAAATATTTACAGTATTTAAAACAGTCTTCAGTTTCACTTATATATACCTAAGTATATCCCTGTCGAATAACTGTGTTCTTTGTACTAGCGTTATATTATTACATATCATATCTAAATCATAATAGACAAAAATACTATACACATGATCATCTATTTAAAACTTAATAACCAATATTAAAATATAGAGAAATAATAAAAATTAGAAACATGTCAACGATTGCATTTAGGCCACGATGTGTAGTCTGTGTTCCAATTAATATAATTGATCTCCCTTAAATGACATATACTTTAAAATCAATTGTTACGAAGCACGATTGTTACGAATAGGCATGAAAGATTAAAAACATTGTCCGTAATGCCAATGTAGGGTCCAATAGTTAAGGCCTCTGTGGAGGTATAACGTGGTCAATTAGCCACATTACTATCTATATTTTATGACAGATTACTGAATTATAGCGTTGTAGAAGAATAAATACTAGGAATTATAATCACCTATGGTTCAACAGTCATTTTGAAAAAAGCCCCTATAAACTTCTAGTTAGATCAGAGGGAGCCACAAATAATTATTCTCGCTTTTTGTTACAGAAAATACTAAACAATTTTTTTAGACCAAAAAGTCAAACAAATTAGTTTCTTTTATATTTCATATTTAAACAAATTATGTATATAACTTTGTAAAGTTACGATAAATCGATACTAGTGGCATCTAGAGCACAATGTGCAATTGACCAACAAGGCAACATATTGAAGTACTGGCATTATCATTCCTAACATTTTTCATCTATGATTATATATATATATATATAATAGATATTTTCGGGACTTATACTACAACACAACTTCAAAGGATAAGCTCATAAATAAAAGACTACTGTGGCAATATGATCATAAAAATTCCATCACAACTGTCAGAGAAAGTAACATTAGTATAGAATATTAAGTTCACAGAGCAAAAATTTTGTCAGCGTCTAGATGTTAACGTTATCCGACACGTCTTCCTCATCAAACTGTGAAAGCTCTTAATTAGCAACATATGGCTATGCAGTAAACGTTTTTCGTACAAAATCGGTTATCACACAGCCTTTTGTATTATATGGAGAGAACACAATGTTTGACGCAGACTATGCTCACTGTTGTGTTGTAGTTCCTAATTGCGGTGTGGCGCTTTAAGTATTCTTAGAGACTCGATTTCGGAACATAAGAAGTTCCTCCACCAGCTCCAGAGGATAACTCTTTCAAGTCTAAGCTCACTGCACTGTACCGGCAGGTTTAAAGATTCATACCGCATTTGATGCGATCAATGTAAATTTAGTATATCAGTAAAACTCCTATGTGATAATAAAATATATTAAATCTTTGTGCTAACTTACAATAAATTCATTTCTCATAAACTATATACTATGTTATATCATTTTACCTTATGAAAAAACCAATTCTAATTTACTAAGCGCGCTTGGCACGCTGCATTGGTCTGGTTAAATACTATCACTACGCCGCACTTGCTACGATCGTCTTGCAATGTTTGATGGGAGTTGGTTAGCTATATCTACTTATCACTAGCGATTACATCACACTGATTGATTAAATTACATATAAAAAAATTCGATGTCTTCGTGCAAGCAACGAGGCTGTGATATTGTCAATTGGCATATACCATCTTAACGTGGTAAAAGTGAACGCAGGCAGAATCATTTGCCGACTGAATTCAATACGTGAAATTATTCTAAATATTTGAAATAACCCTTTAACATTTTCATAGACAAAGTAGCGTGCATACATTACTCAGATACTGCACTTTCTGTGTCACAGTGGAAGAAGAATGCTAGTGATGACAAATGCCCAATAAAAGTAAGTACTCGTAAAAAGTTCTTAATTCTCCACAATAGTTCAATTAGTAACCCAAGTCACTCGTTGCTTTCTAACATAGAAAAACACAAGTAAAACTTAACCGATATTTCATTGTTAAACACATTTATTTTAGATAACATCAATAAGTTTCTTATTAATTTTATATTTAAACAAAACTACCAGAACTAAATAATTCAGCACAGAACCATAGATGATTATGTCTATTATGAAATCTACACTAATGACATCTAATGACCAAAGGAGAATTAACCACTAAAGCAACACATTAAAATATAGGGGTTGTTATTTCTAGTATTTTTCTTCCATTGTATAATTAATGTTTGGTTTTTGTATATTATTATCATGTCTATGTTATAGGAAAAGTAGATAACTTACAATATTAATCTGTAATAGTAATATAATATCAGCAAATAGACATCCCACTGCATGGCTCATACGCTATATTTACACTTGTCTTAGAAATTGCGTATATCACACAGTCTAATGGTCTTATTCATAGAGAGTTAAAGTAAGTTTGAACGCTTCTTTGTGGTTCTTAAAGAAGTGTTCAAACTTACCTTAACTCTATGAACAGGTTTCCTCACGTTTTTTTTTCTTTTACCATCTCAGTGGTTGATGATGATAACAATATGCAAATTAGATTAAGAAAACCACCTAAGGTGCATGATCCCTGGTTAGGATTTGAACATGCGTCATTAGAATCAGAAACGAGTGCCTTAACCCTGACGATTTTAAATAATCTATATCTGAAAATACCGAATTTTCACTAAAGCCAATGATTGAATTCAGCCAGCAATTTATCTTAATCCTTGTAATTTTCATGTTGTAATGTATTGAAATTTAAACTATAACACATATATAATATATATTCGTGTTTGTGAATTATGAAATGAGAATGTGTTTCGTATTTTAAACATATCGTAATTGCTACTGAACACTAAATATTCCAGTTATATTCGATGTTTTGCAACTGCAGGATGTTTTACAAAGTATAAGGAATAGGTATTATTTACACCATTCCAATGGACTATCCGAAAATGTAAATTTTATCTATGGAAATGTCATATAACAGCATATAAATAGCAAAATTTAATATATTTTAGTGAAGAAAAGAAATTATATTTGGTGTTTACAATGAACTTATCTATAAAAAGATAAGAAAGATCCACCAAGTTTTATACAATTATGCTAAATTTGTTTTGGTCGAAGTCTATTGAGATGGTGAATATCAAAATTCATACTAGATTGGTATATGCCTGAATGGAGGATGTGATATAATATCGATGTGTGACATCGGCGTTCAACCATTTTATTTTTTGAGTATATATTTCAGAACAACAATCAGTTTTGAATAAAATTTTGGTATTAATAGAAAATTTTGCACTACGCTATAAGCGATACATACATTCGCAATGACTCTTTATTTTGGTCCGATGTTCACTAGTCTTTTCTCACGACTAAGTGTTATTCTATTACGGGGCTTAAAGTCAATATCGATTTTCATATTAAATCGAGTCAGTCTAGAAATTAAAATGCATAAACATTTCTTATACAAAAATCTGTTTGATTTAGGGCCCTTGCATAAGGTGGCTTAATTTATTTAAGAAACAGAAAACGTATTTAACACCCTTAAATACAATTAGCGTCTTGCACAACGCAAAATATGTTTAAAGAACTGTCAATACGTTTTGTGTAAAACGTATTTAGGCAGTTTAATATGATTAACTAATTTTATTTAAAGGCGTTCGTTATGCAACCGGCCCTAAATCTATTATACGTAAAATTGGATTTATAAAACAAAATAAATTTAAATAATAGATTTATCAAGTACATGTCTCTTTTATCATTCCGTATAAAATTTCATATAAAAAAAATATATGTCCAAACAAAGATACAATGATAGGTCTTACCACCAGACTGATTTCTTCCAGACAATTCTAGGGATAAATTAACATATGGATATACATAGATGGTGGTATAAACATAGTATATAATTCAATCAAGAAAGAATTCAGGAAGCGGTGGTAGACCCATGACTTTCAATAAGTAATCTGTAAGATTTTATTTTGAAATAAATACATTCATTTTCAATTAGATTATGATAAATTTAAAAATTTTGTAATGTGATTTTAAGTTATTACTTTCTATGTAATAATATGTACTGGGTATGTTGTAACTAGATTTTAATTTTAAAGTATCTTTCTTAAAAATTGTTTTTTATTTTTAATATTAATAACAATTTATATGAAAATCAATTGAGACGTCTAAATATGTACATGATAACACTTTTGAAGATCAAAATAAGGGTTTTCCAAACGATGTGACACATCTAAGTAAACATTTAACAACATATATATTACTGCATAATAATATTGACACTCGCCTTAGTTTTAGTTAAATTTGTAACTAACGGTTATAGTAAAAACCTTATCACGGTGCGTCTTGTATACAGATTAAAAATCCTACTTTACAATGGATGAGCCACTTAGCACCAACCCGCAACAAATATAAACATTCTACAAATTGACGGATCCGATCTTCGCCTAAATGTATGTTTCACATACAAAACTTCAGTTTATCGTCAATGTAATTGACCACTCTATATTATATTTACAAACACTTTGATGCCCTGACGTTTAGAGCATTCGTCAAAAACTAAATAGCCTTCTATGGTGAGCCGTTGCTTATCGCAGCCGAGTTGAGTTTGTATAGTTATATAATTATCACAATATTACGGTGTATTACATATATTGACTCATATTTGGGATTTATCCAAATTCAACTAGTCCTGCATAACAAAGAAGGGACCTTCACTGAAGGCATACAAACAAACCTCGCACTCATAAGATAACCTGTATGACGGTATCTATACAAATGGAAATCAAATTAATATAAAAAAATATACATATGTACAAGTTTAAGGTCCATATTCTAGATTAAAAACTTATATGCCAACAGTCTGGAGATGATAATCCATCCATCCAATATAAAAAGTATTTTTGAATACATGAAATGGCCTTGGACCAATGTACTTTTTAATTTAGGCGGATTGTCGTCACTAGCATGTCTGCATATGAGCATTGTTCTAGAATACGGGCTTAAAGGATAGAAAAGGGGACTAGAGGTCGACGTAGGGCGCTGTGTCGATCTTGTCGAGGTCCGCGAGCAGCGCCGGCGTGAGCGGGTCGAGGATATCCTCACGCAGCATGTCGTGCAGCGGCGATGTCAGAGCCTGCTCACTTTCCACGACCGTCTCGTGAATTTGAGTGGTCCCACAAACCGAGTTGCCGTTTATCAGGAAATCTCTGTTACTGTAGCTGAACACACTCCTATCTTCAGCAAACTGAGGGGTCGATGGCACAGATTTAGATGATATTCCGTTTTGTACGCTACCATAATTTTCTGCAGTAAAAAGCTCTCGCGACCGCCGAGAGTCAATTTGCAAATTAGGTGCTGTGCGTTTGAAAGGTAATGGCGTACTCGGTACTGAACGTGATGTATAATATTTACTCTTGTCTGTGGCTAATTCAGAAAATTCGAATTCAATACTATTTGCTCGTTTTAAAAAGTCCTCAACATTATCGGTGGCAGTGCTGTCGCTGGGAAATGTTTGACTGAACTGATTAGTCCTTTCGAGCAAATCATCGCTGGTGGGAATCAACGAGGTCAACTGATCAGAGAGGATCTGCTGTTCTGGCAATGCATCACATCCATTACTCAAAGTATCATTTGAATTGAGAAGACTCTGGGTTGCTCCAGGATTAAGTACGTCGTTGCTACTGTCTATGGCGTTGTATATTTTAGCTAAGGTTTCCCGATTGAGACCGGCTTTGGATATATCACATGTATCAGCAAGAGAACCAAAATCGCAGAATTCATTTGGTACTGGTGTAGGCGGCACCGATCCCACTGGGGTGTTATTGTAACTTAAAAGCCCCATATTATTGATGCCTTGCTTGAGCGGCACAGATTGCGATCTAAATGCGTCGTGACCCGGTCGGTAGTTCACTAGGGAGTCTTGGAAGAATTGACTCACTTCACTCGATAATGGATCAGCAGACAGTGGTTGATCTCCATTTATATGGTCTCGAAATGGTGCATTTGATAAGAAATTTAAACAAATATTATTCCCATTTGGAATTCCAGAATTGCATTGGTACATTGGATTTTTATGTTGTGAAGATAATATATTTGGTGAAGGTGGTGCAGACATAGGTTGACAATATTTCCCTGGACCACCAAGTGGAGGTTTAGAAATAAATTTTTGATCATTTGGAATAGCAAATTGTTTGGAACATGGATCATTTACCCCAAGCGATAGTGGGTTACGTCTTTTTCTTCCATTAAGTTTGGGAATAGGTCGGGAGCACAATCTAGATCGCGGCACAGGAGTGTTCCTGGGACTTACAAAAGGACTAGCAGCAGTGCTATGTGAGATCGGAGAAGTTTGCAAGGAGCCACCGATGGTAATTGCCTTATTTACTTTTGACGGGCTTTGCCCTCTCTGGTTAAAACTCAAAGGTGATTTGGAATGAAAATTTCCAGGAGAATGGCAACCCTCAGAAATTGGCACAAAATCATATTGCTGCGTTCTTGTAGTGGGGCTCTGGGGCTCGTTATGGCAGTGGCCATTGTACAGGTGACATCCCACATTCGACATCATTTGCTCGGGATGGCCGTTGTTTATGTATGACATTGACGTACCATTTTCATTGGATATCATGCTCAAAGATTTGTTGCTGTTAATTTCAGTAGAGGTAGGCAAACTAGTTTCGTTTAATTCCATTTGATCTGATCCTACAACAGGCTTAAACACACGATCAGCGACAACCTCTTTATCTATGGCCTCATGCGAATTCTCTTGGGATAACTGGGTATCTTGGTCAACATTCTGGTTGTGAGAGGTGGACCCACTAGAATTTAATAAGTTTTTCGCTAGCAGTTCTCGCAGCTGCGATATTTTTTCGTTGTTGCCTTGACTGTACTCGTCCTGTGGGTCCGAGGCTGGTTCTAAAAAAGCGGCGGTACTGTGCGGGGCGTCGGGTTCCACGTCGGTGGGGGCGGATGCGGGCGCAAGCGCCGGCGGGTGGGCGGCGCGCTGGTGGAAATACTGCAGCAGCTCCTCCTCGTGCTCCTGGCTGTTACCTTCGTTGAGGTAGTCGTCGAGGTCGTGCTTGTCGATGTTGCAGATGCTGATGACCCGCTCCCTGTTGAGGATCTCGGAGTGCTTCTCCTCACAGATCATGCCGGTGCGGATGTTGATGCCGTCGAGGCCGCAACACGAGTCGGGCGAGCCGGCCCTCGCCCGCCGCCGCCTACGACCCACCTCCGGCTTAGTCGTCGGCGCCTTCGCCGAGCGCGTGGGACTCGCCGCCTCCTGTTCCTCCCGGGCCAGCGCCGCGGCGGTGCTTTTGGACCGGCTCGTTAAGTTTTTTGGATCCTCTAAAAAAGCGACCTCGGGACGATGGGGTGGTTCGGAAGGGACGGCGGTAGGCGCCGACGGCCCGGCGGAGGCGGGAGACGGCACCAGCGCTAGCGCCTGCGCCTCCGCCGCTAGAGCGTGGCGGGCGGCCGCCAACTTGCCACCCAGGATCTCAGCGGCTCGCATCTTCTTAGGCAGGTACTCTCCACGAGAGAACTCCTCAACGGGGCGGTGCGCTGCCTGAGCCGACGCCAAACGTGAGTCCGTCTGAGAGGAGCGCGGCGAGCTGGCACGTGTTTCGCTCTGGTATGTCTCCAGGATGAGTTTCTTTCCGGGTAACGGCAGACGCTGGGGGGGCGGCTCAGGCGGGCGCCGTCGTTGCCACTCCGAGCGTTCCGTAGACAGGTCGAGGGAGGCGTCGCTGCTCAAGTTGATGGGCAGGTTGTGGTGTGTGTCGGTCGCCGGGGGTAGCGTAAGGTCACGCGGCGCATACGGGGGCTCGAAGACGTACGGGTCGGCGCGGTACTCGTGCACCGAGACGGCGGAGTGGGGCGCAGGCTGCGCGTGCGGCGGGTGCGCGCGCGGCGGTGGCGCGTACCCCGCGAACGGCGGCCGCGCCTCGTACACGTACGCCGGCTGGTACGCGTACGGGCCCTCGCCACTCGGCTCGCCCTCGAGCTTCAGCGTCGGGTGGTGGCTCGCGTACGAGGTGCACGGCGGCGACTCGCCCGCACTCTCCTGCCCCTTGTTCTTCTTAGGCCGCCCGGGGGTGCCGTGCGCCTAGAAACGTAGCGCCATATAAATTGTAAGATTCACAGTGAATAATGATTAATCACTAGAAGATCTATTTTATTCATTTAAAACATCTATTGTATTTTACAAATAAAATTACTTTATGTGGATATTTGATTGTTTCTTGTTTACTTTATGATGAAAGATCCGATCGTTATTAAAATAAATATAGTTTTGGTAATAAAATAAACAGAATAAACTAATAAATAATAAAACCAGGAAATGATAGTTATTGTAGAATCCAGTTTACTAACGAAATCAGGTAAAATAGTTCTTGCATGCAGAAGAAAAATTGTATTTACCTGCATTTTGCGTTTCAAATGCTTGATTAATTGCCGACTCGTCGCTTCTTCTGCAGGTCCTGAAAACAGTATTTAAAATAAGACTCGATATAGTTTGTGTCAAAATTTATAGTGTTAATTAGCTATATATGGCTGTGTGCCTGACTTTTTTTAATAATATCAAAAGAGAGACCATAAATAACATTTGGAGCAGACTGTACAATAAATTAATTGAATTTATTCACACTCAGTCTCACCGTGTGTATGCAATAAAGGCGGGGAGGCGCTGCTGGGGCCGGGGGGCGCCACTTGCACGCTCAGCGACGACAGATGTCGCGACAAATCAGATATATTCGCAAACTTCACACCTACAAACGAAGGCATACGTTAAACATTATTTCGATAAGACTCCTAAAACGCAAAGCATATTTATTTCTATTTCATCAGATATCATCGTACAAAATATTTTCAGCTTCCCAGATCTAAATGAGTTTAAGATTAAACTTATTATTATTCTCTATCTCCCCAAGTTTATTAACGAATTTTTCGTTTGCTCCAATCGGCGCGTTGTTGCTCCTACAAGCGCCGCGTCGTTGCCCCTCCTAGCGAGGCACGTACTTTGAATCAGGAGTTCACAGGGACTTAAGTAAAATTTCCAATTATTTCTGACCAATAAATGCCATAGCTATAGGGGACCGAATTTCCCCATAACCGTAAGCCATACATACCGACGTATGTATGGCTCGACGTATCGACGGCTTCTGTGGTTGAGCGGGCGAAGCCTTTGCCGGCGTACCTCACTGCAACGCAGAGGTTCCGGGTTCGATTCCTGGTATAGAAAATTTCGGAAACGTATTTTCTCCGTTATTTACTATGGTCTGGGTGTCTGGGATCGGCCCCAGAGGAGTCCGTTGTATATTACCCATAACACAAGCGTAACTTGCTTAATTTGGGGATATACAATGTGTGTGTTTGTCTGCCGATTATTATTATTATTATTATACCGAAGTTTATGGCGACGCATCCATGATATGCATTTATTGCAGCATTTTGGCTGCTTATTTTTCCTAACCGACATAAAACATAATGTAAAGTTATGAATTTTTATGCACAGCTTATCATGTGTCGTTTCCAAGTACAACAGTCAACAATGATACCAGTAAATTTAGCAAATGTGACTTCTTGTATGTCTTCCCTGTTATTGCATAATATACGAGCATGTGTGTAAAAGAAAGGCAGATGTAAAATGTTTAATGACAATGACATTTCCACCATGTAAGTAACAAGGGTGCAAACCGTAGCAACTAGTTGTCCAATGACAGAAACGGGATGGGGGAACTGAGACGTGCCGTTCTATAGCATTCTCTATAATGAATCCGATAGAAAACCGACAGTCTTGCAAACTTGCACCGATGCTCAAGGCTTTGAAGCCCAATATTTAAAAAAATGACCATCGCCAATTAGCCCCTTGACTGTGCTATGAATCGACTTTAAGGCATCCAACTGGTAGTTTGCTGGGCCATCCTTATGCTTGGTATAGAGTACGCAACTGTTCTAGCGTAAAGTAACCTCTCACCTTCGAAAGTACACCCGGATTTTTGGCCACCACTTGAGCTAATGACTCAATGTATGACCTAAAATTGACTTTTAGAGTTAAGGAGATCTATCTATCGACATCAGTATATATGTATATTGATTACCTAATTTAATTTCAGCCCAATCACAGATGATTCGTTCAGTTTCTCGCGATGGTGTACTTGGTTCCTGTAAAAATTAGAAAACTTTTAATACTGCTTTCGAATCTGTTTTTAAATAATACAAGTTACTTATAAGTCTAGTGGTGATATTCTACTTAAAAAGGCCAGAGAAAAATTACTTGAGATGCCCTAAATAATGCAAGATTAAGGGGCTTTTCTATTAGTATTCTGTTTGATATGAATTTCAATAATAGACTTTAAAGTATAAACCAACATTTTACTACATATTTAGATCAAATCAATAAGAAGTTGGATGTCCTAAAAAGTTTCCTTTCAATTTGATATTTAGACAGAGTATCAGAACTCGGATCCTCGACACATGGGCGCGTCAAACTCTAGTGTGTACCTCTTGTTTTAAGAGCAGGCGTTAATACAGGATATATTGTATTGTATTCTTATGTTGGTGCTATTTGCCCTCGGAAGATTTACTTTATATATATCCCTTCTACCGGGATGAATAGTATAGTGAAAGTCGCATTTTTTTAAAGATTATGACTTTTTATATCTATAAACTTGATAAATTGGGTATGGAAGAAAGAGCATGAAAGTAGAGTAAACGCGGTCGAGATGCGAGCACTGCGCAAAATCTGCGGAGTGACGCTCGCGGACCGCGTTCGTAATACCGAAGTAAGAAAGAGAGTTGGTCTGAAAGAGAGTGTCGGGGTGAAGGTAAGGAAAGGAATGCTCCGGTGGTTCGGGCATGTGGAAAGAATGCATGATGAAAGAATGACTAAACAGATATACAATGCAAAAGTGGATGGATGCAGAAGTCGTGGAAGGCCACGACACACCTTCCATGATCAAATTGATCGTGTACTAGCAGAAGGTGATGTCAGGAGCCTTAAGAACAGACGAGCTTGCATGACAAGAGTTATGAATGTCAAAGAGGCAAGTGAGGTGTGTAAGAATAAGCCTAAATGGCACTCTGTTGTTCGTGCCTACCCCGCAAGGGAACTGGCGTGAAGTTATGTATGTATGTATGTAAACTTGATAAATGAATGGTCCCCATACAAACTTTAATACCCTATTTCAACCCGTTCTAGTTTTATTTATACAACTAAATATTGTGTAAACTACACAAACGACCAAAACTACCAAACGTACTAAAACTGCCGAAACTACCAAAACTACCAAATCCACCAACCAATACTACCACAACTACGTAAACTACCACAATTACCAAATCTACCAATCAAAACTACCACAACTACCAAAACTACCACAACTAACAAAACTACCACAACTACCAAAACTACCACAACTACCAAACCTACCACAACTACCAAAACTACCACAACTACCAAAACTACCACAACAATCAAAACTACCACAACTACCAAATCTACCAACCAAAACTACCATAACTACCAAATCTACAAACCAAAACTACCACAGCTACCTAAACTACCACAATTACCAAATCTACCAATCAAAACTACCACAATTACCAAATCTACCAATCAAAACTACCACAACTACCAAAACTACCACAACTACCAAAACTACCACAACTATCAAAATTACCACAACCACCAAAATAACCGAATCTACCAACCAAAACTACCATAACTACCAAATCTACAAACCAAAACTACCACAACTACCGAAACTACTAAATCTACAAACAAAAACTACCACAACTACCAAATCTACCGAAACTACCAAATATACAAAACAAAACTACCAAAACTACTACAGCTAACAAAACTAACACAACTACCAAAACTACCACAACAATCAAGACTACCACAACTACCAAAATAACCGAATCTACCAAATCTACCAACCAAAACTACCATAACTACCAAATCTACAAACCAAAACTAACACAACTACCTAAACTACCACAATTACCAAATCTACCAATCAAAACTACCACAATTACCAAATCTACCAATCAAAACTACCACAACTACCACAACTACCAAAACTACCACAACTATCAAAACTACCACAACCACCAAAATAACCGAATCTACCAACCAAAACTACCAAATCTACAAACTAAAACTACCACTACTACCAATACTACCACTATTACCAAAACTACCACAACTACCGAAACTACTAAATCTACAAACCAAAACTACCAAATCTACCGAAACTACCAAATATACAAAACAAAACTACCACAACTACCAAAACTACCATAACTACCACAACTATCAAAACAACCGAAACTACCAACATAAACTACCGAAAATAGCAAACCTACCACAACTACCAAAACTGCCAAACAAAACTACCAAAACTACCTAAACGACCAAATTGACCAAAATAAACAAAATGACGAAAATGGCAAACCACAAATAAAAAACCTATCCTAGTTTCCGGGATAAACTTTACATAAATCTATCCCAGTAACCGGGATGAAAAGTATCCCTTGGCCACCCTCGGTATTCAAATTACATATGTACCGAGTATCAGCCAAATCGGTCTAATAGTCTTTCCATAAAAGGATAACAAACAAAAAGACAAATATACTTTTATCCCGGAAACTATCCCATTTTCCGGGATAAAAAGTATCCTATGTTCATTCTCGGCATCGAAAATATATATATACTGAGTTTCAGCCAAATCGGTCCAGTAGTTTTTACGTGAAAACGGAACAGACAGACAGACAGACAGACAGACAGACAGACAGACAGAGTTACTTTCGCATTTATAATATTAACTAGAGTTTACCCCGCGGCTGCGCCGCGGGTTAACCTCTAGTTCCTGCTTCTTGTTTAAAGAGCAGGCGTTAATACAGGTTACAATGTACACCATTTTTATGTTAGTGGCATTTGCCCACGAAAAATTCACTTCATTTTATATCGCAAACTCGATGCTTGATATATTCTCATGCCGATCTCTTGGCATGAGTATGTATATATGTCCATTTTCGGCATTAAAACTACATTTAAACAAAATTACAATAAAAACGATCCAGTATTCCCAGTGTTTTCCGAAAACTTAACAGAAAGACATATCAAGTTACTATCGCATTTTTATAGACGATGCATTTTTATATCTATGAACTTGAGAAATGATTGGTCTCATCCAAACTTTCATCCTCTATTACAAACAGTCCTAGTTTTATTATTTATCTATCCCCCGTCAATGAAAACTACAAAAATGTCAAAAGGGACAACATCATCAAAAAAGAGTCGAAGAGCAAAAGAGTAAAAGGGCAAAAGGGCAAAAGGGCAAATGGGCAAATGGGCAAAAGGGCAAAAGCGCAAAAGGGCTTAAGAGCAGAAGGGCAGAAGGGCAGAAGGGCAGAAGGGCAGAAGGGCAGAAGGGCAGAAGGGCAGAAGGGCAGAAGGGCAAAATGGCAAAAGGGCAAAAGGGCAAAAGGGCAAAAGGGCAAAAGGGCAAAAGGGCAAAGGGGCAAAGGGGCAAAAGGGCAAAAGGGCAAAAGGGCAAAAGGGCAAATGGGCAAATGGGCAAATGGGCAAAAGGGCTTAAGGGCTTAAGAGCAGAAGGGCAGAAGGCCAAAAGGGCAAAAGGGCAAAAGGGCAAAAGAGCAAAAGGGCAAAAGGGCAAAAGGGAAAACGGGCCCAAAGGCAAAAGGGAAAACGGGCCCAAGGGCAAAAGGACAAAAGGTCAAAAGGGCAAAAGGGCAAAAGGGCAAAAAGGCAAAGGGGCAAAAGGGCAAAAGGTCAAAAGGGCAAAAAGGACAAAATAACCAAAATGATGAAAATGGCAAATCACAAAACCAACCAAAGCCTGTCCCACTTTTGGGATAATCTTTACATAAATCTATCCCATTATCCGGGATGAAAAATATCCCATGTCCACCCTCGGTATTCAAATTACATATGTACCGAGTATCAGCCAAATCGGTCCAAAAGTCTTTCCGTAAAAGGATAACAAACAGAGAGACAAATATACTTTTATCCCGGAAACTATCCCATTTTCCGGGATAAAAAGTATCCTATGTTCATTCTCGGCATCGAAAATATATATATACTGAGTTTCAGCCAAATCGGTCCAGTTGTTTTTACGTGAAAACGGAACAGACAGACAGACAGACAGACAGACAGACAGACAGACAGACAGACAGACAGAGTTACTTTCGCATTTATAATATTAATAGGGATAGGGATTACACTAAGTTTTTACTCTAAGTGTAGACTTAATTACAGATTGCCACATCATGCTGGAAAAACTTTTTCTACATTTTTACTCGTTAGAACGGTTGTGATGTTAATGTCCATACATTGAGAATGTGTATTTGTGTGTGGGTGTGTGCGAATGTGTGTAGACGAGTATAACTTATTTACTACTTAATTTAGAAATGAATTTAGAGTAATTTGACGAAATTTGTTGATTTAACCCTAAAAAATGTCTAACAAACAGGTAAACCCTAAAAACCAGGCAAATGGCCTAGCATATGGAATGTGGTTACTATGGCCTATTGACATTTACAACACTAGGGGCGAAGCAAACGTGTTGCCTGCCTTTAGGATGGTATAGAGGGAGGGAGGGGGAGGTGTGCCATCGGAACTAGCACGAAACGCGATTAGCTCATGGCTAATTGTTTCACGTCGATATTCTGTAAGAACGTGTTATTATACCGATCGAGCCGGCCTTAAGAGCTGTAGTCAAGATAATGATTCCAGCTTGGTTCTATCACGTTAAAAACTGTTGTTAACTTATAATAAGACTGCACGTGTATTGCAATTTTCTCTGACTGTAATGATTTTCATTTAAAGTTGTTCAGATTACAGTAACACTATCCATCCATTATTTTTGACTACACAGTAAGTGATTCTGTATAAAATAATATCAGTTCCGTACCAGCTTGTACTTAACTAAAAGCAGGAATTAAGTTTAAGACGAGTATACTGGTTTTACCTTTGATGATTCACCCAAGTCTGGCAACTGTGGCACTTCTAACTTGATCTTTTTCCGAAGACCGGCGTAGCAGTACCTTCAAACAATAAGAAATCATTGTATTAGATTGAACTGAATTAAATAAGTAATAAAATTTATATTCCAAAATAATATAGTAAAGCAGATTTAGCATTTCAATAATTTTGTTTGTCAGTGAAACTACATGTCAGATTATAAATTTGCCTTTCTGTTAGATATCCCATTAATTAATTTAAAATCGTTACAGAAGTGGAAACATAGTTAAACACTGACAAAACTCTGAGGCACCATTTTTTAAACTATATAAAAATAAATGACAATAAATTTGGTTCAAAACAAACAATGCTTGTAAGGTATTATATTTAAGTAAGAATTGTGTATTTGTGTGGTATCAATTGTTTAGTTAAACGGTTTATATCGAACTGCTACAAGAACTATATTTTTTGGCAACTTAATATTAATTATTTAAATAATAGATGGATTAAAGGTCTTTGATATCTTTTTTAAAAGAAAAATAAAACAAATATTTGATTAAATATGGTAGCATAAGAATTAACGTTAACGTCTTATATGGTGTAGTGGTCTAAATATTGGCCCGCCTAGTTTGCTGGAACACAGGTTACGGGTTCGATTCCCGGCAGGGTAAATTCATAAACGAACTTTCCATTGGTTACTCTAATCTAATCTGGGATCCGCCTCTGAATTGTTTTTTAGAAACAGTACAAAGTGTACCTTTATCATACGATTTAATGTATATATTTAGTTCTTGTTATATACAATTTATTCCATTGTATGATAAAAATATAAACTTAATTATTATCTCCACGATCGCTAGGATATTATGTAACAAGTATTAAAATATATTTATAACAACAAATATAAATACCAGCGACCCGGAACGAATAAATTTATCAATGCATTTCCACCATTATCGTAATACACTTACGTCACTGATAACGAAATGAGACTTCTTTATACTGAACTGTGATAAAATTGAAGAAGGCCCAAACACGTGTTCTGGGTGAGAAATTTGTAAATATGCAATTAATCCTTATAAGCTACAACAGTATAGGTTGGTTTAAAAATAAATGACGCACGCATAATAAAACAAAGTAATATCTCAAAACTTGCGTTTTTTGGGAATGAGCGTTTAAAGTTTTGGTCTATTACAGGTTATTGTTTGTTTGTTAATGCCTATTTAATATTATAAATTCGAAAGTAAGTGTGTCTGTCTGTCTGTTACGTTTTCACGGAAAAACCACTGGACCGATAATTTCGATTCCGAGGATGCACACAGGATACATTTTATCCTGACAAATAGTATAGTGTCGAGGATAAAAGTATATTTGTCTGCCTGTTTATTACGCTTTTACATATGGGCGTTGGTACATATGTAATTACAAGACCAAGGATGCACAAGGGATACTTTTCATCGCGGGTAATGGGATAGATTTCGGGATAGAATTATGTAAAGGTTATCCCGGAAAATAGGATAGTTTCCGGATAGCGCTATTTCTTTAACTACAAGTACCAACGATTAATTAATGACTATTCACTTTTTGGATCATTTGGTCCTTTTAGGCTTTTTAGACCTTTTGACCTTTTTGGCTTTTGGTACTTTTAGAAGTTTTGTCATTTTCGTATTTTTTTGTAGTTTGTTGTAATTTTATGAAAAAAATATTTTATTTATTTACTGTAATGTTTGTAATTTTTATCATTTTTGCTGTCGTGTTTTTACCCTTTTTTGATGTTGCGTTTTTACATGTACAAATTTTTGAGGCTTTTGGACTTTTTACATTTTACATACATACATACATACATAACTTCACGCCAGTTCCCTTGCGGGGTAGGCACGAACAACAGAGCGCCATTTAGGCTTATTCTTACACACCTCACTTGCTTCTTTGACATTCATAACTCTTGTCATGCACGCTCGTCTGTTCTTAATCTTACATTTTATTATTAAAAATATACGAACCTATACTGTAATATTTTAAATTCGTTAAAAACTCTGTCTTTTAAGCTTCCACGAAAAACCACTGCACAATTATCGCTGAAATTTGTATATATGTAGTTTAAATACTGACAATGAACATTGCATACTTTCCATCCCGTGAGATGCGATTGTTTGAGATATAAAATTAAGTAAACCTTCCGGGGGCGAATAACGTCTACATAAAAATCTAATTTATTTATTTGTTCTATGCCTTCAAAAGTAATTTGAAAAAAAAGGGAGTCATACTTATTTTACTTTATGATTAAAAAAGTAATAATGTTATCTCCACCACATGATTTTTGAGTTATTTCTTTGTTTTATTAAGCGTGCGATGTGTGTTTCAAAATCATTATTTCCCGATGCCTACCTAGAGTAAGTGATTTCAGTGAGACGCGTCCATAATTCAACATATGTATGAGAATTTAAAGACTAGAAAAACCACGCCAAGAAATTATTATATATTAACATACACACCCGAGGATCATCTTAGAGGTCATCAGTAACAACAAGTAACAGACCAAGTTAGAGATTTTAGTCTGTGTGATTTTTGTGCATTTTATGAGCAATTGTCAATACGTCGTTTTCATTTTTTCATAAAACAAGGAAACAAAATGCACTAGACGTTAAGACATTAATCTGTAGTTCGCTTTGAAGCGAACGTGGTTTTTCAACTTTAAGTAAGTTTAGCTTTCTGAGGTGAGAAAAAGATTTATGCTTACTTTCATCTCAAATGCAAACCCATAGCTTGTCACAAAACATAATCGCATTTTAATTTATTAGTCAAACGCAAGTAATTAAACTTTTAAAAAGTTATTGTTTTGATGATCATCCTTTAGTTATTCTTTTAAAATATGTCTTAGCCATTGGAAATTTGCTGGATATTATACCTACACTTATAGGAATTACAATAAATTTAAGCTTAATTGTAAAAACAATTCTTTGTTTCTACAAATTTATAAGTATACCTTAAATGTATTGTGTGATTAATTTCTTTAATAAAATATCAGAACTAATTAATTGTAAGTAAATATGAATAATTTTAATGATAAGTTGGATAACCGCTACGCAAATGCTTATGATACATGATTCATTATTTCACGTTATTATTGTAACCGCAATTGCATACATTTTATATAGTTCTACTAATAATAAGGGTCATTTAATTATAAATAGTAGCTATTGATTTTTTAATCAACTTCACTGTACATATTGTAATGGTTACTAACAATTCCTTGTACTAAATCATAAGTAATTATTTAGTATTTTAAGCTATAAGAATATTGATCGAAACATTATAATTACGAAATCATAGTGAATTCAGCCAACAATAACTATATTGTTACAACCTAGGACCCGACAAAGACAAATTCCAAGTACAAATCTGTAAAAGCACATTTTATTACCTGTCAGCATTCGAACTAATTGTAATCCTTTTATGATCCTTTTGTTCACTTATTTATTGGCATACGTTTCTAGTTATTGTAGAGAACAGCCGATTGTTTTATTGTACTCGTTTACGGCCGCTTGCGGCCGCTGCACCATTAGCCAGGTGTGCGGATTACGATTACTAGGAAATTGTGTCGACGTTGCCGGGCGGGCACATTCGCATTTGTGAAGTATAAATCGACGGCCTGATTTAGCGAGGAGTCAGTTGAGCTACGACTACGGCGTGACGTGTGTACAATCGGGAATTTAATAGTGACGGACTTTGCGCGTTGTATTGAATTACGACCTTCTGCATTACGTTTGGATTAGTTGTGTTCGGCTATATTTGTACCTGTGTTATACGTGTTTTTATAGTTCTAATAAACACTATATAATCATTCTAACGGCATTTTAATTCGAGTCCCACTAACTCGTAACAATATGCACCAATTACTATCTGTCAATATTTAAAAACTTGGCACAGTGTAAACATAAAAAATATTATAAAAGATCACGTTAAAAGAGAATTTTATACTGTTCTCCTGCATCATAAGAATTTGTAAACATTCATAAATTTTAAGTAATAACATCCACACTGAAAATTTAAAACTAGCTGACACCCGCAACTTCGTCCGCTTGGTGCGGTTTTTTAACTATCCCACGGGAACTCTTTAATTTTTCGGGATCAAAAGGATCCTATATGTTGACCAGGGATATAAGCTACCACCATACAAAATTTCATTTAAATCGGTCCAGTCGTTTCGGAGATTAGCCGGTACAAACAGACAGACAAACAGAGAAATAAAATATTTGAAAAAATCTAAATTAGTTCTATTTCACTTCGGTTTTAAGCATTTTTTTCATTGTACGGAAATTCGACCTCTACAGTTTTATTATATGTATGTATTAATGCATTAAAGCATTGAATAATGAACAAGAGCAGCTAAGTGATAGCGTTATCTATTATTTTAGATTATCAGCAGTGAATTGGCTAATCATAACAGTTTAAAACGAATCCAAATTACGATTAGGTAAAATTTTAATTTCAATGCTCGCACTTGTTTTTATCAGTCACACACATTGCATAATTTAATGGCTTATGATTATTATTTTTCGCATTACGAAGTTTTAAAGTTAAAATGTAGATTAACAGGGTATTTTAATGAATAATAATTAAAGTATTTTAATGAACATTATTTACAATTCATATATTATTCAAATTTCAAATGTTAATTGTACATGATTATTGTAGTGTAACAATTTATGTGAGTTTTAGTTCTAACATAGCTGCTTGGTACAGCATGAGCTCACCCTTTTAATCACTGTCTGTCTTTAGAATTTATATAAAGTAATTTACATAATCTATGTACTTGTAAAAGTTAACAGAATGTACCTAAAGAGGGATATAGGCAACATGATTGTAAGTGGTTGTCGCAGCCCATGAACATCTAAAACGCCTAGGGAACATTGTGTTGCTGACCCTGCTGGTACTTTTTAAGAAAGACGAATTTTTGCTATAAGAACATTTACTTAAGTGAATTAAGTACACTCACCTTGAGTTGCCCCGGGTGCCTAAACGTCGTGGCCTTACACTTGGGTACACTTGCTTCATTACTTTGCCAAAATCGGCCGTTGAGAGTGGTTTCATATTGCTACTCATGCAGTGAGCACTGAAAATTAAAATAATTTACTTAAATATACGAATTTAATGCCTCTAATGGCCAGTTCCTATTTTACCAACCATTCATTTGCCTTACTATCGGTTAAAATTTAACTTAAGCTTTATTCTATTCTATGTTCTATGCAAGCAATATCCAGATTTAACCAATGTTAGGGAATGTGAATGAATAGTCATATAATACAATTTCCCACCACAAAAAGAGCTTCTTTTTTTAATTGAATAGCCACAAACCTATCCTGTTTCATGTTTACTAATTTTAAGATTAAAAGTTTAGTTCTTAATATAGATTTATATATTTTTTTTAATATAAGTAAATATTTTATAAGATATATTATAATATTTTATAAGGGGGAAAGAGAGTTGGTCTGAAAGAGAGTGTCGGGGTGAAGGTAAGGAAAGTAATACTCCGGTGGTTCGGGCATGTGGAAAGAATGCATGATGAAAGAATGACTAAACAGATATATAATGCAAAAGTGGATGGATGCAGAAGTCGTGGAAGGCCACGACACACCTTCCATGATCAAACTGATCGTGTACTAGCAGAAGGTGATGTCAGGAGCCTTAAGAACAGACGAGCGTTCATAACAAGAGTTATGAATGTCAAAGAAGCAAGTGAGGTGTGTAAGAATAAGCCTGAATGGCGCTCTGTTGTTCGTGCCTACGCCGCAAGGGAACTGGCGTGAAGTTATGTATGTATGTATTTTATAAACTTCTGAGTTTATAAAATATTTAGGTACTTTGTGTCCCGGAGATCTCACGGGAATTATCCAGGGAGGGTAATAATGAGTAAATTAGTTACATTACATCATATTCGCTGGTTTTAATACAATTTCAGTAGAACAATAACTTAAGTTTTTTTTTCAAGTGATGCAATACTTTATTTTCTGGGAATCCTATAGAATTTATGCAGGGTATTTTTAAGTAGGTATTACACATAAAAAATTACATGATTCAGAACTAATTTATACTAAAACTAATATAATCCAGGACTTTTTGTTTCCTGGGATTTTCTAACTTCGAAACCACATTGTATAAGAACTTGTTTGGTATGAAAGTTTCTATACTTCATAGAACAAATGTAGTTATGTATACCTTAAGCAATATTTCTTGTCTCGGGTTTAGACAGAAATCTTTGGAATTCATGTACTGTCATACTGAAAATCCATTGTCCTGCTGAAAATACCCCTTGATTTTAAATACTGTCAAAAGTGGACAAAGTCGCAGGCAAAACCTAGTATATAATAATAATTTAATGGGAGCACATAAATTAATAAAAAGAAGAGAATTAGAATTAATAAAAAAAGAAATAAATTTGAAGTACTTACATATACTCATCATAAACATCTTGTTTAGGCAATGAAACATCAGGGTCTACTTCTAAATGTGTCTGTATCCAAGTTACAGTCTGTTGAAGTTCAGCCCTGAAATATTTAAAAACCGTGGCAGCATGGTCATGTGCTAAAAAGTTTATGCCCAAAGATTAATATCATCACTCTAGAAATCTTGGTTACAATCTGAGCTTTGCCTCTTTGATATAAGAAAATCATTCTGCTTACAAGTTTTCCCAATCATTTGAAATACAGCTCAACCATATTTTTTCTGGTTTACCTTTACTTTAATACTGATCAATTTCCCAGTACTATTTTTGTCACAGGATTTTCATAGCTCCTCATTACATGCCCAATAATAAAAAAATATTAGATCTAGGAATATCCAATATGTAAAATAGACAGAGTAACATGGAAAATACCAATTAATAATAAGCTCTGTATACATAAAGCATTAGGAGGATCAGCCTATGTTGATAAACTAAACCAATAGTAACAAAACCTAAAAAAGTTTATATTGTTATAAGTCCACTGCCATTATGTAAATATAGGTAATAGGCTATATTTATTCATTAGCAGTTAAAATATAACAATACAACAGGTAATTTTTGATTTAATTAAAACTAGGTTTTAATAGTTTATTATGCACTATATTTGTAAACTTAACCATTTAATTTTTTTATAATTATGTGTAATAAGTTATGAAAACTAAGATATAGTGAATGTCTTTATTTTGTAAAACTTTAATACTTTATGAATTAAATTTTCACAAAAGTCAATGTGTTTGAATAGTACTTATGTCACTGTACCTGGATCCCAGTGGATTTATTGGTTGTTTGAGAGGGTCTTGCGGGGGTACTCCAGTAGGCAATTTCAAGTACAATAATAACCTTTCAGCACCACTTAAGGCCTCTACTGCCTCTAAAAGTTGTGTTACTCTCTGTCGCCCTTCTTGGCTGAAATATTCACAGCATAGTCAATTGTCTGATTCTGCATATTTTCATATTAATATAGTAAAGTTTATGAGGATGGATGTTTGTTATTCTCTCATACAAAAACTACTAAAAAGACTACATCCTCGTTAAACACTAACAGTTTTAATATTACAAACTGTTTTATAAAGAATTAAGCTACATGTTATATGTTTCTATACTAGAATGATTGTTATACAAATTTATGTTTAAGTTAAAAAAAATTTTATTGCAGGAGTTCAGCAGACAGGCAGACGACCCACTTGGTAGAAAGCAGTTACCATCGCCTATAGACATTTACAACACCAACGGTGCTACAAATGCGCTGCTGCTCTCTTAAGGGATATTGGAACCTGGTCACTAATGCCGGAACACAACACAAGGCGATTTGGTTATGGCGACATACTCTAGACCAGGGGTGGTCGCCATCCAGTCGGGCAAATGCCCTACCACCTGGCTGTGGGTTTTTTTAGTCGCCTCTTATGACAGGCCGCCGGGCCGCAGGAAATTGTATTCTTTCACCGTTCCTGCAGGCATCCATGCAGGAACGGAGAAAGAATACAATTTATAATACGATTAAATACTTATATACAAATCTTATCCTGGAATAAGTTTCTAAAAAAGGTTGCTTAAACATATATAAAGGCCCATTCTTATGTTTATATTTTATTTATTAGGTTAAATATAATGTTATACTGAAGTAAGAAAGAGAGTTGGTCTGAAAGAAAGTGTTGGGGTGAAGGTAAGGAAAGGAATGCTCCGGTGGTTCAGGCATGTGGAAAGAATGCATGATGAAAGAATAGAAAGAACAGATACACAATGCAAAAGTGGATGGATACAGAAGTCGTGGAAGGCCACGACACACCTTCCACGATCAAATTGATCATGTACTAGCAGAAGGTGACGTCAGGAGCCTTAAGAACAGACGAGTGTGCATGACAAGAGTTATGAATGTCAAAGAAGCAAGTGAGGTGTATAAGAATAAGCCTAAATGGCGCTCTGTTATTCGTGCCTACCCCGCAAGGGAGCTGGCGTGAAGTTGTGTATGTATGTATGTAAATATAATTTTCTAGTTTACAATAACGAGTTATCTAGATATTGTAAATATTTATATACAAATATTTATACTATTCTGTAATTTCTTCCAAGTATATTTAGCTTCAATTTCTGACATGTTATTCAAAGAAGTTACATTAATTTACATGATAATCATGATTAAATGTAAGTATAAATATTTCCTAAACAGCTGTTATGGTGTGTACAAAGAATATCAATATCCTTTCTTCAAAAAAATTACTACATTAAAAGTTCTTGACAGTATGGCCCTATAGAACTATATTGCACTTTTATTTAGAGGTATTATAGTCGGACACCTAGTGAATTATTATCTGTAATCACCTGAGTGTATTCTCCACGATTTGTTGCATAGAAGCTACTTTGGCAGAGTCCATTTTTGCGTCGGAGCCGCGCGCGGGCTCGCCGCTGGGGCCCGCGGCGCCCGATGATCCCGATGCGATGGTGGGAACGACGACACTTTCTTTATCGTAAGACGCAGTTTGTCTGTGTTTTGGATGATTGACATTTTCCCGATGAAGTTTCGCGTCATCCACTAGTTCTCTTTCAATTTTAACATTTTTTGCACTATCGTCGGAGGCCCAGGGTTGAAATGGACTTGTATTATCCATTTTAACCAAAAGTGGTTTTTAAAACCATTTTATTTGATTTCATATTTAGGTTTTTTTTAATCGGAATTGTAAAATGCGTAACAAAACTCCATTTTCCTGACATTTGATCAGCTGTGAGGTGAGGTGGAGAGTGGAGAAGATTTTTTTTTTGAAATTGTAGGCATGAACAACACATCTTTATTCCAAAAAAAGGTTAAAATCTTTAAAATAATATTAACTTCGCTGAGTGCCTATAGTCTTAATATAATATTTTTATCTTCAGATCAATTAAGATGTAATTCTTAGATTATCAGTTTCTCAACCAATGGTATAATGGTCGCATTGCGACTTCTAACGCCCGGGTTTTGTAATGCTTTATGATTTTAACACCCAAAGTCCTCAAAAAAGGTTTCAATGGTGAAATCCCAAGAATTTGAACTTTAAAAATCGGGCCTATAGTAAGTAACCTCAAGTGATTTTTTTCTTGTCTCAATTAAAAGAGGACAAGGGGAAAAAAAGGGCGAAAATAGATAACCTTTTGGTAGGCCTTTGGGTCTAAAGCATTAGACTTAAAACAACATATTTCTTACATCGATTTTTTTCAACTACCTTCAGAAATATCAAAAGTGAAATTAAACTTAAAAATCAATTTAATATCCTTAATAAACAAAAAAATCTTTTAAAATTAATATAAACATTTACTTTATTATTATTTATTTAAAACATTTGAAACAATCATGATAATCCTTATTAACCCAAAGGTCTATAAAAAAGTCTTAAATTTTGTATTCATTATATCATAGATCCATATAAAGTTTTTATTTAAACAGCAAATATACTTAGTCTGGCCATAAATACTGTTACAATTAAAAAGAAACAAAATATTACATTTGAATTTGGAATCTGTCATTTTTATATGATTATTCTTTGTGTTTTCTCATTTTGGCGCCAATACATTGTACAACATTTTGCGATGTTAAAACGGAGTGGGGCGATAAAAAGAACCGAATCGCTGTGATTGCATTACACAAAGTAGGTATGGAGCCAAATGCAATTTTTAAAACTCTCCATACGCTTGGTATTAATCAAATGTTTGTATACCGGGCTATTAATAGGTACAATGAGACCTCCTCTGTTTGTGACAAAAAAAGATCTGGCCTTCCACGTAGTTTTCGTACGAAAAAGGTGGTCAAAGCAGTAAGAGAAAGAATTCGAAGAAATCCTGTCTGAAAGCAAAATATTTTATCTCGGGAGATGAAGATATCACCTAGAACCATATTGCGTATTTTAAAAAGATGACTTAGGACTTGCAGCCTATAAGATACGCACTGGTCATTTTCTTAACTCATTATTTTAAAAAGAATAGGATGGTAAAATCGAAACAACTACTGAAGCAGTACGCATAGGGAGGTCACAGAAAAATTTTGGGTGGGAAATTTTTTACAATTGAGCAACATTTTAACAAACAAAATGACCGTATTTATGCTCAAAGTTCTAAGGAAGCTTCTCAATTAGTCGACAGAGTGCAATGTGGGCATTATCCGTCTTCAATGATGGTTTGGTGGGGTGTTAGCTATGAAGGATGCTATGAAGGAAATCACTGAGCCATATTTTTGTGAAAAAGGTATCAAAACATCGGCACAAGTGTATCAAAATATCATTCTTGAGAAGGTAGTTAAGCCCCTTAACAACACCATGTTCAATAACCAAGAATGGTCCTTCCAACAAGACTCGGCGCCGGATCGTTTCCAACCGGTCTTGGTTGGAAACGAACGTTTCAGACTTCATCAGAGCTGAAGACTGGCCGTCGTCTAGTCCCGATCTTAATCCGCTGGATTATGACTTATGGTCAGTTTTAGAGAGTACGGCTTGCTGTAAACGCCATGATAATTTGGAGTCCCTAAAACAATCCATACGAGTGGCAGTGAAGAATTATCCCATGGAAAGACTGCGTGTTTCTATTGATAACTGGCCGTAACGTTTAAAGGGCTGTATTGCAGCCAATGGAGACCACTTCGAATAAGCTTTTTATATTTTAAATTGTTTTATATTTATGTATTAAACTAACACACTGTAAAACTTATAAATGTTATTTGCAATAAAAAAATTCTTTGTTACAATATTTATGGCAAGACTAGGTAGAGTATAAGCACTTATTTTTGATAAGCATATCAAAACAAATCGTAAAGATTTCATGCATACATTATGATTTATTTTCATATTCGAAGATCTTGTTCGATGTGAAGTCAAGAAAGACAATTTTCTTTTGTTTTTGTTCGCATTGTTGCTTGGCCATACTCATACACATTACACAAGCAAAAACCTCGAACATACGTTCAGAGACATCACTTTGTAAAAGGTAATAATTTGAAATTAGCAGCAATGTTTAAAGTTGGGGTACTTGAATAGTACTCTGGGCGTTCATTTGATGAAATTGGTTTTGATGCTGGCCTTTATTCACTATTTCATTGAATTACTTTTTTAAGGACCGTGGGCGCTAGGAGCATACGGAATAAATATATACGAGTAGTTTTTTTCCGAAATCAAATTGAGTTAACGAATGCACAACCCTCTGGTAGCAATACTAAAATTAAAAATAAGACGCCCTAAAACGTAACTGCTTTTAGGACTTCGCCATAGAGCAATAAGTCATTGCAGAATTTAATAAAAAGGGTATGTTATTTCGGTATCTGGACGAAAATAATGATTGAAGTATGTTTTATGCAGGGATGCAAGTATCGAAAGCAAAAACACGATGTATCGATACATCAATGTTTCAGACAAACATCTATGTATCGAATCATCGAACATCGATGTTTTATTTTAAATTATTTTAATGATCTATCAAATAGTAAAATTTTGTACATTATCTATTGTTTATAACAACATTAACTATTGCTATTAAATAGGTAAGTCTTTAGAATAAGGAAAGTGTAAAGTAGGGGCAATAAAATTACATTTAACGAGTTTCATGATAGTTGTGGTTGTGGTGTCAAATAGTCGATGTAATAATATGTTTTTGTCTTTTTCGTGAAAAATACTCTTAAAATTCTATAGTTCTTGATCCAGAGGTTATAACTTAACTCAAAGACATGCCTTCGTGCTTCGTGAGTGAATAGTTCCGAGGAGCTGCTCACTTACAGTGATTGACAGTGAACGAATTGAACTTATTCACCTCTTTGAAGTATGAGTTACCGATGTGAAGTTCATCGTATAAGATAACATCGATACATCGATGTTTTGGTATAGTGAACATCGATGGCAAACATCGATGTTTTTTTGTGAAACATCGATGGTTTAGAAACAGCGATGTATCGTTTGCATCTCTAGTTTTATGATACTCTATAAGGTACCAGTAAAATAACTAAGTATATTATCAACCAAATAAATTAATTGTTGTTGACTTTCAGTTTTGTTGATTTCATATAAAGTAGTCATGGGAAAAATCACTCACCAAGAAGAAAAGAGTGATATATATATTTGTATCAAAAATCTCAACAAAAAAAACTCAAAAACTCTTATATTTTTAACTCTTTATCTTTACAGTGAATAGTGTCAGTGTCAATTGCAGACAAGATGAGTTATTATCTGTAGGCGTTGGAGCCAAAATCAACAAAAGTCAAGTCAAGTCAATGTTAGTGATATACTAGCAGAGCCGACACGCGTACCTGTGGCAACGCAAAATATCTGACATTTAAATAACATTTTATTTTTATTGTAGTATAGGTTCGCGTTTGACCACAATCTTGCCTTATGTGGGGCGAAGATATGGTCTAGGATGGAGCACGCTTGCCTAGAAGGTACCTATTCACACGGGACTTGAAGACACCCAGGTTATATGTATCCGGAAAGACAGACTCCGGCAATGAGTTTCACTCCTTTGCGGTGCGTATGATGAAGCTAGATACAAAGCGCTTTGTTTTAATAGGTGGAATATCCACCATATATCGATGCCGCATGCCGGTTCGTCTGGTTGTCCGATGATGGAAGGGAGATGGCGGGATCAGATCGAAGAACTCAGCTGCACTCTCCAAAGCGAATCCGATAAAAAATCGATAAAAATATAATTCGAGACTTTGCATTTTGTCATCGAAAAGCTAGTCGTTGCCAACCAGCCTCCTGGCTCTCCGCTCAATCGATTGAAGTGCTTCGAGTTGATATTTGGCTGAGCCATTCCAAAGGTGAGAGCAGTACTCCATACATGCTCGTACTTATGTTTTGTACAACACTAGCAGCTGTTCAGATGTGACATACACGCCATTTAGATGGCCTTTGACTTTTAGTAAATATTTTTGTAATTAAAAATATTTAGTGCATAATTCGAAATAAAAACTACCCTATGGCTCAATTTCGACTAAATTACACAGTATAGAAGATTCTTATAATCTATCTATAGATCTATATCTTCACGCCTTCATTACCCGAAGGTGTAGGCAGCGGCAATAATACTACGCATGCGCAGTGCGCGGGCTAATCATTCTTTCTCTTTTTTCTAATTTCTTCTCATTCGGATCTATAGTCATCGCGTGGAACAGGAATGAACTAAAGAGTTAAAAATTTAGAGACACATTTTGAACGCAAGTGATATAATACAGATCTAATCACTCTTCACGTCGGATATATATTCGGATCTATAGTCATTGCGTGGAACAGGAATGAACTAAAGATATGAAGACACATTTTGAACGCAAGGGATATTACAGATCTAATCACTCTTCGCGTCAGATAAATATCTTTTGAGTTAATCACTCAGGAGTTACACACCACTAAGATAAAGTTACGTTCTATAGACTTTCTTATGTGTCAAGAAATCGGAGTTCGGACTTTTAGGGAAAAATAATAGTTATAAGTAAGGAATAAATATTACTTACTCACATACGAGAGTTATAAGCATATAAGTCTAGAGGCTTAGACTATTCTAAGTTATAAGCGGAACTGTTTTTTTAAATATATAGTGCTTGTGTCCTTTTTTTTACAATGTGATGTAAAAACACAAAAAAGTTAAAAACACTACTGTATATTATTATTATAAGATAAATTTAGCATTAAACATGATGTTTATTCCATCAACATGTATATAGTATTTGATATTTTATTAAATTATGTATAGTTCCAATGGTAACTACCTACAAAGTTATTTTAGAATTAACTTTTTGTTTTCTTTTAATTGTTAATCATACATATGAATACAGAATATTTTAGCTAAATGTGGATGATTTTTAAATTTTATAAGTAATTGTAAAGACATGATAATTACAAAACGCTGCACTCAATATTGCAAACATTTGTTAGTGAAAATGCTGCTGTGTTGTCCTTAAAATGCTATATTGGGTCCTTTTTGCTAAGGCTAGCCTTCTAACCTATATTAAAAAAGTTTGGGTTTGTTCATTATAAATCAATGTGCCTTATATCTATATCCCACCCCTCTGCTCCTGCCCCTACTTCAAGCAAATGGGCAATCACTCTTTATCCTTCTGCTACGTTTGGGATAGTGTTAGAAATTATTTCACGAAGATGTAGTAATGGGTGTAATGCAAGTTTTCTGATGCAACATAATTATTAATTGCTAATGATATTAAACATATACACAACATATACATTAATGGTGCTAATCGTTAACAGCATTATTTTTAGGGCTATAAACAAGAGGCATGTGGCCACATTGAGTAATACTAATATTATCCCAGATAGAGCAGGGAAATTATAAATTATAGAGGCTCAGTAAGCTTTAGGTACTGCATATACTAAGCATACGGTTTTCATATTCCCGCTACACCAACAAATCAGAAAAACTGCCTAATTGTAACAAATTGTATTTTACAGGTTGCCTATTGTTATAGTGTTACATGTTAGACATGGCGGATGATATTGACATTGAAGAACATGACATCTTTGATAATCCATTAATTAGAAAAATATTTCCAGATATTTCTAAATTAAAGAAAGAAATTGAAGAAGGTAAGTTTATAGCTACTGACTTCAAAATTGAAGGAAGCCAGTGCTGGCTTCATAATGACATCTTCATGTAAATGGCAAAAATCAGTTCTCAGCACCTGCACTGGCACCATTTGAATTCAGTAGCTAGATCAATTTAAATCAGCTTTTACTGTTGTTAGTGTTCTTTTAATGTTATGTAACTTTGATACTACAGAATATCTAATTGTATGTAGTGTTTACCTATAAATAATTACTGTATTTGTAATGTTTCTTTCTTCTAAAAGTGTTATACATCCTTATTATAATTCTCAGGCTTCATCTACAATAATGATATAGCTATAGACTGTGGTCACATGTGTCTTATTAAAAATAATGCTCTTAACAAACAAACTAAATTAGTGTATATACTAAAATACACTTTTTGCTGCTTCCCGATGTGATTTTTAACGGAACACCGATTCCTATCAGTGATCAAGTCAAGACTCTTGGCATACTCATGGACAAAAAATTAAGTGGGCGACACCACATCGTCGGCTTAATTCACAAGATCTTTGTATTCTATGCATCATTTAGGAGACTGAAAGATTTCCTTCCGACTGCCAAGACAACTGCACTTACTCGATCAATTTTGCTTCCCGTCCTTGACTATGCTGATGCTTGCTAGCTTAATATTACTCACGAGCAACTTATTAAACTTGAACATCTTCAAAATATTTGTATAAGATTCAGATTTTGTTTAAAAAAATATGATCATGTTTCTGAATACCGCAAAAAACTTAAGTAGTTGCCTATCGCACTTTGCCAGAATGCTAATCTTCTCCAATAACTACATCAAATTTTATTCATACCCCTCCTTACCTTAAGGAATGTTTCAACTTCCTTTATACTTCACATACCCTCAATTTGCACTCCACTAATAATCTCCAGTTAATGGCTCTTGCACACTCTTTAACATTTGATTCTAACTCCTTCTCCCTATGAAGGCTGTCTTCCTTTGGAATTCTTTGCTTTACATCAGAGAAGCTAAATCTTTTGCCATATTTAAAAATTCATTCAGGAAACATTTTTTTTTAAGGCGGGGGAAATACTATTTCCGCCAATACTGGGTTCTTTGCAAGGGATTAGACTATAGTTGATCATGGAGGCTTTACCCTTTAATAAGGGGCAATCCAAACAGTAATCAACCAGCTTGTGTGGAGACTCAGAGAAGTTGCACGGGCAACAACCACTACCCACTAAAACCACCCTCCTCCCATGTGCCCCGCGCTTTTTTTGTAGGAAAGGCTGACACTTAGAACGTAGTTACGCCCAGTCCGATCCAGCGCAAAAAGTGCCTGAATGTGCCCCGGGAATCAGAACACATCCACTTCGTCAGCGGGGGTGATGAATCCTTTGCTCCCTTGATAGCTACAGGCCCCCTGAAGCGGTATTATTCAGGGTGGGAAGTCATGCGCATACCTGCGTCTCCGGATGCCAGCCAACCGCCGGGTCCGCGTGGAGTCGCATTAGTACGCGCAATAATACTCCTCTCAACATTGTATTAACCTTATGCACAATGTATGTGCTTACTCTACCTTAAATTGTAATCTGTTGTTCATGTATGTCATTAATATATTTTACCATTTTTTCTAACATTTTTTATGATGAATGCAATTAAATGAACACTATAATCTTCCATTTCATAATTATGAAGTCAGTAAATAATGCAGTCTGTGTCTATAATAATTGTATAGGGTAGTCCAAGGGAGATCGCCTTTGGCGACAAGACCGCCCATTGTACTTTAATGTATGTGAAATAAAGTTATTCATTCATTCATTCTTTATTGATTAATATGTGTAATATTAGATAAGTTAAGAAATTCCTCTGAGTGAGTCAGGTTGCCTGGAAGAGATCCCTTTTTAATAATAAGGCCGCCTTTTGTTTACCAAGTATGTAACTATTGTCTTGTTGTGTATTTTTGTAACTCTTGTTTTGGTGAACAATAAAGTGTATCTATGTATCTATCTATAGATACATATGTTATCTGTCAATATTTAATGGGATTAACATCATAACAATATTGCATCACCAATAAAACATTAGACCCATCAGTAAATCTGTATCATCATCATCATCATCATCATCCGAGCGTTAAATCCCGGTTGCGTTCGGAGCGTTCACTCCGACGCCCAGGGTCCGCTTTCCTACTTTTTCTACTCCACTTCGCGCGGTCTTCGGCATCCCCCGTTTTGAGACCATTGGCACGCATGTCATCCTTCACAACGTCAAGCCAACATTTCTTGGGCCTTCCCCTTCGACCGGAACCTGGCGGAGGCGGCATGGCTAGACATTTGTTCCCCACATAATTAGCCAGTCTCCGTAAAACGTGTCCGTACCAGCGTAAGCGAAACTCTTGCAGTTTGTCTGCTATGTCACGGACATGAAGACTGCCGCGGATGCTGGAGTTCCTGACCCGGTCTTTCCGCGTCACTCCACACATCCAACGTAGCATATTCATCTCCGTGACACGCAGTTGTTCCTTGTGTCGCTCAAGTACAGGCCACGCTTCACTGCCATACAAAAGGACAGGTCTAATGATGGATTTATAGACCTGTCCTTTTAATTTAACCGGCATTTTGGGGTCACAAATGACACCTGTCACCTCACGCCACTTGCCCCAAGCTGCAGTGTATGGGCCTTGACGTCGTGGTCGATGCATCCGGGATGCACTAAGTACAGATCCCAAGTACTTAAACTGATCGGTGCGCTCGACCGTGTCTTCGCCTATGCGCACGGATGTAGGATCTGTAGCGTTGCAGGCCAAGTACTCAGTCTTTGCCACATTTAGTTTCAGACCACCGTTCTCTAGCGACCTCTTCCACGCATTTACACGTCGCACCAGGCGCCCCCTGTCTGAATCTGGTAGCGCGATATCGTCAGCATACATGAGCAATCATGGGGGTTGCTTATACGCATCTCTGATGCTGTTCGACACTTCGTCTAATATCACGCTGAACAGAAACGGGCTAAGGACAGATCCCTGGTGCACTCCTACGGTTATGGGGAAGGGTGTGGTGTCGCCAACAGCGGTCCGAACTATGGAATTAGAATCACGGTACATGTCCCGAATAATGTCAATATAGGTTTCTGGCACCCTTTGGACCTCAGTGCCTACTAGATCATCACGCGAGGAACACAGTCGAAGGCCTTCTGCAGATCCAAAAACAGGAAATGCAGAGGTGTATTCTTCGTCCTGTATTTCTCCATGATGATCCTTAGGGCAAAAACAGGGTCCATGGTACCATGCCCTGGGCGAAACCCATATTGATATCCCGAGACTGTACTCCTGCCGGATCCGAGAGTCGATTATGCGCTCAAAGACCTTCATGGTGTGGGACATTACCTTTATTCTTCGGTAATTTTCGCACTCCTGCACCGATCCCTTACCTTTGAAGACTGGGGTGATAACACTCAGTCTCCATTGGCTCGGGATGTTTCCGGTGAGGAGTATGCGGTTAAAAAGGTTTATTAAAATGCCCACACCACGAGGACCCATCGCCTTCCAGGCTTCGATGGGGACTCCATCGGCTCCGACAGCTTTCCGATTCCTCATGCGGCGAAGAGCCCTATGGATTTCTTCAGGGGTTATCGGTGGCACTAGTCCTTGATTCGGAGGGAGGTTTGGTGGCTGTACCTCTTTGTGCTGCTTATTCAGCAGCTCATGGAAGTACGAGCGCCATCTCGCCTTCACCGCGAGGTCCTCGCATAACAGGTGACCACCAGGATCTTTAACACAGCGGCACTTGGAAATGTCCTGTGCCGCTTTGATCCTGGAACGTGCCAACTTATAAACGAGCTTCTGCCCCTCAGACGATTCCAACTTATCGTACAACGATCGAAAGTGGTCTCGTCTGGCTCTTGCTACAGCTCTTTTAGTGGCACGTTTTGCGGCCCTGTATGCGTCGCGGTCTTCAGGAGATTCGGACGCTTGCCACTTTTTGAAGAGGGTTTTCTTCATCCTAACCTCCCTCTGGACTGTGTCGTTCCACCACCAAGTCTCCTTATCACACTTGCGTCCACCCTTAGACACAACCAACACTGCCTTTGCCGCTTAAGTAATGGCTGTCTGGATCTTGTCCCAGTGGCTCTGGACTAATTCGCTGTCAGCTCCGACACACGCTGAAGCGAACTCCTGGGATTTGCCTTCATCAAGCAGCCACCATCTAATTTGGCGTCGACAATGCTCAACGGGTTTGTCTTTGGGTTTTACGCAGAGATCCATGACAAAGAGACGGTGTTGTGCCGTGAGACTCTCCGAATATGACCTTGCAGTTGGCTACTTTGCCGATGTGGTGTCTCCTGGTGAGTAGGTAGTCGATCTGGGTAGCATGCCTCCCGCTCTTGTAGGTGATTAAGTGTTCGGATTTCTTTTTGAAATACGTGTTCGCGATGGCGAGATCGGCAGCCGCACACATTCGGAGGATGTCCTCCACTTCTGCGTTGCGGCTTCCGTAACCGAAGCCACCGTGAACACTCTCAAATTCCTCCCACTTCTCACCCACATGACCGTTCAGATCATCACCCAAAACGACCCTCTGTGATAACGGAATGCCACGCAGTATATCACCGATCAGATCCCAAAACCTCATTCTGTCAGTGTCACTACAACCAGCCTGTGGCGCGTAGGCACTTATCAAATGGGTCACAAGCCCTTTGTTAAGCACCGACACGACCATAAGCCGGTCGCTGAAGCGTTTCACCTCCAGAATGTTGTTTTGGAACTCCCCGGAGAGCACTACAGCCACCCCGTTTTCCCCACCAGGAGCACCGGTATAAATCAGCTTGTAGCCATTCCCAATAAACCGGGATCTGCAGCCTTTCCACAGAGTCTCCTGCAAAAATGCCACGGCCACCCTCCGCCTGGAGAGTACTTCGGCCAACTCCCTTGTACGTCCGGTCAGTGTACCAATATTCCACGTCGCGAAGCGGAGTTTCCTATTTTGAGTGTGGATTTGCGTCGTTAGCCGTGCCCGCCCTTGACACGGTAGCCCTTGCCCCCACTTGTCGCAGGTGTAGGGCGATGTGCCTGCGCGTCGTTTAGCTGCGACGCCCTAGCCATACCCAGCGTTCTTATATGACTGTCCATGAATGATGTAGCGAATTATGGTTTTAAGTGTAGCGGCTGCCGCCCGACCTACACAACCCATATAGTGAAACCAGGAATGGATAGTAGTATGTGGGAAGGAGTAAAGATGAAGGATACTAGGATGAGGAGAAGGGGGACAGCACTGTCACGGAGCAAAGGGAATGTAACAGTGGCCGCGTAGGGGACCTCGGGCTTGCGTACCCGTGTGCACTATAAAATGCCGAAAAGGCATTTTACAGGAGGCACCCTCTGAGGGAATCTGTAAATCTGTATGAAATGGTCAATAATTATAACATTATCCCAGAGGAAGCAGTACTATCAGTGTAACTAATTGTTGGTAAACCAAATAAATTGTTAACTCGACGAAATAAATTAAAAGCTACTAAACTGACAAGCACTGTGTTATATTGCTTTATAAAATTGTTTGATGGTGTTTTCAGAACCAATAATAGAGGATGTACAAGAAGAAAATATTTCTACAAGATTAGTGCTTGATGAATCACAGTCATTCGATTTGCATGTCAAAGAAACCCATACAAAAACTCAACATTTTTATTTCAATACAAAAGAAATACATTCTAACAACAGTAAACATTTTTTAGCTTTAGAAAAGGTACCTTGTGAGTCACTATTACCCAGTAGAGTAGTACTTACTTCTAAACCCACTTCGATTTCAAGAAATACAATCAATAATACCAAAACAAACACAGAAAACAGCCTATTAACATCTCACTTAGAGGTTAAAGTTGTTCTTGAAGATATAAACATATTCTTAGAACAGAAACACACATATTGCAAAATATGTATGATCTTATTTCCAAGCAAAAGCAAATTTGATATCCATAAGGAAATTGTCCATGGTACTATTAACCATTATACAATATCCAAGTTAAATAGTTTCAAAAGACATAAAATTAGAGAATGCAAGGCAGACTTCTCTTTACAAAATAATTTCAAAAGAAATTGTATAAAAAGTTGTAAAGCTGGCTTTAGGACAGATGTTATGACCCATACAGGAATTAAAGGCAAAACTCTATATTCTCATACAGAAAATAAAGGCTTTAGATGCCTTCATTGCCCCACTATATTTTTGGATCAAAAGTCTCTTATTGAACATTTATATCATGTACTTGCAACTGGTGAAAATAAATTATCAAAGCAATTTGTTCCTCAGGAAAAATGTGATTTAGTGAACAAATCCATAATTGAAAAAAATGTGTTTGTTAACTTAGCAAATGAAGAAACTTCAGATGGTATTGACCAGCTGTCAGTACATGATCACGATGATCTTATATATGATAATTCCAGGTACAACAATGATTACAGTGAGAAAAATAATAAAGTAATTCAAAATGAGGTAATTCTTACAAAAGACAAGAGAAAGTGGTTTAGCTGTCCAATATGCTCTTATTATATAAAAGATAAGGAAACTTACTTAAAACATTTAGGAAATAATCATAGCAGAGGAAAACAATCCTTTGTAGAACAGGTGCTGTTCAATCCTTATTGTAAAATATGTTCAATCTATCAAGGTGATTATAATAATTATAATAAACATATACGAAAACACCATCTAATAGAATACACGAGAAGGGTCAAAATTCTGCCAGATGATCTTATTAAAGACAAAATTTCAAAAAGCAATATACTATTAAAAGTAAATGATACTCATTCATGGAAGTTTCCCAGAAACTATAAGGTCCCTTTTACAAAATTTAAACCGATGCATCGGATATTTGCTCTGAAATCACTACTTTTTAAATGCAGCAAATGTGAAATACACTTTTTTTCTGTTCATGATGCAACACGGCATTCTGATCACGTGGAACGCTTAGCTGAATGGAAATGTTTAATTTGTCAATTACTTTTTAAGAAAGAAGGTAAACTCCTGCACATGAAACAGCATGATGTTTCCAAGAATATTAATGTTGTTGATATATATGAATACAACATTGACAAATATTTATACACTTGTATAAAATGCGCCGTATATTTTGAAGAATCGCGTTACATGCAACATTATCATAAATGTGAATCCACTCCATCAGATTCTGGGTACTGTAAAGTATGTGACATCTTAATAGACAAAAGAGCAATTGAACATCATAAATATTTACATAAACATGAAAAAATGAAGTTTCCTGACTTCATTTATATTTCATCAGTAGAAATTTTAGAGGATGCTGATGACTTATATAAAAAATCAAACACTGAGATGCAAATAGAAGAATATGTTAGCTCTAAAGAAGATCCAACCCAATTACAAATGAAAAGAATGGTATTGTATTATTGTAAATCTTGCAAGAGTTATATTAATGATGTTGCACATAATTATAAGGCTCATTTAGAGGCTCGTTGTTCAAGTATTATGAAACATAATTGTAAACACTGTGGACTTGTGATTACAAATCAATCCTTTTATAGTCACAAAAAAGAGCATAGAATTAAAACAAACTTAAAGTTAAGTGATTTCATTTTTTTTGATTTGAATGGAAAGCAAATAGATCCTCCAATTCCAGAATACTCTCAGTGTCCTATATGCAAATTGCAATTCTTATCTAAAAGCGCTGTAGAAAATCACATTTGTGGAGATGTAGAATATATCACTTGTCAAAAATGTGATGATACAAAGATGTCTTATCGTGCATACAAAATGCATATTCCTTTTCACGAATTTACTATTAAAAATAAAGACGCAAGTAAAATAAAGAAGTTAGTGCAAGAAAACCAAACCTCTACAAAAATCAAACAAACGAAAACATCCGAACAAATGGTTGATAATATTTCAGGCAATGACAAAGTTTTGATATTTTCTTGTAAAAGTTGTTATTTATCATTGTATGAATATGATAAAGTAGTGGAACACTGTCAGGAGCATAACATTCGGAATAAAGCAATTGATACACTAAAAACTTGTGATGGATGCTCATTAAAGTTTACAGCAGAATATTATGATATTCACTGTAATATTTGTTCAACTAACAAAATTGAATTTGACATAGTAATATTTAATCCTTATTACTTCAAAGCAGAAAATAAAGTTTGGCTGAAACATACATTTCAATCGGTATCACACAAAAGAGTACAAACAATAATATTTAATTCAATTTACGAACTTGAACATAGAGCTAAAATGACCATAATTCAACAAGGACAATCAAACATTACAGTTTATAAATGTGATCAATGTCGTCGCTTTACAGATCCTGGTTATATAAAAAGTCATATTGAAGATGACTGTAAGAAAAATAGCCAACAGTATCCTTGTTCAATTTGTGGACTTAATTTTGATCTGTTGTCTTCACAAGGTAAACATGAGAAAATACATGAATATCAGGATATCAATTTAAAAGCACTAAGAATTGTTACTTTCAACAGAAATGAAGATAAGATTTACAACAGGTTTATTAGTTCTTGTGAATTATACATACTTTACCAATGTCGAAATTGTAATGTTGTTGTAAAAAAATATAATTGTAAAACGCATCATTGCCAAAATGATAATATAAAACATTGTGATAAATGTGGCTTAATTTTTCAAACGGTTGACTATGATGACCATTTAAAACATCATGTAAATCTCGCCAACTTTAATGATGGGTATATGAAAGTAGTGATGTTTGGAAGAAGAAAAGAACCTAGCATCAATAATCATCTAATCCCATCGTATGTTGGTATTCTATGTGATTATCATTTATTTCAATGTGCCCAATGTGGGACATGTTTTGATACCGAACAGAATATCTCAAACCATAAGTTTTCATCTAAAAAATTTAAATGTTCTGAGTGTAATTTATTTTTTTCAACCTTAAATAACCTCAATAAACATGTTGAACAACACAAAAAGGATTCCCTATTTGAAATTGACAATATAAACATAATTCAAATAGATATCACTCTGTGTCGGAATAATCTTAATTTATCATTAGTTTCTATAAAAGGCACCGATAAAACAGTTAAACTTACTGAACCTTGTGCAATGAATGATCAAGGCAACAATAATGAATGTGTAAACATTTACAAATGTAAATGTGGTTTGCATATTATTAATAAAGTAGCTGCAATAGAACACTTTGATAACTGTAACTTTAAATCGAGGAGATCAAAACAAAACTGTTCAAAATGTAATTTATTATTTACAACGAGTGAATTATTCACTCATCTTATTACTCATCATGCTAATAAGGATATTCTGTTTAGATACAATATTGAAGAATTACATAAAGTGAGAGATTCACTTGATAAAACATAATTTGTTCTGAATGTAACAAAATGTGTAATTAGACTTTTATTTTGTTTAAGCTTTTTTTTTGGCAGTTCAGTTTTAACTAAAATTATATTTCATTTGGGTCTTAAATATAAACGACTTTATTCTAGTGTTCATTTACTAATCTAAGGCTTTAAATTACTAGGATTTTTAGTATGAAAATACGTGAATGCCGAAATATCCTGTAAAAAGTCGAGGTAACTAATGTTAATAAAGGCATACAAACTACATCGTAAGCCGATGTCTAATAAATATAGAAACTCGCATCAAGCAAGTCATAAAATCACATGGTGTCGAAGTTAAGAAGTCCCGCGAAATATAAAAAGTGCCGAATTAGCAAGACATACAAATTGCATGTAGTATATACCAAGCTAAGCCAATTTTTAACTATTTTAGCCGTGTGATCGATTCTTAGTAAAAATCCATTATTCCCAAGATAATGTAACACAGCATTTAAATAAATAATAGTTTAAAAAAACTAAAAATACGCTTTTTAGAAAATCCAACTAAAAAATAGAAAATAAATTTTAATAAATTTGAATTGAAAAATATGCTTTTCAAACTATTGATACCATGCACCCCACGCTTGTTTTACAATAAAATCATTTTTTCTTACACTATTTTTAATTCAAATTTATTAAAATTTATTTTCTATTTTTTAGGTGGATTTTCTAAAAAGCGTATTTTTTAGTTTTTTTAAACTATTATTTATTTTTCATTTTTTAGTGATTATTTAGTAATTTAATCCCCTTCTCTGTGGAAACTGAAAAAAGAATTAAATACACTATTATGATAAAATGGAACGTTATGTAAAAATAAGCTTTTTTAAAAAGGTTTTTAAATACAAGCTTTTGAGATCCTGCATATCATGTAGCAGCAGAGTGCTAGCCAAGACAAGTAAAATGAGCCCAAACACGACGGGTCTATCTTGTTTAGTACAGGAGTTGCTATGGCCACCTTCCGACTCCATCATCAGATCAGCTCCATGGTACCATATTATTGCATTGTGACGCGATATACACATACGTGCAAAATTTCAGCTCAATTGGAAACCGGAAAGTCGATCAAATTTAACTTGAAAAATTCCGTTACATACTAACATACGTATGAAGCTAATAAAAAGCGTATAAAAAGAACATAAGCTATTGTTCAAGTAAAAATCATATCGACATCCATCGGCAATTTTTATGCGCCCTATTGATTTTAAACTACTTCCGAGGAGTTCCCAGGATATAAAGTACCGCATCATTTGAAAAAGAACTTAAACTATCGTCCTAGCGAGATCGTATTTGAATTAGCTAATTTTCACATTTTATTACCATTCCTGGGAATACTCCCGCGGGATTCCCGGGACGCAAAGTACTGCAGCATTTAAAAATAACGTAAACTATTATTTTAGTATATGTCGTATCAAAATGTTATAATATTATAAATTAAATTTCGGTACAGTTTTGTGTCACTTGTTACATATTTAAATGTATGTTTTTTGTATACACTAATAATATATAGAAGTATAAATAGATATAGTCCATAAGTTACATATTAAGATTTAATAGTTTAACAGCTAAAATGTTTGTGTATTAAGTTATATTTTAAAATAACATATATTTAAAATGTAGTTGCATAAGTTAAAATATAGTACATTTATCTTATTATCTTAAGTATTCGCTACTAGTGCACGTAATAAAATAAAATTTTAACGTTTTTTTTATTATTTTAATTCCCATCCATTTCAATATTATATGTTTTTACTAGGATATGCCCGCGACTTCGACCACGTTTAATAGGTAACGTAGATTACAGATATTATGTCAGTATTTAAAGTCAAAGGGTATTTTTAGCAGGTCAACGGATTTTTAATAGATATGAAAATACATGAATTTCGGAGATTCCCGTATTAACCCAGGATAAGTAATGTTACTAAAGGCATACATAGCTCTGTTCTATTAAAGATGTCTAATACATATAGAAACTCATATTAATCAAGTCCTAATATCACGTGGTTTCGAAGTTAGGAAATCTCGGGAAATATAAAAGTGAAGAATTATATTGTTTTAGTATCAATAGGATCCGAATCAGCTATTTTTAATGTATACTAACCACTTTAAACACTCCCGAGAAAATTCCCGCAAGATATGCGGAATGTAAAGTATCGAATCACTTGAAAAAGTATTTAAGCTGTCGTCGTATGGAAATCAGCTAATATTTATGCCATTACTACCTCAAAACTAATTTATATAATGCCCGGGAAAATTCCCGGGACACCAAAGTACCGCACCATTTAAAAAAGAAACTAAGCTACCGTTCCCGGGAAAATTCCCGTGGGATTCCCGCGATAAAGAATATCACACATTTTATTACATAAAATTCACTATCGATCGGTGAAAGAACCACATTGGAATTCGATTTTTTTTTATTAATCTGGCCAATCATTCCCAGAAAACCCGCAGGTTTCCCAATATAAAAACTAGTGCAGATTTTAAGTCTAAGAATTAGCTGTCGATCAGCGAAAACCGCATCAAAATCGGCCCAGTAGTTGTACGTGAACCCCGAACACAAAAAAATTGTATCGTGGTCTCGGTCTTTGATATAGTATATTTCAGTTTTTCTTTATAGCTTCAATGTAAAGACACGGCATTTCCAGAGTATTATACATAGATGTATTAGAGTTAAACAGTGTTGCTGAAGGGCTTCTTGTGTTCAGGGAGGAGGGGGTTTTTAGTGGGTATTGGGGTTGCTCGCCCGTGCAGCAACGCTCGGAGTCTTCCACACTATTCTGTGACGTCGATCGCGGACGGAGCGCTGCCAAGAGCATACTATTGCTGCAGTGTTATCGCCCCCGACCGACGCGTGTCGTTCCCCTAGCAACGACCCAGTTTGTGCGTAAATCGGTTAAGCATTTTCCCTCGCCTCAAAACCAAAAAAAAAAAAAAAAAAAAGGGCTTCTTGTGTTGCTCATGGGGGCAGCCGGCGCCCTATCACGGCTCGTCCCCAATGTGGGGGGACCGGGCGCGCCGTGCCGAAAACTCTACGAGGGGGTCGTACGATCCATGGCCCTATACGGGGCCCCGATATGGGCGGAGTCCCTGACGGCCAAGAACGCCGCGTTGCAGCGACGTCCGCAGCGCGCGCTGGCCGTCAGGGCTATAAGGGGGTATCGTACGATCTCCTTCGAGGCGGCCTCCCTCCTAGCCGGATCCCCACCATGGGACTTAGAGGCGCGCGTCCTTGCGGCCGTGTACGATTGGCGCAAGGACGCCCTCAGTCGGGACTTCCGTCCTGCGCCTCGGGAAATCGACGCTAAAAGGGCAGAGTTCCGGCAGGATCTCATGGTGGAATGGCAGAATCGACTTGCGCACCCCAGCGTCGGTCATAGGACCATAGAGGCAGTAAGGCCCGTCCTGCCACAATGGAAAGACCGGAGGCACGGCACCCTAACGTTCCGCCAGACGCAGGTACTGACCGGGCACGGCTGCTTCGGCCGGTACCTGTTTGAGATAGGGCGTGAGTCGTCGTCAGGGTGCCAGCACTGCAGTGCCAGCGTCGAGCACACGGCGTTGCACACTCTGCAGGAGTGTCCAGCCTGGGAAGAGGAGCGCCGTATCCTCGGCGCCACCATCGGAAATGACCTGTCGCTCCCGGCCGTGGTCCAGGCCATGGTCGGAGGCCAACCCGAATGGGGCGCCGTCGCCTCCTTTTGCGAGACCGTCATGTCCGCAAAGGAGGCGGCGGAGCGGGAGAGAGAGCGAGCAGCCGTGCTCCTCTCCCGCCGCAATAACCGGTCTCGGCGCCGGAGGAACACGGACCTCCGGCCGCCATGAACGCGCGGCGCGGGTGACGGTCAGGGGAGGCTATAAGGCCGTCGCCCGCATCTAAAGCCGCTGAGTAGGGGGCGCGTCGGTGCCCGCGCGTGCCCCTCTCAAACATGAGCACGGAGAGACCTGCTCCTTTCTGGGGTGAGCCCACGCCAGTCGGGGTCGTGGAAGAAATCTCACGCATATCCCGTGACCCCGGCTCATGGCGTCAGGTGGCATCAAGGGGTTTTAGTGGGTATTCCGGCTCCTCTAGCCGGCGAGTCCCACACTCCCCCGCCGAAGTCCCCCCGGCGGGGGGTCCGCACGCGGATTTCCCCTTGTAAAAAAAAAGGGCTTCTTGTGTTAGCCCTCCAGCGTCTAGGGAGCGGAGAAGTCTTCACCCCTGTTGACGAATTGAGTCTGCCCTGATTCCAGGGACACTCTCAAGCACTGATGCGCTAGGATCAGCGTGAGCGTAACTACGTTCTAAGTCTCGCGCTTTTCTAACCATGAGCGCGGGGGCTCTGTAATAGTTAAGGAAATAAAAAATGTATTAGAAATAAGTTTTAAAAAAGCAATAAAGAAATAAAAAGAGTATCCACCGCCCCCAATATCCCAAGTACATAAACAAATACATAAGTATTATATAATTATTACAGCTAGAAATAGGAAAGTATATATAGGAGTAGCTGATCATCTCCCCCGGGCCAAAACAACCAGCTCAAACACAAATCGAGTTGGTAGTTTTGGCTTGGGAGAGGCAACGCGGTCGCTCACGTATATATGGTTATTATATATATATATATATATATATATATATATATATATATATATATGTTAGTATTAAAATACATATGTTTAGTATATGTAAATAAATAAAATATCCAACACCAACCAACCCTTTTTTTTTTTTTTTTTTTTGTCCAGGGGAAATCCGTTTGAGGACTAAGCCGCGACAGGCACAGAAGCCTGGGGGGATGCTCGCGACCCGTGTGAGTGTGTGGGATTCGCCAGATCGGGGGTGGCACTAGCGTGCCCGGTCAGAACCGGTGCCACGCTATTGCCACTCCCCAGTTAGGGATACCCACTAAAACCCCTGGGTGTTCCGTCCTGCGCCTTATGCCAGGGCTACGGGAAACACCAACCAACCCAAACCGACATCATCCAAACCCAATCAACTATACCAGTGGTTGTATATATTTATAAATAGATAGAACATAGATAGTAGTAGACCCGGGCAAATCTTGTTCGCCTGGGCTAACAAAGGAGATAAAAAAAAATGGAGGAGGGTGGTTTTAGTGGAGTACTAAGTATTCGAGTCTCCACACAAGCCGGCGATTGACTCTGCTTTGATTGATTGTCTGGTGATTCGTGGCTCACCTCTCGTCGCTTTGGTCTAATCCCTAGTAAAGGACCCGGTAGTGTGCGAAATGCATTTCCCCCGCCTTAAAAAAGAGCTTGTGCCGCTTCTTGTCTTCAATCTACAACTTGTTAAGAAGCGGTGGTAATTAGATTAGGCTCGCATAGAGTACAATTAAATAATAACAATAAACAAAAATTAATAAATTAATATTAAATTAATAAAATAAAATTTATTAAAATTAAACAGAAGACGTATTAAATATTATATTTATTTCAATGCAAACTATTGAAACAATTCAGACAAAAAGCTTTTTGGCACGCTAGACACTCCATATCTGTTTTTTTGGTTTTGGGTCTGGATCGATTTATTGTAATATAAATCAGAAACAAAGTTTTAAGATAATACAGTATCATACAGAGACAAGAGCATGCAAAGACGTCATACGTGCATGACATACAGCTGGGGCATGAAGTTACGAGATCATACGTGCATGCCACACGGGTGGGTCAATAGATAAACTATATTTTTTATACAAAGGGGATATAAGAAAATAAAAACAATGCTATAATAATATAATTTTATACCTAACGCAACATATTATCTATAATTTGCGTTTGCACTTATGGGATAGTCTCTCTCATCATAGCTGCACAGTGAACGTGTTAACATTACTCATTGAAACTTGACGTCTTTGTCTTCCGTGATCACGATAACTGAAAAGTGGCCGAAACGTCGCGTCGGAATAATTAAAAAAAAGTATAATAGTTTTCTTAAAATGCAATAAAACTAAATAAACAATAGTTTTTATTTTTTTTATTGCAGGAGTTCAGCAGACAGGCAGACAGACAGAGGCCCACTTGATGGAAAGTGGTTACCATCGCCTATGGACATTTGCAACACCAAAGATGCTACAAATGCGCTGCTGCTCTTTTAAGGGAGATTGGAACCTGGTCACTAATGCCGGAATACAACTCAAGGTTGTTATGACGACATACTTTAGACCAGGGGTGGTAGCCATCCAGTCGGGCAAATACTCTACCACCTGGCTGTAGGTCGTTTTGTCGCCTCTTACGACAGGCCGCCTGGCCGCAGGAAATTGTATTCTTTCTCCGTTCCTGCACGGATAAAAAGTTGTAGAATGTTGTTTGTTTTTAAGTAAGAATTTTGATTTTGTGTGGAATGTGAGCTGTGTAGTGAATTATAGTCTTTCAATTTGCCACAAGAACTTTGATTGGTGTCAGGCAAAGAATAATATAATAACAGAGAATATTGAATAATAATATAAATATATATGTATTTATTTCCAACATATTTTTTTAATATAGGCTTTTTTTATAAAAAAAATACAAAATACTCTTAAATAAAGAATATTGACATTACTACTACATTATTTTATTTTATAATGTGTATTAATATGAATAATGTAATTGTTTCTAAATAAACATGATTTTAATGAACAAATATTCTCAACATAAACCCTTCTAAATAAAAATCAATATTTGTTAGTTTGTCCTCGATGCGCTCCTAAACCATTGATCAGATTGTGATGAAACTGCTAGGGTGTTCTGAGGACGCCCGAAAGGATTTCTGGCTCAAAAATCGATATGAATAAAAATCAATGTTTGTATGTATGTCACTGAACTCTTCCTAAACGATTAAACCGATTTTGATGATTTTTTGTGTGTTCAAGTGGGTCCCGCGATGGTTTAGATTTACATTTGGACCTGGTAGGTGGCGCCACTAAACTCCTCGTAAACAATTGCGACTGTGATGAATTTTTGTGTGTGAGTTCAAGTGGATTTCCAGAATGATTTAGACTAACAAAAGGTACTGGAAGGTGACGCTGCAATCAGGGTTTCAGAAAAGTGACGAAATGTTTTGAATGTGTGTTCAAGTGGGTCCCGGGATAGTTTAGATTGACAATTGAACCAGCTACGTGGCGCTGCAATCTGGTTCCAGAATTTAGGTGAAACTATTTTTGTGTGTGTTCAAGTGGCTCCCGGGATGATTTAGATTCACGATTCGACCCGGTAGGTGGCGCCGCTAAACTTCGCTTAAACGAAGGGATCGAATTTAATCTTTTTTGTTTTTTTTTCAAGTGGATTCGAGAATGGTTTAGATTAACAATTGGTCCCGGTAGATGGCGCTGCAATCGGTTCTAGATTTTTATTTTTTTGAGCGCAGGACGTCTGCCGGGTACAGATAGTAATACTATAAAAAGGATAAAAAAATTACAATTAAGACCCAAATATCTTTATTTGAGAATAATATTAATGCATTGATATAGGGTTATTCGTAGTCTTAGATCTTATATTTGTCGTAATTACATATAGACCCACTACTCTTACGTTAAATATGAAAATTACGCAATCAAAGTGAGCCTGATAGACTCCTATGACAAGTTATTTATATAAAATGTATACTTTAGAATACTAATTGTTGAGTTGATAAAACACCTAATATGGCTTACTATCTTTGCCTAGTAATTATGTCAAATTCAAGTTTTTATTCAAAATAAGTTCCACTAGAGAACACTTTTTGAAGGTCATACATGTAAGTTAAAATTTAATTTTTTACTTCCTATTCTATGTACACCTCTTCGCAACGTGTTGATGCTGTAAAGGAGAAGAAGCGGCAAGAAACTCCCCAGCAACACGTCTAGCTAAATATTGTTTTTCTTTATATTTCATATTCTATCTATGCATGAAAACAAAAACACTTGTGCACTGAAGTAGGAAACCTAAAAAAAAAAGTGAAGTGAAGTGAAATTGCCAGAAATTAGCTTTTTGCTGTAGCTTGTGCTTATTCGGTCATTCAAGTGGAGTTTTTGGCGAGAACTGAAAGGCGATGTTGTGCTGTGCAGTTTTATTTTCTAAAAATGTGTAAAATTACTCTAAAATGAACAATAGTTGTAGGATATTGATCGTTTTTGAGTAGTAATTATGTGTTTTGTGAAAAATGTGAACTGTGTAGACAAATGTGGCCTTTTGAGTTGTCACAAGAACTCCTTTGAATGGCACTAGCTGATTACCTACAGTTCAGTTGTGCTATACATAGGCTTAAGAAAATAAAGAAACTATATTGTAAACTAAGATCTGGCTTAAAGGCCTAGCTGCCAAGCCATAAAATCCAAAATATATATATTAATGGTCATTCAAGTGAACCCTCTTTTCTAGTAAATATCAGTCACTGAACTAGTTCCTTTTGTAGTACTATTCGGGCACTGGGCCCTATCGATTTTCTGGCGGTCAGGCGTGTGCTAATAACAAATAGAAATATGTATATTTCATTTCAGACTACCAAACACTTACTCAATTTATTTATTTATTTTCAGCACATCAGATGATGATTCGGTTTCCTTTGTTCACTGCAAAGCCGAGAATAATTTAAATAAATACCAAGAAATGGCTTTTTAACAATAAAATAATTATTTAGTTTTGAATTTAAAAATCGGTACTGTAGTTCCGAGAATATATTAAACGCTAGCAAAGTTTACGTCTAGTCTATTATACGTTGCCTTCAAAATCAATTAACATTATTTCTTTCTCAAAACAAGGTACAAATATGTTTGAAAAAATTTGAATTCAAGAGCGGCGTTATAAATTGATACAAACTAATTTTACTGCATTTAGTATTTCGAACTCCACAGCCCGATTCGTACATTAGTATACATGACGTACATGGTACTTTTAGACCGTAGCCAACGACGAAATTGATTAGAACTAATAGAGTGCCTGTGAATGAAAAACTGTAACCGCTCAGTCGCTCTAACAGTTCACAGCTATAACAGCCCATCCGCTCTAACCGTAGACAGAGACGCTGTCTATGGCTCTAACCACTCGTCTGATCTAGAAGCTTAGTCGCTCTTAACGACTCAAAGTGCCTACACATTGCGTCACGTATCCGTGGGTTGCGTTCGTCAGACACGTTCGAACAATGTGTACACCAGAACCGTAACACACTTTCCAGTTTGCTTTAGGACGTCCGAACGCTAATGGTCACGTCCGCGGTTTACGATTTACAATGTGCATACTTTAGTTACTACCCCTCAGCCGCATCCGTTAATCGCGACTTATAAGATGCAAATATCTTCACCCGCTCTCACCGCTCAGCGCCGGGCGTTATGCGAAGTGACCGAGTGTACTAATAGACAGAGTAACATTTGGTCCGGAGTATGGCACTGTAGGGTGCACCCGTGTGAAATCACGCCCTTCACCGCCACAACAAGACTCTGATCTCAGCGGACCCTGCCGGTGAGATCCATTTAGGGGTATCGTACGGTGTCATGAATTGCGGCGATACTTTTGGCGGCGGATCCACCCTGGGAACTCCAGGCGGACGTGCATGCCAAGTTCGACGCTTCCGACAGGATGCCAGAGCTAGGGGCCTAGTTTACTGCCGGGCAGGTATTGAGGCTATCAGGATGCGGGAAACCGCGACGATGATCCAAACTTGGCAGAGAGAATTAGAATCTCCTGAGACCGGCACTGTTACTGTGGAAGCAATTCGTCCCTATCTACTGTCATGGGTCGCGTGGAAACGCGAGACGCTGACATTTAGGATGACGCAGATACTTACCGGGCACGGATGCTTCGATAAGTATCTGTATCAGATCGTGGGGTGTCTACCTCCCCCTCAGTGCCGCAAGTGCGGCGCACTAGACACTGCGTTTCACACACTGGTCGAATGTGCTACATGGCAAACTCAGAGGTTCGAGCTCGAGACTATCATAGGGCCAATCGATTCGCTGAGGGGACTGGTTAAGGCCATGCTCCACAGCAACGATCACTGGTCAGCGGTTTCTTTCTTTTGCGAGGCAGTAATGTCCTGCAAGGATGCTGCTGAGAGAGTAAAGGAGAGAGCTGCGTACGCGCCAATCGGACGCCGTCGTCAAACTGGCCTCCGGAGACACAGGTATGCACAAAATCTTCTCTCATGATTCCACCGCAGGGGTCCGCGCATCGTGGGGATGCGACGGGTCCAACCTCTGTTGGTGAAGTGAGTCACTCACTTTACATTCCGGGGTGACCTAAGCTTGTTGCGCGCTTGAACAATGGGTGTAGCTTCGCTCCTCATCTTATGTTCTTTCACACAAGTTGGTTCCGCCCAGAGTTTTCGCACACGTTGCGCGGCGCTTATCACCGTGGTCCGGTTCCACCCCCACAGCCGAGAGGGACTGAGTATGGTACGAAACAAATTACCCCTGCGCATCAAAAAAAAAAAGATTAACAATTGGTATGTGACTAATGTGATAATATGAACCGTTTCTTTCAGGACACTGACAGTTAAGGACAAAGGAACCAGTTTCTATTCCTAATAGTCGTACCCAAGAAGCTTACACACAATGGAGATTGCAATGCTAACATTTTTTTGAAGACCAAAAATATGAACTCCATTGACCTTTGTTATGTCTTCCATCTCACTCGCTCTATCGTTCGGGTTACCAAGACATACGGTAAATTGCACCCAAATAATACTTTCTTTGTTTATCTTGTTATATATTAATGACGAAAAATTAGCAAAATATAATATTAATATCGAATAAATTAGCATAATATAGGTTTACTTTTCTGCAAGAAAATTAGATGTCATAATAGAAAGGGCGGTACTGGGTTTTTTAAAGACAAGGAACGTCGGCTTTTAAAGCCAAAGTCAGTAATTCCTTAAATAGTAATAGTAGAGTAGTTTACTCCTTCCAAATAATAAATCACAAGAACATTTCAAATAATCTATTAAAGATTACAATTGTTAAAAAATAATCTTCAAATAATAATTATAAGTAGACAAAGTAAATAAATAAGTGAACACTGACTAGAATTCGGGGCTCTCTGCTCCAAGACTCGAGGCACAGTGTCCAATGCATCTGGTCCAGGTCGGTAATTATTAAACAAATGCTCAATAATCGATATAGAATTAAAGAACCTGTTATTACTTTTATGTTATCATTTGATAATTTGCACCGACTAACATAAAAGCAAACTAACACACGTGCGCTGTGCAAAATAAGTATTTTTATTATTGTTAATCAATTATTTGTTCATACATACATACATACATACATACATATATATATATATATATATATATATATATATATATATATGTATGTATGTATGTATGTATGAACAGGGGGTAGGCAGAGACTATGGATCTCCACTTGCGACGATCTTGACAATCAGCTTTCGCTTCATCTACTTTCATTAAACTCTTCATATACGCACGTTTATTTGAGATGCTTTTTACCTGACCTTTTTTTAACACTTCTATTTGATCATGATGTGTACTTCGTGGTCTACCAACACCAACTCTGCTATTCACAATGCTGTCATACGTTTGCTGATTTTAGATTAGAGAACTTAGATTATCCTTTTTCTTACGTCATCTATAAATTAAGTAACATATTCGCGCCGACATATATACAAAAGTAAAAAAATTCGTCAATTTCCATCAGTTCTAAGAAATTATTATAAAATTTGAAAAGTTTTTATTTTATTTGCAAAAAATAGACAGAGATTAGTTCTACGTAATGAAATCTTTTATTAAATAAGAAGGAAATTTTCCTTTCATTCAAAATATTATAACAATATTATTTCACAAAGTTGTCCCCAGCATTCCTCAAAAATTAAAAATCTACTTTGGCAACACTGAAACTAGATATGGCTTCCTGTCAAAAAGTTAGTTTATGAGTTTCGTCTAATTCGATCGTATAACTGAGATTTTATCTGATAAATGGTGTGTTTAAGTGATATTCTAGAATGAGTTGTGTAGTTCGTGGTTGCAAAAGTGTTTGGCATTCAACATCATGCGTGAAATTCCACAAGTAAGTTGAATTAAATTCTTTTTGAGTTACATTAACATTTTAGGGCAATTAACACTAAAAGTCTTGCTATTTTATAATAACACATACAGAAATTAACGATACTTTCTTTGCATCAAATCCCACAGCGAATTATTCTACTAATATGCAGTTAAATACGATTTATTGTATTGTAAACTATACATAAACAAGAGGAGTAGGGTGACAAGCTTCTTATTCTTAAAAATTGGCCTAATGATAAAAACTTCCTGTTTAAAGTATGTAGTGCTTGTAGTCTAGGCGTACCTTTTAATCTACATAATAAAGATCCAAGATTTTAAAACATTGTGAATTAAATGAGCAAAATGATTTATTAAAAACAGTTTATAGCCTAATTTTGGACATTTCTACTATTTTTCTTTTTATTTCTATTTACAGTTTCCCTAAAGATCCAAACAAGAGGAATGCTTGGTTATCTGTAGTACCATTAAAAGAAAAAAATTATGAATCTGCGAAGATTTGTAGTCTTCATTTTAAGAATGCAGACTATAACTAGCAGGCCAGGTTGTCTGCTAAAACATGCTGTACCATTCTACTCAATTGTGTAAATGTTGCAATGTGGTGGTAAGTGTTGGATAAGAACATTTGTGATCTCTATAGTATATATTATTATGTTCTTATGAAAAATGTATACCTCTATAAATCATTTTTAATTTCAGGATTGTGTTAATGTCCCATCAACTTCATGGACTCAATCACATACAGCTGTCAATGATAATGTTCCCCTAATGCTATTTCCAAAACAAGATATTGTAAGTGAACAAACTTTTATATTAGCAAATTGTCTTATTAGATAGACAATTCTGTGAATTACATTTTTAAAAGTTTCCACTCATGAAAATAGAAACAATGAAAGTGAAATCTCCATTAGACATTTTTGACTCTAAATTAATTTTAATTTTCGACAGGATATTGAAAATTAACCACCATACAAACGGCGTGCTTTGAAAGATTTTAATGTTCAAGTAAACTTCAAGACATCACGTGAATAATCTTTAGAGAAGAGTAGAAAAATATTGCAGCAAAAGGTGAAGAGAAGAGCGAAAAATTAGTGATATGATATTGCTCATAAATGTGGTCCAGGATTATACAGCACAGTCTGAAATTGAAAATATTTTGCTAGGTAACTGCTAATATTTGTGAAAAATTTCAGAAAGTTAGTAGAGTAAACAAGAAAAAAGAATTACATATAGTGTTGACATCAAAGCTTTTGCATTGACTTTGCACTTTTATTCGCCGAAAGCATACAACTTTTTAAGAAAAATAAGTCTACCTGTTTCTTGATCAGCACTTCTATATAACCTACCTTGTGAACCCTATGGTTAACGGTTTTGCAGCGAAGGGTTCCTAACACTAGATGATTACGATTTATGGCCAATATTATAAGTTTTATTCATTTAATAAATTTTATTAATTTTCACTATATAAATTCTTTTATTCCATATCCCGCTCAATGCTTCGGCTTCGGTATGTCATTCCTAGACCTTTGAATTAGGGGGTGAGCGTCACATATTCTATCAATTAAATCTAGAAATAGCAAAAACTAATTGTAATTTTATTTACCGAAAATCTCTATTGTTGATTATTATAAATAATTAGAAGTTTTAAAAATTATAAAGTATTAAATAAATAAGTAATCCTAAAGTTTCGACAATCATGTTTGGTATCGACATTTGGGTAGATATTTTCTAAAGAATATCTGTCAGACAGTACGATGAGTTACTGAACAATGTATTCCGTATCCTCGTATAAAAAGTATAGAGGGATGACATGTTTGTTACAAAATTAAATAAAAAAAACCCAACAAAGAAGAAAAGTAAACATTTAAAAAGTCGAAAATAATACCTATCGTTGAGCCATCAAATTCGATTGAGTAACACCTATATATGTTTTAATTGATGGATGGCACGATAAGGTTTGCTCGTTGAAATGGCGCTATAATGTCAAGGCGGGATACAAAAATTGTATCCGAATTGGTTGACTCGTTCAAGAGATACGGTGCCACAGACGGACAGCGGTCAAATTTATAATTTCTCTTTTTTCGTCGGGGTTTAAAAAATGGCAGCTATCAGGTTTTTGTTAATTGTTAAGCAAAATCAGTCATGGCAAACGTGATACAAAAACGAAAAGTAATTTATTATCCATATTTTTAAAAGAAAGTATTGTCACCCTAAAGAAAGAGATAAAAGACATAAGTGACGTCATTCAAGGACAAATTATTGGTCTTCAGTTAGGTATTCGGAACGAAATCTCCATTGTGTATAAGCTTCTTGGTCGTACCTTTCCAGTATATAAAAGTACTCTGTGGTCGTACTTGTCGTATCTGTCATGAGGAGTTTTTGGCGGGAACTGAAAGGAGATGTTGTGTTGTGCAGTTTTATTTTCTAAAAATGTGTAAAATTACTCAAAAATGAACAATAGTTGTGGGATATTGATAGTTTTTGAGTAGTAATTATGTGTTTTGTGAGAAATGTGAACTGTATAGTCAAATGTGGCCTTTTGAGTTGTCACAAGAACTCTGTTGAATGGCACTAGCTGATTACCTACAGTCCAGCTGTGCTACCACTGAAGTAGGAAACCTAAGGTCCATGTGTGCTACACATAGGCTTAAGAAAATGAAGAAACTATATTGTAAACTAAGATCTGGCTTAAAGGCCTAGCTGCCAAGCCATAAACTTAAATAAAATAAAAATATCTGTCATGAGCTACGCAAGACTATTTTGCTGAAAAATCTGAAATCTGAATTAATTTTAAAGATATTAATAAAAGGAATTGCAAAAATGGATCAATATTATTAAAATATAATGCTAGGTTTTGAGTTTGCTTGAGTACTTTTTATCTAAGATACTTTAATACGTGTGAAGATAATATGGTTGTTCGTTCGGCGCTTCTTTATTTACCATTTATATTTCTTACTTTTCATAATAAATATAGTTAAATTATGTGTGTATTTATGGTCTGATTCAAAGTATCATAATGTTCTTTTACGAACGTTTTTGTGTATGGTTCGGTCATCTGAAATTATCTCGAGTTATAATTTTAGTGTCCATAATTTTATTTGTAGTACCATTATTTACCCACTATTACTTATCTAAGGTAATTATAACACTGTCTTTTTATATTACTTGTTTTTAGATAATACGAACTTATGTTCAATATAACTATTATTTTCAGTATGAATCCATGTCAGGGTCCAGCAGTAGCAATTCAATGCGGCATACATTAGATGCCTTGAGTGAAATTTCAAGTACAAACCTAGCTGACTTAAAAGTAAGGATAGAAGAAATGCTTAGAATTAAGGTATGTAGGTTAAACTTTAGATTAGAGGTCACTGAATTTTAAGTAGTGATGGGGGGCGAGGGGGGTGGGGGATAAGAGTATTTCTCCCTTCTGCAACCCCTAAGTCTGGGAAACATACTTCTTGGGATATTAATTTTTATGTTCATTTGTTTCATTATATTGCAATGATGGTGACCAATCTGTTCTGGCATTCGCTGGCTACTGCCATGCGCAGTATAGTTTAATGTATAACTCAACCTAACCCAACTTACCATTCTAGTCAATGGTCATGACTTTCAATTATAGCTCACAAGCCAAGCAAGTGTGCCATGGCAGCAGACAGTGAGTGTTAATCAGTTATCGCAATATATAAGCAAAAAAACTAGTTAGATAGATAGATGAATCATTCTTTATTGTATTATATATTCTTTATACACCAAAGAAAATAAAAATAGAAGTAGAGAAAGATAAAAGATAGTACAACGGGCTGTCTTATCTGGCTGTCTTATAGGTGAGAAGCAATCTCTTCCAGACAACCCTTGGCAGGGATTGATAGAATTTTAATACAGAGGGTGGTGTAGTTAATAAATACATAATGACGAATTATAGATAAATATCCTTATTAATATTATAAATGTGAAAGTAACTCTGTCTGTCTGTCTGTTCTGTTTTCACACAAAAATTATTAGACCAATTTGGCTGAAACTCGGTATATATATATATTTTTTTGATGCTGAGGATATACATAGGATACTTTTTATCCCGAAAAATATGATCGTTTCCAGGACAAAAATATATTTGTCTGTTTGAATGTTATGTTTTTACGGAAAAACTACTAGACCAATATGGCTGAAAATCGGTATAAATGTATTCTTAATACCGAGGGTGGACAAGGGATACTTTTCATCCCGGATAATGGTATTAGTTTTGAGATAGATTTATGTAAAGTTATCCCAGAAAGTAGGATAGGTTTTTTGGTTGGTTTGGTCGATTTGGTTGATTTCATCGAACTGGTTGATTGAATTGAATTTGTAGATTTCATTGAATTTGTAGATTTCATTGAATTTGTAGATTTCGTTGAATTTGTAGATTTCGTTGAATTTGTAGATTTCGTTGAATTTGTCGATTTGGTCTATTTGGTCAATTATTGAACTAATTGATTTTGTTGATATGCTCGAATTGGTTGATTTGGTTGATATGGTCAATTTGGTCATTTTGGTGTATATTAGGTTGGGGAAAAAGTTTCTTCGCATTTTATATAAAAATTCAAAAGGTTTTTTTATAAAGTTTATTTACATTTGACTAAAGTATATAGGTGCCATTTTGTTGGATAACTTTTTGCCATCTTGTAGGTAGGGACGTGATCCCATTGCTATAAAAATTTTGGGGCTTCTGATCAAAAAACTGTGACAAGTGGTTTTGGCAGTCCTCTCGTGATGTTAACCTGATACTGCCTAAGGAATTCTGCAGAGATCGAAACAGGTGAAAATCTGAAGGTGTAAGGTCAGGACTCTACTAGCGTCTATATATAGGTCTAGTGTTATCATGGTGAAAAACCACACCCCTTCTGTTGATTAATTCCGGCCACTTTCTCTCAACTTTTTGCTTTAATCTCATCAGTTATTCGCAGTACAGTTCAGAATCGATGGTCCTGCCTGGCGGTATGCGCTCATAATGAATAATGCCCTTCTAATCCCACCATACACACAGCATCACCTTGTTGCGAGTTAACCCAGGTTTCGCCACAGCCTGGGAACCCCACCGGCCTTTGACCACGATCTTTTTCGCACGTTCTTGTCGTACGTTGTCCACTTTTCATCACCAGTTATCAGCTTCTTCAAAAATGGTTCGCTTTCATTACGTCGTAATAAAGAATCACAAATGAGTACACGGTTCATTGGGTTTCTTTCAGTGAGCTCATGAATTTCTTCATTAGATTCACTCATTTTAACAATAAGAAAAATAAACGAAAATCACACATTTTCCTAATTTGAATTTGGAATTGTCTTCTTTAAAATTAAAACTTTAATGGTACCAAAACCAGCCAGATACAAATGGTATGTGATCTTATTACAAGTTCATACATATTATATGCGAAAAGACTTTTTCCCCAATCTATTATATGTAGTTTTAATACATAGAAAATGGGCACACCCCGCTAAAAAGCCAATCCAGCACAGGAGTCTTTATCTTAATGGGAGTGGAACTTTAACCCGATATCCCCACTCTTATCCCAGTTGTCATGTCAATAGCATGCAATGGAGGATCAGTGCTGTGTAGATGGGACTGTCCTCTCGCCACTCCTCAGTGTTGTGGCAAAACGGGGGTGTCATGTCTTCATGTCGCGTCATCCTATTATTCACTTAATTAACATTAACATTATCCGAGATCTGCCCCTCCCACCTTAAAAGATATATATAATTGATTAAAGATAAGTATTTATATATTACTAGTGGACCCGGCAGACATTGCCTTGCTCTGAAAAAATGAAAATCTAGAACTCGATTCCAGCGCCATCTAGCGGATCTAATTGTGAATCTAAACCATCCAGGACCCAAACAAAATACACAATAAAATTCATTGAAATTAGTTGCAACTATATTGGAGGACAGCAGTAACATACAAACGAACACAAGAATCTATAATATTATAAAATTCTAAACATGCTATGTCTGTATATTGACGCTATTTAAAAAAAAGCAACTGGAATAAACTATAAATAAATGATGCAAAACATGATGATTTTTAGATTTCTTCTCTGTCTGTTTATTCGGGATTCACGTAAAGACTACTGGACCGATTTCGATGCGGTTTTCACTGATCAACAGCAAATTCTTAGACTTTATGCACTTTTGCTTTTTATCCCGGGAGTCCCGCGGGAATTTTTCTAGGGATAATAAAAATGTCCAGATTAAAAAAAAATGTGTGCTGGGACACATATTAGAAGTGAAACTTCAACAGACAAGTGGAAAAATGAATCACAATGGACAAGTGGAAAAACGAATGGCAACGGATAAGTGGAAAAATGAATGGCAACGGACAAGTGGAAAAACGAATTGCAACGGACAAGTGGAATGAATATCTATACTAATATTACAGTCTTGCCATAAATATTGTAACAAAGAAATATTTTTTTATTCTATTGCAAATAACATTTATAAGTTTTACAGTGTGTTAGTTTAATACATAAATATAAAACAACTAGAGTTTACCCCGCGGCTCCGCCGCGCGTCAAACTCTAGTGCGTCCCTCTTGTTTTAAGAGCAGGCGTTAATACATGATATATTGAATTGTATTTTTATGTTGGTGCTATTTGCCCTCGAAAGATTTACTTCATTTTATATCGCAAACTATCCCATCTACCGGGATGAATAGTATCTATGTCCATTTTCGGTATTCAGACAGACAGATCGAGTGAAAGTCGCATTTTTTTAAAGATTATAAATTTTTATATCTATAAACTTGATAAATGATTGGTCCCCCATACAAACTTTAATACCCTATTTCAACCCGTTCTAGTTTTATTTATATAACTAAATATTGTGTAAACTACACAAACGACCAAAAGTACCAAACGTACTAAAACTGCCGAAACTACCGAATCTACCACAACTACCAAAACCACCGAATATACCAAATCGACCAACCAAAACTACCAAATCTACAAACCAAAACGACCAAAACTACCAAATCTACAAACCAAAACTACCACAACTATCAAAAGTACCACACCTACCAAAACAACCGAATATACCAAATCGACCAACCAAAACTACCAAATCTACAAACCAAAACGACCAAAATTACCAAATCTACAAACCAAAACTATCAAAACTACCACAACTACCAAAATAACCGAATCTACCAAAACTACCATAACTACCAAATTACCAATCTAAACTACCACAACTTACCAAAACCACCACAACTAACAAAACTACCAAAACTACCACAACTACCAAAACTACCACAACTACCAAAACTACCACAACTATCAAAACTACCGCAATTACCAAAACAACCGTATATACCGAATCGACCAACCAAATCTACCAAATCTACAAACCAAAACTACTACAACTATTAAAACTACCAAAATAACCGAATCTACCAAATCTACCAGCCAAAACTACCATAACTACCAAATCTACAAACCAAAACTACCACAACTACCAATACTACCACTACTACCAAAACTACCACAACTACCACAACTACCAAAACTACCGAATCTACAAAACAAATTCTACCACAACTACCAAAATTACTACAGCTATCAAAACTACCACAACTACCAAAACTACCACAACTACCAAAACTACCACAACTACCAAAATAACCGAATCTACGAACCAAAACTACCATAACTACCAAATCTACCACAACTACCAAATCTACAAAACAAAACTACCACAACAACCAAAACTACTACAGCTACCAAAACTACCACAACTACCAAAACTACCACAACTACCAAAACTACCACAACTACCAAAACAACCAAAACTACCAGCATACACTACCGAAAATAGCAAACTACCAACCAAAACTACCACAACTACCAAAACTGCCAAACAAAACTACCTAAACGACCAAATTGACCAAAATAAACAAAATGCCGAAAATGGCAAACCACAAATAAAAAACCTATCCTAGTTTCCGGGACAAACTTTACATAAATCTATCCCAGTATCCGGGATGAAAAGTATCCCTTGGCCACCCTCGGTATTCAAATTACATATGTACCGAGTATCAGCCAAGTCGGTCCAATAGTCTTTCCATAAAAGGATAACAAACAGAGAGACAAATATACTTTTATCCCGGAAACTATCCCATTTTCCGGGATAAAAAGTATCCTATGTTCATTGTCGGTATCGAAAATATATATATATACTGAGTTTCAGCCAAATCGGTCCAGTAGTTTTTACGTGAAAACGGAACAGACAGACAGAGTTACTTTCGCATTTATAATATTAATAGGGATTTAAAATATAAAAAGCTTATTCGAAGTGGTCTCCATTGGCTGCAATACAGTCGTTTAAACGTTGACGCCAGGTATCAATAGAAGCATGCACTCTTCCCATGGGAAAATTCTTCACTGCCAATCGTATGGATTGTTTTAGGGACTCCAAATTATCATGGCGTTTATAGCAAGCGGTACTCTCTAAAACGGACCATAAATCATAATCCAGCGGATTAAGGTCGGGACTAGACGACGGCCAGTCTTCAGCTCTGATGAAGTCCGAAACGTTCGTTTCCAACCAAGACTGCGGGGACCGAGCTTTATGACCCGGCGCCGAGTCTTGCTGAAAGGACCATTCTTGGTTATAACATGGTGTTGTTAAGGGGCTTAACTATCTTCCCAGGAATGGTATCTTAATACACTTGTGCCGATGTTTTGATACCTTTTTCACAAAAATATGGCTCAGTCACTCCTTCATAGTTAACACCCCACCAAACCATCACTGAAGACGGATAATGCCCACGTTGCACTCTGTCGACTAATTGAGAAGTATCCTTAGAGATTTGAGCATAAATACGGTCATTTTGTTTGTTAAAATGTTGCTCAATTGTAAAAAAAATCTCATCCGTAAACAAAATTTCTCTGTGACCTCCCTTTGCATACCGCTTCAGTAGTTGTTTCGATTTTACCACCCTATTCTTTTTTAAATTATGAGTTAAGAAATGACCAGTGCGTCTCTTTCAGGCTGCAAGTCCTAAGTCATCTTTTAAAATACGCGATATGGTTTTAGGTGATATCTTCATCTGTCGAGATAAAATCTTTTGCTTTTGGACAGGATTTCTTCGAATTCTTTCCCTTACTGCTTTGACCAACTTTTTCGTACGAACAGTACGTGGACAGCCAGATCTTTTTCTGTTACAAACAGAGGTAGTCTCATTGTACCTATTAATAGCCCGGTACACAAACATTTGACTAATACCAAGCGTATGGAGAGTTTTAACAATTGCATTTGGCTCCATACCTACTTTGTGTAATGCAATCACAGCGATTCGGTTCTCTTTATCGCCCCACTCCATTTTAAAATCGCAAAATGTTGTACAATGTATTAGCGCCAAAACGAGAAAACACAATGAACAATCATATAAAAATGACAGATTCCAAATTCAAATGTAATATTTTGTTTATTGTTAATTGTAAAAGTATTTATGGCTATGGAAGAGGTTTCGAAACTACTGAACCTATTTGAAAAATTCTTTCACTGTTGGCAACCTTTTTTTTTTTTTTAAGGCGGGGGAAATCCTATTTACGCACAATACCGGGTCTTTTGCAAGGGATTAGACCATAGTTGATCATGGAGGATTTACCCTTTAATAAGGGGCAATCCAAACAGTAATCAACCGGCTTGTGTGGAGACTCCGAGAAGTTGCACGGGCAACAACCACTACCCACTAAAACCACCCTCCTCCCATGTGCCCCGCGCTTTTTATGTAGGAAAGGCTGAGACTTAGAACGTAGTTACGCCCAGTCCGATCCAGCGCAAAAAGTGCCTGAATGTGCCCCGGGAATCAGAACACATCCACTTCGTCAGCGGGGGTGATGAATCCTTTGCTCCCTTGATAGCTAAAGGCCCCCCGAAGCGTATTATTCAGGGTGGGAAGTCATGCGCATACCTGTGTCTCCGGATGCCAGCCAACCGCCGGCGTCCGCGTGGAGTCGCATTAGCACGCGCAAACTGTTGGCAAGCTACACTATCCTCGGGTGTATTATATTTACAAAAAAAAATGGGTTCCTTACTAAAACTCTAATAATGTAACCCAAGGTGTAAAAAAAATACCTAAAATCGCGTGCGCTGCGAAAACTATTGATGATAGAATAAAATAATGTACTACGACTTTGCAGAACACATCATTATTTACAAAAAGTGTCGCGACAGCATATATCTAACTATTATAGTTATACCACAATATTTATTTTAAAAATTTAATTAAAATGCCGCCGCTAGAAAAGGCTCTTTATTTGTATCTTGGTATTCATCCTTATCAATATAAATTACTTCATATTCAAGACTGCTTCAATACCTTTATATAACTTTTTGAATTATTCAATTCGGACATTCCATTCGAAAGATGACGAGTTTAAAAATGTAAGTATTAGAACACGCGGCCGTGACGCTTTTTCGTGACAGAAAAATCCTAAGATCCCGTCTATATAGAAGTTTCACTTCAAAAAATCAAACCCATTTTCATTTTTTCACTGATTAATAGCAAATTTTATGTAATAAAATGTGTGGTATTTATTTTAACCCGAGCATCCCGCGGTAGTTTTGTCAGGGGCGGTTTGTAGTTGTTCGGGTGTATAAAAATTAGCTTATTTCAAAACGGTTTTCACTAAAACGATAGCTTACATTATTTTCTAACACTGCAGTCATTTATATCCCGGAAATCCCGCGGGAATTTGAAATCAAGTGTGGACGAAGTCGCGGACATATCTTAATTTTCTGTTGTAGATATTTATAAGTGTTGATCCTTATTAATGTCATATATTTAAGACTTCACTGTAGGATTACATTTTTTGTTCTTCTATTTTAGGCTTCAGTCTCGACTGAGTTGCGGGAACTGGAGGCAAAGCGAGGACGATTGCAGCGTGAAGCGGCTGCGGCCAGCGCGAAGGCGGACAGTGCCAAGGCCGAGCATGCGCGTGCTGCCGCAGAACTACAACGCCTCCGCGTCTCCGCTGACCAAGCCCGGCTTGCACAACTGGAAGCCATACGCCGCGACTCGCCGGAGCTAGCCCCACCCATACAAATACTTCCCTCACGCCCTCCACCATTATTACCGCCACTAAGTGCTGCCTCTGAAATTCACTGCCAAATGTTCTCATGCTTTGATCACTCCCGTTGCTCCTTAACTTCAGGTTTTCCTGTATACCTCTATGATCCCGATATCTATGCTCCGGTCTCGGGAGCAGAAGTTGACGGCTTTCTCAAAACAACACTTCGACAAACTTTAGGCTACAACACACATCTCACACGTGATCCAAATGAAGCATGCATTTACCTAGTCATTGTTGGAGAGGCTTTTCCATTTGACAAGAGTCCCTCGTGAGTAACTTTCATATTACTAAAACATTTAGATGGCACAGGGAAAAATAATTAACCTCTATACATAGTAACACTTATGTTATTACAGTTCCACAACAGATTCATATAAGCTGTTATTGAATGAGACCGCAGTGAAAAGTTTGCCATTTTGGGGAGGCGATGGCCGGAATCACGTGCTATTAAATTTGGCTCGGCGCGAATTGTCGGTGGGATCGGGGGATGCCTTCCGCGGAGCCTCCACGGGCAGGGCGATGATAGCACAATCCACATTCATGCACTCCCAGTTCCGGCCCGGCTTTGATTTAGTCACGCCGCCCGCCCTCGGCCCTCCAGGTGGGGATGTATGGGCGGACTGTGCACCGATTGCGCCTGCCAGACGTCAATATTTATTGAGGTAAACCAATAAGGGAATATAATGATTGCACCCATAATATCATATTTTAGTGTATTTTTAAAGTTTCAATTCATAAACTCTGCATAGTTTTCAGGGGTCGCAACCACCAGCAAAATCAGCAGACAGAGATGATGACAAGTCAATGATAGAAACTTTACAGAATATATCGGGCTCAGCACCATCTTCAGATACATTTTTATTACAATTCGAATGTGATCCACCTGTGGAAAAACGTGCCACTATTCATATTGGCGATTGGGCTTTGTGTGGCACTGATCGATCTAGACGCGCCGTTCTGAGAGATTCTACATTTGTATTAATTCTGGCGCCTGCCGATCGCGATTACGCTACTACGGCCCTACTTCAAGCTAGACTGTATGAGGCGCTCAGGTCTGGAGCGATACCCGTCATACTAGGAGGAGATAGAACACAATTGCCTTACAGCGAAGTGCTTGACTGGCGTCGAGCTACGTTAACGCTTCCGAAAGCGCGCGTCACCGAATTGCATTTTTTGTTACGGGCATTGAGTGATGCAGATTTGCTTACATTCCGAAGACAGGGCCGAGTATTGTGGGAGCGATACTTAAGCTCCGTACAGGCGAGTGTTGATTCGCTGTTAGCGACGATTCGCACTCGTTTACATATACCGGCTCGGCCGGCAACGCCGACGACAGGACCGCCGGCGTTCAACGAAACGTATGCGCCGCCGCGACTGGAGCCGCCGGCAGTAGATACGGAGCCTGAGGAGACGCTCGGCCCTCTAGAGGCGCCGTACTCCAGCCCGGCGTACCGCCGAAACTTTTCTGTAGGGCTTGTACACGGGTATGAATTGTGGAATGAATGGGGTGAGCCGTTTACGCTGTACCCACAGTTACCGTGGGATCCGCCGGTTACTTCTGAGGCCCGCTTCGTGGGCTCGGCGGCCGGCTTCAGGCCGGTTGGCGCCGGCGCCGGTGGTTCGGGGCGCGAGTTCAGCGAGGCCCTCGGCGGAGACCGGCCCCGGGAGCAGTTCACTATTGTCATTCTCACTTACGAAAGGGAAACGGTCCTAGCGGCAGCATTGGCGCGGCTGCGGGGCTTGCCCTATTTGAATAAGGTGACTTGGAAAACTTTTTTCATTTGCAACTCTTCCACATGATTAGAACTACGTATTAATGGATTTAAGAACGTAAAATTGATTTTTCAGCTTTAGATTGATAATATAATTTAGTTCGATGTTTGTTTGGACTCCCTTCGAGGTTTTGGACTGATTTTCGCGTAATTTAAAACATATCGATACAAAAACTTTAGACACCGGCAAAGGAGCATTGGATATATCATTTGCGAAGATGTGATAGATCTCACGGTGTGTGTAAAGTAATTTTATGGCAACGAAGTTTCTTGGAAATCCTTATTTACATTAAAAAACTTAATTTATACTTTTCTTCAATAGAAATCTCCCCCAAAAGTAATTTATATTTTAACTGATTTCAAAAGGAGGAGTTTCTCAATTCGAATGTATGTTTTTTTGTTTGCTACGCGATTTCCCTGTCAAGTGTGGACCGATTTTCAATATTTTCTATATTCGAAAGAGTATACTCCTGAGGTGGTCCCATTGTCACCAAGTCAAAATCTGATGAGTGGATCCCGGGGAAATCGTGAGCAACCTTCGAATATTGCAATGTGCAATTTTGTTGTTGTCTTTTGAGTTTTACTTGGTACCACTTCAAGATGTTGTAGAAAATATTTATTCTTTGCTTTTTAGTTTGAGATTGCTTTTGGTTTTGTTATAAAAAATATTTTCTACTTTTTAGTTGCTTGAATAGCTTTAGAAATATGTTTTTAACCACCTGTAGACGCTGTACTACTGGCACACTCGGCGCTCTTCAGCAAGGGATGCTTTCGATTTCCCTGCGATGCACTCATCAGATCCTGACTTGGTGACAATACGACCACCTCAAGATGTTTTACTTGGCACCGACTTCAAGATGGAGAAAATATTTATTCTTTGCTTTTTAGTTACTTGTGAAGTTTTTGTTGTTATTAATAAAATGATTTGTCGTGTAAACCAGGTGGTGGTCGTGTGGAACGGTCCGTCGTCGCCGCTGTCGTTGTCCGCGTGGCCGGAGAGCGGCGCGCCCGTGGCGGTGGTGCGGCCGCCGCGCAACTCGCTCAACAACCGCTTCCTGCCCTACCACTTGATCGAGACCGAGGCCGTGCTCTGCGTCGATGACGACGCGCACCTGCGCCACGACGAGATCGTGTTTGCATTCAGGTCGGTACCACAGATTTTTTTCTAATCATTCTGTCTTGGTCTTGTGGCCAGTTAGTTCATAATCATAGTAATTTTTGTTGCTTCTTTATTTATTTTATATTGTTATAATTTTTATGGTTGTTATCATTATTTATTAATATTGATAAAATGTTACAAATAAATATTAAAAATGATAATATGTTTGCATCTAAAAATATGATTTGAATAGTTTAAAAAGTCAATATGCTATATCTTTAATTTATATTTATTTACAGTATTAAAAAAACTAATGTCGGTCAAATGATGCTAGATGACTGCATAGTTCGCACAATCTGTCTTTTCATTATAATATAACAGAGATCCGCAGAGCCAATGAATTTGATTATCTATTATTTTGCAGACATTTAATATTATTTACTGAAATAAATAAATAAATCTGTTGTTAAATTGAAGCAACTTTTTATGCACAGGGTGTGGCGAGAGCACCGCGACAGAATCGTCGGATTTCCTGGCAGGTACCACGCGTGGGACCTCAACTTCAATAATGGTTTCCTTTATAATTCTAATTATAGGTAATTACACAATCACACAATTTTGTGTAAAGCTTTTAATACAAATGTTACAATTTTTAATTGTTTTGTAATCTTCTAGTCGATACCGGACTGTTAGTGCTTCGCGCGAAAGAGACAACGCTCTACGAATTCGAAAGTAGCCGACTATATCCATACCTCTCTATAGCTCGATGTGTATCATTTACCGCCGGTATAGGTATTTTTGTATTTTTTTCATGCCTTGCTTTTCGGTCATTATTCAATAACCACTAGTTTGTTTTTACCCGACTACGGCAAAGGCAAAAAAGGAAGGATTATGTTTTTAGCGGTCTTGTATGCGTGTGTCTATACGGGTATTGCACCGTAGCGCCCAAACTACTCGTCCAGTTTTGATAAATGTCAATCGATTAGTTATTATGGTCCGGGTGAGATAGGTCACATCCCTACATTGGTTACGGCGAAGCCAAAATGTTTTATTTTTTAAATTTGTAATAAATGCTATCGCTGCAGCTGTGAGCTGAGTATGGTGTTAACGGGCGCTGCGTTTGTCCACCGATACTACCTGTGGGCGTATTTCCGGATGCTGCCCGCCGCCATTCGCGACTACGTCGACGAATACATGAACTGCGAAGATATTGCTATGAATTTCCTTGTTTCGCATATCACAAGGAAACCGCCGGTCAAGGTATATTTTCGATTTAAAAAGTTAATATCCAGATATTAGCATTTTAATGTTGCAGTTAGTCCTCATTTAAGACTAAGGGCCGCTTGCATAACGATCGCCTTTAAATAAAAGTTAATCATATTAAACTGCTTAAATACGTTTTACACAAAACGTGTTTAAGATGCCTTGCATAAGGCGGTCTCCCATGTTACATACATACATAACTTCACGCCAGTTCCCTTGTGGGGTAGGCACCAACGACAGAGCGCCATTCAAGGCTTATTCTTACACACCTCACTTGCTTCTTTGACATTCATAACTCTTGTCATGCACGCTCGTCTGTTCTTAAGGCTCCTGAGATCACCTGCTAGTAGTACACGATCTATTTGATCATGAAAGGTGTGTCGTGGCCTTCCACGACTTCTGAATCCATCCACTTTTGCATTGTATATCTGTTTAGTCATGTCTCCCATGTTATTTAGCTAAATGTACTTATGCCGTCGGTAAAACAGCCAGATGTGTTCCGTTTCACGCTGCGAACCATTTTTTCGAAAAACACGAAATTTAGCTTTTAATGTTAGTTATTTCGTGCTTAAAAGGGATTTTAGTTGGCCAATGTCAACTTGACCTTTGAAATTTCGTTCGTTTGGTTAAGTTTACTTTGGAATTTTTGGCGGTAACCTGAAGAATGATTTTTGCTGTTCTGTTTTATTTTAGATTTTATGGGTATTTAGTATTGAGATAAATAATTAAAGCAAATAATATACAAGTGACAATCTGTAATTGACGTTTTAATAACTGACAATTTCATAAAGCATAATACATATTAATTTATGAAAAGAGTATGTATTTAACATTTTTCTGTCCTTAAATGCGTTTAGGGGAGTTAAATACCCGTTTTTGGGTGATTAAGTTTGAAATTTCTTTAAACGTATTTCGCGGCAAATTTTGCGTTGTGCAAGACGCTAATTGCATTTAACCCTTAAGACTATTATCGATATACCAAAAAGCCGCAAGACTAACACTATCACTATCTCGTAATATACCAAGAAAATATACCCATGTTATACAAATCTTACAAATCCTATATAAACAGAGTGAGACAACAACACAATGAACGATCACGTGCACAAACGCGATCTGCACTCTCATCGCGGACACATGTGCTAATAGTGAGCTGAAGAGTTAATGGCGTTAAACGCGTTTTGTGTTTCTTAAATAAATTTAAGTAACGTTATGCAAGCGGCCCTAAGACTGAAGTTATAACCAATTTAGCAAGTGCTTAAGACGGATTGAGTCATGAGTTTTGGGATTGACGCAAGTACAGTCGCGGTATAAAAATGTTCGTCACCTTGAAGTCTACTTTTGGTTGCACGAGTAGTACAAGAAACAAGAAACGTGGAAAAAGAAAATTGAAATGTTGACAATGACAGACGCTGAGATTAAGAATAAGAAACAGGGAGGATATAATCACTACGCTTAACATAAATAGTATAACCAATTAAAAGGTTTTACATGTCTAAATAATGTTCTTAGACAAGATTGAAAATCAAACAACTTTGATCTAAGTAATTTTAAACTTTATTGTCAAATAGTTAAATATAATTTTCTGCGAAACAGTGTGTTCTGTGACTTAGTTTGAAAAGGTAACATGTGCTCGCGGAATATTAAATGAATCAATTTGAAAACTGGTGAACATTTACAAACAGGGTTTTTTTTTGCAATTAATTTTAACTATAGGGTCTTTCAACAAGGATGGGTCGATGTTGAAATTAAATAAAACAAGCTGTATGTGAGATATTAAAGAAATATTTTTTTTATTTGAAAGGCCCATTTATGCTATTATGTGTGAAATATGACATTGTGTAAATGTCCACCGCGGCTTCGAACGGTGGCACGGATCCGAGAGGTCCAATTTTCAATAACTCTACTGCATATATCCGGCTGAATCTGAGCGATGGCCTGCGTTATGTTGACTTTCAGGGCATCGGTTGATTGCGGATTATTGGCATAAACCTGCGGCTTAAGAATACCCCACAAGAAAAAATCTAGCGGGGTCAAATCGCACGATCTTGGTGGTCAATTCACGTCACCTCTGCGAGAGATAACCCTACCCTCGAACCATTCATGCAAAATGTCCATTGTGTCGCTCGCTGTGTGCCACGTAGCGCCGTCTTGTTGGAGCCACAAATTGTCCACGTCCATATCGTTCAATTCAGGCCAAAAGAAATTGTAAATCATTGATCTGTAGCGCTCGCTGTTGACAGTAATGGCCTCGCCATCATCGTTTCCGAAGAAGTACGGACCAATGACGCCGCCGGACCAAAATCCGCACCAAACAGTAACTTTTTGTGGATGCATTACCACCTGGTAAACCTCATGTGGGTTGTAGTCGTCCCATATACGGCAATTTTGCATATTAACAAAACCATTCATCCAAAAATGCGCCTCGTCGCTAAAGATGATTTTTCGGCCAAAATCGGGGTTCTATTCCAAACGTTCTGTAGCCCAGTCAGCGAACAAACGGCGTTGTCTATGGTCATTCACTTTGAGCTCCTGGGTCAATTGGATCTTGTACGGGTGTACGCCCAAGTCCCGACGCAAAATTCGCCAAGTTCAAGTCTGCGAAAGGCCGAGTTCTTGTGCACGGCGAGAAATCGACTGCGTCGGAGTCTCCTGCACACTCTCACGGACAGCAGCGATGTTCTCGGCCGATCTGGCGTTCCTTTGACGTAAGGGTGTTGGTTGGTTGTTTATCGAACCAGTCGTCTCGAATTTGGTCACCAAACGTTGGAGAGTAGACTTTGAAGGGCCACCGCGTCTGCCGTAAAACGGACGTAATGCGCGCAACGTTTGCACTAACGAACACTCATTTTGATAATAAAGTTTTATCATTTGGACGTGCTGCTCAATCGTGTAACTTGCCATGGTGATTTGGCATCAGTAACTGAAGAAATAACAACGCATTTGACAGTTGCCGCCAAAACAACATGGCCACCACAAACTGTCAACATCGACCCGCCCTATTTGAAAGGCCCTTTATTTAATGATTTTTAAATGTCTTACACAACATAAACCAGATCTTAACTTAGATTTTACAGTGGTAAATGTTTTACATTAATCATCTTAAGACACAATTTAACTAATAAAATTTTTATTTAATAAAAAGAACAAGGTGTATATAGAGAATTTTGTATAATACCTATTACAGAAAACTTACAAATACTAATTATGTATAACTATTATTATTGTTTTTACTTCAATCGTTGTTTTTTTTTAATAATTTAATATTTGTAATAGTTACTGTTTACTCTGTCAGAAGTATACGGAAATAATAAGTTAGTAAGAAAAGACAAATAAAAACGTTTTGTATATAGTCATAAAAAAGTGCATAATTCCGAAAAGTATGACAATTAGAAAAGAAAATGTTTGGAAATTTACCATGTCACGACAGCTTTATATTTAAGTGAAGCTAAAGTGGAAGAATAGGGAATAGAAATAAATATATTTTTCCATCGATTTTACTACAGTTTGATTAAATTTCGTTTTCAGGTAACTTCGAGGTGGACATTCAGGTGTCCGGGTTGTCCAGTTACATTGTCCGCAGACGAAACACATTTCCATGAACGACATAAATGTATACAATTCTTCTCTCATGTGAGTGTTTTTAAATGAAATTCATACACATTTACGTATTACAGGGTGTATCCATGCGGTTTCGATCGTCTAAATTTCTTTTTGTACCCCAAATATTTTCGCGCTATTCAGGTAATAAATTGTCCTATATTCATTTCCACTCCTCAAACTACTTACTTATAGTAGCGTTATGAAAACGTTCGTCAGTTTTCAAATTGATTCATTTAACGTTCCGCGAGCACATGTTACGTTTTCAAACAAAGCTATCGAACAGACTGTTCCACAAAAAAATATGTTTAACTGTTTGACAGTACAGTTTAAAATTACTTAGTTCTAAGTTGTTTGATTTTCTATCTTGTTTATAAAGATTGTTTAGAGATGTAAAATCTTTTTATTGGTAATATTTGTGATAAGTGTAGTGATTATATCCTCTTAGTTTCTGATGATTAAAACTATTGTTAATCTCTGTGTCTGTTATTGTCATTGTCATTATTGCAATGTTCTTTTTTCACGGTTCTATATTTTATCATTTAACAAAATGTCCCATTTATTAAAATATTGGCGGTACTATTTTTGCATTTGTGCAAGCAAAAGCCGATTTTGAGGTGACGAACCTTTTCATACCGCGACTGGACATAAAATATGTCATGAAGGCCCTTTCATATCGGCCTATTCATGCCAGGTGGTAGGGCATTTGCCCGACTGGATGGCTACCACCCTTGGTCTAGAGCATGCCGCCATAACAACTTTGACTTGTGTTCCGGCATTAGTGACCAGGTTCCAGACTCACTTAAGAGAGCAGCAGCGCATTTGTAGCACCTTTGGTGTTGCAAATGTCTATAGGCGATGGTAACCGCTTTCCATCCAGTGGGCTGTCTGCCTGTCTGCTGAACTCCTGCAATAAAAAAAAAATATATATATATCGGCCGCAAAATGAAATAAATAACTGTGTATGAGCCGGACTCGCCCATGGTTCCCGTATGAAATAAAAAAACGTTATGTCAGCTGCACAATTTTAAAATGTAGTAATTGAAATTTAAATTAATGTTTGTATATTCCTTGTCTTGCTAAGGATTTACAAACGTATCATGTTTTTCAAAATTATCAAATATCGATATCACTCGCAATGAACTATAAGTGGTCATCCATAAATTACGTCACACATTAAGGGTCGGTTGACGAAGTGTGACAAGAGGGTGGTAGGGGTTCTAAATTTCGTGATATCACAGTTGAAATCTAATATATTTAAGCTTAAAGACACGAAATTTGAACTATTAAAGAAAAATTTCATAATATTTTAACTACCTATATCAGTAGTGTTTAAATTATTAAAAAATAATTTCAGTGGAAATAAAACTAATTACGGAACTGCTGTTTTAATTTTATAATTTCCTAAAATATGTGACGTCACTCTAGGGTGGGAGGCGTGTCACGAATATAACTATACAGATAGGAGGTAAGGACTGGGGAGGGGTCAAAAAATCATGAAATTTGTGTGACGTAATTTGTAAGCGACCCCTAAAATAGTTTTCTAATAAAATGTGGTAAAAGTTGCGACGTGTTTTTGTGCCGTGTTCAATAATTTCTTTGGAACCGCTTTTTAGGTTTTGAAAATAGTATAAATTATTAATTTTACTATTATATAAATGCTATTATATTACGATAATAACGTGGATAAGGATATACATGTCTGTCCTTGCGCAGGTTATGGGATACACGCCCCTCCTGTCGACGCAATACCGCGCCGATTCGGTGCTGTTCAAGACGCGGATACCCCACGACAAGCAAAAGTGTTTCAAGTTCATATAAGGTGCTACCAAACTAAAATATTTATAGCAAATTCAATTATTGAGTAATTTTTAAAAATGTAATGAAGTAACCAACAAAAAAAATTGTTTTCACACGTGTAGTGAACATATTTCACACAAAACTTTTTTGTTGGCAAAATATTAGGCTGTATTATGAAATGTTTGAATTTTTTTTTACAATACTTCATAAGAAACAATTGGTAATAATAAAAAAGTATTGGTCAATAATATATGGAATAAACATGAACTTTTACGTGTTAAGAGCATATTCTAGAATGTAGTATATCTGCACTACAATAGATTATATTCGGGACATTAAAAGAGCATTTATGTTAGGATTAGTTGATGGAATTTCGTATGAAAATCTGCAATGACGCTTCACCCTGAAAGTTTAAAATTAATAGCTGATAGGTTTATATATCTTCCATTTACAACGAGTTACTGTTTTGTTAAAACAAAGGCTCGGAATCGTTTTAAAACTAACTATTTTTAATCGGTGATACTCGGTTTTAATCAACTATTTCGTTCCGAATATTAACGCGAAGAAAAGTGTTATGTAAACCTGTATTAACCGGTTTATTCCGCGAGAATCACTTTCCCTATATGCCTACTGTTTCTAATATAAACATGTGTTCGTGTGCGGCTTGAAAACTTGCTGTATCACATGGTTTTGAAGGTGTGCGCAAAAAACAGTTGAAAACCGGTTTATTCAACAACACTTATATACCACAATTTTGTTACCAAAAACAGTTTAATTGAGGTTTTTAGAATAAAACCAAAAGGAAAAGATCCTATGTACTTGGCTGTAACCGGTTCGACGTTTTTCCGGTTTTAAAGCCCTGGTTAAAAACAATGAAGAAGAATGCTAGTATTACAGCAACCTAGAAGGTTATTTACCAATTTGTTCATTATGTGTTATTAGTATCGATGTGGTTTATTTGTACGTACGTAATTATTTGATATCTGTGAGGACTATTAGTTTACTTCTAATATATTGCTGAAATATATTTAGTTTATTATTACTCAGTACACAGTTATACATTCAATGTGATACACTAAAATGATGCAAGTGTCAACTCTGTTGTAATTATAACCAGTAATATACGCATTTCTATCTATGTATTATAAAGAGTAACCTATACGACATATTCTATAGCGTGTAAATATAGCTTTAAGTAAAAAAAAATTGGTTGACAATAATCAAGTACAGCGCAAAAACAAAGAACAATTAAGATTAATTTTGTTATTTTGCAGCTAGTCAAATTGGAAAACATGCAATGATCGGAATCAGGGATGTTATGGATATGAAATTTCGGATGTAGATCTGGATACGGATATACGAATAATATTATATCGGTTTCAGATACGGTTACTGATAGAGTTGCCAACTATTTTTGGGTAAAATAACGTATTACATTTTTTAAGTAGGGAAAAAATAAAGTATATGGAAGAAAAAAAAGTATTTTTAAAAATTTTATTTATTTCTTCTCTTGGAAACACTATTTTTGTGTGCTTCACTAACAACTTTTCATTATCCTTAAATTTTTGGAAGCTATCTTTACATTCCCAATTTAAATTTAAATAAACAAACAATTCATTTTTTATTAAGTTTATAGATGTCCTGTTCCTTTCTTCTCGCCATTTTAGATTAATTACTGAATAAACTCTTTCAGTGAAAGCTGGATCGATAATAGTTCAGTAATTATCCATATAAGTAGGTATTTTATTTTACGCATCAGAGTAAATATCGCAAATAGAGTATTTTCACATACTCTATTTTTATGCAAAAGTATAAAGTATATTTACCAAAAATAATACGTTATTATAAAGTATGGTTGGCAACCCTACTTACTGGTATGAAATTATTTCGGATAGTTTTAGTGACGGATATTAGATATTGAAGAAATTTTAAAAATAAAACGAAACTTATGATTTTATGTTAGTAAATGTAATCCCGAGTTAAAACAACAGTAAATGAAGGTATGCATGCGCGCGGCTCGTGTGTCGGTTCAGCCGGGCAAAAACAAAAACCTGTCATAACGTGTCTCATTCAGACTTCGCCCCTATCCTAAAGTGAAACGTTTATGTCAGATTCGGTTACGGTTACAGATTTCGGATATCTGATAGTTTCGGTTACGGAGATCAATAACGTTCCTGATCGGAATAACACAACTTGAAAATATATAGGAAATATGACACACTTATACAGTAGTTAAAGGTACACATTTATTGACTTTTAGCTTCTGGTGATTTAAAATGCGAATTATCTCTATCTGATTAGGGATGCAAGTATCGAAAGCAAAAACATCGATGTATCGGTAAATCGATGTTTCAGAACAAACATCGATGTCACTAAACATCGCCCAAAAAATATCGATGTATCGAAACATCGAACATCGATGTTTTATTTTAAATTATTTGAATGATCTATCAAATAGTAAAATTTTGTTTATTATCTATTGTTTATAAAAATATTATCTATTGCTATTGAATAGGTAAGTCTTTAGAATAAGGAAAGTGTAGAGTAGGGGCAATAAAATTACATTTAACGAGTTTTATGGTAGTTGTGGTTGTCGTGTCAAATAGTCGGTGTAATAATATGTTTTTGTCTTTTTCGTGAAAAATACGCTTAAAACTCTATAGTTCTTGATCCAGAGGTTATAACTTAACTCAAAGATCACGCCTTCGTGCTTCGTGAGTGAGTAGTTCCGAGGACCTGCTCACTTACAGTGATTGACAGCGAACGAATTGAACTTATTCACCTCTGTGAAGTATGAGTTACCGATGTGAAGTTTATCGTATAAGATAACATCGATACATCGATGTTTTGCAATAGGGAACATCGATGTTTTTTTACTGAAACATCGATCGTCGATCGTTCAGAGACATCGATGTATCGTTTGCATCCCTAATTTTACTAGTGTCAATCTGTTAACCACTGTATGTCATATGGTCCTGGCAACTCTATGTAAGTATAAACCGGCAGAAAATCTTAAGGAACAACTCTGGAGTCTATCCCAGATACACAATTCAAAATAAATTTACTCTGACGGAAATTTAACTTGAAACGCAAAGGGCGTTACAGTGAGCTACGCGGGCTAATGCTTAGGTCACTAAATCTCAGAGGCCGTTAAATTTTCCCTGTATATTAAGCTAATCTTTAGTTGTTTAATTTTGTTCTTTATCAACCTTGTAATCTTAAGATCAATCTCATTATTGTGTAAGAGTTGTATATTGTTTTCTTGAATGGTTGTATCTGTATTTTAAGAATTGAGAACTTGCATGTAATAGGACAATTATTTTTATTTGAAGCTTTTCTTACTGTATCACACCTATCCAGTTACTTTATATTCATTGTCATAACATGTTGGGACTTTTATTTTTATTGCAGGAGTTCAGCAGACAGGCAGACGGCCCACTTAATGCAAAGCGGTTACCATCGCCTATAGACATTTGCTACACCAAAGGTGCTACAAAGGCGCTGCTCCTCTCTTAATGGAGACTGGAACCTGGTCATTAGTGCCGGAACACAACTCAAGGTTGTTATGGCGACATACTTTACACCAGGGGTGGTAGCCATCCAGTCGGGCAAATGCCCTACCACCTGGCCGTGGGTTGTTTTGTCGCCTCTTATGGCAGGGCGCCCGGCCGCAGGGAATTGTACCTATTCTTTCTCCGTTCCTGCACGAATAGAAATTAATGTAGAGTTAAAAATAACAAAGGAATTTAAAATACCAAAACGCACTAATATGACCGTGACGTCACGGCTCTCGTCCAGATTTTTAACAAAGTTTTTAACAAAGTACTTAGTTGGTATTTTGATAGTTTCCAAAATCCCAGTGTATCGTCGTGTGAAGTCAGCCCTCGTTCGCTGAACGCGACAAAATGGCGGCGTGTCAATTTTCCAAATGTGAATGCAGTTTGCAAATATTTATTTTGATGCAAAATTTTAACATTTTTATCACTGTTATTCTTTTACGGGTATTTATATAATAAGTTTAGTAACATGTTAAAAATAAAACGCGTACCTATATTCCATATTATCACTTTAAGCATGGATTTGTTAATAATATTATTTTCAAATATGAGCTAATTAATAATCCATTCATACCCTAAAAATTAGTAATTTTTATTTGTTAAAAATGTATACTACTTAATACTTTAACTTGAGACTGATCCCTTTTCGCTGATTGATAATTATGAGATATATTTACGTTGTAATATATGTAAATATGTTGATCTTGTTTGATAATGTAGAAAATTAACTTTAAAATGACATTTTAGTTAAAAAATATTTTGAATGTTTTAACCAGAATTATGGCAATTAATAAAATTATGTTTTGTTTCATATTGTTTGAAACAAGCGAGGTAAATACATCGGTAATGGACATATATTTATTTTATTTAAGTTTACTCTGTTTAGAAAACTAAAGACTTACAATATGTTATGTTCGTGTAGGTGTTTAAGGGTAAGAACGCTCTACGATTTCTGTGAATTAACTGTGAAACGATGAGCCCGTTGTTTATACCCTTAGACCTGATTTAGATTTGCATTAGTTACTTATTTATAATAGTTAATTTGCGAATAAGTCCTTATCATCCTTTGGACAGACATCTACTTATTCGATAGATTATTACTTGTTGGTGACTGCGGTAATATCCATTTCTGTTATTTCTTTATCAACTCTGATTGCTTTTTAAAAAGTGAACCACAGCAATTTGTATTTTATTTTTTGTATTTACAAAATGATACAGTTTTTGTATAGAATAAATGTAATGATTTATGAATATCCGCTAAATAAATATGTATTATTTAATTACTATTTTGTTTTATTAATTTTGATAGAACGTCTGCTGAGGCTCGGAGTTCGTGTAGATACAAATTATATTTATGTATTAGATTGATCAGTACTCTTACGTAATACGGTTTTGAATATGTACCGTTTTTCATAAAATACAACTACGTTTTAACGGTTTTAAACACTTTATTTTATTTTTATTCCGACATTTCTGCCACTTTTCAATAGCCGTCATCAGGATCACGGAAGACGTGGATGTCAAGTGTCAATGAACTATGTTAAAGTTAATGTTTAGCTCACTCGCAACTTGTTCATTTAAATTATTTAATTTAAATTTTTGTATGTGATTCTTATTTATTCTATAAATTAAATTAAATACCGCACTTAAAACCATTAAAACGTAGCTTTATTATGTGTACTAGTCGCGAAAACTTAAGAAAATACAATTTTCATATAAATTGGAATATAGGATTAATAAAAGCCGAAGATGAACATCAGGTTGAAATTTCAGAAAGAGGCGATAGAATATTATTATTGTATAAGAAAGAAAAAGGGGCGCAGAGTTCCTATTTGGTGCTCTCTCTATAATATAGGCAAAAATGTCAGCCTAATATCTATAATATTATAAAATTCTAAACATGCCGTGTCTGTACCTTAAAGCTATTAAAAAACCCAACTGGAATAGACTATATAAACGATGGAGAACACGATGTATTTTTTTAGATTTCTTGTCTGTTTGTTCGAGATTCGCGTAAAAACTACTGGGCCGATTTCGATGCGGTTTTCGCAGATGACAGCAAATTATTAGACTTAAATCTGTGCTACTTTTTATCCTGGGAATGCCGTAGGAATTTTTCTGGGAATGATTTATAAATCGAATTCCCATGTGATTTTTTTACTGATAGATGCCAAATTTAATATAATAAAATGTGTGTTATCCCGGAACTTTTTTCGGGACCGGTTTGAAATTGTTCGTATGCATAAAAATTAGCTTATTCCGATACAGTTTCCACTAAAACGATAGATAACATTATTTTTTTTAATGTTGCTATACTTTCTCCCGACAATCCGGGGAATTTCATGTCAAGCGTGGAAGAGGTCGCGGGCATATCCTAGTAACATAATATGATATAGTACTTGTAAGATTTTTTTACAAAATACATTAAGTTAGAAAACTCCTTTCTGCTTTCAGTGCCTTCGCATAGAAAACACGTGCACCAAACTATTTTGGTGTTCGTGTTTTCTATGGGATATGTATATATTTATCAGTAAATGTAGACTAAAGATGAATAGATTGTATGAAAGATGACGTGATGATTTTTGATGTTACAGAAAACGTATGCCAGAATCAAGGAATTTCTATATTCCTCCATATTGGCATACGTCTTCTAGAAAAAATATTATGCCAGCTTCAAATTATTGGGAGAAAGTGAAAATAAATCGTGCATTCCATAGCATAACAAGCTAAGTTTATCATGTTCTGAACAAATAAAGGAGGGAGACGGTGACTTTTGGGCCGAAGAAATGTAATCAGTAGACATGCGGCTTCAAAAAGCGTTATACGTTTCTATTGTAAAGTTGAAAACAACAGCCCTAAATTCTATCAGAAAGACAAGAAATCTTAAAAATAAGGCCACATATAAAATAAATTATCGATTAATTTAATCGATTTATGTTAATAAACTTCAACAATTAACATTATAATATGACAACATGTACACGACACGATTATTTAATAAATTCAAAATAACTAAACCCACTACAGTTATAAAAATAAAACAACATATTTCAAAGAAATCTCTTTATTCTTTATTTAAATCTATTTAATTACTCTCCTTTTTACAATCTGGGGGCCAAGAATGTATAAAAGGGTATCCATCTTTTTTGATTTGATTTCTAGACCTTGAGTTGTGTTCCGGCATTGGTGACCTGGTTCCAGTCTCCCTTAAGAGAGCAGCAGCGCATTTGTAGCGCCTTTGGTGTTGCAAATGGCCATAGGCGATGGTAACCGCTTTCCATCAAGTGGGCCGTCTGCCTGTCTGCTAATTTCCTGCAATAAAAAAAAAAGAAACGAGATCGTTTGGTGCACCGCGTTGACTCGACTGATTCACGCGCTAATGGTAAAATTGACGTTCTATCTGTATATGCAGAGATGAGGGCTACAAGAAATTAGCTAATACCGCCGTTTAGGAAAAGATTTCTCCCCCCCGGTCAGATCCTGGCCTAGATATAAGGGCATCTATTTATAGTTGAGACGAAAAGTGACACTATCGGGCCTTGGAATTAATTATTTAGACTTATCATGAAAAACCACAAGATAATATAACAATGCTAACCGCAACCTTGATTGGTGTGCTGGTGTATATTTCAACTTATAAGGTTTAATCCACACTTGTTATTTATTTACAAGTATTTTTTTGGCAAAGTTAAATTGGGCCCCGGAGACGCAGGTATGCGCAAGATCTCCCGTAATACGCTGCATACGCTCCTCTAGCATCTAGGGAGCGGAGAATTCATCCCCCCTGTTGACGAAGTGAGTCTGTCCTGCTTCCCGGGGTATTCTCAAGCACTGATGCGCAGGATAAGCGCGGGGCACATGGGAAGAGGGTGGGTGGTTTTAGTGGGGTATTGGCACTGGCCCATGGGTTACCTCTCTTCATAGAGGGAGGTACCTTGTTGAGTCCCCACACATGCCGGCGATCGACTCTGTTAGTTACGCTATCTTCAGTGACTATAACTCCCATCGCTCTGGTCTAATCCCTAGCAAAGGACCCGGCAGTGTACGAAATGTATTTTCCCCGCCTCAAAAAAAAAAAGATAGAAGGAGTTCAAATCGCGCTTTTTAAATTACGTAAAAGATCCAAACTATGTTCAAAGATGCTTGAATCAACAACTTAATAAGAACATGGAAGAAGAATACCATCTTTTTCCATGTTAATATTCAATATTTATTTAATTTATTATTCAAAATATTTTTAGAGAATAAGTTTTTTAGGTCGTTTTACACGGAATTTTATGAACATCTTAATTATCTTAAAACTGTTATCCTGTGTCATAGTTCCGATTTGCATAACGACGTCCAATTTAGCTTTATGATTTCTACTTCTGCATCTTTTTCTCAAGTTCTCAGCTTTTTCTCTCAACATATTACTTTAACTAAGTATATTGCATTATAGATAGATTGACGGCCTCTGTAGTCTAGTGGGTTGTGGTCCGCCTAGTTAATTATAAGGCAATGACATCGGATTTTATTCCTAAAAGGGTAAATTTTGTAAACGAACTTTTTGGTCTTGTTCTGGCCTGTGTGTAACTAGAATCGCTCCAAGAGTTGCCTGTTGTGTATTACTTATAAGCCAAGCATTACTCACTTAGCTTGGAATTATAGAACATGCGTACTTGGCTGCTGATCTACTGTAAGTATAGTTGTCGCTGGCAATTTCATCTCTAGCCCATGTTCCCGATAGTAAGTGCTACTTACACTGATGCTACTACCGTTATAGTTGAAATTCTTTTATCCCTGATTTGATCAAAGTGGTCACTCTTTTCATTGTTGGTTGTGAAAAATAGCTTGTGCGGGATGTTAATGGTTCTACGGCCCCCTGACATATAGATGGCGTTTTATGCCAGTGAGTATCAATTTTATTGCTTCCTCTAAGCCATCGTGTCTGAACCTGAGGTCGTGACCTTGAGAGGGTCGCGATGCAGTTAAAAAAATAAGATCTATATAAATTAAATATCAACAATAAACTATTAATTAAAATATTATTATAATTTTGTAGTGAAATATGAGCATAAAGTTTCAAGACTTACTTTTTTTCATGATTCGCGACATAAAAGTTGTTGAGAAACCATGCTCTAAGCCCTGGAGTCTAAGGCTTAGAGCATTGTTTAGAGTCTAAGCGTGCCGTCTTTTATATACCTACGGGTGACCCGCCGCGCGCATCTACCACGCCGCCATATTCAATCATACGAACTGCCTTTAATTTAAATGTTTCTTTTTTTTAACATTTTTGTGATTTGTGAGTTAAAGCCGTTTTAAATATTATACGTAGAAGTAGTATCTACAAGGTGATTAATTAACTCTGTAGCTTTATATTTGGAAGTGTTATTTAACCTGATGATTGTGACATCCAGGAGGCGCAGTCCATACCATTTTGGTCTATAATAACAGCCCATAAGCGTCCCAATGTTGGGTTATTTTTGTATAGATGGACAGAGCATGCAACATTTGTCTAAGGCAGATTGGCATGTTTGATACATCGATTATCGTCATGGGTTTATCAAATTTTCCTTCACCTGGTTATTGTAAAACTATGCACATTAGAGCTGAAAACTGTATAAGCATGGAAGAATTTTTTCCATGGTATGAGTGATGCATGCTTTCCAGCTAGGATTCGTACCAGCGCCTGTTTAGTGCGGACGCGAGAGTGTTAGCCACTAAGCTACGGCTCTAGTCTAAATTGTGAGTATTATATCTTTGTACTTACCGATTTTAATATAATATATAAGTGCATTATCTAAAATTTTAAATTTCAGATGTGCAAATTACACTGATTGATTTTGATAAAGAAAATCGACCAATAGCGTAACAGTCCACACTCAATTACGGGTTGCTTAGAGGTGGCGAACATCTACTGTTTTTGGTGTTTGAATACGGAGCCCTAAAATGGAATTTAATCGTAAATATTCCATATCTCAAAAATTACGAAATGGATCTGGTTTAAACCAATTTTCGTTAAAATTGTTTTAATTTCTTACTCTTACTTACATTTTTTCTTTTATTTTGAAAGCATCTTTTGACTCAAATATAGAAGTTATCGAATGTTTTTTGTTAAGGTTTTTCAAAACCTGTTTTACGATGCCATATACATTTAACACTGAAAAAAAATTACCTCCGTTACATGTATGAGGACATACACATGTATGTAGATTTATAGCTTAGACCATTGATGGAAAGACGCAGTCTTAGACGTAGAGTGAGGCCGCCTATTCGTTGCTGATTTTTTAATAGGATGCCGATTGCGCTACACTGCGTTACGAATACACAGCACACTACAAGTTTTATACGCACACAATTAAAACAAACTTTCACTTTATTTGACGTTTTTGTTACTGTATTATAGTCTCCGTCTATATATTAATGGCTTAAGGTATATAAATATATTATAAAATTACCTATAATAAGAATTGAAATATATTGAAAATAAAACTCATGTATAAAATATAAAGTGTATTAAATTAGAATTACAAAGGGCCAATTTTCACGTATAAATAACATTCACGCAATTTTACGAACAAATTTCAAATACAAGTGTCACATTTCTATACGAATTTTAGTATAAACATGAAATGCTTTCTTTATTCATATTTTAAATATAAATTTAAACATCTATGTATAGGCACTTGAAATTACACGACATAGTAATGCTAAATTAATAATTTAATAAAGGTTTATTTTTAAACTAGATAGAGATCCCATTCACCCCAGACTTACGTGATTTTAGGAAAGATGAAATTTTCAGTATCGGTAGTTTAATATAAACTTAGAAAGGAATGGATACTCGCTAAGCTGAAAGCGGGGCCAATTTTCAGGTAGCAGCTATCAAAGGTGGAAAAAACATGCTAACTTACGTCAAAGTAGCAAGACTAGTTTTTACATATGTCATATATGATATTGTTATAAACGAAGATGTACAGTTGCCAGACACTTCCTGTGGGCCATAACTTTTGACAGACACTTTAAAAAAAAATGGGAACTCACGTCATTTTATTTAAAATATGTCCCAATCTTCCCAGACTCGAATTCCTCACACAGGGGAACCCTTAACGAGTCTGGGAAGATGTTTGGCCCGTCAGATTTGTCTGGCTCATTGGAAAATGTTTTAAAATATTATACTTGATAATAATTATGTATAAAATTCAGCCTTCCTAAAATGACGTAAGCTCCCATATTTTTTTTAAAGTGTCTGTCAAAAGTTATGGCCCACAGGAAGTGTCTGGCAACTGTATATCGTCGTTTATAACAATATCATATATGACATATGTAAAAACTAGCCTTGCTACTTTGACGTAATTTAGCATCAAAGTAGCAAGGCTAGTTTTTTTCCACCTTTGATACCTACTACCTGAAAAACGGCCCCGCTTTCAGCTTAGCGATATCTATAGTATCCATTCCTTTCTAAGTTTATGTTAAACTACCGATCCTAAAAATTTAATCTTTCCTAAAATCACGTAAGTCTGGGGGGGGGGGGGGTTGTGTGACTGGGATCGCAATCTAATCATATACATTCGTAAAGTTTTAAAATGATTAAAACTTACACTAATACTTACTCAGAACTATTTGCTTTATATAAGTAATAATATATAGAGATTAACTAGATAGTATGAGATTTATCGTTATGAGAGTGCTGACTCCCTTGGTAAATGGACGGCTCACTTCTGCAGGGATTGCGGATTATTCCCCAAAACATTTGGGGTCCTAAAACTTCGGAGTAGGTCTAAAATGTTGTCTCTGGATTGTAAAATACTACAGTCAAGCACTGATTTATTAATTAATTCTGGCATAAAAATCAAGCAATTGTTAATTTCCAAAATGCAATCTGGGACCCCAGTAAACTGATGTGAGTAGGTCCACATCTGCCAGGATCACGGCGTCGACGCGATTAATACTCAGTGGCCCACATTCGGGTGATTGATGAAATACCGAAGTGGTTTTTCTTGGTATCTAGCCTTGGCCGCGAGTTCTTAATATTTCTCCCCGAGCCATGTGAGTGGGGTTTGTATAAAATGCACTTCAAAAATAATATTGTCAATATTAATGTGCATCAAACCAAACCTTATGTCCGGTCTTTAGAAACAACGGATTATGTTTTTTTTTTCATACAAAACTCATACTACCTAATGTCGAACGTGTATAAAGTTTTTTAAAGGATGAATAATAATTGGTACACTGTATGTAACATTTAACGAGCTTATAACGAAGCAATTAAACAAATGTTTAATTGTCATTGGGCTACAGTACAGTACTTTTCGACACTGCTCGTTCATGTATGTACATGCAAAATGTAACTTTTGGACCATACAATTTAAGGCACATCTAAACACACAGTACATCTGTGTAGAAATAGTTTATTTTAGACAATTTTACAATAAAAAGATATATTATCAACTTTTACGTTAAAATACTAATGTATGACAAATATGTGCACTTTAATTTTAAACATAAATAATTATAAGAGTATTATTTAGTAAGGATGTAACGATGACTACTTGTAGTAAAGAAATAATATTACAATTTATAATTTAGTTTTATTTTAGTGTATATATTGTTATTATTTAAAAAAACCCAACTTATAAGATATTAAAAATATTACAACAAATGAAATGCAATCGTTGTTTATAATAATTATGATGATTATTTATAATATCGAGCAAGTATTTTCCTATATTTGGGTTTTGTTATATAGCATGTATGATTTTGTAATTTTAAAACGTTATTCGAATACTCTGTTCATATTTTACAGTGTCTGACTAATAAATTATGTCTTATATTTATTAAAAGGTTAATTTCAGTTGCCACACCATCAAACAATATTTAAAAAAAAAAACACCTTGCGAATTTCAATTGCAGACACCATAGTCTGTGTAACTTATATGCCAGGCACTGTAATTCAATGATCGTGTTTTAGGACGACATACAAATAGTGATTTAAAAATTAATATAATACGTTTATTTAATGAGTTTCGTTATTAAATACGAACATAAAGTATATAAAAGTAGTTTCATCGGTGGATGTTGCCTCAGTGCCTGGCTAGGTCGACGGGTGTCAACTGGTCGATGGTCTGGTGGCTGGGGTACAGGTAGTGCCTGGTGGGCTGCGTCAGGGGCACGCGCGTCTCGCCGGGCACCGCGAGGCACGAGGCGCGAGGGGGCACGAGCCCCGCCCTCTCGCGACTTCAGGCGAGCTCGTCACCCTTGCCGCCGTCCAGCCGCTTCAGCTGTTACACATTCACCTATTATAGTTATTACATACAAAAATTTGGTTAGTTCCATTTAAAATTAATACTTAACAGACATTCTAGGCAATAAAAATCTTTCTTATTATACCTACATATACACTTCATATAAAATTCTAATGTATACAGTTGTCATATTTATTCATCAATCTTATGTCTTAATAAAATGTAGTTTTATTAAACTTGGGTAGTTTAATTGATTATTACCTAATAACAATTTTTTAATCAAATGCTTTATTTGAAGATTTTTTTTTTGCGACTAATAGCCAGTCCCATATATCTTACCGTCCGTTCATTTGCCTTATTATAGGTTAAAATGTATCAATAATTTTATAAACTGCATACGTGTAACGTCAACATTCAACCGATGGTAAGGCAAGTGGATGAACAGTAAGATATAGGAAACGGTCATTCATTTTTGAACTACCTAATTTAATTTGGTAGATATGCATATTCTTTGAAGACTGTGGGATACTTGATCTCCAAAGCGAAAAGTTAAATCGCAGTAAAGCGCTATTCTAACATATATATATAAATATGGTTTCGAGCCAAAATCATTCTAAAATCCTTTGTATGTATAAATAATACGCTTACGCTTTGTTCCACTGTCCATGCAGTGGGAGCCAGGCGTCCGGCACGCTTGTAATAATTATAAAAAATATCGAATTAAATATATGCTTGAACATTATTAAAGTGAGAGGGGAACTATTGTATTTCATGGTAACGGCTCTCGGGGTGTCAGGAGCCACGAGCACGCTTTTGCCATGACATGGAAGGGGCCTTCCCTTTATATTAGACTAATACTAAGTACTACTACGTATGTCCAATAGGGTTGCGGCGCTGGCTGGTTTAAAGTGATAAAAGGAACACTGGGAAAGTTTTAATGGATATTTCACACTATGCCACATTTCATTACTGAGTAGAGGGGTGTGTATAAAAGCATTCTCACCTTGCAAAAATTTTGATAAGAAATTATTAATAATTACCTCCTTTTCGTCACCAGCGACCGCCCTATATCTCTGTGGGAGTTCAGGGGTGGGAGCTGAGAAGCCGTGCACGTAGAGGAGAGCCGCCGCCACACCTCCGGCCACGGGTCCTGCCCAGTACACCTGTATTTATAAGTAACAAATATAATTGTGAGTATTCTATCCGTGCAGGAACGGAGAAAGAATACAATTTCCTGCGGCCGGGCGGCCTGTCGTAAGAGGCGACTAAACAACCCACAGCCAGGTGCTAGGGTATTTGCTCGACAGGATGGCGACCAGCCCTGGTCTAGAGTATGCCGCCATAACAACCTTGTGTTGTGTTCCGGCATTATTGACAAGATTCCAGTCTCCTTTAAGAGAGCAGCAACGCGTTTGTAGCACCTTTGGTGTTGCAAATGTCCATAGGCGATGGTAACCGCTTTCTATCAAGTGGGCCGTCTGCCTGTCTGCTGAACTCCTGCAATAAAAAATATGTATATATACAATAATACTTGACTATGAATTATGTTTGCATTATATTTACCCAGTGATCAGCCCAATCGTTGGCTACAAGAGCAGAGCCGAAGGAACGGGCGGGGTTCATGGCTGAGCCCGTGTAGTCCACGGCGAGGAGGTGGCCAAGGGTCACCGTCAACCCGATGGCGAGGGGAGCGGTCGACTTGCTGTCCGGTTTGTTTGGATCACATACCTACAATGATTGTTAGTCATGGTATAATAGTGGTGAAGGGACAATTAGGGAACTGATATTTGATAGCCTCAGTAGTCTAAGGGTGTTGGGGCGTCTGAAATCGGCTCCAGAATTCGTTGCATTATACATGAGTATAATTTTCATATGGAAAATAAGTATAATCAAAATTTACGTTTTTTTTGTAAAAATCACGCTATTGGACGATAGATGGCGCCATAGTCTTCCAGCTTTAATAATCACATCCATAAATGGCCGGCTCCTATAATATCTTACTAATCATTAGTTTGCCTTACTATCGCTTAAAATTTGACATTAGTTCCATACAAGTTATATCAAAATTCAATCAGAAAAATAAATAAATTAGTAACCGGCCAAAAATCAACATAATGGTCATTATAGCCTTCCATCTCGGTTGCGTTTGAAATACGTCTCGGAGACCCTGGACCGCCCCTTTGTTTCTTTTTTCCTTTTCGCATTAATGTCTACTATTATGCCTTGGTACTGCCAGTCGGCACGTAGTACCTACCTACACTCGTACATATCTATTATATCGTCTCTCACGAAGCCAGCCAGCGAGTAAATAATTAAATGATTCTTAATAATGAGAAATACAAATGCTAAACTCACTCTAGCAACATACAGTTGATTTTAATCAACAATCAATTTACAAAGAACATTTAATTTTAATATAGTAAATTGAAACACCAAAGAGATCAGACTGCAGATTTTGTTAAGAATTTAGGAATTTCAAATGATATTAGTCTTTACTCTTCTCTATGTGAAGGAATATGCATATGCACAACATAATACGAGTACGTTACGTATATTCCCACGCGATGTTTCCGCTAAACAAATAGTATACTTATTAAAATTGATAATCCTATTTGGCGACCATTCAAACTAGTTAATTACAAGTCTTGTAGAATTTTTATTATTAAAAATACAAAGGTGTATTTTTATCAGAAGCTTGGAGAATAAAAACGGCAAACTAACAGGTGCCTGATTTATTGACTTTGGCCCATCTGATTTGTGAACACAATATTGTTTTTCAACACGCGATCATCCATACACACTAACATATATAGATGAAAGTAATTTGGCCTCTTTGATATTTCCATTATTCTGTAGACAAAGATTTCTCCTCTATTAGGGCAGATTTCTCAATCATCACAGATCAGATAAAATAATTATTACCCGACTGAATTCAAAAGTGAAACAATTCAACTGTTTCATTCATACATACATACATACATAACTTCACGCCAGTTCCCTTGCGGGGTAGGCACGAACAACAGAGTGCCATTTAGGCTTACTCTTACACACCTCACTTGCCTCTTTGACATTCATGACATTATGTTTCATTCACACACCAGTAATTTTTAATTTTCCCTTGTTGTACTTTATTCTAAGAATAACTTTTATCTGGTGATTGAAAAATCACCCCTTAATAAATATGTTCTTATTCTAATTACTAGTAGGTAAGTATATTAGATACTATATCTTATATTTTTAACATATATTTCCATGTCTCTGAAAATTAGCACTATGACTACACAATAGTTTGAGATATGTAGTTTTCTGGTGTTTGGTAGTAGTTTAGAGATGGACTTAGTGTAGAGGTGTTTTTCACGATTTCACTAAAGGTAGTAGGTGCTTAATAGCATACATATTGCATATTACTATAATCAGCCATATAGACCTAGTTAGTTTCGGAGAAAAATAACTGTGGTATTGAAACATGGACACAGAGACAGATGAAGAACATGTTCATTTCATAAATTATTCGTTTTGGCCAAAGTGGTTGCGGAAATACGAAAAAAGTGGATTTGAAAGTTTTACGAATAAGCACAGCGTCACAGTCTACTATTTACACTTCTTTTGAGATTTAAATTAATCGTTTTTACGATATTCAAAATAATACCTATAAAATGTATATCTGAAATCCTACAACAATCCACACACGTAATTCTGTTACAATCTGCAGTCATGTAATTAGACCTTACAAGGCATTGCATTGGTGACATTATTTTCCTCAATAACGTTGAATTAGCTACCATAAGGTAATTGTGTCAGACAACCTTAAGTAAATGACGTTAATACATCAATCTTCTATACTGTAAAATAAAATATAAATTCATGATACAAACTATCTATTGTTTTTAAGATAGTACTTACGCCACAAACGACAAAGATGAGTACGAATCCAAGGAAGAATTCAATGCCGAAGCCTTGCAGGGCCGTGACGTCAGTTCCAAGGGCTGTTACACCGAGTTTGCCGGCGACTTTTTCGGGAGTAAGAGCTTTTAAGAGCCCCGAGCCGGCAGCTGCGCCTGCACATTGTGCAATCACGTAGAGTATTGCACGCAACGGCTTTACTCTACCAGTTGCTGCCATGCCTGCTGTTACAGCAGGGTTGATATGTCCTCCTGAGATATGACCGATTGCCTGCGTAAAGATAACGAACATAATGTCATAAGGTGTGTTAAATTTACTACAAACAACATAGGCTGCAAGTACAGGTTTTAAAATTTTGGACCTTGGGTTTTATATTCCAACAAATTACTTTTATTTCATCGAATAAGGCGACATTAACATTATGTGTTACGAAATTGAGCTGAGTTTTTAAATGATTATCTGGAACTTGATAACAATAAAGTTTATGGTATAAATTTATTAATTTCATAGCCTTACAGTCAGTTGAATTTTCACATTACTTTTTTGGAGTTTATGTCAAATTTTAACCGTTAATAAAACAAATGAACGGTCGGTAAGATATAGGAACCGGCTATTAGTTGACTAGTTGTTTGAAGGCTAGTGTGCATTGCATAATATGTATATAACATCGTTATGCAGCCTGCCATAACCTGCCATGGAAGAATAGTATTATGTTTACATTAAGCTTGTCAGAAAATATTCGTGCTACTGGCATGCAGTACACGCCTGACCGCCAACAGACGACTGCGTAATTGTATGGTTTTTAAAATAAAAATCAGGTAGTAGGATTAATTTGTAATAAAATAATGTATTTAAGAAACTCAGTATATATATTTAAATAATATCTTCTGTTAACAATATTGGTCTAATAAGATCTTCGGATAGGATCGTCTTTGTAAATGCCAAGTAAAGTGAATATTGTCTAAAATGTGCCAAGATTTACTAATTAAGAACTCTTTTACTGATTCACTAAAACGTTTCAGGCTAATTTTGAGTACCTACGATACAAAAAATTACCAAAAACTAAAAGATTATTTGTGTGCAGGTAATCATTATGGAAGACTTAGAAACAATGGAGTTAATTAAATAATTTTCCTTAATTAGAGTATCCGAACACGAGATAAAGTATTCGTCATAAAAGCTTTAATGTATGCCTGTATCTGTTAGATATGTTTTGAAGAGGTCCAGAATTGGTTGAAAAGGAGACTGGGCTAAATATTTTTGTGTTTAGTTTTTAATATATACTCGTACAAGCATAGAAACGAGTGCGCTATATCTATTTAAATCTATCTTTTGAATACCAATTTAATAAAATATTTTCAACACCGCTGTTATAATTTATAATACCTATATATTTGAAAATTATCTGCCATGTTTATCAGCTACAATGTACGTAATTTGATGCGGGTGTTGAATTACTAATTAAGTGTTTTCTACAGCAAGGCTAGAAACCTATAAATATATGTAATAGTATAAAAAAGAAACTAGGATTTTATTAATTTCAGAACATAAGGAAAAATAACGATTTTGATACATTAATTGTTACTATAAGTATATTTATATAAAATGATACATTATAGAATCATCCGGTTTTAATATATATAAGTACTAGAGTTTACCCCGCGGCTGCGCCGCGGGTCAACCTCTATTACGTGTCTCTTGTTTAAAGAGCAAGTAGTACAGGTTACATTGTATTAAATTTTTATGTATTTGCCCCCGACAGATTCACTTCATTTTATATCGCAAACTATACCACCCCCGTCTATATGTAAACTACATAAATGACAAAAGTTGACAAAATAGATAACATGGACCAAGTGGGCCAAGTGGACCCAGTGGACCCAGTGGACCAACTGGACCCAGTGGATCCAGTGGACAAAGTGGACCCAGTGGACCCAAGGGACCTAGTGGACCAAGTAGACCCAGTGGGTCCAGTGGACCCAGTGAGTCCAGTGGACCAAGTAGACCCAGTGGACCAAGTGGGCCCAGTGGACCCAGTAGTCTAAGTGGACCCAGTGGACCCAGTAGGCTGTGTTCCAAATGGACCCAGTGGACCCAGTAAACTCAGTGGACCAAGTGGACCCAGTGGACCAAATGGACCAAGTGGACCCAGTGGATGCAGTAGACCAACTGCACCCAGTGGATCCAGTGGACAAAGTGGACCCAGTGGACCCAACGGACCTAGTGGACCAAGTGGACCCAGTGAGTCCAGTGGACCCAGTGAGTTCAGTGGACCAAGTAGACCCAGTGGACCCAGTGGTTCAAGTGGACCCAGTGGACCCAGTAGTCTAAGTGGACCCAGTGGACCCAGTAAACTCAGTGGACCCAGTGGACCCAGTGTACCCAGTGGACCAAGTGGACCCAGTGGACCCAGTGGACCAACTGGACCCAGTGGATCCAACGGACCTAGTGGACCAAGTGGACCCAGTGGGTCCAGTATACCAAGTACACCCAGTGGACCCAGTGGTTCAAGTGGACCCAGTGGACCCAGTGGACCCAGTGGACCCAGTGGACCCAGTAGTCTAAGTGGACCTAGTGGACCCAGTAGTCTAAGTGGACCCAGTAGGCTAACTGTTCCAAATGGACCCAGTGGACCCAGTAAACTCAGTCGACCAAGTGGACCCAGTAGACCAAGTGGACCAAGTGGACCCAGTGGACCAAGTGGACCCAGTGAACCCAGTTGACCCAGTAGGCTAACTGTTCCAAATGGACCCAGTGGACCCAGTAAACTCAGTCGACCAAGTGGACCCAGTAGACCAAGTGGACCAAGTGGACCCAGTGGACCCAGTGGACCAAGTGGACCCAGTGGACCAAGTGGACCCAATGGACCAAGTGGACCTAGTGGATCCAGTAGACCCAGTGTACGAAATGGACAAAATCACAAAACCAGTCCTAGTTTTCGGGATAAACTTTACATAAATCTATCCCAAAATGTATCCCATTATCCGGGATAAAAAGTATCCCTTGGCCACTCTCGGTATTCCAATTATATATGTACCGAGTTTCAGCTAAATCGGTTCAATAGTCTTTGCATAAAAGGATAACAAACAAAAAGACAAATATATTTTTATCCCGGGACCTATCCCATTTTTCGGGATAAAAAATATCCTATGTTCATTCTCGGCATCGAAAATATATATATATATATACTGAGTTTCAGCCAAATCGGTCCAGTAGTTTTTCCGAGAAAACGGAACAGACAGACAGACAGACAGAGTTACTTTCGCATTTATAATATTAATAGGGATATATAATAAGTATGTCTATCTAAGTGACTAGATATACGTTCATCGTCACTCGTCCATAGCTTAGCCTTCAGAATGATGCGATTTAGAATAACGAAGAAATGATACCTTAAAGTCGAGGAGTATACTGGTGTATAAAAATTAATTTAAATATTACAATAACAATATAAAGATAAAAAAATTTTTTTTTATATATTATAAAGTGTAGGTACACTTAATATTTTCTTAAGTTTTCGCGACTTGTATATTAAAACTATGTTTTAACGGTTTTAAGTGCGATAATTGTAGGTACACTTTTAATTTTGCTGTATGGTTAGCGAGAATGCGCTTTAAAATACATAAATTTATTGCATTTAGGATTTACAGAAGATAGTATACTTGAAATATTAATATTAAAGCTGTCTTTTACGTATACAGATACTTAGGTACTTTGTTAGATATGTTATAACGGCCAATTGAAATAAAAACCAGTAAAAATGTGGTAACGTACCGAGACCGAGGCATAAACTGCGAGACCGAATGCGAGCGCAATAAGGACAATGTCAGGTGCAGCGCTCGAACCTTGGGAGATGTTTATGCAGGCGCCGCAGCCGAAAAGGTTCAGCAAAAGGTTACCTATACATAACAATGAATTAAAGGTCATAATATACATATATGTCAATGTTAAATAATTACGTTGCAAGGAAATTTCCGATGTCAAATATAATAGAGAGATAATCACCTCTACCCTAAGCTAACTCTTTATTATTTACCAGGTACAACAACAGCAGGCTGTCTTATATATTAGCTTAAAGAGATCTCTTCTAGATAATCCGTTAGTTTAAAAAATTACAAAAGAAATAAATGAAATACTGGACAAAAAATTATTACAGTTTTCATGCACCTACAGACTGTTATCCATCAGCATAAGTAAAGAAAGGTAAAGCTTAGCTTCCTTGATAGGCAAGTAAGGAAAATCAAAAAGTAATTATTGTAACTCCACCTACACACAAGCGTGATGGAATTTGATGGTGGATGTATAAAGTAACTATTAACACCTGGATACGTAATTACGAACAAAGTATTATGTATTTAGATTTTCCATAGTTGATGTACTGTATATGTCACCAAGAATGGAACAAATATGTATTCTAATGACTAAATACCATAACAGTCCTGCAAATTATAGTGTATGTGGTATTTGAAGCATTATGACAAAGATGACAAATAGTTTTCTGAATAATAACGTTTTATATCAGTGTGAGCCACAATACACATATGGTTGTATTTTAAATTTAAAATATTTAAATTTTACTACTTATTTTTGAGAAAACAATTCAATTACTTCATTATTTAACAGTAGCAGGAATCCTTCTACAAAAAATCTCTTAGAAACCGTAATAAATACCTATAACATTATTAAATTCGTAGTATTTTTCGGAATAAACATAATTATTTATTTAATTTAGTTTGAAAGACATGTAATACATACCTACAAATTCTGCAAGAAGCGCTCTGCCGATATTGATAGCTCCGCCAGCTAACTCGTCAAGGCCCAGCCTATTGCCGAGTTCACCCATATTTCTGAAACAATAAATAAATGTGTAAAGAAAAACACACTCAAACTCAGTAAGGGAAGTAGTAGGGGAATCTTTGACTAAAAATAAAAAATAAATGTAACAGTGAAGTAGAATAGTCAACGCGTAAGACCATGGCCTGCAGAGATCTTCAAAACAATAAACATGAATATTCCTAGCAGTGGCAGTTAAGTCTTAGTTAACTGATAAGCACGATATAGTTTTACAAAATTCTGTTAGAATTAGCTTCAGTATTTTGTATTCTTTAGAAATACGAAGAGTTTAATATTTTTTATAGGTAAATTCTAATATATTTTAAGATTTTTTTTGCAATTTTTTCTGTATCAGTAGTAAGAAGCCTACATCTCATGTTATTGCTAGGGGTTTGATTTATGATAAAGAACGTGTATTGCTTAGACATATTTTTTAGCGGAGGAGCGTATAGGCGATGCAAGGAATAAACTATAGTTTTCCACAAAGCAAACGTTCAATTATTTCTTTTTATAATCATTGTAACTAAATTTTAAAGGTGTTACATATACTAATATCTACAAATTATTAAAAAAATAACTGAATATTATAGGAATAATTTAAGGGAATACATAAAAGCATCAGCAGCATTGACCCGCGGCGTAACCGCGGGGAAATCTCTAGTTATGGATAAAATGTGAATATTTTTTTTTGTAACAAATGAGTTAAAAACACGAATATCCACATTTTTTAAACGGTATTTAATTTATAAAAGTAGTCAGTTAATTAGTTATTCAGTGGTAGACTCGGAAGTTCTAATCTGCGTCCCATTTTTTATGCAAACTAACAGGTATGGTTAATGTTTTAGTTCGTTGTTTGCTACATCTGATAACTAACTGTGACGGTCGATTTACATTTTTCCCCAAACTGGTTCTCAAGCGTGAACCCGAACAGATTGGTACTCTCATACAATTGACTGGCTCCAACAAAGAATTCCCGTGGCACACTAACTCATGGTTCAATTTAATTATAGCTGGTATTAGGGAAATGTGTTGTAATGGCCGGACGCTTGTTATACTAATTAACTCGAAATTGTACCCGCCAACAGACAAAAAAAATCTTGAAAAAGTTTATTATTATGTATATCCGTATGACATATTCTACGATATATTCTGAAATAATTTATATATAAAACAACGAGCATTCTAGCTTACTATTAAGATATCACGATAAAAGCCACGTTTATTACCTACTGTTTAAACAATAATAAATATTGAGAATATCTACTATTTTATACCAATTGATTTGATTGTCAAATACTCAATTATATTTACGACGAATGATATGTTTGGGATATTGTGTGAATTTGGTAACGTCCTCCCTAGAAAAGTAGAAGGTACTACACCACTGTCGCGCACATTTTTTTTATTATACTACTACTATATACTACACCTCACAATATAATTAGTTGTTTTGAATATAGTTACAATATACTTATATAATAAATAGCTGATCCGTGCCCACTTCGCTGGGCATCAAAAAAAAATTAAAAAAAATGCTTATTATTAATCACAATCTTAATATATATATCCTATGTCACTCAGGAATAATGTAGCTTTCCACTGGTGAAAGAATTTTCAAAATCGGTTTAGTAGATCCAGAGATTACCCCCTACAACGTCACAAACTCACAGACTTTACCTCTTTATAATATTAATTAATATTAGTATAGTATATAAGTATAGTATAAGTAAGTATATAGTATAGATTTAACTTTATATTCGTTTATACATAGCGATCTATGAGCAATGCACGAATTTATGGATTGTCCAACAAGACCCTGTAGACAAGTGACATTAGCGCTAAATGAATAGAATATGTATAGGAATGACATATCAATGCGATAATTTATAAAAACCAATGAATTTAATAAATTAAGTAAGATGGTGATATCTATAGACATACACCGATTTTTTGGCATCAGTAAATGCAAATTTAAAATTTATTCTTATACTTAGTCATTAATTTTACATATGTATAACTTTCTTTTCTTTGTTTATTTTAAATTAATTTCATTATAATGAGTCTACATAATTCAAGACGTAACATGCATCGCTTATATTATAAAACCGTCCTCTTATTACATTCATATCTTACGTCAATGAAATAAAATTAAGTCTGCGTCTCTCAATACCAGTATAGGTACATACATATATATATATATGCGTGTGTGTGTGTGTGTGTGTGTGCCTATATACATATTTGAAAAGTAGTAGGAAGGACTATTATCAAAAATTTTGATAATATTATGAATATCAAGTCGCATACTTTTATCGAACTGCCTATATTTGAAACAAATTAAGGTAACATATACCAGTAACATTTTCCGCGTTTGTTATTTACATATTTAATTTGCAAATTGATTTGTTTTGTGGTGTCATTTTAAACTACTTATATAATATTGTATAATAAATACAAGATCGATTCATACTAGACAGGTATAGATATACTGTTTGCTCTATATGATATTAGGTCCTTACATAATATGAAGTTAGCGTTTTGTCGTACTGGCCACTTTGATCTCAAATATCTCCTCTTTGGTTAGGAATTCCAATTTCAAATTTATACAGCTATTTACTTATGTTTTGCGTTTAGAAAACCGTAATTCATTTGATTTTTCTGCTTTTGGTTTACGTACGAGTTCCATCGTGGCACCAGTGCTACCGAAACGGCTCGAAGGATTAATTATGTGTATGGCGGTGGTATCGCAAAAGAAAACGTAGTGCGTTTTTGATTTCAACGTTTTCGTTCTGGAAATTTCGACCTGCAGAACAAACCCCGTGGACGGCCGGAGACCAAAGTTGATAATGCAGAATTGAAGGTTATTGTGGAACCGGATCCATCGCAAACCACGTCCGAGATAGCTGCACGCTGCGGTGTTAGTGATAAAACTGTTTTAATCCTATAAAGCAAATTGGGAAGGTGAAAAAGCTTGAAAGGCTTGAAAGGTACCTCATGAATTGAATGCAGCAAACCGACAAACGTGCGTCGACCGTCGACTGCTGCGTTACATTACTCAACCGGCACAATAATGAAGGGATTTTAAATCGAATGTGATGTGTGATGAAAAGTGGATCCTGTACAATAATCGGAAACGCTCATCGCAATGGCTGAACCCTGGTGAACTAGCCAAATCCTGCCCCAAGCGAAAATTGACTCAAAAAAAATTTACTTGTGAGCGTTTGACGGACTAGAGCCGGTGTTGTTCACTATAGCTTTCTTAAATCTGGCCAGACGATTACGGCGGATGTCTATTGTTAGCAACTGCAAACCATGATGGAAAAGCTAGCTGCTAAACAACCGAGGCTGGTCAATCGCTCTAGGCCACTGGTGCTTTAGGACAACGCTAGACCACACACTGCACAACAGACGGCTACCAAATTAGAGGAGCTTCAATTGGAATGTTTTAGACATCCACCGTACTCCCCGGACCTTGCTCCAACAGATTACCATTTTTTTCGAAATTTGGACAACTTCTTGCAAGGGAAAAAATTCAACTCCGATGGGACAGTCCAAAGGGCCTTCAAAGATTTTATTGATTCCCGTCCGAATGGTTTTTTTAGTAAAGGGATCAATGAACTACCTATGAGATGGCAGAAGTACATGGATAGCAATGGTACATACTTTGATTAAATAAATATATTATATTAAAAAAAATCGACTTTATGTTCCTCCGTTACAAAACGCCAATTTCATATGTAAAGACCTAATATAATAAAGTAAACTACGTCAATAATTTGGACAAAAATAAAAGAGTTATGCAATTTATGTAAGTAATGCTTACAGATGTAACTGTTACCTAGGCAAATTTTGGTATCACCATTGAAAATAATAATAATATAATAGATAGCTGTTTGTTTTGCAAACCAAATAAAAGTAAATATTGGTTTACATTTAGTAAAAAAGATTATCCTTTGCTCTCGCCTTACGTTCTAGATTTAGTTTTGGAATTCGGGGAACTCGTTCTAATTTTTTTTTTACCTCGCATAATACGTGGTCAACATTTCTATAATGATAACTATTATAGGTATATCATCCATGCGATCGTCTAAGTGGCTCGGACCTATTCGTACTGGGTTCTAAGACATAAAACATTAGCACATAATGTTTAAGTATGCTTTAAATTCACGAAAATTTAGGCTGTTTAACTTTAAATAGGTACATAACCGCATTATATTAAAAAGCTACTAAGAAGATTTTTATATAGGATGGTTAAAAAAAATCCTGCTCAAAGCGCAGCTCAATGTCTCAACTTCACACAACTCGTAATGAATTTTCATTTTCCATCTTCCATGCTCTTGTATGAGGATAACTTTATTTGGTTTTTACCCTATAAAACTTCTATTAACATTATTTTTCAGATTTCCCATGGACATGTTCTTATAGGATATTGAATTTAAAAATAAAGCTGTGATATGTTTTTCTCTTAATCCTTACAGAGAAAAAGTTATCAAGGTTTAAATTCAACTAAGCATAATTCCAGTGTTCATTAGTTCCACTATAGATATGGTTAGGTTAAAGCAAGAGTTTATGCTAGAGTTTAAAGCTTGATAACTTTTTCTCTATATTGATTATGAGAGAATCATCTCAGAGCTTTTTTTAGGGAATTCTATTTCCTACAAGAATAAGTCAATCGATTTTTTTTAATTTAGAAAATTTATGTGTTAAACTTCTTCTTCAATTTATATGGGAAAATGAAAAATTATTGCGCGACGTGTAGAGTTGAGATATCGAGCTGCGCCTTGAGGAGGATTTTTTAATGCAGAAAAGTAACTTTTCATATGATGGAAAAAAAATTTTTTTGGTCTTCTTTTCTGAAACACAGCTTTTACTTATAAAACACTGACTTCTTAAGCAACTCATCTTCAGACACCCTAAATTTGCAAGATATAAGCCCCTCTAAGGTTGTAGTATTACTTCACATAATAACATTACAAACTGTTTGTTTTCTTTCCGTGTCCCTACAGGCAACTTTGCTCAGTACGTCGACTCACAGATATTAGAAGAATTAACCATTTGTTTACATGCCATACAAATAAAGTATTAGGTACCAAAAAGACATTAGTAGCATGTTTTCTGTGTACTCCAAAAGTATTAATGGATGTTTCTAGAGGCTTCGGTTGTCCGCTAACCGATAATGATTATGATCGTATCCGGTCTGTCATATTCGAACACCGTGATTATTTTTATGTGCCATGTAAATGTGACTGTATTTTATTTAAATTAGAAATCGATTTTACGGTATTACTATGATATGCCCGCGATTTCGTACACGCTTGACTGGAAATTCCCGAGCGATTCCCGAGACACAAAGTACCGCCAAAGTATCAGCCGTTTTAGTGAAAACTATCTCGGAAATTTGGAATAAGCTAATTTTTATACATCCGGACAACTACTAACTGCTACTACTATCGATCAGTAAAAAAATCACATTGGAATTAGATTTTTCTTAATGTAGTTATTTTAAATCATTCCCAGAAAAAATCCTGCGGTAGTCCCAGGATAAAAACTAGCCCAGATTTAAGTCTAAGAATTTGCTGTCGCTCAGCGAAAACCGCGAAAACAGACCAGAAATCTAAAAAAAATACATCGCGATCTCTGTCGTTTATATAGTTTATTCCAGTATTTTTTTTTAATAGCTTCAATGTACAGACATGGCATGTTTAGAACTTTATATTAGATAAACCAAATCAAAAATTAAATCGTTATCTTTTCTCTGGCGATGTTTTCTGTATGCTGGTTTAGGTACAATAATAATAAAACAATGATTAATTAATCAATCAATTAACCCGCAGGGGGCCTTTGTGGCGAAGCCTAAGTGAGTAACGACACCTCGGACACACCTGACTCCGAGGGCCAAAGCAAGTCCCCGCCTCCGTGCTTCCCTCAGCCGGCCAGCACGGAGTGGAGATTGCTAGAGCTAAGACTCAAGCTCCAGGGTTGGACGTGATAAATGGCCTAACGTCTGAAGTAGCCTCGGTGAACCTGCAGCCCATCTCTCTACACCCCTTAGTCACTCACACCCATGTTAGGGGTGTCTTCTATGGTATTTTTGGGGTCCATGCAGGGTCGCGAGTCACGGTCTGCCCATTTTTCCATGTTCCCCGAATGTTGCGACGGGCAGACGCCATACTCCCCATATCCCCAGACCCCCAGTACTACTAGCAGTTCACCCCAATAGCCCAATACTTTTGTTCTCATTTCCCACAATAGTCCTACACTGAAATGAAATGTTTATTTTTATGAAATGAAATGTTTATTTATTTTCTCCCTTAAATACTAAAAGCAACAAGAATATTTTTGCGAAATTATAAAAAAAAGCTATAAATGATTGTATGACTTAAAGTTATTACAAAATTAACAAAGCTAAGTAACGGGAGACAGGAGCCCAAACTGAGAATAAAACCCGTACTATGGAACTCCTGGCCTTCCCCTCTTGCAAATTATTAATTAAAATACTTATAATAATTTCAAAATTTGGTTGGTTAAGTATATAACTATGTGTGTGTGTGTGTGTGTGTGTGAGCGTGTGTGTCATTTAAACGTAACTGTGTGTGTGACTATTTGAGTGTGAGTTCAATTATTTTGGTTACATCTAAAATGGTTTTATTAGATTTTCAGTTTCCATATAATTTAGAGTTAGAAGCCAAAATGTTAACACTTTTTTACATTGCGACCTTTTCATGGAATGAAATTTTAAACTTTTATTAATGTTATTAAAAATACTGCCACTAATAAATTTGAAAAATCTTTGAGCAAACGATGTTTTAGCTGAGGGCTGCTGACAAATCATGTAGTTTTTTCGTTTGTCCGCTTTGTCACTATTTTTTATTAATGGCATAAGGGAGTGCTTCCTAAGTAATACTTCCAGAAGAAATAGTTTTCGTACACTCAAAACCTCACTTTCGATATATAAATCTTCAGTAGAAAACATACGAGGTTTATTATGACAAACTTTTAAGATAAGTCCTTGGACTCTTTCAAGCTGTATTAAGATGGTTTTAGCCGTACCTCCCCAACATGAGATGCAGTACGATAATACTGATTGACATAAAGCAAGGTAAATAGTTTTAATTAAGTGTTTATCTACGACATCGCGAAGTTGCTTAAAGACACTGGCCGGGGCTTGTCCTTAGGTGCACTATTATGTGGTATAGTCATGGATAATCGGCGGTCAGTCTCACGCCACATTTAGGTACATTAAATTTAACAAGGGGCCTCTACATGTTGGCCTTCCCATGGCCCCATGCAAGCCCTCCAAAAGTCCGAGCCATTTTTATGGCCAATGGTCTTTAAAGAGGCATACATATAAATCAATTACATTTTTAAGATAATAGTGAAATTATGATAAAAACTAAAAAATATAAATTACCACCTATGCATATGTAGGTAATGAGATAAGAACCTTTGAATTATAGTCTAAAAAAAATCTGTAAAAACTCCACGCAGTATTTAAACAACATTTTGAAAGAAAGTTAATTATTTGAGTAGTACCTACTTCTTGAAATATGAGGTATTTTCAGCTATCTACATATTTTTAGCGGGTAGTAAGTGGTGAAAATAGTGGACGTTTTGTCGCACCTCCGGAACCATGTATATGTATGTACCTGTAGCGGCCTTCTAAGGCGAATTGGCGGGTTTCATACGTCGGCTACGTTTATGAAAGAAAAATCGATTATGTATCTCTTAACCATCAGTACGTATATGTACTTTTTTTTTTATTTTTTATTGCAGGAGTTTAGCAGACAGTCAGACGGCCCACATGATGGAAAGCGGTTACCATCGCCTATGGACATTTGCAACAATAAAGGTGCTACAAATGCGCTGCTGCTCTCTTAAAGAAGACTGGAACCTGGTCCCTAATACCGGAACACAACACAAGGTTGTTATGGCGGCATACTCTAGACCAGGGGTGGTCGCCATCCAGTCGAGCAAATACCCTACCACCTGGCTGTGGGTTGTTTAGTCGCCTCTTAGGCGCCGCCAGGCCGCAGGAAATTGTATTCTTTCTCAGTTCCCGCTCGGATATAACGGATGTATGTGGTAATTGTAACGATTTTGATATTACATCATGAAACTGCCTAATCGCTGCAAGCTCCCCCGGACAGGATTTGAGCTCTAGAGATTTGAATTACACTTAAAACAAGTTTCTTTTGTATACATTTAGAAATATATAAAAGATCCCCTAAGATATTATGAAGACGGAGTTTACGCGGCAAACTATGCCCGAATAGCTTAAGTACCTAATATATTACACACTAAGACATAAAATATAACGCTGACGTTAACGATACTACAAATCATTCGCCTTTAGTTAGTAATTAAGGTAAAGACTTATGTACACTGATTTCGAACGAATGCTTAACAGGGAAAATTAATGAGCAGCCATTTGCAAAATAGCTCAGCGGCACATGAAAGAATCAGATTTATAAGATTAGCAACATTACTTAAAGGAAAAAACTACAAGATCAATCACGAAATAACCTACGATATCTATAAAAGTAGTTACATGTTCAGCTGGATTTTTTTTTAGTTATTTGTTGGAAACTATCTCATTTTCTTGCTTTGGAAGAAAATACTAAAATTACCCAATAAATAAAGTTAATTTTTTAACTTTAAAAAGCCCCTAAATTCTCTAATAAAACAACGTCTTGATGGTTTTAAGCGCTATATTTTATTTGATTTTTGGCCACTTTTCAGTAGCCGTGATTACGGAAGGCAAGGATGTCAAGAGTCAGTCAGTAAGAAATGTTGACTAAAAAATATAAGAAAACCTAATTCTACATGATTAGAGTAGTCACAAATCGTTATTATAGCGTATCAGTAAAAAATGAAGTCTTAACAAGGTTCTTTTAAAATTGTATTAATTCGTTTCTAATTAACATATATTTTTTAAATATAAAACGTAAAAAGGAGAGAGAAGAATTGTTTCGTAACGACATCTAGACCAGTATAATTTGGAGCTTTCACAGTTAAGTTTCAAACGGTTATCAACTTAGACCATTAATAATGGTCTCAGGTTACCAAGTACTTTGCGCTGAGTTTAGAGCCTATTTACATATAGCTGATTTCGTGTTTATTTTATGTAAAGGTCTAATTTAACATTTTTTCTTTTTTCTTTTACACTCCTATATCTGTCTGGGTGAGTCCATATCGAGGTCGTTTTATGCGTACTAATGGTCTCACAATGAAGGATGACGAAAACCGTGCAAAGTACAGAAGAAGAACAAGGAAAGTGAATTCCTGTTCCGAAGCGAATGCTCCGCACACAATTAGTTAGTTTAGTGTCCATATATATAAGCTCTACATGATGACTCCACAGTATCATTCCTGGTATCTATCCCTCTGCCAGTTTGATAAAAGATCACAGAGAATATATTATAAACGCAATAATAATTCAATTCATAACATTCCATAGTATCTACCGTGTTGAAGTTCTTTTAATATTCAGGTCGATGACTTTAAAAGGAAAGACACCATGGTTGTAAGCCATTCTGACTTTTAACATTTGAGTTGAGTTTTTGCATTGCTTTTTTATCCATGACGTTGTCAGTAAAAACCTTGCCTTGATATCCATCTGGTTATAGTTAGGGGTACTCGAATTTAGCCAACTCTACAGAAGTACGATTTTTAGTTTTAGAATTATATTATGTACCTAAAGTGAACTGGACAAAATGTTTGATATTTTATACTTTACATAAAAATATAAGTACTTAATTTACTCTAATATTTAAGGATGAAATAGAGTTTTTTAGGATGTCTTTGTCCCTTTTTCTTTACCTTTTTAAAAGATACTGATTTTAACAAAATTTGTTATATATATTTAAGAGACCGGATATAAATATAGAATGGCTTTTATTCACGCCAACACTCCATAATTATCGCGGTATAGGGGTGGCCTAATAGTAAAATATACCTATACTGTATTTTAGTATTATTATTGTATATGTATTAGTGTTTTCAGAGTTTTTTAAACATTTATCATATAGTTTATTTGAAAATATTTAATTGAATTATAGACACTTTTCCAAGTTTAAAAAGCCTTAAAAATAAATTAGTCCTTTTGTAAGAGTGCTTCATAACCTAGACATAACTGCAGAGAGACAGAAGATCTACCTACTAGTTTATATATTACTGAGTAAATGCTTACTCTAGCTATATACTATTAGTCGTGATTGCTTGTACGTGTCTATACTTTTTTGAAAATGTCTTTCGGTAGCGACAAACCAAACTCACTTTGAATAAAGTTATTCTAGCGTTTTGTATTCTTAACGTGCTTATCATTACAGTGTTTATAGCTAAATCGTATTCAACACACGTTACGAATACGTAAACACATTGGTAATGTATAATCTTGAACATAAAGCTATTAAATAATAGGAAGATATATTATATTCTAATGAGGCACCTTGGCTTTTTATATGGCCAATTAACAGTTAATGGTGTCCAAATTTTTAAACTATTTGTACATTCGCAACTATCGTTTTATTCTGCATTATTATAATGTTTGCTATTTGCAATATCTACATTGATAAATTAAATACATAGATATTATTTCTATATTTAAGTCAACAATTCAAATTGGCGAAGAGGTATAAAACTTTAGAGATTTTTCTGTTGAATTCTCTATTTTCTTTCAATTATTAGCTTCAGTTATAAGTCTGGACTTTTCGTTTTTCTTTCTTCACTTTACATGACTTCCGCTTTTTATACAGTGTAATCATAGAACCTTCACTGTACATGAGTGACATCGTATAGGTATACCAGTATACACTGCAGACGACAGTTCATTTTGGGCCATTGCTACTACCAGATCCTGGTGTTTCAATTACTACTACGAATTTCTGTATGTGATATCGGAATTGGGATGCATGAAGCCATCTGCTGCAACATTTATTAGATTCTAAAACTAGCGTCCGATCGTAATGTACTTACAGCATGCAGTTTTATGATTTGTGTATAAGCCTTGAACCGAGTGTATAGAATTCAAAACTGTTATATTCTAGTTTACTGTGCCATATGCATGAGATGTTTTAGAGAGAATTATAATAAGTACGGTTAGTTTCAAAACACGATTATTCCCTGTACCTATTAGCTTTCGCGGATTGTAGTCTATTTTATAATGAAAACAACTATATAATATGCATATAATTATGAAAATAGTTTATTTGCATTTTTGTTCCTTATTCACGGCCTGGAATGCGAATTGTTTGTGATGGCTCATATACTATATATTAAACATCGGAGAGGAATATGGAATACTTTTTGTTTTGAATGATATAATATAGTCATCGCCATTTATGGTTTTCGAGATTACCTACCTGCCAAAGGCAATGCAGTAATTGATTTAATATGAAAAAGCGTCTATTTTGTAGCATTCAGTTACTAATTAAAAACTCCCGTAAAGTTTGGCGAGGACAATATAAAATAATGAAGTATTAAAATGATTTCAAAATTAAATAAATCTCCTACTGATAAATAGATGCTTCTATTTCGCTCTGTTAGGCTTTACTCACTATCACTTCATTCGCTATCATATCTCGTGTTCTGAATTGCAGTGATCTTGACCGGATCTTGCCCTTATTGTGTTAACAGTAAGTAAATGATTGGTAGACAATATCTTATCACATGTATTATCATTATCATAATGGAATTTGTTTGAAGAAAAAAGTTGTTTGTAATCCTTTTAACACGGTAGAGTCACGACTTTATTTATTATTATAGATATGTGCACTGTTTCTTTGAAAAAGCAGATAAGTTTTTATTTCGATGATATTAATAAACGGTATTAATTAATTGGACCAAGGACTGACGTGGGTGTAGTGGAACACTTACAAGCCAATAGATGGCGCTATACAATAATTGATGTGAAAAACGTTTCACGAAACATACAAGGAATATATACAAATTTTTAACTGTAACAGATGGGCCTAGACCTGCGAGGAACAACATTAGCCTCGCTGAACAGATCTTACTTTGAGACGGAGGAGCGTTCCATCTCGCTCCTCCAGCCATCAGGGTTTCTCCCTTCATGAGAATTGTAAAGTAAATTATTTAAATACATACATAGAGGTTTTTTCGCGAAATCGCTTGCATAGATATCAAATAGATCCCTAGGAAAGTAACTTTTTACTCCAGCATAAGAAGTGTTCTAGGGTTTTCTAATTTATAGAGGTCGAAATCCCATCACAACCAGTTTGTTCAGCTGTGCCTGTGTAATCTTCAAATGCATATAACCCGGAAATTATCTCATTTTTATTCTATATCCCACCTGCGCTGTCAAAAGCATTTATAATAACAAATAGCATGACATAAGTTTAGTAAGGGCGTAAAAAGAAACAACGTCATATACAACACAAACAGACGAGGTTACCATCACTGAAAGATTACTAAGAAAGACAGGTACCTCCCATATTAATAGTATTGCTGTGATGTAAACTTCAAGTAATACAACAAAAGGAATGGAGCAGAACATTTTTTGATGTTAAGAAGTAATTAATTATTCAAAACAATGTATATGATGATAATGAAAAATAAAGAATAATGACAGCGAACCCATTTGAACAAAGGATGAAAAGTAGTGCATGCAATGAAATGATTTATCAGCATAAACCTGCGGCAACTATTGGATGGAATGGAAAAATAAATCAATTTGCTTACGCATAGATTTCCATGGATTACTTGATTATAATATATGTAAATGATTAGAGATGATTGGAGCAGAGGCGGAAGTCAGAAGGTAAACCGTTGCTATAGTTGTATAAATGTAAGCAAACTTGTTAAAACTAATCTTTTTAATACATTTTACTGTTATTTGAACTATTAGGCCTTTCTTCTACATATATGAGACTCATCCGCGAGCCCACTCTGGTTATCAGTTAAATTGATCACCTTAAGTGCATGATTTGTTTCTGAGTATATCTCTTGTCTTGTGTTCAGGTCTAGATTGAATGCCCATGTGTAATACAAAAAATGATGCCGACTGTTTAACTACGATTATTTAATTACGTTGTATATTATCACGAAGCTCTTTAGAGAGTGTGCAAAAGTACTCTTTTTGCATATATTTTTGTAAATCATAAAGTAATTTGACATCAATAGGTTGCATACTTTAATATTACGTCCCCTTTGTTCTACCGCTAAGTTCAAACTGCCGAGTTGATTTTGATGGATGAGATGTCATAATAATCGTGATAAGCGGTTTTGTAAATTGGTTGATGGTGTATACGCTGAATATGAAAATATTGAACATATTTCTAGTTGCTCTACAACTAATTTTATAATTTAAATTATTTATGAATGTGTATAGTAAATCATAACATTAAGCTGTCAGCCTGGCATATTTGGTATATCGTTGTTTTAAATGAAATATAGTTAGGTATATAATTTGAGTAATTTAATTAATGACGTTAAGAAAATTTGATAGATTAGCGGTTTGGGACTTTCCGACGTTTTATTCACGTCATGGTTGCAAGCGTTGTAAATTTCAAAACATTATAGTTTTTTACATTCATTTTAAAAATTCAAGTAACTAATTTCGGTAAATTCTGAATGTCAAATCAAAACGGAAATGTTAATAAAGTTGAGTCATTTAATTTCCTTATTATCTTTTTTTATTACATCTATTTATAGGTACTTCGTAATACTGTAAGTTATTTGTATGTAGTGGGAAGTTTATTTATTAAACTTCGTTGTTAAAACCCACGTAGATACATTGTTACAATTTTAGCAACTGGTTTAGTGATGGTAATGGATACAAATGGCAATGAGGTAATCGTCGGCTTCCCTCGGGGAGGCGCTGAGTCTGGGTACGGCCGCCTGACGTGACCACTGACCACTGCATTATTCTTAGGAGGTTACGGCTAGGTGTATTTTATTACCATTTCCGTCATAGCAATTTATATACCTGCAAGGCGTGCCCACATCAAAGGTCACGTTAGTTTTATTATAATATGGCCATTACGCCATTACAGTAACGGTAAATAGTGCCTTGGCTAAGAAATGTTCGCTTTCAGGAAATACACTCTAATTTAAATTATTACTTGTCACCCAAAGTCCGATGTTTCGTTTTCTTTTTTGAAATACCGGTTACTTATTACTTTTATATAAGTCAATAGCTGCCACCAAAATAGTATCGGTGATACCAGTACAAGCGTGATAGGTAATGAATTTGATTGTTTAGATTTTTGTCGTATAGAAAAATAATGTATCAATGCCAGCATTAATACAGATTTTGATATTGGCGGCTACTGTAAAAAGGGTATAGTCATGGACAATAGCTTAACCAGGCACCATTCTAAAATATTTGAAACCATTTAAATCTTGTATCTCACATATTTTTGCTTTGCATATTCCGACTAAAAATAATCTGACGTTCTTATATGTCAAATATAAAATAAGTAAAATGACTAAATGAAATGTTCATTCGTAATGAACATGCTTAAAAAGAATCATACTTAACCTACAAATCGAGCAAAGTGTTATATATTATGTAGGCATAAAATATGGTGTCGGGGAAGAAGAAATACTAGGAATGTTGATAATCCTTTAAAAAAAGTAGGTAATTGTGAAAGTTCCTAAATATATCATTAGACGTCATTACAGGTCGTTCTTTTCTTGGTTTTTAAGGTTTTCTTGTTTAAAAACGTTTTTTTAGACCGAATAAGTTGAATGAATGAATGAATCATTTATTGCTAAAATGTACGTACACAAGATCTTACAATATGCGTTGTTTCAATACATTTTGCCTTATTAGGCGTACAATGTCCAAATACATGTCATAACAACTAAATTTACATTAAAATATGTATATACCTATATATGACGTAAAATATTGCAATAAAATTATGTCTAGTTCCAAAATACTATTAGTCATGTCATTATCCTTCTCATATTCATTTACTGTATAATAAACTTTTGTCAATAAAATTATCTTAAGGGAATTTTTAAAGAAATTTAAAGGCTGCACTCGTAACATTTCTGGCAGTTTATTAAATATGATAGGCGCCATACAATAGATACTTTTGCGCATCATAGCCGTTTTTGAAGAGCAAATACAGACTCTATGCTGATCTCGTCTATTCCGAACAACTACATCGGAGAGCTGCGAGAATAAGTTCGGGTTACTCTTGACGAATACTGCAGTTTCAAAAATATATAGAGACTAAAGTTAGAAAGTTTTTTTTAAAGAAAGGTTTGCACGAGTCTGTTGGTTTAAGATTAAACACAGTCCTTACGCATCGTTTTGCTGTTTGAATACTTTGCCTGCGTCTGTAGAGTTGCCCCAAAATATAATTCCGTATCTTATATTTGATACAAGACCGTGATAAGCCGTCATAAGAGATTCTAAATTGACTACCGGAGCTAGCTTATACAGAACATAATTAAGGTTACTAATTTTTTTACAAAGAGTGTTTGTGTGTTCCTTCCAATTTAGTCTTTTATCTATAATTAATCCCAGAAATTTGGTAAAATTTATTTCTTCAATTTTAATGTCCTTGTATTTAATGTCAAAATTTCCTGTAGCAGCAATATCGCGTTGTCTAAAATTAATTACTTTCGTTTTATTGACATTAATTTTTGATTATTATTTTTTTAATCACGAGACAATGGAATATAATGTCGAATGTTAAAATTAATTAATTAATTAAAAATTAGTTAAAAATTGAAACCCTTATATCAATCAAATAAACTTGTATTTCATATTTTTGCATGATTTACTTATTAATTCGATTCGGAAACATACAATAATTAATATTCTTAAATATAAAACTCAAAATTAATACATATATCAATCAAGTTTCCACCAAAAAATAAATTGTATAATAAAAATAAAAATTGACTCAAACAATTAATTACAAAAAAAATTACAATGATACGAACATTACATAAAATGTCTATTTAAATGAGGTCAATATGAAAAAAATGTCATCACAATAATTACTAGCAAAATAGAGATAAAAAAGGAGGATTTAGGATTTAATTGAATTTAATTGAATTGAATCAAACAATTGTGAATGAATGTGACTCGGAATTATGTTTTAGTGGGCGTTCATTATTTCTAATATTCTTATTCCAAGATGTTGGTATAGGAGGCTTAGTCCTGAAAAACAATATAATATAAAATATGCGCGTATATATTTGAATTAATTCTTTGGATTATTGATATACTTGGGATATTGTTGCATATAATTTTCGCTACTTTTGTCCTCCTTAAATTGGTGTGTCACATATTTGTAAACTATTTTAAAATATATTATAGTACAATATAATGTGTCATAAAGGGAAAAAGTAGTATTTTTCGATTGCTATTTTTCATGAATCCTTCGGTTGATTTTATATACAAGTGTTTGTTTTTTCCTATAATAATTACATATTATGTATAGCGGTCTTGTTGTTTCACTCCGTGTACCTTTCGACTCTGTAATGAATTGTTGGTAAAATATATAATATTATAAAATTGTAAACATGCTGTGTCTGAACATTGAACTATTTAATTTTAAAAAAATACCAACTGAACAAACTATATAAAAGATGGAGAACACGATACAATTTTGTTAGATTTCTTGTCTGTTTGTTCGGGGTTCACATAAAACTATTGGACTGATTTCGATGCGGTAAGACTTAAAATCTGCGCTGCTTTTTATCCCGGGAATCCCGCGGTATTTTTTTTGGGATAATTTAAAATATAAAAGCACTACATACTCCTCTACTGAAGAAGAAATAAATTTTTTTCGAGACTAATAATCTTTGCATATTACACCAAAACATAGCAGGATTGTTATCGAAATCAGATGCCCTTTCAATATGTTTAAATGAGTTATCTGACAAAAAATTACCAGTAGATATTGTATGTATAACAGAACACTTTATTATACATGGTCAAGAACATTTTGTTAATATTCCAAATTATCAACTAGCAACTTATTTTAGTAGAACAGAGAGTAAAAGAGGTGGAACATGTATATTAATAAGACATGGACATCAATGGAAAGAAATACAAGAAATTACTAGGTTATCTTTGGCTTGTATTTTTGAATGTTGTGCAATAGAATTAACCACGTATAAAATTGTAATTGTATGTGTATATAGGGTACCATATTCCAGTAATTATAATGCATATATGGACAGACTTGAGTTGTTGTTACAACTGCTAATAAAAAAATCATATAATAATATTGTAATTGCAGGCGACTTTAATATTGATATTTTAAATGGATCTAACCAGTCTTTAGAATTTGAATCCATTTTTTTAAGCCATAATCTAAAACTAGCTCTCAGACAACCTACTAGACTTAAAAGTCATACTTGTTTAGACAATTTTGCTCATAATTTTAAAAATACTTATAAGTCACAAGTGCTAGAATTTGCACTTTCAGATCACACAGCACAACTTTTGATATTTCCAGTTAGAAAGAGATGTGCTATTGAATACTGGCGTAAGCGTGTACGTGACTATAGCGTTGAAAATATAATAAAATTCAAACAATATTTAGCCAGTATATCATTTTCCAATCTATATAATATTGATGACCCTAACGCTGCATACTGCACTTTCATGGAAGATTTCACCTTAATCTACAAGTTGTGTTTCCCTTATAAACTAATAAAGATATATACAACAAGCAAGCCAAAATGGATTACACGTGGTTTAAAGCTATGTAGTAAAAAGAAGCGACAACTTCTATGGCAATTTAGGAAAAAACCAACACATTTAAACAAATTGACTCTTATTAAATATACGAAGACCTTTAAAAAAATAATAAAGTTAACGCAACGTGCACAAAATAATTATAATATTAAAAAATCTAAAAACAAATCAAAAACTACTTGGCAAATTATAAATAAACGAACATATAATGTACCACGCCAATTGATAACTAGTATTAAACATAATAATAAATTGATTACTATTCCGACTGACATTGCAGATTTATTTAATAATTATTTTGTAGATAAAATTAAACCAGCCGCAATAAGAGGCCATAAAATAACGTCATTAATAAAGAATCAACATAATTCGATGTTTTTGGCACCTTGTGTACCCCAAGAAGTAGTTAAAATAATAAAATCACTAAAAAATACAAAAACGGTGGGTTATGACGGCATAAATACAAAAATATTGAAATCAATAGCTGAGGAAATATCTTTACATTTAAGTTACTTAATAAATTTGTGTATATGCAAAGGTGTATTTCCAGATGACCTAAAAATTTCAATAGTAAAACCGTTGTTCAAAAAAGAAAACAGGGAACAAATGGAAAATTATAGGCCAATCAGTATTTTAAGTCCCATTTCAAAAATCTTTGAAAAATATATATGTGATCAGCTCAATGCATATTTCGAAAAGTGTAATATTTTATGTAATGAACAAAAAGGATTCAGGAAGAACAAAACTATTAATATGGCAATTTATGATTTTTTAAATCAAGTAATAAAAAATATAGACAATAGAACACCGATTTGCACTATTTTTTGCGACATGACGCAAGCCTTTGATTACGTAGATCACGATATCTTGATAAAAAAACTAGAAGCTTATGGAATCAGAGGTAATATACTTAATTTGTTTAAATCATATTTAGAAAACCGTACACAAGTCACTGAAATTACCTCATTTGATTTCAATAATAAATATGAAAAATCACATTTATCAAAAGTACGCAAAATTAAATATGGGGTTCCTCAGGGCAGCGTCCTGGGACCACTTCTTTTTATCATATATATTAACGATTTACCAAGAGCAACAGATAAACATGTTACCCTATTTGCTGACGACAGCACGGTAACAATACCCTTCAAAAATAATGAAACGTATAAAAATGATATAAATAATGCTTTGACATCTATAGTAAAATGGTTAGATAACAATAATTTAAAAATTAATTTGAATAAAACTGTAGCTATACACTTCAGACAACGTGTGATACGTAGAAATCCACTTATAAGTTATAATGATAAAATAATACAGGAAACAGAAACTACTAAATTCCTGGGTTTAATAATAGACAAACAATTAAACTGGAAAGAACATACTGACACTCTAAATAAAAAATTGTGTAGCTCTGCTTATGCCCTTTTTAAACTTGCACCAGTGCTTAGCGAGGAATCTTTGATTACAGCATATTATGGCCTTGTTGAATGCCATTTAAGGTATGGTGTAATATTCTGGGGTAATTCAACTAACAAACAATTAGTTTTTAAAGCCCAAAAAAGATGCATAAGATCCATGTTTGGCTTAAAATCGACTGATAGTTGTAGACCATATTTTAGCAAATATAAAATTTTGACACTTCCTTCTCTCTACATCATGGAAATAGCAATGTTCGTCAAAGATAACCCTAATTTATTCCAAACACTATCACAAGTAGTAACACGTAATCGCAGAGATCAGAACAAACTCTGTCTACAAGTATCAAAAACGGAACTCATGAACAGAAGCATAATTTGTATGGCTCCAATCATTTTCAATAAATTACCTAAAGACTGGAGAGATTTAAAGCGTGACATATATAAACAAAAATTAAGGACATTTTTATTAAATAAATGCTATTATGATTTACTGGATTTTATAAATAAATTTTAATCTTCTTTTTTTATATATATATTTATTTAATAATAGTTGACAATTATATATATTTATTAATAAAATAATAATAGTTGACAATTAGCTGGTATGGTAATATTATTATTATTTTAATTGTTATAATGACATTATTGTGGGACATTTATTATTATTATTTATTATTCTAATTTTTCTATGCCTAACTGGCCAAACATGACACACATTTAGCATTATACCATCATGCATATTCTGATATATAAATACTCATGTTTAAGAAATAAATAAACTTTGACTTTGACTTTGACTTTATCCAAATTGAAAAAAAAAATCGTATCCCAATGCGCTTTTTTCATTGATCGTTAGCAAATTTTATGTAATAAAATGTGTGATACTTTTTATCCCGGGATTTCTGCGGGAGTTTTCCTAGGTGCGGTTTTAAGTTGTTTGGTTGCATAAAAATTAGCTTATTGTGACACAGTTTTCACTACTACGACAGCTTAAATTCTTTTTAAATCTTATGGTACTTTATGTCCCAGGAATCCTACGGGAAGTTCAAGTAAAGCGTGAACGAAGCCGCGGACATATCCTAGTAAATAAATGTCACGCGAAAAAACTTTGTTTCCGAATAAATATCATATTATTTATATCGGTCTCACTAGTCAGTTGAAAATTGTACTACTGTAACTTACGAAAATATTTTTATTCGCATAGTAGTGAAAGAGATAACCATAGAGTAAGGTGAAATTGAGTAACTCTCCGCCTAAGTTTAGCCGATCGAAGGCATAGACAATATTTTAACCAGTGTTATTCTTCCATACCAGAATCAGTCACCGCGCAGCCTTCGGCCGCTAATTTGTGAAGCCAATAAAATTTGGTGCAAACTTAATTTTTTTTTAACTAACTTCGGTATTGACCCCCCAGGAACTTTTCAGGTAAAAAGTGTCGCATGTTCATCTGCGACATAGACCAACTGTAGAAAGTTTATGGGCTGATATTACTAAGTGTAATTTTAGTTGAAAATAGAACCGATCATTTTACGAGTATAAACTGTTTTTAGAGGTCGACAACTAAATATTCAAGAATTTGTGTTTACCTCCACCATGTTATGAAGAATTACGCGTTTTGTTTTATCCATTACTGGGCTTGTTTTCTAACCAATGCCTCAAATGTATACATAACTTAGTATTCACTAGAGATAAGATGAAAAGGTAATTTGATTCTTCACGCGCGACTAGTAGCCTTGCTTGTCGAGAGGCGCGTTTCGAATAAACGTAACCGCTGCGGTGAATTGTTTCCCGGAGACTAAGTTCAATGTATAATTTTTAAGGTTAAGGTTTTATTGATGATGACGATATATTATTATAAAGAACTAGCGGGCTCAACAGACGTTGTCCCGCCCTAAAAAAATAAAGTTTAGAACCCGATTGCAGCGCCAGCTATCGGGTCCAATTGTGAATCTAAACATCTCAGGACCCACTTGACTAACATAAAAAATTCGTCAATATCGGTCTAACTATTTGGAGGACTTTAGTGACATACAGACGAACAGAAGAATTATATATATATATATATATATATATATATATATATATATATATATATATATATACATATATGAAGACAAATAATAAAATTATGATAAATAAAATTTTAAAAGTGTTTTTCTTCTAATATAAAAATCATTCAACTTTGTTTCCCTCGAGTCTGTGCTAATGTTATTATACCACTGAATAATATTGCATTGTTTAAAAATAAACGAAAAAATGTAAGTGAAATTAGCTTATTAGGTACGCGATGTCTAATCAGGTTCGAAAATTACTATTCTGAGAATTTTTCTACGAGTCGGTCTGAAAGTTTTTCTCGAATAGACTCTGAAGGTCTCGAGGGATTTAAATGAACTTTTTTAGCATTTTCTTATATTTTATTTTAGATATTTATTTATGTTTCATTTCGATATTTGGCAGGGTTCATAAAACCCACGTTAATAATAATACATAAAAATGGATTATATTAGTATTTAAATCGTTTAAATCCAAAAATGATCGATTCTATGGTACCTATACATTTACGAAGTCTTACATTGGTACTAAAGACAAAATAGTTTAGGAACAAACTTTGAAATCTACTGGACCTAGTATTAACGTAGTATAATAGTAAAGAATAAATATATTGAAAAAAACATATCTATAAAGATAATGTCGAGATTAATTATAATAGCGGATGGGAGTGTATTGATAATATTAAATAAATATAATAAGAGCCGCAGCTTTATCGTAACATGACATTCATAGATTTTGTGAAAGATATGATACAAATTAAAACCTATATTATTTTAAAGATTAAGTTTTTCTTAGTCATTATTGCTGATAATATTTGTAATCATCTTGTTGTCCTTATTCTAATAGACACTAAGTAATATTATATACAATTCTCACTAAAAGAATTTATAATAATATAGGGCTGCTAGTCTATAAACATTGACGTGTTTATAGGGTAAGATTTTTCTAACGCAACGTTTGTTTAAACTCTTTAAACTGCCATCCGAACAAGGTTTAAATACTTTTTAATAAAGGACGCTGTTTTTGTATTGAATTATTCCTCATAAGAGAGAAGTTTAGTCCCGTAGGTCTACGAGCACACGCAAAACGGTGCGCGCCGCGCCGTTTAGGTTGGTGTCCGTCCTTTAAAAGTATATTCAATGTTCAAGATGTATCAATTATACTGATAATCATATTCAGTGTCGATTTATGTAATACTGATCTAGACCACAGGCGTCATATAGGTAATGTTTTAGTATTCAGTCAAGTGTGTCTACAAAAGTTTAAAGCAATAAACATGTATCTATATGATATATCTTTGGACTGTGGTAGCACAAAAGGATAATAAACGCGTAAGTGGATAACTTCCTCACCTATAAATGCAACAATCTGTATCAATTACTTATAGGTAGTACTCGCACGTTTTCATTATGCTCTCGACAGCGTCGTGCCAGCATAATTACATTCGAAGAATTGAGAAGGAAAACCGTGGGGTGTATGTAGAACGTAAGGTGCCATGAGTCAGTGGGCTTGAAAAAACTTAGCTTCACAGCATCTCATTTCAAAGACGTCGTAACGAAAAGGATAGCAGATTGGAGTAATAATACAACCTCCATTATCTTTTTTGTGGTTAGACCAGTTTTTATAGTTACGTAAGCGGAGTGGAAGAAATGGAATTGTACCTTTAAATTTTACTTAGGTGTATTAATTTCAACCTTGAAGCGCGAGAATGTCACGGTTTTTTATTTTTACCATAATTATTTTGAAGTATTTAGAACCGACATTGTTTGCGCCGTGTACGTTAATTCGTTTGTAACGAATAAACAAAAGCACATTCATGCTACATATAAACATAAAGATCTTGGGTTTTCGTGTGTTGGTATACCATGAAATTTGGCGTAATTTTCAATAAACATAAAAAAACAAGCATATTTTTTACTGTGCTTACGAGTGCAAAGTTCTCGCAAGTAAATATGAATTGGTTGATTTTCATTTTTAGTATAATTGTATAGATACTTCCCATAAAGATAACGGATCAAAGAATACTTTTTCCGGAATATTTGGAAAGTTTTCCTAAGAAATGGATTCAAAGAGCTCTAGTTTAGTGTAAAATATAATTTTAATAAACTAGTCACACAGTAGTTTAAAATATTACGACAATTTAAGCATATGTTGAACCAAACTGTTATCTTACGGTCTATGCGGGCAAATAATTGCATTCTGAATCTGAAATACGTCATCATTGCCCAAATGTTTGATAAGGCTATGTGTACAAACACATTAAGCCTGGAAAAAGCAATATTATTTTTATGCCTATATCGGAAGGCTAATACAGTTAAATACCAGGGCCCAATTCTGCTATTACTATGTCGTAAAAATCGCCGGATACTATCGTCTCAATCGTAGGTATGCCTGATTTCGGTATTCTGCTAATTCTCACGTCGTTTCCCTGGCGCACCACTCTAGCTTTATAAATTATAAGTGAAAACTCGCAACATTAACGTTTAAATTTTTATTAGCTTTTCAATATTCATTTCGTGTAACGCCATTTCTGCTAATGGTAATAACGAATTTTTTCCACTACTATTCTGCCGCGGCGATATCGAGAAAATATTGTGGATTTAGTAGAATACAAATTTTTGACATTATCGCAATAAAATCTTATTTCGAATATCTTCGCAACGTCAAGATATTGAAATAGCAAAATTGGACCCTACGTGTCTGTCATAAAATATATAGGCTCTACCTACGTACGTACGTTTGTATATTCGACAGATATTATTTCGTACCATCAATCTTAAGCCAGTATGAGACGGTACATTTCTGTCTTTCTATTTAGATGAATCAACCAAAATGAGCTTTATAAACATAAACTTGAATCGTTCAAACACACTGAATACCATCGTGTCCTTTCAGTTAAGTGATTTTTAACCGAATTGATTCAATTTACTTGATCCGTCTTATATAAGTATTATAAAAATCGTTTATTCTTTCAGAGCCCTATAGAGGTAGAATAGGAGCCAAGATAAACTATCAATATTAAGAAATTCTCAGCAACATGATGCTTGATCAATAGCCAATGTATAAATCTACATCAATTTGTAATGCCAGGTAAGTAGTGATAAAAAAAACAAAGAATTAAGTGAGAAGAAATTAACTTTATACGGAACCTTAATAAAAATATTATTAACATAATTCCGAAACACGCACGTGCATTATATCAATTTAATGATCCCTCTATCCTAAACTCTATGTTATTTTCATTCTTATTTGAATACTTGGAACAGTATCTATAATAATACAATATTAGTTTTAACAAATTAGTTACCTACTTTGTTTTTTATTTTAAGGGCTAAACAAATTTGGTTTCGGTTCCATTCGGGCATCTAGTTTCACTTTTAATCTAAAAACAATTAGCTTCTGGAAATATTTTAAACATAACGCTTTTTATTATAATGTAAAAGTTTTGTTACTGTGTAGAATAGGTTACACGCATTGGGACTATAAGACAGGTAGAAAATTATTTAAATTGATAATTAATATATTGATAATTAATTATATATGATATATTATGAAATACAAAAAAATCTATCACCTCAAAAGTTACTTGTCTCCATAAAAAAAATCTCCTCAAGGCGCAGTGTGATATCTCAACCCTACAAGACGCGCAGCCATTTTTATTTTTCCATCTAAATTGCATGAGGAAATTTTTATTTTCGGTTATACCCCATAAAAGTTAATTTTTTTTCAGATTTTTGATGGATGTTTTCTTGCAGGATTTAATTTAGTTCTCTAAAAAAAGCTCTCATAATTTTTCTCGTAATCAAAAAAGAAGAGAAAACGTCATTAAGTTTTAAACTCTAGCTTTAACCTAACCATACCAATTTATTAAAATTATGCCTAGTTGTATTAACCCTGAATGCTAGAGTTTAAAGCTTGATAAGTGTTTCTCTGTATAATTATAATGATTGCAAGAAAAACAAATCAGAGCTTTATTTAGATAAATAAATATCCCATACAGGGCTGTAGCTATAGTCGAATTTTAGGTACGGTAGCATTGGTTACAGGTAGGGCGGAAGTAAAAAAAATAATTATATCGATTTTTGACCAAAACACTCGTTACCGTACACTTCACTTAACCAAACTACAAACAATCATAATCAATCTCTAGTTTATGTTTATTTTAGTTTAATAGGGGATTCCCCGTACCATAGATTGCAATATAGCCCATATTGCAATCTATGGTACAAGAAATACCCTCTGCATCACAAATATTATAATTAAATAGACCCATCGCTTAATGTGATGGCTCTTCAAATGCCATCTATACACAGAACAAAGAATTATTATAAAATGAAATGAATAACACAAACTGGTATGTTCGGAAAAGTTAAGATACCTATCGCTACAATTTTTTTATCTCAAACTATGAACAAACAATTTAACAATAATATTTTATCTTAGTTTTTGGTATTATTAAGGTATGGCATTGTGATTTCAAGGTAGGGCATTGCCCCACAATGCCCCCCCTAGCTACGGCCGTGATCCCACAATAATATGTCCATCGGAAATTTGTAAATATTTTTTTATAACTTTTATGGGGTTAAAACGATAAAAAATTTTGCTCCTGCAATTTTATGGGAAAATGAAAAATCGTTGCACGTCGTGTAGAGTTGAGATATCGAGCTGTGCTTTGAGCATAATTTTTTTTATCCCTAACATTCATTTACGAAATAATAGGACTATTAAAAACTAAAATATGTTTTTGGACCACCCTACTGTTCATGTATCTATGTTTTTGAAAAAAAAAAGATTGATTGGAGTACTAAAATTCTTGCCATGTAACGTTCATTTATTTATCCAGCGACACTGTTTGCTTATACGAAGCAGGCAGATGACAAGTAAATGAGGTAGTTGCATTTATAGTAAGCAGTTATAACACGATTGTACAATTACTATAAAGATACCAAAGTATGTATATCGTGAATCATGATTTAATAATAATTACTCGCCTTGGACTTTTTGCTTCAGACCTCCCAGCAAACTTGTTCCGCTTCCAATGTCAAGGTTTCTTTTTAATTTATCTATTAAAACCAGCCCGAGTCGCCGAAAGCTAAGTCAAGCTAATGTAAATATTAAGCAATATATGATTAGTATCACATTAGGAATGGATATGCACTCTTTGTTCATCCCCGTTATCGAAAATACATGTAGCCTCTTTGCTACAATGTTCAAACGAATAACGTGGTATCTTTTAAAATACATTATAGATTGACAGAAAAAGTTACACGTTTCGATACAATTAATTATTGAAGGTTAAAAAACTCATTTCTAAAGTTCTAATTTTCAAGATAACATATTATTGTTGCAAAGAGGCGATATATTATAATACCTAATTGGTTTCTGTTTTAGTTACGTATCATACATAATCAGTCCTCTGGAGGGTTTTTTGCATACAGTGAGTTTCAAACATACAAATGTGCAACATTACATTATTACATTTATTATGGATGTGGATTTGTGAATTCAGAAGTATTTAATTGCAAATAAAGATAAATCATCTAAAATCCTGAGTATATCTATAGTAGATTGAGATCTCAGTCACCCCAGACTTATGTGATTTTAGGAAAGATGAAATTTTTAGAATCGGTAGTTTAACATAAACTTGGAAAAGAATAGATACTCGCTAAGCTGAAAGCGGGGCCGTTTTTCAGGTGGTAGGTATCAAAGGTGGAAAATAACCATGCTAACTTACGTCAAAGTAGCAAGACTAGTTTTTACATATGTCATATATGATATTGTTATAAACGACGATATACAGTTGCCAGACACTTCCTGTGGGCCATAACTTTTGACAGACACTTTAAAAAAAATGTGGGAACTTACGTCATTTTAGGAAGGCTGAATTTTATATATATTATCAAGTATAATATTTTAAAATATTTTCCAATGAGCCAGACAAATCTGACGGGCCAAACATCTTCCCATGGTTATTTTCCACCTTTGATAGCTGCTACCTGAAAAACGGCCCCGCTTTCAGCTTAGCGAGTATCCATTCCTTTCTAAGTTTATATTAAACTACCGGTATACCCACTATAACACCCGGGGATCTCTATCTATAGTGAACCAGAATTGCAGGAGTTTAGGCAATACTTGGTTATGTGTTTTTACCATTGCAAACATCGCGAATCTAGTGCCATGATTCCACCAATCTGCGGGTAAAGAAAACGAAAACGAGATTCTCCGCGTCTAAACCACATCACTTTACGAAAGATCTACATACTTCCAAAACAAGATAGAACAAGAAGTGATATTTAACAGACTCGTAGATATGATTTCTTGATACTAAGCAACTACCGCAACCGTGGGGACAACGATAACAATTGTACTTTTATCAAAGAGCGTGTTATTATTACTTGTAATGTCCTATTTCTACTTAAAATAAAAGACGTACTAGAAAAGATAAACGCTGGGAAGAATACCAATACTCAATCATTTTATTTCAGTCAGACTTGCGTCCATAATTTATGTTAGTTATACAAAAGACTAATTTTTAGTAAAATAAAAAAAAGTAACACACTTATTTGGCGGCTCGGTTTGACAATTCGGTTTGAAATAATGACCTTTAAAAAGGCAATCTATAAAAATATTTTATTAACATGTTTTTATTTATTTATACTCATGTATTCACTGAAATATATAATTTTGTCCATTTTATAATGGTTTGTTGAGGCTATAAGGAAAATATGATTTCATTGATAAATTCATTAGTTTTGTGTTCTATTATGAGTCATCTCGTTTCTATAAACTGTTACTCATAATTATTTTAAATTGTGTTGCATTTACTTTCTACTAAAACACCAACTGGAGCAGACAAAAGTTATTTTTATGAAATGCAATATCTGATTTTGTCAAAACCAACCACAATAAGCTGTATAATATTTTCTTAACTTATCGCGACTTGTATACATAATAAAACTACGTTTTAACGGTTTTAAGCGCGGTAATTTTATTTGTATAATTATGTCAGGAGCCTTAAGAACAGACGAGCTTGCATGACAAGAGTTATGAATGTCAAAGAGGCAAGTGAGGTGTGTAAGAATAAGCCTAAATGGCACTCTGTTGTTCGTGCCTACCCCGCAAGGGAACTGGCGTGAAGTTATGTATGTATGTAATTTTATTTGATTTTGGTTTTTCCGACGTTCCGACGTCGGAAAAACCAAAATCAAATAAAATTACCGCGCTTAAAACCGTTAAAACGTAGTTTTATTACACAATAAGCTGTTTTGGAAAAATAATAATTTTCATTTATGTGCAATAAATTTACATAATATACTGCAATAAATATACATTGGATAGGTATGTATTAAATGTAAGAACATATAAGAAACAGACACAAGAGTGAGACCATATTGGTTCCTTATTTCCTTTCGGTATTACAACGTCGTTTATGTTCCATATATTGCAGATTATAAAATTACATATAATCGAATACAATGCAAGAAAACTTAACTTATTTGTATTGTATTCTACTCATAGTCCCTCAAGACTATAAGTAGAATACTGAGCCTAGATCACCGTCTTCTATGTGTAAGGTGCCCAGAAGGCTGGCTACGTTTCCTCGCTGGATCGCCATACTGATCCTTTGGCCGAGGTAAGCACCAGCTCTCTGATCACCTGAAGACTCAATGAGTCGTTTTGATAAATTTTGGTAGAGGCTCATGGCCTCAGGACCCCACGGTAGAAGCGTCTCGACAGCAAACGGCACAAACATATAACTCTCACTGAGGGTTGCATATTTGCGCCGCTTGAGTGATTCGGCTGTTTCCGCCGCTGAACCGGCTGATCTAGACGTGTTTGGTAAATGGGATGCGGCCAACGTGTCTACGCAAGTCGCATCCCACACCAAAGGCTTGCCACGCTGCCAGGGAATTAGAGTCATTCCGTCGGGACGCCTACCATCGTCACGTGCAATACCGGCTCCAATAAAGCCGGCACGTTAGCGGTGGCAAACGCCCTCCGTAAGACATCATTCAAGGCAGCGTGGCGTGACCATCTGCCGGCACTGCGGCGGCAAGAAAGACCGTGGTATCCCGGGCCGATTATCTCTGTTCCACAGACGCATGTGTGTGGTGCACATATGCGAGAACCCAAGCGCAGATTTATAGCCAAAGAAAAGGAAGTATTATCCATTAATGTACCTATGTTTGGGGAGGGGATAGCTTGGAGGCAGAAACCAGACTCTTTGTATTAAATTAGATTGAAATTAATATTGTTACCGAATTAGAGGTCTTCCGGGTCAATGTTAGTATGTAAATTATTAGTGGTGTTCATTCACTATACGTCTCCGGATATCCGCTTCGAGTTTCCCCACGCTCGTGTAATTTTTTTTTTTTTTTTTTTTTTTTTTTTTTTTTATTGCAGGAGATCAGCAGACAGGCAAATGGCCCACTTGATGGAAAGCGGTTACCATCGCCTATGGTACAATTTGCGGTAAGGCGGAAACCGCCCGCCTAAAACGATTTGACGGAGTTCATTAGCATATGTAATTTATTCTCTAATGTATTATTATTATAGCGAATATTTAATAGCTATGACGTAAACTTCGACTAAGTTTAGTAGACTGAGGCTACGTTTTATTTATTCGCAAGCGTAGTTTGTACCTACCATTTTATGCTTCGTAATCCTTGAAGCAGAACACTGATTCAAGGATAAAAATAACTGTTCAGCTATTTGTTGATGGTTGCTATCCATTATTATTTTACCATTTGTCTTTGCTTAAAGAATAACCGTAAATCTGTGCACAAAAAACACCCAGAATTCTTGGCAAGTTTAAAAATTGAGAGGGATTCATGCCCCGAGGTTTTTGCTTTGTGTTTTGACAAAGGAGTTTAAGAAAGAGGTCTTAAAGTTTATTAAATACAGGCAATTAGCGACGGCCCCCCTTACATAAGCCATGGTGACCATTTTCCATTAGGCGGGTCTATCTGTATGCCTACATAATCATGTCGGGCAGTAGGAAAAGTACCTATTATGACCGTAAATCATATTCTAAATTGATATGTTATATATATTTTATTTTGGTGTATAATAAATAATATACTGCCTAAACCGATATCGATTACAGCTATTGCTATGTACTGTGAACATTAAGGTACTTTTTCGAGTCAGTTGTGTGCTCACATGCGGCTTAGACGTGCTATTGATTGGCAAAAAATGCAAGGGCTGTGAATCTTACAATATTTAGGTATTTTAACTATAAAACATAACAATCTGTAAATCTGTATACGTGGGTAAGCATTGACGTTAGTCTCTAAAACTCAATATTTATAAATACACATTTTGAGTAATTTTACTAGAGAGAAGGAACGTACTAGAGTTTGACCCGCGGCTACGCCGCTTAGTAGACCCTAGGCAGCTTTATTTTACTTGCACAAAAACTCAATTCGGTTTTTTACATCTAATAATAACAAAGAATCTACGTCTATATAGTTTAGACAACACCCCAGCGAAACAGAGATGATTCGAAACCAATCTGATTTAAAGCAATACAATGAATGACATGTTGTTTATGACAGCGTAGGTATTTGTTAGTAACTGGAAAAAACCGCGATTGCAGCGCCATCTATTTAGCTAATCTGTCTATTCTATAGAAACGACATAATTTATCAGGATAAAAAGTATCCTAAGTGTTGACTCGGGTTATAAGTCGGTTACATGTCGAGTTTCATTCATACATGTTTAGTAATGTCCTAAAAATAAACGCGACAAAAAATAAGCGTTATCTTTTTCGATATTTTCATCTATCCCGCGGAAACGACGTCATTTATCGGGTTAAAAAGTATCCTAAGTTACGCCCCGGGATATAAGCTTGCTGTGTGTCATTCATTTAAATTTAATTTAAATCCGTTCAGTAGATTTCACGTGGTACTCTAAGAGACAGACTGACATTGTCGCAATCTCCTGGTCAGAAATATCCCCCGTGACTTTTTTCACATTTTTAACGTATTGTACAAACTCAATCGATTTACAGATTTATTATAGTATAGATAGATTGCTAAATTACCGCCTTGATATTGTCAACTATCGTAATCTTTACAAGCCGTAGATAAACAATGGCAAATATTTGCGTTGGGAACAGTTGTCTGTCGTTACACGTTCTGTTTGTAGTAGTAAAATAAACTGCCCGTCAGCTGACGGACGTTGTCCTCTTTATTAGATTAACATTCGGAGGGTATTTTCTAGTTGAGCCACTAGCATAGCCACTAGCCACTAGGATGTCAGCGACAAGCCAAATCTTCATGAATTGTTAATTAATATTTAAATACCATAATTTAAAACATAAGGTACTTGTTTTTTAGGTTCTATAAACAAATGACATGAAGGAATTGATTTCTTCATATCTGTTCGTTCATCTGTGTTTTGCATAGCTATTTTGCTTTGGTGCTATTAATAGTATATATGAAATTCTGAAGAAACGATGATGTAAAGAAAATCAAAATCAGGAACTAATTGGATAAGGAAACGTAATTAAGTAGAGGATAAAAATTAACCACAGAATGAATTTTTTATTTACATTTATAGTTAGCTAATATATATATTTTCTATATTACAATGAAAGAAAATAAAACTAAATTATAAATATTCCGCCATCGTAAATGGCTACATATTTGTGGCTTTTGTGGTCGCGATTCTGGGACTATAGGGCCTGAGGCGCACAATCTTTATCGACACATCTCACGTTAGGTACCAAAAGAATCTCCTATTCCTCGGACAACGAATTAGCACGGCCATTCAGCGAGGCATATGCATATAGATATATGGGCAGTGTTTTGAACACGTTTCCAACTGACAGCGGTCTAGCACTATATATTAGGTTGGGGAAAAAGTTTCTTCGCATTTTATATCAAAATTCAAAAGTTTTTTTTATAAAGTTTATTTACATTTGACTAAAGTATTTAGGTGCCATTTTGTTGGATAACTTTTTGCCATCTTGTAGGTAGGGACGTGATTCCAATGCTATAAAAATTTTGGGGCTTCTGATCAAAAAACCGCGACAAGTGGTTTTGGCAGTCCTCTCGTGATGTTAACCTGACACTGCCTAAGGAATTCTGCAGAGACCGAAACAGGTGAAAATCTGAAGGTGCAAGGTCAGGACTATACGGCGGATGTATTAACACCTCCCAGCCAAACTCTCGTAATTTTTGCTGAGTGGCTAAAGATGTGTGAGGGTTAGCGTTATCATGGTGAAAAACCACACCCCCTCTGTTGATTAATTCCGGCCGCTTTCTCTCAAGTTTTTGATTTAATCTCATCAGTTGTTCGCAGTAAAGTTCAGAATAGATGGTCCTGCCTGGCGGTAACACCTCATAATGAATAATGCCCTTCCAATTCCACCATACACACAGCATCACCTTGTTGCGAGTTAACCCGGGTTTCGCCACAGTCTGTGAAGCCTGACCGGCCTTTGACCACGATCTTTTTCGCACGTTCTTGTCGTACGTGATCCACTTTTCATCAACAGTTATCAGCTTCTTCAAAAATGGTTCGGTTTCATTACGTCATAATAAAGAATCACAAATGAGTATAAGGTTCATTAGGTTTCTTTCAGTGAGCTTATGAGGCACCCAAATATCGAGCTTTTTTGTGTACCCAGCTTTTTTCAAATGCGCCAAAACCGTTTTGTGGTCAATACCCAGTTCTCCAGCTACATCGTAACTACTAATATGCCGATCTTGCTCCACTTTTTTAAAAATGGCATCAATTTTGTCCGTAACAGGGCGACCAGAGCGACGTGCATCTTTGATATCAAAATTTCCGGATTGAAAACGCTTAAAACAAATTTGCGCTACTCTCACAGATACTGCATTAGGTCCATAAACATCACAAATTTTTTTCGCGGCTTGTATTGCATTTTTACCTTTTTTGTATTAAAAATTTAAAATGTATCGAATTTCTTCATTAGATTCACTTATTTTAACAATAAGAAAATCACACATTTTCCTAATTTGAATTTGGAATTGTCTTCTTTAAAATTCAAACTTTTTAATGATACCCAAACTAGCCGGATAGAAATGGTATAGCCAAAGAGATCTTATTACAAGTTCATACATACTATACGCGAAAAGACTTTTTCCCCAACATATTACTTTAATTTGTATATATAGTTTAATTTATATAAATTGTGTGTTAGATATTTAATTAATTTATTTATTATTACGATACTAAAATAATACATTTTATTATTATTTAATTTGTAAATATAATTAATTATACAAATATAGTAGTTGAAATCTGTGCTTATAATTTCTTAATATCCTTACATTTAATTGCAAAATACCTATTCGTTAAGTTTTGTAATTTTCTGGCAAAGCTATAAGTACTGAAATCTATACTAATATTATAAAGAGGAAAGGTTTGTATTTTTCTATGTTTGTAAGGAATAAACTAAAAAACTACTGGACCGATTTCAAAAACTTCGTTCACCATTCGAATGCTACCTTATACCTAATTAATATAGGCCTTATAAATTTAGGGATCCCCACTAAAACTTCAATAATATAAGTTATAAGCCATCAATCTAAACAAAATACTTGGTGCTGGAATCGGGTTCTACGATTTTGATGAAATTTTATGTGCGTTTGAGTGGGTCTCGAGGTGGTTTAGATACACAATTAGACTCGGTAGGTGGCTCTGGAATCGGGTGCTAGATTTTTATTCTTTCGGGACATGACGTCTGCCGAGACAGCTATATATATATATATATTGTAGTCTTTATGGCTGGCGAGCATGGCAGATATTTTTATTTCTCAGTAACGTTATGTCATAATAGTGTAAATAATTCCGCATGTAAATCGATTATACATTAGAATAGACATGAAGAGGCTACACACAGACGTGATTTGCGTGAATGGAACAGATTCGCTATGGCGCTGTTTGACAGATTCTTTGGCTTTATCATATAAATTTTTGTCATATTCACCGTGTTATGGCCACTGTAACAAGCAATAAGCATGCCATGGCCAATCGTCACCCGGTTGTCAAGTGTAGGCATAAAAACTACTTTATTACAGTTTATTTTTGAGAGTATGGTATTTTACACGTTTCATCTAATATATCTATTTGTTGCTAAGGCTTAATAAATTTTAATTTTGTTTTAGTCGGCAAGAATCTAACAGCCACAATTCTTATATTACCAAGCTGCTTGTCCCTGCGCAATGTCATTCCTATGTACGATGGAACTTACAAATGACTTCGATCTGATTCATGATTTTAGCCTTTACAATAAGAATAGATAAAGGTATGAATTTCATATGAAATAATTTAATTTGCAAATGGTGTAAAAATAAAGATGACAAAGAAAGATGAAGAACAGGTAAAGTGTTGATTAGCTGTGAGCAATTTGTCACCGTAAGGATGCAAAATCTAAGACATTGGTGTATATTATACACTTTAGAGTCTCATAAAATCGATCAATATGATTCCCCCGTTTTTTTCCATCATAGAACGTCAAATTGTTTTGGTAATATCATAGTAATAGGTATCACCAAACTACTACGCCGCGAACTACGAGACTTGTATACGATCGCCATAATCTGTCTCTTCCCTTCTATTAATATAATTTGATTACTTCAAGTCGTGTTCAAGGGGTCTTCTGGGCAAGTGTGCCAGCTTCAAAATGAGGTGAGTTAAATATGTCAAAAGTGAATGTAGGTACATATTGATTACAAATAAATATTAAAGAAGCACACTATCTTTTTACGGTGTAATTATACATAAACTACTATATAAAAGTATTGAGAAATACTATACACGTAGATAAATAGGTAATGTAAATGTCCAAATATTATCTTTTTGTGGTTTAGTTACCCTATAACATGTTATATTATTTAGCAAGTTATGAAAAACTAACACTGGTACGTTAACAATACTGCGTTAGCAGGCCGTGTTTGACACGTAAGATTACAGTCAAATTACCTATGATTTTCGTGTCTCAATGTCAACAAGATACAGCGAATTGTAAAAGTAAATTTTTGTTCTGGAAATAATATTACAGCGGAAGAATTTATGTATGTTTAGTACGTAATTGATTATTACAGTGTATTTTAGTTACCATTTTTGGCATAAATGTGTTTTATTATAATACTACATAATATGTAGTCTATAGATTATAATAAATTCGTATATGCCTTTATAAACGTGAAAAAAAAACCAGGAGAGATAATTCGGGCCAGGAGATTCCGAAAATACAATTTTTAGAATTTTTGTCAGTCTGTTAGAGCATCACGTGAAAACTACTATATGGATTTACATGAAACTCGATATAGAATATCCCGGGGCGCAAATTAGGATACTTTTTATCCCGTTAAATTACGTGTTACCGTGGGATAGACGAAAATAGGGAAAAAAGATGGCGCTGCGATCGCATCTTTTTTGGAAACTACTGAACGTATATGAACGAAACTCGACATAGGGCTGACTTATAACCTAGAATACATTTTATCCCGATAAATGTTATCGTGTCCATAAAATAGACACATTAGATAAATAAATGGCGCTGGAATGCGTTTTTTTTTTAAATTTACTAACAAATACGTTGTCCTTGGAAACAAGTTATTCATTGTACCTACCTATTACTTTAAATCAAGTTGGTCGACTTATCGCTATGTTTTGCTGGCCAGCTGTTTACACTGTATGGTCTTAGTTTCTTTGTATTGTAATAAATTGAACAAGAAATAGTAAAGTTTTAGGTCTAATATATATAAAAAAACCTAATTTCGTTTTATATGAGTAACATAGGGCCTAAAGCTTTCGCGCGGCGTAGTCGCGGGGAAAACTCTAGCGTTGTAATAAAACGATCAATTCATACTTCTACAATATTAATATATAAATGTTAAAGTGAGTTTGTTTGTTTCTTCATACAGTCTTGGCAATGTAATAATATGCCATTTTTTGTGTACCATGTTTCAAGCACATAAATGAATCGTATAGAAAATGAACTGATTAACCTGAAATTTAAATAGGTATAAGTAATGTACTTAATTACTTTCAATTATGGGATGATTATAGGATTTGTCGTGCAGAAAATATAATATATATGTATGTTAAAATGATCTGTACTTTTCCAGCAAATTGATTCAATTTCGTTGATCCGTCTTATATCAGCATTAAGACCAAGAAAAAATTTCCTACAATAAATAAGACTAAACACTACAGGGTGATTATAGCAACTGATTAATATCTACACACGGACCTTTGACGAGACACTTTTGACGGAAGATTTTGGTTCCAAAAAAATTGCCGATATGCGGTATGATAATCACCATGATTCGTGTCATTACCAAGGATCAAGGTGATTCTTGTTACTACAAAACGAATTTTGTTTTTGACGTGTTTTATACTCTAAGTATTTTAATAATGGTAAAGCGCTTCACTGTTAAAATATACCCACCTGCTTCATAGTATAAGAAGGCTTTGTGGTGTTTTATTTTTTCTCCATATCTCCCCCTAAACGGAAAAATGTAATAGTGTATTTTTTTAATATGATTATAGAACTATGTGAATTAAAGTCGGATTTCTATTCATTACTATCCATTATTTTTGAGATATACGAACCGTCTGTTAGAGATCACGAAGGTGGAAAAAAGGAGTATCTATGGAGTATTGCACGTAGCTAATAGAGATACATTGTGTCTACCTATCTCAATATTATCCAACTTCCTGCGGCCGGGCGGCCTGTCGTAAGAGGCGACAAAAACCCCACAGCCAGGTGGTAGGGTATTTGCCCGACTGGATGGCTACCACCCGTGGTCTAGAGTATGCCGCCATAACAGCCTTGAGTTGTGTTCCGGCATTAGTGACCAGGTTCCAGTCTCCCTCATGAGAGCAGCAGCGCATTTGTAGCACCTTTGGTGTTGCAAATGTCGATAGGCGATGGTAACCTGATAGCCAACTTATAGTTTATTTATCAATGAAAAACACAGTCCTTTCTGTAAACATCGCGTGTTCAATGTGCGTGCACAAATCTTGGATATTTTTGTCGATACATATTTTCCAGTTTATGCAAAAATTAGGGCATATTATAGTTTCAGTTGTTTATGAACTTGAAGTATAAGAATTTATTATAATACTTTTTCTCACGGCTTTGCTCGTGTATATTTCGAAGTCCTTTGGACAAACTATCCCGTGTTTAACGTAAAAGATATCCGGTCGACTCCATTTTCAAATTACACATTTATGTAAAAGTTGTGGTAGCTTAGTAAGTAATAAAATCGCGTTAGCCAATGCAGTCTACTGCTGGACGTAGGCCTCCCAAAGTCCGCGCCACAATCCCGAACCTCCACCTTCTTCATCCAGTGCTTACCAGCGAGCTTACACAGGTCGTCAGTCCATTGGGCTGGAGAGCGTCCGACACTTCCTTTACCGTATGTGGCTAACCGTGAATTCAAACATTTCGTGGGAACATAACGATGTGTTAAAGCCACCATTCTGGCTGAGACGACCGTGAAAGGTTACGTCCGGTTCCCTAAAGTTATATTTTTATTAGGTGCTTTTGCTGCACCAGACAGACAAAAATACATACATCCGAATAAATTATTTCCCACATTTACAACAATGTATTCATGTTTCAAGCCTCTCAGTTATTATAAACTGTATATTTTAAAATTGAGGATTTTGTAATGAACTATTATATAATAAGCAAAGCAGTAATTAGATAGGTACATGAGCAAGATTAAATAGGCATCGAATTTAAATAGGTTAATTGCTAGCTGAACATAACAATAGGTGCATGTGCGTTAAATTTAGTTATCTTATAAATAGGGTAATACATAATCGAGTACAACACGTTCAAAATTACTTTTTCTTATTATATGCAGCTTTCACTTTGGGTGGGCACAGTACGTCTTCTTCTTTCATATCTACTTCTGTATAGGTACTGCCTGCATGGCATATCCCCTTTGTCGCACCACAAATTTTTATATAATTCTCCACACATGCATCCATCCTTCTCTCTCTTCTTACCTTACCATCAATCTGTTTATCATCTTATAGCTAACACGAAGTTAGAACATTTTTTTGTTAAATCGTTTTGGTCTTTTCTCATTACATGTTCCCAGTCAGAAATGTGTTATGCCCAATAATAAATCTATGAGTAGGCTTTGAGTTAAGGGTAGTAGATACCTACTGGTAGTAGAGAAGACATTATTTTAGTTTAATAAGGTAACGATAACTAATATTTATTATAGTTACGTATTTCTACACTCCAATAAAAAGTGAATTCTAGGTAATATTGATAAAAATGTCAAATAATTATCTAATCTGCCATGACGAAATCCTGTTGGATTACTATAGCACTTTATATATCATTAATGGAATTCTTTATTTATTTGTTTTATTTGTATGATTATGTCGTCAACCAATTGCAGTCCACTGCTGGACGTAGGCCTCCCGAAGTCGGCGCCATTCATCCCTGTCCTCTGACTTCCTCATCCAGCGCGTACCGGTGACCTTGCGCAGGTCGTCAGTCCATCGGGCCGGAGAGCGTCCGACACTTCCTTTACCGTATGTGGCTAACCGTGAATTCAAACATTTCGTGGGAACATAACGATGTGTTAAAGCCACCATTCTGGCTGAGACGACCGTGAAAGGTTACGTCCGGTTCCCTAAAGTTATATTTTTATTAGGTGCTTTTGCTGCACCAGACAGACAAAAATACATACATCCGAATAAATTATTTCCCACATTTACAACAATGTATTCATGTTTCAAGCCTCTCAGTTATTATAAACTGTATATTTTAAAATTGAGGATTTTGTAATGAACTATTATATAATAAGCAAAGCAGTAATTAGATAGGTACATGAGCAAGATTAAATAGGCATCGAATTTAAATAGGTTAATTGCTAGCTGAACATAACAATAGGTGCATGTGCGTTAAATTTAGTTATCTTATAAATAGGGTAATACATAATCGAGTACAACACGTTCAAAATTACTTTTTCTTATTATATGCAGCTTTCACTTTGGGTGGGCACAGTACGTCTTCTTCTTTCATATCTACTTCTGTATAGGTACTGCCTGCATGGCATATCCCCTTTGTCGCACCACAAATTTTTATATAATTCTCCACACATGCATCCATCCTTCTCTCTCTTCTTACCTTACCATCAATCTGTTTATCATCTTATAGCTAACACGAAGTTAGAACATTTTTTTGTTAAATCGTTTTGGTCTTTTCTCATTACATGTTCCCAGTCAGAAATGTGTTATGCCCAATAATAAATCTATGAGTAGGCTTTGAGTTAAGGGTAGTAGATACCTACTGGTAGTAGAGAAGACATTATTTTAGTTTAATAAGGTAACGATAACTAATATTTATTATAGTTACGTATTTCTACACTCCAATAAAAAGTGAATTCTAGGTAATATTGATAAAAATGTCAAATAATTATCTAATCTGCCATGACGAAATCCTGTTGGATTACTATAGCACTTTATATATCATTAATGGAATTCTTTATTTATTTGTTTTATTTGTATGATTATGTCGTCAACCAATTGCAGTCCACTGCTGGACGTAGGCCTCCCGAAGTCGGCGCCATTCATCCCTGTCCTCTGACTTCCTCATCCAGCGCGTACCGGTGACCTTGCGCAGGTCGTCAGTCCATCGGGCCGGAGGGCGTTCGACACTACGATTACGGAGACGCGGTGTCCACTCCAGGACTCGTCTGCTCCGTGGGCTATCGGTCCTGCAGCAGACGTGACCGGCCCATTGCCACTTCCAACTTGCTAATTTGCGAGCTGTCGGTTAACTTGGTTCTCTTACGGATATCCTATTCCTATCATTTGTATATTACATTAAATTCATCTTAATGCAATATACAAATTTACAAATAAAAATATTAAATATTATACGAGTTTAATTTTAACATATGGATGGTTTAGCTATATGAGAAATATTAATTATTTTATGATAATTTAAATTTTGTTTTTCGTATTTTTAATTTGCGGGCTACGTAATCCTAAGACATACAAAATTAAACACTAACAGTAACCAAAGAAAAATGTTTCGTTCATGTATATCCCTATTAATATTATAAATGCGAAAGTAACTCTGTCTGTTTGTCCCTCTGTCTGCTCCGTTTTCACAGAAAAACTACTGGACCGATTTGGCTGAAATAGACAAGTGGAAAAGGGATACTTTTCATCCCGGATTATAGGGTAGATTTTGAGATCGATTTATGTAAAGGTTATCCAAGAAAATATGATAGGTTTTTTATTTGTGGTTTGCCATTTTCGTCATTTTGTTTATTTTTGTAGTTTCGGTAGTTATGGTAATTATGGTAGTTTTGGTATTTTTAGTTATTTTTGTTAATTATGGTAGTTTTAGTCGTTTATGTAGTTTACAGAGAGATGACGGGGATATATAAATAAAACTAGAACGAATTGAAATAGCGGATCAAAGTTTGTATGGTAGACCAATCATTTCTTAAGTTTATAGATATAAAAAATCAGTCTATAAAAAAATACGATAGTAACTGTCTGATCTGTCTGTCTGAATTACGAAAATGGAAATAGATGCTTTTCATCCCTTGAGATGGAATAGTTTGCGATATTAAATGAAGTAAATCTTCCGAGGGTAAATAGCGCCGACATAAAAATATAATAAATACAATGTAACTTGTATTAACGCCTGCTCTTTAAACAAGAGGTAAGCACTAGAGTTTGACCCGCGGCTGCGCCGTAAACTATAGTTATCCTGTGTAACGTCTAGATTATCCGAAAATTAACTAATCTTCACTTGTAGATACTACCTAAGTAGTGATATTCTATTTCTCAATTTTAACGTTAAATAGAATTAAATTTGAACATCTATGGTATAGATATATGTATATCGTAACAACTGGTGTTGTTTTGGGTTCGATTCTATAGTTTAATTGCTCCCGGATTAGCTAGAAAACAACAACACCTGGATGATTAGTTTACAGTTCAACATTGATAGGATGTTAGGGCCCGGCTTATTTCCAATTATAATTTATATTATAGAATTTACTATGACGTAGTACATGCGTACCTACTTGTAAAAAGTTTTATAAAAACGACTAACCCGATATTGAACATATTTTCGAAAAAAAAAATATATTGAAATATTCTCGAAAATAATATTTCTTAAGCAATCACATTTTGACATTTTTATTATAATACATTTAAAGAGTCAAAGAATAAATATGCTATTTTTAAATATTAAAAAAAATCGAATATGTTATCTACATTTCTAGTGCTCATAATAGTTTTATTAGCTGTAATGAGAAATTATATTCAATATAAACTTACCTATTTATCCCGAAGTAATGTTCCAAGTTTCAAGTATTGCCGAACTTATTTGATTAAATTACACAAATAAATCACAACACTTTTTATTTATTATTTGAATATAATAATCGAGATTATGATGTCTTATTTGTATCTGTGAATCCGATCCCTGTCACCTTCTGAAAGCGACTGTTGCGCGTTTTTGATGTCGTTTGAATAAAATAATTCAAATAAGGCGCTTCGACAAAAGGGCGGTAACGAAAACCGACGACATCGCCATCTATGGCAACGAACAACGAAATACATATAATTATGAATTTACTGCTATAGATAATATCCATGGGAGTATTAGATAGTAATAGTATTTTCTTCTGTTTAGTCTATCTAAAAGGTGCTTGATTATGGAATTGTTAGATAAATTCATTATCATAGCGAATATTTATTTTATAACTTAATAGTTTTATGTAGGTAGTAAATTGTTCAAGTACTCATAAGTTGAAATTTTTTCTAAATAAATCTTCAGTATATGCGAAGCAAACTAATCAAATTATTTCAATTAAAGAAAACGAAGCTTCTAAATCTATAAAGATAACAACGTTTGTAGTGCCATCTATTGTTGAATAGAAAAATAACTTAAGAGCACCACAAACACACAAAGTAATAGATCCATGGTACAGAACAGAATTTGCGTTACAATATCTCAAGCGGGAATTTTGAATTAGACGATTGTAAAAGGTCTGGATAAGTTAGAACAATATAATCACATTTCACTGCTCAGCGAAATGTGGTTCATCGAGCTGCTTATTGCGATTGCCTTCATTTGACATCCGCATCAGTCAACTATTATAATTTAAACATGCTTGTCAGTTTGATCTGGCTTTTGTATTATGCTTTTTTCTTGATGATTATTAAAGACCAAAATATTTGACACTGGCTATAAATCGTGCAGCCGTATTTAAAAAGAAAAGCATTGTTTCGTTTTGTGAGTAAATAATGAAATAGATTATTGCGAGAATACCGGCCCAACTAAAAAATGACGATTTTAGAGAATGAGGTTTTTAAGTTTTTTTTAAAACGTTTTAATCGATATCTCAGAATGTATTTGGATTAATGAAGGTCTGCCTTTACTAAATAAAAACTAACTTATAGAGGTAATAAAAAAACTAAAAATTATTTAATTTTTTTATTACAATTATGAAAAAAAATCGTGAAATAAACTCCCGATCAGACATCAGTCGTTATTCTTGATAATAATAATTACAAAAATCAACGTAATTTAGCGTTAAAGGCTCCTAATAGAACAAAAACAAGATCTACAAAATCGTTTAAAGCATAACTTGCACATGCAGTAACCAAATTACAATTATGTAACATACAACTTAACTTAGTAAGTAATAAAAAAAAAATGTTTAACATTGTCATCCAAAAAATAAACGAGTTGGAACCTCAAAATGTAAGTTTTATCCGTGCAGGTACGGAGAAAGAATACAAGTTCCTGCGTTGGGACGGCCTGTCGTAAGAGACGACTTAACAAACCACAGCCAGGTGGTAGGGCATTTGCCCGACTGGATGGCTACCACCCCTGGTCTAAAGCATGTCGCCATAACAACCTTAAATTGTGTTCCGGCATTAGTGACCAGGTTCCAGTGACCCTTAAGAGAGCAGCAGCGCATTTCTACCACCTTTGGTATTGTAAATGTCTATAGGCGATGGTAACCGCTTTCTATAAAGTGAACCGTCTGCCTGTCTGCTGCACTCCTGCAATAGAAAAATAAAAAACTTTTCTGTACACGATGGTCGACGTCGTCGTTCTCGTACAATTTTCTTATTTTTACTTACATATTCTTCTCTGTGTTTCGTAGACGTTTTGGCACATTAATTTTCCAAAGTTCTGGCTTCGCTTTCCTCTTTAGTATTAAAATTTGGATTGAATTACGTTTTTCTAAATTCTCTTCTACTCTCTCATCCAAATCTGACGACGGATAATTATTTTCAACATGAAAATTCCGATCTATGACACTATCATCCTATGAGAATTCTTTTTCTTTCTTAGCTTCTTCATTTCCAACATTCACAGCTGAAATTTGACCGCTTGTGGTTCACTTTATGTTTGTAAATTGCTATCTGTTTCTGCGTGTCTTATTTCATACTAATATTTACGTATTCTATGCTTACCCTATTTTCTTTGGTTTCATTTTCTATACTATGGCTATTGACATATACATTATTTGAATTAGTCATGTCTTCGTTTTCTCTATTACACTGTACTATTATTCTATTATTAGAATTTGAACTGGAACACGAGCAGGAAGATTTTCTTGAAGAACACGATGATGTGATCTGTGTCGCAAAATCAACCTATTTCTATCTGTATTATTTATTGTCTAAAATGTAATAAGCAATATTTATTAACATAATAAATATATGTAAAACATAGTTATTATGTTCTATTTCAACTGATAATATTATTTCCTGATGTGTTAATATAATTTATATTGTTCTCAACATTTTCACTGTACCTTCTTGAAGATGACTGCCTACTATTTTTATGGATATCGGTAACTAAAAATATTATTACACCATTGACGCCAATAAAGGAAGAATAACTACCTTCTCATTCATTATCATTTGAAATGTTATGCTGACCCTCATTTAAATGATTTTTACTGGCCGCTTCCTTCAGTTTCAAAAAAATCATTCGTTCTACCATCTAGATGTTCCTAGATTCCTTTACCTTTGGATAAAATTGGCTTAAACAAATAATAGAACGTCAATAATTACATAACTTTATATATAACGTAAAAACATAATACTCCAAAATATAACAAAATTTCCTGAATAGACGCATTTCCTTATAAGAAATAATTTCATTTACATTTTTTCAAGAATAGTGACATTTTTTTAATTACAACAACGTAAAATTTGTCGTTTTTTCGTGAATAAAGACTAAAATCAAACAAAGTCAGTATATAACACGACATAACAAGAAAAATGATTGTATTTATTCAAGAATATAGGCATAAACCAAAATAGGGCATAAAAAGCACTTACTTTTTTCAAAAACATTGACGAATTACGAAATATGTCAATATTCTTTAAAAATGTGTGACAATTATAGCAACCGAACTCTAAAAACGTCTGTATTTATGATAATCGAAAGTGCATTATCTCTATTGTCGTCGGTGCAACTGAATTGAGCCTGTGTTTGTGATATACCATAGCGTATTTTGGCTCAAATGAATAGTGACGCTCTCTCTTTCTAGCGAACGCTAGCGCGAAATTGACTGTTCGTCAATATTCATGATAAAATATCAGCAATTTATGATCGTTCTGCATACTTAGTTCAATTTCGAATGATTTTGGAATGCGTCAGTAAAAATGACATTCCTATATCACTCAGTGATTACGTAGACAGTGTAAAAATATATTGCGATTTATGCTTCCTCTAAATCACACCGCGTCGGCGCTCCTTTTTTAGTTGGACTTTCTTTGTTTACGTCTGAAAGAAATATATTATCGATGAGTAATCTAGTATATTCGCAAGAAATCCTCATGTATTATATTCATATCAATATAATAAAATGAACTACATGATGATATCTCGAATATATGTTCGATGTTGTCTGAAAACTACTAACCATTGAGCTTGCTAATAATACATCTCAAAAGTCCTGGATTTTATTAATTTTAATTCTTAGGCTGGTGTGTATAGACATTTAACCGATGGTTAAAATAAAATAGTCGCTAAAACTATACGGCTACACAGCGATTATTTTGTTTTAACCTGCGTCGGTCAAATGTCTATGCACACCAACCTTAGTCAGAGTTTATTTTACAAATGACTATCTATTCTATAAACAATATAGTAAATCTACTAGGGTGTCGTCTTTGTACAATGAATTTAAAAATGAGAATAAAATCAGGGGCTAATTCGGACCAGCGGATTTCAAAAATGTCAATTTTTGTTTGCGTGTCAAAAATCAATACCAAACTATTTTATATCCTCAGTCAACACTAAGGATGATTTTTATCCCGATACATAACGTCGTTTTCGTGGGATAGATGAATATAGCGAAAAAGATGGCGCTGCGATCGCTTTTATTTTGTGCCGCCTTTGCAATTTACTAACATTAACATTATTTATGTCATGTCATGATAACGCCGACTAAATTGCTCGCACACATGCTAGTATACAAATTAAAGTACTTTTTGCTGAATTTATTTGTATACTAAAGTACGGGAGGAAAATACTAAGAGTGCTAATCGTATAGCAAAAACGTAAACTTCAAGATGAATAGTTCTACACGATTAGATGATGTCAAGGGTCTTTTCTCTCTCGCTGTTTGATATCTTAATCACTTAAAAATTGTAAAAAAATCTTAATATGTTTTCTATCCATTTTTAACATGAATTGGTTTAAAAAATGTTTACAAAAAGCGAGAAGCGTAACACACAACGCCATCTAGTTCATGTAGACTTTTGTACCTATCAACGACACTCAACCCTTTTTAGGTATTTAGCATTAAAAGTGAACTTATGTATAATAAACATGCCGTTTTGAAGTCAATATCATTGGGATGAGTGGTAATTCTAAATAAAATACAATATCTTCAAGTCTATTTCCAGCAGTGGAATTAATATAGATCGATAATGAACAATGTAATCCAGTGTCAATGTTGGAAAATACTAACTGATTTCTCCGACTAGAGATGATTTTAGTCCGGCCGGGTCAGATGTAGGTAATTTTATGCCTTGTTTTAACACCATTGTGCCGTCCTGTGAAAATAAACCAAATAATAGAGTACATTCAGATTTCAGTTATTATAAAATGTGTACTAACTTGATTTGCAAATATACAGATTTGTGTATGCTACAATTTTTCTAGCCAAAAAACTGTATTATAACAGGTATACCCAAAATGACAATCATCCATTAAAAATGTGTATCTGATAAAGCTTCTAACCTAAGGCTTGTATCTAAAGAGGGCGCCACGAGATCTTAAGTTGTGTTTATAGAAATATAGTAATAGACTTTCAATAAACATTTTATTGTTTAAAATGTATTTTTAGACAAACTCTATCCAAAAATTTGACATCTAAAACTTTATATTCAATGTAATTTAAATTTTCACTGGGTTGGCTTCTAGGAATACGCTTTTTAATAAATCTCATTCTATGTCAAAACGTACGAGAACAATAACTGAATGATTTAGGGGCTTTGTCAAAGGCTACTAAACGTCTGTCATTTCAAATATTGATCTTATTGATTGATTGATATGATTGATTTTATTTACCTTCATTTCGACTAGTCCCTTTTTAGCCATAGCCTCAACTTCAGCTTTTGTCATCACTATCTTCTGCACTTTGACCATCTTTTTGCCAATTTGCATTTCGCAAACTTCGCCACCTGTCACAGCTGTAAAATTATTCAAATAACTCATTACGTCGCAGTTTCTTTTCAATGATAGGAGTCGAACCCTGGCAGGATTTATGCATCTTTTACATAAATTAATAAATGTTGAAGGATAGGACGGAAATGTCGTGAAGAGACTAAAGATTTCTGGGTCAATTGATTTTATTTGTGATGTGACTTGTGAAAGATTTCAAAATGTTTTTATTCCTATGAATTATACTAATAGAGATTTTTTGTTTTAGATTTTTAATCTACATCCCTCTTAAAATACATACATTAAATTAATTTTTATTTATATAGGCTACTTACGTCGAGCATTAGCTGGCAGAGGCAGTGGCTTTATTCCAGGTGGCAGGGCTTTTATAGGCACCTGTTGACATAACACTTCTTGTTAATAATGAGACAAGATTTTGTACTTTACTGCATGTAATTATGGGTGTATGGTAATTTGCTTTTGGATTTAAACATTTTTTTTTTGAAGTTATGATAATGTCAACCATTGTTTAGTAATTTTAAAGACAATACTGTTCTCCTCTCAACTCAAACTCAGTAAGACCAAAACTTCGAGATATATGATGTTTCCTGTAGAAAACACATAGAGAGACAATAAAACAAAATGGCTGCTACGTAAAGGAGAAGTCGATTGGACCCTAGTCTGTGGTGTATATATGTATTTTGCTTAAAAATAGTTATAATATATGTACAATACACTATATACATTTCTAGGATAAATTACCTTTTTCAGAGTTTGACCTGTTGGGGACACTAAAACGTTACCAGTGGGAGGTTTCTTTTCTGGCGTTGTTTTAACAGTTTCCTAAAAAAGAAAATATTTGCCTTCACAAAACATCTAGCCAATATTAGTGTGAAAATTCTAATGTATTCAATAATATTAACAATTAATTAATTTAACTTTTAACTAACCATTTAATATAACTACTAGAAATAAGATAATCCTGTTATAATTTGCTTGGTCAACATTTAAAAATTTAGAAAGATCTCTTTTTCACTTTATATATTATTAACTATTAAAAATAAAATATCAGCAAAATCACTTACGGGGCTGGCATTTATTTCTGGGGTTTTTGATTTATCTTCAGTGTTTTCTGTAGTTTTTACAATTTCCTTGGTTTCAACAGTGGCGTTAGATGCACTCTTATCAAGTTTGACTGCTTCCTCTTCTTCCTTTTCTGTGTCTTCTTTCCTTACTTTGGCTACTGTTCTAAAGGTTAATTTAATAATTTAATATTTTTATTAAAAACTAAGCTGTATTGCGGAAGGTTATTTTGAACCAACAGATCTGAGATATGAAGTGGATTTATTGTGTAATGTAGCAGAAAGAAAGATGCCTGATAGTTACTAATGAGGGAGTTCAGATTGAATCATTTTGATGTACATAAATATTTGTCAGCATTATGTTAGTATGTTTAGTAGACAATGGGGCTGTGAATGCTAATGTGTCAAAAGTTAAAAAATAAAGAGACAAAAACGGATGAAGTGGAAGGAGCTAAATTAGGGTGGCGTTAACGCGGCCTTACACTTGTAAGTTTTGTTCGTGTAAGTCTGTAAAGATAAGTGCGCACTACGAATGTCAATACCGGATTCATTCATCCTTTCACAGCTGAGTCAGGTGTTGAAAAATCGTAGTGCACCCTTAGCATTAGAGTCTAACGCAAGCAAAATTTACAAAAGCAAGGTCGGGCTTAAGTATAAAGCTTAACTATAGAAAAAGGATTAGCATTTAGTGAGTGGCTGTCGTAAACATAAATTCTTTTGCATATGAATAGTAATGTGAAAGTAATGTAAAGAATTTTAGCTATACTTGTTGTTAAAAATTATTCACCTTAAAACAGCGATAACACGCAGAGAAGTGTTGTAAATGGAGTAAGAACTGGACTAACGGTCTTGTTAGTGTAAGTGTGAACGCTTCTTTATGCTTCTTAATCTTAAAGAAGCGTGGAAACTTACTCTAACTTTATTAATAAGGCCGTTAATGTTGAACTTATAAATGACCTTTAAAACCACATACTCCGGTGGATCTCAGTGCGAACAAAACTTACATTCCTCTGTCTTTGCGCGGCCGTCCGCGCTTCTTGGGCCCGGGAGCGGCCGCATCAGTCGCCGGCGAGGGCGTGGCTTTAACAGCTTGTTTCAAACTGACTCTACGTATTTTCGGACGAGGCTGAGAAAGTTACTATGATTTAGAATAGAATAGAAAACTAAATAAACATTTTACAGTGGTTACATTATGCAGGAAAGGCCAGAAAAATGGGCGGCCCTAGCACTTAAGAATGATCTCTTGCAGACAAACCAGGCAGTGGATTTCAACAATAACTGTGCTTAGCGATTTCATCACCATTAAGTTACTGCTCTGCTCTTTTATATCGTATTTCCATGTAATATAGCGATGGGCTTATTGAACCATTTTTTTTAAATAAATATCAATTTTTATTGCAATACGCTAGATTAAGTCTCTAATTCCTAAGTTAGATATTAAGTCTGCATTTCGGCAATTAGTGCCCTCTCCTCTCAAAATTATAATCAGACCGTTATCATATAGTTTCCCCTATGTGATTTCACTTCAGGCTTACCTCTACAGACTGTTCAATCTCATTGTGATCACTATCTTCGTTATAATCCGAGCCGTTGTCATCATCAGAATCTTGAGCTCTGTTTAAATAAAATCCACTTTAATTATTAAACATAGACACAGATGAAAATCTGAATGGTGTACTTGACAATTAATGGCCGGTTCCTATGTCTTACTATTCATTCACTTGCCTTACCGTCGGTTGAATTTTGACATTACTTGTATGGCTTATATCAAATTTTAACCAATAGTAAGGTAAATGAATGGTCGCTAAGTTATAGAAATTCGGCCTAAATCAACTGAGACATACAAAACGTCAGTCTCCCAGACCATGTCGGGTTTTTACACCTTTCAAATCTCAAATTCTATTATGACAGTAGATACATTTCTAGAGAACACCACAAGTCGTTCTTCTATTGCTTATTAACATAGAACCACTATAGAGGTGTCAACTTTTACAAAAGCAGAATGCATAGACTTTGTGTTAGTTAGTATATTTAACTAATCAAACAACATATTTACTATTGCTTAAACATGAATTTTTAATTATTTCGATCACGATATTTTAGAATTAAAATGATAACATACATACATACATACATAACTTCACGCCAGTTCCCTTGCGGGGTAGGCACCAACAACTATTACCAAACCAACTAAAATGATAACACGGTATTTTTTATATATATAGTGTTTTCAATTTCTTGTAAATTGTGTCATCTACATAATTTTCCCTGCGGCATGATAATAAATACTTTATTACCTGTCATTAACTAGTTTCGCGTAATCTTTAATCTTTGATGGTCTTGTTGAACGTCGAACATTTTCCTCAGCTCCATTCTTTACATTGTTCTGTCAGATATAAAAAACATATTAAATACAAGTTTTTCAAGCGCAAATTTCGCGGAACCTTTCTCAATTTTTTGGACAAAAGTATCTTATATCGCTTTTATTAAAAGTACAAATAAGTACAGCACTTTTTGTCTATTCCCAAGTCCATAAAAAGGAATGAACATACAGTCATTTTCAAATTAATATTATTAGGATATGATCGTTTTAGTGTAAACTGTGTCGGAATAAGCAAATTTTTATGCATCCGAACAACTTCAAACCACTCCCGAGAAAATTCCCACGCGATTCCCGGGATAAAAAATACCACACATTTTTTTACATTGCTATCGATCAGTAAAAAAAATCTTATTGGAATCACATTTTTTTTAATCTAGCCATTTTAGGTCACTCCCAGAAAAAATCCCGCAGAGTTTAAGATTAAGAATTAGCTGTCAATCATCGAAAACCGCATCGAGATCGGCCCAGTAGTTTTTACGTGAATCTCGAATAAACAACAGACAACAAATCTAAAAAAAATTGCATTGTGTTCTCCATCGTTTATATAGTCTATTCCAGTTAGTTTTTTAAATAGCTTCAATGTACAGCCACAGCATGTTTATAATTAATTGTAGTATATAAGTGTAATTAATTATAGTATAGATTTTAAATATGACGTACTGACTTTTAATCCATTTCTATGTTAATATTGATTCGTCTAATACAGGTTAAAATTTGACAGTAACTACATACCAAGTAATGTATTTATACCAATGGTAATGGTAAAACAATCATATAAAAAGGATATAGAAACCTGGGTGTGGTCAAGTAGAACAAAATGTGCATCACTTAACCGACAGCAATTGTTAAAACCTTAATTCATTTCAACATCAGATTTGTAAAGGTATGTAAATAAAGACTTAATATTGTTTTTATTATATAGCTATACAATGATAATAAAAACATTGTATTAGTACAATAAGAAAAAAATGATTTTATAATATCTTGAATAACAAGACTCGAATTTTCGATAATGGTAGTTTACCCTAAATAAAAATATGATTATTTAAAATTCTATACAAAATGCACAAAATCTATATTACAAAATTCTAAAACTTTCATGCATTTTTATCCCGGGAATCCCGCGTGAATTATACCGGGAGCGGTTTTGATTTGTTTAGGTGCATAAAAATTAGCTCATTCCGACACAGTTTTTACTACAACGATAGCTTACTTTATTTTTTGAAATGCTGCGGTACTTTGTGTTCCGGGAATCCCGCGGGACTTGCAAGTCAAGCGTGGACAAGTCGCGGACATATCATATAAAATACGTTTAAAGAGCTACAACTACAAGCTGTATGTAATAAAGTATTCTACCTTTGGTGTTACTTTTTCCTTCTCCTTTTCTTTATCTTCTTTTGCGCTTGTGTTGTTGGTCTTGGGTTCTTTGGGCTCTTTGTTCTCTTTGGTGACGACGCGACGGTCAGGTTGTTTCTTTTCCAAGGCCGCTGCCTTTGCGGATGGTGCTTGTGATTTCTTTTCTTCTGTTGTCCTAGTTTAAAATTGGTCATTGCTTAATATATTGACTACAGGATCAAACCTTATGACTTTTGAAGACTCCTGACCTGGGTGTGCAATGGGTGATTTTGTGTGAGATGGCGACTGCTCAGCAGCCATCTGTTGCTAATTAAAATCACGACCAAATCGTCATCCAAATTAGTTCTGGGAGTTTATTACCTGTACTCTTTTATAAATTACACTGTTTTATGAATTTACATCTATTAATTCCACACATAGTGATGGACATATCAAAAGCAAACATTTGGCGCCTTGCTAATATAACGTGCATCAAATGTCCTCTTCTCTTCCATTTCATCAATTTTATAAACTAATGGAATCCCTATTAATATTATAAATGCGAAAGTAACTCTCGTCTGTCTGTTCCATTTTCAAGGAAAACTATGGGACAGATATGGCTGAAACACAGTATGTATATACATATATATATATATATATATATATATATATATATATATATATATATACGTGTATATTTGATGCCGAGGATGAACAAAAGATAACATACATTTTATCCCAAAAAATGGAAGTTTCCAGGGTAAAAATATAAAGGTAAAGGTTGTCCCGGAAACTAGGATAGGTTTTGTGATTTTGTCCATTTTGTCCATGTCGTCCACTTTGTCCATTTCGTCCACTTGGTCCCCTTCGTCCGTGTTGTCAATTTTGTCATTTTTGTCAACTTTTGACATTTATGTAGTATACAGATAGATGGGGAAAGTATAGTCCCGGGGGCAAATACATACAAATATAATGCAATGTAACCTGTACCGCCTGCTCTTTAAATAAGAGATACGCACTAGAGGTTTTCCCACGGCGCTGCCGCAGGGTATGCTAGTTTTAATTCCTACACGCGCTAGAAACATCTTTATTCAAACTGGTAATAACATATTTTGAATCATATCGTTTTCTTGTCAACAATGGTTGATAAACTAGGGCTAAATTACCTGAAGTTAGAAAAATGCGATACGGAGTGATTAAAGCAACAATACTTATTTAGATTAATATTTACGGGTTTCAAGAAAATAATTAATCATATACATTTTGGTAGTTTATAACCTACCTATGTCATAATTTCATGTAGTGAACTTCAAGTAATTTCATCTTATATTTCCTTCCATTGCTTATTACATAAACAACTACGGAATACTAAGATATGTTGAAACCAGGTGTTGGTGGATAACCTGAATTATTTGTTGTGTCAATACCTTGTCGGCTTAGGAGTTGATGTGTGAATTTGTGGCCTTTTGCTCTTCAAAATTTCAACATTCTTCCCAGGAGTTTTCAGGGTATCCGACGCCCGCGTGTTGGTCTACGATATAAATAAAATGTCTTGAGAAACAGTATAACTAACAACCTTTCCTTTATTCTCTGGCCAGTTATTATTTGAAGCAGTCCATATTAAATAAACGAATTTTACTCTAAGCGACCTTGTTAACATAAGAAAACTCCAATAAATATCTTATGTTCTTCTACTAATATAATAATAATATATACCAACCCTCTTAAGTTCCTGCAATTCTTTTTCTAATAAACGCAATGATTTGTCGTTGGCACCGGCCGGAGAGCTCGTCCCACTTTTAGCATTAACTTTTTTATGCTGACCTAAATCATATAACAAAATAAATTTTATTTGCTTAAGAAATAGTAACACTCACATTACAAGGAATCAAAAACCTTAAAATTTTCTAAAGAGTTATGATTATAACGCCCATTAAACGAGAAGCAGAGGTTAGGGGTGAATATTTTAAAAGGATAATATCTCGATCAAAACAATCCATTGCTTGTTCACGACTCGCAGGCGCCGTCACGCAGTTACAGACATATCATCTCTGATTACTATAATATGTTAACACGTAAGAAATGTAGGCGAGTTGTAAGCGTGCTAATTTGTTCGTGCATTTACACACACGAACTTCATGTTAATTACTTCATTATCAAGACCTTTAAGGAAATAATAAATAATAGATTTTCATGCAATTGTCAAAACTAACTTTTCAAAAGAGGTATAGGTAAATTAGCTACTAGAAGTTTTTTCGTTTGTAGTAGTATTGGTATATTTACAGGAATTTGAAACTAGAAATTGAAAATTCATTATACAATCAGCAAAAAGAGGATTGTTAAATTTTGAAGAAAAAATATTTTTCGTCCCATCTATTCGAAAAGAGGCGAGGATTCCTCGATAAGTGCGACCAAAATGGGTCATTCCGGTGCACTTAATAACAGTGACGAAATGACTTAAATTTGGAACACTATTTTAATTAAAAAGTTTGAACGCAATTCGCTTCGATAAAGTCCTGGCCGGTAAAAAAAGCGCGCTTGCCGACGCGATATTGACCAAATAAAAATAAAAAATACGCGGAAACTTCTTAATCGAATTTTTTTTTAATCAAAAAATTAGAGATAATTTTATTTCGATTCCCACAAATTGTATAAAAGATGATTTCTACTAGCAGTGAAAGAGAAATATTAACACCAAAAAGTGTAAAATTAAACGCAGAAACTGTCATAAACATTTTTCTATCAAATTAGACAAAAATTAGCAAGCGCGTAGTTAAAAGTATTAAATTACGGCCTTTCTCAGTTGATCCACCGATTCAACCTTTGGCACCGCGCTCGTCCACTTCAAAACAGCGTAAAACGTCACCATTGACTCAACATGAACATCAACCAGAGTCTCAAGTTATTACGAATACCCAAGTGATAAATAAGTCAACGACATTTTTTGTTCCCAACAAAACAGTTACAATAGACTTCCAAAATTGCGAAACGTATCTAATAATAATATTATAAATTTGTAATTCGGTTATGTAAATATCAATATTCGTCACTACTAACACCATCTCTTATTTATTTTTCGTATAGAGGGGGATGAAAAGCAGAATGTGCCACACGGTACCAACATTATTTAACTTCGAGTGACGTACTTTTAATCGCTCGCTACGCTTAGATTTCTACTCTAGAATCCGTCGCTACGCTTAGGATTAAAACAATCGCTCTCACCCTCAATACATTATTTTGGTCCCTTATACCACAATCTACTATTTCATTTCTCATATTCTGACAGTATGCTAGGAGTTGTATGATCACAGGGATGAAAACAGTACTTTTTATCTATGGGAAACGATTTTACCTGTCAAAAAATTAAAAAACTATGTGAACCATATATATTACATACCACTCATGTCCCAATTAAAAAGATATCAACAATTTTGTAACATTTTTTTATACTTATAAAACACTTTTTACTAAATTATTATTTAATTTAAATAAATTTGAGCTGAAGATGCACTATCATCAGTGACAAAAAAATACTGGCTAGTAGATTCTTGATATTTCATATGCGAAGTAACAAATGAGATGAATTTAACCCCTGATTTTATTAGAGAAGTAGTCGTTTCTTTAACTAATTAGTTTTTATTTACTTTCCTCATATTCGAAATGAAAAGCAATCTTAACCTCGGGGGAAGGGCCTATTTAGGCACTCGAAATATTAGCGCCCTCGGTACACTCGTGCGCCAAACCATCTCATGCCTAAGTAGGTCACCTTCACCTCTCGTGTAATAATCTACTATTACATTCCAAAGGCAATGGTGAAAGTCAAATAAATAATTATTATTTACACCGCTAATTGTTGTGAGGTCTGACAATTTGGTTTTGTTCGATAATTAACTGATTTTATTTGTGGTTCACTCTTGTTATTAATTGTTCAGTGTTATTATTTGTTGTTATTTAATATTAAATTTGTTAATTAAAAATGGATCTATGTTGAAATGTGGTTGATGTAAGCTTTTGATTTCCCAAACTAAAGAAGTTTTGTATAATTTTTACAAATATTTCGAAGATAATTGCAATAGCAGTCCGAGCATTATTATGAACTCTCGCTCGATTACTTGCTAAATCAAACTGAATATTATTGACTTCCATCGGAAAGGTGCTATCGGAAAGCAAAATATAATTCTTTAGAACAGGGACCAATTATTTAGTATTAAAAATTATGATTAATATTTATCATTTTAATATAGTTAAATATTGTTAGTTTCATGTTAAGTACTTGTCTATAAAAAGTATCAATTTATAATAAAACTACGTTAAAACGTAGTTTTATTATGTATACTAGTCGCGAAAACTTAAGAAAATAGTAAGCATTACTTTATTTATTTATGTGGGGAACAAATGTCTAGCCATGCCGCCTCCGCCAGGTCCCGTTTGAAGGGCCCAAGAAATGCTGGCTTGACGTTGTGAGGGATGACATGCGTACCAATGTCTCAATACAAGGGATGCCGATGATCGCGCGAAGTGGAGAAGAAAAAGTAGGAAAGCGGACCCTGGGCGTCGAAGTGATCGCTCCAAACGCAACCGGGATTTAAGGCTCGGATGATGATGATGACTTTATTTATTTATGTGCCGACTACTACAAACGCAAAAACGTCTCGAGGTTAACCTTTACCTGTATAATATTAGGACCAAACTAAATAGTATTTATCTTACTTTCAACCAATAGCAATCAAGTATGGAGCCTACACCGTTCCAAGGGTTTTATAAAATTTTATTATTTGATGTGTATGAATAAGAAATATTTAGCCTAGATAATTATTATGCTACCACTGACTTGTCTCTGATGGTTGATGTTGTGAAAATTTCCTTTTCATGTCCTCAGCTTTCCGCAAGATACTTGCAGTCTAGAGTACCAACATACAAAAAACTTATTAATTTTACTTATCCTTACGTATCATTGTTATATAATGTTGGGCTCAGTGCAGGACACCTTGTCATTACATTTTCTTAAAATAATTTTTAATTCTTGTTAATAAGTTGTCGAAAAAAATAATATAACCAAAAAATTACAAGCTCCTGCAATGACGCCAACGAAAAAATTAAAATGTATTTTAATTTAAACATACCTGATTATCACCCTTTTCTATTTGTTTAGCCACCAGAGACGGCATTTTGGTGATGACTGCTGCAGTGGACCTCGCTGGAGGCTTCTCGATGAGCGGAGGCGTTTCCTTTGCCAAAGTCAGAGTGTCGACTGTGGCCAGCTCGGTGTACGTGGTTTCTGTTTCACTCTCTGCGGATACATATAATAAAATACAACATACATACATACATACATACATAACTTCACGCCAGTTCCCTTGCGGGGTAGGCACGAACAACAGAGCGCCATTTAGGCCCATTCTTACACACCTCACTTGCTTCTTTGACATTCATAACTCTTGTCATGCACGCTCGTCTGTTCTTAAGGCTCCTTACATCACCCTCCGCTAGTACACGATCAATTTGATCATGGAAGGTGTGTCGTGGCCTTCCACGACTTCTGCATCCATCCACTTTTGCATTGTATATCTATTTAGTAATTCTTTCATCATGCATTCTTTCCACATGCCCGAACCACCGGAGCATTCCTTTCCTTACCTTCACCCCGACACTTTCTTTCAGACCAACTCTCTTTCTTACTTCGGTATTACGAACGCGGTCCGCGAGCGTCACTCCGCAGATTTTGCGCAGTGCTCGCATCTCAACCGCATTTACTCTACTTTCATGCTCTCTCTTCCATACCCAACTCTCGCTTCCATGCGTGAGCGTAGGTACCAGCACCGCGTTGTGTATGGCGAGCTGGGCCTTCTGGCTGACAACAACAACTCAATTATTATATGTTCCATATTCACGAGTCAATTATGGCTAAAACAGCCTATGTAAACGTTTACCGCGAACTTGTACTAAAGAATTTTCTGACCTCGGTCCGTTTGCGAGTTTCAAATATAAATTCAGAGTTGCATCGTAGTTATTTCTAAGCGCCACCTTTAATTTAATATTTCAAATGATCAATAATCATCCGCAGGTAAACCAATTCTTATCGTGATGTGCACTGCAGCAGTAGCCATAAATACATACACACCATACCCACTGACACATACACTATATACATACATCACATTTCACTTTGACCTTTGCACGTCCTTGACATTGACAATATTTTTAAAATATCGACTTTCATACTTATTTTTTTTTCACTATATTGACTAGATGTTTTGTTTATTTGACTTAATTTTGATGACATCATGTCAAATTAAATTAACTTAATTTGTTCTCTTTGGCCTTTGTTTCGTTTTTATTATGGCCTAGAAAATAAGATTCCCATGTGGTGTTTTTAAAATGTATCACCTTTTGTAATGTATAGGCTAAAGCTCTGTGATCTTTGTTAAATAATAAATAAACAAATTAAAAATTAGAGTTGTGAAAATAACGGAAACGGTTGAATTGTTTCACTTCTAAATTCTGTCAGATCATAATCAGAGTGAGTGAAGCGAACCCTAACATTATCCCACAATATAGGAATTTTTGTGGTACACTTTACTGAGAAACTATCACACTTTCAAATTTGTGCTTCGACATATTATGTTATACAGTTATACACATAATATTACAAAAAATATTAGAAGATTTAACAATTTTTATTAATTAGAATTTTATTGTATTCCTAACGCCATCTATTCGAAAACTAAAAACTAATATCGATGTAAACATGTAAAAAGAATGTTGTTTAGTTAAAAATACGCCGGATTTTTTTGGTTAAGCATAAATAAATAATCAGTAATTAATTATCAATTATAAGTGAGAGAGAGTGAGGGTTCGTTAAAAGATATTTTAATTATTACTAGGTAGAAACCTTCGCGAGCCCTCCAATACTCCGCTTCTTGCTAGTTTATAACTTGTAACTGATGATTCAAAAATCCGTCCGTAATTGAATACAATGTGACACACATTAAAGAAGAATACTAAGGAATGACAATCGCACAGTATAAAACGTAACGTCTCTTGCGACAAAGGTGGCACCACCAGTTCATTACCGTTTTTATAGAAAATCTCAATTGATACATTTCCATCACACAAAATTAGTAAGTAATGTTTATAACTTCATATTAGCCAATTAATTGACGTGACTAGCAAGTAAATAAAATTGAATAAAATAAAAAAATTATAAAATGGATTTTTAAACATTTAACAGGTAAAATATACCGCCCTCTATCGTAATATAACATATTAATATATTTACCTTCAGAATTTGTATTGTCATTCTTATCTTCTGGTTCATTTGAAAGCTGTAACAATTTTTATCCTATTAGAAGGTTAACAGATGTATTAAAATTTTAACAAAATGATTAAAATTTTATATTTTTGTTCACAAAAGAGAAACGGCAAATACATATATATACTTTTAAAATTTTTATAGTGAAGATAAAATTGCCTGCCTAAAGGTCTTGTTTTCAAGTCCTTAATTTAAAAAGAAAAAAATAAATAGTAAATTCGATATTATTGCCATAGCTTTAAGTATGAAGGAGTCATGTGATTATTTGACAGTTGTATATTTATATATTATAAAATTATATCGAAACTAATAATTACCATAAACTCACGGGCTTTCTTTATCTCGACAACCATATGGTCACTTTCTTCTTTCACTGAAAAAAGAACTTCAAATAAATAAAATAATTGTCGCAAGTTTTTTTGTAGGTAGTTACTTAAGTATGTAAGATTCAATAGGAAGATTATTTTGTTACCAATAAATAATTAAATAATGGTTTTTCAGTATAAAAATGTAAAAAAATTAATTAATATTTTACCATTGATGGCATTTTCGTCGTCTTCTTCGTCTAGCTCCATATCCATCGAGGAATCGTCTTGTTCCATTTCCTGTTAGTAAACAAGAATAAATATTTATTACTAGCTGACCCGGCAAATAAAAAACCTTGATTTCTGAACGACGGGACGAACATCAAACCTTTGACATTCAATACCAAAAAAATGAAAAAAAGAACTTCACATTTAAATTAATTCGATTTCTGGGCGACATTTAAACTTAATTGATTCCTAAACGACGGGACGAACATCAAATATTTGACAGGTAGGAATAGTTTCTAAGGGAAAGCGAAATTGTTGTTTTTAATATATCCAAGCATTTTTTTCATATTTACTCACCTTTTAAACCTTCCCTGGACTTCCACAAATAATTCAAAACCAAAATTAGCCAAATCAGTCCAGTCGTTCTCGAGTTTTAACGAGACTAACGAACAGTAATTGATTTTTATATAGAGACTAATATATATATATACTAATAATTTCAAATTAGTTGGCATGCAACCAAATCGTAACATTAAAAAGAAAATAAATTGTTTACCTGTTCAGCGTTCCGTATTTCATCATCATGTGCGTTGATCATGTGATAGTGAAGTTTCTCTTGAGTAGTAAATACTAGTTCACAGTAGTCACACATGAATTCTGTACCTGTCGTATGAAGAAAAATATTGCAGTCTTATCATTACCACGGAAGAACATCAAGCTGGGGTTGATAATCCCAGTATTTAATGTCGGTGGTTGGTTCCACTTTATTCATTATACAGCAGTCTGTTTCACATCGGACGGTATGGGAGAAATTACGTAAATAGAGAAATAAACATCGTGGTACTAATTTCAAGATTATTTTTATATACTAAGTCTTAAATATATTTTTATACAAAAATTAACATTTAATTCATAGGAAACTACTATTAAGGCTACAAGTTAGGTTTTATGGGTGTGTTAGTTAAACTCTACTATTTGAAATAGACTTAGTAACAAATTTTACATACGTAAAATGTATGAAAATTATTGAAGTAATATAATTTGACAATTAGTTTTAAATAAAAATAAATAAATTATTAGTAATGAAAATCAAGTGATGAAACACACCGTTGACATGTGACTTGATATGTGCAGTGACCGCCTCGACGTCTTCGAACTTCTCCTGGCAGAGGGGGCAGATGAGATTCTGCGTTGCGTGGATCGCCGAGTGGTAGATGAGGTCGTCCTGCGTGGTGAAACTATCTTCGCACTGTTCGCACCGATACTGCTCCTGGGGCTCCTCCATACGCTCCTTCGGCATACGAGCCAACTCACGATGTTTCAGACGCAAGTGTCTGCAACATTTTTGTGTTAGATCATTGTCGCGAACGCGACCATAACTTTAAACATCAAATGTCAATGTGACATAAGAAGAACGTTACTTCAATTTTGAATCACTTTTGAATACCAACTTCAACTGACGGCTTTGTAATATTCCAATAAATAAATTAGTTATTCTCAAGAAATTGGTGCCTATGATTTCCCACTGCGAACTCTGGAAGCTCAAACAAGCATAGTGCTTCAAAGTGTCTGCAACATTTTTGTGTTAAATTATATAACTTCGATGCAAGTGTCTGCAGCATGATATATTAAATCACGGTATTTCAGAAATAATTACATACAGCAATTTTGTGCTCATTTCCCATGTAGAAGATACAATTGTGTAATATTTTATGCTAAATCGATGTGTTTTAAACAGGAATATCTATAACATTTCTGTGTTAAATCACTATGCTTTAGATTTGAGTATATGTATCATTTTTGTGTGAAATGAAGGTGCTTTAGGTATAAATATCTAAAACATTTTTATGTTAAATAGCTGTGTTTCAGATGCTAGTGTTTTCAACATATTAATTGTGTTAAATCACGGTACTTTAGACGCAAGTTTCTGCAATATCAGGCATAGCGAAAATGATACTATTTAACACTGACAATTACTCTACTATTTTCTATTATAAACTATGTCACATTATTACTAGTGTTTCTTACCTGGTATAATGATGTGATTTCAAAAAGCTCTTATCGCAATATTTGCAGGGATAAGCTCTTTCACCAGCGTGAGAGCGAACATGTCGGACCAATTTTGATACTGTTTGAAAACCTACAAGAAAAACATTTTTATATATGTACTCATAAAATATAATTTTAAAATGCGCATGTTCATAGCTCAAACAATTTTTTGGGGCAGTAGAATTATTTCGCTATATGTATATAGTTGAAGTTTCCTCTGGACTCACGCTCAGGACAGTATTCACAGCAAAGAAGAGGTTTTTTGTCGTGAACCACTTCTTTGTGTCGCAGGAGAGCCGCTTTCTCGTTAAATCTGCAATATGAGATAAAACTCCCATTACATAATATCATCGTGGTAACATTATCATATTGAAATATTTTTTGCTTAATAATTAATTTATTTCAGACTTTATACACATGTAGATTTTTTTAGTACTTCTGCTCCTGCTACTTTGGTGTACAGTAGAGTTATCTATCTATATATGCCACATGGACGTATTAGGTAATGTGCTGCGGGCTGCAACATTAATTAGGTGATTTTTTATTGTTACTAGAGCACAGCAAACAGGCTTACGGCACGACGCACATGATGGAATGTGGTTAACGTCGCCTATGACATTTACAACACCAGAGGTGTTACCAATGTAAATTATACAATTACAGATGTCTTATATCGCATAAAAAAAGCGAAGTCTGTCTCTCGTGACGTGAACATTACATATAAATAAAAGAATTTTATTTTCACCAAAAATATAACAAAGTTTTGCCTTAAAATTAAGACTGGATATTAATACCTACACTAGACCAAGCCTGTAAATGTATATTCTGTATATTCATAAACGCTGGTAGAGGTTGTTGCCAACGAGTGAAACCTTCGTGTTACACAATATGTAGTATGCCAGGTGGGTCACTGGCAAAGCTTGACAGATCGCAGGTTGAGTATAGCAGGTTTATGTTAGGAGCTAAATAACAATCAATAATGTGAAAACGCTTACTTCTTATTGCAGAGCATGCACAAATATTGTTTGTTATTAGAGCGACTATGTCTTTGTTGGTGCGCGTCCAATTCCTCTAAGGACAGAAATGTTGCCGGGCAACTTGGACACGGCTGTTGTGGTAAATCTGCATGCATTACCTGAAATAGGTAGATGGCAGTCAAGTCAACTGAGACATTTTCAACTTATAAAACTTCACAGCCACTTAGATTTTGTACGAGTGTACTGTTTTACACAAATTATTATTCCGATCGGCAGTTTTCGTTTGCGCAGATAAGGCAGACCAGTTTCCTACATGTAAATAGTCTATATTTAACTTTATTCGCAAGCGGAAAAGGCAGTGTTGCTTGCTATACATTTTTACCTCTACCCCCCTTTCAACATTTGTATGCTGTGGTGCGCTATTGATCTACTGCGCAGGGACATCGGGAGTAATTATTAGTTATGTAAAGGCCGGTTCCTATATCTCATAATTTATTAACTTGCCTTACCATTGGTTGAATTTTAACATTACTTGTATGGAGCTTATGTCAAATTCTAACCGATAGTAAGGCAAATAAACGGTCGGTAAGATATAGGAACCTGCCGTATAACTGTGCAAACCTATCATGCTATAACTATAATGTCCCAAGTAGCGTATTAATAATTGTTTAAACAATAATTAAATTTATTTTTATTGTGATAATTATGTTTTTGTGTTGAAAATCTCAACTGTTTATTAATATGTACTTTTTCAAGCTGCTCAAAGAACCTAGTTCCATCTCGTTGGAGATCAACAATTAGATTGAGGCTTTTGCTAAGTTTATTTTAAAACTTGAATATTTATAAATACTTGTCACTGGCCAGATACATATTGTGCCGGGTCATATTAAGAAAAACAAGACAGTGCAAGAAATTACCTTTTCATGTCTTTTAAGAAGAATGAGTCGTTTAAACTGCTTATCGCAAGCAATACATTGAAACAGCATCTCATCATTATGACGCAACTGATGAACAGCCAGATCGGCTTTAGAAAAAAATTTACTGAAATTAAAACAGATAATGACATTTTATACCTAACATTGATATCAGTTATGTCTGTGTGTGTCGTGTTACTCAAAGTGCATGTCATATTATTAATAAAGTTAAATTAATTAAATCCCTATTAATATTATATTATAATAACTCTGTCTGTTTGTTATGCTTTTACGAAAAAAGTATTGGACCGAATTGGCTGAAATTCGGTATATTCGATAAATACGGAGAAGACCAGACTATTCATCCCGGATAATGGGATAAATTTATGTAAAGGTTAACCCATAAAGTAGGATAGGTTTTGTTTCTCTTTGTGATTTGCAATTCTGGTCATTTTTGTCATTTGTGTAGTTTACGAACAGACAGAAGAGGGATAGACAAATAAAACTAGAACGGGTTGAAATAGGGGACGGAAGTTTGTATGGGAGATAAATAATTTCTCAAGTTTATAGATATAAAAAATTATCATCTATAGAAAGATGTGATTGTAACTCGATGTGTCTGTCTGTTAAAGCTTTCATGGAAAAGCTACTAGAAGTATAAAATGAAGTGAATCTTCTGAGGACAAAGAGTACTAGCCTAAAAGTTTAATAAAATGTAACTTGTATCAACGCCTACTCTTTTTCAATATATAAAATGTATAAGCAAATAGCAAATAAGTTAATAATAAACATAGTATATATAAAAACGTAATAGATATAATAAATGTAATAGAAATAGTATATATAGCCTTACGTAAGTTATTGAAAAGATTAAAGATAATAAAGAGAAAAAAATAAATAAAAAACAAAAAAAGCAAAAAAATAAAATATGCAAAAAATACAAAATAAATAAAATAATAGTACTCAATAAAAAAAAGATTGGACAAATCCTGTCGTCCGGTAGGAGGGGATAAAAAAAACGCCTAATCATTAGACAAGAGGTACGCTCTAGAGCTAGGGTTAACACGGGTATTATTATGTTTTGTGCTCTTCAATGAGATAGTATAACGAGTGTTGTATCTGGTTTTGGGGAAAAATAATGTTATAATACTGGACACGTTTTACATTAATTGAAATGCAGAATCTGCTGTGAAATTGGGTATTTGACTGTCAAATCAACTGAGACACTTTTTATCAATGCAAAAAATGTCATAGCCTCCTTGATTTTGTATAAGTATACTGGCTTAGACATCACAATTTTAACGAGTCAAATAGCTAATTAATTAATTATTACAGTTTAAACTGTAATTAAAATTATTTCTATACTAATACTGTTGAAAGTAAAATGATAACAAAACATTTTGAAGCCTGCTCTTTTATATGAATACTATTTTGGAATTTATGTAATACGTTTCCAATACCCAATTGTCATTTATTCCGAAATCCACATCTGCTTTCATCAAAAAGTGACTATAAGTATCAATTGATTAATAATTTAAGTAGTAAAATTATTTTCAAGCTTAGACATAACAATTATTCAATGATTTATCTTATTGAATTTTTTATTGTTATCATCGTAGGGTCAAAAATTAATTTGGCAAAATATATCTATGTCAGTCAATCGCCGTCCAATGCTGGACTTTGGCCTTCTAAGTTTGCGTCACATATCCTGCTCCTCTGCTTTTCGGGGCCAGCTTTTACCAGCGATCTTGCGCAATTTATCTTTAATGGTATGGACCATTAATAATTATTATAATCATTTAAGTGGATATTTTTTATAGAAATTCTAGAACATTATTATTAATTATGAAGATAAAAAAAGAATACAAAAAATAAAAGGTAGTTTTAGTTGTTGTTGTGGGAATAGAATACTCTGTCGTTACACGATACGGACAATTCAATGCACGACGCGTTGTGTATAATTATATACCTAATATTATTATCTTTGTTGTTTTCCTTAAAGCCAGTTAAAATCACGTATTTATTGGAAAAATTTAAAAGTGTAAAAGGAGTAATTTGTTCAACGAGAATAAGAAGTAAATATTAGTGAGCAATGGAACAATCAAAAACAACATTTATAAGGTATGTCGGTAATTTCACTACAGTGTTAAATATCTTTTGTTTTATAAACTTTTAATACTGTTATATATTATATGTCTAATGACTAATGAATACTTGATACAGGCTAAATCCATAACTCACAGCCATATTTAAAATAAGAAAATTTGAATTGACGAAGAACCTCTACTAATTTTTAGTTTTTTTTTTTTTTTATTACAGGAGTTCAGCAGACAGGCAGACGGCCCACTTGATGGAAAGCGGTTACCATCGCCTATGGACATTTGCAACACCAAAGGTGCTACAAAATTGCTGCTGCTCTCTTAAATGAGACTGGAACCTGGTCACTAATGCCGGAATACAACACAAGGTTGTTATGGCGGCATACTCTAGACCAGGGGTGGTCGCCATCCAGTCGAGCAAATACCCTACCACCTGGCTGTGGGTCGTTTAGTCGCCTCTTACGACAGGCCGCCAGGCCGCAGGAAATTGTATTCTTTCTCCGTTCCTGCACGAATACAAGGAGAGGCTGCCTACTACTCATCATAACCGATTTTACTCAGATTTATAGCATACGCAGGGCTTGGCTAGAAATGAAAGTACCAAAATTGGGAACGCCAGATGGCCAAGCGTATAGAAATTAGAATTTTGATGCGGCTCTGGCAACATAAATACCATTTATTTTAGCATTTGAAACTTCAGGGAAAAAGACGAAATCGTGACTTTTTTTTAAAACTAATCTGTGGATGCGGTTTTATAGGGAGTTTCCGGTACTATACGATAATAAACAAAACAGGGTACAACATGAATTAATCTAGAGTTCTTCGAGTTTAAAAACTGGCATGCAGGGAAAAAGTAGCATAGCATTCCTAAAAAGTCCAGGGAAAAAACAGGTTTGTCAGTGACATAATGTCACTTTTCCCTATTAAATCTGAATTAAGATAATTTTTAATTGTTTTATGGTTGAAGCCTTTTTGATTTTAAAGTGATTCAACTTATATTTTTGTTTCATTGTGAAACTTATGGGTTTCCGAAGCACAATGTTCCAAACTTAAAAATGCGATATCTCAAAATGAATGTTGCTTGACAAGTTCGTCTTTCCCCCTGGGGTCTTTATTTAGTCTAAAGCGATGATTGGCGTAGTGGCAAGAGCTCGGACTCGTAATCCGATGGCCGCAGGTTGAATTCCCGCGTGGAGACCTTTTTTTTGTATTTTTCGCCATTTCATACAGTTAGGATTTGGCCCTCAAGACCCCCTTGAAAAGTTCACACTGTATAGTAGTATTTTTAAAACACTAAGTCACATGGATTTTTGTTTAAATTACATCAATTAATATGTACATATAAAATTCAATGACCCTTATCTATATGTATAACAAATCAGATTTTCAAACTGTTTTGTCGGGTACGAACCGACAAAATTAGCAACCAAGAGCATAAGAGATGAAAAATGTAACTTACTCGTCACAATTGTCGCAGCTCACCGTCCTCTCTCTATGCTTTTGCATTTTGTGAAGTTCGAGCAGTTGTTGCAGTGGATATGTGCAGTCGCACTCGTCACACGACCAGCATCTGGTTGTGACAACCCCACCGCGATGGCCCCGCCCATACGCCATGTGTATTTCGTCCGAATCTGCACAACTCACTCACTAACAAGTGTCCTGTACACCTTCGTCTAACTGTCTATCAGTTGACTAAGATATTTAAAAGGAAAAGGTAAACCGTGCTAAAACTGGCATGCATCTCAATTGATAATAGGTAATACACAACCATTTAAAGGGCAGTTCTCTCCACAAATGCCGAATTTCTATATTTTACTTATCCATTAATTTGCCTTACTACAGGTTAAAATTTGGTATAAACTTGAATATGAAATGTCTTGAATGTTCTAAATTTACTAAGAATGATAATAAGGCACAAGAATGGACCGTAATATACATATACAAATATGTATGTATGTATGTGTGTGTGTGTATATATATATATATATATATATATATATATATATATACCGAGTCTTGCCATAAATATTATAACAATTTTTTTTCTATTAAATAACATTTATAATTTTTGTTAAGTTGTTTAAGTTTTTACAGTGTGTTAGTTTAATACATAAATATAAAACAATTTAAAATATAAAAAGCTTATTCGAAGTGGTCTGCTTGGCTGCCATACAGTCCTTTAATCGTTGAGGCCACTTATTAATAGAAGCACGCACTCTTTCTATGGGTAAATTCTTCACTGCCAGTCGTATGGATTGTTTTAGGGACTCCAAATTATCATGGCGTTTATAGCAAGCCGTACTCTCTAAAAACTGACCATAAATCATAATCCAGCGGATGAAGGTCGGGACTAGACGACGGCCAGTCTTCAGCTCTGATGAAGTCCGAAACGTTCGTTTCCAACCAAGACTGCGTGGACCGAGCTTTACGACCCGGCGCCGAGTCTTGCTGGAAGGACTATTCTTGGTTATAACATGGTGTTGTTAAGGGGCTTAACTATCTTCCCAAGAATGGTATCTTGATACACTTATGCCGATGTTTTGATACCTTATTCACAAAAATATGGCTCAGTCACTCCTTCATAGCTAACACCCCACCAAACCATCACTGAAGACGGATAATGCCCACGTTGCAGTCTGTCGACTAATTGAGAAGCATCCTTAGAGCTTTGAGCATAAATACGGTCATTTTGTTTGTTAAAATGTTGCTCAATTGTAAAAAAATTCTCATCCGTAAACAAAATTTTTCTATGATCTCCCTTTGCATACCGCTTCAGTAGTTGTTTCGATTTTACCACCATATTCTTTTTTAAATTATGAGTTAAGAAATGACCAGTACGTCTCTTATAGGCTGCAAGTCCTGAGTCATCTTTTAAAATACGCGATATGGTTCTAGGTGATATTTTCATCTCCCGAGATAAAATGTTTTGCTTTTGGACAGGATTTCTTCGAATTCTTTCCCTTACTGCTTTGACCAACTTTTTCATACGAATGCTATGTGGACGGCCAGATCTTTTTCTGTCACAAACAGAGGAGGTCTCATTCTACCTATTAATAGCCCGGTACACAAACATTTGACTAATAGCAAGCGTATGGAGTTTTAAAAATTGCATTTGGCTCCATACTTTGTATAATACAATCATAGCGATTCGGTTCTCTTTATAGCCCCATTCCATTTTAATATCGCAAAATGTTGTAAAATGTATTGGCGCCAAAATGAGAAAACACAATGAACAATCATATAAAAATGACAGAAGAAGAATTCCAAATTCAAATGTAATATTATGTTTCTTTTTAATTGTAACAGTATTTATGGCCAGACTAAGTATATATATATATATATATATATATACATAATATATACACTTGGCATAAGGCAATGACTATATGGCAGGTGAACTTTGTAACAGGTTCAAAATTATTTATTTTCTTCAGTATGTAAACCAATTAAGTTTTAAATAATATTTTACAATGTTACTTAAAATACTTCCATTAACTAGTTTATTTTACGAGATTACATGGCATTTGTTTCCAATAGGATAAAAATTATGTAATTGGAATGCATATTATTACCACAATGATAACGTAAATAAAAAACAAGCACATCTTTTATCATAATGTGAATTATATTAAAAAAAAACAAAATAGTAATAATAATTAATTAAAAAATAAATGCTTACCTTCACAACACACACATCAAGGGTCTCTTTAAGAGAAATGCAAAGTAACTAGCAACCAATCTACAGAAAATGAAAACATGCTTTTACATTTAATAATTATTCAAAACAATATTTGCACAAAGCTATGAACACACGCAATCAACAGAATTTGATATTTTATAATAAGAAACATAATAATTAATTGTATGTTTACCTTTTCTATTTCTTGTTGCTTTTGTTTTGTCATCCTCATCAGTAGCAGGTACTAACTTAATAGAAGTTCCTTTCAAACCTTCATCAGATCCATCTCCTAGCTAAAATAATATGATAACTAATTTACTTTATTCATCAAGTCTACCACTAAAAAGTGCAACTCATGGCCAGAATATGTATTTCTATGCCTAAGGCCTCGGTGTCTTAAAGTATCATGTGAATCTATTGCATATGTATAATCTGTTGTGGTTGACTTTTCATCCCTTGGAAATGATTTTCCCTGCTGTCACAAAATTTAATTATTATTTATTTAGGTTTATGGCTTGGCAGCTAAGCCTTTAAGCCAGATCTTAGTATAGTTTCTTAATTTTCTTAAGCCTATGTATAACTCAGCTGAGCTGTAGGTTATCAACTGACGCCATCCAACAGAGTTCTTGTGACAACATGAAAGGCCACATTTGACTATACAGTTCACATATCTCACAAAAACAAATAATTACTACTCAATAACTATCAATCCTACAACTACTGTTCATTTTAGAGTACATACATACATACACAATATAACTTCACGCCAGTTCCCTTGCGGGGTAGGCATGACAGAGCGCCATTTAGGCTTATTTTTACACACCTCACTTGCTTCTTTGACATTCATTACTCTTGTCATGCACGCTCGTCTGTTCTTAAGGCTCCTGACATTTTAGAGTAATTTTACATATTTCTAGAAAATAAAACTGCACAGCACAATATCTCCTTTCAGTTTCCGCCAAAAATTCTTCAAAAAATTTAAAAACTATGTGAACCATAGATAATACATCTGACTCATGTCCCAACTTCTTTTACAGCCATTGTTAAATTGAGCTAAATATTTACTATCATCAGTGACAGAAAAATACAAGTTGGTAGAAAGACACAGAAAAAGAAATTAACTTGACGTTTGTTTCATGTGACGTACTAAATGACTTCATCAGATTTAGATATGGGTTTAACGCCTGATTTCATTAGAGAAGTAATAGTTTGTTTAACTAATCAGTTTTTATTTATTTTTCTCATATTCGAAATGAAAAGCAGTGTTAACCTCGGGTGAAAGGACATTCAGGCACTAGAACTATTAACACTCTCGCTATGCTCATCTGCCAAACCATCTCAAGCCTAAATAGGTCATCTTCACTTCTCGTGTAACAATCTACTATTGATCACAATTTTAAATAACAGTTACGTTAAAAACATCCAATTCCAGGTCTGGATTCTACTTCTCTAAATTCTTCCCTCATCTGGTCTCCAGTATCCCTAAAATGGTAATATTGTCATACATCATTATTCTACTACCAGGAAGACCAGAGCATTGAGTCAAGTATGAAATATGTAAAATCGAGGAAGGAGAATACTAACCTCGTAAAAAATGTAATTTGCAAGTTTTGCAACACATTCTTGGCACCATCAGTTTTTCTGAAATCTGCTGTTTTTATAGAAAAGCTTTACTAAAACTTGCATCAATGTCTTATTATTTAAAACATTTTTTTTAATCTTAAGTCAATCATAAATTGGTAGGATTATGATTTATGACTGACTGAAGTTTATAAAAATATGTTATAAATAATAAAACATTGATTAAAATGTTCTTGTATAACAGACTCTGGAAAGACTGATTGCGCCCACTGTGTCACAAGTCACTTTTTTATTGAGCGAGTTTGTTTTGTTACACCTGAGTATTCTTATTGCACGGTTAAACTTTGGGCTCTAGTTAATTTTTATGTTTTAAAACTTTTTGTACCTTAATGTCGATTAAATTTTCTTCATCTTCACTGTCAGTTCCATCATGTGTAGTGACTTGTACAGTAGCACCACCCTCCACAGTCTCCATTAGAGAAAATTCTGAAGATCGTTTAGATTTTATAGGATACAACTGTGAAATAACAAAATAATAATTATGCTTTATATTAGAATTTTGCTTGAGGCTCTGCTTGTGGAAAATATGCTGTTTATTGCGGAAAGTTCAAGCTCATTATCTTCAAGTTCCACTTCCACAATAAAAAAAACCCAAAAAACTTTGTATTTTAATATATCTTAACTGCAGAAATACACACTTTAAAAAAAGTTGTATAATTTGGTTTTTCATTTTTACTCTGTTTGAAACATTTTAAATAGAAAGAAGTTGAAATGAGAGCTTTGAGAAGTATATGTAAGGGTAATGTGGATATGATAAGAAACAGTGAAATAAAGGAACATTGTGGATTGAAAGATGATATAGTGACAAGAGTTGAAAAAGGTATGTTAAGGTGATTTGTTTTGTGATTTTGCTTCGTTCATTATCTATATGTTGACAATGAATGAAAGCAGATTCACAAAACAAGTATATGACAGCAATGTGACTGGTAGACGACATACTCACCACAATCAAATTGAAAATCTTCTAAAGAAAGGTTAGGTACAAAGCACTTTCAATGAGCATGTATGTATGACAAGATTAATGAAAGGTGATGAAGTGAAGTGTTTTTTAAGATCATAGAAGATGGAGATCCATTATCTCTACCTACCCAAATGGGAAATGGGTGTGACAATTTGTATGTATAAAACATTTTACTATAGCAGTGTAAACAGAAAAAATTAAATTACTACAAAAAACAAATTCTTAAAATAACTTTAATATTAATAAGTATCCACAAATGATTCCCACCAGTTATCCTACTTAGAGAATTAATCTGCAAAATGGTGATGAAACACAATGGAATCAAATGAAATATAGAGTTAACCCCTTTAAAATAGTTTATATGATAATTAATATAATTTTCTTTTATACTCCATGCAGGAACGGAGAATGAATCCAAATTCCTGCGGCTGGGTGGCCTGTTATAAAAGGCGCGAAAACAATTCACAGCCAAGGCCCGTCTTGATGTTTACCACCCTGGCCTAGAGTATGGCACCATAACAAACTTGAGTTGTGTTGCAGCATTAGTGGCCAGGTTCCAGTCTCCCTTTAGAGAGTGGCAGCACATTAGTATCACTTTTGTTATGAATGTCCATAGGTGATCATAACCACTTACCATCAGGTGGGCCGCCTGCACATCTGTTGAAGTCATGCAAAAAAACTAGTTTTCATTTTCAACTAATCACTTGGTTTCAGCACAACATACTAGAAAATAGTTCTTCTTATAATAAATACAGATAACTGACACAAGGTATAGTCCACGCTAAACTCTATCGACTCTCTTAATTAGAAACAGATAATTTCTTTTATAAAAAATCAAGTAAGTATTGTGAAATATTCTGCATCAAACTTAAAATCTCCTTCATTCTACATGGACATGGTTTATAATTATTTCTCTAAAGTTACCTAATATAATTCTTCAAATATTTCTATCAATTACCTCGGTGAGTACTGCTGGCCATTGAATAGTATCTAATGCTGTACCTTTCTGGACAAACTGTAATATGTTTTCATCAGCTTGACGGCACATCTGTTTAAATTCATATGTGACATCCATAAAAAATTTACAGCGTTGACATATGTATGTTGGCATTTTGTCAGATGGAAATACCTGTGTTAAAATATAAATAATTATTTTATTTTAATAATCAAAACTACATACTTATTGCTTAAATAAATTTGTAAAAATAAACAGTATTTGTTACGTTAGGTGGCGCTATGCGAGTTTGATGGCGTAATTTGCAAGAATTTAGGAGAAAATAGATCGGAAATTTAATACAATTAATCTAAATGGGAATTATTTGTTAATAAGCATTTATTATTATTTATAGAGTGGGGGGTGTATTTGACGAAAACCATTTTAGAAGTAGATGGCGATAATTTTAACGCGAGATATATTGAAAAATGGAAATCCGTAACATTAATACTATTTACTTACTTCAATGGACATAGAAGATAAAATCTTCAATGGTAATGAAACAGTATTTTTCGGCGCCCGTTTTCTTTCGTATAGGGTTGTTAGAGTATCATCTTGTGATAAACAAAAACGACAAAGTTTTAAAACACTTAGGGATTCTTTTCTTGTTTCCATTTTTACTTGTTTATAACACAATTTAAAATTTCCACACCGTTAAACTATTATTCCATAATTATTTTATAACCTCTTATATTCATTAAACAATTTTCATACTTCACCCAACACAACGATTTTTTAGTTTTTGCTTCGAGCTGCGACACAGCTACAACAGCGCCACAATATGAAAGGACGCCGACTTACAGCGTTCCATGTGGTGATAAGGTGCAACTCAAAACACTAGCGCCAAAGAATACGTAAAAAGCTTGCTACTACACAATAGATGCCACTGCTACGTAAGCATACATAATATGTGATGCTAATTGTAATTTGTAATTGAAATATTTGTTCAGCCGTGTTGCCGTGACAAGTTATAATGTGGAATCAATCAATATAATTCTTTTAGGCCAGATTGCTTAAATTATACAGGATTAATGGGCAGCTCTTCATATTTCATATGAATAATCTAACTAATTTCGGTTATAATAGTAATTGCGTGGAGTAGAATTCTAATTTCCAAGACGATCAAGTGCTCGCATGTAGCTTTAAAAGCCACTCTAGGCTACGATTGATAATAAACTCTGAAAAGATTCGAAAATTCCGCAATTCTACATAATTAGATCGGTTCCGAGATAATTTTCTCTTGTAATTATTTTAGACTAGCTCTGTCAAACATTGAAAATGTAAGTTTCTAATTTCTATTAAAATTTAGACTTAAACAGTGTATCAGAACCATGGAATAATAATCTCAATGAAATACATTCCCACAGATGATATATTTATATGTACCTAAAAGAACGATTAATCGACGTTACAGTTTATTAACAATTTAGGAGTAATAGCACTTTAAAAAAGTTCGCATATTGTTTTTTTAATTGGTGAATTTTCAAAGATATTAATTAGATCTTTATTTTTTTGATGAGTTACTTTGGTTATGTATCAGGGCAACCGATCATTTTGATACGGATCTGGCTTCCAACAGCAGCTACTATAAGTAGTTACTAGTTTCAGTTTTTGGCAATGGCTTAAATGACGGCCTGTAAACCTGGAGGCCAGCAGTACCGAAAAGTTATAAATTGTTATAGCAACATAAATATTATACAGTGATTACTTTGTAAAAATGTAATTCAGATATCTATTTAACGCATAATATACTCTTAGCTACGCCTTTGCTTTCAGGCGCTTGTATACATTTTGTGGAGTGAAAGGCTGTGTGTGCTTTACGAGACATTTATAAGCAGCATTGACATGATTAATTTTTTCATCCTAATGTAAAATTTTTAATCATAATATTTCCTTAAGATTGTGAAATTAAATTAAATGCAATAAACTTGGTTCCCAATTAAAATCTATAGATGGTTTTTTTTTCAAAATTTATATACATATATATTATTAATGATGTCTTTTTTGGGTAATTTGAAAGTTTAAAATCTACTTGCGACACATTTTCCGATTGTCGCTTCAAATTAGATATTATATACATATTTTATTTAAATATATGGAAATATATTTAATCCTGATAGGTATACTAAGTAACAGGAATTAATATATTTATACCCCACGAAATACTAAATTCACAAATGTATTCTTATGAAAACTGGATATATCCCTATTAATATTATAAATGCGAAAGTAACTCTGTCTGTCTGTCTGTTCCGTTTTCACGTAAAAACTACTGGACCGATTTGGCTGAAACTCAGTATATATATATATTTTCGATGCCGAGAATGAACATAGGATATTTTTTATCCCGAAAAATGGGATAACTTCCGGGATAAAAATATATTTGTCTTTTTGTTTGTTATCCTTTTATGGAAAGACTATTGGACCGATTTGGCTGAAACTCGGTACATATATAATTTGAATACCGACAGTGCCCAAGGGATACTTTTTATCCCGGATAATGGGATAAATTTTGGGATAGATTTATGTAAAGTTTATCCCGGAAACTAGGATATGTTTTTATTTGTGGTTTGCCATTTTCGTCATTTTGTTTATTTTGGTCAATTTGGTAGTTTGGTAGTTTTGTTTGGCAGTTTTGGTAGTAGTGGTAGTTTTGCTATTTTCGGTAGTTTATGCGGGTAGTTTTGGTAGTTTCGGTTGTTTTGGTAGTTGTGGTAGTTTTGGTAGTTGTGGTAGTTTTGGTAGTTGTGGTAGTTTTGGTTTGTAGATTTGGTAGTTTCGGTAGTTGTGATAGTTGTGGTAGTTTTGGTAGTTGTGGTAGTTTTGGTTTGTAGGTTTGGTAGTTATGGTAGTTTTGGTTGGTAGATTCGGTTATTTTGGTAGTTGTGGTAGTTTTGATAGTTGTGGTAGTTTTGGTTTTTAGATTTGGTAGTATTGGTTGATCAATTTGGTATATTCGGTTGTTTTGATAGTTGCGGTAGTTTTATAGTTGTGGCAGTTTTGGTAGTTGTGGTAGTTTTGGTAGTTGTGGTAGTTTTGGTAGTTGTGGTAGTTTTGGTAGTTGTGGTAGTTTTGTTAGTTGTGGTGGTTTTGGTAGTTGTGGTAGTTTTGATTGGTAGATTTGGTAATTGTGGTAGTTTAGGTAGTTGTGGTAGTTTTGGTTGGTGGATTTGGTAGTTTTGGTTGGTAGATTTGGTAGTTTCGGCAGTTTTAGTACGTTTGGTAGTTTTGGTCGTTTGTGTAGTTTACACAATATTTAGTTATATAAATAAAACTAGAACGGGTTGAAATAGGGTATTAAAGTTTGTATGGGGGACCAATCATTTATTAAGTTTATAGATATAAAAAATCATAATCTTTAAAAAAATGCTTTCACTCGATCTGTCTGTCTGAATACCGAAAATGGACATAGATACTATTCATTCCGGTAGATGGGATAGTTTGCGATATAAAATGAAGTAAATCTTCCGAGGGCAAATAGCACCAACATAAAAGTACTATACAATATATCCTGTATTAACGCCTGCTCTTAAAACAAGAGGTACGCACTAGAGTTTGACGCGCGGCGGAGCCGCGGGGTAAACTCTAGTCTATTATATGATATTGGAAATCTTTGGTACAGAAAAATCTGGGAGAAAGGATATGTTATGTTAAAATCTCATCCTCCTGCCACGGGAACGCTCACTGATTTCGGGTATTGACATTAGGATTTGCAGTTTTTTCAATCAACCAATATAGACGGAGTCGTTATAATATAATTTATGCATTTTTTGTACTTTTTACACGATAAACAACGTTCTCTTGATAAGAATTGATAACAGCCGCTTCAATATTTTACTATCAAGAAATTAAAAAGATATTCAATCAATATTATATATTAATGCGTGTAGAATAATTGCCTCTCTACAGAAAAGTCGTCAATTATGTAGTTTTTGCAGTGAAATATATTTATTCTTTGATAATGGTTTCAAGTCATAAGATGAAATTAAAAAAATGGAAACATAAATTGAAATTAAATAAGTAAGTAATTCGTAAATATGCATAGCATTATTGTTGTTTTTTATGGATTCAAGTTGGCGGTCTGAATTTCAGAAAAAGAAATGAACCTATAGGTTTTATATATTATATCTTACTACGTATTCATTTGCCTTACTGGCTATAAACATTGAAATGAATTGTTTGACTTTAAACTTTTGAAACGGTTGAAACGTTGTGGTGGTCACTTATTGAAACAAAGTTTTTATTGTTTTTGTTTTCAATAGATTACCTACATTTCAAGATTAGCAATGTAGCACTTGATTTTCAATGAAGTTCTTTTAATGACTTTTTTTAATAATAGTGATTTTTATCAAGATATTAAATAAAAATATCGCCTCTACGGACTTTGGGCGTTCGTATTAGGTGAAAGTTAGCAGACGGTATACATACATTTGCTCAAGACAGTAGCTATGTGTAAGGCCCAGTTCCTATATCTTACTCGCAGTTCATTTGCCTTACTATCGGTTAAAATTTGACATAAGCTCCATACACGTAATGTCAAAATTCAACCGTTTGTAGGGCAAGTGAATGAATAGTAAGATATAGAAACCAGCCATCAATCCACAACTGTGTGTGAGCTGCGTTTCAATTTACGATTCAAATACTTGTTTAGGGTTGCGAACAGACTCACCGATCAGCTCACTTTATCACAGACTAGCTGACTCGTGCCCACTTCACTGGGCGCTACTCGGGATAAGCCCAACATATAATTGTCTATGTGAAAAACACTCCTTTCTCAAGTTAATGTCCACCAGAGACAATGTTTGATTGGGACTTATTTATTGTTTAGTCAGCGCACGCCGATAAATCAACCCTTTTATTCTCGGAATTGAATTTATTTCACATTAAAAAGTTAAAAATATTATTAATCATAACCAAATACCTATATGTCTAGCCTATATCACTCTAGAATAATGTCGCTTTGTAATGTTGAAAGAATTTTGAAAATCGGTTCAATAGTTCAAAAAATCTTTTCCCACGAACAAACTCTGAAACTTTACTTCTATTTAATATTAGGAAGTAGATACAGATCAGCTCGCATTTCAAGGAATATAAATTCATTCGCTGCTGTCATATACCTTCTGCAGACTCACTAGGTTTTCAAATTAAACCTATAAATTGATTTAAAATATTTTCAACATATTTTTTGATGAGTTAGTGCCTATAGATATTTTGATATTTAATATATACCTTGATTTTTGTAAGTAAATCGTGATTTTTGAAATTATCCCAATGCATCTGAAATATTCTACGCAATTCCGTAAGCTGAGCCATGAGCTGCATTGAGCTGCAGCTCATGTTCCTGCAATTTGTATATTTGAAACGGTTTAGAGTTGAGAATTTACAAGACATGCATCTGATCATGTATGCAATCTTTTCTTTCATCAGCTGCACTTCCACGTAATCTGTGGTGTAAAGGGTTGGCCAACCTAGTTCACTAGAACGTAGACGCCCCGTTTCGATCTCGGTCTGAGTCCGGTCCCAGAGTTGTTTGTTGTATATAAGCTGATATTAGACGAATCAATGAAATTGAATCAATTTGGTTGAAATTCATAGAAGCGAAAGGAGACAACGGTATTCAATGACAATGAATGATTCAACTTTATTTTTACTTGAGATTTTACTTTTGGGATCACTTTGGTTGATTCATCCAAATTTAAATACAAAATTGATTCTTTTACTATCGGTCTACTTATGTTCTAAACAATAAAACGTATAAAAATGAGAGATATATGATTTGTGGCGCTATATAGGTTCTTAAGAATTAGCCGCTTTTAGAGTTTACTGGACCATTGTCATTTCTAGTATGTTCTTTGATGTCGTCACTACAATATAGGCATTTACTTGTGTCAAATAATTATTCATTTAAAGTAATGTAAATGATTTCGCAACAAATAGACTATGTATATGTATTTAAAAGTGATTTGCATGTTACTTTATACTTGTACTATGTTTAAAAGAATAAATATAAACTAACTGTGCTCATTGTTTCGTTCGCGCGGGACTGGACTTTATATTGATACTTTGTGAACCCGACAAGATATCAAAATGAAACATACATAGGTGAATCAAAAAGTCCTTAGACGTATATATATATATATATATATATATATATATATATATATATATATATATATATATATATATATATATATATATATACCTAGTCCAGCCATAAGTTCTGTTACAAATGAAAATGCATTTTTTTTAAATGAAGTAATGTAATATTATTAAAATGTATACATTTATTAGTTTCAGCAAAAAAAAAAATATTCTAATAAAACTACGTTTTAACGGTTTTAAGTGCGGTAATTTATTTGATTTTGGTTTTACCGACGTTTCGAATTACCGCGCTAGAAACTGTTAAAACGTAGTTTTATTATGTATACAAGTCGCGAAAACTTAAGAAAAAATATTTTATTCGAAATGGCCACCTTTGGCTTTTATACAGGCCTTTAATCTGGTTGACCACGAATCTATGGATTTACGCACTGTTTCCGAGGGAAATTTCACCACTGCTTGCTCCAAAGATTTTTTAAGAGACTTAATGTCGTTTAGAGCAGGCCATGTGCTCTAAAACTGACCATAATTTGAGGTTGAGGTCTGGGCTAGATGAGAGCCAGTCTTCAGCTCTTATAAATTCCGGAACGTTGGTTTCAAGCCAGGCTTGGGTAGTTCGTGCTTTTTGACCAGGTACAGAGTCCTGCTGGAAAGTCCACGGTATATTTTTAAAAACTTTATTGCTGAGAGGTTTCACAAGATGATCCAAGACAGTATCTTGATAAACTTTGGTTGAAGTTCACAAAAATGTAGTTTTGTGACTCCTTGATAAGACACGCCCCACCAAACCATCATTGAGGTGAGATGATGACCAAGTTGTACCTTTACGACCACTTGAGCAGCTTCTTTAGAACTGTGAGCGTACACTTTATCATTTTGCTTATTGTAGTGTTCTTCAGTCGTGAAAATATTTTTGGTTGCGCCGAGGAACATCTCCTTGTAAATTCTTCCTCCCCATCCTCGCCATCAAGAAAAGAGTAAACTTTTAAAAGAAGAATGCGCAGAATAGGAGACATTAAGTGGATTGTCACTGTTGTCACCGCACTATATATATAAAAATACGTATAAAAGATTGTTGGAACATTAAATAAAGAAATAAATTGTTATAACCAAATTTAATTAACAAAGATAATCCTAGTGAGTGTGTGAACCCCCGGGGGACGAGCGCAGTGTGGCGGCGGACGGGTGGCGAGGTGAGTCCTTCCTTGCTTCTTTCTCCACGTCCCTTTGCCTTCTCCCGGCCATCGCACCGCGCCCGCAATTTTCATCGGTAAAGAGGATATTTCTGTGTCTTTCACCTGCGTATCAGAAGGCGTTTTGATCGATCCACTCTCTTTAATTGTAAAGATTGATTTAGGGCATGTTCTGTAGGTATATCGACGAAAAGCACCGAGCTTCAGGTCTTGTTTTATAATACGCGACAGAGTCCTAGCAGGAATCTTCATTTCTTTGAGATATAACATGTCTAGAGAGAGCATTGCTAACAAACAACATCGCCAAAAACGGCATCAAAATACATGCACAAATGAGTTCATAACACATTTTAGCACATGCAGTAATTTTAATTTGCAATAAAATGCCTGTACAGATATTAGTACATATTTATAAGTCTGTTAATTACCAATACTAATGTAATAATTCTAAAAAAACTATTCATAATGGCAAATTATTTTTGTGTTACACATCATGTTCACGAAGGCTATTAAATGACTATTTATAACCCAAAGATTATCCTGCGCTAAAAGTCAGTGAATTCATTTGTAATAGTAGACTTGGCATGATTCGATAGGCTTATATTGGGTAGTAGGCTTCATGTGTAATCCAAAGTTTATATCAGTAGTAGGAACTACGGGGTAGGTACACGGGATAGTTTAATGCAGGGACTTAAGAGCAAATAAACCACTTGAAAAGGGCTATTATAATAATAAAAATATTCATGCAGGGAGTGGCGATTCACCGTCTGCCCATTTTTCCATGTTCCCTGAACATTGCGACGGGCAGACGCCATAGTCCCCATATTCCCTGACCCCTAGTACCACTAGCAGTTCACCCCAATAGTCCGGTACTTTTTGTCCTCATTTCCCACAATAGTCCTACGCTGGCCGGGGCTTGTCTTTGGGTGCATTGTTATATGGTGTAGACAGGAATAATCGCCGGTCAAAGTCACGCCACATTTAGATTAAATTTGTCAAAGGGTCTCTACGTGTTGGCCTTTCTATGGCCCCACGCAAGCCCTCCAAATGTCCGGGCCATTTTTATGGCCCGTGGTCTCGAAAGACATACAAATATAAAATATTCATATCCAAAAGTTTTTATTCAAACTAGTTCAGTTTGATTATTTTATGAACTAAAATTTGTTTTTTATCATATTAATATATTAAATTATTTCTTTATTAGGAATTAATGGAGATGCAGCTAACAGAATATAGACAAAATTAATATCTTAATTATGACAATAAAGAGTTATCTATAATATTACTAGCGGCCCGGCGCAGATTCACCCGCGGTCTGTACCGCTCCCGTGGTATAAAGCGTCATGTTATATACCCTATGACACTCCCTGTTAACGTAGCTTTCCAACAGTAAAAGAATTTTTAAAATCGGTTTAGTAGATCCCGAGATTATTCCCTACAACGTCACAAACTTACAAACTTTACCTCTTTATAATATTAGTACAGATAACTCCGACCGAAGCATCTGCTTTAAAAGATATTCAGTTGTTTTTACATCCTCTTTGACGATATTTGCAGCACGCATTCTGTCAATTCTATGTCAAACGTCATAAGGTTACATTAAAAAGTTTATACTGTCCAAAGCGCTAAGGTTAGATTAGAAATAATTTTATATGGTGGTTAAGTATTCTTAAATTTTCTAATTACCCTTCACACAACTTACATCTTATCTATACTAGTTTAAGAAAACCGGATACACAAACATTACATGTCTGTTTTCTATAGATTTTTTCAATTTTTCATATTTCATAAATAAAGAAAATTGTAACAAAAGTCCCCAAATTTTGGAAAATAAGTCACACTTCTCAACTGACAACATCAATCAATTCAATAACCTTGAAAATGTCGAAATTAAATTTCACGTTTTTACAAAGAAATTATGAGAAAAATGTTAAATTTTCCGATTAAATGACACTTATCCTTATCCTTTCCCGTTTTAAAATAGTTCCGAGTTAATAGCGCAGGTCGGCATAATGTTTTTTTTTGCGAGAGCTCTAACCAGTAAAGTAATCGAAACGACACTAACAGGCGTGGGAAGCCACTGAAGCCAGTGCACCAATTTTGGTGCACTTGTTTTGGGCCGTTTTTGTGCAATTGATGCGTGATCTAGACGTTTATATGATCTAAGGCTGGAGGAAGGAAGGAAGACTCCATACCCACTTTGTGCAAGGCGATCACTGCAATCCTATTTTCTTTAACACCCCATTCCATATTGTAATTTGATAATGAACACGAAAAAATATGTGAAATGGCGCAAAATCGAAAGAAGTTTTTAAAATAATATACGTGTTCCAAATTCAAAATAATTAAAAAGTTGAAAAAAAGAAAAGTTTTTATGTAACAGTATTTATAACCAGACTAGTTATATATATATATATATATATATATATATATATATATATATATATATATATATATATATATATATATATATATATATAACCTTTTTCGAGAAGTTCGATATCCAAATTAGTGAATGTCAATTACACAATGTTTATGCCAACTACCACTTGTCTTTGTCAGATTGTTCGCACGTAACATATTGTTTTGTGCAACGAGTTGCTAAAAAAATTATGAATAAAAGTGAGTTATGTGCGGTCATAAAATAACTCAGTTTGAAAAATTGTCTACGAAACAATTTTTTTCGGACATTCAGCAGACATTAGGGGATGATGCTGTACCTTATTTTACGGTTGCGTACTGGACTGGGTGGCTGAATTTAAAAGAGGTAGATCAAGCTGTAAAGATGACCCGCGTTCTGGGCGGCCTTCAGAATTTCTGGCCGACAGAAGAATAATTATAAAACATATAGCTGAGATCCTAAAGATATCTTTTGGTAGCCCGTAGCGTTAAATCTATTTTATTTGATTCACTGGGGTTCAAATAAGTGTCGGCAAGATGGGTGCCACAAATGTTAGCCGACAAAAACAAAAAGCGACGTTTGGAAATTTTAAGCGTAATCTCGAAATGTTCCAGCGTAATTCGCATAATTTTTGCCGTCGCCTTGTCACTATGGATGAAACGTGGATCCACCGTTTCGATCCTAAAACTAAGAGACAAAGCATGTCTTGGAAAGGACCATCCTCCCCATCCATTAAGAAATTTCAAGTTGCTTTTACCGCTGGCAAAGTTATGGCCTCAGTGATTTGCAATAGTCAAGAAATCCTTTTTATTGATTACATGCCAAAAGGCCAAACGATTACTGGACCCTATTATGCAAAATTAATTCCGAAATTGCGTAAAGCAATTAAAGAAAAAAATGTCGTAGATCAACCTCTTTGACCACCCACCATATTCTCCGGATTTAGCCCCAAGTGATTTTCACTTAATCCCAAATTAAAAGAGGAAATTCGAGAAACTAAATTTCACGATAATAACGCGGTTATGGCTGCCGTAGAGGAGTCTTTCGAGACTCAATAAAAACATTTTTTTTGCAAAGAATATGGCAATTAGAAACGCGTTATTCTTAACGCATTGGAGGGATATTATGTAGAAAAATAAAATATTTTTGTTTAAATTTTTGCGTTTTTACTATTGATTCCTAGAACTTTTTGATTCACCCTCGTAGGTACTCGAAAATTTGAGGTAATATTTTAGAATCTGTTTTGATCCCTAAAATTTTCAATAAAATCTGTTGGCCAATTTCGGAACCTTTCGATATAAGGTTTAAGAAACTAACTAAAAATCCTAGGTAAGTAATGTAATGTAGTAAGTAATTTATGACTGAGCGCCATATGTACCTATTTGGTTTTAATTTAAATTTTATCATTTATTTTGAAATCACAGACAGACACTTTAGTTTTATTAGTATAGATTATAGACATTATCAAAGGATATAATAATATAATTTTTCATAAGATAGGTACAAGGTCTTCATTTATTATCTTTGTGTTTAACAAAAATGAGATAAGGATTACAAAATTTATCTAACAACGAGACAGTTGCAACATGCGGGTAAAAATACGTGATAATATCAGATCAATTATATTGCCATGCTGTTTCGAAATGCGTTAGTCATTAATATACGTAAACACTTTATTACTCATTGACAATATTAATGGTTTCGTCTTGTTTGTCAAGCAATATTAACAATTGAATTTTAGTTATCGCCTGTATTCACAGTTCTTATTTAACTGATATACCTAAATGAAAAGAAATAAGTAGGTGACTGTCGTTGTTTGACGGCTGAATGAATTATAATGATTTAAATAATATATCGAATGACTAATTAATTAATTGGTTATACCTATATGTTGTGTTGTTTTATTGTACACTGTCAGAGCTCGGTTTCTTATCATGTGTTATAAAATAGATTTGTTTCTTGTTTATCAAAGTTTTCTCAACGGTTCCTTAAATTCTAAGAACGAGTCTACTCCTGTTTACGTCTCGACACCACCTGGAATTCCGAATTCTGAAAAGAATGTTGACGCTTTGGAAACCAATGAACAGGTAACGAAAGCAATAAATTATACAACTAGATAGATAACAACTTATTTTTCAATCATTATTTTTATAGAGGGTTTAATCAATTAGATTATCTCAACCTCGAATATAATCACGAACAAATTATCTATTTGAAATGATTATTATATTAGATATAATAACAATTTTGGTTTCCTTCCTTTCACTCTCAAATGAGTAGATGCCAAAAGAATTCAAACAAAATTTGTAGGTAGGTATAGATTTATGGCCTTATTCATATTGAGTAAGAGTAAGTCTACTCTTGCTCAATATGAATAAGAGCGTTAATTAATACTTTTAACTTGAATTCTATATTATTTTAAGATCTCCAAAGACCAGAGAACTGATTGGAATCTTGTTGGTGAACTACGTGTTCGAATTTTGGAAGCGAGAGGTTTAAATAGTAAAAGAAATATATACTGCACTCTAGGGCTTGATGATGTGAAAATACAGAGTTCTTACGCAATTTGTAAATCAAAAGTTTGGTGGGACAAGGAGTATCATCAGTTGTAAGTTTCTTTTTACCTTAATTTTTACTGACTACAAAAAAGGTGGAAATACTAATTCGTCTGTATGTCAGTGACAGGGATCATTATGAATCTAAAATCTAGAAACCCACTCAAAACACACAAACAAATTCATCAAAATAGTCCACGCGTTTAGGAGTTCAGTACCAAACACGTACAGAAGAATTATATTTAAAGACTAGGATATACCCGCAGGAAATGTAGCGCAGATTTTAAGCCTAAGAGTTTTCTGTTGATCAGCAGAAACTGCAACGAAATCGGCCCTATAGTTTTTACATGAATTCCGAACAAACAGACAAAAAAAAATGCATTGTGTTCTTCTTTCTTGTTTATATAGACTATTCTATTTGTTTTTTTTAATAGCTTCAATGTACAGATTCGGCATGTTTAGAATTGTATAATATTACTAGAGGTTATCCCACGGTTGGGCCCCGGATCAAACTCTAGTGCGTGCCTCATGTTTAAACAGCAGGCATTAATACTGGATACATTGTATTAAATTTTTATGTTAGTGCTATTTGTCCCCGGAAGATTTACTTCATTTTATATCGCAAACTATCCCATCTCCCGGGATGAAAAGTATTTATGTCCATTTTATTTTCCAAGGGTTAAAAGACAGACAGATCGAGTTACTGCATTTTTTATAGATGATAATTTTTTATAACTTTAAACTTGAGAAATGATTGGTCTCCCATACAAACTTTCATCATCTATTTTAAACCGTTCTAGTTTTATTTATTTATCCCCTGCCCCCTTATATCTGTAAACTACATATATGACCAAACTGACCAAAATGACCAAATTGACCAAAATTACCAAAATTACCAAATTGACCAAAATTGACCAAAATGGCTAAAATGATCAAGATGACTAAAAAGATCAAAATAGCCAAAATAGCAAATCACAAACCTATCCTACTTTCTGGGATAATCTTTACATAAATCTATCCCATTATCCAGGATATCAAGTATCCCTTGTCCATCTTCGAAATTAAAATTACATATATACCAAATTTCAGCCAAATCGGTCCAGTACTTTTTTCGTAAAAGCATAACAAACAAAGAGAAAAAATATTTTTATCCCGAAAACTATCGCATTTTTCGGGATAAAAAATATCCTATGTTCATCCTCGGCATCGAAAATACTGTAGAGTCTCACTAATCCAGCAGTTCAGTAGTCCGGTACATCAATAATCCGGCGCCCTTCGCTCACGTTTCCTACTCACGTTCCGCACTTGACGCACTGGCATCAGTATAACTTAAAAAAATATTACAATAGCACATACATATTTACCTGTTATTTTCAAGTTGAAAATAATGTAGCTAAATATGTGAAGTATACGGCAACATGCTTTATTTAATGTACATATTATTATTTTTTCTATACAATCCAATAATCCGGCACCCCCCTCGTTTTTATTAGTGCCGGATTAGTAATTAGTATATACCTATATATTTATTTATATTGCAGGAGTTCAGCAGACAGGCAGACGGCCCACTTGATGGGAAGCGGTTACCATCGCCTATGCAACACCAAATGTGCTACAAATGCGCTGCTGCTCTCTTTGGGGAGACTGGAACCTGGTCACTAATGCCGGAACACAACTCAATGTTGTTATGGCGACATACTTTAAACCAGGGGTGGTAGCCATTCAGTCGGGCAAATGCCCTACCACCTGGCTGTAGTATATATATATATATATATATATATATATATATATATATATATATATATATATATATATATATATATATATATATATATATATATATATATATATATACTAGAGTTTACCACGCGGCTCCGCCGCGCGTCAAACTCTAGTGCGTACCTCTTGTTTTAAGAGCAGACGTTAATACAGGATATATTGTATTGTATTTTTATGTTGGTGCTATTTGCCCTCGGAAGATTTACTTCATTTTATATCGCAAACTATCCCATCTACCGGGATGAATAGTATCTATGTCCATTTGCGGTATTCAGACAGACAGATCGAGTGAAAGTCGCATTTTTTTAAAGATTATGACTTTTTATATCTATAAACTTGATAAATAATTGGTCCCCCATACAAACTTTAATACCCCATTTCAACCCGTTCTAGTTTTATTTATATAACTAAATATTGTGTAAACAACACAAACGACCAAAACTACCAAACCTACTAAAACTGCCGAAACTACTAAATCCACCAACCAAAACTACCACAACTACCCAAACTACCACAATTACCAAATCTACCAATCAAAACTACCAGAACTACCAAAACCACCACAACTAACAAAACTACCACAACTACCAAAACTACCACAACTACCAAAACTACCACAACTACCAAAACTACCACAACTACTAAAACTACCACAACTACCAAAACTACCACCACTAACAAAACTACCACCACTACCAAAACTACCACAACTACTAAAACTACCACAACTACCAAATCTACCAACCAAAACTACCATAACTACCAAACCTACAAACCAAAACTACCACAACTACCGAAACTACCAAATCTACAAACCAAAACTACCACAACTACCAAAACTACCACAACTACCAAACCTACCACAACTACCAAAAGAACCGAATATACCAAATCGACCAACCAAAACTACCAAATCTACAAACCAAAACTACCACAACTACCAAAATAACCGAATCTACCAAATCTACTAACCAAAACTACCATAACTATAAACCAAAACTACCACAACTACCAACACTACCACAACTACCAAAACAACCGAAACTACCAAAACTGCCAAACAAAACTACCAAAATTACCTAAACGACCAAATTGACCAAAATAAACAAAATGACGAAAATGGCAAACCACAAATAAAAAACCTATCCTAGTTTCCGGGATAAACTTTACATTAATCTATCCCAAAATCTATCGCAGTATCCAGGATGAAAAGTATCCCTTGGCCACCCTCGGTATTCAAATTACATATGTACCGAGTATCAGCCAAATCGGTCCAATAGTCTTTCCATAAAAGGATAACAAACAAAGAGACAAATATACTTATATCCCGGAAACTATCCCATTTTCCGGGATAAAAAGTATCCTATGTTCATTCTCGGCATCGAAAATATATATATACTGAGTTTCAGCCAAATCGGTCCAGTAGTTTTTACGTGAAAACGGAACAGACAGACATACAGACAGACATCGTTACTTTCGCATTTATAATATTAATAGGGATAGATAGATAGAAATATACGTGCCGTTATAACATCGTTCTTTATGAACTACTTTTAAAAATTGTTCTTAAACATGAATTAGTTTTTGTTTTAGAAGAATTCAAATTATAAAGTGTCTTTTTGAACTATACTCTTCTATTTGCGAATATCCACAAGACTAGACAGAGTTAAATCAAAACCGACATTTTTATAATATAAAAAACTATCATCTTCTTTGATTTTGTAAAAACAAGATTCCACCAAAATACGTGTCCAGCACATCATTTGTAAGTATAAACATTTTCACATTTGTACACATACTGGATTTTTTCGCAGGAACATTTACGATGTTACATCTACTTTGGAACTCCAAGTTTTTGGTGCTGGTATTATCACTGATGGATTATTAGGACAAGTATCCATCCCTTTACTAAGGATAAGAAATGGTAAAGCGCGCTGGTATGGCTTGAAAGACTCATCTAAGAAAAATTACGCTAGGGGAAGCAGCCCGAGGATTCAGTTAGAAATGTCGTTGGTTTGGAGTCCTGTTCGTATGGAATTAATTATCTAGAATAATTTATTATGTTGTTTTATCACTTGTTTTGTCAAACTAAAATTTTATTTGCAGCCAAAAGCATCTTTGAAATTGTTTCGACCCAAAGCAATAAATAGAGCTAAGGCAGGAATGTCAAATATAGCTCTTGTGCACAAAAATATTGAGTTTATAAAAGATAGCTTTTTGGTAATTCAAGAAATAAACGAATTGTTCAAGTAAGTTACATTGTACGTGTATCGATTTTAACAGTCGCTGGTATGTTTGTTAAAAAAATTCTTGTAAAATAGGAATTGATCTTCCTAGCATCATTTCCAGATAGAAAGTAATGACTCGGATTATGCAAGTATTCATTTAGAAAACACTACACCAATAGATAAATATTATTCATTTATTTTCGAAATATTCTAAAAATTTAAATAGACATGACAAAACAAATATATATAAAAATACATAACATTTTCCTTTTCTTTAATTGACCAGGTATTATTCATCTAATTTTTTTGGTAATATAGAGGAGTTATTATTTTTCAGGAGCCTTTTTGAGTGGAATAATGTAGAGTTATCATTTATAGCACTACTTATTTGGCTACTGTTTTGGTATTATTTCCAGCTTTGGACAGCGCCACTATTTTTGCTTCTACCCTTTTTATATTTTTGGATATTTGATCGAACACAACGTAAGTATTTTTATATCATACTAGAATATGCCCGCGCCTCTATACACGCTTGATGTGAAATTCCTGTGGGATTCCCGGGACACAAAGTACAAAGCATTTCAGTCAAATCGGTCAAATAGTTTTTCCCTAAAAGCATAACAAACAGAGAGAAATATATTTTTATCCCGGAAACTATCCCATTTTTGGATAAAGAGTATTTTACTATCCGTGCAGGAACGGAGAAAGAATACAATTTCTTGCGGCCGGGCGGCCTGTCATCAGAGGCGACAAAACAACCCACAGCCAGGTGGTAGGGTATTTACTCGACTGGATGGCGACCACCCCTGGTCTAGAGTATGCCGCTATAACAACCTTGTGTTGCGTTCCGGCATTAGTGACCAGGTTCCAGAGAGCAGCAGCACGGTTGTAGCACGTTTGGTGTTGCAAATGTCCATAGGCGATAGTAACCGCTTTCTATCAAGTGGGCCGTCTGTCTGTCTGCTGAACTTCTGCAACAACAAAAAAAATCCTATTTTATCCTCGGCATTTAAATGATCTACATATATAATGAGTTTCAGCCAAATCGGTCCAGTAGTTTTTCCATGAAAGCATAACAGACAGACCGACACAGTTACTTTCGCATTTATAATATTAATAAGGATGAGGATATAATAATATTAAGTGCATGCAGTTTTTAAGTTTTATTGGCATATTGTTGGCACATTTAAAATAGTAACAGCTTCGAAATTATTGTGCAATAATTATAATTATCAATCACAATGCTTAACTAGTATTAATTACAATTAATATTAATTGTATTGGTTATATTAGGTTATGCTTAGTTAAATATGAAAAACATCTAAAAATAAACGTAGGATGTTTCAACTGGCGTGTATATTTTTTTAAGACGTGTGGAGAGCTGATTTTCGGGAGAGGTTGGGTTGTGAAATGTCTCGAGAATAAAGGTAAAAATTATTGTACAAAATATTGTGTAATAAAGGTCATATGATCATATCATGAAGTTCCTACGAAGCCTACGTTCTGGGAATGTCCCTTGCGATACAATACAACAGTTCATAGGAAACGAGCCTCCCACTGCTTAGGTAATAAAAAACCTCGATCGTAAACGGTTTTATTTTCCAAACCCACATTAATCTGGAGACAGAACGGTATAGGGACAATGATTCATAGAGATTAGTTTAATTATATAACATAACATTTTAATTAATGTTGTATTTAAATTGTTTTGTTATTAATGTTTCAGAGGAATTTTCTGTGATGAGAAAATATTGTAGTGTGAACGAATCATCAGAGACGACTGGTGAAATAACTGATTCGAAAGGCTTGGTCTATTTCACCTCGGGCTTACTAGAAACGGCTTCGTACATAACAGAAGCAACGGAATATATTGCATCCGCAGCAGAAAGGTTCTACAAGTAAGTAAAATAATTTTAGTACTCTAAATATAGTTTTTTTTTTTACAACTTGAATACATAAATCATTATCCTAATGAACGATGTCTTAGATTATCTTGTTTTTCAAGAACATGCTTTATACAGCACAGGGGTGCGAATTTATATTATGTCGCTAGAGTTCTTCTTGTGGTATATTTGTTGCAACTTTATCAATTCACATAAAATATCCTATTTAGGCAACATATTTATGAACAGTAATAATGGTTAAAATGTGATACGAGTAATGTACGGAATTATTTTTAGACAGCAAATCGCAGAGAATTTCCTACAAGCTCTAGAACGGTGTATATATAATACATTAGGAAGTAGATTTACTTTTAACTTTATATGACCTTAAATAAATGTTTTTCATCATAACATAGTTTTAATTTTTTGTGTATAATTTTCAGCTTAGCCAGTTTCAAGGTACCTTTCTTAAGTTACTTCACAATGATGTTACTGGTTGTTATGTCTATAGCGTTTTACTGCGTCCCTTTTAACTATCTAATGATGTCATTAGGTGAGCACCTTTGAATATCTTTAAGTTATAATCGTGAAATATCACTTAAGTATTTCAACTATACTACTTACTGCAGTGAGTAGTAGTGGAAAAGTGGTTGTATTATGCGGATATTAGACGAATCAATAATCAATCAAATTGAATCAATTTGGTTGAAAGGCACAGATATGAAAGGACAACGGTATTCAATGTCGTTGAGTGATTAAAGTTTACGTTTATGTGGGTCTACTACGTTTTGGCCGCGACTTCGTCCATGCTCGACGGGTAACGTAGATTGTATTTTGCCAGTATTTAAACTCAAAGGGAAAATACTGAATGAATAATGAATTCTGAAGATTCCCGTAAGTATTCTTACTAAAGGCATACATAACTAAATCTGTTCTACTAAAGACGTCTAATAAACAGAAACTGTCATGTCAAGCAAGTCTTAATATCACGTGGTTTTGCAGTTAGGAAATCTCGGGAAATATAGAGTACCGGATTATATTGTTTTAGTATTAATTGGATCCAAATCCGCTAATTTTTATGTGTACTATCCGCTTTAAAACAGTCCCGTGAAAATTCCCGAGATATAAAGTAACGTATCTCTTGGAAAAGTACTTAAGCTATCGTTCTAGTGAAATCGTATCGAATTTAGCTAATATTTATGCAATAACTAAGTTATACCATTCCTGGGAAAATTTCCGCGGGATTCTCAGGACACAAAATATCACAGCTTTAAAAAAGAATGTAAGCTATCGTTTTAGTGGAAACTATGTCGTAATAGGCTAATTTTTATGCACCCAAATAACTTCAAACCGCTCCCGGGAAAATTCCTGCGGGTTTCCCAGGATAAAAAGTATCACACATTTTATTACATAAAATTTGCTATCGACCAGTGAAAAAATCTCATTTTTTTAATCTGGCTATTTTAAATCATTCCCAGAAAAATTCCCGCGGGACTCCTAGGATAAAAAGTAGCGCAGATTTGAAGTCTAAGAATTTGCTATCAATTACCGAAAACCGCATCAAAATCAGCCTCGTAGTTTTTACGTGAATCCCGAACAAACAGACTAATCGACAAACAGACAAAAAATCTAAAAAAAAAACTGTAGCGTGTTCTCCGTCGTTTATATAGTCTAGTCCAGTTTTTTTAAATAACCACAATGTACAGACATGGTATATTTAAAATGTTATTATATCATAGAATTGCTTTATTTATCCAATTTGAAAGACAGAAATGATCCGTCTAGTATCGGCTTAATTTGACACTGGCACATCAGTTGTGAATATTTAAATTTTTGGTACCATATTTTTTGTTTTGCTGTCCCTTTTTAAGCGTCGTTTATATTAAGCCCACTTCAAGTCGGGAAGCAGAATATTGTCGAGCAAAGTGTACAGCACGAGTATGTGAATTTATTTTAATATTTGATATTTTTTCACTCTTCTGTTTGCTGCCCTAATATACAAACAGATGTTACGCAGTACCCGTTAAAGATTTTAATAACATATTCTCCGATCATTTTTTTAATAAAAAACGTTACTGCGCTTTTACAACTAGTCTAGATAGGCTCTGAGTGCAATAAAAGAACTATCTGAGAAATCTTGCATATCGAGTTTACCTATTGATTTGTGAAACCTTGGACAAATTGCTAATTTTATTATTTGGGTATTAAAATTATGGAATAGTTTTTTTCGATAAGTTAGTCGAGAAATGTAGACCACATCCGCAAATTTTCCATGAGTATCATAAATAAGGATCGACATACGAGGTCACTATAACAGTGTAACTAGTCATGACCATTTACAGTGAACTCATGACCATTTATATCTTGGAATCGGTTCGCCTCGGATTTACCCGTGCATAAAGCTGTGACCTTATACCTTAATGACGCATGTTTATTTTTTTCTATTCTTAGGAATATACAAATTCACAAGGAAGTATTTGAATCCACAGAGAGTTCTGAACAACGATCTATTGGATTTTATTTCGCATATACCTGATAACGAAATATTGGTAATATATTTGATTAACATAATTTTCTAGCATGTGTAACTTGCGTATTGTCCTTTGTTGTTTGTTAACAAATATTAAATGCTGGACGATATGTGCGTCTTTTGTTAGAAGGTAAAAATGTTGTAATTATAAATCAACCAGAGGTTTCTCTGAAGCTTTCCTTTCGTAAACTTTAAGCCCTTATTTGGTACAAACTATCTCAAGAAAGATTGTATGTTTATCTTACTTATCAAATATAATATATAGTTATAACCGATTTCAATAATAATTGTGTAATTTCCGATATCGTGAAGAACGTACAAATAAAGAACCAAGTAAAGGCACTTTTACATTAATAAAATTATTATATAAATTAATTGTAAGTCAAGTCTTTTAGAGATACAGTTATCTACACGTTTTTGAAAGGAGATGAAGACATTTCTACGGTTTTCTGTGTTTATATCAAATATGAGTTTTATTTATATTTTCAGAAAGAATGGAAGGAGTTGAAGGTTCCGGAGGCAGATGTTGAGGTGCAATCTGAAAGTCCAATGAAAAAATTACAATAAAGATGGATAAATAAAATTTACTTCGTCGTTTCATAGTCAATATAAAAAATGTGATATTTTACCTTATTTAATAATACAGATTATCCGTTCGTCAAAATTTTTCCGAGATAAAGAACATCCCATGTTTTATTATTGTTTTATTTCACTCGTGTGAGGTTAGGATTACTCGGCTTTCAACTTCTTACTTCTTGGAAACAATTCACTTTCAAATATTAAATATGTCCCATGTACATCTATTTTCAGCATTATGTACATCTTAATAAAATTGGTTCAGCGTGAATAGTTCCTTTTGCATTTATAGAAAATTTTCAATCGGGTTTTCTTTAATCGATTTGAAATTGACATTAAATTTAATAAAATACACTTATTTTCGTTTTATTTCATCATGATTTTAAATATGGAATAGTTATAAGATGAATAATTGTATTTGTATTACATACCTTGTAGAGGCATGGTCGATACGCAATACCTTTTTTAATTGACTGAATATTCACTCAAGTATGATTCACAACTGTCTTTGATTTCTGTCTTTCGATTTGGATGAATCAACCAAAGTAATCCATTAGACACAAATTTGAATATTGATATCATTGAATACAGTCGGGTACTTTCAGTTCCGTGACTTCAATGAAGTTGATTCAATTTGGCTGACCGTCTAATATCAGCAGTTTTTATAGTTCAAGTAAATTAATTCACATATTTTATATTCACAAAATAAAACACACTAAAATTATTGTTTTTTTTTATTTACATTAAATTAAAAAATGCGTAGCAAATGGCAACAACCTAATTCGCAAACCTTTATTATAATAATCAAACTAATTTTCCATTTTTGTACCAGGGTCGCAATTTTACATGTATATATATAAAATGTTTTTAAATATCAATAATAATAAAAATATCAGATCACCTTAAAAGTTTTGACCCGAGGTTACTGAAGCTAAAAACTTACAATACAATTGATCTTGTGTTAACACGTAATAAAATTCATATTTCTATTTAGTGTTTCATCTTCACATTAAATTTTGCTAAATAGGCTTTTTTATATCGGTTATCACTTTAAAAGGAGGCTTTAATCGCACTTTATTTTATGAAAATGATAGAAAAATCTATACACAGGTATTTCCGTTAAAAATGGTATGTAATTAGTAGATTGTTATTTGTTATAAATAGGACACTTATTCCTGACAATGCATATCATGAATGAACTGGCGCAGTAAAAAATGCACCTCTAAATACTACATGCCAAGAGGACTACATTGTTAAACTGTGACTCTATAGTCGTTTTTGGGATTGATATTGAAAATACCATTAGACTTTCAACCGACATTGAATTAGATTATTTAAAACATGTTTACAATATCAAATGAAGCAAAATTTAAATTTAATTGAAAATAAACTTATTAGATTTTAGAGTCGTTTATAAAATACCTTACGCTAAATTCTGCTTTTCTGGAACCGGTCACGTCATGTTACAAAATCCGGAACTCTTTGTACATTTCTTTGCGATTAATAGAACACAAATGATTTATTATTGATATATTGAAACATTTATTTCTCGAATAAATAAATATAATATAAAGAAATACTTTTTCAGAAGTCCATGAAGTCGAGAGCGCACAGCACAAAGCACTATTTTTTGTAATATTTGAATTGCGGGGTACGGAGGAGTCGATCCTGACAAAAGCACCAACGTGAATGCGAACGTCAAGGAGTAGATGCATATACCTAATACATTGTATACCTATATGAGAACGTTATGTCTCCAATTTCCTTAGATGGGATCTAAGGAAAGTGGAAACATGACATCTCTTCTTGTCACATTTTGAAATTAAGATTGTCAATATATATCTAAAAATTACTTAGTTAATAATATGTTGGCTGGAAGAATATCTTGCCATTTCATCAATCATTTTCATTCGGATCTGTAGTAGATAGATCATGCTCTGTCCTAGTTGACCTTGATAACCTGATATTACAACAATGTTCTAAAGCTATGATATCCATTTTCATCGTAATGCTTTTATTCTTGTCTATCACGTTAATGATAGGCGGAAAAAAACACAGACGCCTATTACATGGACCAATCATTAATTAACGTTTCCTAAGAAACTTCTAATGATATCGGTGGAATTTACGTGTTGTATGTACATTGTACATACTGGTAAAATTTACTTACAACCTATACAGTTATAAATAATAATAACCTACATAATAGTAAATATAGCGAATATCATGAAGGTAATGGTATTAGCGAATTGGATAAAATCTTTATATTATTATGGATATTGCTTATAAAACGTTATTCTATCGATAATTGAAGTTTGTTCATTTAATAAAGTCACCAGCAAGTATACGATTTAAATACTAGTTTTATCGTTTAATATTTAATAGTAATTTTAAGGCATACTATTTGTAATAAGTAAAAAACCCTTGTGGAAGGTTTGATGGCAACATATTACCTATTTTATTATTACTAGAAATATAATTTCACATAAAGTACGTAAACGGATAAGATATCTTGCATGGTACGTACATTATGGTGTTGACTAAATGTTCGTACTAAAAATTTCAATAATTAGATATTTAAATTATGCATTCAATGAGTAGTATTTTGCAGTAAGTGAATATCATTAAACTAATTTAAGAATTATAATTATCATAAATCACAATTATCACATTTGGAACTTATCCAAGAAAAATACAGTTTTAAAGTACAGTATATGCTTTATACAAAGATATGTTATTTGTATCGCTCAGTATTATTCTATACAGTATACAGTTCATCAAAATAAGGCTTATGTATATGTACCATTTTATGAACATTATTATTTCATTGTCGCTATTAGAATTTCGGTTTTTTCGTTTTTTTCTTATTATATTGATTCCGCTCCTTAAAAAACGCACAAATCGCTGGTTCAATCCAATCGTGGCACAAATAAAGTTTTTATTTTGGTTATGTATATGGTGTATTAAAAATATTTTTCCGCATTTCGTAGTACACTCAGTAATAAATAATGTATGACAACTTCCTTCATTATGAAAGCTGTAACGAGCTACATCTCGTATTTTAACATAGTAAGTATATTGACGTGTCAACATTGAATTTATTCAGCGAAATGAAATCTCTTGTTACTACTTTCTCCTTACGTTACCGCCTGATATTTGAATTTGATCTATTGAGGTTACATTCAGGAACTTTAAGCTCTTTCCATTGTTTCTGTAACAAATAAATAAGTTTTAGTTGATAATTTTGTAAAGTAATAGATTATGGATGGGCATACATCCAATTAAACCACTTTTATATTAATAAAATATGTTCTTTTTCGCCGGCTTTAAATGGATAATATTCAGCCCTGCATACTTTACGAAATCCTACGTTTTCAGGATAAAGCGTACCCACTTTTACATGCGGTCTTGAAGGAATTTGATAATAGGATGAACACCTAATAACGGAATGAAATAACTTTTGCTTACCAATGTTTCATCGTCAGGTACTCGTGATATAAAATCTAAAATATCATTATTTGGCACTCTATCTGGATTAAGATACTTTCGCATGAATTTATATATACCTGAAAAAAATTGTACATATTATAATCTAAAAAGATTTATATCCTAAAATCGTATAGCAAATAATAGGTGTAGCATTGTCTAAAATAAGTATTTTATTAAGTGTTGGAAACTAGTGCACCTAACAAAACTAGGTACATTTTAACGATTTTAAACGTAGTATTTTATTTAGAATAATAAAAATAAAAAAAACACCGCGCTTAAACCGTTAAAACGTAGTTATATTATGGCCTAAATTAGTTTTGCTGTACACATTAATAAACAACAATTACGATTTGAACCTGGTGTGAATATCTGAATGCTGTTAGTTTTTCTAAAATATTACTTTTAATTAATGTTGATGCATAATATCGATTATTGTCTTTTACTGTTAAGAACAAAATATTAAAGAACTAGTACTTACCAAGTACCATAAAGAGATAATTGACTGGAATTAAGTAAAATGCTACTGTTAAACATACTAAAGCTGTCATCGCTAAATAACTTAAGTAGGGCACCGTGAAATTAATTAAACTGTGAACAAAAAATAACACATCTTTAAAACATTTTTTATTTGTAAATAGGAAACAAGCTAATGTTATTAAACGACTACTGACATGCATTTATTAGTTTAAAACATTATACTCCAATATTTTATGCCTTATCAAACAACAATTGGCGTAAGTAAGACTGTCGTATCAATCAGGGTTAGGCCACATCACCAGATGACGGCGCGGCACTGGCCTGTGAAGCATGTCAAGCAGCGGCAAGATATATCCATGCAAATGAGCGCCGCTGGGCTGTTGCTGTGGTAATGTGGCCAAGCCTTTAGATTAGTGCATAAAGCATTAAGTCTTATTAATACGCTTTTATTAGCTTCATACGTATGTTAGTATATAACGGAATCTTTCAAGTTAAATTTGATCGACTTCCCGGTTTCCGATTGAGCTGAAATTTTGCACGTATGTGTATATCGCCTGACAATGCAATAATATGGTACCATTGAGCTGATCTGATGATGGAGTCGGAAGGTGGCCATAGGAACTCCTGTACTAAATAAGATAGACCCGTCGTGTTTGGGCTCGTTTTACTTGTCTTGGCTAGCACTCTGCTGCTACATGATATGCAGGATCTCAAAAGCTTGTATTTAAAAACCTTTTTAAAAAAGCTTATTTTTAGATAACGTTCCATTTTATCATAAGAGTGTATTTAGTAATTTTTTCAAAGTTTCCACGCAGAAGGGAATTAAATCACTAAATAATCACTAAAAAAGAAAAAAATAAAAAATAATAGTTTATAAAAATAACTAAAAAAATACGTTTTTATAGAAAATCCAACTAAAAAATAGAAAATAAATTTGAATTAAAAATAGTGTAAGAAAAAATGATTTTATTTAAAAAAAAACGTGGGGTGCGTGGTATCAATAGTTATAAATATTTTATGAACAGATATGAGTAGAAGGGTTATTTTGATAATATCCTGAAAAGCATCCCACGCTTTTTTTACAATAAAATCATTTTTTCTTACACTATTTTTAATTCAAATTTATTAAAATTTATTTTATATTTTTTAGTTGGATTTTCTATAAAAGCGTATTTTTTTAGTTGTTTTTAAATTATTATTTTTTATTTTAACATAAAATCTATTCTAAACAACAATGCAGGATAAAAGCATGAGGTGTATTATATAGACAGAATCCAGCAGTAGAGAGTGTTATACTTAGTACACATTTGAAATCGAACACTGCCTTGGGAAGACGCGACGGGTGTTTGATATATACATATATGACTAATTGACTATGGACATATATGGCTTATATAGTTTTTGTAGAAGATACTCTATTTCACATTTAAACAAGTTACATATGTTAGGCACAACAGTATAAATATTAATGTTATTATATAATAAATATTTTATTGTATACGTTATGAAAGTCTTTCCAGTGGGTGAACAGAAGTCATTGCCAATGCCAAGTAGATATAAAGTGTGTCATAGAATGAATAATTTTCACGGTAAACGTCACTTCACCGTTTATGTACTACTACTAATAGGAGAGCTGGTGAACAACTTAAGTAAGTTAGGTAGGGAACAACTCCTAAATAAGAAAATCGAGGTCTGGCTGAAGGGTAACCTTACCGACTCTTAAACTTGTTTAAACACATTTTTTTTATAAAACAATGTTTTTGAGAAAGTTGAAATTTTTGTATCTGTAAGTTATATATTTAAGGAATTGAAAAATAAAAAAGGTATTTAAAAAGGTGATGTTAGGAGCCTTAAGAACAGACGAGCGTGCATGTCAAGAGTTATGAATGTCAAAGAAGCAAGTGAGGTGTGTAAGAATAAGCCTAAATGGCGCTCTGTTGTTCGTGCCTACCCCGCAAGGGAACTGGCGTGAAGTTATGTATGTATGTATGTATGTATTTAAAAAGATATAATCCCAAAAAGCCAGATCAATTTGGTAGAATTTTTCACCTGCCAAATGATCGAGAAAGAAAGCGTATATCGACTGTACAATAGTTAGCAAAACTTTGAATAATTAATTATTAATCTTAATTTTGAAATTACAGTGAAAATATTTGTCGTATAAAAAAGTCATAAGAGCCTTTTTTGTAGAAAAATAAATTTTCTAAAACTTGTGTTAAATAAATCACTTTTATTATCAGTTCAATTATTTTGCCGTAATATCAAATATTTAAACCATTCGATTCAAAATTAAGCAAAAATCTTGACCTTAGTTATAACAATAATAATGATTTAAAAACGTGAAATTAGTTTTTATTATTGTTATTTGATGTATGTACTCTGCAGACCACGGGTCATAAAAATAGCCCAGACTTTTGGAGGGCTTGCGTGGGGTCATGGGACGGCCAACACATAGAGGCTCTATGACAAATTTAATCTAAATGTGGCATGCCACTGACCGGCGATTGTCACTGTTTACATCATATAAAAATGCACCCAAGGACAAGCCCCAGTAAGTGTAGGACTATTGTAGTGAATGAGACCAAAAGGTACCGGGCTATGTGGATGAACTGCTAGTGGAGTTTCAGATCGAGGACTATGGGGACTATGGCGTCTGCCCGTCGCAATGTTTATGGAACATGGAAAAAATGGGCAGACGTGGACTCGCCACTCACTGCGTGTGCCCATAAAAATACCAAGATTGGCAAGGGGCAACATGGGTGTGAGTGGCTAAGGGGTGTCGAGAGGTGGGCTGCAGGTTCACCAAAGCTAATCCCGACGTTATGCCATTTATTACTTCTACCCCTGGAGCTTGCGTCTTAGCTCTAGTGATATCCACTCCGTGTCGGCTGGCTAAGGCAAGCACGGAGGCGAGGGCCTTGCCTTGGCCCCTGGAGTCAGGTCCGAGGTGTCGCTACTCACCTAAGCCTTCACCACAAAGCCCCCTGCGGTTATTATTATTATTATTTATTTACTCCAAAATTATTACAGAGAACGCACATGGGTATTGTCGGTCGCGTGCAATGGTCTCGCGAGAGTTAATCGCGTCGCAGCAACATTGAGCGAGAGGAACAGTTGATATACGCTCTTTCTTACACCTCAATCTAAGCATAGAGCTGTTCACAAGCACTTATGGATTACATTGTCGATTATCTGGCAGGTGAAAAATTCCACCAAATTGGTCTGGCTTTTTGGGATTATATGTTTTAAGTACCTACATAATACTACTACTACAGTATATTACTTTCAGAAAAGTTCCAGATGCCTCTAGAATATTTCCCGAATTTGTTTAAAAAACCGTTTTGTAAGAGTCTGGTTTACATTTAAACCCGAGTAATTAACCTGACTTTTTTATTTTCAATTCCTTAAATATCTAACTTAAAGATTTAAAATTCCAAAATAATAAATAAAATCCCGTTTAAAAAAAATCAAGGGTTGGTAAGGGGCGGCTACCCTTCAGCCAGACCTCGATTACCTTATTTAGGGCTCTTCCAAGGATTATTATTAACATTTTGACACTGCCTCAAGAACCTACCCCAAAATTATTCACCAGCTCTCGGACCATAAGCACATGCTTATGGAAATAAGGAAGTTTACTTATTTTTGTTATTATAGGACTTCAGTAGATATGCCTAATTATCGTGGAAGGTATTTTAGCATACAATACTTTCATCTCGAGAAATAGGGTTAAAAATTGTAAAAAAATGGGTCAAATTTTAGTTTCTTTTTAATTCATGAGTTCAGAAGACGGCCCACCTGGAAAGCGGTTACCATCGCTTTTGGACATTTGTAACATCAAAGTTGTTACGAATGTGCTGCCGCTCTCTAAAGGGCGACTGGGAACTGGCCACTGATGCCGGAACACAACTGAAGGTTGTTATGGCGGCGTAGGTACTCTATACAAAGGGTGGTAGCCATCAGCCATCCAAACGGGAAAATACCCTACCACCTGGTTGTGGGTTGTTTTATCTTATTGTTTGTGTAGTTTTATTAGAAATTGTATTCTTTCTCCGTTCCTGCACTGATGGAAGTAGTATGAGTACGATCTCTTGATAGGTAATTTAAGATCCATTTTTAAAGCGATGTAACTATCCTGTGTATAGTTACAATTTTAGTTACTTACTTTTTAATTCTTTCGACTAACGACACTATGTAGTCAATGCCGTTTTTAATTGTTAATGTAAAATCTTGCAGGTCATAAATCCGGGTTTTGAGAGTTTTTTCATCCTAAAAATGAATAAATAGAATATTATTAAACAATTTTGTGAAGACTGTTTTTATGGATTTTCTAGAGAACTTCATATAGTAGTAGGTAGGCAAGCAAGGAGGTACCTATTAATTAATAACCAAACAACATAACAACTACTTGTGTATTCATATATTTATAAGCCGCGCGCGGAAGGTTTGCTGATGACTACCCCTCCCACTCCCACCGACCGCGGCCCGCACTCGTCTGGTCAGTACCGCTACTAACGCCAGCAATGCAACGGTACTAACCAGACCAGCGTTACAACGCCAATACGCACGTGTAATGTGTTGCTTTCGCTCCGAATCAATTCATTGTTGTTTTCATAATATTTGCTTAAGTTTTCGCGACTTGTATACGTAATAAAACTACTTTTTAACGGTTTTAAGCGCGGTAATTTATTTGATTTTTATTATTCCGACGTTTCGGCCACTTTTCAGTGGCCGTGATCACAGAAGACAAAGATGTCAAGTGTCAATGAGTATTATTAAACAACACTTGCACACACGTGGAAAGAAAATTGCAATGTTGGCAATGACGGACACTGAGCTTAACAATAGTTCTAATCATCAGAAACAAAGAAGATATAATTATTATAAATATTATCATAAATATTAAATCCAATAAAAAGGTTTTACATAGCTAAACAATCTTCTTGATTTAAAAAAATCAAATAACTGTGATATAAGCTTAGATCATATGACATGTTATATCTCAATGGATATAAGTAATTTTAAAATTTATTGTCAAATACATTTTCTGTGGAATAAGTGACTTACTTTGAAAAGGTAACATGTGCTCGCAGAACGTTAAATTAATCAATTTGAAAACTGGCGGACCTATTCATACCACGACTTTACAAGGGTTCAGTTGTTAGTAAAACTGTCAAGAAGATCTCTAAAATCGTAGATTTTGCAAAATGGTATAGAACAAATAGGAAAGTAGGCAGAGCACTAATCCATAATATACGTGAAGGAAAGCCTAAACAACAGTTGGGTTTATTAATTAGGTACCTAGTAGACAGCAAGAAGAGAACTATTTTTGAAGAATGAACAGATTAGCATTAGATGTATAAGTACTTGTCTTAATATTGATAACGGAAGTTAACACAAGTTATTTTTTATCCTTGAAAAAATCTAATAAGGCATAAGGTACGTATCGTCGTAAAAAAAATGAATTATGTTAATTTTAATTAATAATAATGCAATTTTTTATATTCTATTTTTTCGAACGGCCCGGTACGTCCTCTGTGGCGTGGTGTGTGTTACTGTAGGAGGTCATACTTTATATTGTAAAAACAACATTTATCGGTTTTTTTAGCTGTCAATCTATTAATTAATACTATTCCATTTCTTTATTTTCTCGATGACAGCTCCTGTGGAAACTTGAACGAGCGTCTTTTTTACATTATGTATACATTATTTAATAAAAATATGACGCTTACGCACGTACAAGGTCATAGCAGAGTCGGAGAAACTGATAGATATAGAGCTATCGATAAACGTAACACGATAACAGACCCGATATTTTTTTACAAAGTGTAAGAAACTAAACTATTACCGGATAATTTTGTACAAATTTATTAACTAATATTACATTTCATTACAAGATGTAATTATATTATGTTGATTCTTTATTTATTTATTTTAATCAAAATCTGATGAATCGTCACTGTCACTCGATGAGCTCTCCCCAACATTTATTATAAGTTCCTGTACTTCTATATTACATGAATTTCCCAATCCGACGCTGTAATGTTTTGGGTTCTTTTCACAAATGTTTCCCAGTGTTTGGCGGTTCCTTCCGCACATGCATTTTTTAATAAGTCTAACATCTTGTTTGCCGTAAAAAGGGGATGGGTATTGTTTCGAGTGGCGTGTCCTTTGATTTGTGCCCATATTAGTTCTATAGCATTTTACTGGCAATGATACGGCGGAAGTCTAAGAACCCATTGACCACATTCAACAGCTATTTCGTCGGTAATACATCTTTTAGGTAGGCTTTTTTTCGATTTTAAAATATTCACTAATTGTACTTTTAATAAAGTATTATCCACATTTTCGCCATGACGTTGGAGCCAGTCAATTATCTCTTGTTTTTTATTGGCCTGCGTCGGCATTTTATCAATTTGTCTGGAGTGATATTTAGCGTTGTCCATAATAATTATTGACGGTTCTTCGAGAGATTGCACCATTTCTTTAAATCATCCTTCGTAAATTTCCGCGTTCATTTCCTCGTAGCAGTCCACAGTTTTCTTGTATTTAAAGGTCAGTAAAGCATCTGACACGAATACTTTAGTAGACCGTGCATGGCATATGATAAGGCGTTCACCTTTTCCCATTGGCACTGAACTAGTGGAAGCGGCGGTGTCGTCAGTCCAGTCACATTTGACCAATCTGATGTCTTTTTGGCTTCGATCAAAAATTCGCAGCGACCCATAGCAACGTCGTGACGCTCCATCAATATTTTACGTTTGTATGATTTTTTATAAGAAAATCCAATTTCTTTCAAAACCAAGCTTAATGACGATTTTTGGCCATGGAACAAACCACATTCATGTAAAGAAACAAGTTTTTTAAGTGTTGGAATTTCTTTGCGCAAGTAATAGTCATATATATGACGGGGAATAGCGTCAGCGTCGAAGTTGTCAACCGATGTCACACGACGTGGTTGGCGTTTTTCCTTCGGCGTACTAAGCTTATTTTCCTGCATGCCGCTTGTACTGTAAGCTTCGGTAGTAATTTTTGAAACAGTAGGTCCACTAATTTCTAATGCGACCGCAACACGCTCTCGCACTTGCGACAGTGGTAATAGCGGGCCACCATTTTGATACTTTGCTTCAAAGTAATTACGAACCTTGATCACCAGTTCACTCGCCTGCCTTTTCAGTACAGATCCTTTTGGCATTTTGATATTTGACAGCTGGGCAGCAATTAACATGGAGGAACACAAAGTACACAACGTAACGTATGGATAATGTGAAAAAACTCAGCGAACAGAAATGTAGTGACTATGTAACACGACCGTCTTGTTGCGAGTGACAGATTAAAACAAACACAAAATGGCGGTGGGCCATTGAGTGTTCCCAGCATGAAAAAATATATTTGAATGTTTTTGTTGTATTTGTCTTTATTCAAAACATAATAAATATATGCGATCGATATCATTACTTATTTGGTCACAACACTACAACTATCAAATTAGAACTGTCATCGACAAAATAAAGAAATGGAAATAGTATAACCATTTTCAAATAGTTATCACCATGTATTCTCTATTAACATTTTACAATTGCTTTTGTTTATCGAAAGATATGTTTTCCCATGAGAATTTGACATATAAAATTTAAATGCCATTTTATATTTCAAATAGAGCACAAAATTAAGGAAGCAAAATAAATCTACTTTTTTTTCTGGATGATTTTCTATAGGCTGTATCTTGAAGAAAAATGGTCGTGCAGCAATTTTTTTTTAACTCCAAGTGTTTAGTTTTAGCACGTGAATTTCGATTTTTTTCGTGTAATTTTGAAAAAAAACCACTGACAATAAAAACGATTTGTTTTTTCCTTGTGCTGGGAATTTTTTTCGTGACCTAATCTCTATACGGGCCAGATAAATTGTGTAGCCAGCTTTAATTTCTTTTTTGAAAGATCTCGATAGGAGCACCCCTCGCTGAGATAAATTGTATCAGGCCACTCAGAAAGTATCATGAAAAAAAGTTGTTATGTATGAGAGACTGGCCAGTTATCTATTTTCTTAAATATGATAGATATACATTTTTTGGTAAATTGTTGATCAGTAAATACTAACGAATAGTATTTTCGTTTGCACCCAACTATCCACCTTTTGAGGCAACAGATTCCTTAAGGACCCTACGCACTTGGCTCAAGAAATTTTTGAAAAGACTGACAGCTAAAATTTTAGCTGTCAGTCTTTTTTTCGGTTGTATTAACCTCCTGTCATATTGTGTATGATTTTTACCACAAGTAGAGGCCTGTTATCAGAATTTCTTTAAATATCGTTTCTACTACAATGTGTATGTACTAGACTGTCAACTTTATTAAAACTTTATTATTATTATTATAATAAATAAATAAACCAAAATTAGAAATTTAGACTTACTTTAGTTGTCTCCAAGTCTTCTTCGGAAGACTCATCGTCTGAAGGACATACGCTTGGAATCAAAGCGACAATAGCTGTAAATAAAATACAAGAACAAGGCTAAAAAATATAATAAAGTAGCTGTCCCGGCAGACGTTGTTCTGCCCTGAAGAAATAAAATTTAGAACCCGATTCCAACGCCACCTACCGGGTCCAAATGTAAGCTATCCTATCTTTCAAGTCGGATCAAACTGCACACGGTGTGCAAATTTGATTAAAATCGGTCAAGTAGTTTAGGAGTCCATCGCGGACAAACAACATGACACGTAATTTATATATATTAAGATAAGTAAATATGAGAATTAATTTATTTGTGTTCCTTTCTCATGCCAGTGGATGTTAACGGATTTTTATGAAATTTGGCACACGCTATACAAATCTTGTTAAAATATGGGACATTTAGTAAACAAATGATATTTCCATTTCAGAAACTGCAACGAATTCTTATGGAATATTGAAATTACTTTTTACAGACGAACTTGGGGGAAGGTTTAAATATGTTAATGTAAAACAATATTTTGCAGTATCATAAATATTAATTAAAACATTTTTTTTTCTCCGTCTTTTGCCCGGGCGAACAAGCTATGCCCGAGTCTAATAGTGTTCATTTATTGTTTATATAAGTTTTTAACTATAATTAAAACATATTATAAACAACATCATTAAAGTGCGGTTACATACGTGATGGTTTTTGATATCACATTGGAATAAATACCACAAAATCTGATATTATTTTCAAACCGCAATGTTATATTAAATTACGCACAAAACACAAAAATAATCTTTGTATTAAACATTATACTAAAAATATTGTTTATATTAAGTAGTTTATACTAAAATACGGTTGTTGTAATTCCGAAACTTGGTAGAACAATTTCTTTCAAGAAATTAATTAGTTTATTTATTAAACTTACTTGGGCTTCGCTCGCTTTTTGAATCTCTAGAAAAGGAACTCGGTTTTCGGATAAAAATATTTTATGTTTATCAAAAGTGCGAAGTCAACCAACTTTTGATTGGTTTATTCTCTAAGGCCTGGTTCCTATACCTTACTGACCGTTAATTTGCTTTAGTATCAATTAGAATTTGACATAAACTTCATACAGCTAATGTCAATATTCAACCGATGGTAAGGCAAGTGAATGAATAGTAAGATATAGAAACCGCCATAAGTAGTGAAGAAGCAACAATAAAAAAAATCACATCTTAATACATTTTATATTAGTATCGTCCGAGAACAATATTAAGAATGATAACAGTCCAATAAAAACGTAAGTCTGAAAAGTTCTAACTTTCACAGGTCAGTCTTTTCTAGCTTTAATAAGAGACCCGGTTCACACTTTGCTTGGAGAATCAGCACTACCATCTAGCGTGGCAATGCAGCCAGCCCTTATTGATGTGTTACCCTCTGGCAGTTATTTGGTACATGGCCTATAAGTTCTTTATTAATTTAAATAAGAAGGTTATTATAATATTTCACGTGTTTGTTTATTTGTGAGAATATCTACCTTAAGTATTTAAACGTAAACCGTAATTAAAGGATACAATTAAAAGCTACAAATAAACTAAGTTATAAATAGTACAAGCAATTAGACTGTGCAACAAATCGCTGCCAGATGGGGTATAATTAGAAGGTGTAATGAAATAAAAATAACTTAAAAATAAGTATACATTATAAAGAATGTTAAATTAATACTCGTCCAGCTCCACCCACCGCTGTCACTGAGCAGAATAGTAGAGTACCTAGAAGGTTGACAGCATAGTAATACTACCAGCGAAGTATCACTGGATACAAAAGGTAATTCTTTGAGCGAAGTAGAGTCCAGATCTATAATTAGATTTTACATTCGTTTTTAAATTATAGAACCATAAATGTGTCATTTCCAAGTAAAAAACAGGACAACTAAAATAGTACTTACTTCCGAAAGGGACACTACAGTGGTAGGTACGCTTTCTGTAAATTGCATTTAACGAACGCATTGTTCTCGCAATTAGGCAATGTGTATGTAATCTGCATGTAAGCTGTAAGTGTAGTATATCATAAACTTACTATTATTCCGATGTCCTACCCAGTAATAGATGAACGGTATTATTAATAGTAGAGGTGTCATCCAAATTCGGAAAAAGTACCAAAAGAGAAGCCATGCACCAAGTGCTAACGCAGATTTTTCTCGATTATCCCACTCAAATACATTTCTGAAAGAAATATACATGTACCTTATTAATTTACTAGAAAATATCCGCATGTTCTTCGTTCTTCGATGTAACTAATGGCGGATTCCTATATCTTACCAACCGTTCATACTAGCTACTGTCGAATAAAATTTGACATAAATATATGATACATACAAGTAATGTCAAAATTTAACCGACGGTACGACTAGTGAATGGATAGTAAGATATAGGAACCGGCCATAAATTTTATGAAAATAGTTTCGGCCGTACACATTATCATGCGCGAATAACACTAAAAGTTATAGTTGTTTAATAAATACTATTTTAAAAATTCTGAAATTGTTCTAAGAGAAGAAGGCTTCACAATGTAGTGTCTCATTTTTTGGGTGCTTTAGCCCCGAAACACACACACATTCATTATCACATAAAATAAGCAAATATCACTAAAATTCATCGACGGAGACGAATTATATATATCATTCAAATTGAAATAATAACTAATACAATATATTTGCCATGCTAATTTTTATCTAAAACTAGTAAATATTTATTAGGTAGCAGCTATTTGTGCTATTGTAGGTCGGCCTGAACGGTCGAACTGTGAACAAAAGTTATTGTTTCGTAATATCCCGGTTGCCTATTGTCAATAAAACTTAGTTACACAAGATACTGCATAAAATTGTGTTACTGCTAGTAAATAATTTATTAGGTCAAATGCTAATTAGGCATTATTTCGATATCGTATGCTATTTGAGTACTATTTATTAAACCAGAGTTATATAAAAGAGAAGCAAAATTACTACAGGAACGAATATTATACAGTAATTAATTTTGAATACATCTACCAAAAAGCACAGCTTTGTTAGGACTCGCTGGATTGACAGGGGACTCTGAGAAGTGCCATATCGTGTTTTCGAAAAGTGTATCACAAACACGTCTATGTACAGATTGTGGGATAGTGATCATTTTGTGACATATGAAAACGCATTCGCGAAGTACATACTGACATATATAACAATATTTTAAAATGCTATTCAGTACTTAGCTAGTTTGACCAAGGAGGAAGAATACTAGGGATGCCAATAGCCACTAAAAACTACAGCTTTGAAAACCTTCCAAATCCTACATAACTAGATTGTGGCACATCTCATTATTCTCTCTTCATTCTCTTCTTAAAACTCTCTCTCAATATTCTCTTCTTAAAACATATTTTTTAGATTAAATCCTTATGGGCCTTGCTCAAGTGTAGCTGATATAATAATTATAGTCGGTGTCGGGTCCGCACAAAAAGTAGGATTGGGACCGAAATAAAACTATGATGAAGTTAACAAGCTAACTTACTTTAGATATTCATTTCCTATTTGAATACAATCGAATATGATCTTAATAAATTTTAGATTGTTATAAATTAGAGGTATATTGAATTTGTTGTTAGGCTTTTTCGTATATTTTGTTTCCTTTGGACTCAGAACTCGTAATGATGCTTTAACCTGTAATTACGGAATTAATGTTAGTGACAGGAATTTCTTTTGTGATAGACTGGCTATTTATAATAATTCAGAAGTATTAAATTAATCTCTGACTATTTCAAAGCTTTTAAAATGCAAATAATTATCTTTCGTACTCAATTATAATTAATAGGGTTCATTAAATTTCTTCGAGGCAGCATGATGCTAACACTTGTGGTGTTGTAAATGACCATAGGCGATGATAACTTCTTACAATCTAAAGGGCCGTTAGCCAATTTGTAGATACTTCAGCAATAAAAACATAACAGGGTGGAACAGAATACCCAGAAAGGAGGACTTGCACGAGCTACGAATCCAATGATCACGTATAGAATATCTACTTTGGTCCTGGGAAATAGGCTAATTTTCATGGGACATAAATCTGAAGTGTAGACAAGTGAAAAGCCCTAGTGATAACCACTTCTCGGTTTAAAATAAAATATGTTTTATATATTGATACTTACAGGATTCCAAACCATAGACATTTGTAATAGTATCCTAGGACAGTTTCCCTTAGCGCTATATTTTTTTGATCTATCCTTTAATGCGTACCATTTCTTTTCATCGTTAGTTATTCTTAGTAGTGGTATTGATACTTTCCCAAGAGTTTCCCCAATAAATGATTCATCATAAACTGTAACATCTAATGTAGATGTTACGTCGCTTACAACACTGAAACGTACAAATATTATATAGCTATAATTATTTTTTCGTTTCATAAGTGATTATTTATTAACAGTTTATTATTGAAGTAATTACGAATAATCAAGTATAGGTACTAAGTTCCTTATTAAAATACATACATACATACATACATACATACATAACTTCACGCCAGTTCCCTTGCGGGGTAGGCACGAACAACAGAGTGCCATTTAGGCTTATTCTTACACACCTCACTTGCCTCTTTGACATTCATAACTCTTGTCATGCACACTCGTCTGTTCTTAAGGCTCCTGACATCACCTTCTGCTAGTACACGATCAATTTGATCATGGAAGGTGTATCGTGGCCTTCCACGACTTCTGCATCCATCCACTTTTGCATTGTATATCTGTTTAGTCATTCTTTCATCATGCATTCTTTCCACATGCCCGAACCACCGGAGCATTCCTTTCCTTACCTTCACCCCGACACTCTCTTTCAGACCAACTCTCTTTCTTACTTCGGTATTACGAACGCGGTCCGCGAGCGTCACTCCGCAGATTTTGCGCAGTGCTCGCATCTCGACCGCGTTTACTCTACTTTCATGCTTTATTAAAATAGTTTTGAAGTAAGCCGTATAATAGAAGCCCCAGTCAAATTGTAGATCTGTGACAGACGATTTACGAGTGAGTTCAAAAAGCAACAATTAAACAAACGTATTTTACGTTTGTTTAATTGTTGCTTTTAAATAAATATTCTACTTGTTCACTTTAAACGTATTTCACACTTTTCAAAATAAGACAGTACAGAATATTACTGTAGCCGCGGCGGCCTTTAAATCTGAGATGTAACAAACAAACTGGTAAAGAGTCACAACACCTACGCAGCATACGCAGCGTAGGCGGGTCTTTGCCGTCACGTAAACGTCGACACGGTTTATGGAAATCTACTAGTTTTGAGGTGAATTAATGTCTAATATGTTGCTTCCAACAGGTTTCGGTAGACGAGATAGGATTAAGAGAGCTTGGCTTAACGCCATGAAAGATGACAAGTGTCTAAATGATTTCATAATAAAGCGGACCCCGAATTCCGAAGCAGATACTTGGAACATAAGCGGAATTTATTATCATTAGTTGTTAGGTGAATATGGCAATAGTTTTGGTTTCCAATGCAATCGAAGAACGGAAGGGCAAAACAAAGAATTGATAAATAAGGATTTCTAGTTTAATGCTAAAGGTACCTTATAGATAGATAACACTTTATTGTACACCATTACAGAAAAACTTACGAACTAGTATTAGTCTAGTTGGGTACAAAGGGCGGTCTTATCGCTAAAAAGCGATCTCTTCCAGACAACCCGTGGCAAGAATATTTTGATTAGGAGTGGCGACGGTGGTATACATAATTATTGTACGATTAATTACATTTTAATAACAAATATATAACTATACTATATATACAAATATATACATAAGTTGTATACATATATAAGATATGGTGATAATATGCAATAATGGAGAGGAAAGAGTTTCGACGTGTCGTCGCAACTTGTTACTGCTATTCTATAAATAAATTTATTATTTTTGTTATATATAACTTTAAAGTTATATAATTAGATCAGCATGAGAAACTATTTTTAGAAAAAACAAGTATTCCGCGTTATGACTCATGAAAACGTTTTTATTACTTATTTATCAAACGTTACATCATATACTTACAATTTGTAATTCTTATTCCATATGGGTTCACACGTGCCTCGTACAATATGAGTTTGTACCCTGGAGTTGTCTAGCTCTAATGCACAGTAAGCGTCTGCCTTGCCATTGATACCTAGAGCGCTAAGACCTCGCGCGCCGTGCACTGTCACGGACAACTGCCCAACTTCCTCCCAATCGTTAGTGAGGCGGTACCAAGACTGTAACAAAACAAAATAAAGAATAATTGTTCATCAGCACGATGCACTAACGATAACATTGAATTAGATAGCTTCGAATTACATTTTAATCTGATCTTTATTCCCAGAAAGATGTTGGGATTTTGTCGCGATTGACTGTGTACATAAGTTATTTCAGGGTTGCACGGGATTTCAGATTAGTCAATTTTTATCCTATTACAAATTAATTTGCAATTGCTAGAATATCATTTATATTCCAGCAATTGCAAATTAATTATTGTGTTGAATGATTGTACAAATTGCATTGAGGTATAGAGGTTTATGTGATCTAAGGCAAATTGACAGTATCGCAACGACTTTGACTTTTGTTATTCGTCTAGCGTAGACAAAATTGCGGGCAAATATTAGTGATCGAATATAATGTTACTATACCTATTCGTTGATCAATCAAACAATAAAATTGTAAAACCTGTATCATGAACTCTCGGTGCTTTTAATTACTTTCCTTTGTTCTATTTTGCAATTCATTGCATTTCCTTTATAAATCTTTGACCGTGATACATCCGTTTGTTAAAGAAACTTTATTATTAAGTTTTTGTTCATTGGTAATTACATATGGTTTTTTATCAATAAGTTTTATTTACCTTAACTTACTTGAATGACGCACAACCGCAACCGCAAACGAGAAAGGTTAATTTGTTGACGAACTTTATTATCAGGTGGACAGCAGCTTTGGGTTTCCTCGTACGTCATATTAAAATAAAACAGGTCTAAGTTTTTACATTCTTGTTTCCACGTCCAGTTTATTAAACATACCGGTTCTTAGATTTGCTGTCCAATCGAGGCTCCGAACTTTATCCAGTGACTGTAAACCTACTGCATACTTAATTAATAAAACAGCCCTAGATGGAACTTAGCAATGGCTGATGTTTGGTTAAAGTTTAATATTTTCTCCAACGTTCTTGTATTTATGTTTAATTAACACTTAATCATGATACTGCATATTTAAGTAGGTAAAGAATTGTTTAAAAACTCGTGGACACTTAAAGGAATATTCCTAAACTAAAAACCGAAATTTTGTTGGTTGGTGTATTAATGGAAAAATAATTTATTTGTTTTTATTCACATAATATTAACTTAATTAAAATCATCGACGGCCTTGTGGTTGAGCGGGCTAAGCCTTTGCCGTCTTACCTCACAGCAACGCAGAGGCTCCTGGTTCGATATCTGGTATGGTAACTTTCGGGAACGAATTTTCTCCGCTACCTATTTACTATGGTCTGGGTATTTGGGATTGGCCCCAGAGTAATCCGTTGTATATTACTCATAACACAATGTAACTTGCTTAATTTGGGTATATATACAATACCTAAATTAATCAAAACGTTCTTAGAAGTGCATATATATATAAAACCTTTTCGTGTCAATCACACAATTATTTTTTTATTTGAGCCAGGGGGCAATACATTTCGTACAGTACCGGGTCCTTTGCTGGAGATTAGACCAAAGTAACGAGACTTATCCACTGAAGATGGCGCAGATAACAGAGTCGATTGCCGGCTTGTGCGGAGACTCAGCAAGGTATGTAATATGGGTTACATACTCCACTAAAACCCCCTTCCTCCCATATGCCCCGCGCTCATGGTAGGAAAAGCATGAGACTTAGAACTTAGTTACGCCCACGATAATCCTGCGCATTAGTGCTTGAGAATGGCCCGGGAGAGGCAAACTCACTTCGTCAACAGAGGTTAGTTCCTTGTACGCCAGGTGCTGGAGAACCCCTGTAGCGGAATCACGGGAGAAGATTTTGCGCCTTCGGAGCCCCGACTGACGTCGATACTCGCGAGACGCATGCGCACCTATCTCCCTTTCTCGTTCAGCGACCTGCTTTTGAGACATTATTGCCTCACAGAATTTGGACGCTCCCTCCCAATGATTGTCGCTGTGCAGTATGCTGCAGGTGGTCCAGGCTATGGCCTGGAGTTCAAATCTCTGCGGTGCCCTTGCTGCGCTTTCCACCAGCGTATGGAACGCAGAGTCTTGTGCGCCACATAGGCGGCACTGAGGGGAAGGCAGACATCCCACAATCTGATGCAGATACTTATCGAAGCAACCATGCTCGATAAGTATGTGCATCATCCTGACGGTCAAGGTCCCGCGTTTCCGCGCAACCAATCGCAGCAGGTGTGGGCGCACGGCCTACACTGTGTCAATGCCAGCCGCAGGAGTTTCCTAATCTCTCGACCAAGTTTGGATCATGGACGCGGGTTCCCGCGTCCTCATCGCCTGAGGCTCGGCCTGCAGTACACCAGGTCGCGGGCGAGGGCATCCTATCGGGAGCGACAAACTTTAGCAAGCACGTCCGCCTGGAAAGGCTAGGGCAGATCATCTGCCAAGACTGTCGCCGCCGTCCACGATACTTTACGGTATCCTCGGATGGTCCTCAAAGCCAGGAACCATTGTTATTGTTGTGCTCGGCACAACAAAGTCCTATTGTGGCGATGAAGTGCAACGGACCATACGGGTGAACAGTACAGGGACATACTCCTAAGGATGCCAGAGTAGACTTTCCTAGTCACCGCGCCCGGTCCCCCCCCACGTTGGGGAGAAGCCGGGCAAGGGCGCTTCACACAATATTTATGCTAACTGTCACTTGTTATTGTCAGTTCGTTCGCACGTAACAAATTATTTTGTGCAACGAGTTGCTAAACATGCAAAATTATGGATAAACGTGAGTTAGTGGGGTGAAAAAATATCTAAGCCTGAAAAAAATTTCTACGACAGAACTTTTTTCGGACATTCAGCAGATATTAGGGGATGATACCATACTCTATTTTACGGTTGCGTACTGGGTGTCTGAATTTAAAAGAGGTAGATCTAGCTGTAAAGATGACCCGCGGGTCATTCTGCGCGGCCTTCAACCTCCGTCCGTCTGATTCTAGAAGACAGAAGAATAACTATAAAACATATAATTGAGATCCTAAAGATATCTTTTGGTAGCGTTCAATCCATTTTAATTGATTCATTGGGTTTAAAAAAAGTGTCGGCATGATGGGTGCCACGAATACAACCCGACGCAAACAAAAAGAGACGTTTGGAAATTTCTAAGCGTAATCTCGAAATGTTCCAGCGTGATTCGGATAATTTTTGCTGTCGCCTTGTCACCATGAATAGGAAGTAAAATTAAATTTTAATTTATATGTATTGACCATTTAAAAGTTTTCTCCAGTGGAAGTTATTTTGAATAAAAACTTTTGAATTTGAATTTGGATGAAACGTGGGTCCACCATTTTGACCTTGAAACTAAGAAACAAAGCATGTCTTGGAAACGACCATCAGCTCCATCCATTAAGAAATTTCGAGTGGCTCCTACCGCTGGCAAAGTTATGGCTTCAATGATTTGCGATTGTGTAGAAATCTTTTTTATAGTTTACATGCCAAAACGACAGACGATTACTAGACCCTATTATGCAAAATTAATTCCGAAAGTGCGTGAAGTAATTAAAGAAAAACGTCGTGGAAAACTGTCATTGGACGTGTTGTTTCTTCACGATAACGCTCCCGCTCATCGATCGTAAGTTGCGCTCAACGCAATCCGCTGTGCTGGCTTCAATCTCCGTGACCACCCTCCATATTCTCCAGAATTAGCCCCTAGTGATTTTCACTTATTCCTAGAATTAAAGGAGGAAATTCGTGGAACTAAATTTCACGACAACGAGGCGGTTATGGCTGCCGTAGAGGAGTTTTTCGAGAATCAAGAAAAACGTTTTTTTGGCTAAGAATAAGGAAGTTAGAATCGCGGTATTTTAAATGCATTGCATTAGGGGGAGATTATGTAGAAAAATAAAATATATTTGTTTAAATTTTTGTATTTTTTATTATTGATTCCAAGAACTTTTTGATTCACCCTCGTATGTGTGTTTGTTTGCAGATTATTGCGTACTGTTATGACACTATAACTAGTCGGGCCATAAATACTGTTAAATAAAAACTTTTCTTTTCTCAATTTTTTAATTACTTTGAATTTGGAACACGTATATTATTTTAAAAACTTCTTTCGATTTTGCGCCATTTCACATATTTTTCGTGTTCATTATCAAATTACAATATGGAATGGGGTGTTAAAGAAAATAGGATTGCAGTGATCGCCTTGCACAAAGTGGGTATGGAGTCTTTCTTCCTTCCTCCAGCCTTCTTATTCACTTGAAAAGCTTGGTATCAGCCGTATGTTCGTATATCGTACTATCAACAGATACAACAACACTTCGTCTGTCGAAGACCAGAAAAGATCGGGGCGGCCGCATGCTGTTAGAACTACAAAGGCTGTTAATGCTGTTAAAGCCAGAATTCTTCAAAACCCCATTAGGAAGCAAAAAATCTTATTGCGAGAAATGAAGATTCCCGCTAGGATTCTGTTGCGTATTATAAAACAAGACCTGAAGCTAGGTGCTTATCGTCGATATACAGGACATGTCCTAAATCAATCTTTACAATTAAAGCGAGTGGATCGATCAAAACGCCTTCTGTCGCGATACGCAGGTGAAAGGCACAGAAATATCCTCTTTACCGATGAAAAAATTTTCACGATTGAAAAACACTACAATAAGCAAAATGATAAAGTGTACGCTCACAGTTCTAAAGAAGCTGTTGATGTGATCAGAAAGGTACAACGTGGTCATCATCCTGCGTCAGTGATGGTTTTGTGGGGCGTGTCTTATCCAGGAGTCACAAAACTACATTTTTGTGAAAAAGGAGTGAAAACTTCAGCCAAAGTGTATCAAGATAGAGTCTTGGATCATGTTGTGAAACCTCTCAGCAATACACTTTTTAAAAATATACCGTGGACTTTCCAGCAGGACTCTGCACCTGGTCATAAGGCACGAACTACCCAAGCCTGGCTTGAAAACAACGTTGCGGACTTTATAAGAGCTGAAGACTGGCCCTCATCTAGCCCAGACCTCAACCCTTTAGACTTCAAATTATGGTCAATTTTAGAGGACATGGCCAGCTCTAAACGACACGGCGACATTGAGTCTCCTAAAAAATCTTTGGAGCAAGCAGTGCCGAAATTTCCCTTGGAAACTCCGTAAATCCATAGATTCGTGGCAAAATAGATTAAAGGCCAGTATAAAAGCCAAAGGTGGCCATTTCGAATAGAATATTTATTATTTTTTGCTGACACTTTAATAAATATGTAGATATAAGTTTTAATAAAATTACATTACTTCATAAAAAAATGCATTTTCATTTGTAACATAACTTATGACTGGACTAGGTATTATATGAAACAATTGCTTACGCGTGCAGTTGTACATTGTATAAAAACAATTTAATTTTCTATAATATAGAGAGCATTATTAACCATTGTATAGTTCATACGTGTTTTTAATTAAACTCTTACAGCTAATATTATATTCGTTTTTTTTAAAGGACCCACGGAGCACCATCGTAACAGTATCCATTAAGTGACCCCTATAGTCTTCTAGTCTATAAATAAACAGTGTCCGAGAGAAAATCTAATACACTATTCGTTAGAAAAGTATTTTAGACCGTTATATAAATAGAAAATTACTGACACAGAGGAGATAGAGTTTTGTTTTCCTAAAGTGGCACTGAACCTTAAAAGAAAAGCTTTTGCCTTACCTAAAATAATTAGCACTATAATAGATAAGAATAGAATTTTTAATATTGTTCTGCCATTCGGCACGTTAACATTGGATTTTACGACAATACTATCATGTATTCACACCTCTTTTTATAGAAGTACTAAGGTACCTTTCGAGCAGTATGTTGTAACGCTTATTATAGAACGCAGGTATTTGTCGTTTATTTACTTTAACAAAAACAAAAGGTGGTAGTCATTGAATTTTTAAACGCAGACTGCAAATTAAGATCGAGGAACATAGACGGACGCTTGCACTGCATTGCAAAGTGCATTCTATTGTTGGGACGCGTTGATCGTGTGAAGTTTTGAAATGATAATACTCTACCTTTAAAGATTAAAGAATGAAACTAAGATAGTAGTAAAGAGACTGTAAGAAATGTTTTAAATTTCAATGATCTAAATGTATTTAGGTAAATTGGGATTTAGTAAAGTTGCGTAAAATGTACTCAAAAACTTTGAGAAGGCAATAATTACTTGAATTGTGTTTATAGGATAAATAGGCAGGATGGATTGGTACGTGTAGTATTATTAAAAACCAAAAACAGTTATAGGGTATTAAGTTTAGTAATAAAAGTATCAGTCTTAGCTTTAGCACAAGAACTAAATATATCAAACTAAAAGGAGCAAAGCAACAGAACAAAAACAAAATAAAATAATTTACGCAAATAACTGTGCCATTGAACTTATACACACGATATTAAATATCATAACACAGGAAGAGTATTTCACAAGTGGAAGAGATTATAAAATACACCTTCAAATAATTTTAGCCCGAAGTGTCAATAACTTACTATTTACGGCAGATAGGTAAATGGAACGCGGAAGAATCTTATCGTAGAATTTACTTGGTCAGCAACAAAAAGGAACGATTTATTTAGCTATCTCCCCACACAATATTTTAGTTAAAATACTTACTACCATATTCTACAGTTCTAAACCTGACCTAATGCTAAGAGGGCCTAAAACAAAATTTGAAATTGAATTGAAAATTGGAATAAACCTTGGAAACATGCTTATTTCATACTTACTACTGAAAATATTCAGAAGTGTAGTTTATTTTAAGCTATAGTATTATCTTAGATCCTATATCTTACCGCCGTTCATTTGCCTTACTATCGGTTATTTGCCATAAGCTCCATACAAGTACCTAATATCAAAATTCAACCGATGGTAGGGCAAGTGATTGAATAATAAGATATAGGAACTGGCCATAAAGGAAACCGGTTTGGGAATAGGCAGCCGATCTCGCCGCAGTGGAATAGTTTCTAGTGTATACATTATTAACCACAAAGACGCAAACCACGTGTATACACTACACGAGTTTAAAAAAATGCTTCACTTAAAGCCCCTGTTGCCGTAAAAGGTGAAAAGTATGAACGAACTTTTCCTTGGTAATTACTGATCAATAATTTACCAAAATATAAAAATGCACCTTAACGAGGTTTTTTCTAAATTTTTCTATAGTTATTTTAAGTTAAAAAAAATTACCACATCACCTGCAAATTATTGCCATAAAGCCATTTTACTTCTTCATTTATTATCAAAAGAAGATGAAAAAAATATCGAAATAAAAGTTTTCCCGGGAGTGGATTGTAGTTGCTCGGATGCGTAAAAATTAGCTCATTCTGACACAATTTTCACTAAAACGATAGTTTACATTCTTTTTTAAATGCTGCGGTATTTTGTATCCCAGGAATCTCGCGAGAATTTAAATCAAGGGTGGACGAAGTTGCGGGCATATTAGTATACGTATAAAATGTTAAAAAATATTATATGTATTATATAATATTATATAAAATATATTATTAAAAACTTACATAATCTTCGCAATCTGGAGAAGCATGATGTATACCATTAGTAAGAATAGTGTCTAAAGGCATGCTTCGTTCAGAGCCACTTAAAGTGATCAAGATGTGAAGTGAGCCGACCCCACACTCCAGTTCTTGCCAAAACTCGTGCGTTTTCTCTCTATCCAATTGCGAGAGATCGACTGTACACCTGGCAATTAATGAACATGTACGATTTATTTGTCCTGTGTTACTTTTGAGTAACAAAACAATATTTAAGCAACTGTTATTCGCTTACGCTACTATAAATGTACTTAGAACTATTCAATCGAAGAAGTCTGTGGCAGTGCACGCACAATTAAATAGCATACGTATATTATTATATAAGCTATAGGTACAATATACTCTGTGCGGATTATTTATTTATTTTATGGAATTACAATGTCATAATGAACGTCGATTGTTTGGTTTTTGACAACCAATATTTTTAGTTAAAAGTATATTTTAAGTTCTACCATCTTGATATTTTTTCAGATTTTTCCACCTACTTAGTTCATGAGTTAAAGCGCTTATTTCCCCCATCTGTTTCCGTAAAATATTACCAAGAAATATCGTAATGATTTTATGAGATCCAGCCAACGACTCGCAAAACTATTGTACACACATTGTTTTTCACCCCTTATTACATGTATGGCTGCTATATACCGATTTTTTATTTAATACATATAAAGAAATAATATAATAATAAAAAATGTTGCTGAATCACATCGATAAAAATCTTTTAATTATATTATCACAGTAAATAATTATTATAATTTTCAATTCATTCATATTCATAAATTTTTTTCAAAGTAAGTTCTTACGAAGAAAATAGTTTTTGTTAATCTTAAAAAAGTCATACAATTACGTCTGTTATTCATAATCGCAATTTTAATTAGATTTTGAATGCCCAACACCTCTTGCTTGACGACATTTATTTAATCAATAGATGTTAATTAACTTGAAATGATTAATAACAGCCCATAAATGTCTCACTGCTGGGCTCGGGCCTCTCACTATTGGGGAACGGATAGTATACCCGTCACGCTTGCCCATGGCGGCCTGGCAGGTTTGACACATCGGTTAGCTCGATTTGCAGGTTACATCACGATGTGTTGCTTCACCGTGGTTAGCACGTGGTAATTGTAACAATATGCACATTAGATCAGAAAATTGTCTAAGTGGTGCATGCGTTCCGGCCAGAATCGAACCAGCGCCCTGTGAGTCTGGGACGTGTGCGCTAGCCTACAGTACCATGACATTATTTGAAATGATTACAAAGATTCAATTATATATTTTTGATATAGTAGGTACTTACCGGCCCATAAAATTCTTTTGTTTGCCTTTATGCCACACTGTGATCTCTAGATTGCTGTCTTCATACAAATGCAAATTGAAAGTCTCGTACCATCTTGGTTTTGATTTCAATACCTGTTTTGATTTATGTTTCTCACTTCCTAATCTGTGAAAAAATATAAAAATGTTTAATACATTATGGCAACACAACAAGACCTTCATTTGTTTTATCCACAACTTTATTGTTTTTGAACCGATTTTGATCATTCTTTGTGTTGGATTCAAAATAGTTTCATAATCATCCCTATTTAAATATTATAAATGCGAAAGTAACTCTGTCTGTCTGTCTGTTCCGTTTTCACGTAAAAACTACTGGATTGATTTGGCTGAAACTCAGTATATATATATTTTCGATGCCGAGAATGAACATAGGATACTTTTTATCCCGGAAAATGAGATGGTTTCCGGGATAAAAGTATATTAGTCTCTCTGTTTGTTATCCTTTTATGGAAAGACTTTTGGACCGATTTGGCTGATACTCGGTACTAGTGATGTAACGAATATCAATATCTAAACATTCGCGAAAGCGAATGCGGATGCGAATATCTGCCGCCGATATTCGCGAATACGAATGCGAATGCAAGTATTCGATTTCAAATTTGGCGGCATTTGTCTATGGCTCCGATTTGACAGATGACATGGCGCGAAACTCGCTCGCACTCATTTGTCATTGTTCGTTTGTTTATTACATGTAGAAAAAGTGAAATTACATATATACATACATAACTTCACGCCAGTTCCCTTGCGGGGTAGGCACGACCAACAGAGCGCCATTCAGGCTTATTCTTACACATCTCACTTGCTTCTTTGACATTCATAGCTCTTGTCATACACGCTCGTTGTTCTTAATTACTAGTGAAATATGGACCTATTTTACGCTTTGCGATGCTGAACGAGCTAGATGTAAACTTTGTAACAATGAGTACTCTCGTAAAGGAAGAACTACAACGTCTATGAGAAATCATCTGAAGTCAATGCATAAAAACGAATTCTCTGAGTTGGAAAAATGCGAAAAAGTGATGCTGGGCTTATTTATACGCCACATCGCAACAGACTTGAAGGAGAAAAGGCTTCTAAGCTTTAATTTTTGAAATTCAACATTCCTCTAGTTAAATTCGACTATTGGTTCATTCTTAGTTCATTATCAAAGATGTTATTATATATATATATATATATATATATATATATATATATATATATATAATAACATCTTATACACATCATCTATACACACACATATATATTTCATATATATATATATATATACACATAATATATATATATTATATATATATATATATATATATATATATATATATATATATATATATATATATATATATATATATATATTCGCGAATGCGAATGCGAATATTCGTTACATCACTACGTCGGTACATATGTAATTTGAATACCGAGGGTGGCCAAGGGATACTTTTCATCCCGGATACTGGGATAGAATTTGGGATAGATTTATGTAAAGTTTATCCCGGAAACTAGGATAGGTTTTTTATTTGTGGTTTGCCATTTTTGTCATTTTGTTTATTTTGGTCAATTTGGTCGTTTAGGTAGTTTTGTTTGGTAGTTTCGGTTGTTTTGGTAGTTGTGGTAGTTTTGGTTGGTAATTTTGCTATTTTCGGTAGTTTATGCTGGTAGTTTTGGTAGTTTCGGTTGTTTTGATAGTTGTGGTAGTTTTGGTAGTTGTGGTAGTTGTGGTAGTTTTGGTAGTTGTGGTAGTTTTGGTAGCGGTAGTAGTTTTGGTAGTTGTGGTAGTTTTTATTGGTAGATTTGGTAATTGTGGTAGTTTAGGTAGTAGTGGTAGTTTTGGTTGGTGGATTTGGTAGATTCGGTTATTTTGGTAGTTGTGGTAGTTTTGGTTTGTAGATTTGGTAGTTTTGGTTGGTCGATTTGGTATGTTCGGTTGTTTTGGTAGTTGCGGTAGTTTTGATAGTTGTGGTAGTTTTGGTAGTTGTGGTAGTTTTGGTAGTTGTGGTAGTTCTGGTAGTTGTGGTAGTTTTCGTAGTTGTGGTAGTTTTGTTAGTTGTGGTGGTTTTGGTAGTTTTGGTTGGTGGATTTGGTAGTTTTGGTTGGTAGATTTGGTAGTTTCGGTAGTTTTAGTACGTTTGGTAGTTTTGGTCGTTTGTGTAGTTTACACAATATTTAGTTATATAAATAAAACTAGAACGGATTGAAATAGGGTATTAAAGTTTGTATGGGGAACTAATCATTTATCAAGTTTATAGATATAAAAATGTATTTAATAAAATGCGACTTTCACTCGATCTGTCTGTCTGAATACCGAAAATAGACATAGATACTATTTATCCCGGTAGATGGGATAGTTTGCGATATAAAATGAAGTAAATCTTCCGAGGGCAAATAGCACCAACATAAAAATACAATACAATATATCCTGTATTAACGCCTGCTCCTAAAACAAGCGGTACGCACTAGAGTTTGACGCGCAGCGGAGCCGCGGGGTAAACTCTAGTTCCATATAAATTTAATTACAATTATGATGGGATTATTATACGATTCTGGGTTCCGAAAATATTGCAGAAATTTCTCAAAATCAAATAGAAAACATATTGAAATGTTGTTAGGTTAACAAAATATTGCAAATTATACTAATTTTCATGGTTTATTTGGCATCGACGTCAAGATGTTACAGAAAATTTTATTTTTTGCTTTCGATTACTCTTGAAGTCGGTTTCTCATTTTGTTAGAATTTTTTTATTATAAATAAATACTATTAAAATATTAATTACGAACAATAAAAAAATATAATAGTTAAAAAATTACAACTACAATTAAACATTGTAATTTCTTGTTTTAATGCGGACATTTTATTAGTCTCTTAGTATACCAAGCATAAACATTGATATTTTTATGTTGTAGGTTAGTAAATAAGGTCTAGTAGGTAATAAATAAAACAATATTACAAAAATAATGAAAGTTTTAAACACATTTTCACAAAGACGTACACGCACATAATTCGCAGTTCTTATGAACGCCACCAAATATAACAAGCCCAAATAGTAAGCCAGAAGATCATAATAATAATAAAATAAAGAGCGCAAAATGTTAATGTCTCGATCGTAGTTGAAATGCAACTTACTCTGATTCATCAGGTTATTCTTATATATTAGCAAAATTATACTATTATATTTATAGAAATTCTTAACTTTATAAAGCTTTAATAAAAACCAACATGACTTCTAAGAACTTACATCGCGAACGGTTTATAAATATCTTGCTGGAAAGTCGCTCATGACTATAAAGGTATTAGTGATTAGCAATATAATAATAGATTACATTTTATTATAAGTATTAAAATGTAATTTATTTTTTATTATATTGCTAATCAGTAATCACTAATAATATATATTAATACAAACAAGTAACAATAAGTAATCACTACAGCCATTTTAAACGGATTTCACAGACTATTTAAAGGTAATAAAATATGTGTTGCTGCAAGGGGTACAGGATTATATCAGAATACGTTGGTTGTAATTACGATAATTTTATAATGACGAGCTTAGAAAATCTAACATATGTTTGTCTAATAACGCTGATCACCCCGCACTGATTTTTGGGCGATAGCAGGGATTGTATAGATTGTTTTATTGTGAATAAAATAAAGTAGTATTTAAAAAAATAATAAAATCAAAAGTAAATATTTTTACCCTATTGTGATAACAATTGGAGGAGTGCAATGGTTTCGTGTCAATAATTTGGAGGTGATTTCGTGACTTTTTTTTCTAACTTGAAATTACCATAGAAAAATTAGGAAAAAACCATGTCACGTATCATATCATTCTTAAACTGTTAAGAATCTGGGAGTCGTCATTGATAGAGAACTGTCTGTGCGGCCTCATAATTGAAATCAGTAGGAAACTTTTCGCGTCATCCGCTTCGCTCAGAAGGTTGAAGAATTTCCTACCTACTGCTACTAAGGTTTTTTTTTTATTGCAGAAGTTCAGCAGACAGGCAGACGGCCCACTGGATGAAAAGCGGTTACCCTCGCCTATGGACATTTGCAACACCAAAGGTGCTACAAATGCGCTGCTGCTCTCTTAAGGGAGGCTGGAACCTGGTCACTAATGCCGGAACACAACTCAAGGTTGTTATGTCGACATGCCATTTAGACCAGGGGTGGTAGCCATCCAGTCGGGCAAATGTCCTAGGCAAATGCCCTACCACCTGGCTGTGGGTTTTTTTGTCGCCTCTTACGACAGGCCGCCCGGCCGCAGGAAATTGTATTCTTTCTCCGTTCCTGTACGGATAATTAATTATGCTTGCTTGAAATTAAGGTTATGCTTGCACAATCCTTGCTTCTCCCCCTAAGAACGCCTTCAAAATGTTTGTATCCGGTTCATATTTGGTTTGCGTAAATATGACCATGTCTCCGAATTTCATGATAAGCTTAAATGGTTACCTATTCGCTTTCGCCGGAATGTTCACTTACTCTCACTTTTACACAATATCCTTTACAATCCCTGTTCTCCTCCATATTTAAAGGAACTTTTTAGTTTTCTCTATCAATCTCATTCCTGCAATTTGCGCTCAAATGAAAATCTTTTGTTAACAACACCTGCACACACTTCTTCCTTCGTAGGAAATTCTTTTGCCGTACAGGCTGTTCGACTGTGGAACTTCCTCCCCTTTCCAATCAGGCAAGCTAAATCAATTACTACATTTAAATGTATGGTCACTGACCATCATTGGTCTATTAAATAAAAATTGATGCATTAAATGCAGGTATCTATTGTTCTTATATATATTTATAATATCATCGTATATCTAATTATATATGTATATCTGTATGTATAAGTATATAGTACTTTATTTATATTTTATTTTATTTTTTTGTAATACACCACCAAAAATCTTATATTGAAATTTCGTTTAAAATCTCCTTAGACACTGGGTTGTCTGGAAGAGATCGCTATAAGCGATAAGGCCGCCCATTGTTCTAATGCAAATGTATCGAAATTGTCTAGATTTAAGTTTATGGTGAACAATAAAGAGTTTTCATTCATTCATTCATTCATATCGTGAAAATTTACGTTAATTTTTATGGTAAATTATTGATCAGTAATTACCAACCAAAAGTTGTTTCGTTTGTACCCCATTTTCGATCTTTTATGGGAACCGAGCCTTAAATCAGTTAGTACCTACGACATTTTTCTTTTTATTATTTTTGTCATTTAAATAACGCTTTGTTACATAGCTTGGTAGCTTAATGGTTAGAGCACTCGCGCTTCAAATTCAAAGGGCGCGGGTTCGAAACCTGGCGAGAAAGAATGCACCACTCAATTTTCTGACTAAATGTGGATATTGTTAATGTCGAAAGAAAATATCGTGATGAAATCTGCACATCGAGATAACCCATGTGTCAAATCCGCTGATCCGTCTTGGAGAAGTATGGAGGGTATACTGTCCCTTCCCCTATAAGTGGGAAGGCCCGTATCCAACAGTGGGACGTTTATGGTCTGTTATTATTAAATGGTGCTTTGATATGAGCCAGTGAATTGCGCGAGGTCAACGAGTGAATGAACGCGGCCTGGGGGGAGCTCTTGGATAGTCTAAACCAAAATGGCGCGGAACAAGCTCCGCGCCTGGGCGCCCCCACTAACCGAGTCTCTCCCCAGGGACGTCGTATGCGACGTGGTTGGCGCTCTGTTCCCTTCACGGGCTGAGCATATGCCTCCTGCGATGGTTCCGCCTGAGGCGAAGCCCAGCGCGGATGGAGACCCTGTGCCCACCGTGGGCCGGGTAGAGCTGGGGGCGTCCATGCTACGGCTGAAGGCCAAGAATACCGCCCCCGGCCTCGATGGCATACCAGGGCGTGCGTGGGTTCTGTCCTACGACGCCCTGGAGCCCCGACTGATAAGGCTTTTCGGCGCATGTCTGGAGCAGGGCCAGTTCCCGCAACGGTAGAAGACCGGAAAACTGGTCCTGCTGTGTAAGGCGGGGCGCCCTGCGAACTCGCTGTCCGCCTACCGGCCCATTGTGTTGCTGGACGAGGTTGGAAAGCTCTTCGAGCGTATCATCGTAGACCGCCTCGTCCAGTACCTATCGACGACGGGGCCGGACCTGGCGGACAACCAGTTCGGTTTCCGCACGGGGCGCTCTACAATCGACGCAGTAATGCGCCTGAGAGGCCTGGCGGAGGATGCAATTTCCCAGGGCGAGGTGCTGATGGCGGTGTCCTTAGACATCGCCAACTCCTTCGATTCCTTGCCCTGGCGGTGCATCATGGAGGCACTCCAATGTTTCCGGGTGCCGTCCTACCTCCGCCGAATAGTCGGGGCATATTTGTGCGAAAGAGCCGTCATCTAACCGGTTCACGAGGTATGAAATTGGCGAGCCATGGTGTGCGGTGTTACACAGGGGTCGGTTCTAGGTCCCCTCCTGTGGAACATCGCATACGACTGTACTCTGAGGTGTCGGGTCCTCCCGGGCGTCAGTGTCATCTGTTACGCAGATGATACACTGATTGCCGCGCGCGGGAGGACCCATCGGCAGGCGTGCCTTCTAGGCACGGCTGGGGTGTCGACAATCGTAAGCAGGATCCGGCGTCTTGGTCTGGAGGTGGCGCTACAGAAGACCGAGGCCGTGATGTTTCACGGCCCTCACAATCGTCCAACTTCGGACATTAGCATTATTGTAGGAGCCATCCGCATCGGCATTGGGAAGACCATGACGTACCTAGGATTGGTGCTCGATGGCCGGTGGGATTTTTCGGCACATTTTCGGCAGCTGCTCCCCAGACTAAAGGGGGCGGCGGGCGCACTTTCTCGCTTACTCCCCAACGTCGGGGGGCCGAACGCCACGTGCCGGAAACTCTTCGAAGGCATCGTACGGTCGATGGCCCTGTATGGGGCCTCAGTTTGGGCGGACCGCGTGACGACCCGAAACGCTGCCCTGCTTTGCCAGGCGCAGCGTATATTGGCCGTCAGAGCTATAAGAGGATACCGCACGGTGTCCTTCGAAGTGGCCTCGCTACTCGCCGGATCCCCCCCATGGGACTTGGAAGCCAGGGTTCTAGCGTCGCTGTATACGTGGCGCAAAGAGGCCCTGGCCAGGGGCACCAGACCCGCACCTCGCGAAATCGAGGCGTGCCGGTCGGAGCTCCGTTAGGTTGCCGTGAGGGTCTGGGAAGAGTGCCTTAGACGCCCCAGCGCGGGTCCCGCCACCATTGAGGCGGTGAGGCCCGTCCTGTACGAATGGCTTGGACGAAGTCACGGCACCCTGACGTACAGGCTGACACAGGTCCTCACGGGGCACGGTTGCTTTGGGAGGTACCTGTGTCGCCTCGGTCGTGAGCCCACGTCAGGGTGCCACCATTGTGACAAGGGCGACGAGGACACGGCGCTGCACACACTCCAGGAGTGTCCAGCTTGGACGGAGCAGCGTCGGGGGCTCGTCGCCCGGATTTGACACCTCGCTCCCGGCCGTGGTACGCACCATGGTCGGGAGCAAACCCGGATAGTACGCCGTCTCCTCCTTCTGCGAGCAAGTCATGTTTGCGACAGAGGAGGCGGAGCGGGAGCGTGAGCGGACCTCTGCTCCGCTCCCGCCAAAGGAGGACGCGCCGGCGTCGGAGGGCGAATTTCGACCTTTGGCCGCCATAAGCGGGCAGCGCGGGTGGGGCCCCTTGGGGTATAGGGGTTCTCATTCACCCGCACATGCCGTCGAGATGAGAGCGTGAGTGTTCCGCGCGCGCTCATCTCTCTTCCCATGGGGCACGTTACAGACCGCCCCACGCACGGAAAAGACCAAGTTGGCGCCGGGGGAGCAGCTCCCCTGGGAGTGGAAGAGGCCCAGTGAGGAGGGCCCACGCCTGCCAGGGCATCGCGGAGTCGGGCAGCCCAATTACCCGTAGCCCTGGCATAAGGCGCAGGACGGAACACCCAGGGGTTTTAGTGGGTATCCCTAACTGGGGAGTGGCAATACCATGGCTCCAGTTCTGACTGGGCATGCTAGTGCCATCTCCGATCTGGCGAAACCCACACTAAGTCGCGAAATATCCCCCCAAGGTTCTGCCCTTGTCGCGGCTTAGTCCTCAAACGGATTTCCCCTGGTAAAAAAAAAAGTCAACGAGTGAATGTCGTGTGATCCACGAATTGTCGAGATCTGTCAGGAATTGTACTAGGCCTATCGTAAATAACTCCAAACAGCGGGTTGTTATCGAGAGATTCACTCGCCGTCCGAGCATGCACAGATCGCAAGATCCGGTGCTGGTCGAGAGCCCGATGGCTCTGATGAGTTAGGACCTTTCGAGTTACTTTTTCGCAGGATGAGTAAGCACCCTAAAATATTGCTAGTTTCAATTACTAAAATGTTTTAATATTCCGTACTTGAAGTGGTATTCAACAAAAAATAACCGCCGAAAACATAATCAGAAAAACATACAAATGACTTGTATCATCAACAAAAAGTGAATCTTTCTCATAAAAAAATATTATTATTATAAAATTCCAATCAATATATTTGCTGTTTTTTCTTTGAAATTACCTTAATTTAATGGTTCATATTTTTAATATAAAAATAGTAAGTAAGAATATTTTGGTTGCTAAGAAGATTTTATAAAATGTTGCATTTGTAAAATACGTGATATCTATCTTAGTATGTCAGTCATTTTTCTTTGGAAACTATGAGATCTTTATAGAGATTTATTAATATGTAATTTGTATGATGCTACATAACGCTGTATTGAAATCGTAAAAAACTTCAATGGACAAATTTAAAAAACGAATCGCAACGGACAAGTTGAAAAACAAATGGCAACGGATAAGTGGAAAAACGAATCGCAACGGACAAGTGGAAAAATGAATGGCAACGCAATCGCAACGGATAAGTTGAAAAACAAATGGCAACGGATAAGTGGAAAAACGAATCGCAACGGACAAGTGGAAAAATGAATGGCAACGCATAAGTGCATGGTCTGACATGCTTTTGGCAGATGTATTAAATGTAAATAAAATATAGTAGGTAATCATTACGTTAGTGGCAAATGTATCTATGGTTATTGGTATTCCAAGCACATGCTACAATTACACACAAAAATATCTGGAAATTTTAGATATACTTTAGCATTTATCGTGTTCTAGGCTTTAACGCACTTTACCTAACATCAGGTCTAAATAGATGTAATTTTCTAATTAATGTGTCATGGAGTTGGTAAAGTAAATTATGCATGTCATAATTTTGTATTAGATAAGACATGTTATTTATGTGTATACTCTTAAAATTGTTTTCAAATCTTTATGAGCGCGGTGGAGTAAATCTTCATCACCAAGAATATGCAAAGATTTGAATCGTCACATACCTATATTTTATAAGCCATAATTTATCACTGAATGTCGCCCAATAATATTGCGATATGTTACGTTTCTGCATATATTTGGTATGCAAATTACGAATATTGTTTGTTAAAGGATTTACCTGTAAAAATAATGTTAAACAATGACGTGTGTTTGGTACATTTGTATGAATACTTGGGCTTTCCTTATGACATAAACAAACCATTGCTGGACTTTTGGTAATTTCGAAATGCAAGCTTTATCACGATATTTTCCTTTCAGCCAGTAAAATTGCCTCAGCGCTGCATGTTTCCAAACAGATTTCGAACCCACGTCATTTGAATAAGTAGTTATTATACCTATACTAGATTTGAGCATTAATTATGTAACAAAAAACAGAAAATGTTATTATCTTACTGATTTTTATTACACAATAAAACATGATTGATTCTGTAATTCATTGGCGATAAACATACTAAAAGATAAAATTATTATGTACTTATAATGTTTTAGATTTCTGTATAATATCGAAACCTGTATGATTATGTCATTATTTTCACAGCTTTCTCCTGGATCTGTTTAGGCCGATCAATTATAGGGGAACAACTAAAAGCATCAGTTCCATGTAACAATTATTATTTTTGTACGGTGTACGGTACTTTTTTAATCAGATAAGTCAACATAGAGAGAGAGAGAGAGAGTTTTAATATGATGGATATGAGCGACTATTTAAATAAAACGGCCCTATGGTAAGGACAATCTTTAATGACTAACTAACATATTAACTAATCATCATAATTATTATCTTTAATCATGTCTATCCGTCCGTCTGTATTTCACAGGGATATTTCGAAAATTGATAAGAAGGTGATGGCATATGCTGCCGCTTTAAACTATAGTGACAGTACTAAAAAAAATGGGGTTTACCCTTTACGTGTATGACCACCTCTAATGTAAATTATATAGCGCCTTGGTTGTGTTAAGTGAGTCACGTTCTACCTACATCAACGATTCCCATCCATTTTATGTACTTGTTTTGTTAGTCGCCTTTCATTTATTCTGTTGAAGTGGTCTTATAATTTCAACAACATTATTTAAAAGTGTATTGTTTTATTTATTCAACAACGTTCCCTATTATAGCTGATTTACATTGATCCAGCTACTGACTTCAAACGGCGCCAGTGCAGGCGCCGAGAGCTGTCTTCTACCGTTTACAGGATGCCAGTATTAAGTCAGCACTGACTTCCTTCGGATTTAAAGTCAGTAGCTGAATCAATGTAAATAAGCTTTTATGTATAAACAGTATATCTTAATACTATTAGATAGTAGATGCATAGACTAACTTTGTAGAATAACTTACTTGAACTTGCAATAAAGGCTGTTGGTCCCACCAGCTGGTATATCAGGCAAGTTTTTTGCTTCCACTAACACGACATTTACTATTGATTTCCATGACTTCTTGAATATATCAAATTTTCTGTTCTTCCAAACATACTGCGAACAAAATGTTTCTATAAGTTTTGAGTTTAAAAGTGTTTAATATTATAACATTTTGGATATATAAGGTCGTTTAGCAAACACAATGGAGCCTTGGCAGAAGTTTAATTTACCTACGATAAGTATGAAACACGTCTATAGTTCAATACTGATAGAGATATTCTTACAAATAAAAATTTGTGTGCTTATTACCTTTCAAAATATTGCAGATTTAATATTGCACTTTGAAGTCTTTTGTGCAAGTCGAATAAACAGAAATAAGTGTAATACATTTGAGATAATAAGCCTAACAAATACAATAGGTACTGAAGTCAGAACATAAGGGCGCTTTTTAAGCATTCTGTAGCCAAAAACCAAAAAATCGGTCAAATGTGTGTTAGTCCATGTACAATGAGAGATGCCTGTGAATGAAATCCTGAAAAATTCAAAGCATTAGAGCTTTCAACAAAACTAGTTGGAACAAATAAACTATTGATTAAGTTTAGAGATATGGGACTTAGCTGAAAATCACTCAATACAGGTAATTTTTGTTTAAACATTTTAACAGTGGATTCCACTATAGAACTCACAATAAGCGGTACAAAACGTACTTGGCCAGATTTAAAAGCTTTAGGTATCGGAAATCTGATTTCAATTAATTACTTATGGATTTTTATGAAGGAGATTATGAATGTGTGTAATATCAAATTAAATGACAATTTTTTTTTTAAACTGTCATTTATAATATGATGCTTAATCATAAATGCCCTTTTTAGTTGTCCTATTTGAAATTGTCTCAAAAAGACTAAACGGATTTCAATGAAAATTTTGGGGGTTAAAACAGGATGTTCTTTGTAAGTTTTCGTTTGTTTTATTTTAATATTTTGTCTGGTTCAAAAGAAATTTATGTAATTGCCTTAAATGCAAACGCAGTAGCAGGCACAGCTAGTTCAAAATATAATTTAATTTAAAAGTTACACAAATTGAAACGTCATCTCCTAGTTAAGATGCGATGAATGATTACAAAAACTAGAAACACCTACGTTTAGTGAAGATAAATTCATGGTCATATTAACACAGTGCTCATTTTTTCCGTCCGTTTTTATGAAATCAATAATGTAAATTAGTCGCATTGATTCTTGCACGTGCCTATTATTTCAATCCATACTGATATCATAATTCTAAAGTGATCCTGTTACATTTTAAAAACTATAATATAGCATTGATATTTTGTTAAAAAAAATGTGCACTGTTGAACCTGTAAGTATTACTCGCGTAAGTAAGCCTCTAATAAAGCTAAATACGCACTACACTTGTCAACACCAGATTCGACTGTGAAATAATGAGTGCGGTATTAGTTATAATCGTAGTGCGCGTTTAGCTTGAGACATTTACGTCACAAATTTTATAGGCCTGGCTTAGGTATTGAATACACGTTCTTTTTTTGTAAACAAGTGAACCCTTTTGTGAGTCAGATTCATATATAGAAGACTAGAGTTTACCCCGCGGCTGCGCCGCGGGTTAACCTCTAGTTCCTGCTTCTTGTTTAAACAGCAGGCGTTAATACAGGTTACAATGTACACCATTTTTATGTTAGTGCCATTTGCCCCTGAAAAATTCACTTCATTTTATATCGCAAACTCGATGCTTGATATATTCTCAAGCCGATCTCTTGGCATGAGTATATATGTCTATTTTCGGCATTAAAACTACATTTAAACAAAATTACAATAAAAACGATCCAGTATTCCCAGTGTTTTCCGAAAACTTAACAGAAAGACATATCGAGTTACTATCGCATTTTTATAGACGAAGTATTTTTATGTCTATGAACTTGAGAAATGATTGGTCTCATCCAAACTTTCATCCTCTATTACAAACAGTCCTAGTGTTATTTATCTATCCCCCGTCAATGAAAACTACAAAAATGACAAAAGGAACAACATCAGCAAAAACGACAAAAAGAGCAACATGGACAAAAAGGACAAAAAAGAGTCGAAGAGCAAAAGAGCAAAAGAGCAAAAGGGCAAAAGGGCAAAAGGGCAAAAGGGCAAAAGGGCAAAAGGGCAAAAGGGCAAAAGGGCAAAAGGGCAAAAGGGCAAAAGGGCAAAAGGGCAAAAGGGCAAAAGGGCAAAAGGGCAAAAGGGCAAAAGGGCAAAAGGGCAAAAGAGCAAAAGGGCAAAAAGAGCAAAAGGGCAAAAGGGCAAAAGGGCAAAAGGGCAAAAGGGCAAAAGGGCAAAAGGGCAAAAGGGCAAAAGGGCGAAAAGGGCAGGGCAAAAGGGCAAAAGCAAAAGAGCAAAAGGGCAAAAGGGCAAAAGGGCAAAAGGGCAAAAGGGCAAAAGGGCAAAAGGGCAAAAGGGCAAAAGGGCAAAAGGGCGAAAGGGCAAAAGGGCAAAAGGGCAAAAGGGCAAAAGGGCAAAAGGGCAAAAGGGCAAAAGGGCAAAAGGGCAAAAGGGCAAAAGGGCAAAAGGGCAAAAGGGCAAAAGGGCAAAAGGGCAAAAGGGCAAACGGGCAAAAGGGCAAAAGCGCAAAAGGGCTTAAGGGCTTAAGAGCAGAAGGGCAAAAGGGCAAATCGGCAAAAGGGCAAAAGTCAAAAGGGCAAAAGGGCAAACGGGCCCAAGGGCAAAAGGGCAAAAGGGCAAATGTTCAAAAGGGCAAAAAGGACAAAATAACCAAAATGATGAAAATGGCAAATCACAAACCAACCAAAGCCTGTCCCACTTTTGGGATAATCTTTACATAAATCTATCCCAAAATCTATCCCAATATCCGGGATGAAAAATATCCCATATCCACCCTCGGTATTCAAATTACATATGTACCGAGTATCAGCCAAATCGGTCCAAAAGTCTTTCCGTAAAAGGATAACAAACAGAGAGACAAATATACTTTTATCCCGGAAACTATCCCATTTTCCGGGATAAAAAGTATCCTATGTTCATTCTCGGCATCGAAAATATATATATACTGAGTTTCAACCAAATCGGTCCAGTAGTTTTTACGTGAAAACGGAACAGACAGACAGACAGACAGACAGACAGACAGACAGACAGACAGAGTTACTTTCGCATTTATAATATTAATAGGGATGTCTCTATCGAATTCATTACATATAAGAAAAAGGAATTATCTAAATATACACTAATATCTATAATATTATAACATTCTAAACATGTACTGTCTGTACATTGAAGTTATTAAAAAAAACTAGAATAGACTCCATAAACGATGAAGAATGATTCACGTAAAAGCTACTAGGCCGATTTCGATACTATTCTCGCTAATCGACAGCAAAATATTAGTTTTAAATTATGCCCTACTTTTATCCCGGGAATCCCGCAGAATTCTTTTTGGGAATAATTTAAAATGGCCAGACTGAAAAAAAATCGAATTCCAAAGGGATTTTTGACTGATATTAAATTTGACATAATAAAATATGTGATTTTAATATCCCGCATAAATTTTCAAGAGAGTGGTTTTAAATTTTTTGAACGCATAAAAATAAGCTTATTCCGACACAGTTTTCATTAAAACAATACATTCTTCACATTTACATTCTTTTTTAAATGCTGTGGTATTTTGTGTCCCGGGAATCCCGCGGAAATTTAAAGTCAAGCGTGGTTGAATTCGCGGGCATATCCAGTTATAAATGCAAAATAAATTTGTTTGTTACTTTTTCACTGCTAAAGTTCTAAATTATTTGATAATTGATAGTAACATTTTTTTAAACAGATGCAGATATGAACAAGGTATGTTTATTGTTAAATGGTATGGGTCCCATCAAATACGGATTTAAACTTAGGCTACGACGTAAAGGTGAACATTAAAGATAAAACTGTTTGGAATACCCTGAATAGATGTACATATCACATAAATATAACAATAATAAAAAATATGTAACTATAAACTTCTTATTAATGTTTATTCATAATATATATTAATTTATTTGATGATCATAAGATATTATCTCAAATTATATTTGAACTTAATATATATAGGTAGAAAGTGAATATTCAAATCACGAGAGCTAGTGTGTATTTCAAATCTCTGAATCACGTTCAGTTTTACGTACCTTTTGAACTTTTTTGCCGTGATCCCTGAGCAAGGTTAGGCCACTGCCAATGCGGTCCATGAACTCTGACGAGACGGTGAGCTCCGTGTGCGCCAATGGGTCCATCACCAAACCGCCCGGAATTGAATATGACCTGAGGACACAGCCACTATTGTCACTTCACTCAAGGTCCACTTAAACAATACCAGAAGTACAGGTGATTGAATGGTCTTACACAATGTTTACATTGTTTTCACAACAACTTAGAACTGAACAAAATATTATACTTCATTTGTATTAAAATTTTATGTTAATAAAACGACACTCGCAACACACTATATTTGTTAATGAATGTTTCAATTCGTTTGTTTTATTATCTTGCATACGAGTCAAATGAAAATCTTTATTTCGATGCAGCGCGCATTGTACGCGTGCCTCGATCGCGGCACATTGCGTTATTGTGGTCCGCTATTCTGAGTCTGATATATACCCATAAAAAAATCCTGTTTTGGTTGAATTGGCAGGTCCTCTGCAACTTAAGTATTATTATTTATTATACGTTCACTAACTATTATTATTACAAAAGAAAGTTTTTGGAAGTAGTTTTTGGAACATAATTAGATTATTATGAATCACGCGTTCAATAACAAAATAATAAGTACCATGTTTTAAGGCAAATTGAATGCTCTTTATTGCGTTAGTATAAATAATAATAAATAAAAGAATTTTATTGTCACCAAAAATATAACAAATATATGTATAAGTTGTATAGTATAGTATGTATAAGTTGAATGAATGAATTAATGAAAACTTTTTATTGTTCACCATAACTTAAACCTAGACATTTAATAGATATACATTTCCATTAAAACAATGGGCGGGTTTATCGCTTATAGTGATCTCAGTAGTTAAAGTCTAAGTTTCTGTAGATGAGACGAAAGTCTATTTTTTATTATTTAGCTACGAAAATCTAAATAAGGCATTTACTAAAGAATCTTCCATATTTCAAAAACTGCTCAATTTAATGGTTCCAATTTCCATTGTAAAAGTATTTTACACCAAGGTTTGAAAACGTTATCAATGACCTTTAAAAATATAGGTAATTACCGGTATTTTCGAAAAAGAAGTATCTTTTTCGAACTGAACTGAACTGAACGAACTGCCATACCGGTATATTTTTTTACCGTTACTTTTAGGATTTTAACGTTATAATGTAACGTTAAAAATCGTATGTATAACGTTATAAGTATCGGTAATTTTTACTTTATTTCAAGCGACGTTGCCATTTTTAATAATTGCCTTTATTACGATTGCATGTTACCGAAACAATCTACAAACACAACTCTAAACATTCGCGCGCTCTGTCTGACAATCTTTCCGAGTGAAAGAGAGCGATGATGGTAACAAAACATAGTTATAACGATAAAATTACCGATTAAAACAGTACTATAGTTATATTTTTTTACCGGTAAAAGGGCTAGAATTTAGAAATAACGGTAAGTTTTACAACGATATTTATTTTTTACCGTTATCTGAAATTACCATAAATAACGATACCACATTTTTACCGGTATTTCAAGCCCTCTTTTACACTTCATAGTACAAAAGTCAGAGTGAAAAAGATATACACTTTTCATAACTTTGGAAGCGAATATCGTCTTATGTATTAAATTAAATGAAAGAGACGCAAAAAGTGACCGTATATAATAGTATATATGATTTTTGAAGAATTTTATGTGTCCTTAAATTTTTGTTCTCTGTGCACGTTCCCTTTGACCGAGAGCTGACCCATTGTTTACAAATACCTAGATTATACGAGTAGGGATGCATACTTACGATAAAGGTATTTTTAATAATATTATTACATGAATATGACAGACATTGTCCCACCCTTATTTCAATAAGTTTGTTTATGATCGTTTTGTAAATTTATGAAAAACGATTGGAAATGTGTAAAGAGTACAAAAATGGTCATAGCATTAACGATTATAACTATATCTATTAATTTTTGACTTCACAATTTCACTACTCATTATGGTACTTTATCTTATTTACTTTCGATTAATAACTTGTCGAATTCGACACATAATATTTATTGTTATTATACATACAAATAAATATATACAAATTACATTTAATCAAATTACTTATTTTATTTTTGTTTGTAATTATCATTTAGATATTTAGGTATCAAAAATACAATAAATAATTGCAGTTTATTGTGTAATACATTTCATGCGTTTTTTTGGAATCTCAATAAATTAAATATAATTAAAACCTTTTTAATTGTATTTAACTGTTATAAAGACTTAGCAAATTCCATTTGTGACATACGGTTTAGAAACTAGTTAGTAATCTTTAGTATTTAATCTTTTTTGCTTACCTTAGTATAAAAACAGTCTTCAACGTTATTTTATTTATATACCACTAAGCAAGAACCTTCTCACAAAGTAGTAAATGAAAAAGTATTTAATGAATGGACGATAAGGCATAAAAATAATTTATTTATAAATGCATTGTAACGAATATTTGAAAATGAGGAAACGTACTTAATTATGCGCGTCTCGGTAACGGTAAAGTAAATAACAGTTCCTTAAACAAAGTATTCGTGTACATACATGTAGTACTTATACAAATTGAATGCATGTAGGTTCTAATTTGAATTAATGAAGTCTAACATTTTATTTACGGTCAAAATATTCAGCTTGTGGTAAATGACCGGCTAAGGCACCTGCGTAGTACCTACCTATCATTCTGAATAGTCATAGGACTCGTGGGTTCGAATCTTGACTTAGGAGCACACATCACTTAGGCAGCTTTTCTTGCCTATTCAATGTGCACCATCCTAGCATTCAATCTCGGTTGTGTTCAGAAAGCCCGCTTTAGATCCCGGGGTCTCTTTTCCTACTTTTTCGTCTGAACTTCACTTAGTTATCGGCAGTTCTTAGTGTGAGATCTCACATAATGTGCATATTACTATATTTGTAATCACTAGGTTTTATAAAGATGTGGGAAAACATCGTGAGAAATCTATATAACTAATGTATGAAACTCGCCAATACGGCTTGAGCAAGGGTGTCGTGTATATCATCTATTCCTCTGAAACATGGAGACTTGAGAATACTGGGCATTGGGGGTGTTTACAGGCTGAAATTATATAAGTACTCAACAATATTTAAAAATTACTCATTTTTATAAGTATATATTTTACTGTTAACAAGTTTGTTTATCTCAACAATGTCTTGTCATTGTAGTTATATGTAAAACATTGTTCTATACGACAATTAGATATTACTTGAACATTAAAAGGATAAATATGTTAGAAGTAATTAGTGATATGCATATGCATTAAAAGTGATACATTTATTACTTTACTAGAGTTTTCCCCGCGTTACGCCGCGTAAAAAATTCTAGTTGAGCTCTATGTTACTTACATAAAAACGAAATTAGGTTTTTTATACATTTAGACCTAAAATTTTACTGTTTCTTGTTCAATAATTCACTACAATAACAAAGAAACGAGTCCATATAGTCTAAACAGCTGTCCAGCAAAACATAGAGATGAGTCGACGCCGACCTGATTTGAAATAATATAAGAATGACTTATTTCCTATGACCACGCATTTGTTAGTGAAATGAAATAATGCAATTGCAGCGCCATCTATTTAGCCAATCTGACTATTTTATGGAAACAACATAATTTATCACGATATAATGTATCCCAAGTGTTGATACGAGTAATACGCCCGCTTTATGTCGAATTTAACTAATATAGGTTTAGTAGTTTCCAAAAAAATATGCTATCGCAATGCCAACTTTTTCTCTATTTTCGTCTATCCCATATAAACGACGTCATTTATCGGGATAAATAGTATCCTAACTTACTCCCCGTGATATAAGTTAGCTCCGTTTCGAATTTCATTTAAATCCGTTCAGTAGTTTTTACGTGACGCTCTTGATCCGAATTATTCCCCGTGATTTCTTTCAAATTTTAATCGTAATGTACGAACTCAAATCGTTTACAGATTTATTATATTAGGCACTACAGTATATGCCCCGCGGCTGCCCCTTGTCAAACTCTAGTGCGTACTTCTTGTTTAAAGAGCAGGCGTTAATACAGGTTATATTGTTTACATTTTAGGTATTTGCCCCCGGAAGATTTCTGCTTCATTTTATAGCGCATTTTTCTATAGATGATGATTTTTTATATTTATAAACTTGAATGATTAAATTTTCATCCACTATTTCAACCCGTTCTAGTTTTATTTGTCAATCCCCGTCTATGTATCTGTAAAGTACATAAAATTCACAAATTACCAAATGACCAACATATCCAAATTGTTAAAATGACCAAAATGACAAAAATGTCCAAAATGACCAAAATGTCCAAAATGTCCAAACTGTCCAAAATGACAAATATGTCTAAAATAAAATGTACAAAATAACCAAAATGACAATAATCACCAAAAACGACCAAAATGTCCAAAATGACCAAATATTCAAAATGACAAAAATGTCCAAACTACTCAAAATGTTCAAAATAACTATAATGTCCAAACAACCAAAAATGTTCAATATGACCAAAATGTCAAAAATGACTAAAATGTTCAAAATGTCCGGAATTACCAAAATGTCCAAAATATTGAAAATATCCAAAATAATCAAAATGACAAAAATGACCTATGACAAACATGTCCAAATTGTTTAAAATGACCAAAACAGCAAAAATGACGAAAATGGCAAATAACAAAAAAATCAAAATCTATCCCACTTTTTGGGATAGCCTTTACATAAATCTATCCCATTACACGGTATGAAAAGTATCCCTTGTTCACCCTCGGTATTAAAATGACATATACCTATTATATATACTGAATTTCAGCCAAATCGGTCCAATAGTTTTACCGTAAAAGCATAACAAACAGAGAGACAAATACTTTTATCCAGGAAACTATTCCATTTTTCGGGATAAAAGTATCCTATGTTCATCCTTGTCGAAATAAACCTCTTCATTTCAACAAGAACCTTTCCTAGATCATAATCTTCATCGATCGATCATTCCTTTCCATAGGAAAGCTGGAGAAAAACCGGTAAGATCCAAATGGGTTTTTCAGATTAAACGTGGTGTTAACGGAAATATATTAAAATATAAGGCGCGTTGTCTAGTACTAAGGCCGAATACATGGCTCTTTCAGATGCATGCAAAGATTATTTATACGCACTTTTCTAAAAGAATGTTTAAATTTAGATTGTGTTATTAACTTATTTAATGATAACCAATCTGCACAAAAGCTGAGTAGGAATTAGATGTTGCATTCGCGAACTAAACACGTTGATATCAGACACCATTTTATTCGTGACATTGTTAATAAAAATTTGATTAATATTCAGTATTTGTCATCTGATAAAATGTTAGCGGATATTCTGACAAAGCCTTTACCGCTAGTAAAGTTTTCAATGTTTTAGATCAGTTTAATTTGAGAGGATATTATTTACGCGAATGACTTCATTTTTAACCGACTTGAAAAAGGAGGAGGTTCTCAACTTGATTGGGTTTTTTTATATATGTACACCGATTACGCTGATATTTATGATCTGATTTACGTGATTCTTGTTTAGTTTGATGCGGAATGGTTGCCATTTGGTCCCCTAAAAAATTAACATAGTTTGGCCCAATAGTTTTCATTTTCTGAACATTTTTTTATGAAAATTTTCCGTTCCCGTTTCTTGGGACCTATATTTTTGAACGCGCGCGGCACCTTTCGTAGGCCTACCCATAGATAGCTAGACTCTAAAAAGTAACAAATAAAAAAACTTCGTTGAAAAAAACCGACATCAACATCTAAAAAGTATAAAATAACTTAATAAAGATTTTTGACTAATTATATTTTGATTTGAAAATTCAAAGAAAAAGAAAGTTCATACAGTATAGTATGTTGAAATGATTTCAGTTTATGGGGAAGTGTAGAAATATACCTCTTCATTTCAACAAGAACCTTTTTGTACGGTGGTTTCTATATTTAAATTATATTAGAATATAGTACGTCTTTGCGTCTGTTGTTACTAGGTTTCCAAGAAATCTGTAAACCGCTACACGTATATGCATGTGAGAATAAAACTCTGCTAGTATTCATAATATTTGCTGTATTATTTCTCGGTCCATAACCAACAATCCTCGGCATCGAATGTATTTATATATCTTATCTGTGCAGGAACGGACAAAGAACACAATTTCCTGCGGCCGGGCGACAAACCAATCCACAGCCAGGTGGTAGGGCATTTGCCCGACTGGATGGCTACCACCCCTGGTCTAAAGCATGTCGCCATAACAACCTTGAGTTGTGTTCCGGCATTAATAACCAGGTTCCAGTCTCCCTTAAGAGAGCAGCAGCGCATTTGTCGGAATGCCCATAGGCGATGGTAACCGCTTTCCACCAGTGGGTTGTCTGCCTGTCTGCTGAACTCATGCAATAAAAAAAGAAATATATACTGAGTTTCAGCTAAATCGGTCGCCTAGTTTTTCCGTGAAAGCGGAGCAGACACATAACTTCTGGCACCTGCACGTTTTCCAGATGATAACTACATGGTAAGTTAAGATGAAACAACATTTAAAAAATTAAATTGTTAAGCCGTTTCGTAGCCAAACTTCAAGACGCACCTATTGAGAGAAAATATTTTAAAAATGGTCATTTATGATTGGGTGTCATACAAATAGTATAATTTTCATATAAATATCGGCATTAATTTTAAAATCACAGACAGACACATAAATTATATTAGTATTGACAATAAATTACGTACAGTGAAGAAAACTTAACCTTAATTAAACCTAATTATTAAATATTAATTTTAAAAATAAAACATAATCCTTTAATTTTTTATTAATATATTACATTATTCAGCTATTTTCAATTAAAATTATTACCTTGCATGTGAATTCTATTTTTTTTTTAAATTTTGAATCGTTTGTAAACTAGTCATAAACAACAGATGGCGATCGAGAACATAGGAACTAGAATCTATAAAGAAATAATTATGATACCAATAATCGTCTTTTATCATGTAGAGATAATACATAACTAAATTCCACTGATTGTGTGAAGGTATATCCAGGTGAGTTATTTATGCATCTACAAAGGTCACAAGAGGCCATTGACTCCTTTCAGTTAATTGGATATTACTCAGACTTTCCGGCTGCAATTCTTGTACAACGGAACTTCGTTTTTACCATAAGACTTTATTCATTACTTATCAAGTAGGTAGTAAATTGTAAAAAAATATATATAAAGGAGTTCATACACTCACTATTGGCTCTAATGCAATTACTTTTTAGCAAAATGAACAAGACATGAAGTATTTTACCAAATATTTAATTAAGTACTTGAACAGCACAGTCCATAAAAATGGCCTGGACTTTTGGAGGGCTTGCATCGCCATGGGCAGTCCAACATGTAGAGGCCCTTGACAAAGATATAAATGCGACGTGACATTGACCGGCGATTATCCCTATCTATACCATATAGTAATGCACCCAAGGACAAGTCCCGAGCAGTGTAGGACTATTAGAGGAAATGAAAACAAAAGGTATCAAGGCTAATGTGATGAACTGTTAGTGGAATTATGGATTTAGGTATATAGACTATGGTGTCTGCCCGTCGTAATTTTCGGGGAACATGATAATATGGGCAGACGGTGACTTGCTACTTCCTGCATGGGCCCTATAAAATGCCACACAAAATTGGCGGGTAGTAACATGGGTACAAAACGTTAAGGGGTGTCGAGCGGTGGGCTGCAGGTTCACCGAAGCTTCTTCCGACGCTATACCATTTAACACTCACCCCTGGAGCTTGAGTCTTAACTGCTCAATAAGTACTTATTATTATCGTGTCTTCAGATATGTAATTTTTGTTATAAATAAAATCCCCAAATTAGTGTCTAAGAAGTTCGTTATATCTTAGAATAGAGTAAAATGATTTAGTTACCATTGTGCCTACCAGTGGCGCGGACTGCATACAACTCTATTCCCAATAGCCTACCTTTAAGAAACTAGCGACTAGCAACCAAAAGAACGTAAGCGCCATGAATTTATTGACGTTTACGTTTATTATTACCTTAGATCATATAAACGTCTAGATAACGCATCAATTGCACAAAAACGGCCCAAAAAAAGTGCACCGAATTTGGTGCACTCGCTCCCCACGCCTGTTAGTGTCGTTTCGAATACTTTACTGGTTGAGCTCTTGCAAAAAAAAAATCATTATGCCGTCCTGCGCTATTAAAATGTGTCGGAACTATTTTAAAATAGGAAAGGATAAGGTGTTATTTCATCGAAAAATTAACACTTTTCTCATGATTTCTTTATAAAAACATGAAATTTAATTTCGATATTTCAAAGGTTATCAAATTCATTGATGTTGTCAGGTGAGAAATGGAACTTATTTTCCAAAATTTGGGTAATTTTGTTATGAGTATAATAAAACTACGTTTTAACGGTTTTAAGCGCGGTAATTTATTTTATTTATTTTATTCAGACGTTTCGGCCACTTTTCAGTGTCCGTGATCACGGAAGACCGCTAATAAAATAAAAATAAATTCACGATAAATTACCGCGCATAAAACCGTTAAAACGTAGTTTTATTATGTAGACAAGTCGCAAAAACTTAAGAAAATATTATAAGAAATATGAATAATTGAAAAAATCTAGAGAAAACAAACATGTAATGTTTGTGTGTCCGGTTTTCTTAAACCATTTTATATTACGTTTTAGATTTCCTACAGATCCAATTCGTTAATCAAATCGTTAAATAAAAGTAATCCGGGAACCGCAAGAAGACCGCTACTGGAATCCAAACCAAAGTTGGATTTTGTTTTCCAATCATTTTGAAGAAAAAGTATATCGGAGAGGTTTTAGGAGAATTAAACAAGAAGTTGTGTCAAGCAAGGTATATTGAAATAGCAGTATTAATTCAATTATAAGACTAATAGTAATAATGATTCATACATTTCAATAATATTTTCTTCCTATTGGTTTTGGAAATGAACCGATCGCAATGAAATTCGACATTACAGACTTATTTTGATACTATCATATGTATGTACATACTTGCGGTAACGGAAATAAACATAATATACTTTTTAAAACAGAAAGCAAAAATAAAGCACGGGATAATATACAAACGGGATATTTGAACAAGGAGTAAGTTTTCGGTGCTATACAATTTTAGTTACTTTTTACTGCTTAGTTTCTTCTAAAGCCATTTTAGTTATCGCTAAAAGAGAAAAAGCGTTGCAGGAATCTTCCCAGCAACACATCTTTGCTTCATTATTATTGTGTACATACATTCGTGATTTTTTTATGTATTTTTAACTAATACTAGGCTTAACATAAAGTAATTTGAATCCATAATTAATGAAAAAACTTACATTTACGGAAATAAGTGTATAATAATTTATAAACATATTTTTGTCTACTTTCGTTTTATGTTACCTAAAAACATGTTATGAATTTATGGAGATATGATGTAGGTACTGACATTTTTAGTACATTATTGTCATAATTAAAATATTAATTTTGTTTATATTCTGTTAGCTGCATCTCCATTAATTCCTAATAAAGAAATAATTTAATATATTATGTTAAAAAAGAAATTTTAATTTATAAAATAATCAAACCGAACTAGTTTGAATAAAAACTTTTGGATATGAATATTTTTATTTTAATAATAGCCCTTTTCAAGTGGTTTAGGTGCTGTTAAGTCCTTAAACGATCCCAAACAAAGGTTTTTTTTTGTCAGCCCAAAAGTCATATTTTACTAAACAACTGAAATTGCTTTTACACACACACAATTTTTGCTTCAAAATTAGTAGTGACCTTATGCGCCCTACATTTATTGTGTATTTTAAACAAAAACGTTGTGACGTGGTCAATACAAAACCAGTCAACCTTTATTTTCATGCGGTAACATTAATCATCTCTCCATTTAGATCCATTTAAATTATTGACGCGAATTAGCCTTGTTGACGCCATTTTAACAATGTCTAAACACCACATAGAAACCGACATTCAGATTGGTTGACGTAGAGGGATCGGCTCTAAAAACATATATTCACACTCTCACATTGAAACCTAAGGAGATGTCACACCTTCGTTTTCAAAAACGGCGTAAAAAACGCTCCGTTAGGTCGCAATCCTTTCTGCGGTTTTTATTATCTAAAAATTAAATGTACTGAATTTTTTAGGTGGTTTGGTTCAGTTTGTCCTTTTCCCCGATTTTTAACCTTTGGGCTGACCCACACTCTGATTTTATGAGATAGGTTTTAAGAATAGAACCATCTCGAAGCATCATAGGCCTTCTTAGGGCATCTAAGCCCCTTGTTATCCTTGTCTGCGCATCTCATTTTATCGTGACCCGCCGACCAGCCGAACCGGGTGGAGTCATATCTCAACGCGCACCCGCAGTGTTCGCAGGCCGTGAGCCGGTATTTTTTTATTTTGTATAATGCTTTTGATCCAGAGTTAACCGTCGGCTAGAAAATAGCTAGTTTAGTGGAAACTTATGTACAGTTACATAAGTTTCCACTAAACTAGCTATTTCCTAAATAATAATCATAATAAGAGTGGCGAGTCACCGTCTGCCCATTTTTCCTTTGCCCATATTCCCAGACCCCCAGTACCACTAGCAGTTCACCCCAATAGCCCGATACTTTTTGACCTTATTTCCCACAATAGTCCTACACTGGCCGGGGCTTGTCCTTGGGTGCATTACTATATGGTGTAGACAGGGTCAGTGTCACGACACATTTACATTAAATTTGTCAAGGGGCCTCTACGTCTTGGCCTTCCCATGGCCCCACGCAAGCCGTCTAAATGGCCGGGCCATTTTTATGGCCCGTGGTCTCCAAAGACATACATAATAATAACTTTTGGATTAAATGGTTCAAAAGTTCGCATGCCTGTTTGGACGGCCAATTCCAGGAGGCTATAAACATGGGTTCGCTTCCTTTTATTATGACTACTGGAGTCACTCATCTGCTCTATCTGCACTATAGACCCATCACTTGTTTACCAACTATATACAAGCTGCTTACATCTGTTTTGAGATATAAATTAATGGAACATTTGATAAATAATAATATTTTGGCCAATACTCAAAACGGATTTAAGGATAGGTCCCGTGGTACTAAGGAGCTGCTCCTCATCGATATGACCATTAATCATCAGGTACGCCGAAACAGAAAAAATCTGTCTGTAGCCTGGATTGACTACAAAAAAGCTTATGATTCGGTGCCCCATACATGGCTGGAGAAAGTCCGGGAGCTGTATAAAGTGAATGCAACTCTCCGTGCTTTCCTTAGTTCATGTATGGAGCAGTGGATCACGGTGCTTAGGCATCCAGGGGACAGAGAGAATCTTTCTGTTTTGTACGACCCAATAAGGATCAAGCGGGGCATTTTCCAGGGTGACAGTTTGAATCCACTTTGGTTCTGTCTAGCTTTGAATCCACTAAGTACTCTACTTAGATAGTGAAAGTTAGGCTTTCAACTTCGGAGAGGGGGTGAGTTTATATCACACCTTATGTACCTACATGGATAACGTGAAACTATTTGCATCGAAAAAGCCATATCTTTTGCAGTTGCTAAAGATTATACTGAAAGCTTTAGCAACTCCATTAGTATGGAATTCGGTGTAGATAAGTGTGCCGTCATGCATGTACAACGAGGGAGAGTTGTAAATTCAGAAAATTTACAACTGTCTAAAAATATATCCCTCAAGACCTCTCTGAAGGTGAAACCTACAAGTATCTTGGTATGTCAGAGTCGTTGGGTATTCATGATGCTGATGTGAAGCAGGCGATGAAGGATCGTGTCTTTTCCCGCCTGAGAAAGATCTTAACGAGCCTTCTCTCAGGTGGAAATAAGGTTCGAGCCTTCAACGCTTGGGTCATGCCAGCATTAGCATACTCCTTTGGCATACTAAGATGGACTCAAACTGAATTAGACGCCTTGGATAGACGGGTTCGTTGTCTACTGACAGCACATCGGATGCACCACCCACGTTCGTCTGTGATGAGACTGTACATCCCACGGAAGTATGGAGGTAGGGGGTTTTTAAATACCAAAGACCTCCACAACCGTGAGGTGTACAATCTCAGAGAATATTTTCTCAAAGTCGGCGAGACAGCGGGTATGCATCACGATGTAGTGTCAGTAGACAAAGGGTTCACCCTGCTATCCCTAGCAAAACAGACCTGGCAGAGACCGTTGATAATGAGTGCCTCTGATCGTATGGACATTTGGAAGAGCAAGGAGCTGCATGGCAGGTTCTATCAGGCTTTAACAGGGCCTGATGTGGACCTACCAGCGTCGGTGAACTGGCTACGTTTCGGTGACTTATTTGGAGAAACCGAAGGGTTTGTCTGTGCAACTATGGACCAGGTTATCAAGACGAACAACTACCGGAAGTACATTCTGAAGGACGGCACGCTTGACATATGTCGGGCGTGTCACCGCTCTGGTGAGTCTCTCAGACATGTCACTTCCGGTTGTTCTCGTCAAGCTAACAGCGAGTACTTGCACAGGCAAAACCTAGTAGCCAGGATCATCCACCAGTAACTTGCTCTTAAATACGGACTTGTCTCGTTAGAGATAGATACCTTATTACCAATACAAGCCCGAACCAGTTATTGACAATGGTCAATATCTGCTCTACTGGGAGCGATCAAATATCACAGACGGGACTATTGTTGCCAACGAGCCTGATATTGTGATAGTTGATCGGTCTGCGAGACGTGCTATAATTGTAGATGTCGCGATTCCCCATGGTAACCTCGTGAATGCTGAGAAAGATAAACAAATAAAGTATATTGATCTTGCTCATGAGGTTACCGCTATGTAGAACCTGGACTCTACAATCATAGTACCGATAGTGGTGTCAGTGAATGGACTAATAGCGAAGAGCCTTGACCGCCACCTTGAAAGGTTCTCGCTTGGTATCTGGTTGAATGGTCGGATGCAGAAGGCTCTGTTGGACACGGCCCGTATTGTGAGGAGATTCCTGTGTCCGGAGCCTTAACCACCGGTAGCCTGGACCTTAGGCCCCACTGCCGGCGAAGATAAGTTTTTTATAGATAAATGTATATAGTTTATAAGAAAAATGTAAAAGATTTGGAAAATAAAATATATATGTGAATAATAATAATAATCGGCAGACAAACACACATATTATATATCCCCAAATTAAGCAAGTTACGCTTGTGTTATGGGTAATATACAAGGGACTACTCTGGGGCCGATCCCAGACACCCAGACCATAGTAAATAACGGAGAAAATACGTTTCCGAAATTTACTATACCAGTAATCGAACCCGGAGCCTCTGCGTTGCAGTAAGGTAGGCAGGCAAAAGCTTAGCTCGCTCAACCACAGAGGCCGTCAAATTAACCAAGCTCTCAATGCAGTCAAAAACCCGATTATAATAAATGACCTAAAACTGTACCGATAAACTCATATTTTATGCTTAAATTCCACCTTTTTTTAATTGTAAGATTTTAATCATAAACGTTTTAATTTCAAATCCTATAATTTTATTCTATGAATTTCATAGTATATTAATTTCACAATTTATCGCATCACGAATTGGAATTATCACAACCTGTTATTTTCATGATAATAAAATCGCGCAGCAAAACTTCGCTGCAAGTTCCTGTCAATAACTCATTGTAATTATGTTTATATGATTTTTGTTGTATTGATCTTTTGAATAACACGGAAATTTTTTTGCATGACTAAAGGTCACCAGTCAAGGTTAAGATTGAGTCGAGTTGATGAAAGTCGTTGTGACTATTTTGAACTTATATGATAATGCTTTAAGTGCCATTAATGCACATGTCAATACCAAAGTGAGTTCGTGTAATCATTGTGATTCACGGCCTTAGAGATTAATCTTATTATGATTTTACTATAATTATACGTACTTAAAATGTACCAGTATCCGCCCCGATTCCTTCTGCGTTTGTCCAAAAAATTCGCAGTACTTATGAAAAGTTTCATCAAAATACGTTTAGTAATTTGCGTGAAAGAGTAACAAATATTCATTCCTGTTCAGAAACTCTTATATATTTATAATTATTAATTGAACGTGTAACTAATGTTTGAACAAAATAATCGCATATTGATTATTTTATACAGACCAGTAAATAAATCTAATGCAACATGGTCTATAATTAACAGTTATAAAAATAATAAACAAATCGACAAATAACTGTATGAGGTAAAGCATTTTATGATAATAATAGTCTTGATTCAGCCTTGAATACTTTTTTTACTGGTAAACCTATTGAAACTAGTACACGTGTACAAAACTTTAAATTTGAATTACACGTAGTTAATAGTATTGATACCTCTAAATCTGTTTTCATGAAACCTACGCGCCGCAGGTTATGACTTTAATTAGTTTTTGAAAAATACAAACATTACGATGGCATCAGCTCTAAATTATTAAAGGTCTATATTTCATCTATAATTTCACCGGTTCTAAGTTACATATTTCTAGAATATAGATCTCTGAAATATCGCTTATTCTGTTATGTGTAAAATGTTTTATATTATTGTAACATGTTGATTAAATATTTCTACAATATTTAAGCATAATAATATACTACTTTGTCAAAAAAGTACTGGGAAAAGTTCAATAATACGAAAACTGTTAGTTATTCATTCAAATTAACTTTATTACCTTCAAAGTATGCTCCTTCAGAAACAATACATTTACGCCAACGAATAATCCAATCATCAAAAAAAATTGAAACGCTTTTTCCGGAATTGAGTTTAGTTCTCGTCGCGAATTCTCCTTTATGTCTTCTACCGAATGAAAACGGGTGCCACGAAGTGGTAATTTGAGTTTAGGAAAAAAAAGAAGTGAGCTGGAGCCATATCTAGTGAATAAAGTGGTTGCTCGACGGTATTTGTTAAGTTTTTGGTCAAAAATTCGTTCACGATGATAGCCTTGTGCGAAGGCGCATTATTGTGGTGCAAAATCCAAGAATTTTCTCTTCCACAAATCTAGCCTTTTTCGTCGAATTTGTTCTTTTAAATGCCGCATAACGCTCAAATAACATACTTCATTTGACTTTCCGGTAAGAATTCCGGGTGCACAACACCGCGATAGTCAAAGAAAACAGTCAGTCAACATGACTTTGACTTTTGATCGACTTTGGCGTGGTTTTTTCGGTTTCAATTCAGTTGGAAGGCGCCACTCCGAAGCGTGTTGACTAGTTTGCATGTCAAACTCGTAGACCCACGTCTCGTCACCAGTAAGATGGGGTTCCATGAATGTTGGGTCGGAACTGACTCGTTCTAGCATGTCCTCAGCGACACTTATGCGATTGAGTTTTTGAAGAAAATTCAGGTCTTTTGGGACTAGCCGAGCGGCAACATGTTTCATACCCAGACTCGTGAAACACAGAAAATTCAGCGGCTATTTCTCTCAAACTTGAATGAGGATTTTCAGTCACTATTTCCTTCAATTTTGCGATGTTAACTTCAGTTGAAGACGTTGATGGCCTACCTTTGTACCATTCATAAGCACTTGTTTTGCAAAATTTAAGACAAACTCTTTGTTCGATGTTTTTGTCCATTATGAAATTCGCAATACACACTAAATATGATCCAACTAAAAACAGCACTGTATTTAATCTAAGTGACCAATGCAACTCAAACCCCGCACCAAAATGAAAAAAGCAGTTGTGCCAATCGAACAACAATAAAATTGAATTTGGAACCATAAACAAATCATCCATTCCCGATACTTTTTTGACTGAATGTATTTTATTATTGTGACTAATTGTAACATTCCCAATAAAGGAATTTGAACTGAACTTTTTATAAAGTTTCAATACCTACTCTTTAACCCGCAAAATTTAAAATTTCTGCAAGACGAAATTTATAGAAACGAAGTCATTTGAAAAACCTTAGTAGATTATAAAAAATTCCGACTACTAGCTCTAACGTATTAAGGTTGTTACGTCAATGAGAATTAATTACATAAGTACCCACCTAATAATGGTTTAATTGTTAATAATTTACAGTAATTGAGTAATGACTTGGTAATATTAACAAATATCATAACAAAACTAAAAACAGTGGTGTATTTTTGGGAACTTTGCATTTCATTATATCTACTATTCGTATTAAGATATACTTTACAAATATACCTTTTTTATTGCTGGAGTACAGCAGACTAACGAAACACTTGATGGAAAGTGATTATTGTCGACATTTGCAACACTGTTACTATAGCTATATTTTATATCTAGTCTTTTAGGAACATATTATTATCTATGTAACTGATTTGTAGAGGGGAGATAATGATAATAAACTTTTTGCACATTCGTAAATAAGGAAAAAGATTGTACATATTTTTACCAAGAAGTTTTTATTTTTATTCTGCTCTACCAGACGAATATGTTATTGTTTTGTTCGGCTTAGTTGTTTATACAGGGTACATTCATATAATTTTTTTTTTGTTTTTATTTCTTTACCTTGAAGTTGGTGGTTGGTGGATAGATTTAGTCAAATTAAATTTTAGTTTGTTTGATAATTGACTTGAATTATGTGCATATAAGTTAGGAATACAAAGTGCAGTGGTTCAGTGTTCACAGGAAGAGTAAAGGAGGACGCTAAATTTATTGACAACGTGATGAACAATAGTACAGCGACATAACGTTAATTATCATCCGTGCAGGAACGGAGAAACAATACAATTTCCTGCGGCCGGGTGGCCTGTCGTAACAGGCGACAGAACAACCCACAGCCAGGTGGTAGGGCATTTGCCCGACTGGACGGCTACCACCCCTGGTCTAAAGTATGTCGCTATTACAACCTTGAGTTGTGTTCCGGCATTAGTGACCAGGTTCCAGTGTCCCTTAAGAGAGCAGCAGCGCATTTGTAGCACCTTTGGTGTTGCAAATGTCCATAGGCGATGGTAACCGCCTTCCATCAAGTGGGCCGTCTGCCTGTCCGCTGAACCCCTGCAATAAAAAAAAAAAAAAAATAACGCCTTCAAGATTTTTCATGATTTACATATTTAAGATATATTATAACAAATATTATTCAGATTCCATGTTTTCATTTTGAACAAATGACACGAGAGGCTTATGATAACTAAAATAACAAATGCTTTAGTTTTAATTTGATCTATGACTTTAAAAATATTTCCAACTCTATCTTTATGAGCATAGTGTTTAAATGATTAAATTTACGGTGTCACGCTATGTCGTTCCCATCGAAAGAATTCATACGGTGGCTCAAAAAGTTTCACTTCAAAAATCATCATAATATGGTTGTAATATTTTAAAATTTTGTCAAGCGATAGATAACTTTAATAATAACGCTCAGTGCGCTGAGATATATTTTCGTCCTTCAAATACATCCTTGGCGTCCTCCCCTCCGTGTAATGGTTACTTATTTTTCACTGTAACATGCAGAGCCGTCTTTAACATAAAGTGCGTCAGGGTGCGAAAAATCAGCTTGCGCCCCCCTTACCAACAATAAAAAAAAATTGTTTCATTTTAAGGTTCCCTAGGGATTTTGGCAGAAATGGAGCCTTCATTCTGCACTTGTCGTGTCCGCCCGTCTATCTGTTCGAATAGTTTTATATGTTACAGTCATTTTTCTCAGAAACTACGGAGATGATAATAAACTAGCGGTTCAAGCAGACGTTATCCTGCCTTGAAAAAATCTAGAATCCGTCTAATTGTAAATCTAAACCATCCCCGGACCAACTCAAAACACAATTTTTTTACATCTTGGGTTCATTTATTGAAGTTTTAGTAGGGATCGCTAATTTTTTCGAATAATATAAATATTGCTTAGTATAAGTAGATGAAATTTGACAGAAAGATGTACTTTTTTAATTTATATATATGTAATGAAATTAAAAATATATAATTTCTACCTAGTTAACGCATACATAAAAGTTCAATGAAACAGTATGTGACAATTCATGTGGAACGCGGCCTAAGTGACATATAGATAAATCTGCGAATGACGGTGAATACAAAAATAATTTTTTGAAAAGTGATCAATGTTAAATAACAGTTTATAATATTATTTTAATATGAATTTATGTGATTTGACTTTGAATGACGTCTTTTTGTCTTTAAGGTAAGCTTTGGGTATATAAGTTAAACTTTGTCTTTTCACAGAAACACCTCATTTTTATTTCTTAAATTTCTGAATTAATAAACACACACACACATATATATATATATATATATATATATATATATATATATATATATATATATATATATATATATATATATACATATATATACATACACACACACACACACACACACACACATATATATATATATATATATATATATATATATATATATATATATATATATATATATATATATATATATACATAGCTGGGCACCGTTAATCAAATAGTTAACTTCGTTAATCGCTAATCCGTTGCTGAAAAAGTTAACTTTATTAAAAGTTAAAACGTCACATTTCAGAAAATTTTACGCAAGTTAACGTTAATCGTTAATCCGTTAACACGTAATAAAAATTGCATCTTCATATAAAAACTGTTGGCTCTGGAAGTTAACAGGCTATAAATAAAAAAAAGACGGGTATAATTATTAGAGTGTTTAATATAGGCATGTTGACAAACAATGTTTTTCCATTCATTTGGATTAAGAATTTATTTTATTAAGATAGACTAGTTGCGTTCTGGACAAAACACTAATTAAACTAACTAATTTTAAGATGATTTGATAGTAATATAGTAACCAATTTCTATTTAGACGAATTACTACATAGACCACTTACATCTTAGACGAAACGATACTAACCCGTCCAATTTATCTGTCAATTTAGTCATCTGGCATAATATGAATATTCCCCCCCTTCATGAACATTAATATGTTGAAGTTTTCGTCTGAAAGCAAGGCCCGTTTCGGCTGTAGTATATCCTTGCCCATGGAGAAAAGACGTTCAATTGCGGCGCTTGAAGGTTTATATTTAATAAACAGATTGTGATTGTGATTGTGATTGCGCTGGATTAACGAGTTAATGCCCAGCTATGTGTATATATATATATATATATATATATATATATATATATATATATATATATATGAGTCGTGTGGAATGTCGTTAGTCAGACTGATAAACCATTACGATGTTCTATAATAAGTTAGTCGACTAGCGCCCCTTTGATTCGTGCGTCAAGTAAAGACGCCCATGCATTAATGTGTATTCTGTGTAGTCTCTTATAGAATACAGATACACATTAGGGGCCATCCATAAATTACGTCATACCTCGACGAAAGGGTGGGGTATAGTTATACGACACATTTATATATTATGGACAGATTCTAACCTTTTTAATATAGGTTAGAAGGCTAAGGCGGGTACGAAGCGAAGCACCCGCCTTAGTGTTCGTGGTTATTTTTTTTATAACCACCCAAAGTTTATTTTATATCTCAAATAATGAATAAATGTGCCGTATATCTATACCGCACTCCGACGAAATGTAACATTATGTGACAAGCGGTGGGAGGGGTCCTAAATTTCGTGACGTCACATTTCAAAATCTTATCTTATACTAATCTTACACTATATACTATACTAATATATAAAGCTGAACAGTTTGTTTGTTTGTTTGTTTAAACGCGCTAATCTCAGGAACTACTGGTCTGATTTGAAAAATTCTTACAGTGTTGGATAGCCCATTTATCGAGGAAGGCTATAGGCTATATATCATCACGCTAAGAACAATAGGAGCGGAGCAGCAATGAAAAATGTTTCAAAATCGGGGGGGCTTTGAAAACAAATTCCAAGCGGACGGCGTCGCGGGCACAGCTAGTCTAATATATTTAACCTAATTACGGAATTGGTGTATCAATTGAATAATTTCTTGATGTAAAATTGCATAATATGTGATGTCACATTAGGGACGGAGGAGTCTCACGAATTTGACCAGTTGTTACAAGGACGGGGGAGGGGTCAAAAAATCATAAAATTCGTGTGACGTAATATGTGAACATAAATCCAGTAGTTTTGAAAAAACTAACATGAAAAACGAACGAATTGACATGGCGACTTTATAAAAGTTTCGCTTTTACCAAAATAGCCATGGAACCCTAAAATGATAGATATACGAGTTTTAACGCTTAAAATACAAAAAAAAACAATCAATTTGATAATTTACTTTTTCACGAATTCAGTTTGTGTTGTATGCTTGATATTATTGATTGATATGCTTGATATTGATTTGCCAATTTTAAAAAAGTGTTCTATACTAATTTAGGGCTAACATTTTACAAAAGTATAATTTTGGTATTAGGTATATTCATCGCTTGCTTGTTTATTGACAAGCATAGTTCCATTATTCATTGTCTATATTGCATCAATATTAAGCGAAACAGGTCAAAACAGAAACCTCGATCGAACTATTTGTTTCTTTTTGTTTATCGAGTACACGAACGTTTTTATATGCCGTTCATTTAGTGTACCGAGGTGAATCAAAAAGTTTTTAGAAGTGCATATATATATTAAACCTTTTTAGGAAAAATTCGATATTTAAAGTAAAGAGATATTTAGGCCAACTGTCACATGTTTTTGTTTTAGTTTGCACGTAGGCAATAAATTGCCTTGTGCAACAAGTTTTTAAAAACGCAAAATTATGGATAAAAGTGAGTTACGTGCGGTAATAAAATATCTCAGCTTGAAAAAAATGTCTACGAAATAACTTTTTTTCGGACATTCAGCAGACATTAGAGGATGATGTTATACCCTATTCTACGGTTGCGTACTGGGTGGCTAAATTTAAAAGAGGTAAATCAAACTGTAAAGATGGCCCGCGTTCTGGGTAGCCTTTAATCTCCGTTACGGAAGAAAATGTCAAAAAGGTTGAGAATCTGGTTTTGTAAGACAGAACAATAACTATAAAACATATAGCTGAGATCTTAAAGATATCTTTTGGTAGCGTTCAATACATTTTAATTGATTCATTAGGGTTCAAAGAAGTGTCGACAAGACGGGTACCACGAATGTTAACCGATGAAAACAAAAAGCGACGTTTGGAAATTTCTAATCGTATGATCTCGAAATGTTCCAGCGTGATTCGTATAATTTTCACCGTCGTTTTGTAACCATGGATCAAACCACCATTTAGATCTTGAAACTAAGAGACAAATCATGTCTTGGAAACGACCATCCTCTCCATCCATTAAGAAATTTGGAGTTGCTCCTATCGCTGGCAAAGTTATGACCTCAGGGTTTTGGGATAGTGAAGAAATTCTTTTTATTGATTACATGCCAAAAGGCCAGATGATTACTGGACCCTATTATGCAAATTTAATTCCGAAAGTGCGTGGAGCGATTAAAGAAAAACGTCGTGGAAAACTGTCGTTGGGGGTGTTGTTTCTTCACGATAATGCTCATCGATCGGAAGTTGCCCTCAACGCAATCCGCTGTGCTGGTTTCAATCTCTTTGACCACCCACCATATTCTTCGGACTTATTCTCCCAAGTGATTTTCACTTATTCCCAAAATTAAAAGAGGAAATTCGTGAAACTAAATTTAACGACAATGACGCGGTTATGGCTACCGCAGAGTTTTCAGAGATTCAAGAAAAACATATTTTCTCGAGAATAAGAAACAGGGATATTACGAAGATACGAAGTATAAGGAAGTTAAACACGCGATATTCTAAATGCATATTTTTGTTTAAATGTTTGTGTTTTTTAATATTGATTCCAAGAACTTTTTAATTCACCCTCGTATTATTGTGTTCTATTATGCCTGACTGCCATATTTTTCTTCGTTATAATTTTGAAGGTTCAATATATAAAAATAGTGCATATTTAATTATTGAATGTAAATTAAATTGGCAATAAACCCGACGGACGTTACGTTTTACGACTGTAACGAGTCAATTATGAACACTGTTTTCTTTGATTACATTTCAATTCAAACACATATTTATTTATTATTTATTTAATTATTTTTAAGTAATTTTTAAAACCAGAAACTAGGCATTAGAGACGACTAGTGAAAACAGATTATAACTTATTAGATTTTAATAAGTATTATCAGACTTAACTAAAGAGAAATCACGGTGGTAGTGTCAATTAATTAATTGCAAAATACTATTAAACTAATTAAGTAATTTAATGAAAGTGGATTATCTGCTGCACTCACCTCAAGCCAGTTGACAGTGGATACGATCGTGTCGAAGGTACACAAATGACTGATAGAGTCCGAGAACAACGCTTTGTCTAAGGGGATTCCACCTTACGGTGATTCGAGTCGTGTCTGATAAACTAAACATTGTGTTAACTTTTTCATTTGTTCCGAACGTACACTACAGTATTTACAAACATAATAAAAACGTGTCTCGATTCCCAGCTCGTGTGACGGTTGACTGTCGTTCTCGTTGTAAATGGACTATAACTTCAATGCATATATTTCCATACTTACTACGTCACCCATATGTGAAATTGTAATGACATTTATTTAACATTTTGAAAATTTGTAATAATAACAATGACTTTAGGATTAATATGTAATGTACAAGATGTTAATTCAATACTATATGTTATTTAATATATAAAATGTTACGTATTATTTTGAATATAAATCGTCGGCATCAGTGCAGGAGTTTATAAGTACACAATATATCGGTAATATTATTTTTCGTCAACAACTGTGATATAACATATTATATATGTTATATCACAGTTTGAAGAAAAAATTATATCACCAAAAATGTGGTTACTAGGTCTTTTTTTACCAGGGCAAATCCGATTGAGGAACATAGGGCGTGCGAAAGGGAAAGGTCGCGGCCCTTGTGTGGGATTCGCCTCGTTAGGGTAGCACTAGTATCGGTCGATGGCCCTCTATGGGGCCCCTGTATGGGCGGATCGCCTGACGGCCAAAAACGCTCCGCTATTGCGTCAAGCACAGCGCATAATGGCCGTCAGGGCGATAAGGGGATACCGTACGGTGTCCTTTGAAGTGGCCTCGCTACTCGCCGGATCCCTCCCATGGGACCTGGAAGCCAGGGTCTTGGCGTGACTGTACGTGCGGCGCAAAGAGGCCCTGGCCAGGGGCACCAGACCCGCGCCTCGCGAAATCGAGGCGTGCAGGTCGGAGCTCCGCCAGGTCGCCGTGGGAGTCTGGGAAGATCGCCTCAGACGCCCCAGCGCGGGCCCCGCCACCATCGAGGCGGTGAGGCCCGTCCTGTGAAACTGGATTGGACGAAATCACGGCACCCTGACGTTCCGGCTGACGCAGGTCCTCTCGGGGCACGGCTGCTTCGGGAGGTACCTGTGTCGCCTCGGCCGCGAGCCAACGTCAGGTTGCCATCACTGCGACACAGGCGACGAGGATACGGCGCTGCATACCCTGCAGGAATGTCCTGCATGGATGGAGCAGCGCCGAGAGCTCGTCGCCTTCACCGGAATGGACCTTTCACTCCCAGCCGTGGTTCGCACCATGGTCGGGAGCCGCACCGGATGGGACGCCGTCTCCTCCTTCTGCGAGCACGTCATGTTTGCGAAGGAGGAGGCGGAGCGGTAGCGTGAGCGTACGTCTTTGCTCCGCTCCCGCCAAAGGAGGACGCGCCGACGCCGGAGGTCCGAGCTCGACCTTCGGCCACCGTAAGCGGGCGGCGCGGGTGGGGCCCCTTGGAGTATAGGGGTTCTCACTCACCCGCACATGCCGTCGAGATGAGAGCGTCAGTGTTCCGCGCGCGCTCATCTCTCTTCCCGTGGGGCGCGTTACAGACCGCCCCACGCACGGAATTGACTAAGAAGTAGCCGGGGGACACGTCCCCTGGCATAGGAAGAGGCCCAGTGAGGGGGGCCCACGCCTGCTAGGGCACTGCGGAGTCGGGCAGCCCATTTCCCGTAGCCCTGGCATAAGGCGCAGGACGGAACACCCAGGGGTTTTAGTGGGTATCCCTAACTGGGGAGTGGCAATAGCGTGGCACCGGTTCTGACCGGGCACGCTAGTGCCACCCCCGATCTGGCGAATCCCACACACTCACACGGGTCGCGAGCATCCCCCCAGGCTTCTGTGCCTGTCGCGGCTTAGTCCTCAAACGGATTTCCCCTGGACAAAAAAAGAAGCACTAGTATCTCCGCAAGAATGCTATTGCCACGTCGAGGTTTGGCACACTAAAACCCCTGGCCGATCCTCGACCGTCCCTTGTCCGGGCTGTGAGCACGCTTGCGCGTTCAGTCTTTTTTTGGACAATGTTCCACCACCTCAAAAAATTGAAAAAATTCACGAGTAGAGAGGATTATAAAACATATATTCTGAAAAAAATTTATAAAAGTTATCAAAAACTCGAGATAAAAATTATTTTAGATTTATTTTGTTCTTAAAAAATCGGCTTTTCATCATGAGTTAATTTGTAATCTTACTATTGAAAAAAAAACGGAAAAATAGGTTTTTACAAAAAACTCGAAAAATACTTAAGATAAAAAGCTGAAAATTTGAGTGAATTATTTTTATTTGCTAACAAAACGATCCCCATAGTAAAAGTAGAAAACACCGTGGGGGTTTTTACTAAACCCTGCTATACTCTTTAGATAACTATTAAAGATTATTCCAGTGAGAAGTATTTAACGAAGGCTGGTATTGTCATATTGAATGACAATGCTTAGCCGTGAGAAATATGAACTTCCGTTTAGCTAACTAATAACTAGTTTTGAAGCTTCAAAACCAAATAAAAGTTACTTAAAAATCCTTGACGCCCTCTAATAGGCCCTCGATCAAAATGGAATAATAGACAGTTATATTTTCAATAGTGAACGGAAATTCGGATGCAAATGGTGCAATTTTAAATGATGTCGAGAAGCAGTAGGAAGTTACATGTTCAGAATATTGTTGTTTCATTTGATGTGTGGAATAGAGCCGGATATACTGTTGAAGTTTCGAAAATACGACCGTTATCTATGAAATACGGTCATTGCCATTATTACCAGTGATGGGACAATCATATTATATTATCGACAAAATCGAGAAGCGCCCGGCGTCAGCCATAGCCCAGGCGCAGTCTTTGAGAAGGCCAGCGCCGCGAGGAATGCATGCTCTTTAGAGGTATCGCGAGAAGCGCTCGGCGCCCCTGATCCCCTTGATCCCCTGCGCCCGTGTGTGCTTTTTTATTATTATTATATATATCTCTACAGACTCGAGTTCCGTACCCTTTTTTAATACTTAATTTCTATGAAAAATTTGAGACTCCGTACACGCTTATTGTTTATTTTTGTTAGTGTATGTGACATTATATGTGGTAATTTTTTTCTGTTTTGGTGTACCTTAAGAATAACTTATTATATTAATTTATTCTAATTTTAATACTAAACTTATACTAATGTAGAGTGTATCTGTTACATGCTGGTGTTGTGAGGAAGTGCATGTGAAGTGTTGGCCTTATATCTATACTTATATATAGTCGTATCTAGTGCCATGTGTGTTGTTTTTTTCTTTTCTGTGCCTGGGTTATTAATTTTTAGGCTCTTTGTGTGTCTTGGTTTGTTTGTGGAGTGTGCGTATAATACAATGCGATGGTAGTGCGCGTAGGTTTAAGTATGTGTATAAGTTTTATTGTTAGTTATGTGGCCCGTGTGTGCTGTACCCCCTGCACCATACGTAAAGCCGCCACAGAATCAGCAAAACATACAGTGCATGAGTTCCCTAAAAACTGTTAAAAAACAGAGAGGAGCAACATAGATGGAAGTAGGACTGGAGTACGAGTGAATTTTATGCCTTTAACACTTCTGGAGCTTATTTAAGTCCTACCTCTTTCCCGACGTATTATATTTATTCACGTATGACTTCACAAGCAATTAGAGTTTTAAAAAAAATAGATGACAGTAACATGTAGAGTAGGTATTAAATCTACGAATCTTTATGCACGACGTATGCAAAATGTCCTTCCAGGGGCAAAATAAATTGGTATTCAAAGATGGCAAGGTAAGAGGAAAAGATTTCATTGATTGTGTACCAAAAAGGAATATCGAAAGGCATGAACACAAGTAAATGAATAAAAATATTCAGTGTTACTTTAATTCCTATAAACGGGGTTATAATTGAACCTTTCATCGCGTAAAATGGCAAAATTGCGAAAAAAGTGCTAATAGGTAGTCCGTGCCTGACCTTATGACTCTCTTATTAAGAAATGACTGTGCACTGGTCGCTTTTTCATACAAAATCAAGCACTGTGCAGTGTTTTGCTGCTAATCGGAAGACGCCATAAAGATTATTGCGGGTTATATTATATATGCTTTTGTCAATTATCTCTTCCTAAACACAAACCACAGACGCTGGCTTATTTGTTAAAAAAATTCCATCAGAACTAATTTAATAGAGTGCTTGTATACAACAACGATGAGTCTGTTTACTACTGTAGTGTATTTAGGTAACGTAAAATACAATAAATGAATAGTGCAAAGGTAACTGCGTTTATGAGCTTTGTGTGTGACCATGGCCGTGTGACACCAATGCACGACTGCCAGATCGGACGCTCTTAAGAATTTAGATGCATTACATTAGGGTCAAAATAGATAACGATTCAAGGTCTGAGATAATGACATTAAAGAGAACAATAATAAATACCTGCAGTGGATTGATACAGAATGAAAGTTGCAAAAGCTAAGACTTTTACTGACTTGGAAAAAAGCGCTAATAACATATTGTTTACTTTGCTACTGAGTAAAGTAAAATACAGACTTAAGAAGAAAAATAGCACTATTATTTAGTGGCCATCCACAACTTAGTGCCTTGATTGACATAATTTGCAAATTGAACTTGTGTTCCACCATGTGTGGTCATGTTTCATAAAATTGTATTATTAATTAAAGGTCGGTTCCTACAACTTAACGAACGCTCACTTGCTTTACTATCGATTAAATTTTTACATACACTCCATACAAGTACTGTCAAAATAGGAACCGATTATTAATTTGCATAATAGGGAACACACGAATTTCGTGATTTTTTGACCCCTCCCCTGTCTTTGTCACAGCTGGTCACATTCGTCAGACTTCTCCCTCCCTACTGTGACATCACATTTTTGCAAGTTTAAATCAAGAGATTTTTAATACAAATCAAGACTTCCGGAATTCGCTTTATTTCCATTTAAGTTATTTTTAAATAATTTAAACACTAAACTCATACAGATAGAGTTGGAGTTATTTTGAAGCTTTATTAGATTTTGAAATATGATTTCACGAAATTTAGGACCCCTCCCGCTCCTTGTCATACAATGTCACAACTTGGAGAACCCACTCGTCCCCTTAACGTGTGACTAATACTATTACCCTTAAGGGGCCAAAGGGTAAGGAACGACTCATTGTTCAACTCTGAATGCCGCACGGCAGGTAGTAGATACTGTTCCTACAGATTATATATAATTAGAGATCACCAGATAAAGTTAAACCCATGATGTTCTTGCATATATCAACAGACTGTTTAGGAAAAACAAACGTCATAGTAAAGCAATTTACGAATAATCACAAAAAATAAGTAACGGAAAATACTTGTTGATCGCATCAAGCAGAAACAATCATTTTAAACAGTTACAAGGTAACACCAGGTGACACTATAATGTGGTTAACCGCAATTGACCTAGGGTTCTAAGTTACGTGGGACCTGGAGGCCAGGAAACTGGCCTCCTTGTACGCGTGAAGTAAGGAGAAGGAGGCCAGTTTTGGCCGACCTGCGCCCCGTCAGATTGAGGGGCGCAGAGACGAGTTGCGCCAGGTCCAGGTGGCAGAGTGGGCGGACCGCCTACATAACCCCAGCGCCAGCCTCGCCGTCACCCAAGCGGTGAGGCCGATCATGCCAGAATGGCTACAGAGGCATCACGGCACCCTGACGTTCTGCCTGACGCAGGTCCTCTCGGGGCACGGATGCTTCGGGAGGTACCTGTGTCCAATAAGGCGTGAACAGACATCAGGGTGCCACCACAGCGTCGATGGCGACGGAGACACGGCGCTGCACACCGTCCAGGTGTATCCAGCCTGGGACGAGCAGCGCCGTGATCTCGTCGCGGCCATCGGGGCGGATTTGTCCCTCCCGGCCGTGGTGAAGGCCAAGGTCGGGAACGTCGACGCGTGGGACGCAGCCGCCTCCTTCTGCGAGACCATCATGTCCGCGAAGGAGGCGGCGGAGCGGGAGAGGGACCAGTCCGCCACTCTCCCCTCCCGCCAGAGCCGGCGGCGGCATCGGAGGGTCATCCATGCCGACCTCCAGCCACCGTAGGCTACGGCCGTGCGGGCGGCCGTCGGGGGACCCGGACCCGCCCGCACATAAAGGCCGGAGAGGAAGACGGAACACTCAGGGGTTTAGTGGATAACCTTAACAGGGGTGTGCCAATACCATGGCACCAGTTTCAACTGGGCATGCTAGTGCCACCCCCAATCTGGCACGAACTAACACCCTCCCCCCCAAGATTCTGCCTTTGTCGGGGCTTATGGTGGTTTATGATGCTTTTTGAAAAACGCCATATCGTTAAGTTATGGAAAATCCTCATCTAGGAGTTATTTTCAATTTCCCACACTGCGCGAGAGACGATCTTGGGAATCGTGACATACATGGGCGAAACCGCTCAAGAAACTAAAAGAAAATGACTGTAATATACCTATCCGTACTCGTATGTATGACACAATACAGCAGCCCGTGTAGAAGAAGTATGTCATCCATAGTCGAGGGATTAGGTCCTTCCTCAAAATATAAGCGGTTAAGCCGATATTAGACAATTCATTTTTGTCCTTCAATTTGGATAGATAGATTAATGCTGACGAAAATAAACAGTTACAAAAACACAATGCATTCTTACAATACTTCTTGGCATAACAACAGGCGGCTCTGTCGCTAAAAGTGATTTGTTTTTCCAGGAAACCTAGCTTAAAAGAAATTCTTAACTAATCTGGCGATGCATGTGGAGCAGAAAAAAGATGCGACTGTACAATTTAAATATACATACTTACACTAATTTATAAATTTAATACATACATAACTCCAGGCACATTTATAGAATACGTATGTATGAAATGATGAATAGAAAGTGATCCATCAAAATAAAAACATAAAATTGACCATTGAATATCATTCAATAATATATTCTCCTTTCATGTGTTTTATGTCTTTCAACCAAATCGTATCTATAATATCGATATTATTAACGTTCTACATCAATCTTATTTTTAAAAGGAGTCAAATTCTTAATTAATTTCGAATGTATGTTAATAAACTTTGTGAGTTATTAATCGCTTTATAAACGACAAACAATGTTAAAACCGGATTTAAAAGCCTTAAACTTAGCCTTGGAATTTTTACATGTAATAAACCTCATTGCTAAATTATACCGGATTAATTTTTTACCTCTCTTCATTTCATTATGTTAGGATTCCGCAAGTATGTTGGCAAAATAGGAACCGTTATGAAATTGTCATGTTCAGTCAGTGATTTTTCTCGTAAACTACTGAGTGAGTGAGATTTACTACTCAATGCTACAGCAAAATATTTTTTTTCAGTATGTCATTAGTGAGCAGTAGGTGAGTTAGTTACATCTCGAAAAACCATAACGACGTTTCTTACTTTTTTATATAAGTCGAGGTAGCGAGATATAAAGTCACCTCACTAAGGAATCTTAACATGTAAATTATTTAAAAAAATTGAATGATACGACATGCACTTGGTTGGTGATATTTAATTTTAGTTGTAAATATTTGTACCTTTATCATTCGTTTGTCTAATATACATAGTAAATTCTTTGCACCACACAAATGGTGTATTTCTTTTTAAAAGGTAGTAGTAGACATCGAGATGTTATACAAGTAGACATTTTCTCGAAAGGTAATCTGTTAAACTTTTGAACCTAAGTACTTGATTTTTAAACAGCAGGTTAAAATGCGGTACACCTCTTCGCGAAAATATGTACCTGTAGGTATATACCTACAGGTACATGTTTTCGCGAAGAGGCCTACCGTATACCTAAGAAGACGGGAGACCGGGCTATGTGGCGCGAATTTGGGGAGGCCTACATCCAGCAGTGGGCAGGGACTGGCTGAAGAAGATGGTGGTAGACCAAGATTTATTAATGGTTTTATACTGAGTGCTATGAATAAAAATTCAGTTATTATGTAAACGAACTTCTGTCATAAATAAATTAAGGTCTGCGATCTGGGGAATGTTAAAGAAAAAATTGTATATTTATTTATAAATTATCTTACAGATTGCTTATTGACAGTCATGATTCTTTGCCCGTTTCCAAACCAATTTCAGTATTAACTAGTTTACAAATTTTTTCCGACGACCTCTGTGGTGAATTAAACTAAATATTAACTCACCCGTTGTTCGCTGAAACGTAGAAGTAATATTGCTCTTTTTTGGCATGTCTCGGGTTTGATTTCTATTAGGCTTAAGTTTGTAAACAAATTTCCCGTTATGCACTTTGGTTTGAATGTCTGAAATCGGCCTTAAAGTCATTTGTTGTGTATTATTCAAATCTAAACATAAGCCTTTTTTATGTTGGAAATATTCTCATTATGTACAGTGTATAAAATGCTGACGATTTCGCGGGTAAACAGCTACTAGGATATAAATTACTAGATAATTATTGAAAATTTTCATACGGGAAGTGTTATTGAATATCAAAAGTCATGGTTGATCATTGGTGTAGCTTAAACCAGTTTCATAATTACTTATATTTAAGCAATTACTTCCCTAGTGGATGCTCGAAGCAAGCCATTATTGAGGTTTAATGCGCTCGGTCATATGGAAGTTTTTGTAATACTATAAGTAAAATATATATTGCCTTGTGTTCACAACGAAATACATGTATTACAGTTATACAAGTGATTTTTTCAACTGCGGGACTCCATGCCTGATCCCAGACTATAAGATGTAACGAAAAATATTTAAATAAGTCTCCGCATCTGAGCTTCGCTTAAGTGCTTGTCATTATTAGGGACTAACACTAACAGCTAAGAGACAGGTTTGGCCTAGTTTAGGTATTAGTACCCAAACAGTCTTAATTTTAAGACAAAATATAAATTTAGTTTTGGTGTCAATAAAATGCTTATTATTATTATTAGAATCGAATATAATATTTTCTAAGTTTTAGGGACTAGTATACATAATAAAACTACGTTTTAACTGTTTGAAGTGCGGTAAATTAATTGATTTTTATTATTCCGACAACAATTTAGTAGCAATGATCACGGAAGACAAAGTTGTCAAGTGTCTATGAGTGTTATTAAAGTTTTATTTAGCCTACCGCCAACTTGTTCATTTTAATTATTTAAATCAATTTTGTTTATAGTTATTATTTACTCTATGGGAGCCTAATCTAATTTATCACCGCTTCGCAATATCTTGTGGCTTGAACAAAAGAAGCGGCGCACGAATCTCTTCAGAAAATATGCCTAGCTCTAATAATTTTATATAATATTAGGAGGTAAAATAAAATAAATTGTCAATCTCACAGCGTTTTGCTGCCTGGCAGTTGTTTTTTGCTGTTAAGACCCAAACCCAGCAAAAACCAACTGCCAGGCCTCAAGACACTGTGAGCTCCTTTTGCGTGTACCGGAACACAAACCAACTTTTAATACAGACTAGCTAAATTGTATAGCATTCTGGCATCAGACGATACAATGCTAGGATACTATTACATACACCAATTTTATGCAAGTTACGACTTAACAAATTTATTTCGACTTCATTACGTACGCACTCCACCAAAACGTGTTATATGTACATTTGCGGTATGAAAAGGTTCGTCACATTAGAGTCGACTTTTGCTTGCAATAAATGTTACGTTTGTAAAACATTGAAACGTGAAAAAAGAAAATTCCAATGTTGACAATGACAGACCCTGAGATTAACAAAAGTTATAATCATCAGAAACAAAGAGGATATAATCATTACGCTTATCGTAAATATTAAAACAATAAAAAGGTTTTACATCTCTAAACAATCTTCTTAGACTAAAGGTACAAAACCAAACAACTTTGATCTAAGTAATTTTAAACTTTGTTGTCAAACAGTTTATGAGTTTATTACTTGAAAAGGTAACATATGCTCGCGGAACGTTAAATGATTTTTTTTGTAAACTGGCGAACCTTTTCATACCACGACTGTACATCAGAGTACATTAAAATAATAGGAGAATGTACATCTTCTATCACCTGTAACACTGTCCAATTGGCTATTTCTATTCTTCTCAATAAAAATGCGAAACTGTTAAGTGGTATATGTCCCGGGCCAAGTCGAAACACTGTCAGATTTAAATGACTTGTTAAATAGCATAAATATTTGCAAAGACATATAAACTGAAAAGTTTTTATTCAAACTAAGTTTCACTAAAAAACATTTTTTGAATGTCATTTATGTAGTTAAATTTAACTCTATATTCCTATTCTACGTATCTTCGCAACGTACCTAAGATCAATAGTATTATTATTCTTTTTCTTACTTTAGTTTCAAGAAGAATCAGCAGGTCACTTTCCAGGAACATTAATAAATGTATATATAGCTTAAGTAATTCAATAAAACTTAGAGTCTACTCTAGATCTGGGTTTGTTATTACCATAGAAAATTTTATTCCATGGTAATTACTGAATTTTTCGACAGTAGATAACATTTGCAATGAATGTCTAAAGCTCGGTAGGTAATCAATATAAACAAAATAGGCAATTCACTACTATGTGCAGTTGCGTCCATAGTCCGTGTCTGTGCATACTATTTGTACATTTACCTTATTAGGTACTGTTAATAAATAGAAATAATTTGTATGGAGTTTGTCTAGTTTTAAAAATAGTATTGAAAATGAATGGATAGTAAGATATAAAAACCGCACCAGTCCCTCCAGTCCCCAAACTAGAAACCATCCGCTAGATTTTAATATTGCTTAATTATAAGAAATAAGTTCGCGTTTGACTATGGTGAACGTGGTAATGCCAAACAAAAATATTTTTTCTATGGTAAACGTTGTCAACATACGCTGAATGGAGACCATTCTGCTCCACGAATGATGTCTGAACAGGTTTCTCTTTGATCATACACTATAACTTTATTCTTCTAAACCAAATGTTAATTTAATATTAATAAAGATAATTACAATATTAATACCTACACCAAGGACAATTCGTCAGATCTTGAAAAATAATAACCATGTTTCTTAATGCCTTTTTTATTTATTTTAATAGGTAGCGAGATATTTGCTTCCTGAGTCGTAAGTTGTTTTAGGGAATCATAGCCAAAGAATACGTGCGTCGCCTCTAAGAAACCCGTCAATGTGCGTGGCCCGACGCATAGTGTACTTGGCAGATTTATTTGTATTTACAAAAAAATTACTTAAAAGTTTTATTATATAAAACAAGTAGATACTTGTTCGTGCCTACCCCGCAAGGGAACTGGCGTGAAGTTATGTATGTATGTATGTAAGTAGATACTTACCTAATGGAAAAATTAGGGAGTATGAAAGTGAAAATATGAAGCTACAATTAATTATTTATTACTACGCTTGATACTTTCTTTGGAAGCTAGCGTATGATATATTATATATCAATTTAATAATATCAGGTAAGTAGGTATATTTATCAAAAATCAATAAAGAAATATAAATCTCAAGTTAAATGGTATTCCAGAACAAATACTTATTTGCTTATGGATGAAGAGTATTTATCGATACACGAAACGAAATAAGCACATGAGAAAAATACATTTTAGATTTACATTCAAATTAGTGTTTGCTTCAGTTCAAAGTGTAACGTTGCTCGAAGCAATATATTACGCTTATAGAAGTTTTTGTATAAGGTAGGTACATAGTTACAGATTTACAAAAAGCTCGTATAAATGACTGATTACATTTTTGAACACAGCTTAACAATAAAATTAATGATGAGTGGAGATCGCTAGAGCTAAGACTCAAGCTCCAGGGGTGGAAGTGATAAATGGCATAAATTCGGAAGTAGCTTCGGTGAACATGCAGCCCACCTCTAGACACCCCTTAGTCACTCACACCCATGTGGCCCCTCGCCAATCTTGTACGGCATTTTTAGAGGCCCATGCAGTGAGTGGCGAGTCACCGTTTGCCATTTTATCCATGTTCCCCGAATATTGCGCTGGGTAGACGCCATAGCCCCTATAGTCTCAGATCCCTAGTTCCATTAGCAGTTCAACCCAATAACCCGGCACCTTTTGTTCTGATTCCCTACAGTAGTCCTATACTGACCGGGGCTCGTCCCTGGGTGCATTTTTATATGGTGTTGATAGAGATAAACGCTGGTCAGTGTCACACCAAATTTACATTAAATTTGTCAAGGGCCTCTACGTGTTGGCCTTACCATGGCCCCACGCAAGCCATTCAAAAGTCCGGGCCATTTTTATGGCCCGTGGTCTGAGATATCAAATAATGATTAATAATAGATAAAATGGATACCCCTTTCGTCACTTCTAACTTCCCCTTTTGTCACGTCATTTTTGCGAGAAAAGGAAAGGGAAACAAAACTAGTCAAGGAATTGGCCAGTTTTGTAACAACGGAATCCTTAGAGATTCGTCTTATTCGTCCGCCCGTCTGTCTGTAAGTGTAGGTCACAAATATTTTCCCCGAAACTAGATATTTGTTCATGTCTATTTGTAAACAAAAATTGGAAGCATGGATGAAGAACACTAACTAGCAGAGCTAATCTTACAATAAATAATGTTAAATCTGAAAAGCTCCTAATTACTATTTAAAATCAGTCACCACTTTTTGGCTGATGCTGATCCTGAAGAAGGATAATACACATTTTGTTTTGACGCGATGATATAATAAACAGATTATTTAGATATTGGGTATATATAATACTTTCGGAAATGGGAATGAAGGATACTTTTTATCCCGGAAAATCGGATAATTTATGCAGAATATGTATTCGAAGTTTACTCTAGTAGAGTAACTGCTGTTGAATGACTATCATAAAATGTTTGGAAGTGATGTATGTAAAATGTATGTGATGTGTAGGTACATTCTATAATTGGGACAAGTTACCTTTCATTCGATCCACTGAAGAGTTGTACGTGTGAAATGCTTTATAATGATAAGAAAATATTTTATTCAGGAAATTTTAAAAGCTTTTGTATACATAACACAGCTCCGTGGGAGTGTTACTTTATTACTACAATTGGTAAATGTATAATTATAATGTTAATTGTTCAGGAAAAATTATAATGATCCTGATTCAACGTTTTTCCTAAAGGTAGATGATTGGATACCTGCTCCATGACCCCTTGGTAAAAAATATTGACGCAAAAAAACTGACGAGTTTTCCTATAGCTTTTTTGTCTATTTGTAAATGAATAATTTGTATTTTTCCATAATATGTTTTTGTGGAGATGTAGCGATGATTCGCCATAACTACATAACTCGTGCAAGTTTGAATTTAAAATTGAGTTATTTTATGCGTTTCAAGGCCTCAATGGATCGTAAAGGGGATAACCGGCGATATAACGAGAAGAGGGATATAGCAGTTAGTGTGTATAGCATATTCACCGAGGATACGGACAGTATAACTGTTAGCTTTAGTGAAACCATATTCGTCATGGTGCAATACCAATGTGTACCTACTATCTATGGTGTGAGACTACCCGTTTAGACGCTTATCTTAGCGTTGAATTGGCCCGTGATAGATAACTAATCTATAAAGCATAAAATATGTCCCGGGTTCGATTCCTGGTACGGTAAATTTTGTAAACTCTCGTTTCGTTATTTACTCCACTCTGGGTATTTGGGTTTCTGAGTAGTCCATAACATATTACCTACATATAACAGAAAAATAATTTGCTAAGCTTGGGAATATATAATAATTTATAAAGCGCATCTATCTGCCGCTTTATTTAGGTACTTTCGTAACCACTGCTGAAATATGGTAGCCGTTGGCTTGTCTATCAGTAATTAAAGTGAACTCAGTCGTGCACTTCCTTAAGTAGTCAGTTAACTGGCGAGTTAAGTCCGTTTTATCATTTGGACAGTAATTTTCCAGTTAAATAATAAGTTGTCGAATGTTGTTTAATGGCTGATTCCTATATTTTACAATTCATAACTTGCCTTACAATTGGTTAAGTTGAATTTTGACGCTACTTGTTACAAATCATCGCATTCCCACACACACGAAATGGCTAGGACCTATAGGGGTTTTTTTTACACTTGGTAAGTATCGTAAATCTGAATCTTTTTCGTAGCCTAGGAAGTAAAACAGATTATAGGCAAACGACTGTCCAATGAGGTACTTAAATCATATTAATCTTGATAAATCTTTTCATCGATAATTGCGATTCAAAATATTAGGTATCCTTGTTATATGATAAAATGAATTGGTTATTAAAATACAAATATTAATTCAGTTGTCAAATTCGTGTCTGTATACTTCTTCAATCGTGAAAGACCACTTCTTCCATGATTCAATAATCTATAAATACATATAATAAAATTGTAGAGGTCGAATTTCTGTACAATGAAAAAAGTGCTAAAAACCGAGTCAGGGGGATGTAAGAAGTGAAATAGAACTAACTTAGATTTTTTCAAATTTTTTATTTCTCTGTTTGTCTGTCTGTTTGTACCGGCTAATCTCCGAAACGACTGGACCGATTTAAATGAAATTTTGTATGGTGGTAGCTTATATCCCTGGTCAACATATAGGATACTTTTGATCCCGAAAAATTAAAGAGTTCCCGTGGGATAGTTAAAAAACCGCACCACGCGGACGAAGTCGCGGGCATCAGCTAGTATAATATATTATATCTAAGTATGTAGCGACTAACGTTACTGTTTTTATTAATGGGCTATGGAATTATAAAAACTGTGTAACCAAAAATACACAGTGAAACACTTTTTACAAACAAGTCATCATAGTGTAATCATTTGGTAGTCTTACTGCGTAATTTTATAGATTTCGATGTGCTCTTTCCGAATGTCAATTTTGCCATCTCGTATCGCCGCCACAGTGGGAAAAGGCGCCTAATAGCAGTTTTTGACAATTACCGACTCATTTTTCAATAAAAAACACAATACAATAAAAACAAAATTAAACTAGAGAAAATTCATTTTATAACAACTCTTTTTGTAAAATCAAGTTTTGGCGTAAGGGCGACGCAATGTTCTCGTTTCCACACTATTTTAGGTAGAAGTACCTAATTATTGATAAAAATCACTATAAAGATTTTGGTAAAACCTTAATTATTTACTGTTCAATTCAATACATTACGTAAATTTTAATCGAGTTCAAAAAAAGGTTTCTCAATTCTTCATATAATTTATTTATAATATATTTTAGCCCTAACTTTTTTGTTTCTTAACTGATTTTATCATTATTTTTGCGTTGGATTCAGTATATTTTATATGTCAATTGCACATAAATTTAATTAAAATTAGACCTTGAACTCCGAAGATTTAGCATTTTTTCTAAATTAAATGCAAAATTTGTATTGATTGAGGTACCTATTGTTCGGTTTATAACTTTTTTATTATAAACCGATATGAATTATAACTTTTGCATTTGATTTACTATATCTATACTATAAAATCAGTAGGTACCTAATTATATTTATTTATTTTATTTTAGGAAGGCTTACAGTCTAATTATACAAAATATACACATTATAATCAGAGATATGCTGAATTGGACTGGACTTGGAGTAGGAAGGCGTGCAATCGGGCATCCTTAGGAGTATGGCCCTGTACGGTGCACCCATTTGGTCCACTGCACTCCACCGCCACAATAGGACTCTGTTGTGCCGCGCACAGCGGGTCCTGGCGGTGAGGACTATTCGTGGATACCGTAGTGGCGTGGACGGCGTCGACACTCTTGGCAGGCGATCCGCCCTGGCCTCTCCAGGCGGACGTTCTTGCCAAAGTTCGGCGCTCCCGACAGGATGCCCTCACCCGTGGCCTGGTCTACTGCCAGGCCAAAATCGAGGCGATCAGGAAGCGGGAAACCGCCTCCATGATCGATTTCTGCGAGACGGTAATGTCTCAAAAGGAAGCCGCAGATCGAGAAAGGCAGAGAAGGGTAAGTGCGCGTATTGACGCGCCTACACATGGGCGCCGGCGTCAGCCGGGAGCTCGGAGGCGCAGATACGCGCATGACTTCCCTCCCTAGGATAATACCGCTTCAGGGGCCCTCATGCATCAAGGGAGCAGAGGAGTCTTCACCCCTGTCGTCGAAGTGAGTTAGCTCTTCCAGGGGCTTTCTCGGGCACTTATTTTGCTAGGATCGGCGTGGGCGTAAATACTTCTAAGTCTCATGCCTTTCCTGCCATAAGCGCGGGGCCGTCGAAGGAGGGTGGTTTTAGTGGTTATTAGCCATTTGGGTTCGAGTCTCTACACAAGCCGGTTGATTACTATTTGCCCCTTCTGGGAAAGCTTCCATGATCAACTATGGTCTAATCCCTTGCAAAGGATCCGGTATTGTGCGTTAATAGCATTTCCCCCGCCTGAAAAAAAAAAGAAGGCGTGCAATCTATATTTTTAGCAGTTATGGTTTTATAACGCTTAAATATAAAACCATATATTTAAGCGTTCCATCTATCCAAAATTTGTAGAGGTTTAAATTGTTGCCTTAGATTGCCTTTTATAAAGAATATTTGAGACAATTTTAGAATGCCAAACTAAAAGTTTTCACAAGGTTATGGTTTATTGGCTTTCACTTTTACTTATTTTTTCACCTTATTTGACTATATACGAAAAACACTTGTTGGTGTGGATGAATGTAAAGCTTGCGGCGCTCGTACGCCGAAACTTTTGATTTTACAAAAAAATGTTACGACATAAAGTGTAGGATATTTTTTTTAATTTACTTTTGTATTTGATGTTTTTATTGTAAAATAAGTTGGAAAGGAGATAATTGACAAAAAACTGCTATTAGGTGCCATTTCCCACTATAACGGCGCCAGAGGCAACGATACGGGGTGGGTCGCGAAAATGGTGTAGCATACAGAAATTTCCTTCCATACAGAACCAAGTTTGAGAAAATTAGTCATATAATTATGTATATACATAAACAAATGGAAGCGCGAATTTACAAGCATTTCGTTCTTGCTTTTTATTTTACATAGAACCCTCTTAATAACAAGATAATTAGATGATTGATCACGTTTTAGACCTAGTCCATTGTAATAAGTATTCAAGTCAAAGGTGGTGCAGTGACATCATGGTTTAATGAGTTGTTATTGAATATGACCCTTGTTCTAACGGGTCTTAAGTAACCTATTTTCCTAACATTGCAATAACGAATTAATTATTCTATAGGTATTTTCCATAAAAAATTACCGATAAATACGCTTTTTATAGTTATTATAATAGTAAAACACGTTTTAGAAACGAACATTTAATTGAATATATAAAAAAATTTACAATGTCATAAAAGAGTAATGCTTATAAAAAGGGAAAGTGCATATAAAGTATTTACTATAAAATAATAAATTAGGCCTTAAAATGTATTAAAGTTGTGAATTGATGTAATAATTATTGTCTCATTTCCAATTAAGTGAAAAAATCATGTTATATAATTAAATCCTTATTTACATATTCTTATTTAGTTTGTAGGATCTTTACAAATTAAAAAAAAAAACAATACTGTTCTTGGGCCTTCTCCCACTCCCAACCAGTCGCATCATTAGCTACCAGGTTTTTTACATATTATAAGCTTTTTAACTATCTTTCCGTTTCATGTGCTTAGTTGATAACAATAATGAATGCTAATCAATTAATTGTAGACAAACATGAATGATCTAGCACTAGTTTAAAAAAGCCTAGTTGCCGCCAACATGTGTTGAACAATCACTTGTAAACAAGGAGAAATGCCCACTTTCTTAAAGATAATTAAAATCATTATTCTTCTCAAATATTTACTCTTTGTATATTTAAATGTAAATCTGCAATGTTTATACACAATGAAAAATAAATAAAAACATTATGGCAATCCCTAAACTGATTGAATATTTTAGGCTATCAATTCTTCATTCAACTTAACAATTTTACTGGTGGGATTTAAATAACTCAATACTTAAAAAATGGCTTCCATATGTTAAATTTGATAAATAATAAATAGAGTTCATAAAAGGTTAATGTAAAAGCTGTGATATATAAATTCAGTCTGCTAATTTCAGCTACATCTAGGTACAAAATGTGAAATAACAAAAACATAATTTCAATACTCTTACATACTAAATAAGCTTATATCTATAAATGGTGCAGTATACACAGATATTGTACTAATCTTTGAACATTGATCAAGTTACAAATTTACTATTAAATCTATATTCTTTCTTATTTACTTAACACTAGCATTTAATGTTTGAAAAAGACAGTATTTCAAGCTGTGATGATGACACTATCCTAAGACACTCAAGTTTTCCACTTAAAAAGGTACTAAAATATGAGACATTTGTCACAAGAATACACTGTTTTAAAACATATTATGTATAGTACATAAATACACAATCTTATCGTGGTTGCAAACACTTTCTTCTTAGAAATAAATACTTATAATTTAAATGCATAAGTATCATTGGAAGAAATGTTATCATTTAAATCAATTGTGTACACAACATTAGCCTAGGATGATTTAAATCAAGTACACTAGTAATACATGTCAAATACAAAACACAAAGAAAGAAATAAATTGATAACCACCAAAAGTACTTATCATCACATATGTTATTTTTGTCCTATAAGTAGTGCGCAGAAGGTTTTCCGATGATAACCCCTCCCACTTCCTACGGCAGGGACTGGGGCCTGTCTAAGTAATAGTGGGATGCAGTTGTAGGAATCGGGAAGGGTTATCATCGGCAAACCTTCTGTGCACAAGATATATTAAAGAATACATACTAAAGGAATGTTAAAAGCAGCCATAGAGATCACTTACTAATTGATACACTTAGACATTACAACATTTGGAAAGGAAGATATGTGTTGTGATAGATTAAGAATATTATAAAATGTCTTTCAAGTCACTTTTTTATGTATGCACTGAATTCAGTCTTTTAATTTACTCCATAGCTGGTGAAAAGAACATTGCTGTTCTGATGCAGCATTTTAGCCAAGTCACATCTTGGTAGTTGCTTCTAATGAGCGCAGAAGAGGCGCACGGGCCATATACTAGAATCTATCTTTAGAGGCATGTAAATCTGGGTTTGTTAGATATTGCAATTCTTGGAGTTCCTGGAACTTCTCATGGTCTCTTATGTGAGCATAGTTGGCTGAGAGACACATCAAGTAATGCACCAAACTTAATATTACAAGTATACATGACACCATAGCCAAAATAAACATAAATTCAGCTTTCTCAACATAATCTTTACAAAATAATTTTGTTTTCTGGGCATCACATATTCTCATGTCTTCTTGCTTCACACTTGATGGGAACATGAAATCAAACTGTGTGAAGTCAATGCATGTCGATAAGTCGATATTTTTTGGTTTAGAGCATAGCTTCCAGAAGATGGTGAACAAAAATGTAGTCACAACCAGGAACCCTAATAATATAATCCATATAAGGGTCAGAATATAGGTAATGATCATAAAGACCGCGCAGGATATTCGTCCACCTACTCTTGCTCTCCATGCTCGGTATACCTTTTGTCTTGTGGCACCTGTTGTTAAACAGCCTAAAAATAATAGGATGAGGCCAAGGGCGGCCATACACGCACATCCAACAATGAATATCATTTGCAGAGTTTCAATCCATATCAAACGGAAACGAAATACCTCTTCGAACATAACTTTTGAGATCGTTGAGCCTCGGTACATAGTCCCACAAAACACACCCACGCCCAAACAGCACATAATAGTGGCGATGAGTGTTGCATGAGGAATCCTAGTTATACAAGCTTGACAAGAATCACCCATTGTGAACCGTTTATTTTTTAAAATTTAGCAATTAAAACCAATTATTTCAAACTTTACAATTTCTTATTAGCAAAAGAACTAATAAATACAAACGTTACAAAAAGGGAAAGTAATAGTTTCGTAATTCCTGATTCTGATTCACAATTTCACGATCTTTTTGGACATTGACTTTGACATATAGTTTTGCTAAAATGTTGTTTTAAATTCACCAAAATCTCAGGCAAAAGAGTTGAATCCATACAGCATATAAATATCGCGCACTAAAGCATGCTCACAGAAAAAAAACTATTGTAACGGTACCAGCTTCGCCGTTTGTTTGGATTTTCTTCGTACTACCGTACGAAGGTCCTGACTACCGTCAGGAAATAATTTTACGGCTTTAATTATGGAATAATTAGTATTTATTGTTTAGTAATCAATTCAACATTAAACCAGCTAGCGCTTTGATGGGACTCCCTGACGCCTAAACAGTCAACTTCATGTTATCAGTTTTCGAAAACCATTAGCCACCCGAAAAATTCATGAATACCTTAAGCTGCGTTCACATTATAAGGCTGCCTGTCTGTTTGAGGATGAAAATTGCAGCGCTGGGGAAATATTTTATCCCTCTAGCCTTAGTATAAATGTTATAAAATATTTGTCATAGCATGAAACCGCTATTAAAAATTAAATTCAAACATTTTTAGATACAGTAATTATAATGGTATTGATTATACGTCATTTTTGGTGTAATAAATATAATCATACTGGGGTTTATTTATTTCATTATATATGATAATAACCAGGATTAAATTTAGTAACATAATATGTATGTAACTCATTAACTATAATGTAATACAAAATAATTATAACAAAACGTCACTCTGTATTTTTTTTGGTTAACCTTAAAAGTAAAGTGTGCGTGTCCTATTAATTTGATTTTTTAAAACTAAAGGAGTGATATACCTATGAAATTACAAGTAGAACAGTTATTCTACCCACCTCTTGACATGGGTCGTTGTGAGCGTTGTGTGATAGAAAATGATGACGTCATTAGTGTCGTTTTCGTCACGACCACAACGACCGCGGTCGCCTTGTGGAACGGCTAACGGAGCATTTTGGGCGTTGTGAGCTACCAGTGGAACGCGCTGATTATAATAATAACAGGCTATAAATGTCTCACTCCTGAGTTTGGGCCTTCCTTAAATTATAGGAGAACGACTAATATACTCGCCACGATTGTCCGAAGTGGATTGGCGGGATGACACATGGTTTACCTCGATTTTTAGAGACCATCACGACATCGAAGATATTTTCTTCGCCATCATCTTCACATAAAGTAACGATATCTAAATTCTGACAAAAAAAAAATATAAAAGCAATAGAATATTGAAAAAAGGATAAAAAAGAAAAAGTAGCGTTACTTGAAACCTGCTCAAATGATGCTACTTTTTCTTTTAGTGTTCTGTAGTAATTTTAGCGAAACTTTAACATCATTTAATTTTAAGTCGTTTAATATGGATTTTTTTACTTTTGTAATCAAATTATAAAAATAATATTTATACAACGAAATGAAAACGATATTTTTTGAAGTCAGTAAAAAAATATCGAACTAGTCCGACACTAACTATGATAAAGTTTCTGGAATAGTACATTTCTGGGTTTTTTTTTGCAGTTATAAGGATTTTCATAAATTCAATTTGGAGACCCTGCCTACTACGTCACCATTGTCATTAATAGTTGCTATGTTCCACATGAGGGTCATAATAACCACGTTCACGACACGATTTTCCCCGTTCCACTTGCTTGCAGGCGTTACAATCGTAAACTCTAGTGGAACGGATTATGGGGCGTTGATGTCATTAACGACGAAATACAAATGTTGATTATTATATATTAATATTGATTGATTTGAAAATCGTGCCTTTTTCAATGTCAATCGGTAGAGAGAATGAATGCTCTGTGGTCAACGCCCACTTCGACCCACCTCTTGACAGGGGTCGTTGTGAGCGCTGTGTAATCGAAAATTATGACGTCATTATTGACGTTTGCACCACGACCAAAACGAACATGGTCGCTATTTGGAACGGCTGACGGAGCATTTTGGGCTAGTCATGGGAAAAATCACTCACCAAAAAGAAAAGAGTGATATATATATTGTTGATACAAAGATATATATCACTCTTTTATATCTTTAACTCTTTATCTTTACAGTGAATAGTGTCAGTGTCAATTACAGACAAAATGAGTTATTATCTGTGAGTGATATACTGAATGCTGATAAACTGATATGAAAAAAATAAAAATAAACAAATAGAGTGAAAAAATATAATAAAATTAATTACATTTCAACAAAATTACACCATAAAACTATATTGTTACGATTTATTTTGGCTTTCTTATATTCGGTTTCTTCGGAGACGCATGCGCAGTGCGAGGGCTAATCACACTTTCTCTTTTCTTTCTAGTTTTTTTTCATTCGGATCTATATATAGTCATCACGTGGAACAGAAATGAACTAAAGAGTTAAAGACATAAAGAAACATTTTGAACGCAAGTGATATACAGATCTAATCACTCTTCGCGTCGGATATATATCTTTTGAGTTATTCATTCAGGTGTTACACACCGCTATTTTGGGCGTTGTGAGCTACAGGAGGAACGCGCTCAGTATATGTGTATTATCTATGATTGTCATCAAATCATCAAACGTGTGGGAGTTTTTGGCGGGAACTGAAAGGGGACGTTGTGCTGTGCAGTTTTATTTTCTAAAAATGTGTAAAATTACTCTAAAATGAACAATAGTTGTAGGTTATTAACAGTTTTTGAGTAGTAATTATGTGTTTTTGCGAGAAATGTGAACTATATAGCCAAATGTGGCCTTTCGAGTCTTCATAAGAACTCCGTTTGAATGACGTCGATTGTAGCCTACAATACAACGGCGTGTGGCTTAAAGGCCTAGTTGCCAAGCCTTAAACTAAAAAAAAAAACATCAAACGTGTGAAACGTCACAATTGCACAATCACAATTAGGGATGAACATCGTTCATATAAAACATCGATGTTAGGATATCGATGTTTTCAAAAGTGAAACATCGATGTCAAAAATATCGATATTTATGAGCGATGTATCGATGTTTATGAACGATGTTTTTTTTATCACCATTTACATAAACTTTTGACGGTTCTTCCTGCGATGCAAATGAAATATCGTTTTTTTAACATCGATGTATCGCCCAAACCACTAGCAAACCTTTCTTAATTCTTGCTTTCACTAATATCATCCTTTTACACCACTGTAGGTCCATCTTTCAAAGAAATACCACACACACTTCTCAATGCTCTCATTCCTACTAAATAGTATGTTTATTCTATTTATATGTCTTTTGCCTTACCGAACATTCACTACTTTACTTACAATTCAACAGCGTGGGCACACACTAACACATCCCTATCACCATTTTAAATAAATGTACATTTAAGAAAAATGGTCACTTTTAAAAGAAATTAAAGAAAAAGGTATAATAGTCAACGTTTACATTATAAATTATTATTGGCAATAAGAAAAAAAATATGAAAAATAACATAATGGATAATCTGTATAGAGCACAAGATAGCACGTTATGTCTATGCAAGATAAAATATCGTTCACAAAACATCGTTATTGAACAAAGATGTATCGTCGATATTTCGGTTTCAACATCGATGTTAAAACATCGATTTTTATGAACGATATATCGATGTTTGGGAACATCGATGTTTTGTTTGCATCCCTAATCACAATGTATCTGAATCTTATCTCAATTACAAATATAATATCACATTTTGTTGTATTTTGTAATTACATAGTAAATTAAATATATTTTATATGCCAAACTTTAGTGTTAAGACCAATTGAACTAAATTTAAAATAATGGAAGCACTATACCATCAAACAAATCAAATATTACAAGAAACTGCAGACCTATTTCATAAATTAGAAAAGGATCCTAACAACGCCGAAGAAGTGGAAAATGCTATTCAAACTAAAATTAATGCAGTAAGTGCGTAAGTATAGCTGAATTTATCAGGAAATTAATAAGTAGACAGGTAAATTTTGCTAAGTTAACATAAAGTCTTAGATCATATAAACGTCTAGATCACGCATCAATTGCACAAAAACGGCCCAAAAACAGTGCACCAAAATTGGTGCACTGGCTTCAATGGCTTCCCACGCCTGTTAGTGTCGTTTCGATTACTTTACTGGTTAGAGCTCTCGCAAAAAAAATAATTATGCCGGCCTGCGCTATTAAAATGTGTCGGAACTATTTTAAAACGGGAAAGGATAAGTATGAGATGTCATTTAATCGGAAAACTTAACACTTTTTTCATGATTTCTTTGTAAAAACGTGAAATTTAATTTCGACATTTTCAAGGTTATCGAATTGATTGATGTTGTCAGGTGACAAGTGTGACTTATTTTCCAAAATTTGGGGACTTTTGTTACGATTTTTTATTTATTTATGAAATATGAATAATTGAAAAAATCTATAGAAAACAGACATGTAATGTCTGTGTATCCGGTTTTCTTAAACTAGTTTATATTACGTTTTAGACTTCCTACGGATCCAATTGTAGCATATTGTTGGACAAAGAGATGGATTTTGAAAGAAAATATTTTGAATCATTTTCGGAATTATTTTTGCACTATGTTTTTTTATATTTTCTTATCAACGGCACAGTTGTATTGAAATAAAGTACCTGAAATAATTATATATGATCGTGATCGATAAGATGTAAGTTGTGTGAAGGATAATTAGAAAATTTAAGAATACTTAACCACCATATAAAATTATTTCTAATCTAACTTCAGCGCTTTGGACAATATAAACTTTTTAATGTAACCTTATGACGTTTGACATAGAATTGACAGAATGCGTGCTGCAAATATCGTCAAAGAGGATGTAAAAAAAACTGAATATCGTTTAAAGCAGATGCTTCGGTCGGAGTTATCTGTACTAATATTATAAAGAGGTAAAGTTTGTAAGTTTGTGACGTTGTAGGGGATAGTCTCTTGATATACTAAACCGATTTTAAAAATTCTTTTACTGTTGGAAAGCTACGTTAACAGGGAGTGTCATAGGCTATATAACATGACGCTTTATACCACGGGAGCGGGACAGACCACGGGTGAATCCGCGCCGGGCCGCTAGTAATATTATAGATAATTCTTTATTGTCATAATTAAGATATTAATTTTGTCTATATTCTGTTAGCTGCATCTCCATTAATTCCTAATAAAGAAATAATTTAATATATTAATATGATAAAAAACAAATTTTAGTTCAGAAAATAATCAAACTGAACTTGTTTGAATAAAAACTTTTGGATACGAATATTTTTATTTCTATAATAGCCCTTTTCAAGTGGTTTAGTTGCTCTTAGGTCCCTGCATTAAACTATCCCGTGTACCTATCCCGTAATTCCTACTACTGATATAAACTTTGGATTATACATAAAGCCTATTACCCAATATGAACCTATCGAATCGTTCCAAATCTACTATTACAAATGATTTCACTGACTTTTAGCGCAGGATAATCTTTGGGTTATAAATAGTCATCTAATAACCTTCGTGAACATGATGTGTAACACAAAAATAATTTGCCATTATGAATAGTTTTCTTTTAATTATTATATTAGTATTGGTAATTAACAGACTTATAAATATGTACTAATATCTGTACAGACATTTTATTGCGAATTAAAATTACTACATGTGCTATGAATGTGTTATGAATTTATTTGTGCATGTATTTTTTTATGGTTCGTTCCAAGACACACAACTTTTGTTGCTAATACTTTATTTAAAAAAAACTGAAACCTCGGAGTAATATTAAATTATAACACATAAAGCGATTAAAACATAACGATCATTTAAACTTTTCACTTACATAAAAAATATTTAATTATAAAAAATGGGGTAATATTTTTTTCCTGATATCCCGAAAACACAGAGTGAACTTAGCAACGCTTCGCGTTTTTGATGCCGTTTTTGGCGATGTTGTTTGTTAGCAATGCTCTCTCTAGACATGTTATATCTCAATGGTTATAACTCAATGCATAAAGTTTTGACAATATTGTTGAGAAGAAAAATGATAACATATTGTTGAAATTTGTCGTTGTTTTAAAACACATTTCAAGGACAGCTCATGATAATTTAAAGCAATATTTACTTGATATGACAATTACAAGTTTATGTAATGTAATAAAATAACCATCTGTTCATTGAAATCTAGTTACAAATACATTAGTTTAGTGTGAGTTTTTATTACAAGTAATGTGTTTTACAATATTTTCTATATTTTCTGATTTCAGCAATTGTGAGAAGTTAGATATATTTGTGTATAAAACTCCAATTAATCAGCGATCTATGGTTAAGATGAGAGTAGATCAATTAAAATATGACAATAAACATATACAGGTATTATTTTATTATTAATAATTTCTAAATAATGTTATTGACTTCTTATGGATGTTTGTTATTGTTGTTTGTCAATCCACTGCTAAAATATAGGCATTTCCAAGTTTGCACCACAAATCCTGGTCCTCTGCTTGCCACATCCCGTCTCTACCAGTGAACTTGAGCAGGTTATTGATCCTCTGAGCGAGAGGATATCCTGCACTGTCTTAAAGCCTCACAGAATTTTCAACAATAAAACTCAATGAATTTTACCAAATGGTATCCAGCCTAACAGATTCTGACTGAACGCAGTTTCCCTTGGAGTGTTAGTTGCTTATCAGGATTTCCTATTGTTAAAGTTTAGAATTACATTGCCTGAATTAGAGTAAGAGGGAGGTTGAGTAATGAAATCATTATCACAATGCTGTTGGAGATGCATAACTTCCCTTTAAATTTAAGTAAAGCATACAGGGGGTAAAGGTAGTAAAATATACTAAGTCATCTTAGTTACAGTCATAGTTGATTGTGGAGTCGTCGCAAGCCAAAACTTATCAGTACACATACATCTTTTGTATTATAAAGTTGAAGTTGAAAATAGAGTTTTTCAGGTAGTTATAAAAAATAACCACGAATGCAAAAACAGGAGTATGGGGGCTTTTAGCCTGCCATTGCCTTCTATCTTATTATCTAAATGACAGAGTTTGGGTCTAAGTGGAAGTAAACAGTTGTTGAATAACTACGCGTTCATATATAAACATTTTAGCACACATTTCACATTCAAATCTAGGTAATAAGGCAATCGAAGTCTGAAATTAAACACTAAAAATGACAGTGACCATTGTGGTAACATATAGGCTATGTTCCATGCGACTCACTATGACCACATTCACAACCACTATTTTTCCTGTTCTACTTGCTTGCAGGTGTTACAATTATAAAATGTAATGGAATGGATTATAGAGCGTTGATGTCATTAACAAGGAAATACACAAATAATAATTATTTATTTATAATAATATGTCACTGGTTGATTTGAAAATCGCACCTTTTTCGATGTCAATCGATAGAGAGAACAAATGCTCTGTGGTCATTGCCCACGTCAACCCACCTCTTGACATGGGTCGTTGTGAGTGCTGTGTGATTGAAAATAATGAAGTCATTAGTGACATTCTCACCACAACCAAAGGACCATGGTCACTATGTGGAACGATTGATGGAGCATTTTGGGTGTTGTGAGCTATTAGAGGAATGCACCCATAGATACATATTCAATTCATAGACATGTACAAAAATATTCAAAATATCAAAAATGTTTAGACACCATTCCTTTATTAAATTTCATGACACACATTTTTGTTTACATATAATTAGCATTCAAATATTAAATTATATATTATTTTCACTCAACTCTAGCAGCTAGAATTCCACTGGGAAGAATAAAGTTAACCTCCTTGACCCTTGTGTATTCATAAATTTCTCAAATTCAGGCAACTCTAAACCTGACCCTTTTCTGCCATAAACATAAAGCTGCATTCCTGTATAGCTTTTGAGGTGCCCTTTGATGTTTGCTGGTTTAGGCTTGCTTCTTGATAATTTATTTATACTAAAACTGCTAAAGCTGTCTTCTATGCTTAAGAATCTATTAATATGCCAAAATAAAAACATTATACAAATGTTTATAATGTAATAACAGTCCATGAATATCCCACTGCTGGGCTAGGGCCTCCCATTACTGGGGCACGGACAGTATACCCTCCACGCTTGTCCAAGGCGGCTTGGCAGGTTTGACACATCGGTTATCTCGAAGTGCAGGTTGCATCACGATGTTTTCCTTCACCATTGTTAGCACGTGGTAATTGTAGCAATATGCACATTAGGGCAGAAAACTGCCTAAGTGGTGCATGCGTTCCGGTCAGGATCGAACCCGCGCCCTTTGGGTCTGGGACGCGTGCGCTAGCCATTACGCTACCACGACTGTGGTACTACAAATGTTTACTACAAAATTATAATCATATAATGGGTTTCATGACTTTCATGATTTTAAAACTTCTTTGTGCATTTCTTACAGCCTTGAATTAATAACATCCCTATTAATATTATAAATGTGAAACTAACACTGTCCATCTGTTTGTCTATCTGTCCGTCTGTCTGTTTGTCTGTCCATATGACCGTCCATTGGTCTGTCTGTTTTACACTTTCACGGAAAAGCTACTGGATCGATTTGGCTGAAACTCAGTACATATGTATTATTATTTTTTATGCCGAGGATGAACATAGGGTACTTTTCATCTTGGATAATGGGATAGATTTATGTAAAGATTATCCCAGAAAGAAGGATAGGTTCTTTGAGATGTGCCATTTTGGTGATTTTGATAATTTTGGTCATTTTTGTCATTTATGTAGTTTAGATAGATGGGGACCAGATAAACAAAACTAGAATGGGTTGAAATAGAGGATGAAAGTTTGTTTGAGACCAATCATTTCACAAGTTTATAGATATAAATTCATCATTTATAAAAAAATGTGATAGTAACTTGATATATCCAACTGTTAAGCTTTCACAGAAAAACTATGAGGAATTCTGGATCGATTTTGCTGTAATTTTGTTTTTTCCAGGCATCACTAAATAATGCTCAAAATAAAAGGCGTAGACGTGAGCAAGAATTAATAGATAGGGAGCAGCTTCTCAGCCGGCGTTTTGGCCATGACCATACTGCCATCACAGTGGATTACTTGGCTCAAGAACAAGTTTCTTTGCAGAATTCACACAGAAATGTTGATGATATGTTACACACAGGTTTGTTTCTATAATAAAGTTAGGTTAGAATACATAGCAACTACTATTACATAGGGAACTAAAGTTTGACTGTGTTTGACATACTGCCTTCAGATTTTGGTCCAAAGGGTGAGCTCTAAAAATACTGGTTTGATGTCACGAGGACTAGGGATGCCGACACATGTTACAATAAATTCTAAAATTTTACACATAAAAGAACAGGCAATTGAATAATATCTTATGATTTAAGTTTCAAAATAATCATGATAGAAATAATTATAATTATTTGTTGAAAAATAATTATTGCGCCCTTTGACTCTTTTTACCTTCTTATGACGTCATAAGTAGGTATGCTCTTACAAAATCTGTTCCTCATATAATTATTTTTTATATATTTTTAGCCCTGACTTTTTTGTTTCTTAATCGATTTTAGTTATTTTTTTTGCGTTAGATTCAGTATAATTTTAATGTAGTCTCACATTAATTTCATTAAAATTAGACTTTGGATTCCGAAGATATAGCTGAGAATTCCTCAAAATTAAATAATTAATGTGTAATAATTTTGAATATTATTAGGTTTATGACAACCCTAAAACCAGTAAGTACCTAATTATGATCAAACACATGCTGAACTGGACTGGACTTGAATTAGGAAGGTGTGCAATGTATTTTTTTTAACAGTTGTGGTTCTATAATGATATAAGGATTATAGAAAATCAAATCAAAATTTTTGGAGGTATATACTTGTCTTAAATTGCCTTTGCCATTATTACATTTTATAAAGAAAATTTGAGACAATTTTAGAATACCAAACTAAAGGATTTTACAAGGTTATTGCTTGTTAGCTTTCTCTTCGAGATTTACTTCTTTTTTGCCATATTTAACTAGACTATATACGAAAAACACTTGTCGGTGTAGATGAATGTAGAGTTTCGACGCTCGTACTCCAAAACTACTGATTTTACCAAAAAAACACCTAAATTTTATTATAGGTTTTCTCTAGTTTAATTTTGTATTTGATGTTTTTATTGTAAAATGTGTTAGAACAGAGATATTGTCAAAAACTGCTATTAGATGCCATTTTTCCACTATGGAGGCGCCACCGGCAACGATATGAGGTGGCAAAATTGACATTCACATTGAAATACATAAAATTCTATAAAAATAAAAACTCCCAGACAACTTTTCAGATAAACCCTTTTTTTTCGAACCAAATGTCTGGGCTATTTAGCAAAAGTTGAAAACTTTAACAGTGTTCTTAATTCAAGGTTAATCTCAAATGAATTGAAATTTGAGAAAAATAAATTGTTTGTATAAACTCGGTAGTACTAGTAGTTATTAGAATGCCAGTTTTATTTATTTCAAGGTATGCAACATTTGTCCATTAACCATATTATAAACCTTTATTCATATTGTTGCTATTACAAGGAATGTGACATCTTGTTTTCTATGTACTGAGTTCGATTATTGCATACGACAAATTTTTAGAGGTCCATAGAATCATCGTAATTAATCTTTGTATGTATGTATAACTTGTTTTTTCTTACGAGATACATTTTTGAATAAAATTGTAGTTAAATTGTGAGTTTAGATGGTTATTTTCAAACTTTTTCTATTTTAATATCTAACTTTATAAGTTCTTTAAGTTGACTAAAACATTTGAATATCATGAACACCGAGAAGTATTCATTAAGTTAGGACGATATCTACATCGTATTGAATCAGGTTTTAAAATAATCTGTGTAGGTAAATTTGTAGCGCACTTACATAATTAAGCGGATCTGAGATCAAAAGTTCAAATGTGAGTGTTTATCCCATGTTATCTATATAAAATAACCAACAAAACTTTAAAAATATTCCATAATATTTTTCTAAACGACAATAATTTTGTTTTGAAAATAGCAGTTCAATCACAGAAATGTGTATACGCCGTGAGTTTGAAGTCACGCAATAACCTTGACTTGAAGAAATATGATCAGTATTTCATTAAACTAGTCAGTCACTCAGCGGCGCTGGCGTCGCTAACATATTAATATTAACCCAAGTAAATTAAATAATTATCTATTACTAGCCACGGACTGTGCAAACATTTTTCAGTAAATTAAAATTCACTATACATTAGTATGTTGTATAGTTAGTAAGTTTGTTTATGTCTGGAATACATAAAAATAGTTCATATAATTTATTTATTTGACAAATTGAAAAGTTAAGTAATAAATGTTAAAAGCATTAAATATTCTACTTACCACATATTGATGATTAATTAATTACACGCCAAGTGTGACACAGGTAAAAAAATCACTGTTAATCTTCGTAAAGCACAAAGTAAGTACTAGGAATACAGAAGTTGCATAGAAGGCGTGCAATTGATTTGCTAATAAACCACGCGATACTATGAGTATTCTACTTGATTGAGTTAATGCGACTGGAATTGTAAAATCGTTTTATACTTCTAGAGAGACGTAATTGTCATGCAACAGCCTCCAATAATAATACCACGAGTGTTTTTGATCCTTATGTGCTAACACAATTCCGTCAAGTCTTTTATAAGTTACTACTATTAAGACGAACTATAATCACATTGAGCGTGCTACTATTTTCCTAAGCCTAATAATTAGCCTGGTAATCGGCCAACCTTGATCTTGCTTCAATTTTATATTAATGAATTTAGGTTGTGTCACAAACATTTATTATTATTAACACAAGGAAGTATTCACATAAGTGATAAATATCACTTATAAAACAGTTTTTTTTCGTTTTAAAAAAACTATTCGTTTAAAATTTTATTCGTTTTATGAGATTTAGTTCGTGATAAAATATACCACGAATAGCAAGTGTCAAATTTTAAAAACTTTCATGGATTTAAATAATCTTCCACATATTTGTGTTGTCTTTGTTTCGGTCGCAAAAAAATAAGAGGTCGTGAGAATTAAGGAAGATAATTTTAATTAATGATTTTGGATTCAGTTTTGCTATAAGTAAAATGTTTGTTTCACAGTAGGTTTCTAGTTTTATTTAAGTAACTAGTTCCGTATCCTACTGGAACGTATATTATTATTGCTCTAGTGGACCGGCCTTTGCTTGATCTGCTTAGTTAGCAATAGATCAACAATCCAGAACGAGATCTTCGTAGATTTTGAAAACAATAATGAAGACAATAATTTCATTATTGTCTTTGATCTGGAATTTATCGGGACCGGCTCTATAGTTGTCCGTTGTATCTAAAAAATATGCGATATGTGTGTTCGACTGCTATTTTTCGAAATATAATTCCTATTTTTAGAACTCTTCTCGTAGAATTTCATATACGGATTATATGAAATTTGCTGCACAGTTAGAACATAAAATCTGTACCAAATTAAAATGTATCTTGTAACAAATTACTCCAGAAGTCGTCAAATGAAGCGCGGAAAATCAAAGACAACGAATAAATTTTCTTCTTCTCATTATTAACGTTGTCCGTAAACAAGTTTACATACAATTAATTCTTCATAAACAGACTTGGAGGTCGGTATTCTGTTCAATTAGTTATATTTTTTTTTGACTCGTTAAATCATTCTATGGTAATTTTAAAATTCACAATGCGTCATCGGGAAATCGTTCTTACGCAATGTTCTTTAATTTCAACGGATTATGATTTCAGAGACGGCTTTATTTTAAAGTTTTGGGATAAATTATAATTATACTGATATAAACATCAATAAATAGAACAGAACATACTTTATTGCATAACATTTTAAGATACAGTTCAAGAAATATCAGTGCTGAAAAGAATAATAATTATTACCTAATAAAACTACGTTTTAACGGTTTTAAGCGCGGTAATTTTTTTGATTTTTATTATCCTGACGTTTAGGCCACTTTTCAGTAGCCGTGATTACGGAAGACAAGGATGTCAAGTGTCAATGAGTATTGTTAAAGTTTTATTTAGTCTACCGCCAACTTATTCATTTTAATTATTTAGCTTTATGTTTGGTTTATGGTTATTATTTACTCTATGGGAGCCTGATCTACTTTGCCACCGCTTCGCAACATGTTGTGGCTTGAAGAGAAGAAGCGGCGCAAGAAACTCTTCAGCAAACTTACCTAGCTCTAATAATTTTATATATGTAATATTAAAGTTGGTGTGAGGAGCCACAAGCTTCAAGCTCACAAATATACTTGACTAAAAAAGTAACAAAATTTATCCTGCATTTTTTCCTTCGGACCAATTTGCAAATGGCTTCCACAGCATTTGCAAGTGAATCAGATCTTTATCACAAAGCCCGCTAAACCAATTGTGATTTCCGCTTTGCAGTCTGATAAATTGCTTTTAATAAACGCCACGATCTTTGATAAATGATAAATTACACTACTGTGCTATAATGTAGTAATGTTAGGATGATGATGTTGAAATTAAACGTAAGAATACCTGCACATCGAGCATACCGGTATGCGGAACCCATCATTCTGTATTGGGCAAGCGTGGCGGGTATATCGTCCGTTCCTCTCAAACTATGAATTCATATGGAACATGATCAGTTGATTAATTTAAACCCACAAACGTCTAAAGTTGTAAATTAAACATCTACTTATATTATTCAGTTTTAATAAGCGTACCTACTTCGATTAATTTGTATTTAAATTATAAATTCGATGTCAAAACGGTTGCGTATTTTTTTAACCTTGGACGATATTTATTATATCTTTACAGTCTAAATAAAAGTCGCTTTCCGCGTCTGTGTGTCTGTATATCCGCTAATTCTTCCTAAACCACACCTCGGGATTTAAGGGGTTTTCGCCATCGGTTAGTTAAATTTTTATAGACAGTTTGATTAGGTTTTTATGTAAGTAAAATAAAGTCATTGGAGAAGAGTTGCTTCAGAAAAAATGTGTAACTAAGTAGTGGTTACGTAAACATGCCTCCTATATTACTATGTTTTAACACTATGAATAAGTTAGTTGAAATATTGGGCAATCTATCTATCTATCTTTTTCCGTAATATAATAAATCTGTAAATGGTTCGATTTTGTACATTTCGTTTAATAAGGTGGAGAAAATCAGGGGAGATATTTCAGACCAGGAGATTCGAAAATGCAACTTTTATCATTTTTGTCTGTCTGTTATTGCATCACGTGAAAACTGCGTCGTAATTTTAGAACACTTTATCCCGATAAATGATGTTGCTTCCGTGGGATAGACGAAAATAGTGAAAAAGATGACGCTGTATTCGCATCTTTTTTTAAAACTACTGAATGTTTACGAATTAAACTTGGTACAGAGACGGCTTATATCTCGAGTCAACACTTAGGATACTTTTTATTCCGATAAAAGACGTCGTTTCCATGGAATACATGTGTTAACACAATAGATGGCGCTGCAACCGCGTTTTTCAATTCACTAACAAACAACTACGTTGTCATAAGCTACATGTCATTAATGGTATTATTTCAAATCCAGTTGGCTTCGACTCACCTTTATTGTGCTAGGCAGTCGCCTAGACTATATGGACTCAGTTTCCTTGTTATTATTATAATTATATTATAATATGTAAAAAAACGAATAGCTACTGCTAGTTTGTACGCGCGGCGTAGCTGTGGGGCATTTTAGTCAGAATTATAAAACTAACGATAAATTTAACTTAATCCCTCTATAGGTGTATTGCAGGGAAGTTATACCACTCCTTAACTTAAAGTTATGGTGAATTATCACCATCAGAGCCGTTAAGGTACCAATTTGACGACAGACTAGTCGTTAAATTGTTATATTGTGATTATTTATAAGTTTCTTTTACAATTGCTGAAAAAATCTAATTTCCGCAATTAAAACTATTCGACATTATAGGATAATTCGTAGTAGTTTAATATACATCCTGTGTAACATTGTACTGATCTAAAATGTTCACATTATTAAATTTTATTTGTTTCAGGTTCAAATATACTAGAAACGCTGAAATACAACAGAGAAACAATCAAAGGCGCTCACAGAAGAATAATAGATTTAGCCAATACCCTTGGCTTATCAAATGCTACTATATCATTAATAGAAAGGAGAGTTGCCCAAGATAAATATGTATTGTTCGGTGGGATGTTAGTTACATTGTTCGTGGTTGTACTTGTTATTATTTATTTAACGTAGAGTTGGAAGAGAACGATTTTATTCCAGTTTTCAAGCCGAACTAACGAATGCATCTATAAATAAAAGCGTCTGATTTTACAACTTCACTTTTTAAACAATTTAATGTATAGAGGTTTTGGGTATTTAATTTTATATCATTTATTACTCTAAGCGCCCAGTCTGACTTTGCGACTAGCCGCATATGGGTTTCTATTTTATGCGCGTAAATGTTATACGTTTGCAATTCAAAAACACCATTTGATATTACAAGTTCCACGATATAGGAGTTCATGATCAGCCGATTGCCATGAAACAAAAATGTTGCATTGTATCTCACTGAAAATAATGTTTGTCAATAGATAAACAACCCAAGCATTGAGTAGCTGGTGGAGGCACTCTAATACAGTAACTTTCTATACCATATTATCTATCCATTTGCTTTTTATTGCTTGAAGTTTGATTTACTGGTGAGTGCTATATAATATGAGGCTGGTGAAAAGAAAGAAGAAGAAAGAAAGAAAAAACATTTATTTAGAACTATAACACAAATGAGAATACAATACACAAGCATAAATGTACAATGTAACATGCAGTAAAAAAAACGAAGCAAGTGTAGCTCTAAATTGGTCCTAGATCAGCATGTTGCTGCTTAAGTTAACCAGCGCTGATCTTCCGCTAGGGCCATTCAAGTGGCATACACAGCATACACACATGGCACAACAATTGTAAAAAGATTACAATACATATTACAAATAAAACATAACAATAAGAGTTTAAAATCAGCAATAGTAAGAAACACACAATACAACACATACAGGATAGGTCAGGCACATTCTCCAAACGGGCGCCATTATATAGCACTGGTATCAAGAACGAGATCAGATTGGCACATTTGGTGGGCATACAAGAACTTTTTTAAGTTAACTCTAAATCCATGAATACTGTACTGTACTGTATATTTTTTATGGGGGGTGGGATATTGTTCCAGCATTTGGAGGCAGCATACCTAAAACTACCCCTAAAAGCAATTGTGCTATGTCGTTGCGTCGTAAGCTGCATAGCGCATTGCCGCAGTCCAGCCGATCTTTTTGAAGAGAGCCAAGAAAGCTTTTTATATAAGCATGAAGGAGCTTTATGCTTAATAACTCCAAAAAGTAGACAGGCCAGATGCAATTTACGGCGGTGCTTCATTTTCAACATTGAACAGTTGTTTATAAAAGGTGTCATATGACTTCTAAATGGAATGTCAAAGCAAAAGCGTGCACACGCGTTCTGAACTCGTTGAAAAAGGAAATAGTCTCAACAAAGTACGCAACGCATCGACTCCATTGATGTTGCAGAAGTTTATGTGCGACTGTAACGATTTACCATCAGGTGGACCGTTTGCCAGCTTGCTTAATCTATAATAATATGCCCGCGACATTGTTCACGCTTGACTTGAAATTCCCGAGATAAAAAGTAGCGCACGTTTACGTTTAAGAATTGGGTGTTGCTCAGCGAAAACCGCATCGAAATCGGCCTGTAGTTTTTATGTGAGTCCGAAACAAATAGACAAACAGACAAGAAATCGTAAACAAAAATTACTCGTGCTCTTCGTCGTTTATATAATCTATTCCAGTTGTGTTTTTTTTAAATAGCTTCAATGTGCAACACATGTTTAGAATTTTATAATATTATAAATTCTAAACATGCCGTGTTGAAGATATTAATAAAAAAAAACTGGAATAGATTATACAAACAACGGAGAATACGATGCATTTTTAGATTTCTTGTCTATTTGTCTGTTTTTTCAGGATTCACGTAAAAACTACTAGACCGATTTCGATGCGGTTTTCGCTGACCGACAGAAAATTCGTAGACTTAAAATTTGCGCTAATTTTTATCCTGGGACTCCCGCGGGAATTTTTCTGGGAATGGTTTAAAAGGGCAATGTAAAATTTTCATTGATCGATAGCAATTTTTATGTAACAAAATGTGTAAAATTTTTTTATCCCCAAAATTTTCCTTTGTATTGATTGTACATTTGTACATCGATCGCTATGTACAAATTCGATTCGATACAATTTCACTAGAACGATAGTCAAGTTATTTCTCAAGTGATGCGACACTTTATATGCCGTGACTTTTTCCGGGACTGTTTTAAAATGGTGGTATAGGTACATAAAAATTAGTCGATTTGGGTCTGATTCATACTAAAACAATATAATGCTAGACTATATGCCCGGATTTCCTAACTTCGAAACCACGTGATATTAGGACTTGATTGATATGACTGTTTCTATATTTATTAGACATCTTTGATACAGATGTAATAACAATTATATAATATAATAATAGTGGAGATCGCTAGAGCTAAGACTCAAGCTCCAGGGGTGGAAGTGATAAATGGCCTAACGTCGGAAGTAGCTTCGGTGAACCTGCAGCCCACCTCTCTACACCCCTTAGCCACTCACACCCATGTTGCCCCTGTCTTTATGGCATTTTTTGGGGCCCATGCAGGGAGTGGCGAGTCACCGTCTGCCCATTTTTCCATGTTCCCTGAACATTGCGACGGGCAGACGCCATAGTCCCCATATTCCAGACCCCTAGTACCATTAGCAGTTCACAACAATAGCCCGATACTTTTTGTCCTCATTTCCCACAATAGTCCTACACTGGCCGGGGCTTGTCCTTGGGTGCATTACTACATGTTGTGGACAGGGATAATCGCCGATCAGTGTCACGCCACATTTACATTAAATTTGTCAAGGGGCTTCTACGTGTTGGCCTTCCCATGGCCCCACACAAGCCCCCCAAAAGTCCGGGCCATTTTCATGGCCCGTGGTCTTGAAAGACATACAGTATAATAATAATAATAATAATCGGCAGACAAACACACACATTGTATATCCCCAAATTAAGCAAGTTACGGTTGTGTTATGGGTAATATACAACGGACTACTCTGGGGCCGATCCCAGACACCCAGACCATAGTAAATAACGGAGAAAATACGTTTCCGAAATTTACTATACCAGGAATCGAACCCGGAACCTCTGCGTTGCAGTGAGGTACGCCGGCAAAGGCTTAGCCCGCTCAACCACAGAGGCCGTCAAAGTCGCACCAAGTTTCACATTACGAAAATGAATAAGCTGAATAATCGAACCTCCTTGGAAACCTTTTGATCAATATATTTGTCTCACTTTACTTCTATAAAGAATATGAGACGAAGGATGTATTTCTAATTTTCACCACGCGCACGTGGCGGCATTTACAAATGCGCGCCATTTTCATGTTAGAAACGTCAAAGTTTGTTGCGACTTCCGGATTGATATTTTTATTTTATGTTTATTTCATTATTATTATATTTATTTATTATTATTTTATTTCTATGAAATTGAATATGAATTCTACTTTTAATGAAATACTATTATGTTTCATTACCTATTGTAATATTTTCTCACAAATGTGTTGAAAAACGTTTTATGACACACTTGCGGTTGTTGGTTACTACAAACTCGTGACTATGGTAAGCCCCGAAACGAACTACTCGTTTGTAAAAATCAACTTCGTCACTATTACCATAAATAAGTATTATTATAATTTAACTTAATTAACCATTCTTATGTAAATTTCGGCTATGTATCATAAATATTTTAATTAAATTGAAAACCCTATATATTAACAACTCGTTTGTACATTAAAGATGAAAACAATTGTTTGTTAAAGAATTAATTTTATGTAGGTAATAGGTATATCGGATGCCTTGTAATTGATTTTCCTGGCATGCTTTAAGATCTTTCATGAAATATAACTCACCTGACCGCAATCGTTTGTTTCTCAAACAATTAACGAATGTGAAGAAGTAACAAGGTCACATTAAAAAAATATAAAAAGAAATAGAACTCAAGAGAGTTCTATTCTTTTTATGTTTTTCCTGAGGCATCTTGAGGCCAGCTGAAAACGATTGTAAAAATACCTAGTAATTATAGGGGCGCTCGGTAGTATACTGGTCTAACTACTTATATAATATTGAGATTGAGACTAAAAATGTACAACAGATTAGATATGGCTTTGGAGACTGCACATATAATATGTGAACTCAGCAAAACATGAATTAAGATTCTTCGGTCTGAAGACTTTAGTAACATCTTGTTTGTGCCTTTTTCACGAAACCAACGTTATTGTCGCATACGTTGTTTAAAACATAATTTATTTAATTTTAAAATATGTTTTTTTTTATAATTGCTCGTAAATTATTGAAATTAGCCACTTTGAAAGTTACTAATTTTTATTTTATTTGAATCTTTATATGTCCCTTGTACGTTTGATTATCGTTTCTTACATATTTTTCGAAATATATCACATAAATGGAGTTTGATTTTATTTATTGTTTTTTATTTTTATACAAATATTGTTACATTCCGTATTAGTTTATGTTTTAATGAATAAATGTATGTAAAATTGGACTATATTTATACATAAGTAAAAATGTGTTATTAACATACGAGTAGTTTTTTTCCAAGTAGATAAATCCGTGTAGTCCGTCTTAGGTAAGTTCTAGGTCGTTCTAGAATTTTAAATAATATAATATTCTAAAAATGTGTCTATACATTAAAACTATTAAAAAAATAACTGGAACAGACTATAAACGGTGCATTACAAGATGCATTTTTTTAGTATTGGATAATTTCAGAATTATATATTTTTTTCAGATTATTTAATTAAATAATCTGTAATGGGAGATAACTATATTTTTCACCGCGGAAAACTTACACCCGAACAATAGGCGGCCTTATCGCTTAAAGGAATCTCTTTCAGAAAACCTGTTATTATAGACAAGATTTACAGAAATAAATGAATAGCGATGTGAAACTGGAAAGAAATTGCCCAAAGAAATTGTAGGGTTGGTAAATGACAGTCCCGGAAAACCAGCCCTATTTGACAAACTGAGTTTTATACATAAGTATTTTATACGTTTCATCGAGTCTACATCAAGCTGCAGGGCATCACTAACAGTTTTTTTTTAATGTTTAAGGCTTGGCAACTATGCCTTTAAGCCAGGCGCCGTTGTATTGTAGGCTACATACAATCGACGTCATTCAATGGAGTTCTTGTGAAAACTCGAAAGGCCACATTTAGCTATATAGTTCACATTTCTCGCAAAAACACAATTACTACTCAAAAACTATCAATATCCTACAACTATTGTTCATTTTAGAATAATGTTACACATTTTTAGAAAATAAAACTGCACAGCACAACGTCCCCTTTCAGTTCCCGCCAAAAACTCCCTTTAACACTGATTATTCTACAGAGCACAGCTAATAGGTACGTCCTAATAATAAAAAACTAAATATTAAATAAGTATAATCAAACACACCAATATTTGAAAAACTACATGAATAAGTCTGACAGTTTTAAAACGAATTACATTAAGTAATTGCTGTTTATTCTTTCTTATCGGGATCGCAGCATGGTAAACGAGGTTCAACGCGTGGGCATGTAAAAGCTACGTCTTCTTCCTTCTTGGGGGCGCAGGGGCCGGACGCCTCTGGTAGTGGGTTTACGCAACTGTGCACCTCAGGAACGGGTTCCCGAGGATAGTCTGCTACTCTTGCTACAACTGGCGACACTACTGGGCTGTCGCGACGAAGATTCTTGACACGCTCGTACGCGTCTGGCGAGAGTTTCATATATTCTGGCACCTGGAAAGTAAATTATTAATTACCTGGAACCACTACTTCGTTCGCGTTAAACTTGGATTTTATATTCATACCAGTTATCCCCGCGGGTCGAGCCCTAGTGCGTCTCTTTTGTTTAAAGAGCAAGCATTTACTTGCAATAAAGTTTACATTGTATTAAATTTTTATGTTAGTGCTATTTGCCCCCGGAAGATTCACTTCATTTTATATCGCAAACTATCCTATCTCTCGGCATGAAAAGTATCTTAGTCCATTTTCGGTATTAAAACTACATATTTACAAAATTACAGCAAAACCGATCCAATATTCCGGTAGTTTTTCCATGAAACCTTAACAAATAGAAAGACCAAGTTACTATCGCATTTTTTTATAGATGATGAATTTTTATCTATAAACTTAAGAAATGATTGGTCTCTCATACAAACTTTCATCCCGTTTTTTAATCCGTTCTAGTTTTATATTTCTATAAAAAGTAGTAACTTGTGTGTCAAGTTTCGTCTATCATCTGTAAACTACAAAATTGTCAAAAATAGCCAAAATGACGAATCACAAAAAAAACCTATCCTACTTTCTTGGATGCAAAGTATCCCTTGTCCACCCTCGGTATTAAAATTACATATATACCGAGTTTCAGCCAAATCGGTCAAACAATATTTCCATTAAAGCATAACAAACAGAGAGACAAATATATCTTCATCTCGGGAACTATCCCATTTTTTGAGATAAACAGTATCCTATGGTCATCCTCGGCATCGAAAATGTATACATACTGAGTTTCAGCCAAATCGGTCCAGTAGTTTTTTTGTGAGAGTGTAAAAGACAGACAGAGTTACTTTCGCATTTGTAATAGGGATAATATTCCACATCTTGCAAGAAATCGAAATGTTTCATTTCGACATACACGGCACACGAATATTTAAGATACAATTTCGTTATATATAATCCCTATAATTTTCCTCTGATAGCTCGTTCCACAATCTATTCGAGGCAAATTTTCAGACTGATTAACACAAAATTTTTAGAGAAGAGACACACAAACAGAGAACAGTTTTTTATTGAAATCTTGGCGTTTTTATATTAAAATCAGAAAATTAAGTAATCACTTTAATTTTAAGTATTTATTGGTAGGTATAGATTTCGCCAGGTCCAAAGTCTGACTTGCCGGGATGGTTGGAAAATTCAAGCTTTAAAGGTAAGGTATCAAAGATTATGATAAAAATTGGCACAGGATACACAGATTGTTAAGTAAATTAAAATACCTCTTTACAATCAACGCCATAAGTTCCAAGGTATCCGGGCAATTGCCCTTTATCAGATTTTTCTTCGCCTAAAATATTGACTTGGGCACTTGGTATGATTTCATAGGGGCATTCATCTCTAGCCCGTCGTTCAGTTCGCTCCTTCACATCCTACAATAAAAAAAAATATATGTAACTTAACGTAATTGATGTTATACTAATGATAATTTCACAACATGAACTTTCTTTGAGGACTGTTTCTTTCTGTTAAATATAAGGGCCTTATTGCACGCCCGCGGCTAGGCTTCTAACTCCCATGGATATACTTCTTAGATTGACATACTTTGCTTTAGCTAAAAGCTGCCACGATTTTGTTAAAACGAAATTTTGGTTTTCTCGAGTTTATTATTTACCAAAAATCAGCAGTGTGTGTGCCAGTCTACACAGTGAAAGGATTCCTAGGTGCGACAAACGTCTGCATACTGAATTGTTTTTATCTTCCTCATTTAACTCCAATTTTTTAAATCTTATCTCAAGTGATATATTATGTACGGAAGATGTTTTGTTTTTAAATTGAATTGATGTATTGTCAATAATCTATGAATAAACCGGCTGTGAATAGATAAAATAAAATAAAACAGATTTAAAAAGATTATAAAGTTTCCGTCCTTATTTGGCTACGGAACTCTAAAAGAACGTACAGGATCCTTGTATCTTGCACAGTAGTCTTCGTCCTCGTTGAAGTGGGGTTGCTGTCCAGGTGGATATGTGATTGGCTGCGCTTTCTGTTCGCGATGTTCACCTGCCGCTGGTCCACTGAAACAAACGACCTTCTGATGGTCGTCGCGGGCTGCGCCTGACTTCAATATTCCTTTCAATGGCACGACGTTATCGCATGTCGGTTTGCTGAAAGAAAATTTCACGTTGGCATAATTTATCATAAGTAAGTACACAGAATGAACTTTTCAAGGGGGCCTCCTTCAGGGCCAAATCCTAAACTATACGAAATAGCGAAAAACGAAAACGGAATGGAACATTTTGTGTTCAAAAACCTTTCCCTTGGTTTATGGTTTACCGTTTGACATTCCTTCACAGAAATGGATCCTTACAAGCTATCATATGATTTGGTATAATAATACCGAAAGTGTTTATTTTTACAAAATCACCCAATTCGATTCCTGACAACGATTCGCCAAAATTGGCCTCGAGACTCTTTTGAATGTTTTTCGCTATTACCATATTTTAGGATTTGGCCCTGAAGGCCCTATTGAAAAATTCACTGGATACTAAAATGTAGAACCGTTATTGAGGACATACGGTTACGGTTGAAAATGTAGGAAGCTTTTCCCAGGTTGGCATCGGGAGTAGGCATTTAATGACGATGATGATGATGATGACATTGATGGCCTATTTAAACAATTCAATGACATTAATTTGTAGAAAAATATATTCTGATATAGAAATTTGCTAATAGAAATGAAAATGTGCTTCAAATATTAAGTACCTATTTATGCAGTCTTGATGACTGAATGTTTAATGCGCTCTGTTAGTCATTAGGTACTCTTGTGAGATTAACCCAATATGAGTACCTACTAAATTATGAGCATTAATTATGCTACAGTAAAATAAACAATTAAATTACTTTCATCCACTTCCTAATATTGCATTGAATAAAATATTCGTGTTATCTGGAAAAAAGACATTCACCACAAGCGTCCTTGTATAATGAGATTAATGAAAATATATGGATCGCGAGTGTGTGGCATGATGGCATCGTGAAAAATGGAGACCCCATCTTTGCCTATCGTCATATCATATTAGGGTCACTTAGGGTCGATTTTTCAATAATCAGATAAAAGTTATCAGTGGAATAAATTATAACCCGACAAAATTCAAAAGTGAGATAATTCAACTGTTTCATTCACGCAACAGTCATTATTAATTTTACCATGTTGTACTTCATTCTAGTGGAGTGACGCTCGCGGACCGCGTTCGTAATACCGAAGTAAGAAAGAGAGTTGGTCTGAAAGAGAGTGTCGGGGTGAAGGTAAGGAAAGGAATGCTCCGGTGGTTCGGGCATGTGGAAAGAATGCATGATGAAAGAATGACTAAACAGATATACAATGCAAAAGTGGATGGATGCAGAAGTCGTGGAAGGCCACGACACACCTTCCATGATCAAATTGATCGTGTACTAGCAGAAGGTGATGTCAGGAGCCTTAAGAACAGACGAGCTTGCATGACAAGAGTTATGAATGTCAAAGAGGCAAGTGAGGTGTGTAAGAATAAGCCTAAATGGCACTCTGTTGTTCGTGCCTACCCCGCGAGGGAACTGGCGTGAAGTTATGTATGTATGTATGTATGTATGTACTTCATTCTATGAATATCTAGTGATTGAAAAGTGGACTAAGTATACTACCGCTTAGAATTTGCCCACACATGCAGTTTTATTATAATCGGCAGACAAACACACATTGTAACTGTATGTCCTCAAGCTAAGCATTTTACACTTGTATTATGGGTATAAAACGTATGAAACCAAACCGGGAATAGAACCGTATAAAATAACAGAGAAGGCGTTTACGAAATTTTCCATGCGTTCCTGATGAGCTAAGCGGACAAAAGCTTAGACCATTCAACCACGGAAGCTGTCAATACGAATCAGGTACCTTTGTCGAGCAACCCGCAGCGTGTCATCATAAGAAATGCGGTCGGTGGTCATCGGCGGTGTAGGAGGTCGAGGGGGCGTTGCGCTGCCTTCGACCACGTCCAGCGCAGCCAAGCACCGTTCCATTGCGTTCGGCTCCGCGACTGCTGCTTGGCCGATGTTGGCGAGTTCAGCGCGAACTTCTGCTGCTTGTTCTTCACGCACTGCGGCCTGTGTGCAATTCAAAATAAACGGAGCCAATTGTGAAATATCGCAAAATTAGTTTAGTTGCTTTTCAATTAGGTACTACATCGCATAATTGGTGTGATTACTTTTCAATAATATTGTAGCTGAACTAATATATGAAATCTAAACATGAAATAAGACAGCAGTGGATTCACAATGATATCTATTTCAGATTTACAATAATGTCTAATCTAATATGAATGATTATTATATAGGTGGGTATTAATATTTAAATAATTTTGAAAACTTTGTCTGTGTGTCGGACTGAAAGTTTGGATCGAAAAGGCTTCGTAACGGCTTTAATAAAAAAGGAGTTAAAACATTACTTTTTTATCTTAAATTTTCATCATGTTCCGATATCTTGCAAGTTTTAGAAACTATGAATATATATTTCAATTTCCGCGCCAATGAATTGGTGGCTATTGAGCGTATAATAATTTCCCAATCTTCGAAATCCATTAGGTACCAACATTCTCATTTATTTACATAACATAATATATTCGTATTAATTAGGTACCTATTGTCGAAAAATAACGCCACAACGCGATGTTGTCACGGAAATTATTTCTGAACTACTGTATAATTAATTAATAAAATTTAATAAGTAAGTACCTCAAATTCATCCTTCAGGTTGCCTTCACGCATATGATAATTACGAACATTGTCTATCACCTCTTGTGGAAATTTCTCCGGATTAGAAACCATGTATCGATATACAAATAGATCGCAACCCGTAATTTTGAAGCGATGTTTAAAAACGGGGACTATGGCACCTGCAACGTTAGACATATTTTATTATTATCATAATTCACTACTACCTTGTATAATTAATATAGGATACTTTATATGACCGACTATGGGCACTTTAGTTTTCGCAAGAAAAACTAAGTAAAAAACAATTAATCAATTACTATGAAATTAAGTATAAGTAAACTTTCGATAATGGGATGGATATAGGATATAGTGCGACTACAAACTGTTGTAACTTGAAATAACTGGCAAGTGAATTAAAAATCCTTCCATATTCCAACCGCGTCATATCACACCATAAAAATTCCGTCCTTATTATTTTACATGGTAAAAGGATTAAAAATAAGACTTTCACGATGATTATTAAATAAACATATTAGAGGTTTGGATGCAGTTAACGTACATATTGTGTAGGGTCTTATCTTCCGGAAAAGACACCAGACCCTAAGTAATGTACAGTAAAAGGCAGGAAGTAATATACTTATACGAATCTATACTGTTATATATGTATTAGTGGGCGGTCCTATGAATTTTGAGAAAATGCCCAAATGCACACTAAGTTCTAGAGGTTCTGTGTGCCGCGCTTAGTGCTTAGTTAAACAAGTAGATAGTTAGCAAGTTTATAAACTTACCTATGTAGAATCGGTCAGGTGTAAAATATGTCGGGAAGTTGGGGTCCGACTCGGAAGTTTGAAGTTTCATAGATTTCAAGAACTTTCCCTCTTTGATGCCGGAGTTTCGGCGGGGTATTTCGCCGATCTTAATAGAGCCGTCTGCGAGGCTGTACGACAACACAAACTGGCGGCCTTTGTCCTCGGGATGTATCCAGTCCAACTCGCACAAATACCGTAGGTACTAATATTACATGAAAACTATTAAAGTGTAGTTGTAAAGATTACAAAATAATCATATACATTATACATAATCGCAATACTATGTTTTTATCTAAATAGAACGATTAGGTCCAAATAGGATCAAATTGAAAAAATTTGGTTGAAAATCTTAATGATACGTTTTTTACTGGGTGATGGTCACATAGGAGTGACATATTCTTCTTCCGCACATTGTTAACCGTAACGTATAAGAGTGTTCCTTGATAAAACTAGATTTTTAAAAAATTAAAACAAATGTTATATACTTTTCAATGCTTTGAATCATTTTTAAATTGTTACATACTATTTTTAGTGGTTTTCTAAATTAATAATTACAATTTTATACAAAATTAGTACGTTATAATAAAATAGTGTAATTTGTATAATAAAATCTAGTAAAATAGAAAATATTTTAGTAGTGCATACATACATACATAACTTCACGCCAGTTCCCTTGCGGGGTAGGCACGGACAACAGAGCGCCATTTAGGCTTATTCTTACACACCTCACTTGTTTCTTTGACATTCATAACTCTTGTCATGCACGCTCGTCTGTTCTTAAGGCTCCTGACATCACCTTCTGCTAGTACACGATCAATTAGTAGTGCATAATATATAATAATGCATAATAAATGGAATAGAAATATTATATTAAAAATATAGTGAGCCAAGTATAAAAACGATTCAGAAGACTTCATTTATTCTTTGTCGAGAACTGCAACTTTAATTGAGTCGGGACGACGCAAACTCTATGTTAAAGAATAATTTATGTTTTCCGTTGGAAATATGCTTCAATGTTAAAAATGACGCTCAAAGAAAATAAGTTCTTTCGTATCTGTTATGACTTGGCAGATTATTTTGCCTTCCTACATTTTACTATATAGAATCCAGAATAAGCATCAGTAAGAAATGTAGCGTATACGTTGTCATCGACCGCGATCATGGACTATAATATTCATCTATATTAAACAATCTAAATAATATTAATATTGTATAGAAGAAAGATTTGTACTTTTGCATGTTTAAAACGAACAACTCAAAAACTATTAAACCGATATCAAAAATTCAATCACCATTGGAATGCTACATTATCCTTAAATAATATAGGCTATATTTATTACTAGAAAAATATAGGTATTTCTACTAAAACTTAAATAATATAACCTAAGGTATAAAAAAATTTGTTATAAAATGTCTTTTATCCCATGCGTAGCGGAAACTACTGACGATATAACAAAAAAATGTTCGTCAATATTAAAGAACATATCATTATCTATAAAAAACTTTGCGATACCATATGTCCAACTATTGTAGTTATATCACTATAACTAGGTACTTTTTTACATTTTAAAAGTTAATAGAAATTCCGACCAAAATCAGACCATGTTATCCATACCTTTGTATTAATCCTTACACAAGTAAATAATTTCGTAATAAAGACTGTTTCAATATCTGTAGATGACTTTTTGGATTATTCAAATCGGACATTCCATTCAAAATATATTACGATTTTAAAAATGTCAATCTAAACAAAATACTTGGCGCTGGAATCGGGTTCTAGAATTTTGATGTGTGCTTAAGTGGGATGGTTTAGATTCACAATTAGACCCGGTAGGTGGCGCTTGAACCGGGTTCTAAAAGTAAAGGTTCTAAATTTTTCAGGGCAGGACAACGTCTGCCGGGACCGCTAGTTATTAATATAGAAACGACTTTGTATTATTATTTTTTCCTATTAAGTTTTCCTCGCGGCGTCGAATATGTAGTCCATAGAAATTATTTCATTTTCCGAGATAAAAAGTACATATTTTATCCTTTATTTACCTTCATGTCATATCGAAAATGTACCTATAGTACACAAAATTTCATAATAATAGATTTATTCCGGCTTCACTAGCATAAACCTCCGAACTACATTCCGAGGAAACTCAAGTTTTCTGGGATAAAATATATACTATTTTTATCATCGTTGTCCATAGCACATACTATGGAAGAAGAAGAAGAATATTAGGAATGACCAGTCCAGTAGCAAATATACCTAACTCTGAAAATCCTGCCGCCTAGAAACAAGCAGGAGCAAGGATTGATGGCCCATCGTATTCCCAATTACTCTATTCGAGTTCTTTTTACAATTTTTTTATTACACTTTTACCATATTTGTATTACCTCGAAGCCTTACATTTATGATAAATAGATATGATGATTTAAGTAATCATAAAACAGGTAATATCAATTTAAGTTCGCAATAACATCTTTTAACGTCAAATACAATTTACATTTGCTACAGTATAATATTGAAATAAAATATATACTAGATATATACTAAAGTTATGGGTAAACGTTGTCCTGCCATGAAAATATAAAACACTAGATCCAGATTCCATAAAAAAACATTTTATGGCTCTTTTTTTACACCATGACTTACATTATTTAATATTTAATAGAGATCCGCAATTTTGTCTAGTAATATATATAACCTATATTATTAAGGGATAGTGCAGCATTGTAACGGTAAAGAATTTTTTAAATAGGTTTAGTAGTTTTTGAGTTATTTCGTTACAAAAATACAATTTTTTCGTCTTTAAATATATATAAACTGACGGACTCATAAACTGCATCAAAGTTCAGGATTACTTTGAAATGATTTTTTTAAATAAGTATGCAAACTTTTTAAATTAAATTATATAAATATGGAGAGACTGGCTCTTAATCTCAAAAAAAAGGAAAATTTAAAAATAGAACTACAGTAAAACAAATGAATATAGCCGGGAAAAGAAAATTTACTCGTAGTATCAGATTTGCGTGTTATTTATAGCAAAGTTTTAAATTGATTCTCATTGATTTTTTTATTCTTTTGTCAACTGAATTATTGTTACCAGCAGAATTGTTGGGTTAGTTTTTTAACTCATCGAGAGTTTTTGAACCATAATATGGATACTTCGTCCGAACAAGCGGCTCAAATTGTAGCATTGGTGCGGGAAGGCTTGGATCAACGAACGATTGGTGGAAATTTAAATTAAAACCAGTCTACGGTTTCTAGAATATACAGAAGGTTTGTGGAGACAGGTTCTTACAGAAGGAGACGTGGTACAGGCAGGACTCGAGCAACCACCGGTCGTGATGACCGATTTATTGTTACAACTTCCCTGCGAAATCGTTTCCTCACGTCTGTTAACATCAAAACAGAGCTTAATGAAGTGCGTGGAGTAAACGTGAGTGCACGAACAATAAGAAGAAGGTTAAAGGAAGCGGATATATCCCCTTTTAGACCAGCAAATGGTCCAAAGTTGTCTGTAGCTCACAGACAAGCTCGCTTAAGATTTGCGCGTGATCACCTGAATTGGACAGAAGAGCAATGGACCTCCGTATTGTTCACGGACGAGTGTAGGACAAGTTTATATGGTGCAGATAGTCGCAGAAGAGTTTATCGTCGACGTGGGGAGCGATATGATCAAAGTTGCATTGAGGAGCGTGTTCCTTTTGGAGGCGGTTCGTGTGTGGTCTGGGGTGGCATATCGATTGAAGGGGCGAACAGAACTTGTGTTCATAGACATGGTCCGTCAAAACGGTAATAGAGGGGGTTTGACTGCACATCGCTACATAACAGAGATCTTAGAAGATCACGTGGTGCCTTACATGGGATTCATAGGCGAAAATTTTACTTTAATGCAGGATAATGCCCGGCCGCACGCTGCTGCACAAGTTCGACAATATTGCGAAGAGGTTGGGATACGTACAATGAATTGGCCAGCACGCAGCCCGGATCTTAATCCCATTGAGCATGTTTGTGACAATTTAAAAAGAGCTGTACATGCGAGAAACCCTTTGCCCACGACAGTGGCAGCACTAAGAATAGCACTTTCAGAAGAATGGGACAATATTCTGCAAGATCTTTTAATAACCCTAATAAAATCTATGCGGAACCGATTAGAATCCGTAATAAGGGCACGTGGAGGTAATGCACCTTATTAAAACATAAATAAACCCTTGCATAAAGTTTGTGTCTATTGTTAAAACCAATTTTTTAATTAAACGAATTTTCCTTAAATTTCTGTTTTTTCTTCAAAAAAAGTCTTAAGGTCCTTTCCAGTACACAAACTTAAACTTAAGGATATAACCCTACGCTGTTTTAAAGTTCCCGAACCAATTTAGAGGTTTCAATTTAAATCTGTATAGAAAGTTTGCATACTTGGTTAAAATATTTATTTCAAAGTCGTCTATTACTTTGATGCAGTTTATGAGTCCGTCAGTGTATATATATATATATAAACTACCGTTTGTAATGACATCGTGCACAAAACGGATGCGTGTTACTTGGTGACTGTTCTCAACAACAAAGTACTATCTGCTATTAAAAGTTGTTTTGGATAAATAGATAATACTTCCAAATTCATCTCATGATTTATTAGCAATAATTAGTCGACTGATTCAATATTTAATCAATGAATAAAGGTAACGCATGGTTTTTAAGTAAGCTTAAAACCCACGAAGTTACAGCGTTATTCATAAACGTTGATTAATTTTTAAGTCATACTTTAAACAGTTATTTAAAGAAAATTGTATTCATAAACACTATTTAGTCTTAATAACCTGTTTAAACTAGCTGTCAGGTTATACAACCTCAACCCACTATTTAACTCTCTTAAGTAACATAATAGCGGACAAGACTATTGTTGCTTTTAACAGCTGATGTTTGGTTTTGTGAATCTTGTTTTCGGTGACGATTTACACTTTATTGAGTAAGATGTATTGGATATATACGCGGCCTAGTACTAAGGTTTATAAATAAGTATATGTTGGACCCTATAATAAAATATTTACAACAATATGAAAATAAAATCACAATGATCGTCAACCTAGCTTCAATTATAAATAACACTCGTTTATGTGCTGAGTGAGATTGATTGATAAGGTTGCTCGTATTGCCCATATACTACCAAATTCTACCAAAAATTTGCTAGGGTAAAAAAGTTAAGTAGTATTTAGTTAAGCAATGTAAAATTTTTGTTTGTGAATAAGAAATGTTTAAATAATATTTAAGGCTTAATCAATTGCTTAGTTAACTAATATTTAGAACGTTAATTAGTAAATTTTTATTAATAACGCTGTTAATGTTTATGGTTAAATCATTTCAGTGATTACTTATGATTTCAATTAAAAACATACAGGGATATGCTTTAAAACATCAACCAAGCTTTTCCAACATGTATTTATTATTTAGAGTTAATAATTGTAAACATATGTTAATCTTGTGCCAACAATTCGACATTTCCCAAAACGAAATGGTAATCGCAAAGAAGTCTCTGGAGTCTTGGAATAGAGAGGTCCGCTTTGAAATCTTGTGAGTATTGATTTAATTATATACTGTGTCCAGCTATAATTACTTAAGCTTTATTATGTGTTGTAAATTTTTGTCATTATTCACTTATTCATTTACTATCTACTTATAATTATATTGTTTGAGCATTATTTTGTAACTATTGTGATTTTGTAATACCTAGATTGTTTTTAAACCATGTTTTTGTGAGTTATTATTTGTAAAAACCAAGTTATGAGACCCGTGATGTTAGCTCTAGGGCTAACATCACCTATTTTAAAAAGCCGGTTCTGCCTGCAACTGCGATATATATAAAACCTAGTTTCGTTTTTATTAGGAAAAATAGCAATATTTTCCAGTGCTGATCCACGGCGTAACCGCGAGGACAATTCTAGTTCTGTATAATAGCAATCCATAAACGTGTCAATGCTGGTTTCTCAATTTTTAGGGGTATAGACGGTGTGCCAGCCAAGCTTGTCGCTGTGTTACACATCAGTAATCCACACGATGGCTTCCTTTTCTGTCAGTATGTGGTTGTTGTAAAAATATGCACATTAGGTTAGAGTATGTCATGACTTACATATATGTATGCAATATACTTATGTGAATATATAGCTATTAATGTATTTTTGATTTAATAAGTGATATGTGACCGAGGTGAAACGATTAGGACGGAATTTTATAAATAATTTATTTTAGACAACAGAGATGACCATGGGATACTTTTTAAACCGCATAATGCGATAGTTACACAGATAGGACTTAGATATTTACACGAGAAAAGATCTAGTAATATTTATGAATATGATAAGTCGTATTAATATTTACGTACACACCATTTATACAAACTTAGCATACCTTGTTGGCATTGAGATTATACTTGATTACGTCCTTGTGAGGGGGCTTCGGAATAAGGCCAAAGCATGACTGCAGGGAATCCTCGGGAGCACCTATTCCTATATGAGGTGGGTACGACTGAAAAGAACGTTAATCATATTTTTTCCCTTTTAGCACTCTAGTTTAAACATATTCAAAGACATAAAGGTATAATATGGATCTACTTTCACAGAGCTCTCATTATCAAGTATATCCACCCAGGATATTGTGTACCATTTATGCTGCTTTATTTTTTGCCGGATCGTTTTTAGTATTCAGCATATTATATATAGAGTACGCAAGCTCAAAGTATAAAAAAGCATCCAAATGCGTGTCAGGCTACGAACAATGCAGCGTTTCGTAGAGGGGATATACGTCTACTGTCTTTGTAAGTAGGCTTCGAAACATTAAAAGAAAATATTTTATATCTCAAAAACTACTCAACGAATCTTATATAAACAAATTTCGTTGATAGCTTGCCATCTCTATAGATAGTTTAAAAGTTAGGGAAGGGGACACAAGTTTCACTTAAATAAAAATGATATTAAAAACATCATTATGATTTTTAGTAGACCTGGTATTATATTAAATCCGTGGGATATTATAGCATGTCTCTGCGTATACTGAAATACTTTTTCATCCCGTTATTTAGTTTCAAATTGGTAGTCAACCGTAACTTTTATTTTCTGTGATTTCGCTACACTATTGTGTACAGAATTCACCTTCCTGAAAAATTTCATGTACAGACTGATTGATTTACCGATTTTTTAAGGTTGGAACCTTTCCATTTTTGCCAAAATAGTTACGAAATCCTAAAAAGGTTTAAAGTCATAACTGTTTATTAGACATAGCTATTAATAAAATCTTGAAAAGTAATTTGTATTTTCATTTTTGAATGCGTAGACATGAATGGTATAAAAATTATAAAGAAAAGATTAGTTACCTTGGGAAATTCTTTCATACTTTCGTGGTGTACCTCTACTCGTGGCGGTTGATCAATGTTCAGCATTGATCTAATACAAAAAGTGGTTATAAGTTATTAAACTCCTTGTTATATATATACATATTATATAAACGTCACAGGCACTGTTAATTTGGAAATAATTTTACTATATATCCAAAAACTAACAAAAGGCGGCCTTATCACCTCTTCCAGGCATCCTCACATAGGAAATACTTAGTTATAAAATTATAAAAGATTATGAGAGCAATCCACGTTGAAAACCTTATTTTTATAAATACAGACTCAGCAAAATATTAAATCTCGTTCCCCACTCTAACTTGCTTGAAATCGAAAATCCCACAACATAAGATTCACGCTCGCGCTGTTGCGTGGCGAGAAACTCGTGTCTGTCGTGTGTCTGCACTCATTTTTAACATACATGCTAAATAAATATATATTTCTTTATGTTTGAGAAATTTCGACAAATTAGTATATAGACATTTTTCAGCTGCCATGTTTGGAATGTTAATATACTTTAACACGTTCACTGCGAGCCTGTTTTGATGAACTATCAGGTGGGCTTTAAGTTGCATCTGGCACAACCTGACCTAGATAGCAACGCACTAAATAGCGAATTTAAATTATGAAACGTTAATCGTAACTTTCTCCATTATACAAATTAATATTTATGTTTTGGGAATGCTTGGAATAAATTATAAAGCTCAGATCTGTAAAATATTACATGTATCTATATTTTAGTCAGCATCAATTTGCAAATATTTTATATAATAGACACCTATGTACTTCCGATGAATAATTTGAAAAAATGTCTTGTCAATCTATTGAACAAAGGCATAATTATGATGTCTTGTAGAAAATAAAATATCCAATATAATAAGATAAGAAAAGGGAAACGTTGGCAAATATTTTTGATATGCATAACAGCTAACAAGCATAATGTAATAGTCATTGTCATCGGAAAATAATTCCCTTTATTATTGTTTATTTGCCCTACTTGTTGGTTGCAATTGTTTTATTCGTCTCGTTTTGATTATTATGTGACAATGCGGGCTCTGCCAAATCTGTTACTAATCCAGTCTAGACACTTATATGTAAAACTTATTTCTAATTAATTCATTTCCTCTAGAGATTTCAGTTTTCCTAGCTTTGGATACGATTTAAATGCTTCGTTGAGGAAATCTTACTCGTTTCAGTGGTTTAACATATTCGCAGTCCCTTTTTGTGTATAAACGTGACTAGAATTCAAATGGTAACGTTAAATCTTCTTTTATGTCAGCCAGTATTCCATAAATTCATGCAAATGAATGTTGTCCTTAATTTGATCTATTTAAAATGTGATAATTTGAAAGAATAGCCACAGTGATTTTATGTTTTCAAAACCTTGTTAGTTATATTATGTGAAAAGATTCACATAACCCGACAGGTTTAGTCGATGGGGGATTTAAAATTCATATAAGAAACCCTTAGACATTCGCCATATTTGTTTAAGGGTCGATTTATCAATCACCAGATAAATGTTATTCATAGAATAAAGCCCAATATGGTAAAATTAAAAATGACTGTTGCGTGAATGAAACAGTTGTATATTTTCACTTTTGAACTAAATATAATTCATTCCACTGTTAACTTTTATCTGATGATTAAAAAATCGGCCTTAAGTTTTATTCTTATCACTTTACTGTTAGTAAAGTCAGGTTGTACCTACCAGTAGTGTGGTTGGCTTTGGGTTTTTAGATTTGGGTTGCAGTACCCTAGCTTTACCGGTGAATGAGAAAAGAAAGAATATTATTGTTGTCTTACTTGTAATATTTCCTGGTAAATTTGTCGCAATCACATAACAAGAAACGTCGTCCAAGAAGGAATATAGTTTGCCCTACGATGAGATCCCTCGGGGCATAATACTCGGTCACTTCCTCCTCAGTCGTCTCCATCACCGATGACGGGAATGACACTTTAAATAAAAACAATCTCAAGGTTTTTTTTACTTTTCTGACAATGAAACTTTTATTAATTCTTTAGTAAACAAATAGAAAAAACACACGAGGACTACTGAAACTTTCATTGCTTATACCTTTAAATGAGTTATAAGGAGTATTGTAAACAAAGTTTGTTTCCTTTGTTATTTACAAATAGATAAAGTTATTTGTATCAGCTTACTTTCCGTAAGGTTTTTCATAAACTTAACTTGTTTAATAAGTAGGTACTATCATTAGTATCGGAAAGTCGTAAGCAACGTTTGGGTTGTATATTTTTAGGTTATCTACTTACATTGTACCTACTTTGAAGTTACGAGTTTGTTAAGTCACATTTTATTGGTGGTTGACAACAGCGGAGCATAACGTAGTGCAGACTTTAAAAACGTATGTTCATGACTATTTAAATTGAATATAACTTTCAGCCTCTCCAATTATTAATCTTGTGTCAACCCACTGATATGCCTTCCTACTAATTCTACTCTATTTTGCAAGATGTATGACTTCCTCCACTGTTTTCCCACTGAGCTCGAGCCAGATCACAGCACTTTATAATAAACGGTGCGACCTCGGAAGCTATTTAACAGTTGTAATAACAAACAAAAAGCTATTTTTATTACTAAATAGCACGTAATTACACAGTACAATCTATACTGAAGGAAATAAAGATTTAAAACAAGAGCCGATATCTTTATTGTCATGTAAAAGCTCTTTATACTGATTGAGCTATTATGCGGAGTGGCATTCAATATTTTCTCCCGCACCGAGACACATATCATTTCCACATTCGTTTTTTATCGGTATTTCCACGCGAGCTCTTACAATCGCCATTGAAAAAACCATTAAACGCTTTTTATACTCATTTAGCTCCGGTTGACTTATTCTCTTATGTGGTCGTGTTCAAGATAAAAAAATAATTTTAGCATACGCCAAAAGCCAAAAACAATAATAGATAAATTTTTTAATCACCTGGTCTTTCCTTCCATTTTTTTGGTAATTTAGTTTTCTTCAATAGCAGAGGAAATGGATCTTTTCCTCCTCTTCCATCGTGTAGCTCCTAAACCAAAAAATAACAGTACATATATCGAAAAGATAACGTATAAAACACGGAATCCGAAATAGATGGATTGAAACGATAAAAGCTAATTATTTTTTCATACGAAATATTACTATTTCCCATAACCAAATTCATGTTCAGGCAATATATTTAGTGCCCAGGACCGCCATTGATGCGGGCAAAGGAATTTTTATTGAACTGCGTAATTGACGTGCATTCTTCACACAGACCCTAATAAATATGCAGTGATAAGATTTCCCAAGGTTCATACTTGTTTGAGTGAGGAAATCATAAAGTTATTTAAATATGAATACATTTTAATGCATACAATTTAAATATGTTCTTTTATTAATATTCATATAATTTTTTTCGGTATTGCAGACGTCCATAGTCGGCGATGAGCATTTTTGTTTTTCTAATCTAATCTTGACTTTATAGGCGTACAGATTAAACTTCGCTTTTAAATTTCGCCTATACAGAGCCAGCAGTTTATGAAAAAATTACTATGACCTGAAAAACAGAATAACAGACCGAAAAGTTGACGATTTTATACCTAAGGATTTTGGATATAATGGCTAGGAAACTCTAAAAAAAGTAGGTATAGCTATAGTTCCTTTTGTTTTACAAATGGCTTCAAGGTTTGACACAAGATTCTAATAAGAGTAGATAGATATCTTTTGCGTAATATCTATTCGATCTAATTTAGTTGGTTATAAGAGATGTAAAAAGTGATTTCTCTAATGAATCGTTGTATTAAAAAATAACGTCTATGTTAATTTAATGTCCTAAATAAATATTATGTTTAATTTTGACATCTTCTTATCATTTAATAATGTATCAAGAAAATGAGAAAGAATGCAATTTCCTGCGGCAGGGCAGCCTGTACTAAGAGGCGACAAAAAACCTACAGCTACATGGTAGGGTATTTGCTCGCTTGGATGGCTACCACCCTGGACTCTAAGATACCGCCATAACAACCTTGAGTTGTGTTCTGACACAACTTTTTTTCTTATTTTCTTTTATTTGTAATTAGAACAATGTTCATATAAACTAGTAATTTATTTTGCATAATTTTATAACGAATGTTTATTGTTTTAATTTGCTTTGTGGAGCTAAGCCGTGGCATCACTTACAGGTACTTGCGGAAGATCAGCGCTGGTTGTGAAACTAGCAATATGCTGAGCAAGAGCCTTTTTAGGACATCACAATTAATTGTTACATATATTATCATATAAGACTTTTTGTATCTTGTCCTAAATAAATATTTTTTCTTTCTTCTATCTTTCTTTCTTTCTGACACTAGTGGCCAGGCTCCAGTCTCCCTTCAGAGAGCGGCAGCAAATTGGTAGCTCCTTTGGTGTTACAAATGCCCATAGGCGACGGTAACCGCTTTCCATCAGCCAGGCCGTCTGCCTGTCTACTGAATTCATGCAATATAAAAAACATGAGGTACACATAATATGAAATATTTACATAAGAGCGGCATCTCATCTTTTATTTTGACTAGTATATTTTCCATCCAGGAAAACGGATTACATCAATCAATTAACCATTCCGCTGAATCCAAAGCCTATTACAAAAGGCAAATGTTGTGAGCACGTGATCTATATTTAAGTTCTGGAGCACGCTCCACTGAAGGCTTAATGTTGACGTCATTAACTGAGAATTGCGGCTCTGAATGAGTATTACTCTATATAGGTATATTTTTGTTAGCAAAAACCTTTTGTTGTTTTATTTTTGTGTTGAAGTTTGAGTGTACTTAAATTGCCCGAAGGGGTTCGATGTATACCAGGGTAACAGCGGATTATTTCTCTGCTCGATGATGTGCTTCACCCTGCTCCCCGGGGTGTTCCTAGTTAGCTGCGCACGAGGTCGTCACGGCGCAGTAATTCTGTTCTAGATCCCGTGACGTCCAAATAAAGTGCGAGTATGGGGAGCAGGTTAGGTTTAGTGGGCAGTTTGGGTATCGGTCTCTGCATGAATGCCAAGCCTTGGCGGGGCATGCATGCAGGGAGCGATCCCGAGAGTCCCACAGACGCTCGTCGAAGGCGCATTAAGCGCTGCATTAGGCCATCCACCGTATGACCGTATGGCCCGCGTATGGTGTCCAAAGACAATACCTCTACGTTAACAAAAACAAGGATACTTATTATTATTGCAATAAATTACCAGTCAAGAATAATTAGTACAACAAGAGAAAGAGAATTTCTCTTGTAGATGAATGAAGGTATAAATTTCTAAATCCATAATACTATAAAATACAAGTCACCTTGTTTGTTTATGTAATTTTTTAGTTATTTTATACTGGGACGACCAATCTGGCATCATAAACTTTGGTATAAGTTTTTTTATACCGGAAAATGGGATGGTTTCATCAGATATACATATTCTAGTAATAAATGTCGTAGGAGTGGGAGGTATCCCGCTTCCCTTATCCACAAAAATGGAGAGCCCCGATTTCGCTAGAGAGATGTGTACCTATGGCTATTATTATCTATTATATAAGTACCAAAAGTAAATAGGGAATTGTCATTAGCATATATTGGTCATTATTATTAACTACGAGAGGTTAAAATTTCAGTTGAATAGGAAAACGAAGGTAGAAGAAGGTGTAAGCCCAAGAAATGCTGGTTTCGCGTCGGCATAAATTAGTGTTATTAATTCCATGCCAAAAGTTACCGAACACCACACAAAGAAATAGCAAGAACATGGACGCTATGAATACATATGGACGGGATTGAATGCTAACATGACGATGACAAGAAACATATCTCTCCTACCTTAATAGCAACTGTGTCGTCTTGCAAGAAATAAAGTAGTTTATAGTCACGCAGTTCTCCGTTTTCAGAGTCTCGATCATCCCAGACCACGTTGAAACTGCGAAAATTAATAATAATAATAGTCTAAATCTTGCTAGAATCCTGGGTGAAGGGCCAGATACAGAAGGCATCAATACTATATTATGTATGATTGTATATGGCATGAATTGTAAGGATATTTGTCTCTAGAGCCTTAACCATCAGTAACTTGCCCCTCTGACCCTTAACCAAACCTTAAAATTCCCTACCGGCGGACGCTAAGATTAAAAAAATTATAAGCTTATTTGTATGTAGCTTTTTTATTAAAAGTTTTTTAATGTACTTTTTTGTGAATAAAGGAATACTATACTATAATGTAATAATAATAATCGGCAATATTCTCGTTCCCTACAATAGTCCTGCACTAACCGGGGTTTGTCCTTGGGTGCATTTTTATGTGGTGTAGACAGGGATAATTGCCGGTCAATGTCACGCCACATTTAGATTAAATTTGTCAAGGGGCCTCTACGTGTCGGCTTTCCCAGAGTCCCATGCAAGCCCTCCAAAAGTCCGGGTCATTTTTATGGCCCGTGGTTTCGAGAGACATATAATAATAATAAATCGGCAATATTATACCAATCATTTCTCAAGTTTATAGATATAAAAAATCATCTACAATCATTCTGCATTTTTCTTTAAAAACGTACTATATATATATATTATGTAGTACGGCTTTAAAGAAAAATGTAAATAATTTGAAGCCAAGTAACTATGTGAAATATAAAATCACAGACGACCTACGGCTCTGATATAATGCCAATAGCTTATAGCAAATTACTTCGGACAGACTACCAATAATAATAATTAATTAATTCGTGTCCCTGATCGTTTTGGAGCATTTAAGAAAAACGACGAGATAATTCTATGCATTGATAAATCATTACGTCGACCTATTACTTTAATCAAAGAGTTATAAACCAAGACTTTCACATCACACACTTACAACATAGCCCGTTACTCTTTAGCAAAGACTCAAACACAAGTTTCGCTCTAATAAAGCAAAGTCGGATAGCTTACAAGTTTGTGCTAAAAAGTTATCTTGGAATCTATGAAATTCACGTAAAAGGACAAGCAACTTGATAAATGATAAATGTTAATACATTTAAGTGTCGCTTTCCTTAATATCTAGTAAAATCTGCCTTTTTTCTCTTGAGATTTGTTAATAAATTGCTGCAATTCCCTCGCAGCTTCTGCTCTGAGACGTTTCTCTCGCATTTTCAAGTTTTCTTTACGTATTTTCCGACAAGTGTGGTAAGACGAAATTAATATTTACATTCATTATGTTATATTAAATAAAATATATTATCTATCCTTTTCTCGGCGAATAGTTGGTTTAAAAAGTTAATTATTTATTTAAATTAGCATTTCAAAGATTTTTTATTAATAACAAAATGATTTTTTATTTTATCTACCTCATCAGCTAATCATAGTCTACTGTCGGACGTAGGACACCTCAGGTTTGCGCTATATATCTCCGGTCCTCCACTTTTCTTATTCGATCCCTACCAACGATCTTGCGCAAGTCGTTGCTCCACCATATTATTTATCTAGCGATATCAAACTATTTCGAGCGAAACTGTGTCCAATTTTTAATCTTTCAATCCAAACAAACATAACAAAAATAAAATAAAATAAAATTTAAGCCGATGCGGTCGAAGTTTACCAAAAATCACAAAAGAATGAATAAGTCGAAAACTAAAAGAATTGATAAAATATACATGGAGATAATTCAGGTACCCCTTCATCTAAAAACTAATTTGAATTTGAATTTGACGAGTTCAGTGGTGTCAATGAACGTGCACCATTTTAACTGATTAATTTCGAAGTGTAGCAGATAACCAAAAACACCTGATAATTAATTATCTCAAAAAATTACCTATTTGTCAGGTGATTACTTGATTATGGGCATTATGGACGTCAGTGATTACCAACTTCTACAATGCCTATCGTCAAATGCATAATTACCTAGTATTTTCGAGAATCATTATATCTATACACTGGAGTTTTCCCCGCGGCTGTGCCGTGGGTCAACCTCTAGTACGTGCCTCTTGTTTAAAGAGCAGGCGTTAATAGAGGCAACATTGTATAAAAAATTTATGTTAGTGCTATTTGCACCCTAAAAATTCACTTCATTTTATATCGCATGCTATGCCATCTCTTGGCATGAAAACTATTTATGTCCATTTTTGGTATTAAAACTACATTTAAACAAAATTACAGCAAAACCGATCCAGTATTCTTAGTAGTTTTCCGTGAAAGCTTAACAGATAGACATTCGAGTTACTATCGCATTTTTTACAGACGTAAATTTGTTATATATATAAACTTGAGAAATGATTGGTCTCATCCAAACTTTCATCCTCTATTTCAAACCGTCCTAGTTTTATTTATATATGGCGTCTACGAAAACTACATAAATGACGAAAATGCAGAAAATTAACGAAATCACAAAAAAAAGGATGTACTGTCTGGGATAACCTTTACATTACTCTATCCCATTATGTGGGATGAAAACTATCCTATGTTCATCGTCGGCATAGAAAAATAATAAATATATATATACATATATGTATATATATATATATATATACACACACATATACATATATATACATATATATAATACATATATATACATATATATAATACATATATATATATACATACACTGAGTTTCAGCTAAATCGGTCACGTAGTTTGTCCGTGAAAACGGAACAGACAGACAGAGTTACTTTTGTATTTTTAACATTAATTAATAGGGATATTTAATTGCTTGGTCTCACTGATTGATTGACATATCAACGCACAGCCTAAACTGCTAGAGCTAGAACCATGAAAATTTGAATGCGGATTCCTTCTATATTGTAAATGTGCACTAAGAAAGTATTTAGTGAATGTCTATACGAAAGTCCGTCATTTTTAAAGTAAGACGCAGAATATGTTATATACCTGTTTTTAGTTAGAAATAAATATATAAATATGTACCAGCGCTTGGGAATTAAGATGAAAATTTGTATCGAAAACCCTCATTTTTAAAGAAAGAAGAACATAGTTTTAACTATTTAGACTAATCAAACTATTACTATTTTTAATCTACGCGAACCAAAGCACTGGCTGGCAACAACTAGTCATTGATATACATAATAGATACTATTCTCATTTGGGTCTTTGTACATCACAAATATTTGTATAAGTATGCAAATATCAGTTATGAGTAGCTTCTCTAATTATTATTTAATAACAACAGAAGAACTTTGTTAATATCAACAATTAATGTTATCAGTTAATGTTATATAGTTTAAAGACCTGTGTTTGAAATGTTTTACTATATTCGTTAATTACATCTTAATTACGTTCCATTTATTCACTAGCCAAAAGCATGTTTATTTTTATCCTGAAGTACTTAATAACTTTTAGTCCATTTTTTAAAGAAACGTCTAGAAATTAATATACGTCCTTACAACATACTGTTTTAAAAATGAACCTTTTAATCGTTTTGATTACGTAATGTATTCCACAATGTGTACCTATAACTTGGATTTTAAATTTTATGATTTTACAATTATTATTGCACGAATCACACTATGCACTTATTTAGAATATTTTTAATTTAAAGTTGACATGAAATATTTTTTTAAACAATTCCTTTGTTTCAATACCAGACCCAGATAAATGTATAAATAGCTATTTTAATCCCAAGAAGAAACCCACATAATGTGCAGGTTGCATCACGATATTTTCCTTCACCGTTGTTAGCAAGTGGCAATTGTAACAGTATGCACATTAGGTCAGAAAACTGCCGAAGTAGTGCATGCATTCCGGCCAGGATCGAACCCGTGCCTTTCGAGTTTGGGACGCGTGCACTAGAAATTAGGATACCACGACTTATGTAACTAACTCCTTATAAACTGTACTTTTACACGTAAAATAATCAGCACCCTAACATGAACAAAGTTACAAATATTGTACTTCAAAGTGAAATAAAAAATCGAGCGAATCAGACTCGAATTTTCAATCTTAATTGAAAAAGGAAATTCCATAGTTCCAGAGTGTCTTCAAAAACTGCGCAAGAGCCTAACCTTTCATAATAATACGAAAAATAGGCCGTTTACTGATGTGGACATATCTTTGTTCAAAAAATTAAATTTGGGCTATTTGTCTTTCTCTAACTTGATTAATATTGAAAAATGACGATATTCAACAAAAATAGTTATAATCTTGTAGATAAACTAGACTATAGACTATTTTCATTTTTTTTATGAATAATTTTGTATTGAGCACACTTTGTGAAAATAATGACACTTTATTGAGATGCTCGTATTAACATTTTTTCCACGTACACTGATTAAAAAAAAATGCAGTCTCTCTTCTTTATATATTCAATGTACTCTTTGGTCTCTCTCATACACGCGTGGTTATCGAACGTTATAGTAAATTAATGCGTACAAATGACTGAATAAAGAAGGCAAAATTATAAAAGGATTACAGATAAGTTCAATTTCAAAGGTAATAAAACATATGGTTGGTTTTCAGCTTCTCGGAACACTTCAATTGTAACAATATTATATTATATAATACTTAATAATAATGTTTTGCGTCATTAACTTCTGAAAACACATTTTTGGAATCTGGTACATAGGTGCCGTACAAAAATGCTTATAAAACGACCATTTTATCTATGCTAGTAAACACAAAATTGCTAAAAATAATAAAAACTTTACTATCCACTCACACTCTTATTTTGTGTTAAAAGTGTTCCTATCATAGCGATTCACGTTAAATAAAACAAAACGCACGTGAACTTATGTATTGGTTCGTTGCACGCAAGCATTCCATTTATTTGTCAGATAAATTCCATTTAGGGGGAAGAAAACGAGCCGGCTTAATATGCCATCCACAATTCCACATCTTGCCGGATGCCACATGAAGGAATTCCAATTTTGGTATAGGCACTTATTAATAAAGAATTAAACGAACCAAGTATGTAGAAAAGTTAGTTAAACTGGTGGAAAGTAAGTAAAGTATTACTATAATTTATTATTTCCTTTACTGACATCTAAAAGGAGACAAATACGCTCTCACACATTCTTGGGCATTGTAAAAAGATGAGAGTGATTTTATGATATTCTTTTTATTATGTTGATATTTTTGTAATTGGAGTGGGTTTAGTTATTTTGAATGAATTATTCGTGTGGTTTAAGACTTTTATATTATTAATTACTGAAATTCATCTTAATATATATAAATCTCGTGTCACAATGTTTGTCCTCAATGGACTCCTAAACTACTTGACCGATTTTAATCAAATTTGCACACCGTGTGCAGTTTGATCCGACTTGAAAGATAGGATAGCTAACATTTGGACCCGGTAAGTGGCGCTGGAATCGGGTTTTAGAATTTTATTTTTTAAAGGCAGGACAACGTCTGCCGGGGCCGCTAGTTCATATATATAAATCGACTATGGTTATCGATAACTTATTTTATTCGTGAGCGTCTTTTAAGTTTCTTGTCTTCCAGATAGAATTAAGGATTGATGTTTTCCATTTGTAATAGAAAAATATAACGCCATTTGAGCCATATTTCAACTCGTTACATTTCTTTGGCCCCAAGGTCCCCATCTACTTTATGTATAATTTAAAAAATTCTTTTAGCTGATTTGAAACTGATAACTATAACAGCCCTAGAAGAAGAGCACTATGAACGGCAATAGCCTATTATAAAACCTAATTCTAAAAAAAACTTAAAATTCGATTTCGCCACTGACACATTGTTATATCTAATTACTCAAAAATTGAAAGATAATATCCAACACCTCCAAATATCTCATACTTTTAAAACTAGGAAACAGATGAAAAATTCTAGTAGTACCTCAAAATATCCAATGTCACATAATAAGCTAATTACCTACATATCGTTCGTTACATACAAAAAATATAAAAATACCCGCAACACTCGGATAAGTAGTCGATGTGCAGTCGAAGTACAGACTTCATTGCCTTGAATTTTTTACTTAACGTATTTTAGTAGAGGAGTGTACTTTATACTCTTTTTCTATGTATAAAATTTAGCTTCCATATATGTACCTATTAGTGTCCGCAAAATTCGAAACGTATTCGATGGATTGATTTCCTTACGAAATTTATAATGGCTTCTGTGGTTGAGCGGGCTAACTCATAGCCGGCCGAACTCGCTGGAACGCAGAGGCTCCGGGTTCGATTCTTGGCATGGTAAATTTCGGAAACGAACTTTCTGTTATGGCTTCTGTATGATCTGGGGTCGGCCCCAGAGTGGTCCGTTGTATATTACCCAAAACACAAGTGTAACTAGCTTAGCTTGGAGATATACAACGTGTGTGTTTGTCTGCCGATTAGTATTAGTAATATCATATTGAGCCGGAGCGAGCGTGGCCGGGTTTAGCCACTTAAATTTATAAAAACAACATGTATGTTGTTTTTATAAATTGCCGTTTTAATTAAAGATAGAGTACCTACCTAAAAGTTTGCTAAATTATAGAAAATAAGTACTTCAATATTTCTGTAATCTAAGAACAAAAAATAAAATCCTTACGTCATGAGGTATTGCTGTTATAAAATATTTCTCATTATAAGATCTCATATAAGAACCTTTTGTTATTTACCCGTACATCTATTTTATACTATTAAAAAATTCTGAAGATACCGTATCTGTACATTCAAGCTATTAAAAAAAACAACTGGAATACACTATATAAACGACGGAGAACTTGATGCATTTTTTAGATTTCTTGTTTGTTTGTCTTTTGTTCGGGATTCACTTAAAAACTACTGAGCCGATTTCGATCCGATTTTCGCTGATCGACAGCTAATTCTTAGACTTAAAATCTGTTCTACTTTTTATACCGGGAATCCCGTGGGAAATTTTCTGGGAACGATCTAAAATTACCAGATTGAAAAAAAATCTAATTCTAATGCGAATTTTTACTGATCAACAGCAAATTTTTTTGTAATAAAAAGTGTTATACTTCTTATACCGGGAATCGCGCGGGAATTTTCCCAGGAGCGGCTTGAAGTCTGGGTGCATAAAATTACCTTATTCCGACACAGTTTCTACTAAAACTATGGCTCACATTCTTTTTTAAATTGCGATACTTGGTATCCGGGAATCCCGCGGGAATTTCAAGTCAAACGTCGACGAAGTCGCGGGCATATCCTAGTTTGAAATAAAATCTTTTTAAAAAGCGGTTACCTGTTTGTGACTCATAAAAGCGCACATGCTTAAATGTCTCGCAGGGAGTTTACTTGCTACACTTATTATAACACCCACGTTTATGATCAACAGGGCCATATTAATAACAGACCCTGTGCGAGTCGGTTTGGTGCATTTAGTTCTCGAAAAAATACACTACTTTTATTCAATTCAGTATAAAAAAGAAATATAGGTCTTTTATTCTATTACTTAATCATTGTTAACATTCGAATCGAATATTACATTTTTCTTAGTTCTTAGTTCCACTATTGAACTGATCCACGATTTTAAAGTCGTTTAGTGTAAGTACTATGGAGTGAGTTATGTTGAGTATTTCTCTTCTGGATAAAATACGAAAAGAGAATATCCGTGGGGAAAACGATATAAAGTTGTTTAAGAAGGGAATCAAGGATATGACGAGAACGATAACTTTACATCAGGTCTGCTTGTTGCATTTGCCCGCGATGTAGCTGTAGTGAAACTAGTTATTTTACCTAATTGGCCATTTCAGCCTCCTTGACAATTGATTTTATGATTCAAGATGTTAAAATCGTTGTTAATTCGTTAATAATGTCTGAAACTTAAATTACTATAAATATTGCGTTATATTTATTCAGTTTATTAAATTTTAAATTCAGTAGTTTTTATACAATTATTTTGTGGAGATTTTTTTTATTGACATTCATTTATAAGTTAAAAAATAAATAATTTACTTCCTACTCATAAATGTGTAATTCCTACTATAACATGTATAAACCTAATGTAACATGTAATCGCTGTTTTAAGGGAAAAGAATCAGTGCGTTTGTATTTAATAAATAAAAAGTACAAATCGCTTCTGTTTAAACAACAACAAACGTTTACTAATAACGTCATGCTAAATGAGTTAATAATTATCATCAACAAATTCAACTGCCCCTCTAAACTATTTACATTCTACATGCTTCGAAACTGTCCGCAACGGCAAAAACAATTAAGTGCAAACAACAAACTTTGCAATTACAGCAGACACAATATTCGCAATTTGTTGCTTAGAACCGCTGTTACACTTTGCTTAAACTGACAAATGAAGACAATTATGCGACCGTAACTGTACTCTCATAAATAATTAAATGCTTGCCACTTATTTTTGTCATTACCGTACACCTGAAGAGGTCATTTTAATATATTGCACACTAAACACAATTACTTTATTTTTACATAAGTACTTCAAATTGGACATAATAAATCTTATCCAGGTGAGTTGCTAAGGAGCGTATGCAAGTTGCTGTCAGCCGATCGCAATCTACTGCTGGATTTAGTGCTTCAAATATCCCAATCATCTACTTTTCTCATCCAACAGCTTTCGGTAATCAATCCATCAAGCTGGAGGCCGTCTCCACTCCAAGACTCGTCTGCTAGGTCGGCTATTGTCAATCATCTTCTTTTGCAAATTTGAGGGGCTAGGTGTGACTTTGGATTATTAATTTTACGTGCTACATCACTGACCTTATTTTTCACAGATTGGACTGAGTCGGAGATCGGAGTTTATCCATAAAAATACCCAACATACACTCTATAAGGTTTATAAGTGATCTAAAATTTGTAAACCAGATATACTATTAGTGTCTACGTCTACGACAGTACATATATTAAGAAGCAAAGTTAATTGTTTATTCTTTGTAACATGTCATCACATCAGCAAAACTTACTGAATGTAACATTCGAATTTCCTTAATTATAATGCCTATCCCTCTTATCTCTATTAATATTATAAATGCGAAAATAACTCTGTCTGTCTGTCTGTTACGCTTTCACGAAAAAAACTACTGACCCGATTCGGCTGAAACTTAGTATACCTATAAAGTGTACATTTTCGATGCCGAGGATGAACATAGGATACTTTATATCCCGAAAAATGGGACAGTTTCCGGGATAAAAGTATATTTTTCTGTTTGGCGGTTATGCTTTTACGGAAAAACTATTTTAATACCGAGGGTGGACAAGGGATAATTGTCATCCGGATGATGGGGATAAATTTATTTAAAGGTTCTTCCAGAAAGTAAGATAGATTTTGTTTTTATTTGTGATTTGCCATTTTGGTAATTTTGATAAGTTCGGTAGTTTTGGTCATTTTTGTAATTCATGGATGATAGACGAAACTAGACAAAGGGTACTACTTACTCCGATTTATCGCAAAAATAAAACTAGAACAGCTTGAAACAGGGAATGAAGTCTGTATGGGAGACCAATCATTTCTCAAGTTTATAGATATAAAAATTCATCTCATCATCTATAAAAAATGCGATAGTAACTAGATCTGTATCTCGCTCTCTCTCTCTTTCTCTCTCTCTCTCTCTCTCGCTCTCTCTGTTAAGCTTTCACAGAAAAACTACTGAAGTATTGGATCGGTTTTGCTGTAATTTAGTACATATGTAGTTTTAATACCGAAAATAGGCACAGATACTTTTCCTCCCGGGAAATGGGATAGTTTGCGATATAAAATGAATTGAATCTTTCGGGGACAAATAGCACTAAAATAAAAAAAAAAAATGTACCCTGTATTAATGCTTGCTCTTTAATCAAAAGACTAGGGTTCGACCCGCGGTACAGCCACGGGGTGAACTCTTGTATGTATATAAATAATAAATTGAGATTAAGCTATTACAACATACCTTTGCTAACATGTGAAGATAACTTAGTTTGATTGTAGATAGTAGACGCTAACATTGCAAGAAGACAAATCCAAGTTTCCTAGTTTATTCCCTAGATAGAGTAGAACGGTAAGCGTCACCGAACAAAGTTGTCAGTTTCAACCTAGTTCTGATTAGAATTGTAAACTACCGTACAATTTAATTACGCAACATTAAGGGTTGTAGCATATTCTCAGGCCGAGATTATAGGTGATATTATGATAAGCTGATATTAAAAACAGTAGTTTAACAGAATAAGACTTAATTTACGTATTGTATTTTATAGATACCTTGCATGCGCATGTTCAACTCGTACAGGGTCACTCGTTTTTAAAGAATCTAAATCTTTCTCAGTCACAACAAATGACGTGGTTGTACCTTTTAAAAACCTTAAAATAAATGTGTCGATTAACGTAATGGGTTTGGACTTACGCCAACACTTTTCCATCATATTGTAAAAAGCGCAAGAGAGGGTCGTCGCGTTGCTTTGCTTTTGTAGGTGGGGGTACACTCTTCCAGCGTTCCTTTTGAGTATAAGCATCAATTGGCAGTTCTTCTTCTTTTGACAGTTCTACACCTTGGGATTCCAGCCATTCCTGAAGAAATAAGACAAACATGTTAGAGCAATTAGGACTACTAACTCTTTGTTAGTGGTGAACTTGTGAGCCACTTTTTTATCGAGTTGACCAGCAAGGAATAAGAATAGTAGGCAAGATGTAAGATTTTTATGGGAATGGGACGAAAGTTACGTCAAAATTTTTTTAATAAAAAACAACAAACTGGAAAATTGATGGGTATAATTATAAAGGTAGACATAAAAGAGATGGATGGATTATGTAAAAAATGTCATGATGATTGACATGCTGTTGACCCCAAATAATTATAAAAAAACAAGGCAGCAATTCTATATAAAAGGTCCATTAAAAGTCTAGTGATGTTTCTCCATTATAAAGTCAAGACAAGAAAAACTCAGGACACTGCTAATCTAGGTGTTCCTGCAATATCCGAACCAGGATCGTTGCAGAACAGCACGTTAGCGCGGAAGTAACTGATTTTAATCAACAGCCTCTTAAAAGTCATTACTCTAAGGTTTGTATGCCTCAATCAACAACATTTAATAGGTAGTTATTATCATGAAATAAATCGAAAACGTTTAATAATACAAGTTATCTTTAGTAATATTAATAATTTGTAAGGCACTATTATAACACTAACAAAATATTTCAAAATACGAATATATTATTGAAAAATAATTATTTTGTTTCATTAATCGTTATACCAACTTATCGGAGCGGGTGAAATATGTAGGATTAAAATTAATTGCAAAATCTCTTTTATGTAATATTTTTTTTTAATTATACGTGACAATGTAATTTATGTCCGTAAAGTATTATGTGTGGTAATTTTTAAAATTTAAAATACATTTAAAACACTGTATATAATCATATAAACTGTGATTTACGGGTATATAATATAACTTTGTTAGTTTTATATGACTGCTTAGAAAATTTTGAGGAAGCTGCCGAGTGCCTCCGTGGCGCAATTGGCTAGCGCGTTCGGCTGTTAACCGAAAGGTTGGTGGTTCGAGCCCACCCGGGGGCGCAGTTTGTTTTGTCGATAATACCTGTTGTAGCTTTATTACCGAAACAAAATGGTGTCTCAAAAAGCTCACTTTTTATTCAACAACAAATACCGCCACGGTCAAGTTTTTTAGTAAAAATACCATAAATGTAGCTGTTAAAAAGAAAAACAAAAAGAGTGAATATTACAAATCATTTTAACTAGGTACTTATTTAATTTTTAAAATAACTACAATAGTTTTATAAACCTTTCAATTTTGTTATATATATATATATATATATATATATATATATATATATATATATATATATACCTAGTCTCGCCATAAATATTGTAACAAAGATATTTTTTTTCTATTGCAAATAACATTTATAAGATTTACAGTGTGTTAGTTTAATACGTAAATATAAAACAATATAAAAAACTTATTCTAAGTTGTCTCCATTGGCTGCAATACAGTCCTTTAAACGTTGAGGCCAGTTATCAATAGAAGCATGCACTCTTTCCATGGGAAAATTCTTCACTGCCAATCGTATGGATTGTTTTAGGGACTCCAAATTATAATGGCGTTTAGAGCAAGCCGTACTCTCTAAAACTGACCATAAATCATAATCCAGCGGATTAAGATCAGGACTAGACGACGGCCAGTCTTCAGCTCTGATGAAGTCCGAAACGTTCGTTTCCAACCAAGACTGCGTGGACCGAGCTTTATAACCCGGCACCGAGTCTTGCTGGAAGGACCATTCTTGGTTATTGAACATGGTGTTGTTAAGGGGCTTAACCATATTCTCAAGAATGGTATTTTGATATACTTGTGCCGATGTTTTGATACCTTTTTCACAAAAATATGTCTCAGTCACTCCTTCATAGCTAACACCCCACCAAACCATCACTGAAGACGGATAATGCCCACGTTGCACTCTGTCGACTAATTGAGAAGCTTCCTTAGAACTTTGAGCATAGATACGGTTATTTTGTTTGTTAAAATGTTGTTCAATTGTAAAAAAATTCTCTATCGTAAACATTTTTTTTTAGAATTTACCACTCTATTTTTTTAAAAATTATGAGTTAAAAAATGACCAGTCTGCAAGTCCTAAGTCATCTTTTAAAATACGCGACATGGTTTTAGATGATATCTTCATCTCCCGAGACAAAATCTTTTGCTTTCGGACAGGATTTCTTCGAATTCTTTCCCTTACTGCTTTGACCACCTTTTTCGTACGAACACAACGTGGACAGCTAGGTCTTTTTCTGTCACCAACAGAGGAGGTCTCATTGTACCTATTAATAGCCCGGTACACAAACATTTGACTAATACCAAGCGTATGGAGTTTTAAAAATTGCATTTCGCTCCATACATACTTTGTGTAATGCAATCACAGCGATTCGGTTATCTTTATCGCCCCATTCCATTTTAATATCGCAAAATGTTATACAATGTATTGGCGCCAAAATGAGAAAACACAATGAACAATCATATAAAAAGGACAGATTCCAAATTCAAATGTAATATTTTGTTTCTTTTTAATTGTAACAGTATTTATGACCAGACTAAGTATATACGGTATTTCAATAACAAAATTCTTTAATAATAATTAACGAATAAAAATCATGGTTCTGTCCTCCTAAATGCCTCTAACCGAAAATATCATATCTCAAAATCAACCTCCTCGACGGTTCTTTTTCGAACAACTTTTTTGAAAGTTTTACTAATATTATATCAATAGTATGACCCACATAAACAGTAGCACAGGGACAGAGACAGATAGGTACTATGAAATTATAAGCGTTACATTTTTGCTATTTGGCCCTAAAACAATACTATCGCTGTTTTCTACATATTACATGAGGGTGATTCAAAAAGTTCTCGGAATCAATATTAAAAAATTAAAGAAAAATATTTTATTTTTCTACATAATCTCTCCAATACTATGCATTTAGAATAACGCGTTTCTAACTTCCTTCTTCCTTGCAAAAAATAATGATTTTCTTGAGTCTCGAAAAACTCTACGGCAGCCTTAACCGCGTCATTGTCGTGACGTTGAGTTCCAAGAATTTTCTCTATTAATTTTGGGAGTAAGTTTTTATTATTTATTTTTTATTGCAGGAGTTCAGCAGACAGGCAGACGGCCCACTTGATGGAAAGCGGTTACCATCGCCTATGGACATTTGCAACACCAAAGGTGCTACAAATGCGCTGCTCTCTTATAGGAGACTGAAACTTGGTCACTAATGCCGGAACACAACACAAGGTTGTTATGGCGGCATACTCTAGACCAGGGGTCGTCGCCATCCAGTCTAGCAAATACCCGACCACCTGGCTGTGGGTTTTTTAGTCGCCTCTTACGACAGGCCGCCAAGCCGCAGGAAATTGTTTCTCCGTTCCTGCACGGATAAAATCACGGTGAAAATCACTTGGGGCTAAGCCTGGAGAATATGGTTGGTGGTCAAGGAGATTGAAGCCAGTACAGCGGCTTGCGTTGAACGCAACTTCCAATCGATGAATGGGAGCATTATCGTGAAGAAACAACACGTCCAACGACAGTTTTCCACGACGTTTTTCTTTAGTCGCTTCACACACTTTCGGAATTAAATTTGCATAATAGGATCCAATAATCGCCTGACTTTTTGGCATGTAATCAATAAAAAGGATTCCTTCACTATCCCAAAACACCGAGGCCAAGACTGCCAGCGATAAGCGCAACTTGAAACTTAATGGATAAAGAGGATGGTCAATTTCAAGACATGCTTTGTCTCTTAGTTTCAGAATCGAAATGATGGACCCACGTTTCATCCATGGTGACTAGGCGACGGCAAAAATTATCTGAATCACGCTGGAACATTTCGAAATTATGCTTAGAAACCAAACGTCGCTTTTTGTTGTCGTCGGTTAACATTCGTGGCACCTATCTTGCTGACACTTGTTTGAACCGGTGAATTAATTAAAATGGATTGAATGCTACCAAACGAAATCTTTAGGATCTCCGCTACATGTTTTATAGTACTTCTTCTGTCCTCCAAAACCAAATTCTCAAACATATTGACACACATACAAACATAACACCATTTCTTCCGCTACGGAGGTTGAAGGCCGCCCAGAACGCGGTTCATCTTTACAGCTTGATATACCTCTTTTAAATTCAACCACCCAGTAAGCAACCGTGGAATAGGGTACAGCATCATCTCCGAGTGAGTGAGTTTGTATATCTTGGATGTGCTTTTAGCAGGGATGGAAGGTACACCGCTGATATAGAAAGAAGAGTGAATTTGGGGAATAGTGTGAATGGAGCGTTAGGTAAACTTCTAGGCGCTAAGAACCTCAGCCAGAAGGCCCAGCTTGCCATACACAACGCGGTGCTGGTACCTACGCTCACGTATGGAAGCGAGAGTTGGGTATGGAAGAGAGAGCATGAAAGTAGAGTAAACGCGGTCGAGATGCGAGCACTGCGCAAAATCTGCGGAGTGACGTTCGCAGACCGCGTTCGTAATACCGAAGTAAGAAAGAGAGTTGGTGTGAAAGAGAGTGTCGGGGTGAAGGTAAGAAAAGGAATGCTCCGGTGGTTCGGGCATGTGGAAAGAATGCATGATGAAAGAATGACTACACAGATATACGATGCAAAAGTGGATGGATGCAGAAGTCGTGGAAGGCCACGACACATCTTCCATGATCAAATTGATCGTGTACTAGCAGAAGGTGATGTCAGGAGCCTTAAGAACAGACGAGCGTGCATGACAAGAGTTATGAATGTCAAAGAAGCAAGTGAGGTGTGTAAGAATAAGCCTAAATGGCGCTCTGTTGTTCGTGTCTACACCGCAAGGGAACTGGCGTGAAGTTCTGTATGTGTGTATCATCTCCGAATGTCTGTTGAATGCCTGATAAAACGTAACTACGTTCTAAGTCTCACAGTATTCCTGCTATGAGCGCGGGGCACATGGGAGGAAAGGGATTTTAGAGGACTATTAGCCCCTAGGTTACCTCTTTAATAGGGGTACCTTGTTGAGTCTCCACACAAGCCGGCAATGGACTCTGTTATCTGCGCGATCTTCAGTGGATAACTCTCATTGCTTTGGTATAATCCCAGTAAAGGACCCGGCAGTGAAAGAAATAAATTTCCCCTTGTTGGCAATGTAATAAAGATTTGTATTGTAAATAAATTTCCCCTAGCTTCAAAAACAAAAATGTGTACTTGACACTCTTTAATTTAAATATGAAACTACTCACAAAAAGGTTTTATTATATATATGCATTTCTAATAACTTTTTGATTCACCTAGGTATTATTTTAGACAAATATATAGAACGAGTCATGTAAACAATTGGAAGACACATTAAATTAGATAAAAGCTTGAGTCTCCTGCACATGGGATAAAGAGGAAAACAAAACGTTATTATTCGGTAGTGATTCTTAAGCATACTCAAGATAATGCTCTAACAAGGCTCTTACATTTATTTGATTGTATTGATGGGAAGACGTGTCCCAAATATTTGCTATTCCACGCCTATATCACGATATTATTTAAACATTGTGTAAAAATATCCGTTTGGAAATTGCAACAAATATTTTTATAAGTAAACAGTGTTGAATTGCATACAGCATAAGTAATAATAGACATTTCGCAGATTTGTGTTTTATTGCATTGCTAACAACATTTCCCGCGCTCAATGACAGTTGCTTGCCAACAATCCGCAAGTTCACGTCCTATTGTCCCACTCCCGTATCTAAGAGCTTTATCACAGGCTTTCTTCATAAAATGTGCTCAGTCTAAGAATATCTATATAATAAAATGTAACTTTTATTTTATATATATTATATGGAGATTCTTCTTTAGTTTTCTACCAAACTTTTGTACCCCTTGAGATAGAAACAATGTCTATGTCTATTGTATACAAAAAATGTTCTCACGTATACGATTACCATGTAGGTAGGTATAAGTACAATTTAATGAAATATAATGATTCTAAAATTAATATTAATAAATTATTAAGTGAGGTGTGTAAGAATAAGCCTAAATGACGCTCTGTTGTTCGTGCCTACCCCGCAAGGGAACTGGCGTGAAGTTATGTATGTATGTAAAATTAATATTAATTACCATATTTGTTAACTTTATATCTATATAAAAATCACGTGTTACAAAATATATAAATCTCTTAAATTACCAAAATGAAATATACATTTGTCGCAATACAAAATATATACATATACAAAAACTGTAAATATTATTATATAAGACATTACTCATATAAAAATAAATACATATAAAATAATAATAATAACAAGTTACACAATGACACTTCTACAAAATCTATATCCATGTTTCTTTTGGTTCGAAGGAACTTGTAACTTGCATGTACAAAAAATAAATCAAATCTACCTGCAACTCTAGTATTTGTGTGTTACAAATTACAACTTACTTTTCAACAACTTATAAAAGTTCTCATAGTTTAAGTGAATTGTAAAAATTCTTTTATGAGATATAAAGTTCTTTAACCCGATATCTATTCTTCCGTACTAATATACCAGAAGTGGGTATGTTTGTATATATATTTATGTATACCTTGATTTTTCTTACGAGTAAATATATATAGTCAAGGTTGAATTTACCGCCAACAATTCGGAGACAGAATACAATGGTGTCTTAGCTTCACGGACTGATTTGTCGTCGTCGTAACTATTTAAACACGAAAATAATGAGAGGTGTATGGAGTTCCCCCACTGACGGACTTCGCCACCTTGACTATGAATACAATTTTAATTACATTGTGTATTTAGGTGGTTAATTTTAATCATTTTCTACATTAATATCTGACTTTAGATGTACCTTAAGTTGACTGGATATTTAAACATAATAAAATGTCCAGTCAACTAGCGGCTGTGCCTAGTATGAATATTGTGGCACAACCACAGTCGAAATACTGCTGACAACTGGGGGGGGGGGGGGGATTATCACAGACTATATGCATTCAAAGATATATAACACAAATTTGTAGCCCCATACGGAATCTATACATATATTAGACCTAAAGGTTTCGGCAGTGCTAATGATTATTTAGTTGACACAGCCACGAATTTATAAACCCAGTAGGCATATATATACTTATAACATTACACATACATATATATATATATATATATATATATATATATATATATATATATATATATTATTAGGGTGGGTCAAAAAACCTTTTTTTTTACAAGTTACATTAAAAATATTCTCTCTCAGTCCAATAGAAAAAAATTCATACCTCATCATTAATTGTTTGTACAGAAAAATTTTCTCGAAGAATTTTGTAGGAAATTTAATGTTCTACAAAAAATGTATCCTATATTTTTTTTCCGTAAACCTCACCACCATTTCAATGATATTGAAGATTTCAGTTTCATTATTTTAAGACAAATTTAATTTTTATTTATGAATTTTATAACTCGACAATAAATGACTATTATAAAATGCGCAATACAATTTTTTTTAGGAAATTAACTGCTCTATAAAAATGGTACCCTATGTTCTGGCAATTAAATTAAGTTTTCAAAATATATTCATCATCAAACTTTCATGTGTACTGATTTTAAACTGATGTGACGTTTTGAAGATGCTATCGAAAAAATAACATAATCGTGATTTCTAATGATTAAAAATCAAATGTTTAGAATTATTGAAAAAAAAATTGAACAATATTGAAAATAAAACTCAAATAATACTTAATGTCAAAAAATGAAATTTGTATGAAATTCATAAATTAAATTGATATTTTTCGATGATCTAATCAAAAACTTTTAAAATCGGTACACATGAAAGTTTGATGATGAATATCTTTTGAACGCTTGATTTAATCGCCAAAACATATATAGGGTATCATTTTTATAGAGCAGTTAATTTCCTACAAAAATTTGTATTGCGCATTTTATAATAGTCATTTTTTGTCGAGTTATAAAATTCATAAACAAATATTAAATTTGTCTTAAAATAATCAAACTTAAATCTTCAATATTATTCAAATAGTAAAGTTTACAGAAAAAATATATAATATCTTTTTTGTAGAGCATTCTAATTTCCTACAAAATTTTTCAAAATCATTTTTCTGTACAATCAATTAATGATGAGTTATGATTTTTTTTCTATTGGACTGAGAAAAAAATAAAAAACTGCGATGCGGAGGATCTTCCTATTAAAATTAAGGGCTCATATTTGGTGAGAATTTTTTTTAAGGTGTCTAGCAACCCATTTTTCCATGTCACTTGAAATATATATATATTATATATCTATGTGAAAGTGACTACTTTATAGTCTGGGCCGTCCCCGGGTATCGTATACCTAGTTTTTTCAGCAGTATTTGGACTGTGGCTGTGCCAGAATATTTAAGGTAGGCACAGACGCTCAATTCATTGACAAAAAAAGCAAATAAAAAAAATGTCTAATTGCTACAACTAATAAGCAATAAATTAAAGCATGATTTTCCATATTGTTTTAGTTGATTGTGCCCTAATGGCTGTGTTAGCTTTAAGGAACTGCATTTTTAACTCCGACAATTGGACTCTTTAGGATATATGATATTTACATATATTATTCTCTATAATGAAAATAAGCATAAGATATATTTTATCTTTTAAAAAAGAATTCAATTAATTACGAATACACGAGCGAAATTGGGTAAACTACCTACTATATTATATAAACTAAACAAACTTGAATATATACATAAAGATAATAATCATCTTCCTCAGTATTCACATAAAAATTACCACAGTTACAACATATCATTATTGTTCAGTGTTCAAACTGACTTCAAACAGCGTAGACTTTATTTAATTTTGTCGAATAATAAGAATATGGATACACTAAATAAAAATAATCCATTAGTTAAATCATACATAGTACATTCTGCGATACTCGGACTTAAACTTTTAGCTGTAACCTTGATTACAATTAAAACGCGTTTGGCTCAAAAAGTATCTGCAAATCCTGAAGATGCTGAATATGTCAGGGGTAAAGTGAAATATGATGACCCCAAAGTGGAGAGAGTGCGAAGAGCTCATCTTAACGACTTAGAAAATATTCCCGCTTTTTGGATATTTGGAGCACTGTACGTGACAACAAGACCAGAAGCATGGGCGATAATTTTGTTCCGGATGTTTACCGGTTGTCGCATTATACATACGATAGCATATCTGACATCAATGCCTCAACCAATTAGAGGAATCGCATTCGTGGTACCCTATATCATATTAGTGTATATGGGTTTGCAAGTGGTGACTTATTATTTTACTGCTATTTAATATGAAGAAGCTCGGTTTACAATACTGGTTGTGTGTTAAATGTATAAATGCTAATCTCTAATTTTTCGTGATTCTAAAAATATACATACATACACATACATACATAACTTCACGCCAGTTCCCTTGCGGGATAGGCACGAACAACAGAGCGCCATTTAGGCTTATTCTTGCAAACCTCACTTGCTTCTTTGACATTCATAACTCTTGTCATGCACGCTCGTCTGTTCTTAAGTTCTAAAAATATATACTATGAATTTATAATATCCGCTCACAAACGTTTCATTACTGGGTTTGGGTCTAGAAATATTATAACATGAAATATTAAACGAAGTTCCAAGTGTATCAATTTCATTACGTATACACAATGTTATACTATAGTGAAATAAAAAAAGTGATCGTGAACTAGTCGAAGAACAAACCAATTATATGTTATATAGATAAAATGATTATGACACCAAAATGTATTGTCACCATTACCATGCCGATTTTAAACTAAATATTATAAACCGACCAGAACTTGGTTTTAATTCATTCGAGCGTCGATATTCGTGCAAGTCACACCGTTCGCGTCGTGTGCTTAAATTACTATAAATTTCATCATGGCGTCGTTCTCGTTAAGCGATCCAGCAGTGCAATCATACATTCTATATTCAGCTATACTTGCAGTGAAATTATTGTTCTTGTCCATGTTGACAGGCAGAACGCGTTACAGCAAAAATGTGTTTGCCAATGAAGAGGATGCCCGGAGATCGAAAGGAAAAGTGAAATTCGACGATCCCGACGTGGAGCGAGTGAGGCGCGCGCATCTTAACGATTTGGAGAACATTCCAGCATTTTGGTTGCTAGGTGCACTTTACTTGACCACTGCGCCCGCGGCGACCTTCGCTACACTTCTATTTCGCGTTTTTTCTATTGGCCGGGTCATTCATACAATTGTATATGTTATTATCCCGTTGCCTCAGCCGTCAAGAGCCCTCGCCTTTGGCATTCCCTACCTAATAAATTTATATATGGGAGTACAAGTAATATTATACTACTTATCAGCTTTATAAATTGTGCTGTTACTGTAGGACTTGTATCATGTACGAGTATGTACGTAAGTAAGACATAAGTGCAAAGATCAAAATATTTTTCATTGAAACTACAAAGTGTGTAATTAGCGTTAATTAATTTTGGTAATTTATTATTTGAGTAAAAACGTGTGTAAGTAGGTATGTAGATTGCTGGATGTGTTTAATATGCCACTGGTTTAAACATTATTGCTGGAAATGGTGCTTACTGTTTGATATTATACAATTGAAATGTGTTTAGTGGACAAGGGTCATATTAGTTAACAATGAAAATTAAAGTTATTTCAAAACTAATGAGACAAACGTTGTTTTATTAAATATCTATTAGAACCTCAAACTTTAAGTTTGTATTGTAAGGAAAACTCTTAAAAACTGGACGTAAATATTCCATGTCCTTTTGAAGATACTTCCGAACATCGTCAACAAATTTCATGAAGACTGAACCCTTTCGGCACAATGGGTAGATATTTATATTAGAAATATTATGTCTAGTATTATATTATCTTCCTAGATCATACATGTTATATCTCAATCATTATCTTTCATTTGATTCTGTTCATACTTCTAAACTACAAATTGACGACATTTCGTTCACACTATCTATTCATATTTTTTGGGCCTAACTGTAGGTACTCTTATACCTATTCAGCAAACTTTAAAATCAAAATTCTTTTTGTCGCATTTTTCATTTTCAAAATACAAATGAAGTAATCAGTTAGAAATCTATTACCAAGTTAGAATCCTTTTATAACTTTAAATGATGCTTCTGACAGTAATATTATCCAACGGCCAATTATTATTCAAGGTCAAAGCCACTGAATTATTCGATGCAAACACGCATTACGTCATTAAGTCAAAAAAGACGATTTAATAATTATATTAAGGAAATGTGTTATGAAATAATATTATTCTGTATTCTTTTTCTTTTATATACTAAGTAAAATGTGGAATATTTAACTAAAAATTAAATATTAAAATAATTCCACTGATTTCCCTATTCAGATATTTATACAAACAATATTATAAGGTTTATAATCAGTTAATTTCAATTTTGGTATAATTAATCTGATGCAATTGCTAAATCCATTTTTAAAATTAATGTTCAAGTTTTTGCTAACCTTGAGAACCTGCTTTGATTTTTATTAAGAATAAGTTGACATTATTTGACCTAATTGATGGATTTAGTGGGACCCTCTAAAATTTAGTCATCTCTATACTAGCATTAAATACGGGTTGCACTCAGATCATCCGCTTTAAAACCCGAAATCTCTTTGTCTAATTTTTGTCTTCATTTCGCAGGGCATTCGGAGTCCCTTTTTGTTAATCCATTGGCACCCATATTTAATATCATCCTTTTCAATGTCACGCCAGCGTTTTCTCTTGGACCTGGTGAGGGTGGGATAATTATCATATTTATTGCTAACATAGCTAACCGTTTTCTATAAAACACCACCGTACCAGCGTAAGCGACTCTTGCAGTTCATTTACTATGTTGCCATATATGTACATGTAGAATCCGAATAAGGCGGAGGGAGTTCCTGGCGCAATCCTGCCATGTGTCTGTACACATTCGCTGCAGCATACAGCTCATGCTTACGAGTACTTCGCTCAAAACAGGTCACGCTTTAATTCCATGCCCTTAAGTTAAATGTGAAATAGTATCTAACTCGTATCTTACATAAAGTCGAAAAATGAGTTCAATATTTTATAATATCATTTTCTAAATGTCATCTCAAAGGACTTGATCAGGGTAAAAAAGAAAGAAAGAAAACCTTTTTTAAACTAAAAAAGTAGGTGAACTTTGATACAATAAATAGATCTTGAATGTCAAGATCTTAGATCATATAAACGTCGTCAAGATACTTTGATATTACTCCGCTTTACATAAGCTCTGTTTCGACGGAACTAAGTTTTTGTTATAAACTAAAGTAAAATAATTAAGAATTATAACTTCTCATTAGCGGAACGGACAATATTGCTAACACGCTTGTTCAAGGCAGATTAGCATACATATCAACGACATCAGTGCAGGAACTTGTAACTAAATATTTAGAGAAATTATTCTTTTCGTCAAAATTATTACCTAATTATTAGAGTAATGCTTGTTAATAGTTTGACGAAAAAAATAATTTCAACCAAAAAATATACTTATAAGGTCCTGCATTGACGTCGACGATATGTCTGCGCCATGTTTTTTCCTTGGCCATTAGAATATGGTAATTGTCGTAACAACATGCACATTCCATAAGAATAAAGAATCATGAAATATAACGCACAGTTTAAATACTTACCTAAAAACAGGGAGATAATATAAATAAGGTATGATTCCAGAAAGACTAGATAGTCTTTCTATCTAGGTCCTGAGATATATCTTTGGGGGTTGATGGGATGAGAGGCGAATAAAGATAGATAGATAGATAACACTTTATTGTACACCAGTACAGAAAACACAGAAAATCTTATATCTTTATCCGTGTAGGAACGGAGAAAAAATACAATTTCCTGCGACCGGGCGGCCTGTCGTAAGAGGCGACTTAACAACCCACAGCCAGGTGGTAAGGCATTTGCCCGAGTGGATGGCTACCACTCCTGGTCTAAAGTATGTTGCCATAACAACCTTGAGTTGTGTTCCGGTATTAGTGACCAGGTTCCAGTTTCCCTTAAGAGTGCAGCAGCTCATTTGTAGCAACTTTGCTGTTGCAAATGTCCATAGGCCATGGTAACCGCTTTCCATCAAATGGGCCGTCTGCCTATCTGCTGATCTCCTGCAATAAAAAAAAGCATATAAAGATATACATATCATATGTACACATTATATCAGAAAGTCTGCTTAAGTGCCGCATACTCTACGCAAATCTTTAGGAGCACTAGCCACTAAGCCTGCTATCATCACGTCTTTTGCTTAGGTACGAGAAAAGTTTATTCTATAAGATATAGATGCACATGTAAAAGTAGTGTAAAGTTTGATTTGCAAGAATAATTTAGTCTCCAATATATCTGAGATGTCACTGTATCTTGGACAATTGCACAATTTTCTTTAAGCTATAAGACCTCACATTCAACTTTACAAGAAAAACCATTCGATGTTTTTACAGCAGCCATCCGTTTCTCATTATTGCCCTGTTATTGCAAAGGAATCGCATTACGAATTTAAAAGCTTGCGGATAGCCATCTCCAGCGCTTCATGTTCGATTCCGTATAGAAACCCGAAGATAAGGTTTACGTTAAGCTATACTATGTATTAAAATAATTATAGATATTTTGCAGACAGTGATCGTAAATAGACTAAACAAGATAATGAGGCTTACTAATGCTATCCTTTCGTTCATACTGAGAATCTTTAATAAGCACTTGAAACCGACGTGAGTATGAAAAAGGTACGTTTGCCTGGTATGTAGTTAAGTAGTAACACAAATACAGGTCAAAGTCGCGGTAAGTATTACTACATCATAAAACCTCGTCTAGTAGACAAAAACCCATCATTACAGAAAATATTTGTCGACTATATGTGTCAAGAGATACAAAACTAGTCAAGTGTGTCTCAGTACATGCCCAGTGAAATGTTCCATAAAGGTGACAAACTGTCATCGTTATTTAGCTGCAGAACCATAAAAAACCATTTAATGGAAAATATCTAAATTCTCAAAAACTACTGTACCACTACTATTACTACTATCTATCTTGTTTTTATCCAGAATCACCCCCCCCCCCCCTATTTTAAAAGTTGAAGAGGGGAAACCGTTTTTACGAGTTTGGGAGCTGATATAATGGCCTCATATTGATTTAATTAAAAACACCATTAAAACATGGTCCTATTTTCTCAAGATCTGATTAAGATAAAGCAATGAAAAACTACTATGTACACTGAAAAAAAAAACAGTCCCTAGTTACATGTATGGCGGCCACACCTAATGTTCATTTTTTTCACGATTTCAATACTTAGTTTTGTAGCGTTATACTAAAACCAGACAGACATGAGGATTTCTCTTTCAGGCAACCCTAGGCTAGGATTCATATAATAGATTTCAAATACTCACTGACGGTAGCATAACTTATCTATCTTCTATATAAATAAAAATGAATCGTAGAAATGTACGCGTATAACTTGAGAACGACTTTTATTAAATTTTTTGTGTGTTGAGTGTGGTCCCCAGATGGTTTAGATTCACAATTGGAACCGGTAAGTGGCGATGGGATCGGGTTCTAGGGTCCTCCTAATCTCCTGGACCAATTTTGATGATTTTGTTTTTGTGTGTTCTCGAATGGTTTAGATTCACATTTTAAATGAATATCCGGCGAAATACAGATTTTTCTGAGAATCAGTCACACGGCTAAAAATAGCATGAAAATTTGCCGTATTACTCTTAATACGTCGGAGCTTGATACTACATATAATGTATTAATAATAACATCCCATAAATGTCCCACTGCTGGACTCGGGCCTCCTGTTATAGGGGTACTGACAGTATATCCGCCACGCTTGTCCAAGGCCGCTCGGCAGGTTTGACACATCAGTTATCTCGATGTGTAGGTTACATCACAATGTTTTCCTTCACCGTTGTTACCACATGGTAATTGTGACAATATGCACATTAGGTCAGAAAAATGCCTAAGCGGTGCATGCGCTCCGGCCAGCATAGAACCCGTGCCCTTTGAGCCTGGAACGCGTGCGCCAGCTATTACGCTACCAGGACGACGATACTATATATCAATTTGCATGTCTGAGTAATTCAGGATTTTTGTAGTTCCTGTGATTTCCTAATTCCCGGGTTATAGGAATTTCTGGAGTTCATACATTTCTATACTAAAAAAATCCATTGCCCTGTTGGAAATAACTTTGATTTTATACATTGGCAAAATAACTATAATTTTTGTCACCGGTCCAACGTGGACGAAGTCGCGGGCAAATCCTAGTTACAATAATAAATAAATTATTATGTATTTAAAGTAGCTTAATGTGTTGAGTAAGTTCGCGTACAAACAATATTATCAATCCTATTTTAGAACGGTAATCAGACTTTAAACAACTGAAATAATTATTATAATAAGTAGATTAAGCATATCGCAAGGATGTAAATATGCTTGTGCAATCGGTTTTTTTTTACAAGTTATCATAATGTGGGTAAGAATAAATACAGATATAGATCCAAGTAGGTAACTAGAGATCTAATGTTAGGTATAGTATTCTGAATGAAGGCATTTGTGTTGTGCATTCTGAATATTAACATTTCACTCAGTTTGCACAAATCAAATTGAAATAAACTCATGGTTGCGACAGATAGCCAAAATCAGAGAACTAATTTGAATCATTAATTTGTTAATAGAATTTTAATATTTATCAAACAATCCTTATCTTTTGACATAAATAAGATAGATCTGTTAAATATGCTAATTTTAATGAATAAGAACAGCAAAGTTGCCATATAGAACACGCTAACACCAGGTCTCCGCGTACACTCATCTGAAGTCATCTGTGGACCGCGACCTTGCACGGTAATAAACAAACATAACCTAAAAATAACGTGTTATACTAGTTTTCCTGTGGGATAACCGTTAAACATCAATATTCTAATCATCTGGATTATTAAAGGTAAGGTTTCCACGATATTTTAAAAACAGTCGAAATAAGACACCGTTTATTTATAACGCAATTTTCAAACAATGTACTTAACACAATTATGTATAACCCCCACACCATATTTGTTCGTACCGGTTGCTCCAATGCCATTCGGAATAAGACAGAAAGAGCTAGTATTTTACGGTCATTGACTTACTTTTAATAAAGATTTGGATAAAAAGAAAACGTTTCATAATGTTAGCTCCTCTTCCCGTGCACGAACGGAGAAATAATACAATTTCCTGCGGCCGGGCGGCCTATCGTAAGAGGCGACAAAACAACCCACAACCAGGTGGTAGGGTATTTACCTGTCTGGATGGCTACCAACCCTGGTCTAGAGTATTTATGCCGCCATTATAACCTTAAATTGTGGTCCGGCATTAGTGGCCAGGTTCCAGTCCCCCTTTAGAGGGTGGTAGCACATTGATTTCACCTTTGGTGTTACAAACGTTCATAGGCGATGGTAACCGCTTTCTATCGGGTAAGCCATCAGCGTGTCTGCCGAACTCTTGCAATAACAAAAATCCTTAGCACTGACCGATGACCATTTCTAATTTGTAGGAATGCTCAATCAAAATCAACAATTTGCTCGTTAGGCGTTTCCATGCGATCAATTCGATAATCCAGCACTTTTAAAGTAAATGGTGAAAAATCTTTGGTTTTGAAATTTTTGCTATGCAAGCATCAATGAAAACGATATTTGTGACTTTTTTGAGACTATGACAAAACACGCAAACAAACAATATCCTTAATTCGATAAATCAATGCAACTTAAAAGTACTAGCGATAAAGGTATTAATAAAATAATTATTATTTGCCGTATATTTTATTTAACAGTTTTAAAATGTGGAGTACTTTTAAATAAGTACATTTGTTAACCCACTTCAAAAAAGGAGGAGGTTCTCAATTCGTCGGAATCTTTTTTTTTATATATATGTTCACCGATTACTCCGATTTACGTGATTATTTTTTTGTTCGACGCGGAATAGCTGCCATTTGGTCCCCTAAAAATTTGACATAGTTTGGCCCAGTAGTTTTCATTTTATGAACATTTTTTATGAAAAACTTTCCATTCCGTTCCATATGTACACAGATTACGCTAAGATTTATGATCCGATTTACATGATTCTTGTTTAGTTTGATGTGGAATAGTTGTCATTTGGTCTCCTAAAAATTTAATAAAGTTTGGCCCAGTAGTTTTCATTTTACGAACATTTTTTGTTCCCGTTTCTTGGGACCTATATTTTTTAAGTAGCGCGGCACCTTTCGTAGGTCTACCCATACATAGCTAGACACTAAAAAGTAAAAAATAAAATAAAAAAACTTCGTTTAAAAAACCGACTTCAAAAACTAAAAAGGATAAAATAACTTATTTCTAAAGCTATTATTATTAATACATATTATCTAAAACATCTTGAAGTCGGTGCAAAGTAAAACATAAAAATTACTATATTTTGAAAATTACTAAGCACCGACTTTAAGATGTTTTAGATAATATATATTAATAATAATAGCTTTAGAAATAAGTTATTTTATACTTTTTAGTTTTTTAGTTTTTTCATCATTATGGAACGGAAACAACGAACTTTTGTAACCTCTAGGAAATCTCACATATCTTGGGCTGATACGAACTTGACCATTTATTGTGACATTGCAATTCATTAGGCACGTGTCAAATGATATTCTTATCTTTCTGAATAATCAGTGACTTGTAAAAATACTTGTGTAATCCATAAATAAGATAAGGTTCTTACATGTTCAACTTAAATTTCCAGTATAAAAATTGGACGAATTAAAGATAAAGTAATAATTAGACACTGTTTGTTAATCATGACGATGCATTTAAAACAATCAAGAGATGTTATAATATACCAATTTTGAATTCACATATCTCCACATCAGCATTTTGTTATATAATTTCGTTAATATTTCACATCAATATGCTTGTGACTACGAAAGGTCCTTTTTGAGTCGCTGAGGGAATAACACATTTAGAGATACCCCAGGACCATCCAGGGATAATTACGAAAGGTCTAAGATAACCTGCCTTACGACAATACATACTATAATTTTAGGCATAATTAAAAAAAATACTAACTCGAGCACTTGGGTCAATTGACAAAAGATTCAAGAAGCTAATAGGTGATCGGGAAAAGGCTTTATTAGATAGAGCCTATTGTGGAGCACTTACACAGGGTCGCGAGTCTGTCAGTTTTCTATTCTACTGTGTCTTCACTTCGGAGAGTGAGTTTCGGAATAACATGAACAAACTCTACTCTCGTTATTCTAACATTGGGTTAAGCAGCTATACATATACGCTAACACACCCACCTAGCGTAGGAAGCCCTACTTGGCTTCTAGTTTTATTATGGGTACCGATGAGATGTGGAACTCCTAAATCTTTTCGTTTTTACTAAATCTTTAAATTTGGGTGCCTTTACATCACGATTAAATAAGTATCTTATAGGTTTCTTTTTAAGGCGGGGGAAATGCATTTCGCACAGTACCGGGTCCTTTGCTAGGGATTAGACCATAGTCGATTATGGAGGCATTCCCCTGGGGCAATCCAAACACTAATCGACCGGCTTGTGTGGAGACTCAATACCAATTGCCAGGTGGTAGGGCATTTGCCCGACTGGATGGCTACCACCCCTGGTCTGAAATTAATATTTCATCTGGGGTCCTACATGAATGTCCACTCCTTGAACTGTAACGGTCAAGTCCGCGGGGGGATTATGAAACTGCCTATGGAACATGATGGCCTGCGTTTTCGCGGGTGAGACCTTCAAGTCCAACCTACCTATTCTTTGGACCACGATAGTAGGGTATCATCCGCAAAGCAGATTAGCCCTATTCCGGGCAGGACGGAAACCCGAAGGATCCAGTCATAACCGACGTTCCAAAGAATCGGCCTGAGGACCGACCCCTGTGGAACGCCGCACTCGACGCGTCGCCAACCTAACGCGCGATTCTCGGACTCACCGCCCTCCCAAAGGATGTACCTGTCCTGGAGGTACGCGCCCAACTGCCTCGTGAGGTGTGGGGGAACACCGCGTGCACGGAGCCCCTCCCTGATAGTCTCGTGAGGGAGCTGTTAAAGGCGTTCGCTATATCAAGCGACCCCGCCAGGACAGTATCCTTCGCTTGGACGGCTTCGTCCGTTACAGCTCGCAGTGTCTCGAAAGCGTCCAACGTGGAGCGCCTCCGCCGAAACCCGAATTGCGTCTGTGCTAGCCTCGACTCCATAGTGTCGAGATGCTTGACGAGGCGTTCCGCTAAGATCTTTTCGAAGACCTTGGCGATCTCGTTGAGCAAAACTATGGGCCTGTAGGCAGACGGATCGTTGGGAGGCCGACCTCCCTTAGGAATCAGGCATAACCGGCCCTCTTTCCATTGCGATGGAAACTGACCTGCGCGAATACCGGCATCGAACAATTCCTGCAGATGACTGCGTGGATGTTTAGCACCCAAGAAAAGGAGCCGACCCGGAACCCCGTCGGGCCCTGGTGCCGTCTTCCTGCCCCGGAGCCGGTCCAGGGCGACGTCTAACTCTTCCTCGATGATGGAGTGAGGCTCCACCTGCGAGATGTCGGGAATTATTGGACCCATGTTGGGGGGAGTAAAGATCCCCGGATCCGGGAAAAGCCCATCGATACGCCCAGTCGATCCAGCGCAATAAAGTGCCTGGAGTGTGCCCTGGGAGAACACACCCCACTTCGTTGTGCGGGGGTAGAAGGTCCTTTGCTCTTCCTAGCAAGCTAAAGGCCCCCCGCGGTAAACGGAACCTAACTCAGGGAGGGAAGTAATGCGCTTACCTGCCTCTCCGGGTGCCAGCTGAAGGCCGGCGACCTCGAGAAGACGCATTGGCACGCGCTGCAGGAATTCTCTCCCTGTCGCGTTCTGCGGCCTCCTTGAGTGACTTTACTGTCTCACAAAAAGTAACCGCAGCCCCCCAATTGTCGCTGCTCTGCAGCATGGCCTTGACCAAGTCGCAGAGCGAGTCGACCGGACCTACGTGCGTCTCAAGTTCGAAACGCTGCGGCGCACTCGATTAGCGTGTGTAACGCCATGTCGGGCGCGCCGCACTGGCGGCAGTCCGGGGAAGGCAAGCAGCCCACAATGCGATACAGATACTTATCGAAACATCAGTGTCCGGTAAGTATCTGTGTCGTCCTGAAGGTCAGGGTGCCGCTGGTGCGGTTGACCCATTCCGTCAGCTGTGGCCTGATTGCATCCACCGTGTAGCCGCCATAGGCCGCAGGGTTGTCGAGCTCTTGAGACCAGACGGCGATCATGGAGGCGGTTTCCCGCTTCCTGATCGCCTCTGCTGCGTTTGAGCCTACCTCAACGTGAGCCATCTTATGCTCAATTTACACGTATAAAGTATATAAGAGGATAAGTAAATTTTAAGTACAAATTCTTGTAGCTTATTACTAAAACCATCGTTACAAGTATTATTAACTTACTTAAAATTTACTTACATTTAATACGTGTACTAATCCGGCATTAGACCGCGTTATCACTTAACATCAGATACCTACGATGACAGTCAAACGCAAATTTAAATTAAAAAAAACTACAAAGAAAATAGTCGTGGTAGCGTAATGGCTAGCGAATGCGTCCCAAACTCAAGAGCGGGTTCAATTCCTGGCCGAAACGCATGCAGCACTTGGCGGTTTTCTGACCTAATGTGCATATTGTTACAATTACCACGTGCTAACAACGGTGAAGGAAAACTTCGTAATGAAACCTGCACATCGAGATAACCGGTGTATCAGACCTCCTAGCCGCCTTGGGCAACCGTGGCTGATATACCGTCCGCTCCCCAATAGTGGGAGGTTTATGGTATGTATGATATATATCATACATTCACGGGTATATACCCGGAGTGGAACGTTTATGGTATGTTATTATATTATTATTTAAAAATATACAAACAAAGCAATATGTTTACGCACCTTAGTAAATAGATCGCAAAATACTGTATGGAATACTTTGCCATAGATACAAATATCTTTACCAACATCCAAGTCTTTCCAATGCCAGTACTCGCCAAGGTCGTTTTTTGGTATTTTACCTCTTTTTACCATTCTTCCTTGCCATAATCCAGAATTCTAGAACAGAAAACGATACTTGGAAGAAAACCAAAATTCTAGAACAGAAAACAATACTTGGAAGTAGGTTTATGTTAAGCTGTATGAAAGAACTGAATAAAATATTTTTCATTTCTCATATTCTGAAACCAGGTACGCTTGGAGTTGCCTAATCACAGGGATGAAAACAGCACTTTTCGTCCCTGAGAAACGATTCTCCCTGCTGTCAGCAATTTAGAAATTTAGATTATGCGAACCAATGATGCGACTCATGTGCCAACTTTTTTACAGACACTGTTCAATCGCGGCACAAAATGTTATAAAAAACATCAACAACATTGTAACATCACATTATTACTAATAAATTACTTTTCATTAGATGATTATTTGATTTACATAAATTTAAGCTAAACATTTACTATCATCAGTGACAAAAAAACACTGGCTGATGAATGCCACAGAAAAAAAAAACTTGACGTTTCATACGTGACGTACGTGATGACACCTGATTTTATTAGAGAAGTAGTTGTTTGTTTAACGAATCAGTTTTATTTATATTCCTCATATTTGAAATGAAAAATAGTGTTAACTTGGGGTGAAAGTCCTATTTAGACACGAGATGATTTGGCGCACGAGCGAAGTGAGGGCGCTAATACTTCGATAATTTCGCCTCCCGTGTAACAATCTACTATTAATTAATTTTAATCAGATTGATAGTTTCTAATAGTACCTACATAATTACCTACCATGCACGAATAAAAACAGCTTAATTTACGATTTAATTTTATCAATAGAGGAAAGTACCCATACCAGGTTTTAAAGATAAAAACTTTAAGATAACGCAGGCAGATGGTTTGAATGAATTTAACCCACTTATTGAACAAAGCGTTCCTCGACCGCTGCATTCATTCTTAGAGAAATACCGTCTTATTTGTACTTCGCATTGATTATTTTAATAATTTTAAATATTTATCCTTCAATTCACATTCTAATTACAGTTTTTATAGCTTTTCTGACGATTTTAATAATTTCTTGAGAAAAATATCATTTTCATGATTTCTATTGCTATCCCTGACGTTCTTCGGAAACTACTTGTTTAATGACTTCTATACCTAATGGTTATATTTGTCACAAGCTCTTAATATAATAGTTGTCCTACATTACGTTTTACTTTTTAATTAATAAACTTAAATTCAGACATACTGTCCGCATATTTTAATGAATTATTCTAATTTGTATTTATTAAGCTACTTTCTCTGTTCTTTTACGATAATACAGATTCGATTTTTATAGGGAAAAGAAATCACCAACTAGTCACTGTAACCAGTCGATTGTCCTCTTATAATGATTTTTATACAACTATCAGAAATCTCACTCAAACCAAAAGCAACATCATAGAAGAATGTATTTTCTGAATGCTACAAACGTTCCGTACTAGACTGAAATTGAATTTGGTGCTGCAGTGCTTAAAGTTTATTTTATTTGCAAATGTGTTTAACGACATTGCAAATCCTTAAGACGATTTAGCGGAGCTGTTTCAAACTGTTTATTTCCATTTAGGCTGAAGTCTTGAGTTTTTGCGACTTAACAGTAGAACATAAAATTATAAAATGCTTTTGTCTGGTATTCAGATAAATGTACCGAGAGCTTCAAATGAAAAATTATTCTATTTTATTTCAATTAGTAGTTTTTTGGCAAGTACCCTATATTCATAATTGTCCTCCATTAGAATTTACCACGTGAATGAGATACTTTTGATCACATTTTATCCGTGCAGAAACGGAGAAAGAATACAATTTCCTGCGGCCGGGCGGCCTGTCGTAAGAGGCGACTTAACAACCCATAGCCAGGTGGTAGGGCACTTGCCCAACTGGATGGCTACCACCCCTGGTATAAAGTATGCCGCCATAACAACCTTGAGTTGTGTTCCGGCATTAGTGACCAGGTTCCAGTCTCCTTTAAGAGAGCAGCAGCGCATTTGTAGCACCTTTGGTGTTACAAATGGCCATAAGCGATGGTAACCGCTTTCCATCAAGTGGGCCGTCTGCCTGTTTGCTGATCTCCTGCAATAAAAAAAACATTAATAATCGATTTTAAATTTTTAAGGCATCTCAATATAGGCCTGTATCGCAAGAATGTTACAAAATTCACATAACGTACACAAATATACTCAAACTGGATATATACAACTTTCTACAACAATATAAAATTGTATTTTTGAAAAGGCTGTGTTTAAGTGCCGATATTACACTTCATATATATTCAGTAATCTCTGATAAGTAGGTATATAATAATCCTACTCCCATGTTCTTAAAAGTTCGACAGGTCAATGATCACTGATCATCATTTATGACCGGTTCCTATATCTTACTATTCATTCAGTTGCCTTATCATCGGTTCAAATTTATCATTACTTGTATAGAGCTTATGCCTAATTTAATTGATAGTAAGGCAAATGAACGATCAGAAAGATATAGGAACGGGCCATTAATCAGACTATCTTCGCAGCAAAGATATAAATTAGAAGCCATCGTCGCGCTAGAGGTCTTTATTCCTTTATGTCGAAGAAACTAATTTTCCACCCAATAAAACCTAATTTTAAATTTTCCTTAAACATGTTGTGGACTGTAGGACTGTAGAGGGTTGGTCGCTGGTTCGGGTAACCGATTTTCCGAAATGAAAACAACCGAAAACGATGCTACGGGAGGCTTCGACTTCGTTGGCGTTGGCGGGAGGGAGCTTCTTCTTATGAACTGCGAACGAACTAAACGAACTACTCACGAACTACAAAAATGCGCCCCAAAGGCGTCCTATATTTATAGAGGCTACCTCCGCCGACCCCTCGCTTCGTCGTAACACCCCCTTTACTTTATTTCCTTAATTTTACATACATTAAGCCTTATGTTAACTTACCACTATTATACATTTTGGTACACCCTAGATCTTAGTACATTTCGAGGGTCCTTACACAGTTGTGACCCATGGTTTTTGTTAGCGGGACGTCGTAATGGGCGTTTACCTCGCCCCCCGCTTCATTAGTATAAATATAAAGCGCTGAGCGCCCTTACCATTACCTCATTACAAAAACGTGCGCTGTCGAGCGCGGACCTCTGCCTGCACCATCATTATGGCCTACTCGCGTTCGGAGTAGGCAGTAGTGCAGGCATACCTCACGGATCCCGGGCTCCGGTTGCGTTCTGCAGTCCCGTAGCCCGGTTTCCGCTACCCTTTTGGGTCCCGGGTTCCAGGCGGCGTTCTGCACGCCTGTAACCCGGTTCCCTTTACATGCTGAGTCCCGGGCTCCAGGCGGCGTTCTGCACGCCTGTAGCCCGGTCTCATTTACCGGGATCTAATAGGGTCCTACTGGTCAATAAAAGGCACAACGCTACAACATTTATTTCCTAGTGAGTTAAGGCTTATTACATTTTATATTCAATTCTTATAATTATAATTTATTTATTTAATTTCAAATTAATAACGGTTAAAAATAAACTATATCTATCTCAGTCCGACCCGTCTCTTTCCTGCGCCTAACGGTCGCGTATACATAGTCTATGAGGCTTAGCAAATTATACCTATGTTCTTATCGCCTATTGAGACGGGTCGGTGAGTTTCATACATTGTGTTTGTCGTCGTCAACATTCTCCCGCCGTCGCGTCTCGCGATTCTCCTATGGGCAGCACGACGACTCTCTTGGTAGGCCGCCTCAGCACTCGTCCGCTGGCCGTCGTCACGTCCAGGACTCGAACCTCGCCGTCTCTGCCGGGATGCACTGCAGTCACTCGTCCTCGGGGCCATGTGTTACGGGGCAGATTTGGGTCGCAAATAATAACCAAATCGCCTACCTTAGGGTTGTCACCACTTGCGTAGGGCTCCCGCCGGTATTGTAGTAGCGGCAGGTACTCCCGCACCCACCGTCGCCAGAAGACATCGGCGAGGTACTGCGCGCGTCTCCAGTGCGCGCGCGCAGTCACGTCGCTGGCCTCGAAGTTCCCGGGGGCCGGCATGTGGCAGTTCGGCCCCAGGAGTAGCAGGTTCGGCGTGATGGCTGGGGGCTCGTCGGGACCCACGGCCACATGAGTGAGCGGCCGCGAGTTCACGGTGGCTTCGACTTCGGCGAGCAGTGTGGCGAGCGTCTCATCGCTCGGGCGCTGCTCGCGCAGGGTGACGCGCAACGCCTCTTTGACGGTGCGCACCATGCGCTCCCAGGCGCCGGCCATGAAGGGTGCCGCCGGCGGTAAGAACCGCCAGGCGATCTGCCGGCGCGACGCTTCCTCTTCGACGGCGCGCCCAGCCTCCGCGAGTTCGCGGTCGGCCGAGCGGAAACACGTAGCGTTGTCGCTCCAGAGTTCGGTGGGGACGCCGCGCCGCGCTATGAAGCGGCGCAGCGCGTTGATGGCTGAGTCAGCACTCAGCGACGCGACGACCTCGAGGTGTAGTGCCCGTGACGTCATACATGTGAATAACGCCACATATCTCTTCTCCCGGTGACGGCCCACGGTCACCTCCAGTGGGCCAAAGTAGTCTACGCCCGTGAAGGTGAAGGGGCGCGAGTGATGCGCCAGGCGAGCTGCAGGCAGGCTCCCCGTCGATGGACTCGCTGGCTGGGCCCTCCTCAGTCGGCATTGGAGGCAGTTCCTCAACACTGCTTTGACTGAGGGCCGTATCTTCATAACCCACAGCCGCTGTCGTAGCTCGTTGACCACCATCTCGACGCCACCATGGTGTAGTTTCTCGTGTACATGTTGTATGTACAACTTTGTGTATTTATGTTTCCCGTCTAAGATGGCAGGATTGGCCATCTCGTAGCTTATTTCTTGCGCCTCGTCGATTCTTCCTCGCAGCCGCAATATGTTATGTTCGTCGGTTTCTATAGTTAAACCGGCGAGCTCTCCCTTGTTATGACGTCGACGTATCGTATCGAGCGGTTTATCGCCGAACGATTCGCGTTGTGCGAGCGCAATGAGTTTACGCTCAGACAACATTAACATTTTCCCGTTGATTTTCTTGAATTTTCTTTCAACGTTATTTTCTTTTGGACACTTCGATTTTTCTTTGTTCTTCTTCTTTATGTTTTTCTTCCACTCTTCGTCTGGAGTAGGATTCTTCTTTGTTCTTTTACGGCGCGCGGCTGCCACCGTGTTCGTGGGTCGTTTGCATAGTCTGATAAATTGAAGTACGCGTCCCATCGTTCTCACTATGGTAGTCCAACGTGAGAAACGTTTGAAGTCGATGACGATGACGTCATTGTCTTCAGTTAATGTTGCGCACTTTTCTTCTCCGGTGGTTGGCACCTCGGTCTTCGTTTCTTGCGGCCATTTTTCTATGTCAAGATACAGGAACTTGGGGCCCGTAAACCACCTGTGTTGTGGGTTGAAGTCACTTGGTGTTTTACGCGTTGCGTCGTCTGCAACGTTCTGCGCCGAGGGTAACCATCGCCATTCATTCTTCTTAGTGAGGTCTTCTATTTCGGCGAGGCGATGGGCCACGAACGTTTTGTAAGTTCGCGGTTCCGCTCGAATCCATGCTAGCGTAGTGCGCGAGTCGCTCCAGTATGTGTGACGGTGTAATTCCCAGTCGTGTCCCTCTTGCACGGACTTGCTCAGGCGGGCTCCCAGGACGGCTGCTTGGAGTTCGAGTCGCGGAATGGAGACTGGTTTCATTGGTGTCACGCGACTTTTAGCTGCCGCTATCATGACGTTGACCCGGCCGTCCGCCCGTGTCGTGCGTATGTACACAACCGCAGCGTATGCCTCTTCACTAGCATCGACGAATGTGTGCAACTCCCTGATCGCTGCCGGTGAATATTCGTAGCAGCGTGGAATGCGTAAGTTAGGTAGAGATATCAAGTCTCTCAGCCAATTTTTCCATTTGTCTTGCAGTTCCTCCGGGATGACTTCGTCCCATGTTGTTTTATATTTCCATGTATCTTGCATGATGCGTTTCGCCGGTGTGGTGAGGGGGGAAATGAACCCCAGGGGGTCGAATATTGACATGATGAGTCCCAGTGCTTCTCTCTTCGTCGGCATTCGACTCCCCTCCAATACTTCTGCCGGAACTCTTCTTTGATTGACACGAAAGCCAAGCGTGTCTTCTCTCACGTGCCACATCAGACCCAATGTTTTTTCTATTTCGCTCCCGCCGATTTCAACGGTGGTTTGACCGGATGGCGCGAAGCTTGAAATCGCCTCCTTATAATTGGAGGTCCACCCTCGGAGTTGGAAACCCGCTCGCCGCTGTATGTTGTCAACGGCAGCTGTCATTTTCCTGGCTTCTTCAACTGTTTGAAGGCTTTGCAGATAGTCGTCCATGTAATGATTGACCACTATTGCCCTCGCCGCTTCTCTGTCTTCATTTTCAAATTCCCTTGCGTTCTTGTTTTTCACGTACAAGGCTACGCAAGGCGAAGACGTTGCACCAAAGATGAGCGACGTCATTCTATATTCCTCTGGAGGCTCGCTATCGCGGCGGTTGCCACGCCACAGAAAGCGTAATGCATCCCTGTCGGCTTCTATGATCTTCACTTGCATGAACATTTCCTTTATGTCGGCAGACACTGCCACTGGATACTGCCGGTACTTCATGATGACTCCCGGTAGTGATCGAAGAAGGTCGGGTCCAGGCAGCAACATATCGTTCAGACTTCTGCCATGATACTTGGCGGCTGCGTCGTGGACCACCCTTATTTTCTCCTTGTCTGGATTCACGACGGCGAAGTGGGGAAGATACCACGTCCTCCCGCTGGTGGGGGGAGTGGAGGCGCGCTCGGCGTAGCCTGACAACATTAAATTTCCAATTCTCTCTTCATACTTCGCTTTAAGCTCTTCATCGCGATCCAATTTTTTTTCTAAGTTCTGAAGTCTCTTCAATGCATTTTCATAATTATTTGGCATAGGTGAACTTTCATCTTTCCATAAAAGTCCCGTTTCAAATTGTCCATTTTCCAAACGACGAGTTTTCTTTTCCAATATTTCCAAGGCGCGTTGTTGTGGATCGCTAACCTGCGTTCTGGGTTCGATTCCCAGTGATTCCAACGCGAAATATTTTTTCATAATTTCTTCAAGCGGGTCGTGGTCTTCTTCCATCATGCTCAAGTGTGAGCAGAACACGACCGGCGATGTGGTTGAGGTGCGGCAGCCGTGCAGCACCCAACCCAGCTGCGTACGAGAGGCGACCGGTTGGTGACGCGGGCCTTTACGTACTTCATTTGAAATAATCAGCTCCCAATTATCTTGGCCGATTAGTATCTTCGGTGTAGCTCTTTCATAGATGAGTACATTTTCTATCTCCTGCAGATGTGCACAGCCCTGCACATCGCTCCGATGAACGGTCTGGCTGAAGAAGCTCATGTTCTTTATTGTGCGAGCGTCCCTCAGTGTGTGTTCTTCTGTTTCATATGAGCCTCTTATCCTGGCGGACACTCGCATGCTGTAGTCATGCGATGATTCTTCACCGTTGACTCCCTGCATCTTCATGGGATCCCGTGGTCCGCTAAGTCCCAGTTGCTCGGCCAGCTGCGCATCAATAATGGTCACGGTGCTGCCTTCGTCCAATAGTGCGTAGGTGTGACGACTGCCCCTCGGTCCGGTTATAGCGACCGGGGCCACCTTCAGATAGGCACGTCGTTTGTTTCTTCCATCATTGATAACGCTGTTGATCGCGGACGCTAACACTTCTCCCGCCGGTTCTGACGTCACACTCACTGCACTTGGACTTACCTCGTTAACTTCAGGTCTCCTTTGGTGATGCAGCAAGCGGTGGTGGTGTAGCGTACACCTTTCCACCCCACACGGCGGGGCGCGGCACGAAGAACGTCGATGCCTACTTCGCAGGCAGCGGAAGCACACTTTACACTTTTTGGCTAAGTCCCACCGCGCGCTCACATCCGCACCGACGAACTTGCGGCAATCGCTAAGTTTATGATCGCGTTTGCAGACTGGGCACGGTTCACTTTTTCTCATATTCACGCGTTCACTGTCGTTGTTCACTATGTGTATGTGCTCCGTCCTCCTTTTCGATCGTGCCATCTCGCTCTCGCGTTCGATCGGTGCATACGCGGCGCACTTGTCTGCCTCTTCATTCAGGAAGCTCGCAAGTTTCTTAAGTTCCGGAACCCCTTCGGTCTTCACAGCTGCATAGTCGTACCACTTGTTCCTTACGATTGGAGTCAGCTTCTCCACTGCCGCGCGTAGCATCTCTGGGCTATGTAAATACTGCGGCTTGTTCAATACTTCAATTGTTGCTACTAGGTTTGCCATCTTGTTGGCAAATAAGCACAAGTCCCGAGGGCTGTCGGTGACTCGTGTCCATGTCTTCATTTTCTCCATTTCTCCCAGCACAAGGGCATCTGGACGGCCGAACCTTCTTTCCAATGCCTTCAAAATATCTTCAGGCCCCGTCTGGGTAATCAGCAGGGCACTGACGGCCTCCAGTGCGGCTCCCCTTAGGCTTCTACGTAGGCGCGCGACGTTCTCCCCTGCTGAGAAGCTCCCTCCCGTTTCCCGAAAGGCTGCCTGGAAGGACAGCCATTCGCCACTATTTCCATTAAAAGTCGGGAGTTCTTGCATGTATCGCTGCGCCTGTCTTGTGCTCGTTCGCGCCGCTTCAGTGATCGCTTCTGCCAGTGACGTCACATCCATGACGTTTGAACGTGCAGGCGGGCCTCGTTCTGAGACCCGTTGTCCGCGTGCCATATTTCCGACGTGGACGCCCTGTCCCCGTTCATTCATTCTCCCTATATCGCTGGCTAACGTCGCTGGGGCGGGGGGGGGGGGGGGGGGGGGGGTGGCGGTTCTGTGGCATGTGGTTCCTGCGTTTGCGGCAGTCTCTCGAACCACATGTCCACTCTTCTTGATGGTAGTTCGCTTTCTTCGATGACGTCATCATCGTCCGATGATTCGGCTTGTAGCCTATTTATTCTCGCTTGTTCGAGTTCAACGGCTGCCTCCAACTGTTTCAACTTCAATGCGGCTAGTCTCTCTTTGGCTTCCAGCTCGGCAAGTCGTCTGCGGGAAGTCGTGGAGCGTAGTGACTGCGGTCTTGAAGTTTCTTCTAGAGTGCATTCTTTTCTGCGAAGTATTTCGCGTAAAACTGGCGGTGGTTGTGGCTGCAAATCCGTAACAGAGACCGGCATTGTTGCTTTTACTGTCGTTGCCGACGCCGTTGGCGTTGCTTTTACGGCAGTTGCTTTTACTGTCGTTGCTTTTACGGTCGTTGCTTTTACTGAGCTAGTCTCTGTTCCGGATTCCGCCGTGACACTGCCAGTTGTCGTTGAGGTTGTTGCTACCTCTGTCGCACTCTTCTTGTTCGCCTGCGCAGCGTCCTTTTCGATTCTGCTTCTCGTATTCGGCATACTTCAGTTCTTCCAATACGGCTCGAAGCTGACCAGACGATGTTGGTGTTGCAGTGGACTGTAGGACTGTAGAGGGTTGGTCGCTGGTTCGGGTAACCGATTTTCCGAAATGAAAACAACCGAAAACGATGCTACGGGAGGCTTCGACTTCGTTGGCGTCGGCGGGAGGGAGCTTCTTCTTATGAACTGCGAACGTAACGAACTAACGAACTACTCACGAACTACAAAAATGCGCCCCAAAGGCGTCCTATATTTATAGAGGCTGCCTCCGCCGACCCCTCGCTTCGTCGTAACACCCCCTTTACTTTATTTCCTTAATTTTACATACATTAAGCCTTATGTTAACTTACCACTATCATACATTTTGGTACACCCTAGATCTTAGTACATTTCGAGGGTCCTTACACAGTTGTGACCCATGGTTTTTGTTAGCGGGACGTCGTAATGGGCGTTTACCTCGCCCCCCGCTTCACACAGACGGCGGCGTCCCAGACGCCGCCAATCAAGATCTCTCCACGTCCCCGCGAGGGACGCTAGGAGACATAGCCCCCCCACAGGATAGACTAGGCGTGTTGCTGGGAAGTTTCTTTCGCCGTTTCTTCTCTCCCAGCCATAACACGTTGCGAAACGGCAGTAAGATAGCGTAGGCCGCCGCAAACCACCGATCCCGGCCCGCCGGAATCCTTCCCCTCGGGCTTTATATTACCCGTCGCCCGTTCTCAATTAGTGCTTTGTGTCGCCCTATGGTGGCCATCATTAAATTCATCCCCCTCTCATGGCAACAGTCCAGCCGAGGTAAAACTCCTTAGGGAGCTCCCTCGAGCAAGTTGCCCCCCCGGGCTCGAGCGCCTTCGCTTCGCGAAGGCACTCGCCCCAAAAACCCCGGTAAAGTTGTAAGGTCTTCGGACCAACAACATAAAGTCAAGTCCAATAAAAAAAAAAAAAACTTACCATTACCTCATTACAAAAACGTGCGCTGTCGAGCGCGGACCTCTGCCTGCACTATCATTATGGCCTACTCGCGTTCGGAGTAGGCAGTAGTGCAGGCATACCTCACGGATCCCGGGCTCCGGTTGCGTTCTGCAGTCCCGTAGCCCGGTTTCCGCTACCCCTTTTGGGTCCCGGGTTCCAGGCGGCGTTCTGCACGCCTGTAACCCGGTTCCCTTTACATGCTGAGTCCCGGGCTCCAGGCGGCGTTCTGCACGCCCGTAGCCCGGTCTCATTTACCGGGATCTAATAGGGTCCTACTTTCAATAAAAGGCACAACGCTACAACATTTATTTCCTAGTGAGTTAAGGCTTATTACATTTTATATTCAATTCTTATAATTATAATTTATTTATTTAATTTCAAATTAATAACGGTTAAAAATAAACTATATCTATCTCAGTCCGACCCGTCTCTTTCCTGCGCCTAACGGTCGCGTCTACATAGTCTATGAGGCTTAGCAAATTAGCCATTTCAATTTTTCCAGAAAAATATTCACGGAGTATTCTTATAAAAATCAATAGTATTCTAGGTCACCATATCGAATAATGTAATATTTCAAAGATTAAGACAAACTATAGAACGACAAATATTTTGTACACTTTTTCTATTACTTTGTACAATAAAACATGTTTAGATGACTTTGTTGTGATGTTTTTATTTTTGATAGATCATTCGTCGTAGGAGATTATTACGAAATTCGGTAGGTACATTATAATAAAATATACATAGCATAGAGATAGCATCCGTAGGATACAAATTTGAAAGTTGGGCATGTAGCCATGTGAATTGTATACAGCGAAATTAAATTAATCGAATTAATTACCGTAAAGCGGGTATGGTATGACCGCAGGATTGTACTTTTTATCCTAGCTTCTGCCGGATAGGGAGGGATCCGATATTTCCGCGGATGAATCTATGTGAAAAGCCCTAATATATTTATAGTACACATACATACATAACTTCACGCCAGTTCCCTTGCGGGGTAGGCACGAACAACAGAGCGCCATTTAGGCCCATTCTTACACACCTCACTTGCTTCTTTGACATTCATAACTCTTGTCATGCACACTCGTCTGTTCTTAAGGCTCCTGACATCACCCTCCGCTAGTACACGATCAATTTGATCATGGAAGGTGTGTCGTGGCCTTCCACGACTTATATATATACTATACTACTATATTTATAGTACTTTATTTATATTCATGATTAATCTAGACACTTTTCTACGACATTTATTAATATTTCACAGGCATTTTTTTGTCTTTAAAACTTGATACTGACTATTCCTTTCAGTTCAACGATATTTGAAATTAGTTATTTATGCAAATCGGAAACAACCCAAAATTTTGGCAAAGTTAAGTTTCCGAAACGGTTCTCAACCGTCAAATTGGTTCCAATTAGCTAAAACGATTCAAGCGCTCATCTTTAATATTATCCAAAATATTTTAGAAAATAGATTTCCTTGGGCTTTCTATACGCTTCTTATGAATATATTAATTATTTTAAAACTGTCCTGTAGGTTAGTGTTTCAGTTTCCGTCCATTAATTTATTTCATCAAAAAACATACTATTATAAATTGCAATAAAAACAAACAAGGTTCACTGTAAACATTTCAGTGGGCTGAATCAGCTCATTTGTGCTGTTTTGAAACACAATTTGGCCGGATAAGTAAATATAATATGTATATTATTCCACAAACAATGAACACCACCTACATTAAAGTATATTTTTGAGTTTCGTAGTAACAATTATATGAAATACCTACATGGGTATAATTAATATTGTTTACGGCTAAGCTTTGCTGACAGGATATACAATAGTGCCAACAGCTGTACTTAGATGTAATAAAATTTGAAATGAGAAATTTGTGAATTATATAGAAGCTTGAGTCTAGAAAATTGTGTTTGTTTGTCGTTTTATAATTATTAGTTATCACGTCCTAATGGCGCAGGAAAACATTGAACGAAGTTGGACTAGTTTGGCAGAAATAGTAAGGCTATCAGCGTGGAACGAAGTATAATTTTATATTATTAAACACTAGGATATGCCCGCAGCTTCCTCGACGAATGACTTGTAATACCCGCGGGTTTTCCGACACACAATTTCACACAAAGTACCGCAGCATTAGAGAAGAATATAGTCTATCGTTTAAGTAAAATCTGAGTAGCATAAGCTAATTTTTATGCACCCGAACAACTTCAAACCACTTTCGGGAAAATTCTCGCGGTATTTCCGGGATTAAAAAGCAGCGCAGATTTTAAGTCTAAGAATTTGCTGTTGATCAGCGAAAACCACATTGAAATCGGCTCAGTAGTTTTTACGTGAATCCCGAACAAACAAACAAACCGACAAACAGATATAAATCTAAAAAAAATACATCGTGTTCTCTGTCGTTTGTATGTATAGTATATTCTAGTTGGTTTTTTTTTAATAGCTTCAATGTACAGACACGGCATGTTTAGAATTTTATAATATTATAGATTTTATAATTCCTAAGCTTGATCTAAGATTCCTTGAAACATATACATACATACCTATCTATAGCCAAAAGTGTTAGCCGAAGTTACCTTAACTCGGGGTTCCATTACGGTGAGTGTGTCGTCTTCGAGAAAGTATACAATATTGACGACCCGCACTCTGAAGCTCTCATCCGGATTATCGTATACAGGTTGCTTGAAAAATGCGGTAAAGTTGAGACATCGTTTATCGTAATGTACCCAATGCGGGACAACGGCGGGCATCGCTGCTTGTTTCACTCTACCGTAAGTGAGCGATGGGTCGTAGCTAAAAAGATAATTATCATTTAACAAAAATCATGAGTTAACAAGAGAAAACACAACTACCTCACATTATATCGACAGATTAATTCGAATAAAATATATACCTACATAGCATATTCCCAAGCTAAGAAACTCATGCTTGTCTTATAGGTAATCTATAACAGACACATTTGAAGCTTGATCCAGTAACATCCAAGTAAGTAACAGAAAGGTGGTTTTCGTGATTTAATCTGCATTTAAACTACAAACTGAAGTCCTAAGTAAGCCAAGCGCGCCAGCCCACTAGGTCAAAGAGAACATCAAGAAATCTTGTGTACAAATAAATATCTTTAACTATTGTATCGCAAAATCCAAATATTTCATGACTAAGCACATATTCTAGAATTCTAGATTAGTCTAGAAGACAACTCGGCTCTAAACTGCAGGTGTCAATTAATAAATCTGTAGAATTTAAATATTATGCCATGTTGTGGCATATTGTGCATTCGAAATAGTTTTTAATTTGAACAGATTATCATCTCGAGCGTTCGATTGCACATGAATGTTATGCTAAAATACGAAACTGTACGAAAACATTTCCTTACAACTTTTATGCAGGCCTGTCCTATAACATATAAGTATACGCTAAATACATAGGTCTACAATTTATCAATATTTTTCATTTCTAAAATAGTTCTTATATGTATTATTAGATAACCATCAATCAGTTCATATTCCGGTGTCGCCTTCTAATCGAAAACAAATTAAATGGATAAGATATAACGTAGCAAACACCAGTAAACATGTTAAAAATGTACTCACTTAACGGAATCGTCAGGCAAGGCGAATGCGTTGCTATCGACATCAGTAGCAGTCCCCCCTGGACCCCTTACAACAGTATCAGGAAACCTGTGGCCTTGGTAATAACGTAAAGAACTCCGTATATGATATTGGGTCTTTGTTGGGTCCGAGAATGTGAGACCCGGTAATTTCGGAAGACCCCACGCCATGCTGTTACATGAAATATTTTGTTGCCTTTGTTATTTTACATTTTATTTACTACGCTGCCGCTGCGAATATTTGATATATTAAACTACGAGTTGTCCTTGAAATCATATATTTTAGCAGATGGATTAAAATTCAAAGACAATTGCTATATTTACATCATTATGCCCCAGTATTTATCCCATTTTGGGAATAAAGATTATATTATGTTCTTACCTGTTATCGAATGTAGCTACTGTCAGTGCGTTATTTATACAGAAAATCACGTTGAACTTGGAAAATTATTTTATTCTTTGTTCAAAACTCGAATAACAACCACTTGTACTATACACAAACAAATTCTATATAACCTCCTTTTCACGTTTATCTATTAGTATGTATATCAAAAGAATTTAAACAGCACCTATGATACTTAAAATGATCATAATATCTACCATCTACTTCGGAATCTTATTTATACAAGAACCCTAAAGCCTAGAAAAACATAACACATTTTAAAATGTTTAATGCTGCTGAAATATATGTACGTTATGTTGTGTAATCAAATTATCATGTGTAATTAATTTTCTTTGATAGAAATGATAGCTTTCTGCGCTTGGGTATAGAGGGGTCAATGTATAAGATATTATAATTAGGGAGATATATAAATAATGGGGAAAAAGTAACGGCTTACATCTTTCTTTAGGCTTATGTAATAATTAAAAACAGTCAAAAGCAATAAAATCTAAAGACAAAAAGACTGTCATCCTACAGCTTACAGATGAATTATATCAAATATTCTATCAAGAACAATAATCTTTATAGATTAACGAAATAATTTACGGAGCAACTCTTGAATACTCCCAAATAAAAAATAATTCATCACATACAGGACATAGAATTACGCCGCCCTGTAACCTATTTAATTATATATCTTTGTATTCAAAGATACTTTTTAATTTGGACGGATTGTTATCCCAAACTTTCGTTCGCATCAATTGTTCTAGAACATGGGTTTAAAATCAGACGGAGAACACGTATTTAGCTCTCATAACGTTACCTCATAAACGATGTTGTGTAAGCTTAGGTGACCTCAACTGGCCAAACAACCGTTATAGACTCGTAACAGGGACAGTCTCGGCGATTGAGGCAAACAAACATGCATATAAGTGTAAACACCTGGATTACCCAAATGAAAACAGCTTTACACTGCCATTCTGGTGTTAGAAATTACTGGGTAGTAAAGTTTACTGTTTATTTCGCCTTTTGTCTTGTTGCAAGTAAAATGGTTTATACAACGGTCACTGATCGGGCGAAACGCTTAATATCCACCGCGGTGTTCTTTTTACCATCTTAAGTGATAGTTGATGAAAAACAGTTTAGCCAGCGGTACAGCCCTGGCTACTTCTGCAGCAGGCATTGGCTATATGTTGAGGCGATCGGCACCACAGCGAGCTTTCTTTCACTTGTATAGTAAGATGAGCATCGCGGAACACCTGTGCGCCCCGCCCCATCTTGGCATAGTTGTTGCAGGTGACGGCTGGTGTTGTGCCCTGAGGTTCATCACCCAGGTTGTGCACTGGCGCTGGGCGAAGGTCAGTAGGCGCCCTCCAACATCCTGTCTGTACGGAAAATGAGGTGGGAGATTTGCTCCCTTTCTTACCTTACGGCGTCTCTAACGGACATTACTGACGCCTAGAACAAGGGGACATCCACCCGTCCAGCATAAATTCACACCATAGCTAAGAACACAGCCGGGACGGAGACGTTTTATCCAATATTGCCTATTCCTCCTATCCCCGTAAATTACATACTATAATATAATAATAAAAAATAATAGGTTGATTCCCAGGTTCGTGAAGATGGATCAAAAATCATACAACACACACACACAAAGTCACCTTCAGATTTATATATTAGTAGGTATAAATAAAATATAACTTACCTAAAACTATTATGACAGTTTCAAAACAGGAATATCAAATAAAATATAATATTTACAAAATTGTTTATTCACAAGTCTTTATCAGATTGTAATGTCAACAGTCGTCAAGTAAACAGATGTGTAAATACTAATGGTTACCAGGAAACGTTCAAGTTATGCCAATAGACGGAAATTAAAAAATTTAGGGTTCATAATAAAAATGTGAAATAGGATAATAATGGGCAATGGAAGTTTATTATAATGTTCCTTGGTAAACTGTTATACACCACAACAGTAGCATGATTCGATCCGAGATAAAAGCATAGTAAACATTTATATGGCCACAATACGAAGAGTTATTAGTTATCCTTAGCCACGACCATTTTGTTGTTTGAGAAAGGAAATGAGCCCCACACCGTTATAATGGCACACAAAAGTTTATATATTTTATTAACAGTAGTACAATGCTTTAAATAATATACCTACATACATAGGTACTCCTCTGGGTACGTCGTTTCATGACTTTTAAAATTATGTAGAGAACCTCACAATTCTGTATCCTGCGCAGTTTCTCGCCAATTAGTTGAACCTTTCATAAGCCATCTTTCATTTTATTCGTCTATGGACATTTAGGACGATCAACTAGTGCTAGCCAACTCGTACCCTATGTGCCTACTTTAAATTATGACCCGCCTTAGTTCTAGTAATTACGTCAAATTTTAATGGTAATTAACCAGCCAGCGACTTTGTAGGTATTAAAATATTAGCAAACATGAAGAAACAAAAGTAAATTTTAAGTTTTTTCCAATATATTGGCATTAGGCTCAATAACGTGGCTAAATTTGCATACAACTCAATTTGTTAACGAGGCTGAGTAGAAATTATCGAATTTCAGGATGTCTAGATGTTATAATTTATTAAGTTTTCTTGTAAAACTGCCGGTACTGACCAGTAACAAGCGCATCGTAGTCAATTCAGTATTATTTAATTACTTAATAGTTAAAATAAGATTTTTTCCATAACGTAAGGTACGTTTATATGATCTAAACGTTCATGTTAACCCGTTTGCCTACAAGCAAATCCAAAAGCTGTTATTGAAAATAGCCTTTCAATGAGTAAAGTTCTGTTGTAAATCTAAATTGTAAGCAAATTCTTACAATCTATATCAGATATAGATGTACAGATTTTGTACAGCAACCAGACAAAAATGTATAAAAAGTACCGGGACTATACATGGCTAACGCCAATTTTATAAAAATCTTGTTAACTAGCATTCGCCCGCGACTTCTTTCACGTTAGACGGAGTAAGCCAGTTTATACGTGTCCTAACAACTTGAAACCACTCCTGGTAAAAATCCCGCGGGATTCCCGGGATATAAAGTACCGCAGATTGTAAGTCCGGTAATTTATTATCGATCAACAAAAACCGCATCAAAATCGGCCCAGTAGTTTTTACGTGAATCCCGAATGAACAGACAAACACAAAAATCTAAAAAACAAAAGATTCTGTTCCAACTTTATAATATTATATATTAGATTTACAGGCACGGCAATTTTACTCCTAATAAATACAAAAAATGTTATTATTTAATGTAAGGAAATTTAAAAAAAAATCGGATATTCAACTAAAAAATTAGAAACATTTTCTTTGTTTTGCCCGTCACTTTGACTTCGGCTTTGGCGAAAATAAAGAGTTTAAATCTTTTACACAAGATATTGTACAACAAAAATTACTCGTGAAATAGCCTTCTCAAATAGCTTATGTACTTACAATAATTTAGAGTCGAGTATCGTTCTGGCAGGAGTCACAGCATCAAAGGTGAGAGGTGAGAACAACAAATGAGGGCTACACGAGAACGTTGGACATTGATTTATGTACACCAGCCGTCACGGCCGATAGCCTAAAGTATCAGGCGGCATTTGTCCATATAGAATGTCTAATAAACCTTTTAACATTCTGACCTAAATATAAAGCACAGCAGAACTGTTATTAACACGAGTAAAAAGCAAATCAAACTTAGCGTAATTGTTTTTAGACTTGTATGAAAATGCAATCCTAACAAATATATTAAAAAAACGAATGACAACAGATAAGTGGCAAAACGAATCGCAACAAAATTTTAACTTGAAGTTCTACGGGTAGGTTTTCAAATTGGACAACTACATTAACAGCCTGCCCGTAAAACTTCAAGTTTTTTTTATTGCAGGAGTTCAGCAGACAGGCAGACGGCCCACTTGATGGAAAGCGGTTACCATCGCCTATGGACATTTGCAACACCAAAGGTGCAACAAATGCGTTGCTGCTCTCTTAAGGGAGACTGGAACCTGGTCACTAATGCCGGAACACAACTCAAGGTTGTTATGGCGACATACTTTAGACCAGGGGTGGTTAAGTTAAAATTTTGTTGCGATTCGTTTTGCCACTTATCCGTTACCATTCGTTTTTCCACTTGTCCGTTGAAGTTTTACTTCTACTATGTGTCCCAGCACACATTTCGATTTTTCGCAGGTTTACTGCAAATTATGATTTGGTTAGCTTAGGTACATTTTAATTAATGCATTTCTTATTTAAACATATTTTATTTTATCAAACAAAAAAACTGAATTCGATCCGGAACCAAATAACGCAGCCATAGTATACTCTAAAATTATGCCGCTTCTCACCACGTCTAGTTTAAATTTATGCCGCTTCTCCACGCGGCCGTAACGCTTTTTCGTGAGAGAAAAATCCTAAGATCACCCGTTTATATAGGTTTCACTTCAAAAATATACGTATTACCAGTTACAAAAGTACAGGATATTTAATTTTTCATAAATAAGTACTTAGAACTAGAACTGGTCAAAAAAATTTAGTAAAGCGCCAAATTAATCTTACTTTAGATCTCGACTTATTTAACTAATTTCTTCGTTATACTCATTGATGTAGCAATAACCTCTATTATTGCTACATCAATGGTTATACTACTCGTAGGCTACTTATCAGAAGATACAATTCTCTTTTGCGTTTTGATATAGAAAACCACCCTTAAAAACTTTAATCAACTACTTATTTAAACTCAAGCATGCTGTTCCTACAATGTCTTAATTTCAATCATATTGTTTTAGTAGACTTATGATATCAGGTCAATTAAAAATTTAATGTCGCAAGTATTAGCGAATATAGACTTTCTTCAATATAAAGATAATTTTATTGTAAGAACAATATGTATTATAACTTATACTATTTTTTACAAAATCACACACGCCGCGAGGTTGTTGACAGTATAGTAATCATTTGTTTTGACACTTGACACTTAAATAAAAACGTCTTGGATACAATGTACTTTTATCCAAACTATATAAAGCGCCTTTTTAATAACTCTAATATTTTGTTAATTTCTAACACAAGTTTCTTTTCAATTTAGTATTTAAACAGAATACCAAAACAAAATCAATAAGGTGCCACAGAAGTAACGTGGCCTGTATATTGTGAGTGTCACTCGCAGGTGCGCGTAAGAGTCGATTCGCACTGGAACGGCAGAGGCCAGCATCGACGCGACGAGGCCGGCCGCGGCAGGCTCGCGTTGCCACCGGTGATGTACCATACTAATTAGTTTCTCCTCGGTATACATACTTATGCGGAGAGCGCGTGGCCGCGCGACCTTTTCAAGCTTTTCAAGCGATACCAGACTTTTAATCACTATCCCTCAATTTATACATTTTTGTGGTACACTTTACTGAGAAACTATCACCCTTTCAGATTTAGGCCATGACATATTAATTTCAATTTATTTCTACATGTGTTATCTCTCATGAAAATATTATTTTATACACATAAAAAATAGAAGATGTAACAATTTTTATTAATTAGATTTTAATGTATTCCTAACGCCATCTGTCAAAAATTATAAAACCAATAAGACATGGTAATATCAACTGGTCTATTACTACTAACGTCATCTGTTCAATAACGAAAGAACTAATATCGATGTAAACAAAATGTTCTTTAGTTAAAAATACGCCGCCGGATTTTTTTGGTTAAGAGCAAATAAATTTTATCCGTGCAGGAACGGAGAAAGAATACAATTTCCTGCGGCCGGGCGGCCTGTCGTAAGAGGCGACTTAACAACTCACAGCCAGGTGGTGGGGCATTTGCCCGACTGGATGGCTACCACCCCTGGTCTAAAGTATATCGCCATAACAACCTTGAGTTGTGTTCCGGCATTAGTGACCAGGTTCCAGTTTCCCTTAAGAGAGCAGCAGCGCATTTGTAGCAACTCTGCTGTTGCAAATGTCCATAGGCGACGGTAACCACTTTCCATCAAGTGGGCCGTCTGCCTGTCTACTGATCTCCTGCAATAAAAAAAATAATAATAATCAGTAATTAATTCATTATTACTAGGTAGAAAACTTCGGGAGCCCCCATAAAGCACCGCTTTTTATGTAGATAAAGTTTAAAATTATTTCCCAATGAAAGTGCTCGCCGCGCCGCTGCTTTCCCGGTGTGAATTCAGCATAGACCTATATATTATTAAACACACTATATATATTTATCAATACCGGTCTTTTGTATGTAAATGTACGATGAATTGACACTACAGACATTTAGCTAACAAATTGCGATGATGTTTAATCAAGTCATGACATTAAAGTTTATGTTGATAGCCTAGCCATCCCTGCTTGATGATTTTTGATTTTGATTTTAATGACTGATTAATTTATTGGTAGAAAAATAATAAGGACTAAAGAATGACAATCGCCTAGTAAAAGAACATAACTCGTAAGACACTCTGCAATCCCATTTGGTACCACCATACTAGTCCGTTCTAGTTTTAAAAGAAAATGTCATTTAAAACTTTCAATCATCTTATTATCATTTGTAACATATTTTTACATTTTTACGACTTGTATTAACTTTCAGTATTTATCTGTAAAGCTTAGCTTATAATAAAAGTAAAAAAATACATATTTCTATATGTATTTTTTTACTTTTATTATACAACGTAAATAGAATTCGCTGAAGCACCCAATTCCACGTATCGCAGATATTTAGCTCGTTCTCTATTTGATATAAACCTACGCATAGAATTTGTTTTTAGGTGAACTTAATGAGAGGATACTAATCACATTGGAGAAATTCTAAGTAACTCCACCTGAATAAATATAATTTAGGAGTGTTCTGTTTTGCCTTTATTACTACTATTATTCAATGTGACTTGGCTCACGATAACTTCGGATTTGTTTCGCAGTTCCGCAGAAACGATCCCATTTTCTGGAAAACAAGTACCTACTATCTTATGACCCGTTATCGAAGATACAGGCTGAATTTTTCAAGTGGGCCTGTGTGGACAAATCTTAATATCCTTAACTTTTACTTTTTTTAGTTACTTAATAATTGTTTTGTTTCTCAACCCATTTTAATCGTTCTTTTTCAAGTGTCGTATAGTAAAATTCACTACTAATATCATTTTCAGCGAAGACCATGGCCTGTCTACTTCGAGTTTTGTCCCGAAGATCTCGTCTTACAGTTTCAGCCATTAAGTTGACTCCACTCAGTACTAGAAGTTTTGCTCGAAGTCCATCTACGATATTATTCTCTGAAGAAGTGCGAGAAGCGAAAATTGAAAACAAACCGATAGTAGCTCTGGAATCTACAATCATAACACATGGAATGCCTTATCCTGTTAATTTGGAGACTGGCATGCAAGTAGAAGATATTATTAGAAAAGGGGTAAATATTGCAATATTTTAATAGCCTATTGAAGCCATATAATATTCATCCCATAAACATTCTAATTTTGGGGTCGTACATTCATTTCAAAAGAAAGCAGCGGTATACCCGCTGTTTGTTCAAGGTGGATTGGGGAATGTCACACACATTATTTTGGATTTGTTTAAATCTTCATAATGTTGTTCCCTGTAGTGTTAAATAATCGTGTGTTAATTGTAACAATGCGTACAGAAGGTTACAAAAACCAGAGATCGAAGCTACGTCATTGTAATGAAATGCGCAAGGCTAAGTAAGACACTAAGATGCCACGACTTATTATACCTAGTCTCGCCATAAATATTGTAACAAAGATATTTTTTTCTATTGCAAATAATATTTATAAGTTTTACAGTGTGTTAGTTTAATACATAAATATAAAACAATTTAAAATATAAAAAACTTATTCTAAGTTGTCTCCATTGGCTGCAATACAGTCCTTTAAACGTTGAGGCCAGTTATCAATAGAAGCACGCACTCTTTCCATGGGAAAATTCTTCACTGCCAATCGTATGGATTGTTTTAGGGACTCCAAATTATAATGGCTTTTAGAGCAAGCCGTACTCTCTAAAACTGACCATAAATCATAATCCAGCGGATTAAGATCGGGACTAGACGACGGACAGTCTTCAGCTCTGATGAAGTCCGAAACGTTCGTTTCCAACCAAGACTGCGTGGACCGAGCTTTATGACCCGGCGCCGAGTCTTGCTGGAAGGACCATTCTTGGTTATTGAACATGGTGTTGTTAAAGGGCTTAACTATCTTCTCAATAATAGTATCTCGATACACTTGTGCCGATGTTTTGATACCTTTTTCACAAAAATATGGATCAGTCACTCCTTCATAGCTAACACCCCACCAAACCATCACTGAAGACAGATAATGCCCACGTTGCACTCTGTCGACTAATTGAGAAGCTTTCTTAGAGCTTTCAGCATAAATATGGTCATTTTGTTTGTTAAAATGTTGCTCAATTGTAAAAATTTTCTCATCCGTAAACAAATTTTTTCTGTGGCCTCCCTTTGCGTACCGCTTCAGTAGTTGTTTCGATTTTACCACCCTATTCTTTTTTAAATTATGAGCTAGGAAATGACCAGTGCGTTTCTTATAGGTTGCAAGTCCTAAGTCATATTTTAAAATATGCGACATGGTTCTAGGTGATATCTTCATCTCCCGAGATAAAATCGCTTTCGGACAGGATTTCTTCGAATTCTTTCCCTTACTGCTTCGACCACCATTTTCATACGAACACTCCGTGGACGGCTAGATTTTTTTTTGTCACAAACAGAGGAGATCTCATTGTACCTATTAATACCCTGGTACACTAACATTTGACTAATAGCAAGCGTATGGAGAGTTTTAAAAATTGCACTTGGCTCCAAACCTACTTTGGGTAATGCAATCACAGCGATTCGGTTCTCTTTATCGCCCCACTCCATTTTAATATTGCAAAATGTGGTACAATGTATTGGCGCCAAAATGAGAAAACACAATGAGCAATCATATAAAAATGACAGATTCCAAATTCAAATGTAATATTTTGTTTCATTTTAATTGTAACAGTATTCATGGCCAGACTAAGTACTATATAGTAATTTAGGTAATTAAATAATAAGAAAAAAATACTTTGTAAATATTTATAAATGACATCTTTACTTCAGAATGTACGAACGTATATATTTAATTGAATTACAATAAATGTAAAGTTATAAAAATCATGAAATAATAAATTCGTTTAAAAAAATTACAAACAAAAACATCTGAATGTCTCTTCATTCCATCTGAGATAGTTTCGAGCATTTTTAAGTCGCGTTGTTTTCAAGTTTTCTTTGTATAAGTACGTAAATTCTTTCATTTTGTCTGACATCTTATTAGCTTAATTATCTCTCCATTAGAAAATCACTTGTCAACTTGTAAAAAAAATGTCATCACACGATAATATTGCTTGATATCAATTCTATATTTCGTACTACTACTACTCCTTTTTGTATTAAAAATACTTTTGCAAGTTGGACACTACATTATAAATACACGAGACTTTTATATGTATACCAAATATCTAGCCACAGTAATTCCTGAGATAATCAGCTGTGACATACACACAGACCGATAGAAACAGGAAAGACATCGTAAGTGTTAATTGTTTAACTTTTGGAATATGTAGCGGATACCTTATGAACCAATACGACTTTAGTGACGAAGAATGAATAAGTATTAAAGAAAAATGATTAAGTAATATAATTAAGTATTAAATTAAAGTAATATCAAGTATTTACAGGGAGCCGTACCCGCTACTATAGCCATCTTGAAAGGACAGCTAACAGTAGGCTTAACTAAAGATCAACTCCAATATCTAGCCGAAGCAAAAGGCGTAATTAAAACATCGAGAAGAGACTTTGCACCTGTAATGGCAGGCGAGTTTTTTTAATAACTATTATAATGTTAATAATTTCGTTTATAAAATTAATCAAAATGTTAATATATTACGCATGTGTATCTTAAATTAATTAACATTTCTCTTTGACTTATCAAATTATTAAATTTACATAAAATTATCATGTAGCTTTGATATTGAAGTAGAGATAATGTAGAGCTTCAAATTACTAAAAACATAATGATTTATTCGTTACATGAATTTTAATCAATATTTGTAATTGTAATCTGGCAGGCAAATTGGACGGAGCTACCACAGTCGCCGGTACAATTATAGCTGCAGAGTTAGCTGATATACCAGTATTTGTAACCGGTGGATTAGGTAAGTGAATTCATTTAACTATTACCATAGAAGAAGTGCACTTATGAATAAAAATTGTAACTCTGAAAACATTATAAATCATACATGATTAGATGGTGTCATAGATTTATTCTTCTGTCGCTTGACTTTTTAATATTATAATCTTTATAACAAATGAAATACAAATTAATCATGACTTTAAAAATCGCAAATGTAATGGCTTCTGTAGGATACGAATGCAAAACTTTCTCGAGAGAAGCCGCGCAGAAACCTCTAGTATTTTAATAAATACAACATATAAGCTTTGGAAAACAGCTAACACCTAAAAAAGTGATTTTGCTTGCTTTTCTAAAGAAAGAAAATAAATGCCAGCAACAGAAAATGTTTGTACAAAGTGTTTCAACGGTATTTCGATTGCTCGTTGAGGGTTTTAATATCTTTTCAACGGATACAGTACAAAACAGACTAAACGAGGCGAGAGCAAATATTTACACACCGTGAGCACTTCAATTTATCTCTGTTGTTCGCTTATAGGAGAATATCAATGAATTTCAACGATGGTGCAAATGTATTCAGCCGCTCAGCGCTATCGTAGCACGTTCATTTAGGGATGTCGGTTTCTTCCGGACTATAACGAGTTGTTCTCGTAATCAAATGGTTCGAAGTAGGTATTGTGTTTAGGATTCGATACAGTTGCTTTACTTAAAATAATAGAAACATTATTGCGAACTAGAGCTACTCACACGGCTTGCTTTCGTTATATCTACTACTTCAAGTCAAGTCACTTGGCTACCATCCCATTATCCAAAACAAAATATCTTGCAGTCATCCTCGTTATTGAAAGTACATAAGGTATACGTGGGCTATTCGAAAAATAGTTAGATACTGAAATGAAAAATAGAAACGAAAAAAGTTTATTTATATCTTTTCAAAATGTTCTCCTCCTACCTCAATGCACTTATGCATTCGAGTGAACCAGCTTTTGTAACATTTAAAAAATGTATGTTTTATGTCGAAAAATAACCGCCAAAATTCTTAGACAGCTTCTTCTGCAGTGTTAAATTTTTGCCCACAAACCATTTTTTACCGTGGGAATTAAAAAAAGTCGCATGGAGCTAAATCTGGGCTGTACGGAGGATGGGGTACCATTTGTACCACCGAGTATTCAAATAGTCCATGGTTCTAGCTGCTGTGTGAGCGGGCGCGTTATCTTGGTGATAAATAATGCGACAAATACCTTGAGAAAGCTTGAGACAGATAAACTTCGCAATAACATTCACCTGTTCTACGGCTTTCTAGCGAAGTTACTGTTACTGGTCCACTGCGTCGAAAAAATCGCTATCTTTTTTTTATTACCGCTCCGACCACGAAAAACTTTTGTAGGCAACTTGTTTTCTTCAAACACCCATTGCGTGGATTGTTGCTTCGTGAGAGGATCGTAGCTGTGGATCCAAATTTCATCAGTTGCATGTATGCAGGATACGTTTTGCGAAGTTCCTCTTCCAAACTTTTCGAGTATAAATTTACACCAATCAACACGGCAGGAGTTTTGCTCTTCTGTGAGAGGATGTGGTATCCATCACGAAGCAAGGTTCCTAACTTTAAGATAATCATGCAGGATGGTGGAAACTGCTTGTCATGCAATCCAAAAAATAATTATATATGTATTGTCTATTCTTTGTTTCAATAATTCAAAAATATTAAAGTATTAAATATTCATTAGTTGTTTTTTCTTCTGTGAAGGTGACGTTACTACTTAGCACTAACGGAAAATCAGCGTTGGTTGTTATCAACCAGCATTTGCTAAGTCAGGACCTGTTTAGAGTTAGTTAACTTTTGCCTTTTATTAAACTGCTTATGTATATTTTTATAATTTTAAATAACTCGAAATAAACATTATTTTCTTTCTTTCAATTTTCAGTTCATCCCGAATCTCTCATTGCGTTTTTCCCCCCAATAGCCACTCTATCGTAACGACATTTTCATGAGTTACTACAGTTGTAGATCAGCCGGGTCATCGTTAAGGTTCTCTCGCCACGTTTAAATTCATAAAACCAATAAGTAATTGTTGCTAACGCAGGAGCAGACTCCTCAAATGCAGCTTGTAAATTTTCGTGAGATTCGTTGAAGGTTAACCTTCGTTTATAATCATGAAAAAACATAGCACGAAAACTTCCCACGAGACGTCCATTATTGCAAACAAAAGAAGAGTGGCATATCATCTTTAAAAATATTTAAAAAATAACTACGCATAGCTGGTCAATAATTTCAGATCTGTATTGAAAATAGCCATAAAAAGATTGTATTTCTTCTGTGGCTAACAATTTTCGGAACAGTCTAGATACTAAATTTCAAGATAATCAGTTTGAAAGCCAAGAGGAACGAGTTATTTTCACATTTATGTAATTAGTAGATTTAAATGGTTATTTGTGTAATTTATTTGTCTGAATTTTTTGCGATGGCATAATTTAGGTTGGTGCACGCTTGCCGGGAGAATTCAATTAAATAAAATTGTATATTTTTATGTAAACAGAAATCAGAAATCTTTTATTCATAACAAAGTTACACGTCAATTTCTAAAATATGTATAATTATGGTCTCTTAACATTAATTTTTCCCAAGATTGTGTTTTAGATATTTCATGACACTACTATGTCAGGTGAAGTGCACATACTTCAATATGGTTGCCATCATGTTCAGTCGCACATACACCGCAACTTAGTATTCTAATATTTTCCGATTTTAATATTTTTTTATTCATTTCTACGAATCAGAGTATAACTAACCAAAGTAATTGGTTACGACAATCGATTAAAATGCTTTTATGATTCGACTCTCCCATCCCTAATATCGAACCGGTACGCTGTAATTAACTACGAATTCCGTTCTCTGGACCGTGATCTGTCAACTCAATATCGCTACATCGATACATTATACAACGTTATATACCAACTATAAGGAATATTAACAACTCATACAAACAATACATTTATCTACATATTATATCAAACATAAGTATTTATTGTAATATGGAAAAAGAATACTAAGAAATAACAACAACTTGTACTCTGATTATTAATCAGCTGGACTTAAATGACAGCTGCGATCGACCAATTTTTTTTAAATATTGCAAGCTTGAAGCATAGTGTTGCTCATTCATAAGTGAATCGTCTGAGTCGTTATTCAACTCACAGTGGTGAGTTGTTGAGACATCTCGCACGGCTAACTTCCGAATGAGCCATACTACAACACTATGCTCAAAGCTTGCAAAATAAATAAGGTTAATCGCAGCTATCATTTTAGTCCAGGATGGTCCAGGTAAGTAATTCAAAATTAGAGTAACTAACTCGTAACACACTTTTGCAACATATCGTCAGCAATCTTTTCGACGTCCGTTCTTGTTTTTATAGAAAATCTCAACTAAAACTTTCTATCAAGGTTTTGTTATTTCAAGCGCATTTTAAATCTAAATCAGTCATAAATTAAAAGTTTATTTATATAAGTTTATTTCTCATAAATTCAGTTTTAGAACTACTTTCTATTTATTTATGAAATTGAAAAACATATTATTAGGACTTTCAATTTATGACCAACTTAAATAGTTTAAATATAATTATGTTCTTTACTATATAGGGTATAGGTGATTGTTATTCTTAAGTATTTTTAACCGACTTCAAAAAGAAGTGCGTTGGTTCTCAATTCATCTGTATGTTTTTTCCTATGTTCGTTACTCGATTTCTCTGACAATTATGAACCGATTTTCAAAAATTTTCTTTTAATCGAAAGGGTATCCCGAATTGGTCCCATAGTCACCATGTCAGGATCTGATGAGTGGACCCCAGGGAAATTGAGAGAAACCCTTGAAAATTATTAACCAACTTCTTTGTTACACGATGTCTTCGTCAATTGTGGAGCGATTTTCAAATATTTTTTTATTCAAAAGTGTATACTCCCGAGGTAGTCCCATGATCAACAAGACAGGATCTGATTAATGGATTCCAGGGAAATCGACAGCAACCCTTGTTGATGAGCGTCTACATCGAAGAGTGAGAGAGCAACCTTGTATATGTATATTACACCACTACTATATACAGGCGCTTAATATATTATTTCTAAAGCTATTCAAATATTTGCGCAACTAAAACTTTTTTTTTTAAAACAAAACAGACTTCAAACTACAAAGCAAAAAATAAAAATTTTACGGATTTCTTTCTACAACTTCTTGAAGTCAGTGCGAAGTAAAAAATAAAGATTACTCACTATATTTTGCATATTTGTTGTTGTTTTTTTATGTTTTACTTGGCACCGACGTCAAGATGTTGTAGAGAGAAGTCGGTTAAATATTTATTTTTTGCTTTTAGTTTGAAGATGGTTTTGTGTTTGTGAAAAAAAAATGTTATTCTTCCATGATTGTAATTAAAGACTTTCGGCAGCCTGTCTAATTCTTCTTATTCATCTAAAAAAGTCATAGCAGCTTAGGGGCTACGCGAGACACATGATTTTAAAACAAAAAAAAACTTGTTTAAGAAAACCGACTTCAAAAATTAAAAACTTTAAAGATTTTTGACTAAGAATTCATTTAGTTTATTAAGAGACAAAATAATATAAAATTTTCTACATCTTGAAGCCGGTGCTAAGTAAACCATAAAAATTACAATATTTTGCAACATTTTGTTGTTATAACAGTGTATATGGTAATTTTTATGGTTTACTCAGCACCGACTTCAAGATGTCGAAAATGTTATATTATTTTGTCTCCTAATATAAACTAAATAAATTCTTAGTCAAAAATCATTATTAAGTTATTTTATACTTTTTAGTTTTTGAAATCGGTTTTTTTAAACAAGTTTTTTTTATTTGTTACTTTTTAGTGTCTAGCTCTGGGTAGGCCGACGAAAGGTGCCGCGCGCCTTAAAAAATATAGATCCGAAGAAACGGGAACGGAAAATTTTCATTTTGAAATGAAAACTACTGGGCTAAACTATGTTAAAGTTTTAGGGGACCAAATGGCAACTATTCCCCATCAAACTAAAGAAGAATCACGTAAATCGGATCATAAATTTCAGCGTAATCGGTGTACATACATAAAAAAAATACCAATCAAGTTGAGAACCTCCTCCTATTTGAAGTCGGTTAAAAATACTATGCAACAGCCCTCTACAATGTTTACTCATAATAATCATTTAAAGATCATTCCTCAAAGGTTTCCAATATATGCTGCGACATGGGGCTATTTAAGAAGGCCATCGTTAAATTGAATTCAAAGCGAACAAATGTCTAGCCATGGAGCCACCAACAGGTCCCGGTCGAAGTTCCAAGAAATGTTAGCTTGACATTGTGAAGGATGACATGCGTACGAATGGTCTCTAAACGGGGGCTTCTTAAAACCGCGTGAAATGGAGAAGAAATAGTATAAAAGCGGACTGGTAGATAGTTGTGAGCAGGCATAATATAAACTGAGGGACACATGGACGGACATATATTCATACATGATGATGGTATAAGGGTCCCATTTTAATCAAAATGGCAACGGAACCCTAAAAATGCTGTAGTATCAATAGTAAAATTAACAACGGAGGCTAAGAACAACATTCTAAAAGAGCTATGAAACATAAAATATTGATAATCGAATGCTATTAATAACACACTTACGCATGCAGCAGGTGTCTGTTTGGTTATTGAGGCCATATTCACATTAACTTACCCTCGGATTATCCATTTTACGGTTTTGTAATAAACTCAGTTAGTTTACGACGCTAAAGTTCGGTTTATAGGTTAACCTGCATATTGGAATCTTTTTTTAAATATAATAATAATATTGATGAAGATTGATCAATTAACGCAAGTGTTTTAACTGTTTAATTGAAATGATAATCAGAGTATCAATGATAATAATTATAATGCACTTTTTCTTTAATTTATTCCATATGTATACTTTTGCAAACGTATATGTAGGATAGCAAATAAATAAAGTATCTCCCTTTAAACTGGTATAAATAAATAACAATATATAATAAGGAAAAAATACAATACTCGCTTGACAATCTAACTATAAACAATGCGTTGCTACACAACCACCATCCTACACTCGGCCATCCTGCAAAATATCTGTCCTCAGATATTTCACATTCAACAATTTAGTACTCAACAGAATGGCTACCTTTCTTATACTAAAGTTTAAATAATATTCTAATTTAAAAAAAATAACATGCATGAACAGAACATTGAAACAAAATTACGTATTTGTAATGAAAACAAAAGTAAATATTGTTGTAACTTACATAATTAAAAAAAATATCATTCATCATCTAATACACATATATCACTCTTCTATGTTAAATTAATCTGGTCATCGTGTTAAGTCAATTTTCTTAAATGTTAGTTCAAATGCATGACGTTCTGTAACAAATCTGAATTTACTTCCAAGTAAATAGTATCTAAATTTTTTGACTCCAAGCATATTCGTTATGATCTTCAGCTCATAACTTGAATATTTCTCTTCGTCTACACTTGTATTTCTGCACATGGAATAATTAATTTGTTCCTCACCTCATCTCGCTGTACGAGTATAGCACTTAGAGCCTTAGTAGATGCATCAGTCTATGATCCATCTATCTATTTTTCAACTTCAGTCGAGCCAATTAATGAAATACTCCTTGGGTTAAACTTTACCGGAACATCATCTTTCAAAATTATTTTTGTCTGAATAGGCGCTTCTTTAATTTGTTCGGGTCGGCTGGTTTCTACTGATTGTTGCATGTTAATTCTTAAGTAACATCTTTAATATGAACTAGACACGGAAAATCCCAGCTCGCAACATCACAGTTACACTTTAAAAAGTTCCACCAATCGACGTCTTTAGACATCAATCTCATATTTCCATCTTCCATAAGCTTGTGAAATTTTTCAAAAAATCGTTACCTAAAATTACCCTAAAGGCATAGGAGATCTAGATAAAACATAAAAAATTGGGTTAGTGTATGTACAATCATCTAGTACTACCTTCATAATCGCAGAACCAAGAGGTATAATTTTCTTTAAACCCAAGCCAATCAATGTTATGTTTGGACTTACGTCACATTGCAGTAAATTTACATACATACATACATAACTTCACGCCAGTTCCCTTGCGGGGTAGGCACGAACAACAGAACGCCATTCAGACTTATTCTTACACACCTCACTTGCTTCTTTGACATTCATAACTCTTGTCATGCACGATCGTCTGTTCTTAAGGTTCCTGACATCATCACCTTTTGCTAGTACACGATCAATTTGATCATGGAAGGTGTGTCGTGGCCTTCCACGACTTCTGCATCCATCCGTTTTTGCATTGTATATCTGTTTAGTCATTCTTTCCACATGTCCGAACCACCGGAGCATTCCTTTCCTTACCCTCACCCCGACACTCTCTTTTAGACCAACTCTCTTTCTTACTTCGGCACTTTTTCTTTAATTTATTCCATATGTATACTTTTGCAAACGTATATGTAGGATAGCAAATAAATAAAGCATCTCCCTTTAAACTGGTATAATTAAATAACAATATATAATAAAGAAAAATACAACACTCGCTTGACAATCTAACTATAAACAATGCGTTGCTACACAACACCATCCTACATATTTCTCCTTCTTCTTCCTTTATGTTATTATCCTTTGTGAATCATATCGTTTTGTGGGTCTTTTGTTTTACTAAGAAAATAATTGTAACTATCCATTTTTGTAATTATATTTATTTTGGTAAGTTATAAAGTGTTATTTATCTGTCTATTTAGCTATATTCCATACATATATTTTATTATTTATGTTAAATATTTTGTATATTCATTGTTCATGTACAATAAATAAATATTAATCCGTGCAGGAACGGATAAAAATACAATTACTTATGACCAGGCGACCTGTCGTTCAGGCGACACAACGACCCACAGCCAGGTGGTAGGGTATTTGCCCGTCTGGATGGCTACCACCCCTGGTATAGAGGATGCCGCCATAATAACCTTAAGTTGTGTTCTGGCATTAGTGGCCCGGTTCCAGTCTTCCTTTAGAGAGCAGCAGCGCATTTGTAGAACTTTGGCTTTAGCATTAGCGTTAACACACAAATTTCATAGGCGATGGTAACTGCTTTCCATTAAGTGAGCCGTGAGTCTGTCTGCTGAACTCGTGAAATAAACAAAGTAGAATAAAAACATGAACAAGATTCGTTGAGTAGTTTTTTATACATACATATATGGTGTTTAGGTTTTAATATTTTTGGGATCCGTAAACGAATGAAAAAGTGGTGGAAATCTGTCACCTAGACGCAACCTTTGTTTGTGCATGGACTAACACGCACTTGGCCGATACTCATTCCTTAACTGAATCATTCTCTACAAACAGATTTTAAATATTTCTAACTCAATTTGCTAAAGTCTTTAATTAGCTTGCATCTGTGATGAGTAATTACGTTTGAAGGTAAATTCTTTTGGCAGGCGGAGTGCATCGTGAAGGGGAAACCACTTTGGATGTGTCAGCGGATCTAAACGAGTTAGGCCGGAGCAAGACGCTCGTTGTATGCAGCGGTGTCAAATCGATCCTTGATATTGGGAGAACTCTTGAATATTTAGTAAGTAATAAAGCCAATGATCGAAATAGAAACGTTAAAATATAATACATAAAATTGACGAGGTGACAGGACTTCCTTGAATACCAGTAATAATATATTATTTTTTGTGCATGACTTCCAGTTAGATACATTTTAAACTGAATTATACCTACTATATGTACCTACATATTGTTACAACTAAAGTTCCGAGAAGACAATATTCATATAATCCTTAAGCAACCAGGTGTTTTATTACCTCTACTATTTTAATTATCAGTCGCCCTGTAGTAAACAGTAATTTCTTGGCTTTAATTTTCTAAGTATTAAAAATAACCGGCCTGCCCTTTCACCCTTCCCTTTGCCGTTGCCGGCCGGCTGTCGAATCGAAGACATCATAAAGCGTTTATTGCCGAAATTCCGTTGTAAGTTCTTAAAAGCTATGTTTTAGATGAAGTTAACAAGTTCGAGAATTCCATTCATTGCAATGAATGGTGTGCATGTTAGTGGGGGGATTTATGTCTATTCTGCAAATATATACTGTCGGCCTGTTGAGATCGGGTTAGTTGAGCTTCAACCGCGATCCAGGCGTTCCTAAGTGTACATTCATTCAATATTTAATTTCGAATCCGTCAAAATTTGTAACAATATTTTAAATTTCCATTTCCATTGATTTTAATCTTCATAAAATATTTTACTTATAACTAGAACAGGTTTTAATATTGCTATGTTGTATACCAAATTTATCTTCAATCATATTGTTAAAACTTAGGCTCCGACAAAGACAAATTCCACGTACAGATCTGTAAAAACACATTTTATTACCTGTTGGCATTTGAACTAATTGTAATCCTTTTATGATCGTCTTCTTTTGTTCACTTATTTATTGGCGTACGTTTCTAGTTATTGTGGAGAACAGCCTATTGTCCTATTGTAGTCGTTTGCGGCCGCTCAAGGGCATCATTAGCTATGTGTTGCGGATTATAAGTCCAAGCTAATTCTAGGAAATTATGTCAACGTTGCCGGGCGAGCACATTTGCATTTGTGCAGTATAAAACGATGTCCAGATTGAGAGAGGGGATCAGTTGAGCTACAACTACGATCTGGGCGAGACGTGTGTACAACATTCGGGAATCAAATAGTGACGGACTTTGCTCATTTTATTGAATTACGACCTTCTGCATTACCTTTTGGATTTGTTGCGTTCGGTTATATTTTGTACCTGTATTATACGTGTTTGTATAGTTTTAATAAACTCTATAATAATTCTAACGGCATTTTAATTCGAGTCCCGCCAACGTCGTAACAATATATTCTATATTAATTACATTCCAAACTGCATACCACTCTTAAGTCCAAAACATAGTTTACGCGTATTACTATAGAGCTGCATAATATGCTCCTTCACCCAGTACTAATACCTAAAATAGCCTTTTTACGCGACTAAATGTAAGTGGTGCATTTTTAACGTCTACAGCCACACTGCGTATTTTACGTCACATACTGCACGAGATACGCGTAGTATGTTTTGAGCCTTAGTTAACAACAGATAATAGTATTATAAATTGTTTCTCATTGCGATGATCATGAGAAATAAGTTTATACAGAGCACCTTGTATATGATCTAGAATGACTTTTGACTTTGATGGGGGCTATGAGTTGCACATTCGTTGTCATTCTTTGTACGGAGTTTATATAGGACTACTCACATTCAGCAACACAATATGCTAAACGTTAAATGTCACAAACAATTGAATCTAAAGACAGTTAAATTTGGTACATAAAATATTCATGTTGCAAAGGTGGGGCTACATATGGGATAATGTTAAAGATTTAGGCCGTTTCACGCAGATATGGCGATTGCTTAAAGATGTTATTTGAGATGTCACATTATTAATGACGTTAAATACTGACAGATAACTTGTGTGTAACACTATATGCGTTAACTGCGTTATTTTTTAACACTTTGAATAAGACGCATGCAACCGTAGTCTAAATCTTTAACACTAACGCAGATACAGCTCCAGCATAAAGAAGAATATTTACAAAGTAAGAAATCTCAATATGTTGAGACATTTACGACGTTCATATTTCAACGTTCAACTCAAAAGTGACGGATTAATTTTCACATTGTTACAGGAAACTCAAGGAGTTTGCGTTTGTACGTTTGGTGAGACAGATGACTTTCCAGCTTTCTATACATCAAAGTCAGGATTTAAAGCCCCTTACAGAGTATCCGACGCACAGCAAGCTGCTAAAATTCTTTACGTTGCTCATGCTTACCAATTGGCCTCTGGAATAGTGGTTGCAGTACCGATACCTAAAGAATATGCTCTAGATGGTTAGTAAAATAATATCTCATAATATTCTATGGAAATTTATAAACTTAATTGAATTAATATTTCAAATAAACAAATAATTTGGTTCACAGTATAGATTGTGTATTAGAATTAGATAATATAAAATATTCATTTCAGTTTATTTACTGTCGGATAGCGTTTAATCTTAAATAAATTAAATCGGTGGCAATAAACACAACACTTAGTATTTTCAAAAACTAAGTAATTTATGCTCGTATGCGGTAAAAACTAATAACTCTTGACAGATCCTACACACTCAGTACATAATCAATAACGAGAAGTTTATGTCCGCAATCGACGCTTGGTGACTCGAACATATTATTATAATAACCTGCACAGAGCAACAATTGGCTATCTACACCATAGAGGCCTTCAAAATATTTAAATATGCTAACCTAACCTACACAACACAGATCTCACTCGTTGATATGTTATATTTAACGAATAGCTGCTAAAAATAGTTGCACTAATTTTAAAATAATAAAGAAAACACTGACATTACGATAGTGAGATTTATTCGATAATATAAAACTACACACCATCATAGTAATATTATAAAAATAATTTCCAAATATAACTGAGCCGGTTTAACACAGTGTACGTATGAGTAATACGCTGACTGCTAAATCCTGCATTTCGAAATAAACGATATGAGACTAATTAAGTGACCAAAATTTATATAAGTAAGTGTTCCTTTTTAGAGACGGTAATAGAAACAGCAATCAAAAATGCACTAAAAGAAGCAAAACATAAAGGAATCCATGGCAAAGAAGTTACGCCTTTTGTTTTATCAGCAGTTTCGAATGCTACGGGCGGCTCATCGCTTACTGCCAGTATCCTTTTTATTTCAACAATGCACAAACAAGAAAACTCAATAGGTCTACATCGATGCCTATATTATATTTATTACGTTTTTCTTTTACCTCTTTGTACCCTTTGTATATCTTTTAAATGTAAATCGCAGCGACTTAAATGCATAAAGCTAAAAAAGGTCGATTGTTTGTACACTGAATATGAAATATGAACGTAAAATTAAGAGGGATATTCTACTTTCCATGGTCTGAAATTAATGCTATTTCTAGTTTTAAGTTTTAATAAATAATATCAGCCCATAAGCGTCACACTGGTGGGCTCGGTCTTCTTCATTTTAGAGTAGCGTATAATATACTCGTCAAGCTTGTCCATAGCGCTAGGCGGCGTTCACACAACGATAATATCGAAGAGCATTTTCCGCACCATTTTTCCCTCTATATTTAACAAGTGGTGAATGTATCACTATGCACATTAGACAACAAACGCTACTAAGTGATTACCACTTTCTGTATCAAAATTTAATTTAAATTACTCATGTTACTTGCTTGTCCCAGTCAGAAGAACAGTGCTGGTATTAGTTGGCCATCATATTATGCTGAGACTGGGTCCAATGTTAAGTTTGTAAGTTTGTGTTCTTTTACTGTTCGGTTGTTTTATGTTTTACTTTCGTATTTTTTTTAAATTATTTCTTTCCTTCTAATTCCATTAAAAGAATAAAAATATAGATCTACAATTAATTCATTTGCAACAACGTAATTTTTTATTTTCATTATACCCTTCGAATGGTTATGCCGTTTATCCTTAATTTACAAGAAACGACATTGGACAAATCGGCACCCAGTGCCGAAGAACAGAGACGCCTTTCTTTAATACTTACATAACTTCACAAAGTAATTACGAGACCATTAAAATGCTTAATTAGACCTTGGTCCGTCCGTAGCTGCGTAATGCTGTCGTAAATTAAATGTGTAGAAATGCCAACGGTCTTAAATGATAGTAGTGAAGCTAATTGCCACAATTTCTTTCTTTAACGACTCGCAGACATCGCCCTCGTAAAGAACAACGCTAAAGTCGGTGCCGATATTGCTGTAGAGTTTAAAAAACTCAAGAATGTTGACAGTTTGGGAAATGCCTTTAATATTGGATTCGGAAGGGAAGCTGGAAAAAGTTCGCCGGCGACTTACAGACATTTTCACAGTTCGAGCAATTTGTGGATGGAGGAAGGGAAACTAGGGAGGAAAGAACCGATATTTAGCGCAACGGACTCCGACAGGGACGTGCTGGTGATCGGTGGGGCTAATGTAGACAGGACTTACAGGGTATCTGAAGATCGGGTACAGGTCAGTAAATAGATTAAGAGGCTATAAGGTATAATCATAAGTAGTTGACCCTGCACCAGTAATTAACACAACATTAGTAGTTTAAACTATACCATAAAAACGTGAAATAAGGAAACAGCACAAAATAAAAAATAATGTTTATATGTCAGCACTATTCAACTGCCTAAATAAGTACGTGCTGTGATATGTATACAAAGCTAATTTATATTTTATTTTGTGCGCTCTTTCCTTATTTGACGTTTTGTCAGTGTCAATTACTAATGCAGTGTTAATTACTGGTGCACTGTTAACTACTGACGTTTTTACCTTAATTTGAAGTTTATAATGCAAATATTGAAGTGTAAATGAAATGAAAAATATACATGTTAACAAACCTTTTATTTAATGCATTTATTATGATAATATTAGCTCTCAGTCGCCTAGTGCGTACCTTCGGAAAGTTGTAACAACTCTACTTTTATCGATAAAACACACTTACAATAAATAAAATCTTAAAAGATAATGACAGAAGAGAATTCAAAATATTGCGTACAGATTAATATATTTATTTATTGTAGCATTTCTCCATTCATAATATGACGAAAATTCTTTATAAATTTGAAGTAAGTAATCAAAATGTATAAATGTTATATATCTATTCGTCATATAATTTCACAGAGTTGTAGATTCGATACATAGTAATGTTAACATCAGATTTATTACAGTCTTCACAAGTTCGATAACATAAAATTCAAGTACGAATAATTAGATAAATGTACGATTAGGCAGCACACTACAGACTACAAACGAGGTCTTTGTTGTTGCGATATTGTTATAACAACAACTCTGTACTCCATAATAAATAAACATAACTCCAGTTATACAATTTTATAAGCCAAGGCACATGTTATTTTACCGTTTTTTTTTTGTTGGAAGAAATGATTTAAGAAAATTTAGATTGGATCCTAACTACAAATTATTCAACTTTCCGAATATAGGTACTTTTTTATAAGATTGGTACATTCATTGTGACAACAATATTAAAAAACTATGTTTCTGCATAAATTCACGAAATATTAAACCTATACTCTAAGTGAACATAACTTCATACCCGTCGTAATAATACATTTATAAACTTACTTCGTAAGTACAAATATGTGTGTAAGTATAATTATAGTATTTTTACGATTGATCGTACGGCCACACACCCACCGCGAACGTCGCCGAGACATGCTGGGTTTCTATATCTTAGTATCTACCCTTCTATCTTACCATTGGTAGAAAATCTTTATTATTTACAGGGTCGTCTTTACCCGGGTGTGCGTGGCACCCGGACGTAGAGCCCTAGGGGCGCAAACTGATCGCCTTTTAACTACATGTAGGTACTATGAAGTAATTTGCTAATTTTGAAAAATTGAAAACTCATTATACGGAGCCTATAAATAGATTAAGAGGTGGATGGGGAATATCTATGAGTATGTAATAAATTAATACTATTTCCTTATATTTTATTGTTGGGGCACAGTGTGATTTTCGTAACCCGACTCTCAATATGTTAAAAACGGTCCTGATTACTTGTATGTGTTTATGTTAATTTTTAACCACTAGCAAGGTAAATTAATGTGTTGTAAGGTACAGAAACCCGACAAGAACTACACCGACGCCTCGACATCAGTTGAACGAACGACGGGATAGTACTCTACACACGACTTTTTGTGTCAGACTCTTCCTATATTCGACACAGCCATTTAATAAACATCACGTAATTACATTCTATACGCCATGAGAAAAATGATTGTGAATGTTTTATTTATAAGCACAATCTAATTCTGAACCTCGTCACACATTATTGGAATTCCATACTTTTCAAGATAAGGATCAAAACATTGGTACGAAAAATTTTAAATTCCTCTGCCATGAAATGATAATGATAAATAATTAAGTCGTTCGCTTTATACTGTTTACAAGCATATAAATGTAGGCACTACGTCATTTAAGCTCATATCAGTACTATTTTTGTCATCTGTCCATGCACATTACCCGCACACTACACATTGTACAAATTATGTTTATTATTTACAAATTACTTTTATCGACAACATCAGGTATGATAACAAGATCTACACGAATAGATTGAACAGATCGTTCGTTTTTTCGACTGACAAATGGGATTGATATTTCCAAAAATATCATACATTAAATTATTCTTATGATGCTGAAGGCTGCTGAAGCGTTGATACGTGTATTTTTAGTGTTTCTGGAGAATGACTATGACACTACATCTATGAATACTGTCAAGGTATACGTGCATATTGTAAAACTATACTATGTAATAAATCTAATTTAAAATATGTTAATAATAATTAAGCCAAAAGGTGAACATTTTGTTCAATATAAATTTAATTTAATAAAAATATTGTAAAAATTGATTTTGTTATTTATACATATACATAAAATAGAATAATAAGCAATTTTAAAAATCAGCGGGTGTTTATCAAAAATGAGAATGTAATATGAAAAATACATATAATGTGTACCTAGACAAATATAACTTATTTAATAGGTAAAATTCATTCATAATATGTGCTTAATGTATGTTCGTACTTCGTAATCATATATCTGTTGATAATATAATAGGTACAATCAGAAACATAAGTTACTTATGTCTAAACAATAATTTGATGAATCTTATCGATGGTTGATTCCCGTTATTTTAAACCTAAAACTTTATAGATTGTTAATTCATTTTGTAATACTCCAACAGATGTTCGCTGGCGTCACTTCCTGCGATTTTAATTTCACATGCTTACGCCACCATAATTTGCTGTCCTTAATAAACCATTCATAAGGACTGAAAGTAAAACCGTAGGATATTGGTTTCCAATGCTCCTACATAAATATTTGCAAATTGTAGGAACTAAACACAAGCTTTGCTCGTAGAATCAAATTCACTCCGTATAAATTAATTATATCGTTCATTTCACACTCATATCTTACAGTTGCTAGTCGTAAAATTCACACTCTATACTGATTCTCGACGTCGAAACAGTTATTACTGACTACGCTATAGTGATACATTTAGTCCTGTCGAAGCAGACCAATTAATCGCCGCCAATTGACAATCGACAGCAGCACGTGCTAGGTAACGTGACATCATTGTAGTGTTGACTCAAGCTCACAGTTCGAATTCGGAGCGGGTTTGGCGACGATGATCAAGACGGACGCACGCTCCCGCGCGGCGCACGCACACCGGCGCAGGCCGGCCCATAGGGGGCTCCAGCTCGCAGCCCGCAGCGGGGAATGAACGCCATCGCCGCCCGAACAACCGCTCCAAGTAACATCTTAGTCAGATTCGAGTTGCTGCACTGTCTGCTGCGAGTGGTCGGTACTCGCCACGAGCTAGTTCGCGCAACTCACAATTGTTGTTCCCATTAATGATCTTTGGCCCCAGAGGCTCGTCGTGTGTACTACGCCTCGAACACGGCTCAGAGGCTCTACCTAAAAGGGCTTCTCGCTCACCCGCTCTCTCAGGGCTGCCGCCATGTGTTCTCACACCTCCGTTTACATTGACTGCATTTACGATAACCGTTTGTGATAAAGGCCCACCGTGTAAAGGACTACCATCGAGCAGTTCACCAGCGCCTAATTCACTGCGTAGTATTCTTATTTTCTGAATCATCTCTTTTATTTCGTACCGAAGGATACCCAGGAAGCACAATTTTAAGAAAGCAATGACGCAATATCCTAACACGAATAACGCGTCCGCAGTCCGTCGTAACCAAACAAGTAATCTTTCCGCGCAAGCGGCAGTATGCGGCGCGCAATGCACCGGTGTGACCGGCACAGGGGACGTAGCTGAGGTGGCTGCCAGCAACACAGGCGTAACAGCGGGCGTATGCGCGGGGATGCGGCAGCAACTCGCCGGAAGCGTTGTCCGATTAAAAGCTGCGAAATCCGCTGGTCCCGTTACGCCACAACACCGTTGTTCCCTTTGTAAGCGATCCCAGGCCTCAGAAAAGTCCACGTCAGAGTCGTAATCTTTTGCAAGGCGAATACGCAATTGTGGGCGGAGTTCCCGACAAACACGCTCGAATCGAAATGCCCAGTACACTCCAATAGCGGCGTCACCGACTAGCAGCGCCAAAAGGGCTAACCAGTAGGCGTTGAGCATACGCTCAGATAGTCGTAACGCAGCAAGACAGCCGAGCAATTGAAGCAGGCCCGCTTGGGCTGGCAGCGCTGCGTAACCGTAGAGGAAGCCGGGTTGTGCGACTCCGAGGCCGGGCACCAAAGCCCGCCTGTAATCAGCGAGAGCGCGGCCTGCCGCCGCGCAAAATGCAAGCGCTCCTAGCAGCAGCGCGCCGTTGCACGCGTAGATCCAGATGCGATAATAGCGCATTGCGCGATGCGCGGCGGGGTGCGCGGGGCGCGTGGGCGGCGGCAGCGTCATGGTGGCGGGCGCCGCGTCATGGCGCCGCCCGCGCCCGCGCCGCCGCCACGCACCGCGCCCCACGCCTCTGCACACACACAAATTAAAACACATATCAATGCTACATAAATACATTATATTATAAAGAAAGCTCCCATATCTAATTTTCTATAAAATAATCATTTTTAATAAAATTAGATATGGGAGCTTTCTTTATAATATTATTATAATTCTAATTTATACGTATTACAAGCTTTAGAACTATATATCTTAACAACTTAATCTTTGATATTAAATAACAGGTTATTTTAAATCTAGTAATCATTTTTAGATCTATCTAACGATATATTGTAATATTATATAGATAATAACACACGTGTGTTGTGAATCATTTGTGTCATCCATCAGTTATGTGCTACCTCAAAATGGTCTATACCAGTGGTGTACCGAGTGCGCTTATATCGTTTATAGAATACATCTACTTTCTGAATGTTAATTGTTAACCATAAAACTCAAAAGTAAAATTGTAAGAAGATAGTAAAATACAGATTTTGTCGGAATTACTTTCCCTATTAGTTCGGAATTACACCTATATATAATAGTTAAAAAAGTTTTTAAATTATTATAAGTAAAGAACCAAAAGAGATTTAAAAAAAACGGTTTGTCGCTATAATAAGACTATGTATCTAAATAACTAAAAATGAGAATATTGACAATATTTTTTTAAAATCAAAATGTTGGCCTTGTATCAATCAACTCATTGAAAAATATTTCAAAATTACGCTGAGGCACTATACATTTACAAATTTTCGATATCGTATCAATTATATGTAATTTCTGATACATATTTAAGTTGTTAATCAACAATTTGAAGATATCTATGCTCAATACATTATATTGTATGAAAGGTATCTCTTGGGCAGATAGATATCTGTGGCTTATATTGTGAATGTTTTATCTGTAGAGACTTATCATTAGGGAACCCTTACTTACTTTTGTAATATATTTATTACTAGGGCTGTTAAACCCAAAATAAAAAAAAAACAAACTTAAAGAGCAGCCATAATGGCACGCATAATACTTTAAGTTACTAAAAATACAAATTAATCAAATATAAAACTTACAATCCGCCGCCCGTTCCGTGCGCGAGTACCCTGGCTAGTCACAGGAGGGGCCTGGTTACCCTCAGCAGTGCTCCTAGTACACCGGTACGAGGTCTGTAACAAATAAATTACAAAGGAGTTATTTTCATAAATACATATTTTTTCTCCCTTTTTTTAACTATTATTTTCAATTAATGTACTTTATGGTGTTGTAACGACCTAACCGCCAAAATACCAATGTCACAGTATAGTCGAGCCCTACTCGCTTTATACATGTATACTAGCTGTGCCCGCGACGTCGTCTGAATGGAATTTGCTTTCCAAACCCTCCGATTTTGAAACATTCTTCATTGGTGCTCCGCTCCTATTGGTGTTAGCGTGATAATATATAGCTTATAGCCTTCCTCGATAAATGGACTATCCAACACTGAAAGAATTTTTCAAATCAGACCAGTAATTCCTGAGGTTAGCGTGTTCAATCAAACAATATTAGTATATTTGGCTACAACACTAATACTTACATTTTAAATATCGCGATATCTTTTGAAGGAAACGTCCAAATTGAATAATTCAAAAAGTTCTAGAAAGGTATTAAATTCGTCTTGAACATGGAGTAATTTATTTTAATAAGGATTAATACCAAGGTACAAAATAAAGAGTTTTTGAAGCGACGGCATTTTAATTATTTAAAAAAATAAAAGAAAACACTTATTGTGAGATAACTACAATAGTTAGACATATGGTTAAGCGATATTATTTGTAGATAATGATATGTTCTGCAAAGTGGTAATACATTGTTTTGTTGTATAATCAATAGTTTTCGCAGCGCACGCCGTGTAAGGATTTTTTCGGGTCATTTTTTTACACCTTGGGTTACATTATTGGACTTTTAGTAAGGATCCCTATTTTTTTGAAAATATAATATAGCCTATAGCCTTCCTCGATAAATGTACTATTCAACACTGAAAGAATCTTTCAAATCGGACCAGCGGTTCCTGAGATTAGCGCGTTTAAACAAACAAAGTCTTCAGCTTTATAATATTAGTATAGATGTATATACAGGGTGGCCAGAACAGCGACGTTCAAAAGAAAACTTTAGTTAGTTTATAATGAAGGGGTACCCAAATTACATTCCCCAAATGTATGTTTTATATACCAAAAATCTTAGTTTTTGAGTTATTAAATTTTTAGTGATTTTTAACGTCAATGTAACGATGTGACGTAACGATGAAAAGAAACAACCAGATTATCGAATTGAGAACCCCGCCAATCCCCTTTATCTTTACCACCAGTCCCCTCTAACATAGATGCAGCACAACAAGAACACATTTATGAGCTATTTAAGATTTTTTAAACTATGCTATTTAGACCAACTATGTAACTGAAATAACAATAATTATACATTCTATATACTAGCCAGAATAACAATTCTCGAACAAGTCTTTGTTGTAAGTTGCTATACCTCAGCACGTGGCACATTGTTGTCGCGCACCGAGCAAACTTGCTCCTTCCTATTGCATCCAACTTCCATTATAAACACGTCTCGTGCAAACAATTTACGTGCACAAGTGTACCTACTACGTAACATGTATTATGCTAAATATGTACCAACACAGGTAGCTATTGGAATTGGACTTTAATAAAAATCATAACAATACACTAATCATTAAAACAACGTATTAATTGCTTTAAGCGCAATATTTTATTTGATTTTTATTTCCATTACAAGAGTTTCAGAAACAAAATGTGGATGTAGGGACAATGGTTATATCGTATTTCGATATATTTATGAAGAAAACTTCAAATAAAAATATTAAATCACAAACTAAAATATATATGGGATATATTTTCACCAATTGACATTACATTTCACAATGTTTTTCTATATTAAGTCAAACGACCATAAAAGAGTTTGTACAGCCGTTATCACGGAGGACAATGAGTGTCAATGAGTCAAGTGTTAATTATGGGTAGGAATTAATTAATGATTATTTATGGGTAGTCGCGAAAACTAAAGTAACTACTAAATACACTAATAAATTATAATCTGCTTTGCTTTAACACCTACCAGTTAACTATATACTATATCTGCGCATATCTATCATATGATATATCTGTTATACAATACATCTGTAAAGTTCAGTTCATTCAGTATGGAAGCAAATGGCATAAGTTGTTTTTAATTTAAAAAGCAAGCTCTGAATCATGTAAATTACGCACCGTAGAACAGTGTATTTCAGTTTCATTTATTAATAAACTGACCTTGTTATTATCTGTGTACAATGTATCAGCACTCAAGAGGCTTAAAAGGCCGACAAAATGTTAATTTAACAATGGTACGGTTGAGGTTTGTTGACCCGTCCGAAGAAGCGCGGCGTATTGGAGTGGCCCCCCTCTTGCCAGACTCTCTAGGGACCGGTCAGATGCCACTCTCAAATATCACGTTGACATTACACCGCCCTAATATCTGTAATATATGTAGGCCTCTTGATATCTTGTTATATCTATTTAATACGAGTATTTTCTATGCCCATGAATTAATATGTCTTTGATTTCAAAATTTAAGTGAAAACTGCAATTTATATGATTCTTAATCATGAATGATAAGTTTTACAGATTTTGTCTGTATATTTGTCTGAAAGATAAACACGAACAGGCAAAGAAATTGTTTAAGGGATTTCAATTAAGGAATTGTAGCTAAAAAAACAGCAATTTTATTTTAAAATGTGACACATCTCATTTCAATATTTCCTTACAGGGTGCAGCAAATATGAATATAAACTTCAAGTCCCCATGAACGAAGTGCCGGGCACAATACTATTACGTAATTTCATTTGATTTGTTCATCCATTTCATATTCACTGGCATAAAATGACATGTGATCAGGTTTTTATGAGATTTGTTGTAACTATTCTTTCAATCCAGGGAATATACGTAACAATGCCGGAAAATGTTAAAGCTGTAGGGATACAGTGCGGTTAACAGTGAAGCCACAACGAAAGCCTTAGGATCGTACGATAAATGTAAATATCTTTGAAAGTTGACAGTCCTAAATAGGCTTTAAGGATATATAAAATTCAAAATAGAAACAAAATCTGAAAAATAAGTTTTCTTGCAGTAAGAGACGTAATAAACAGACAAGTGAGTTTCACACATTAACGCCTAATAAGATGATGAAATGAATAAGCGACTGATTAATATTAAGGTTACTCGAAATATTTAATTGTTTGGTGTTACACATTAACTTACCAAGATATTTTAACTGTTCCTGAAACGACTTATCGGATACATACATACACACATACATACATAACTTCACGCCAGTTCCCTTGCGGGGTAGGCACAAACAACAGAGTGCCATTTAGGCTTATTCTTACACACCTCACTTGCTTCTTTGACATTCATAACTCTTGTCATGCAAGCTCGTCTGTTCTTAAGGCTCCTGACATCACCTTCTGCTAGTACACGATCAATTTGATCATGGAAGGTGTGTCGTGGCCTTCCACGACTTTTGCATCCATCCACTTTTCCATTGTATATCTGTTTAGTCATTCTTTCATCATGCATTCTTTCCACATGCCCGAACCACCGGAGCATTCCTTTCCTTACCTTCACCCCGACACTCTCTTTCAGACCAACTCTCTTTCTTACTTCGGTATTACGATTATTCGGTATTATCGGATACATGTTTAGAATATTTTTATTTTACATACATAGGTACTATATATACATCAAAATGTATGGCAACCGGTTCATTAACTAAGATCATAAAGAAGGAATACTTAAAATATTCATAATTTTTTTAAATAAAGCTAATAAACAAAACATCACCTTTCAAGTTCCCCCTCAAAAAGTCCCCTTTAGCTTTGAAATTAAATATAGTGGTAGCTAAAATATCCTCGTAAGGACCAACATCCTTTATTTAGTTTTAATTCAATGGAACATGGTATTCAAGACCCAAGTTTTAATGGATCACAATGCATATACATGCCAATATCCTTTTTTCTGAATAATTCAATTTGATCTTCTAGCAATTTTAAATATGCCACTAAGTCACTATTTACGCATTTTTAGATTTTGTAAAATATTATTTGATATAGGGTTAATAATAGTCATAAAGGTTCACATACAATTCGTAATTAAATATAGACCCCATACTCTTATATACTGTTACGTGCTGTGAGTACCAGGATTGAAAGGAAACACCGATCTAAAAGAATATGTTTATTTAAGCCAATGCAAGTATAATTCACACTGAACTGTCAGCCCGATACGTTATCCAAGTCCGGGATACAACTACACTCGACGACAGTCACGAATCCATAGATAACACAAACCAGCTCATAGGCTTAGAATATAATAGAATATATTTATTGCGTAATGCATGTACAAAGATGTTACGGTTTTTACGGTATCAATGCATTCGGTCCATAATTGGGCGTGCAAAATTAAAATTACAATATTGATTTATAAACTTATTTTTACAAACAATGAATCAATACAATTAGAATTAAAAATTAATAATAATAATCAAATACATACAATATAATAATAATCTATAAATAATCTAAATAATAAAATGTCTACTATTAAAACATGTCAAATATATTTATGTCAGTTCATTGTATTTCATCGTCCATAAACATGTTTATATTATAATAGCATTTAGTGGTCAGTAGCAATTTTTTTTTTTTCAAATAGTCTACATGGCAGTTCTCTGAGAGATTTCGGAAGCTTATTGTATACGAAAGGCCCCATGCAATACACACTTTTGCGCATTAATGCCGTAATTGAGTTGATGATGCAGACTTTAAATTCATCGCGTCTGTTACGTGGAAAGACCTTCGAACGCTGACTAAATAGCTGTGGATTAGTTTTGACAAACATTGATATTTCAAATATATATAGACAGGGTACAGTCAAAATTTTATATGTTTTAAAAAAAGGTTCGCAACTATCTGTCTGTTTGAGTTTGAACATAGCTCTTAAGCCACGCTTTTGATGTTTAAACACTGTACCAGCTTCAGTGGAATTTCCCCAGAATATTATGCCATACCTAATATTAGACGATATGAGACCTTGATATGCAGCAAGGAGAGCGTCAACATTTACAATTGATGAAATTTTGTAGAGTAATTATATCATATTATTAAGTTTTTTTACATAGAACACATATGTGATCTTTCCAGTTAAGTTTTTTGTCAATAACAAGTCCAAGAAATTTTATACTATCAACTTCTTCAATTTTATTATTATTATGTTTGATGTCAAGTTTATTAGATAAATTAGCAGTAGAGTCACGTTATCTATAATGTATTAATTTAGTTTTATTAAGATTAATTCGTAAATTGTTATTGTCCAACCAAGAGATTATTGAGTTTAACGTATCATTAATGTTAATTTCGTATGTGTCAGCTTTTTCATATGCTTACAGCACTATCGTCTGCAAACAGAGACATAGGCTGTAGTAGCACATGGTAGGTCATTTATGTATATTATAAGAGCAGTGGTCCTAATACACTGCCTTGTGCAACACCGTATTTTACTATGCGCTCATTAGACATGAAGTTTTGTAATCATTGTGTATTGTTTTCTTTTTTCCAAATACGACTGAATTAAACTTAAACTATTCCCTCTAACACCGTAAGATTCAAGCTTTGTTAAAAGTATTTTGTGACAGACATAATCGAAAGCTTGGGTCATATCACAAAATATAGAGCATACGGGGATTGTTTTATCTACTTTAGTAATTACATTATATAAAAAGTCATATATGGCCATGTTGATAGTTTTCTGATCACGAAATCCTTTCTGTTATCTACGTAATAAATTCTTTGCTTCTAAATAATCAGAGAGTTGCCTATAGATATATTTTTCAAATACTTTTGAGATTACAGGAATAAGAGATATGGGTCTGTAGTTTACTATGATTTCTTTATTAAGCTTTTTGTGGACTGGTTTGACTATTGAACTCTTTAGAGCTTCAGGAAATATACCTGTGCTTATACTCAGATTAATTATATGGCAAAAAGGTTCACATATTATATGTGCAACTGACTTTAGGATTTTAGTGCATATACCATCATAACCAACACTGTTCGTATTCGCTTCTTTATCCTTATCCGGTGTACGTACTTAACTCTCACACATGACTCCTACAATGCTTCTACGACGACGAGTCTTCTTCCTGTGCATGCGCGACTCCATCTTCGTGCATGGCCACTCCAGCGCTCCCTCGCCGATGCGACACTCGGAGGATGCCCGATGCTCGCCAATGAGTATTCTTGCCGCATCGCCTTCTGCGCCGCTCCCGACGACCCCATGCGTAGCCTCGGCGCACCCGTGGTGCTCTGCTCCAAGACTCGTTCCATGGTCCAGCCGTCCTTCCTTCCGCATGACTCTACCCCACACGCGTGTCACCGCCGACGCTTCCTAATACGACGCGACGGTCGCAGACTGCCCACAACGCCTATCTGCAACACCACGCCCTAATCCACACAGGGCACCTTCACCGACCCTGCCGCAGCTTCAGCGCACTCACCGGTACTCGCCTCCGAAACTCGTACCAGGGTCCTCTGCATCTGCTCGTCGAACTGCCGACGACCCGCTGCTGCCTCAGCGCCTAGACCGGTACTTGCCTCCGAGGCTCCCCTTGCACCCAGCTAGGTCGTCCTCTTCGTCTTCCTCTCGAGACTCCTTGGTTACGGTTCGCTAGCCCGTGCGAGTCTGCCGCCGTTTTTTTTTTTGGAGCTGGACCCAGCTGAATAGCCGCAGATGGCTGTTTCAGCGATACAGGACTTTGGGGGCTTCCCGACTCCGTGGGGATGGAGGCGTTCGACCTCGGCTCGACCGCTGCGGGGGATTGACTCCATATTGAGATTTAGCCGTAAAAGGCTGAATGAGCTAAGTCAACACGCTGAAGTGATAATTTGGGGACTAACTATCAACTCCGCCGGCGGAGCCGATCCTAGTCTATCATTACTACCGCTTCGCAACGTGTTATAGCTGGAGAAGAAGAAGCGGCGGAAGAAACTCTCCAGCAACACGCTTAAGCTAATCTTGTATGGCTACTTGTGTCTGTAGTGAGTGAGTGTGATTGGTGGGTCTTACGTTTGTGTAAGAGGATCCGAGCCGGGGGCTCTCCGGCGTCTGTTTTGTCTACGTCTGTTATGCCAGGCTGATGTTCTGAGCCTCGGGGGGTTCATGATCGCGAGGAGACGGGTGATTTCATCGTGCTCGTCAAAGAGTACATTACGAGGTCGACGACTTCTCGTGGGAGCATTCGATGTGGGTTTGTAGTTGACCGTTTCCGTCACTAGAGGGTTCGGGTGATGGGGGGCACGGTCAAAGAATCTGCGTGATAGGGTGGTTATATAGTCTTTGATGGAGGGAAGCTCCAGATCGCGATGCAGGTCGGCGAGCCGCATATAGCGCGGGGCGTCGACTGCAGCATGCAGAAAGTGGTTCTGGATTCTTTGCAGTTTCCAGATGTTTACATCACTGGCGTGGCCAAAGACCACACTTGCATAGGTCATGATGGGGCGGATGCAAGTTTTGTATAGAGTCACCTTATTTCTAAGGCTCATCTTATTCTTCTTGCATATCAACGGATAGAGTCGACTTAGGATCCAGTATGCTCTGTTCCCGACGTCTCTGGTGTGCTTGTGGAAGTACAAGCCTCTGTCAAGGGTTACACCAAGATATTTGACTTCGTTAACCCATGGGATAACTCGGTCGAATAGCTTGATGGGCATAAGTTGGTTGGTGGGGCAAGTATTGGGTAAGAGAGTGCCACGAGTGAACATGATGGTTGCACTCTTCTCGGGAAGCGCAGATTGTCGCGCTTATATATCCGACCGACACTAAGTCTATCCTTGTCGAACAAATTTTCCCGTCCATGTTATTTACTACGAGTTTATTCCAGTTTATTCTCGAGTACATCCATCTCGTTTTAAAAATTGTCTGAACCTATATTTCTATCCTGCTCTTTCGTGTCCTTGTATTGCAACATTGTATTGTGTTATTGTTAAGGCGAAAACTACACGCTATTTTCTTAAGGGGAATAGACTCCGCTGCGCGTATCCGTCACAATACGTTAAATATAAAAATTACACAACCAAAGTTTAGGTCTGAATGACTATGAGAAGTTGTTCTTAAAAACGGCAATTGGATCTATGCTTCTGAATAATAAATAAATCTTGGGTGTTACAAGGATATACTACTTTGTAAGAAAAATAAAAATCGTTTAAAAAAGTGAACGCATCAATATTTGTTAGTGAATGAATGGAAGGGGAAGTCGCTTATTCTCATCAATCGACGCGCGAGGCGGTGAGCTCGCTAGTTAAGGAATGTATTTTCCCCTGTTTTCGCAATTTCCTCATTGATTGGCAACATTAAACTTGAGGGGCTGAATGACACGATTTTACTTCGTTATGGGCTTAATGGCAGGCGCCTAAATAAAGATGAAACTTTTCATTTGTGGGAGAATTTTAATAGTCACTAAGAATTTGAATTAAAAAGACAAAGTCTACATCCATACTAATAAATACATGAAAGAAAGAAAAAAACTTTATTTGAAGAAATTACGGCGTAATTACATTCCTTACACATTTTTATACACAAAGCATATTTTGAGAATTTGTACGCCGCATTTTCAGCAAACAAGGTTTGCACTCAGCGTATTGCTATGTCGGAATAATATCCGACACAACGCTGATTTTCAGTGCAAACCTTCCTTTTGGCGTAAGACCAAAACGACCCAGTTTTGTTAATTAAATAATAAATAAGAATAATAATTAATAAAACTAATTCTACTTATGTAATATTCAAATAGTAAAACAAATAAACGAATTTTAATAAAAACCGACAATAAATACGTTACTTCAAAATTAAAATAAATACTCCTGTAACAACATGTATCGAATCATTTATTCGAATACAATTCGCTAGAGTGCTTGCCGAGTATTATTACCACACTCCGTGTGCCACGTCACTGACATGAGGCAACAAATGACATTTTACTTGAGTTTTTGGCGGGAACTGAAAGAAGATGTTGTGCAGTGCAGTTTTATTTTCTAAAAATGTGTAAAATTACTCTAAAATGAACAATAGTTGTAGGCTATTGATACTTTTTGAGTAGTAATTATGTGTTTTGTGATAAATGTGAACTGTATAGTCAATGGCCTTTTGAGTTTTCACAAGAAGTCCGTTGAGTGGCACCAGCTGATAACCTATAGTTCAGCTGTGCTACACATTGGCTTAAGAAAATGAAGAAACTATAATCAGGGAGTTCCATTTGTAGCTCACAACGCCCAAAATGCTCAGTTAGCCGTTCCACAAGGCGACCGCGGTCGTTGTGGTCGTGGCGAAAACATCACTAATGACATCATCATTTTCGATCACACAACGCTCACAATGACCCATGTCAATAGGCGGGTCGAATAGCCGTTCCACTTGGGTTTACGATTGTAACGCGGCAAGCAAGTGGAACGGGATAAATCGCGGTCGTGGACGTGGTCGTTGTGAGTCCCTAATGGAACGTAGCCATTGTAAACTAAGATCTGGCTTAAAGGCCTAGCTGCCAAGCCATAAACCTAAATAAATAAAATGACATTTTACTTCATAACCTATATAATATTGAATGTGAAATATACATATAGGATCCGAACCATGTTATTAGAATTAATAAATAAAAATTAAGCATTTTTTAACGTTGTCCCTACCCTTGTGACCAATCAAAAGATGGAAAATTCAAAATAAAATTGAATGTCTTAAAGCTAAGAAAAAACACTTTCTACGATGAATTGAACAAAATTCATTGGATACTTTCCATAAATACTTTTTAGAGTTCAGTAGACAAACGACAAAATTCCGTCCAGACGGAACCCGTTACTATATGAAGACTTGTCTCCTGGCAATTTTTAAAAGCAATAAAAGAAACGTAATATCACCAACCTACGCGTTCCACCAAAAACTGACACGTCTATATATATGTCATTCGATAATTGATTTTTATGAAACTATTAGCACATATGAGATCTATTTCGTATTCCTTGCAGAAGTTAAAAAGGAATTTAGGATGGTGGCATGAATAATTCAGTAGATGACGCACTTTGGATTCTACTTGAGTACTAAATCCACTTTGATAGCCGTGGTGGTTCTCTTTTAGGAGCGACCCGCGTCAAATTCCAAAAAGACTTGCAAGTTTTGTGACTGTAGGAATAACTCGTACATCACAGTTCGTAATAAACTTACGTATTATACGGATAGGTGAGGTGATTGATGAAAGCTACTCGAATTAGGTAAAAACTGTTTATATACTCAAAAACTGTCCCTAAAAATAAAATTGAAGTCTGTCTGAGATTTCAATTTAAATACTTAAATTATAGTGAAAATTGCTATTTGTACATCATGCCTCGTTTAACGTTTAGACTATAATAATATTATGTCGGCTATTAAGGCAGCAAGTAGGAGAGTGGCAAGGGAAACGGGCAGTGCGCAATGCAAACGCAATTTATTTGTTGAACGTTTCATACTCGCACTGCCCAATTCTATCGCTATTTTTCTGTTTGTTAACCTGAAAGTGCGCATAAATAAAGGGTTACATAATTATAAATGACAGCTTTCAGATTTTTTTAACATTCAATAAAAAAAAATCTTTTTATGTAGGAATTTAGACACGCAAATAATGTTCAAAGGAACTTATCTAAAACTAGCTTTGCCCGCGACTTCGACCGCGTGTAATTTTTTCGCGGAACCCTAATTAAAAATTAAAAGTAGCCTAAGTTACTCCTTATAACATCAGCTATCTGCCAGTGAAAGTCCCGTCAAAATTGGTACAGCCGTTTCAGAGATATACCAGAATATCCAGAGAGATAGACACAAATTCTAAAAATTGCATTTTCGGAATCTCCTGGTCCGAATTATAACCCCTTGATTTTTTTCATATTTTTATTTTGATATTACAAACAGACACTTCAATTTTATTTATCTGTATTGATTATAGTTAATTATCAATCTATGTATGTATAATATTATAACATTCTAAACATGCCGTGTCAGTACATTAAAGCTGTTAAAAAAACTGGAATAGACTATATAAACGATGGAGAACACGAAGCAATTTGTTTTAGAATTCTTGACTGTTTGTCGGGTTGTCTGTTTGTTCGGGATTCACGTAAAAACTTCTTAAAAAATTAACTTCACGTAAAAAAATAGATTGCTTAAATATTAATTTCTGATTTCTATACAATTTCATTAAAATGATAGTTTGTCCTTTTTTAATTAATATGATATTTATATTCCCGGAATCCCGCGGGAAATTCCCGGGAGTGTTTTAGAGTGGTAAAGGGTAGTATTTGACACTAAAATAATATAATTCGAGACTTTTTATGTTTCTCGGGATTTCCTAACTTAGCTTGTTATGACAGTTTCTATGTTTATTACACATCTTTAGTAGATTTAGATAGGTATACGTTTAGTAACGTTACATATCCCGAGTTTTATGGGATCTTCGGAATTCATGTATTTTCATACTAAAAGATCCGTTACCTTGCTGAGAACACTTTTTGATTCTAAATATTGTCAAAATAACTGTAATCTATGTTACCTGTCAAGCGTGGATCAAGTCGCGGATAAATTCTAGTTACATTATAAAATTTTAAAAATCTTATAACATAAACTAGCATAAACTTATTTACTAGCAAAAAATATAATCCAGAGAATTTTATCTTTAAGACTAGGATATGCCCGCGACTTCGTCCACGCTTGACTTAAAATTCCTTGCGGGATTACCAGGACACAAAGTATCACAGAATTTAAAAAAAGAATGTAAGCTATCGTTTTAATGGAAACTGTGTGGGAATAACTTTATCTCATATTCCAAATAAAAAAAATCTCTTCGTTTAATTGAGTTAGTAACAGTTTGTGGTCTCAAGCAAGTGAATATGATTTTTAACACAAATGAGCGTATTCTCGATCTTGTCCTTTCTAATTTTGATTCCATTACTGTTAATGAAACGACCGAATTAAGTTTATTAGACAGACATCACCCCTCAATTTTAATTAATATTCCTCATTATAATATATCTAAATCTCTAAAACAACGAAATTGTAAAAGATTGAATTTCTCCAAATGCGATTCAAGTAAAGTTAAATATAAATTAAATTTGATTGACTGGTCTCAAATACTTAATCACAATGATGTCAATATACGTTGCGAAAATTTTTACAACACATTATTTGGCATAATCAATAAATATACCCCGGTAACTATTATTAAACATCAGAGATATCCATTGTCTTCTCCTTTATGCAAACTGTTTAACAAATCGCTTGCAAGCGGTGTTTTTCCAAAGCTATGGAAAACCGCATACATTATACCCATTCATAAGAGTGGTGATAAATCGAGATGAACCCATAAGTATCTTATCATGTTTTGCAAAAAATTTTGAATCTTCAGTGTACTTATACCTTTATAATCACTTCAAACCTCTAATTTCTGAAAAACAACACGGGTTTCTAAAAAACAAGTCTACCATAAGCAATCTACTCGTCTATAAGGATTTTCTTTGTAAATCTTTTGCTGTAGGAGGTCAGATTGATTCTGTGTATACAGACTTTTCTAAGGCTTTCGATAAGGTCAATCATCGTCTCGTATGTCATAAATTAGTCTTGTACGGTATACATGGCAATTTATATCGTTGGATCTGTTCTTATCTCGATAAGAGAAGTCAGTTGGTTGCTTTGAAAGGCTACCTATCATCACCTATCACTGTATCATCAGGCGTGCCACAGGGCTCTCTTCTTGGGCCTTTGCTTTTTACTATATTTATAAATGACTTATCTGAATACTTCGTATGTAATCATTTGTTATATGCTGATGATTTAAAAATATTTCACAATATTTCGAGTCCAGCTGATTGCTCTCTTTTGCAACTAAACTTACATACATTAGTTAAATGGTGTAATTGTAATCATATGTTTTTGAATACTAACAAATGTTTTGTTATTTCGTTTACAAGTAAACGACATAAAATTAATAGTAATTATTTTTTGAACAACTGTGTTCTAAATAGGTCCTTTGTTGCTAAAGATTTAGGCGTTATCTTTGATGAAAAACTTTCGTTCCGCTCACATTATCAATATATAATTTCTAAAGCTAATCAACTTTTAGGCTTTGTTCTCAGATCAAGTAAAGATTTCAAAAACCCTCACTCGGTATTATACTTATTCTTTTCACTTGTAAGAAGTCTATTGGAATATGCGACACCAGTTTGGTCTCCATACTATCAAGTACACATAGATGACATTGAAAGAGTGCAAAAAAAATGTCTCAAGATATTAACTTACCGTTTAAAACCAGGTCGAAGTAATCTTAATTATGAACAAAGACTAGCACAATTCAATATTGAATCTTTATCTATTCGTCGTCAATATTTTGATTTAGTTTATTTGTACAAAATTATACATTATATAATAAACTCAAACGACTTAATTTCACAAATATCTTTTAATATCAGATATACTGCTCGTAGATCACACTGCACTAATCTTTTTGCACTTCAAGTTCACAAAAATAACATCTCTTACTTTAATCCCATTGTGAGAATGGCAAGATATTATAATGAGTTGGCAAGTAACAACACTGATCTTGACATATTTGAAAACAGCTTCTGTAAATATTGTAAACTATTAAAAAATATTCTTAAATAACGCTTTACAATTAATGATACAATAGATTTAATTATATAGTACCAGTATTAGTAGTAGTATGTGTGTGTGTCTGTGTGTGTGTGTGTGTGTGTGTGTGCGCGTGTGTATGTGTATATATATATATAAACACATAAGCGTTTACACCTGTTTAGTTTTATGAGTTTTCTATATGCACCTATTTAGAATTGCAATCCAGATTGTTATGTTAGTAATGTAATGTTTTAATTTGTTTTGTGCATCAATAAATAAAAAATAAAAAAAAGCTAATTTTTATGCATCCGAAAACTTCAAACCGCTCCCGGGAAAATTCCCACGGAATTCCCGGGAAAAATCACACGTTTCATTACATAAAATTTGCTATCGATCAGTGAAAAAATCACATTGGAATACGAATTTTTTAAATTGGTTATTTTAAATAATTTCCAGAAAAAATTCCACGGGATTCCCAGGATAAAATGTAGCGCAGATTTTAAGTCTAAGAATTCTCTGTCAATCAGCCAAAGCCGCAAGAAAATCGACCCAGTAATTTTTACGTGAATCCCGAACAAACAGACAAACCGACAAACAGATAAACAGGCAAGAAATCTAAAAAAATGCATTGTATTCTCCGCCGTTTATATAGTCTATTCCAGTTGTTTTTTAATAGCTTTAATGTACAGACACGGTGTATTTAGAATTTTATAATATTACTAGCTGACCCGGCAAACTTCGTACCGCCTCAGAATCAATAAATAAAAAACATTGATTTCTGAACGACGGGACGAACATCAAACGTTTGACATTCAGTACCAATTTTTTTTTTTAAGCTTCACTTATAAGTTTAATTTGATTTCTGGACGACTTCCTTTGTAAATCCTATATATGGGACGTTGAAATAACAAAGACATCGAAACCAAAATACACTATGTAGGAGATCACTGCCAACGGGGAGCGTGCCCAAAAGGCTGGCTGCATTGCCGCGCTGTATGGCAATACTTATTTGCTGCGCGAAATATGAGCCAGCCTTCTGATCACGGATAGTATCAAAGAGTTTCTTACATATGTCTTTAAAGAAACTCTTTGCCGATGGACCCCACGGGCCTAACAGGCCGAACGACTTTTAAATTTAATTGATTTCTAAACGACGGGACGAACATCAAATATTTGACAGGTAGGAATAGTTTCTAAGGGAAAGCGAAATTGTTGTTTTTACTATATTCCAAGCATTTTTTTCATATTTAGGTACTCGCCTTTTAAAGCTTCCCTGGACTTCCACAAATAATTAAAACCAAAATTAGCCAAATCAGTCCTGCCGTTCTCGAGTTTTAGCGTGACTAACAAACAGAAATTGATTTTTATATATATAGATAGATTATACCCATCTCAGACAAAATTCCTGTAAAGATCTATAGGATTTTTAGCTTTACTTGTACCTTTTACATCAATAAATTGCACAACGTAGAAGATACGAGTATAAATTCTAAGTCAACAAACTAAATGCCGATTATTAATACTTATAATTTATGAATATAAAATTATTATTTAAAGATAATACGAGTAGGTATCCGCATAAATTTGAAAATAACTTTTTATATCTCTATAGATACTTTTTATATGCCCGTTGTTAATTACTATAGGAGTCAATAATTGTCGTGAAATAAGATTTTTAATAATGGAATTAGCCTTAAAATATTTATTATCCTATGGGAGCTGCGTATATCCAGTCATCGAAGCGGACCACGGAACTGGCTATCGCAACGCGGGAGCGCCCTTCTTAACAGTTGATCTATCTCGCTCGCACATCATCCGTCCCGCTCACACATTGTGCTTATATATTGTACTCGCTGTACGACTTGTCAATATTTGTACATAAGGTTACTGTTTCCAACATAAATAAGTTCACTTCAGTTCATATCAGTACTCGACAGTTAATACTACTCACTGCCATCTGAAGTATCATTTAACCTCTATCTACCTTTGGTTGCTATGCTACAATCCCAAGGTTATTTTCAATATTAAACATAGAAGCTTCTGTAGGATAAAATGTACGGGAGCGAACTAATAATAAGTACATACATACATAGTTTCACGCCAGTTCCCTTGCAGGGTAGGCACGAACAACAGAGCGCCATTCAGGCTTATTCTTACACACCTCACTCGCTTCTAATAATAAGTACTAGTTATAATCTATACTTATATTATAATAAATCTGTAAATGGTTCGAGTTTTTCCAATGGGTTTAAAAATGTGAAAAATATCAGGGAGGCTAAATCGGACCAGTAGATTCCGAAAATACAATTTTAAAAATTTTGTCTGCCTGTCTGTCAGCGCATCAAGTGAAAACTACTTAACGGATTTAAATGAAACTCGACATAGAGATATCTTATATGCCGGGGCGTAACTTAGGATACTTTTTATCCCGATAAATGACGTCGTTACTGTGGGATAGACAAAAATAGCGAAAAAGATAGCGCTGCGATCGCATCCTTTTTGGAAACTACTAAACGTATATGATTGAAACTCGACATATGCTGGCTTATATCCCGAATTAATACTTAGGATATATTTTATCCCGACAACAGACGTTGTTCTTTTAAAACAGACTGATAGCAAAATAGATGGCGCTGCAATTGCGCTGTAATTCAATATCAAATACGTTGTCAGTTTGCCCACATGTAATTCATTACGTACTAGCGCGACTTTGCTTTATGTTTTGCTGTGCAGTTGTCTACACTATATTAAATTAGTTTCTTTAGTAGTCTTCAGTTTCTTTGTTATTGTAATGAATTGAACAAGAAACTAAAGTATTGGTTTATGTATATACAACACCTAATAAATGTTTTATGTGCGTAACATAGAGTTACCATGCAGGGTTTTTCAGCGCGGCGTAGCCACGGAGGAAACTCTAGTTGTAAAAAAACCTTGTATTTGTTCTGTTTTAAATATTTCTACGAAGTTGATAAATTGTGCATAATGATACTGTTTCCTGTAAATCTTTTAATTATATAAAAACCTACAAGCTTTGTTGTCACTTATTTTGCTTCACCAAAAATGTTATAAATTTTAAGCATCGTCCTTTCCAAAGCATTCAATCGTCCGACATTCGAATTATGGCATTCGCAAAACTGTTCCAAACAGTAAGTCTATCAAAAGAAACTATGTCATCTAAACGAGTTATGTTAGTTTATATTTTGTTAGTTTTCCAATACATGTACGCCTTTGTGCAAGAGTAAAGGCCCGGTATGCGGGATTTTGGGGCAGCCGTACACAAAAGGTAATTAATCTGTCAACAAGCAATCAGACGGATTCTAGCTGACATCGATGTAGCTTACGGGCTATACATTCGCTAAACGACCGCTTTGAGATCTCAACCATTTCGACTCTTGATCCCTAACGTCATTGTTTGTTTGTTGGTTTTTGATTCTCTAGGCTTTTACTGACTTTTCTACTTTGTTTTAGATAACACTAGTTGGATAAGCCGAGTCACAGACAGTGCCGTAGAGGTGACAAACATGGACAGTTTTTCGTTATTTGGCTATGGAACCAAAAAGAGCATTAAATAGAACATAACCCCGAAAATCTCCAAAACTATTATTGAACGGATATTGTTCAAAACAATTTCCTTTGAAAACGTTTCTAAGCTCTACCACCTTGATTTTTTTAGTTTTATCTACTTCCTGACTTAACAGGTAGAGGACGTTATATTTTGACCATGGAAAATAGTATTCTAGACTTTGGGAGCTAATATCTCGCTATTTACAAATTGACTTCATCAAAAAACTTACTAAGAAACATCATTACGTTCCTTCATTTAAATGGATTAGGTACTGTCGAATTTCGATCAGCGTTCGATCACTAGCTTATAACAATTACGTCTTAGTACTATTTAAAAACAAAGGCTTTCCACGAATCTTTGCTTACATGAACGTGTTTTTGTATAATTTTCCAAGATAAAAATGTTTATGAGTTTTTTTTTCATGTTCATGTACGATCGCGAATATATAGATAGTTAAATATAGGTTTCATACCCAACGCCTTGAACAGAGAATAAGTAAATATAGAAACTTTTAAACAAACTTTTATACATGTTTGTGTAGAATCAGTACCTAACGTTTAACAACATTTTCTCATTTGTATGGACATAAATATTTTTACGAGTATAAGTACTATAACTAACTCTTAACTACTTAGAAACATCGAGCATTCGGTTCATATCCAAGTTTCCATTACAACAAAGTTGACGCTTTAGTAGAGATTAAACATGGCATACATCGATTAAAATGCTACTAAACGTGCTGCGAATGTTCACCGTACGATGACGCACATATTCCTAAATATGAAAATTGAACATTCATATACCTAAACATATTACTTATTTTCTTTTTAATCACAAAAAAACAAAATTGGTCGTGTGCCTTTAAGACTATGCACAATGAAGGATTCTACATAGGTCACCACCATTTTTTGTCATTTAGTTTCAGTATACAGAAGTAAAAAGGTTTTAATAAAAAATATTCCTTATTTGAAAACCTTCTCAAAGGTTTATAATTCCCCGAAAGTATTTTTATTTTCTACTACCTGCCATGTTCTTGTCATAAGTAAGATAAAAAAGTATTTTCACATGACAGAAACCTAGCAAGAACCGTCCTACATGACTTGGGTAGTTATTCGCTATAATTCCATTCACGAAACAAGTCATTGTTAGTTATTTTATCATTATTACTTTTACTAAATAATAATTATTATTACTATACTAGAGTTTACCCCGCGGCTCCGCCGCGCGTCAAACTCTAGTGCGTACCTCCTGTTTTAAGAGCAGGTGTTAATACAGGTATATTGTATTGTATTTTTATGTTGGTGCTATTTGCCCTCGGAAGATTTACTTCATTTTATATCGCAAACTATCCCATCTACCGGGATGAATAGTATCTATGTCAATTTTCGGTATTCAGACAGACAGATCGAGTGAAAGTCGCATTTTTTTAAAGATTATGAATTTTTATATCTATAAACTTGATAAATGATTGGTCCCCCATACAAACTTTAATACCCTATTTCAACCCGTTCTAGTTTTATTTATATAACTAAATATTGTGTAAACTACAAAAACGACCAAAACTACCAAACGTAGTAAAACTACCACAACTACCAAGTCTACCGAAACTACCAAATCTACAAAACAAAACTACCAAATCTACAAAACAAAACTACCACAACTACCAAAACTACCACAACTACCAAAACTACCACACCTACCAAAACTACCACGACTACCAAAACTACCACGACTACCAAAACTACCACAACTACCAAAACTACCACAACTACCAAAACTACCACACCTACCAAAACTACCACACCTACCAAAACTACCACGACTACCAAAACTACCACAACTACCAAAACTACCACAACTATCAAAACTACCACAACTACCAAAATAACCGAATATACCAAATTGATCAACCAAAACCACCAAATCTATAAACCAAAACTACCACAACTATCAATACTACCACTACTACCAAAACTACCACAACTATCAAAACTACCACAACTACCAAAACTACCACAACTACCAAATCTACCGAAACTACCAAATCTACAAAACAAAACTACCACAACTACCAAATCTACAAAACAAAACTACCACAAATACCAAAACTACCACAACTACCAAAACTACCACAACTGCCAAAACTACCACGACTACCAAAACTACCACAACTACCAAAACTACCACCTCTACCAAAACTACCACAACTACCAAAACTACCACAACTACCAAAACAACCAAAACTACCAGCATAAACTACCGAAAATAGCAAAACTACCACAACTACCAAAACTGCCAAACAAAACTACCACAACTACCGAAACTACCAAATCTACAAACCAAAACTACCAAAACTATCACAACTACCAAAACTACCACAACTACCAAACCTACCGCAACTACCAAAACTACCGCAACTACCAAATCTACAAAACAAAACTACCACAACTACCAATACTACCAAAACTACCACAACTATCGAAACTACCAAATCTACAAACAAAAACTATCAAAACTACCACAACTACCAAAAATACCACCACTACCAAATCTGCCGAAACTACCAAATCTACAAAACAAAACTACCACAACTACCAATACTACCACTACTACCAAAACTACCACAACTACCGAAACTACCACAACTACCAAAACAACCGAAACTACCAAAACTACCAGCATAAACTACCGAAAATATCAAAACTACCAAAACTGCCAAACAAAACTACCAAAACTACCTAAACGACCAAATTGACCAAAATAAACAAAATGACGAAAATGGCAAACCACAAATAAAAAACCTATCCTAGTTTCCGGGATAAACTTTACATAAATCTATCCCAAAATCTATCCCAGTATACGGGATGAAAAGTATCCCTTGGCCACCCTCGGTATTCAAATTATATATGTACCGAGTATCAGTCAAATCGGTCCAATAGTCTTTCCATAAAAGGATAAGAAACAGAGAGACAAATATACTTTTATCCCGGAAACTATCCCATTTTCCGGGATAAAAAGTATCCTATGTTCATTCTCGGCATCGAAAATATATATATACTGAGTTTCAGCCAAATCGGTCCAGTAGTTTTTACGTGAAAACGGAACAGCCAGACAGACAGACAGACAGACAGACAGACAGACAGACAGACAGACAGAGTTACTTTCGCATTTATAATATTAATAGGGATAATGGGCTACACTACTACTACTAAACCTTAAACATGCTTATAATATCAGACTCCCAAAGATAATTTCATTTTTTATTTTACATGTTAGTAAATTAATTTTAGATTTTTACGTCATATCCTCAGGCTAGATGTGTTAAAGTTTGTAAATCCTGTGCCCGGGTCGATACCGACTGGGGTTCGGACCAGGAGGATGGGAGGGAGCTACCGCAAAATTCTTGGTATTTCGTTAAAAGCAGTGCGCTCGCTAAAATATAAGTATTATACTTTAACAATCTAGTAAAGCTAAAGAATTTTATTAGCTTAACGACATCATAGAACACGTTGTGCTTTCGAATAAACTTTTCAATTTGGATGTATTACAATCTCAACCGTTGTTTCCACATGAGTTCAAACTATTCTAATTCAATTAGTTCCGTTTTCTTATTCTATTATAATTCTTTCTTATTTTCTAATCGTACCAGTTCAGTTTCCATTGTTCTTTGAGTAAGATGCTGAATTTTAAATTTAAGCAAACTTGGTTTGTCCATTCAGATAGATAAGTTTTGACATGTAAGCAGGTATATTAAACTCAGCATTAGAAATTAAACAAATAAAATAGAGAAAATAGTTGATTTTAACAAGCCTGTTGGTAAAGAATTTCATTATTAAAATAAAATATGATACTTAGTTACTAATTGATTGTTCGGATTATTTAACATTTGGTGAATTCAGTAACAAAGTATCAAATCTAATCAAAACTTATACATCTGTTTATGTTTAGGTATAAGTAGAGAGTGCATGGATAAATATATGCATTCGCAAATATCATTTAACGTGGGTGCACGTACCAATCACATTAGACACGTGTAGAAGTCAAAGAGGCTTGGGAAAGTTGCAAGCACATAATGCAAATGGAATTAGCTAGGTCAACGTGTCAGGGCCTTGTCTACTGCAAATAATCAAATTCGATATATGCCACCAGGGACGGTTAATGTATTGCAGATACTATGTATACCTACCTATATAATTATCTCCAGATCTTTCACATAAAAAATAAACTTGCCTGTTTTCTTCTTGGTTGGTTGGTCTTTTACCAATCACTTGTCGTCGGCAAAGTATTTGCTATTCTTCTTATATGTCAATTGTCCCACAGTCCCCACTAGAAGTGTTCTTAACATCCTTAATAAAGTCCATACAGATATTTTTCGGCCTACCTTTAGTATTAAATATATCCATGCATAACCATACCATGTTTTAGATTTACGTAGCAAATAATAATTAAAATAAATCAAACTTTATAATTATATTAGTGTTCAGTTTTCTTAATAGCCCAAAACTGAGCATACAGTCTGTAGTTTCGAAATTAATGATACACTTACAAACGATTTTCGAGGTATTACCTCATATCTATACTTATATAACATACATCACTAGCTGACCCAGCAAACATTATTCTGCTATAAAAAAAAACATTTCAGAGGAGTACGACCATAAACACCGTGACATGAGATTTTTATATATTAGATATTACATACCTATATGGCGTACTGCTGACACCTGTAGGCCGGTGCACCGTGCACCTAATGGTAATATTTCGAGGAACTATTGAATTTTTTGGTTAAGTCATTGTAAATGCTACAGTTATAAAAGTTAATACGAGGATATTGGCCCACACGAAATAACTAAATTAAAAATATTATTAACTCTAACTTTTATGTATATTTTTAGAGTTGTAAACTTTGGCTGTAGAATTAAAATACGAAAAGCAATAATATTTTTGTTACTAAAATTGTTTAAGACGACGTAATAATAAAAGGTTCAGCAGTAACTTATCTGCGGGTCGCCATCGATTTTAGCGGACGCTGACATCTCAACTGTAATAAAATCGAGAACTATGAAAGTGCGTAATAAATACTTATACAATAGTATAATCTGACCTCGGCAAGTCATATCATAGGTATAGGTGTATAACGAAATAATATCGAGGTGTTTTATTTTAAAATAAAGAACCTGTGGTTTATGTAGGTCTATAAATACCTTCCTTTTTTATGACAGAAAATATCACCCAATATTGACTTTTATAACTTTACTTAGTATTTACTTTTAAAAAATACTCTAGGTGAGACTTGTCAAGCAGTTCTCAATGCCTTAAAGTAGGTTGCTAACTTAACTTACTTAAAATTAGATTTCTTTTGATTGCAATTAGTATTACTTTAATTGCCATAAAATAATCCGGGAAACAACCTCTCTACCACGTCTCTATCCAACAAAGTGGGTCGAAATCCTAATAGGAGATCCACTGCTAAGTTATTTGTTGTTGAAGGTAAGAAAAACATTGTTGATAAGCATATCGAGACTACAATCTCAAAACCGCCAACACGCCAAGAAAAAGCGTCGCGGGGGAATCATTTAAATTTTGTTTCTTCGGACATAAGGATGCTAAAAAAATCTCTTCAATCTCATCGTCATCCTGCATTAAATCTCGGTTGCATTCGAACCGCCCGTTTCCCAGAACGGACTTCTCTTTCTCATATTTTTACTCCACATTACGCATTCTTTCGCATCCCTTAATCTAAGACCGTATGTCATACTTTACGACATCAAGTCAGAATTTCTTATGCCGTCTCCTTCTACCGGAACCTGGCGTGAATTGATTTATCTGCTCCTCACATAGTTAACCAATTTCCTTCCCTTCAACGTATCTACATTATTTATCAAAGGTGCTAATAATATTAGCTTGCATTAAATTTGATAGGCCTCTACTCCATTGGATGAGAGGCATAAAACAGTGATGAATTATTGCTCGCCTGCTTCTGAATATAATCTTGTTCATTATAAACTTTTTTCAATTACAATTTTAATTTTATTTCTAGTAATGAAATTATACCATTCCTCTTCTTCATTTTTCAGCACAAATTTACAAAACTGTTTTACCAACTATGTAATGTCACCTTTCGCTTTCTTCTTAGACGGTAATTGATTTTATAGAAACTTCCGTAGGAATTTTTACATGCCAGAAGATGAACATTGTATCTATATTATTTAATATCAAAATACAATATGTCTCTCAGGACATATGTCAGAAATTTAGATCATCCGCGAGGAAAAACTTATATTATGCCCAGTCAATAGATACGTACCTGTCATTTATGATATTTTGACCTCTCGCTTCATTGCAGGAATCAAATCTGTGTGACACTAAGAAATATATTTAAATATTCCCCTTCGAAACGTCAGCCTTAGGGAAAATTTCGTTAACTACGATTGTTGGTCAAACTGGTAAACCAATTTTTGGTTAGTTGATTATACATGACAAAATTACTAAAGGTTTCCTCATTTAGCTATAGAACCCTAAAAGCTTCAAACCATTAATTAAAAAATCAAACTCTCAAAATTCACCTTTTAATTTCTTCAAATTATGTTCTCACTTCAAACCAATAACTTAGCTTTAGTTATTGTTCTAAAAGTCTCACAATAATCATCTTTCATTATGACTAAGATTTACCAATAGTCTTTATTGAATCTACAACAACGTCCTTACCTTCATTCATATTTTACTAAACATTTGTTCACTTTAATATTATAGAAAGCAACAATGTTTTTCATTACTTATTTACCTTGAATAAATCATGTTGTCATGCGACAAATCATATTCAATGACAAATACAATCCCTTTCCTATTTTGTTCGATCTCTTTCCTCGTGATAACATTTGTACGATATAAGTATGACTGACTTTATCTGTTATCCCCTTTATCTTCTGAGTGTTTACTTTTGCATATAAAGACTTACCTTGAGTCTCGCTAGAACTTGGAGGGATCGTTTTGCTGTGTTGTTTTATTTTCAAGTAAATTGGCAAAATGCGTAAAAGATAGTCTGCGACTCGGGGTACCAGCCCGATACGCACTAATGACCCGTTCCTATATTTTACTAACCGTTCATTCGCCTACTATCGGTTAAAATTTAACATAAACCCCAAACAAGTAACTTCGAAAGTCAAACGATCAATAGGCAAGTGAATGAGTAGAACAGATATAGGAACCCGCCATTAAAGCACACCAATGTTACTACAATCGCCCGAACCAGGGTCGCTAAATATTAGCTAAGCTGATGCCGCTTACCTGGTAGATGACGACCCACCTGCATTAGTTTACATCTGCTAGGCGTCTTTATTTGCAAGGGGATGCGCGCCCCCAGTATATATTTTGTAACGTTCAATTGGGAACGTCACCCGCAACCGTGCATCTACGGTGGCCGGAGTTCGTTAAATAGCTATTCTGGTGCCATCTATAGCGGAAAGCTGGGAGAACCGCCCCCTATTCCGTCTCGCGACGTTCTAAGTATTGTCTTAATTTTTTATTTTACTCCACGTAATCCTTATTTCATAGCTAACAATAGTTACAGATAGCAAGGAAGGACAAACAGAAGTGTAAGCTAACGTAAAATAAAATTAAATCCTACAACCAGTTACACCACGGTAATAAGACCTAAAAATGATTTGATGTACAGAATCCCACTTGAAGCAGCTCTTAGCTTAAGCTCGGTTTATGATGCGTGAATTGGCAATACATGTAACGTGGCATTAGCAATAAATAAAGCGACCAATAAAACAACAATGAATGTCTCGAGGCAGGATAAGGCACTTGGAACTTGGAGTAGAACCATAAAAGAATGTTTGAATCTTGGTTATATTTAGTACAAGTTTTATATCAAATTAATTTTAGCATATACATTTGAATTCATAATATACGAGTGTAAGTGTGAAAGTGACTTTATGTGTTTGTTCCTTCTCGGGCTGCAGAATGCATCTTCAATAACGGATTGGACGTAGGATATTGTTTAACTACGATAATAGTGTAGTTTTTGTGTGATACAAATCGGAAGTTTGTGTAAGCGAAATGAATTATTCACACCCTATCTTAAGGTCAGGTTTTGGAGGTCAACTCTCATGGCTATCAGTCGCATCTGCATTTTCTGAAGGAGACAATCATGGACATCTGGTTATTTTAATTGATGTAGATTAGTCTAACACCTTATTAAACACTGTCCCATTTGCTTTTGTCAACAATAGGACATTCACTTCGAGAGAAAAAGTTATGAAGATTAGAATAACTAACTGAACTGAACTGGTGAATCAGGAACCTGGCCACTGATGCCAGAACACAACTCAAAATTGTTATGGCAGCATACTCTAGACCAGGGGTGGTAGCTATCCAGTCGGGCAAATGCCCTACCACCTGGTTGTAGGTTGTTCTGTCACTTCTTACGACAGGCCGCCCGGCCGCAGTAATTAGTATTCTTTTCCGTTCCTACACGAATAAATATTTATAGACTAGTTCATATATATTTTTTTTTTATTTATTGCAGGAGTTCAGCAATCAGGCAGACGGCCCACTTGATGGAAAGCGGTTACCATCGCCTATGGACATTTGCAACACCAAAGGTGCTACAAATGCACTGCTGCTCTCTTAAAGGAGACTGAAACCTGGTCACTAATGCCGGAACACAACACAAGGTTGTTATGGCGGCATACTCTAGACCAGGGGTGGTCGCCATCCAGTCGAGCAAAAATACCCTACCACCTGGCTGTGGGTTGTTTAGTCGCCTCTTACGACAGGCCGCCCGGCCGCAGGAAATTGTATTCTTTCTCCGTTCCTGCACGGATGAAATTTGTGTGTAATCTAATTTTTTGACAGATTTGACATTGCAGCAGAATGTGGTTGCAAATTGAATATATTAAACAGTCTACTTTAGACCATTTTTGTACACGAGATAGAATAAAAACGCGCCTTCAAAACCAACTTGACGGCTGTGATGAATATAGACACCGTAATGTAGATGACAATTTGAGACGTTGTGTATCAAGGTTAATATCAAATTATTTTAAAATAGGGGAACATTATACATGCCACACATATAAAATGAGTATATAGGTCATTCCAGAAGTTTTCCTTAGGCATGGTATTTTTACGTGCCTATGGTAAGTGAATAAAATACTACGTTATCTATCTATAATATTATAAAATTTAACATTATATATATATATATATATATATATATATATATATATATATATATATATATATATATATATATATATATATATATATATATATATATACATATTATTGTATTTTTTTATTGCAGGAGATCAGCAGACAGGCAGACGGCCCACTTGATGGAAAGCGGTTACCATCGCCTATGGACATTTGCAACACCAAGTTGCTACAAATGCGCTGGGAACACAACTCAAGGTTGTGTTATGTATATATATGTGTGTATATATATACACATATTCAACATAACATAGCATAACATACCGTGTCTGTACATTGAAGCTATTTTAAAAAACAATAGGAATAAACTATATAAACGATGGAGAACACGATGACATTTTTTTAGTTTTCTTGTCTGTTTGTTCGGGATTCATGTAAAAACTACTGGATCGATTTCGATGAGGTTTTCGGTAATTGACACGAAATCTTAGACTTAATATCGTTGCTACTTTTTATCCTGGGAATCCCGCGGGAATTTTCTCGGGAGCGATTTGTAGTTGTTCGGGTGTAAAACATTAGCTTTTTAGGGCACAAAATTCATTAAAGCGATAGCTTATATTCTTTTTTAAATGCTGTGGTACTTTGGGTCATGGGAATCCCGCAGGAATTTTAAATCAAGCGTGGACGATATCGCGGGCATATCCTAGTACATATATATTTTAAGAATAGCAATGATTAAGTTATGCGCGGAGTTAAGTCTGGAGGGGTTAGACTCTATTACAATATTTAATATTTTCGCCTCTCCTGCTTCTTAAGAAGCTAGAACAATGTACAAGTTTGTGATGAGCTCCTTGTCTGCGGGGAACTCATCACAAATATCTTCACAGACACATTAAGCTTCATGTAAATTTCATATTAGTTTAACGTATACTATAATAAATTAAGAAAGGGTACGATGGGGTTAACATAACCGAAAAGGTTTAAAGCCAGCCCCTTTAAAAATAAAAATAAAATTAGCAAACCTCGAAATAATCAAACCAAAGCTAAAAATGAATATAAGTAACAAGTTTAATATACTAGTTTAACTGGCTATTTTCGGCACTTCGTTCGCGTGAGACTTCCGAACTCTGCAAAATGCAATATCTACTAGTACATATATAAATTAAATTCTGATGTATAAGCTATAATACTATTAAGTTTCGTCAAAATCCGTTTAGTAATTAATGTGTGAAAGAGTAAGAAACATTCATTCACCCTCTCAATCTTTCTCGTTTATAATATTAGAATAGAAAAATAGGAAATATCATATAATATTATTTAATAAAAATCCCTTTGACGACTATCCACCGCGGGGGATACGCGGTAGGAAGTATGGAATTCGCCATGTTGGAGTGGCACTAGCACCGCAAGCAACAAATGCTACCGTCATGCCGCGGTCAGGGATACCCACTAAAACCCCTCGTTGTTCCGTGCCTTGCCCTTATGCTAGGGCCACGGACTTTTTGCCGTGCCGCCCCGTAAGCCCTGGCAAGGGCCGGCCCTATGGCCTCTTTTACTTCCGGGGAAAAGCAAGCCCCCGGTGACGTCATACTGTTTGTGGGGCGGTTTGTAAAGCGCCCCACGGGAAGAGAGATGAGCATGCGCGGAACACCAGTGCGCCCCTGTCTCTATGGCATTAAAGGCGGGTAGGAACCCTTCCCCAAGAACCCACCCGCATTGCCAGCTTATGCCAGCCGGAGGTCTAAGGACGCCCTCCGACACCAAAGCATTCTCCTTTGGCTAGAGCGGAGCAAGCTGGTACGCTCACGCTCCCGAAATTTTATTCCTCCCTGGCGAGGATGACAAGCTCGCAGTAGGAGGAGGCGGCATCCCACCCGAAAGAGAGATTACTAGAATCCCAGGCTAACTAACCCCTTGGGTTAAATTATGTCCACTTCTATAGCTGCAAGTAAAAAACTGGCCTGGGAAGTGAGCAGCGCGACTATTAAACTCTCAAGTGAGTTGAGTTTGTGAGTGAAAGGCCGGTCAGGCTTCACAGACTGTGACGAAACCCGGGTTAACTCGCAACAAGGTGATGCTGTGTGTATAGTGGGATTGGAAGGGCATTATTCATTATGAGCTGTTACCGCCAGGACCATCGATTCTGAACTGTACTGCGAACAACTGATGAGACTAAAGCAAAAAGTTGAGAGAAAGCTGCTGGAATTAATCAACAGAAGGGGTGTGGTTTTTCACCATGATAACGCTAGACCTCACACATCTTTAGCCACTCAGCAAAAATTACGAGAGTTTGGATGGGAGGTGTTAATGCATCCGCCGTATAGTCCTGACCTTGCACCTTCAGATTTTCACCTGTTTCATTCTCTACAGAATTCCTTAGGCAGTGTCAGGTTAACATCACGAGAGGACTGCCGAAACTACTTGTCGCAGTTTTTTGATCAGAAGCCTCAAAATTTTTATAGCAATGGGATCATGTCCCTACCTACAAGATGGCAATAAGTTATCCAACAAAATGGCACCTACATACTTTTGTCAAATGTAAGTAAACTTTAAAACCTTTTGATTTTTATATAAAATGCGAAGAAACTTTTTCCCCAACCTAATATATTCACTAATGTAGCTATGCGTTAAAAGCGTTATGTGTTACGCTTTAAATAAAATGCATCGGCCACAGACTAAATCTTTCACACTAACGCAGATGAAGCCCTAGCATCAAGAATATTGTTTTTCGTAAATAATATAAGTAATTTTAAAATTGGAAAAGGCCAACCACTGTAATTGAGTAAAAAATCAATCAGCGAGACCAGCCCAGCCTGTGCCTATCAGACAGAGCACACATCCCCTTACTCCGGTGATTGGTTTGTGCCACAGGAAATTTGTTTTCAGGTTGAGAGCGAATTCTCTGCACCTTTACAACCGAACTTCCATTTGTTCCCTGAAGTAAATGCGTATCTTATGTTCAATCAGATCATCTACATTCAACAGGTATATTTGTTTTCCAAGATATTACAATTATACTGTTACAGCCGCTAGACTTCTTTTTTAATAATATGGCTTTGTAGAATTTTTCACATCTAGCCATTCTCAGATATTCCCTATGTCAAGTTTTAAAATAATCATTAGCAAAATGGTAGGTATGTCTTTGACCGATGCGAAAAACGAATGTTCTTGTGGCAGCTCAAAAAGGCATATTTCCCTTAACACACAATTTTTGATTTACTATTAACGTCCTAAAACTATTTTCCATTTTATATATATAACCAATACTTATAATTTTTTTTTATAAAACTGCTCTCAAGAAAATATTAACAATTAAGTTGGCGTCAAAAACTTTGATTTGTTTATTGACTAAAGAGCCTTAAAAAAATTTACAACATAATCAAACCTTTTATTCTTAACTCAATTGCGCATAAAATAATAAATTTAATGTTAAAATTTCAACAATTCAAATAATTCTTGAATACACAGACGCGATGCATCGGTACATTCCAAGTACCTACATGTTTCATTTTTAAACTTAAACAGTAAAACAGCGACTACTGCATAAATCATTTACTTTGCCTTGAGTTATATTTAGCTACCAGTAGTTACACAAAAGATTCGATTTAAGTAGAAAGATTTTTTTTATTGCCTCTTACTGTTTTTATTATAGAAATTATATTAATGGGACTTATGCAAGCAGGTTGTTGGCGAGCTTGACGTCGATTAGCAATAAACTGTATGCGGAGGCATATATAAGTATAGCTTAAAAATAAACGCACTTAACAATAGCAATTTTCTTTACTGCTTACCTGCGTAATTACTTATTTGTTGTTTTCATTTAAAATTAAATTAATATTATGATAATTATATAGATGTCCAGTTATATACAGTTAAAGATCTCTTTAACTTTAGATTGCTGGAGAGCCATATATGATAATATAAATTAAATTTTAGCCGATAACAATAAATAAGCTATCAGCACATAAGTAGTAAAGAAAGTTGCTTTTGCTAAGATCCTTTATTTTTTAAGCGACTATACCTACTCACTTCTAACTATAAGAATTTTACCAGCAGCGATTCTGGTGATTGAAATATATAACAAAATTGCTTTTGACATTACCCAGGTTTCCCCGTCGCTTATAATTGATGTTAGAAGGTATCTTTATCAAGCAGCTCTTTCAAAAATTTTAATTTAAACCTACAACTAAAGAGTGTGTCCATTCTCCCATATTGGTCCTTGGAGCCGGATTAGAACCAGCGACTTATACCTAGTCTTGCCATAAATATTGTAACAAAGTTTTTTTTTCTATTGCAAATACCATGCCACGACACACCTTCCATGATCAAATTGATCGTATACTAGCGAAGGGTGATGTCAGGAGCCTTAAGAACAGACGAGCGTGCATGACAAGAGTTATGAATGTCAAAGAAGCAAGTGAGGTGTGTAAGAATGGGCCTAAATGGCGCTCTGTTTTTCGTGCCTACCCCGCAAGGGAACTGGCGTGAAGTTATGTATGTATGTATGTATGTAAATACCATTTATAAGTTTTACAATGTGTTAGTTTAATACATAAATATAAAACAATTTAAAATATAAAAAGCTTATTCGAAGTGGTCTCCATTGGCTGCAATACAGTCCTTTAAACGATGAGGCCAGTTATCAATAGAAGCACGCACTCTTTCCATGGGAAAATTCTTCACTGCCAATCGTATGGATTGTTTTAGAGACACCAAATTATCATGGCGTTTAGAGCAAGCCGTACTTTCTAAAACTGACCATAAATCATAATCCAGCGGATTAAGATCGGGACTAGAAGACGGCCAGTCTTTAGCTCTGATGAAGTCCGAAACGTTCGTTACCAACCAAGACTGCGTGGACCGAGCTTTATGATCCGGCGCCGAGTCTTGCTGGAAGGACCATTCTTGGTTATTGAATATGGTGTTGTTAAGGGGCTTAACTACCTTCTCAGGAATGGTATTGATACACTTGTGTCGATGTTTTGATACCTTTTTCACAAAAATATGGCTCAGTCACTCCTTCATAGCTAACACCCTACCAAACCATCACTGAAGACGGATAATGCCCACGTTGCACTCTGTCGACTAATTGAGAAGCTTCCTTAGAGCTTTGAGCATAAATACGGTCATTTTGTTTTTTAAAATGATGCTCAATTGTAAAAAAATTCTCATCCGTAAACAATTTTTTTTTCGATTTTACCACCCTATTCTTTTTTAAATTATGAGTTAAGAAATGACCAGTGCGTCTCTTATAGGCTGCAAGTTCTAAGTCATCTTTTAAAATACGCAATATTGTTCTAGGTGATATCTTCATCTCCCGAAATAAAATCTTTTGCTTTCGGACAGGATTTCTTCGAATTCTTTCCCTTACTGCTTTGACCACCTTTTTCGTACGAGCACTACGTGGACGGCTAGATCTTTTTCTGTCACAAACAGAGGAGGTCTGATTGTACCTATTAATAGCCGGTACACAAACATTTGACTAATATCAAGCTTATGGACAGTTTAAAGCATTGCATTTGGCTCCATACCTACTTTGTGTAATGCAATCACAGCGATTCTGTTCTCTTTATCGGCCCACTCCATTTTAATATCGCAAAATGTTGTACAATGGCGCCAAAATGAGAAAACACAATGAACAATCATATAAAAATGACAGATTCCAAATTCAAATGTAATATTTTGTTTCATTTTAATTGTAACAGTATTTATGGCCAGACTAAGTATATAACCTGAACACAAGTGTCGTAGTAATGAACTTAATATAACTAGTAACTACCTATATCTAATCACCATGATGTATTGTACCATACAATATAACATGGTGATTACGCAATATAAGAAATATTGCGTAATTTTCTACAAAAATTAATACTTCTAACAATATAATACTTACATAGTCACGATTACACGATATTTTTCGCATTTTAAGATGACTTTTAAATGGCATTGAACACCTAGTTATTTGCGGTTTATTTTAAAAGAGTCACTATACTTTTATCTGAGTAGGAACGGACAGAGACAACTCACAACCAGGTGGTAGGGCATTTGCCCATCTTGAGTTACCACCCCTGGACTAGTGTATACCGCCATATAGACCTTGAGTTGTGGTCCAGTATTGGCCAGGTTCCAATCTCGCTTTCGAGTCCAGCAGTACATACGTAACAACATTGGTATTGGAAATGTCCTTAGACCACGTTAACCATTTTCTACCAGGTGGGCCGTCAGTCGATGTACTTTACTTATGCAATAAAATAACATGAAAGAAAATACCAGGAATTTGAATTCAACTTTTTATTCAAACAAGTTCTACTGAAGAATTTGTTTCAAGGTCATACATATAAGTATAAAATTAACTCTACTTCCTATTTCTATATAACCCGCATCGCACTCACTGCGTCATAGAAGCGGCAAGAAACTACCCAGTAACAAGTCGAGCTAAACAATTTTTTTACTGCATATTTATGGATCTCAGGCTTTTTTTTATATAAATACAAAGTCTGTTATACGATCTTTTTTTATCACAAACAGAGGAGGTCTCACTGTACCTATTAATAGCCCGGTACACAAACATTTGACTAATACCAAGCGTATGGAGAGTTTCAACGTTCAAGTTTCAATTCAAAATTGCATTTGGCTCCATACCTACTTTGTGTAATGCAATCACAGCGATTCGGTTCTCCTTATCGCCCCACTCCATTTTAATATCGCAAAATGTCAAAGAAGCAAGTGAGGTGTGTAAGAATGGGCCTAAATGGCGCTCTGTTGTTCGTGCCTACCCCGCAAGGGAACTGGCGTGAAGTTATGTATGTATGTAAAATGTTGTACAATGTATTGGCGCCAAAATGAGAAAACACAATGAACAATCATATAAAAATGACAGATTCCAAATTCAAATGTAATATTTTGTTTCTTTTTAATTATAACAGTATTTATGGCCAGACTAATAAAGTATATGCAGTTAAATACACACTAACTAATGTAAAAATGTGAGTGTGACTTGCTTGTTGCTTCATGTTGCTAACAACTGCTATTTGAGCTTCTATTAAGTCAAACAGAAAGGTACATTAGTAATCTCTATGTTCAGGTTTTATCGCAATATCTTCGTCACTGCTAACAGTAACACAGAAGAATTCAGAAAAACTGCGCTATAATAGTAACTTTCAGGCCAGAACATATATCCACACCATTTGAATTAGCCACTAAGTAATTACGAAACAAAAAGAGCATTTGCAAATTATCTTTTCTACTTTATTTCCTTAATCTTCCAACTATATTGGTTTCCGGTGACTATTTATATCTGCTAAATTCGAAAATACGACCATAAATCTAAATGCTTAGTGATAAAAGTTGCAGGAATGTTAATGATCAGAGACACGAAACATACTAATTTTCATTAATTTGAAAACAAACATTTACCTAGTATTTTTGTAAGGTTAACGACGGTAACAAACTTGCCATGTGTGTCCTGCTTAATTGTCTTTTCTATAAAACATTATGTATTCTAGTAATGGTGTTGTAACGGAAATCATTCCACTTAATGAATTGTAAAAAATAATATTTATTGCAACAACTTTTGATGGCTTTTCCTGTATAAAATATAATGGGTGAAGTAATTCATAATAACTATTGGTTACGATCGATTAAGCCTTGTGCATAGCGTGCTTAGCAGTGAAATATTTTACGGAGGAATTATGAAATTATAAATTAAGCTTCTATTTGTTTAAGGCAAATAATTTAGAAAATGTCAATTCGATTACAAAAATTTACGCGACATTGAAACAGGAATTACAGTTATTTCGCTTACTTAGGAGGCATGCTGAAGATCTCCTACACCTTGGAAAATTCCTGGAATGAAAGAAACATTTATTTCGAATAGTATAAATTGTGCTGAGATAGCGACATCTAACTGGCCTCTAAAAATATTCGTGAAGAAAATGTTACTATAAATTTTGGTTTCATACATACTATACCTATATATAAAGTAATAATACATATTATTTAATAGTGGCTTTGATTGCGGTTTGCAGATTACTATTAATTATTTTGAAAGACTGTATATGTTGTTTATGTGGTTCTTCTTCATGACCGTAGAAATGAATTCAATAATAAAATTATAGTATGCCTGCCTACACATTCTGACAGGAATGAATAGTTCTTACCCCAAAAATGAAACGGTGTCCGTGGTATACAGATCTGATATTCACGCGAGAAAGGCCGTTTGGAATGCTCTAGTATTTATAAAAATATAAAAGCTAGAAGAATAAGATAATTGCACACAAATAATAGCGTATTTACGCGCATTTTCTATTCAAAACCATATAATCAGCTTATGGTGTTGACACATTCAAAGCTTTATTTAACATTTTCACAATAGCCCCCTATGTTTGCATATCATTATAACAATTAGTGTCATAAGCAGACTATTTTATACGAATACCGTACTTTAATTGCTGGCAAAATTTTTGTATCAGGGACATAATTTAAGACCAGAAGTGACTCTGAACTCAGACTTAAACCCTATACCAGAAAAAGAAGTATTTTTCTTCCATAGCTACACCTATTTTCACTTTTTTGGCAGTACCTACAATACATTGACTCTAGTTTCTCCCATTAAACGAAATGGCATAAGCTAAAAATAAATTAATTTTTAGTGAATTCAAAAAGTTACATTGCTATAAATTACAATTTTACATAAGACGGAAAACACACATGATTTGTTATTTTTTATATATTCTGGCTCTTTATACAGTATTAGACTGGGCGAGCATACAAAGTTATGACGTCGTAAATATAACGAGTCAAATAGCATATTAAATGTATCAGGTATCATATCCTAATGTATTTATTCTACACGGCTCTCTGCGGCACGCATAAACCCATGCGGTATCTGTGCCACAGTCGAATATGTTTTAATGTATATGAATGTAAGCATATCTATACATATAAAAAAATGTAGAGGTCAAATTTCTGTACAATGAAAAAAAAAGGCTAAAAACCGAGTCAGGGGGATGTAAGAAGGGAAATAGAACTAATTTAGATTTCTTTTTTAAATTTTTGTTTCTCTGTTTGTCTGTCTGTTTGTACCGGCTAATCTCCGAAACGACTGGACCGATTTAAATGAAATGTTGTATGGTGGTAGCTAATATCCCTTGTCAACATATAGGATACTTTTGATCCCGAAAAATTAGAGTTCCCGGGGGATAGTTAAAAAACTTTAATTATTTAAACAGCTTATTATTATAACAATAAAACAATTTATACAATAAAAAACAATTAGGCTATATATAATATTATATATCATCACGTTAAGACCAATAGGCGCGGAGTACCAATGAAGAATGTTTTAAAGTCGGGAGGATTTTTTTAACTTACTTTTTTTTCTAACTATTCCACGCGGACGAAGTCGCGGGCAGAAGCTAGTTGGACAATCAATTACTAAATTAAAAAATGTTCAAATATAATCATTAGAATTATTTTTTATTATGATGTTAGTAAGATTGCATGGTATTTTAGCTTCCGTTATATTATATATTAATGATTTTATATTTTATTGTAACATACATTCTGTCAAGAAAGTATCGGGGAATGGATGATTTGTTTATGGTTCCAAAATCTTTTTTTTTTTTTGTTAGAGTAGCACAACTGTATTTACTTTTGGTGCGGAGTTTGATTTGTATCGGTCATTTAGATTAAATACAATGCTGTTTTTAGTTAGATCATATCTGGTGTGTATTGCGAATTTCATAATGGACAAAAACATCGAACAAAGTGTTTGTCTTAAATTTTGCATCGCCAATGGAATTTCGTGTTCGGAGACGCTGAAAATGTTACAGAAAGTATAAAGTACTTTTGGTGCGGAGTTTGATTTGTATCGATCATTTAGATTAAATACAATGCTGTTTTTAGTTAGATCATATCTGGTGTGTATTGCGAATTTCATAATGGACAAAAACATCGAACAAAGAGTTTGTCTTAAATTTTGCATCGCCAATGGAATTTCGTGTTCGGAGACGCTGAAAATGTTACAGAAAGTATAAAGCGTTCAAAAGCAGTCGATATGCTGAAATACTTGTCTTGCCCTGGTAAGCCATCAACGTCTTCAACTAAAGTTACCATCGCAAAAGTGAAGGAAATAGTGACTGAAAATCCTCATTCAAGTTAGGGAGAAATAGCCGCTGAACTTTCTGTGTCTCACGAGTCGATCCGTTTCATTTTAAATCATCACTTGGGTATAAAACACAAGACGTCAATTTTCTCCAAAAACTCAATCGCATAAAAGTCGCTGAGGACATGCTAGAACGAGACAATTCCGACCCAACATTTATGAAACGCATTGTTACTGGTGACGAGACGTAAGTTTACGAGTTTGACATGCAAACTAGTCAACAAGCTTCGGAGTAGCGCTTTCCATCTGAATCGAAACCAAAAAAACCACGCCAAAGTTGATCAAAAGTCAAAGTCGTGTTGAGTGTTTTCTTTCACTATTGCGGCATTGTGCACTCGGAATTCTTACCGGAAGGTCAAACGGTAAATAAAGTATGTTATTTGAGCGTTATGCGGCATTTACGAAAGCAAATTGGACGAAAAAGGCCAGACTTGTGAAAAGAAAATTCTTGGATTTTGCACCACGATAATGCGCCTTCGCACAAGACCGTCATTAAGAACGAATTTTTGACCAAAAACTCAACAAATACCATCGAGCAACCGCCTTATTCACCAGATATGGCTCCAGTCGACTTCTTTCTTTTTCCTAAACTCAATTTACCTCTTCGTGGCACCCGTTTTCATTCGGTAGAAGTCATAAAGGAGAATTCGCGATAAGAACTAAACTCAATTCCAGAAGAAGCGGTTAAAAAATGTTTTAATGATTGGATTATTCGTTGGAGTGAAGTGTATCGTTTCTGCCTTCAGAAACGATACATGCTCCTTAGCATACTTTGAAGGTGATAAAACAAGTTTGAATAAATAACTAACTATCTTTTCCCAGTACTTTTTGACAGAGTAGGGTCATCTTTCTAATTGGGCAGCGATTTAACTTTCATACAAATTAGGCAACTATTCAAAGCCACGTGTTATATTATGTACTATCGGTTCCATTATTTTAGTTAACGATTATCAAAATATACATACTGTAATAGTAAGAAATAATCTATGTGTAGAAACATTTGAGTAACTTACGTAAATGACGACGAATACATAGCCCAAGTTTTATAGTTCTCATACAATTCACAGTGACTCTACAAAATTAATTCTAGACCAATAATTTGCATAGTATCTTAATGCAAAATTAAGGTTAATAATAACAAACATTAGGTATAATTAAGCGTAAACAAAATAGCACCTTAACGGCATCGGGTGGCAGGTTGTGTTACTAATATAATTAGAGAAATTAATTCAGCGAGAGCACGCGGCGTGACTCGTATGTATTTTATGAGCATACCCCATTGTCATGAAGGTCGCGAACTCAGAAATCCAGGGCCTAGTGTTAATACAGGAATAATTACTTATTTATTTATTTTTTTAAGGCTTGGCAACTAGACCTTTAAGCCAGACGCCGTTGTATTGTAGGCTACAATCGACGTCATTCAACGGAGTTCTTGTGAAGGCTCGAAAGAGTACATTTGGCTATATAGTTCACATTTCTCGCAAAAACACATAATTACTACTCAAAAACTGTCAATATCCTACAACTATTGTTAATTTTAGAGTAATTTTACACATTTTTTAAAAATAAAACTGCACAGCACAACGTCCCCTTTCAGTTCCCGCCAAAAACTCCAATAATTACTTAGATATTAGTTGAGCATAGACTATGCTTACTCACGGTCCATAGTATTTATAACGGTTATATTTTGATAAAAATAGAATATTTTTATTTTTTAGCTATTCTTTTTGGAAATTTAGGTGAAAAAAAAGTGCATCTTTTTTTTATTGTTTACTTTATTTTTACACATTATTTTTATGTGTATTTATTACTGCTTTTTGCATTAGCAAATCATGCGGCTTTTTGTTGTGGCAAATAATCATAAGTATCTGAACAAAAAGCGCGTTAATTGAATTAGCGATGAAAATATAGTATATTTCATACTATATCATTTTTCTATAATATATGGTACAATTGCCTAAAATGTAGTACGATACGATATATTATAGTACGGTTGGCAACCGTAGTCCATGTCAATATGTTCTGTGATTAGAGAATAAGACAGCATTTTCTTAAGCACTGCAGGTATACGAATTGCATTTCTTGTTGGTTCTAGTTATAGTAGTAGTTATAGTCTTCAAAAACAGGCCAAGTGCGTGCTGGGATTATATGCACTTAAGAGTTGCGTAGAGGTGATAAACGTCCATATTTTCAATTAATTACACAAAACCATAATATTGCAAATACTCTACATGTAAAGCTATTGATTGAAATCACTTTTTAATTTTACAAGTTTATAAGTTTTTCACATAATCATCACAGGCGTTGGTGTACATTTGCGTATTTTATAGAATAAATACCTACATTAAAAATTCGAATGTCCATGGGCGACGATAACCACCTTAGTCCACTTACCGTCTGATGGAGTCTCTAGTACAATTTCTTTGTATTTGCTTATTTACTTTAAATCAAACATAAATAAAAAATTCATCACTAAACACCAAAGGCCCCAACAACGTACAGGAATGAATGCATAGTGGAGGAGAAGAACATTCACCGTTTTTGTTTTATAGCTAAATATTATATAAATAATCATATAAATAGTAAAAACAATTATTAAAACGCAAACTAAAATATTAATTAATATTTTATTGCCATATTACATTTTCAAATATACATACTTAAATGATGGAAATGTATAGGTAGATATACTAGTTCAACCCGGCCACGCTTTGTTATGGCTCAAGTTGATAGTGAATACGTATATAAAAAAACAATATTTTATTAAAATGCAACGTTATTTAAAAAAAAAGTCATTCCATCATCTACTACTTCCGAATTTTATAGACACCAAAAACATACGTAAGCTGAAAGTTTATATATGTAAGTATGTATAAAGGTGTAAGTAATAAAAGCGTAATGTCGATAATAAAGGTAAACTAATAAGGTTAGGAATATTAATATTACATTATATTATTATCGTATACGTATGTGATATGAAATAGGTAGTTAAACGAGGGCGCATCCCGTGTATCAATAGGGATTATAGCGTGTTCACCTTCGTACTTACCGGCGCGTTATCAACCTCGATGAGCTATTAACTTGAGTGAATGAGTGTGCCCTTATCGTTGTTGGATCCTCATATAAATTTATTAATATTTATACAGCGTGATTATATTAAAAGTGGTAACTGTTATGAGCGCCTACACAAGATTGATTGATTGATTGACAGTGCTGTGACTTTGTCAATAATACCTGTAATATATTTGGTAAATTCAATATCGTATGGTGCCTTATATCTTCATGTTATATCATATAAGAATAGACATATTTATTTATTTTAATAATATGACTGCTAATAAGACCTTTTAGGATTAATTAACTTACGACGTACTCGGAGATGCTCAACATGACCAATTTGAAGATGTTTTGGAGAAAGGTCAAGTAAAAAGCACGTCGTATAAACACGTATGTATGCAGAGTTTATTTATATAATAAAAGTAGATGAAGCCAATTTGTCAGGATCGTAACAAGTGCAGGTCTATCGTCTCGGCCTACCCCAATGGGAATTAGGCGTGACCATGAGTATGTATGTATGTAAGATACCTTGTCTTCTTTTTTAATAAGACACTTCGCTTTTACAAAAAGATAGACAATAATTCCCCGCAATCTGTGTATCTAACGAGTGTCATGTCAATAATGATAAATATTCCAATATTAGAATAATCTTTAAGTAAATAGAAATCAAACGAAATCCGCGCCCATATACCCTTATTTTAGTATCGCTGAGGGAATACATTTTTACCTTTCCCCTCAGACCTTGGGGGAAGTTTAAATTAGCAATATGTAGGACTTCCAGGGGCCAACACTACACCACACACCTTCACTAAATGAGCTGTAGGGGGGTTTGCTGAGGGCGTCAGTCTCAGCCAAGTTATAGATCATTCATTGGCTGGCGACAAAGGATGACACAAAGTAATCAAAAGTACTTAAATATGCGTTTAATAAAATTACGATTACTTAATAAAAATATTATTGATCCTTCTACGTTCGTAAAAAAATTCGTAATTAATGCAAAACAAAAGTAAACAAATGAGCTACCTGTTTATATGCCTAGATATATAGGTACATAGTTTTTCAATCATAATAAAATAGTAAAAGTATACAAAAGAAAATCACTGCCTATTTATAATTCAAAACAAGTAGATTTTCCTCTTTCTAGAGGGTTCATCTCGCAATAGCTCAATTAAAATCGATATTGTTCAAGTCCTTTTTAAGCGCTATTTCGAAGCAATCGTATGATGAATGGGCCTCTGCCGGATAATCTTTCGTATTGATCTAGTCTACTCATTTTTTATGATCTCCGCATAAATTGCTATTTTATTGTCTCCCTTATTTACAAAGTCAATGTACGTCATAAATTAGGTCAGATTTGTAAATTCTTAATCAAATCGCATCAAATACTCATATAACGAGATATTAAATAGTTATACTAGAGTTTTCCCCGGATCAAAGCCTATCTAGTAGCTCTATTTTACTTACATAAAAGCTTAGTAAGGTTTTTATATATATAAATTTTGAGTGAAAAACTGTCTACTTATCTGATGGTGAAAACCGCTATTGCGTGCTTTAGAAGGAGTTAGTGGATACACAGACAGACAGACACGGAAAGCGACTTTGTTTCATAATATGTAAAGAAAAGGCGAAATATTTTGTAAAAAAATACTTTTAAATGTGTTTATGCTTTCTCTCTCTCTCTCTCTGCCAACTATGCCACGAGTTATGTTTTTTACTACGCGATTGTCATTCCTTAGTTTTCTTCCATGTAAAACATGGAAGTATACTAATATATACATTATAATATAATATAAATTTATATAAAAATATCTAGAATCTCATTCTGTACTGGCTTTCAAAAAACAGGTTTACCTAGTTTGCAGTCTCCTATAAAGAAAACCAATTGTTATGAATTTTTAACTTAAAATAAAGATTTATTCATAACATCTAGAAATTGCCTCCAGGATGAAAACGTGAGTAGTCGTAGGAAACAAACACGTTTACGATACAAGCGTGATATAAACGTTTCGGTTAGAGACAGTGGTAAACGAAAAGCTCTCGAGTAGAGACCCCACAAGCCCAATAAAAGCCATTTTTGTCTAAAAATAGATCTGGTCCGTTTGTGTGGCCTTCCAAGCCCGTCCCATCATTGAACGTGGGCGGGGGGAGCGGGTGGCGGAAGGGGGCAAACCCACGCACTCCTATAGGCATGATTTATCCCCACGAAGATCGCTTTCACAGAAAAATATTTAATGAGGTCAAAACAGAAATATATTTTACTAACGGCAGCTAATATGAAGCAATACTCTGACTTAGTGGTTCATTACTATCTAAAAGTAGGTTAAATTTAAGATCTTATCTAAAGTCCTATTGTTTCTCTGTAAAATTAATTTCGAGGATTTCGACGAAACTTCGCAAGGAGTATACCTAAAGGTTAAGTGGAGCGACATCTGGTGATGAAAATTGCTTTAAAATTATAGCTACATCATAGTATACACACACATTATCTGTCAATATTTAACATCATTAACAAATAATAACAATATCACATCACAAATAACGCACTAAACTCATCGCTACATCTGTGTGAAACGGTCCGAACTCTAACATTATCCTAGATGATAAGTAGTATAGCCCATGAACTAAACTGTCATTTTTATATATATAAAAATATATAATAAGGCAAAGGAACCTATAAATATCAAGGATGGTAAACTAAAATAAAACTTATGAAATATTAATGATGAATAATTCTAATGAGATTTTACTACTATAAATAACATAAATGGTTAAAGGAGGTTATTATATTCTGTAATTTTTAGATCTAAAACTTTACTGTTTCGTGCTAAATTCACTACAATAACAAAGAAATTAAGTGAATATAGAAAATATAGAGGCGAGTCGAAGCCAGCCTGATTTGAAGTACCAAATACATAGTGAATGACATGTGGACAACGTGATAACGTGTTTGTTATTGAATTACAGCGATGGCTGTCTACATCACAATTGCAGCGCCATCTATTTTGCTAATCCATCTATTGCAAGTAAACGACGTCTTTTATCGGGATAAAACGTATCCTAAGTGTTCATCCAAATTATAAGCCAGCCTTATGTCGCGTTTCATCCATATACGTTCATTAGTTTCCAAAAAAGATGTGATCTTAGCGCCATCCATCTTTTTCGCTATTTTCGTCTATCCCACGGAAACTCGCGTCATTTATGGGGATAAAATGTTACGCCCCGGGATAGGATCTACCTCTATATCGAGTTTCATTTAAATCCGTTTAGTAGTTTTCACCTTGCTCTAACAGACAGACGGACAGACAAAAATTCTAAAAATTGCATTTTCGTGATCTGCTGGTCCGAATTAGCCTAATTATGATTCTATATTTTTTTCACATTTTTAAACGCATTTTAGAAATTCCAACCATTTACAGATTTATTATAGTATATTAGATAAGTAGCAAATTAGTTTCTATGCTATCACTGAAAAATTATGTTAAGCCGCTAATCTTCGTCTTGAGATTTGTGTTAATTAATACGTATATTTATTACCTCGTAGAATTGTTCAAGAACAACATAATTAAATCAGTCACAGAAGTAACGTAGGTAGATTATAATCAAAGTAGATATGACTACGTACTTAATTCTTATATAACTTAGCTATATAATTGCTATAGAATTTATTCACTTGTAATTTTTCACTGATTTTGTATAGGTTTTCAAGTGTTAATTAGTTCAAAACTTTGTTACGGGCTTAATTGTTATTTAATTACATGAATTAGAAACACTCCTACACCACGAAGCCACGAAACTAAAATTGTTTCCTGAATACAGAAAACCGATTTGTTCATTAAACTGTGTTAATTTATATTTATGTTCAAGGTAGCTTTTCCGTGAGTTGTGTTTCGCCAGTTCAAATTAGAGAAATAAATTCTCATTCAACGTGAGGCATTTTAATCAAGGTGGACAGCGCAAAATATCGCGTGATAAGAAAACAAAGTTTATAAATTGTCTTTGTGATGTTGTTACTTTTAAGAATCTGATTACTGGTCTTTTGAACCGATAGGCTTTAGCTGACGCCAAAAAACAAAATAGTTTTGGCAGCTTGTTAAGTCATATTCCTTTAAATAGTTATTTCTTCCACACAAACACAATTTTTAAATATAAGCAATAGGTATACCTATATATGTATATTGACTGTGTTTTATGAAGAACTAGCTGACCCGGCGAACTTTGTACCGCCATATTTTCTGAATTCCTAAAAGACTTTGTTTCATGACACAAAAACAAAATCGGTCCAGGTGATTAGGAGGATTCTAGAACCCGATCTCAGCGCCACCTACCGGTTCCAATTGTGGCTGTAAACTGTCCCGGGACCCACTCAAATACACAAACAAAATTTCATCAAAATCGGATATATAGTTTACGATTCTATAAAGGACATACAGACAAACATTCATTTTTATATATCAAGAAGATATATCTTAACCAATTTATAGATATTTGAAGATCAAACGGTTTACGGCGCGTTCCTGTATCTTACCGACCGTTCATTTGCCTTACTGTCGGGTAAAATTTGACATGAGCTCATATATACATCTAATCTCAAAATTCAACCGATGGTATGGTAAGTGAATAAGAGTAAGATATAGGCAGTGATGGATTTACACTAGAGGCACTAGGGGCTAGTGCCCAGGGCGGCGAAATTTTCGAGGGCGGCAAAATTTAGAGTGTCAGCAAAATAAATTTTAAACTTACTACTGTAAAACATCAATGATTTTCAAAAATTAAATGTTATTAAAAGTTAAAATTATTACAAGTTACTGGTTTCATGCCAAATCTTAAAAATCGAATTCTCATTGAACATTTACGTTTTGAAGTCTAGTTGCAGTGCATAATTTTTTTTCGTTTCTTTACTCAAATAGTGCAGGGTGGTATAGATAATAGGGCGGTATTTATCACGATGCCCCAGTACGGCACTTAAGGTAAATGCGGCCCTGATATAGGAACCCTCCAAAAGCCAAACACCAGGCTTTAAAATAAGTTAATCCTGTCAAAATCTCTACCCTAACATTATATTTTTTATGATTCTACCAACAAAGTTTTTGTACTAGTCGGTAGCGACATTTCTTTTAAATAAATAGACATAACCCAGAAAAAGTCGGTAGATATTTGAAAAAGTCATTCATTACAATTAATTTTAAAATGCTCAATAGCAACGCATATTCAGCGTGGTAACGCGATCAGCGCTTTGGAAACGTTCCCAACTGATGGTGATTTGGGACACATTAAACATACATTTTAAATTTTAGTTCTTAATTTTAAAACCGACCGAATATAAAAGGTATTTGTTATATTTGTGAACTTCTTTTTATCTTTTCTATAATCATTTCGTTAGTATCGAGTTATAAAAGGAGGCTTTATTCCTGAAACTATTAATTAAACTTAAAACACTGAATCGAATTTTGTGCATTCAAAAGCTAGTTACGTCAATAACTTATGTAAAGCTTTCAGACTTATTAAGATTAAGGAAAAAATATCAATTAATTTTCCATATTTCTTTTCTTTCTATATTTGAGCGATAAGATATCATATATTATATTTATTTTCCATAAACATATTTGACAAAATATATCTCTAAAGAGACATAGCTACTTGGGCAACCCCGAAATGCTACGGATTACTGTGTCAAGCTAATGTTATCCAATTATTGGATGTCACCTCGGCAAAAGTATTAGATATCAGGATTAAATATTCATTTGGGAATCTTAACACTGGTTTATCCTACTTACCGGGACCTTACTGCGTCACCAATTTTATATTAATTTATTTACCTACCATTCGTGTAAGTAAATTGCAATGGACATCTTAGACATACCTAATTTATTTTGTAGAATATTTAATTAAAATGAAATAACTTATTATTCTCTATAGGCTAGATCGTAATATAAAAGTAATTGATAAAATTCCTTACATTTACGTATTAAAATAATCGTGTAAAAAAGGATATCCTTTTTCCCGTTTTTTTGCATGCAGGAATGGAGAAAGAATACAATTACTTGCGGCCGACGGCCTGTTGTAAAAGGCCACAAAACAACCCACAGCCAGGTGGTAGGGTAATTGCCCTCTTGGATAGCTACCACCCCTGGTGTATTGTATGCTTTAACAACCTTGACTTATATTCCGGCATTAGTGGCCGGGTTCCAGTCTCCCTTTAGAGAGCGGCACCACATTCGTAGGACCTTTGGTGTTACAAATGTCCATGGGCGATGGTAATCACTTTCTATCAGGTGGGCCGTCTGCCTGTCTGCTGAACTCATGCAATAAAAAAAAATTATAACTAACCTGACTCGTCCTTTCTCTGTGTTTGTACAAGCGAGTTTTTGGCGGAAACTTGAAGGTGAGAAGGTGATGTGTTGTGCATTTTGATTTTTAAAAACTGTACAAATCTCATTTAAATCAACAAATATTACTTATAGGATTGTTAATTACTCGACTAAAAATGTTCGTGTAGCATTTCAGGGAATTTAATGAAATGTAACTTTTTCTGTTGCCATAAAAACTCCGTTGATTAACCTCAGTAAATAACCTGTGAATGTGTTAAAAACCAGCCATATTATTACAAATGAATAGATGAAAAAGATTTATTGACCGCACATTTTGCTTAGAACTTCAAAATTCATGACATATATTTTTAATTGACCTATTTATTTCAGTCAATAATAGGTGGCATAATAAGCACTTCCAAATTCGTAAAACCATGTGGTTGTGCAAGACAACGTCGTTGAGTAATTGGAGGAAGGATATTTTTCCGATCACTTGTTTTTCAAGATTCCGTAGCAAATAAAAAACACAATGTCATTCGTCGCCACTACGTATCGTTCACTATGCAAGTAATGACGCGCACTTGAGTGAGTTTTGTCATAAATCTGATAAAATCCGTTCCGTAATCCAATTAAAAAGTGCACATAAACGAATTCAAACTGAAAACGAAGCTTTCATGTATTAATTAAAAGTTCGAGGCTAAATTTATTATCGAGCTAAAAACGTTCTATCCAATTACATACGACGAAGGGTTTTTAGCGCGAGCTTGGAGAGTGTGATATTTGCCTTGCGGAGTTAATATCAAACATGTGGCCGTGTGCGTATCAGGTAAAGACGGTTCCTTATAGAATACAATCAAATACTCTTTTTATACAAGTTTAAAAATAGTTTCAATATAAAAAATATTTATTTAGAACGACGAACGAATAACGAGTCAGCTTCAACACTCGCTACTCGACTGTTGTCGCTGCAAACGCTTGCATCTAATTTTAGATTTCATAGTTTTTGTGTGTATATATGTGTGTATATATATATATGTGTGTGTGTGTGTGTGTGTGTGTGTGTGTGTGTGTGTGTGTGTGTGTGTGTGTGTGTGTGTGTGTGTGTGTGTGTGTGTATGTAGATATATGTGTGTGTGTGTGTGTGTGTGTGTGTATATATATATATATATACTCATAATTGACTAAATTCTTACAAAAGCGTATAAAAATGTAAAATTTAATATATCATACTTTCTATCAAATTATTTATCATAACGGTTTTCTCAAAATTACTAATGGCTGATTTTATATTTTGTCATGAAAAAAGAATAATTCTTCTATTTGAGATAAACTTTAAGACAGACTGACCACAAAAAACTGTAGAAATAGTGGTTTTTACTTAAATTTTGGCGCTTGATCCCAATTGTTAGAATATGTCTCTAAAACATTACAAGAAATCTCTACTTTCCTACCTCTCACCTAAGTTACCAATGATTAAAAGTATAGATTATTGTTACATGACATATATTCACGTGATTAATATACCTACATAATATCTTGGACATACATATTTCATGTTAAACGATCGGGGCTTACAGTGAAACCTATTTATATATTTCCTTGCATTCAAGGACATAATTTCATACACAAATGTTATTTCTTGCAAAAGTAGGTCAATTTTGAACCTTATTTCCATATAGTTCTAAGGATTGAAATAAATGGTAAACTTATGCACTTTGGACAAAAACGGACAATTGTCACGCAGAATATGAGATTCCGTAAGTCATAATGAATTAGTTTTGCCCTTTGCCTTAGGAACTCTAAGAATAATTCAATTATTGAAACTGTTAAAAAGGTCTGATTCTGACCAATTTCAGTTGAAATAATTTATACCGCCATATTTATTTTCAGAATTTTCCACTTTATAGTTTAAACTTAGTATTTTAGACTTATTTTTAACCGATCCAAAAGGAGGAGGTTCTCAATTCATCTGTACGTTTTTTTTTGTATGTGTGTTACGCGATTACTTCGTCAATTGTGAACCGATTTTCAACCTTTTTTGTTTATTCGAAGTGTATACTCTCGAGATGTTATATGAAACAACATAATTATGATATTGTGGTTCTTTCTGTAAACAGTAATTTTGGATGTGGTTAATTAACTAATTGTGATGAATTAATTAACGAGTATATAGTTTTAAATAAATCGAGAAATATACGTCGACTTCAAAAAAAGCATTTGATACAGTTTGCCATAGAATTATTTTAATGAAATTGCGAGAAATAGGAATAGCGAACATAGCTGTTTGGTGTTCACTTAGCTGTTTTCACAAATGTGGCGTTGCTAGTTTCTGGTCAGTATTAAAATGCACCTTATGCAGTTAACGCGTATTTCATTCAAGTCCCATAAAGGTGTGTAATTACATCAATAAGCCTTTAAAATTTTTGACTCATATCTATCTCAAAATTGTCTACATATAATTAAAATTGATCGCTTTCAAAGTAAATAAAAACTAATAAACTGTGGTGTGCCTCAAGGATCCTTATCGGGACCCTTACTGTTCTTATATATATAAATAATATACATGAGATTGATCTAATAGGAGATATAACTCTATATGCTGATGACAACAGTTTACTTCTTAATGGACACTCGATCGACACTGTAATTAAGCAAGCACAGCATGACTTGGATATTATGAACACTTGGCTTCAATCAAATCTACTTACAATAAAAGCTTCTAAAACAAAACCTACATAATGTTTGCACCAAGAAACAACAAAATATCGGAATATACCCCGCTTTACCGATTAATAACGAAAATATCAATAAAGTAACGGACGATAAAAATCTTGACTTAATTTTGGATAACCAATTTATTTTGAAAACACATATAGAAAAAGTTCGTAAAAAACTATTCAGCGCTATAAAAGGCATAACTCAGTGTATCCCGTGATATTTTATTGTATTTGGGGGGCTAACAGCTATCATTAATAATAACTAATATGTCCATCACACTATATATAATTTACTAGTGAGTGGTATATAGAATATTTGATTAAAGTTTAGGGAACAGGAGCAAAATCAAACCTAAAAAAATTACAAATAGCTCAAAATAAAATAATAAAAATACTTTTCCAATTTAACTATTGTACTCCTACTAAAAAAAAATATAAACAGACAAGATTAATAAATATAAAGCAAACTTTAATATACAACAAATGCATTTTAATAAAAAAAATCTACACAGACACACAAATAATTTTTACTAAAATATAGATCATTCCACTACTAAACTGCGAACTAGGCAAGCAAATAACAAGTTATTTAATATACCCAGAACAAACTACGGATGAATATAACTCGTGTAGGCTACTACTATATAATAGCCTACCGAAACATATTAAAGAAGTATAATTGTTCTTATGGTTTAAATAGTATTAAAAAAGCATATTCTAAAGGACTACTTTGCTTGAGTAAATTAATATTATTTTAATATTGTAGTTTTTTACCCAACCTAAAATAAATCTATCTGCACTGCATTATTTATTATTGTAAAACTATTTAATAATTACCAGTAAGACTGACTGACAAAAACACGTAATTGTGCTTCAAAAATCGCTTTATGCGTTTTAATAAGCCCGTGGTCTTAATAAACAACTTGCATTGCTCCAACTTTCGTTACAAGATTACTCTCACATATTAAAAATAATAAACTAAAGATCCATTGAACACTAAAACATTAAATATTACAATAATAAATGGACAGATGCGCTAATATGGTTAAATGTGTATTAAAGGTAACTGGTTTTTTCTCTGTAAGTGAATTGTAATTTCTTTTGAGAAATAAATGTCTTAAACGTTTAACTTATATAGTTGTTCAACTTGTTGATTGATGATATATCTCAAAAGTATTGAAAAAAAAGAATGCCAGACAGAGCACTTACATTCATGATTTACATGATATAAATATTTATGCTGTGGAAAAGGATTTTCCAAGAAGAGCTAGTAAGAAAGAACCCCTCTATGTGCCGACCCCGATAATCAGAAAAAGCTAAATAAACAAAGAAGTAAAGTATCTGTAAAAAAAAACACTCTAGAATAGTTCAATGTATATAAGTATTTAAAGTATCGTTAGATAGGTATCTATACATTATAACCATGTCTTAGTGACTCTTAGTCAAATATTGATAATGGGCTTGTAAAATTTAAAAACTTTGTGGTCGTCACTTTTTGTAACTTGAAACGTAAAGGTTGAAAATTATAAAAAATCAAAGTGGCTTACATAAAACTTACTTTTAACAAATATTAATTTGAAGAAATGCTTTGCGTATTTTTGAACAACGGGGGAGTTCGTCGTCATTATGGAACCCTTCACTATGAATTGACCTTTTTTTTTTTTCAGGGGAAATCCGATTGAGGACTAAGCCGCGACAAGGGCAGAACCTTGGGGGGATAATTCGCGACCTAGTGTGGGATTTGCCAGATTGGGAGTGGCACTAGCATGCCCAGTCAGAACTGGTGCCATGCTATTGCCACTCCCCAGTTAGGATACCCACTAAAACCCCTGGGTGTTCCGTCCTTCACCTTATGCCAGGGCTACGGGTATATGACCTAGCCTCTCCGCAGCCCTGGCAGGCGTGGGCCTCGCAAGGCCACTTCCACTGCCGGGGGGACTTCCTTATAATCCCCCGGCATCCTCAAGCTCTATGTGCGTGGGGCGGTTTGTAACTCGCCCCACGGGAGGAGAGGTGAGTGCGCGCGGAACACTCGCACTCTCATCTCGACGGCATGTGCAGGTGAGTGAGAACCCCTATATCCCAAGGGACACCCGCGCCACCCGCTTACGGCGGCCGAAGGTCCGTGCTGGACCTTCGGTGTCGCGCGTCCTCCTTTGGCGGGAGCGGAGCCATGATGTGCGCTCACGCTCCCGCTCCGCCTCCTCCTTTGCAAGCATAAGGTGCTCGCAGAAGGAGAAGACGGCGGTCCATCCGGTGTTGCTTCCGACCATGGTGCGTACCACGGCCGGGAGCGAAAGGTCAAGTCCGGTTACGGCTGCTAGGTCTCGGCTCTGCTCTGTCCAGGCTGCACACTCTTGGAGTGTTTGCAGCGCCGAATCCTCGTCGCCGGTGTCACGATGATGGCACCTTGACGTCGCCTTGCGGCCAATGCAAAGGTATCTCCCAAAGCATCCATGCCCAGAGAGGACCTGCGCCAGCCTAAACGTCAGGGTGCCGTGTTTACGTCTAAGCCAAAGCTGCAGGACGGGTCTCACCGCATCAATGGTGGCGAGACCCGCGCTGGAGTGTCGTAGGCGTTCCTCCCATACCACCATGGCGACGTCACGGAGCTGCGACCGGCACGCCTCGGTTTCCTGAGAGGCCGGTCTCGTGACCCTCACCAGGGCCTCTTTACGCCACTGGAATAGTGACGCTAGGACTCTGGCCTCGAGATCCCATGGTGGGGATCCTGCGAGTAGCGCGGCCGCTTCGAAGTGCACTGTACGGTATCCTTGTATCGTCCTGACGGCCAGCACTCGCTGCGCCTGTCGTAACAGCGCGGCGTTCCGGGCCGTCAGGCGGTCGGACCAAATTGGGGCCCCGTATAGGGCATCGACCGTACGATGCCTTCGTAGAGTTTCCTTCATCTTTCTGGGAAACGTCCCTGCTCCAAGCATGCATTGAAAAGCCGCAACAATCGGGGCTCGAGGGCGTCGTGGGATAGAACCCACGCATGCCCCGGTATACCGTCAAGGCCGGGGGCAGTGTTCTTGGCGCGTAGCTGTAACATCGCTACCACCAGCTCTACCCGATCCACTGTGGGCACAGAGTCTCCGTCCGCGCTGGCTTCCGCTTCTGGCGGAGCCATGACAGGAGGCGCGTGCTCGGCCCTTGAAGGGAACAGAGGGCGCTCTGTTCCCTACGTAGCGCACGAGGTCCTGTGAGAGAGACTCGATCAGCGGGGGCGCCCAAGCACGCAGCTTGTTTCGTGCCATCTTGAATGGGCGCCCCCACGGGTCTACGTTAAGGCTGACCAGGAGCTCTCTCCAGCCCTCGGATTTCGCCTCGCGAATCGTTATTTGGAAATTTCTTCTGGCGCTCCTGTATCCCTCATACAGCCGAGCTGCTACGGCCGCTGCGTCTGCTGCGTGGCGGCGCCATCTACGGTGTCTGGTTTACTGGCGGTGTGCCAAGTTGCAATCACGCCGAAGCGCTTCCAGCGCAAAGCTCCATCAGTACACCTGACGGGAGGAGCGAAAACGGCCCCTCCTGGGCATTGTCGCATCACAAACGCCCGTAAGGAGCGACCGTAGCTCTTCTGCTTCCTCTTCGACGTCGGGAGGGTCCACCACCAGCTCTGACGACCAATTTGCTACCGTCAGGGCTTCGCGAAACACCTCCCGATTCAGCTTCTTCAGTGCCTAGCGCGGTCAATCTCCTACCAGGGGCTCAAGTAACTGGGGGTCCGAGCTCCGGGCGGAGACGCTAAACCGGATGTATCTATGATCAGAGAGCGTCTCTAACCTCTACAGTACTCTCCAGTCACTTACACGGGGCGCCAGTGCAGGGCTCTCGAACGTGAGGTCAACGATTGAGCCACCCTGTTGGCGCACACACGCGTATACTGAGCCCCGATTCAAGACAACGAGACCGTGTGTGATGGCCCACTCTTCCAAAGACTCGTCTCGCGCACAGGTACTCGGAGAACCCCAGGCCGTAGATTTGGCATTGAAGTCTCAGCGAGATCGATTGCGGGCCACCACTGTGCCCACTTCATCTAACCAACCCTCGAAGTCGACGAGCCGACGATTCGTGGAGAGGTAAAATCCAATGATTGTCTTCTCCCGATTGTTGCCGCCACGTAGCCACAACCTCTTACTACTCTTCTATGTCGTTAAGAGGAGGGCACGAGGCGGCGGTGCGACCAACGATTACTACTGAGCCATCTAAGTCCCCCGCCCAGTAATCGCTAGGGATGACAAAGCATGGCTCGGCGACTACTCCGATTCCAATGGACCACTGCACCACTTGGATAGGGGTAGCCATCGAGACGATTACTCCTCCATCCTAGTGGCATCGACAGGCTCCGGCACCAGAAATTGGGACCTTGGTGGGGGTGCTGGTGGTGGCTGGGCACCCTCGACCGGAGCCTTTTTATTGGTTTTCCTCTTTCTGTACCTTTTTCGTTTGGTCCCCTGTTGCGTGTTTTCTATCCTGGTATTATATATATACATATATATCTATCCGTGCAGGAACGGAGAAAGAATACTATTTCCTGCGGCCGGGCGGCCTGTCGTAAGAGGCGACAAAACAACCCACAGCCAGGTGGTAGGGCATTTGCCCGACTGGATGGCTACCACCCCTGGTCTAAAGTATGTCGCCATAACAACCTTGAGTTGTGTTCCGGCATTAGTGACCGGGTTCCAGTTTCCCTTAAGAGAGCAGCAGCGCGTTTGTAGCACCTTTGGTGTTGCAAATGTCCATAGGCGATGGTAACCGCTTTCCATCGAGTGGGCCGTCTGCCTGTCTGCTGGACTCCAGCAATAAAAAAAAAAAGTATTGATGGTGGGGGGACCCGCACGCTTGTTTGCGACCGGCACTCCCCTGCACATCCAGTGCCCCGTCGCCTTGCCCGCTGCAGTACAGATACTGCTGTGCGGCGACTATGAATTGACCGAGCGGTAGCCGGCAGAAATCTGCATCAAATATTATTTTACCAAAAAAAATACAATAAAGCAATGAAACCAAAGATTTCATTTCCGTAGTTGTCATATAGATAATCCTTATAAAAATATAAACTTACAACACTTGTAAGATATCATAACAATTTATAATAGCATAATTTATTTTCGTAATGATCCTTACCAACGATGGCGCTATAAATCCGATGAATAACTAATAATATAGTGTGATAATGGCATGGTAATAGAATAACGTATAATTTTATTAAAACTTACACGAGCGTCGCGGAAGTGCGAAGGATATATCGATTAGCACTTGTAAGGTCGTAACCACAACACTGCTTCTTACAATTCTATGAATTGAAGTTTTGATCTCTCCAAAAGTTATTTTACTTTTAAACATATCCTAATAATTTTTATTAAAAGATATAATAGACACCGTACATATCGTCGGCGTCAGTGCAGGACCTTGTAACTACATTTTTGGTGAATTTTTTTTTTTGTTAAAATTATTAAATACGTATGTACATACTGTAATTACGAGGTCCTGCACTGCCACCAACGATAGCTTAAAATTAAATTAGAATTAATAATCCGTACCAAACCATACTACTGTAACACATACTACTAATAAAACTATACCAAAAATAAAATTAAGTGTGGATTTCGTCTTTGGAATTAAGAATCATAAGATCATATTATTATAGTTTCTCCTCATCTATAATTTTACTCGAAAATACTTTAATTTACACTTTACACGAATCTGAATTTTAGTTCAAAACTAATAAGACATCAAAAATATACGTGAAGCAGCCAAAACACTTCTAGTAATTATCATAAGCATCAACAAATGATGACTTTATTGTTGCGATGGAATAAAAAAACCTTTCTATACAATTACAATTTATAATTAAAATTAATCTCACTCCTTTACAGAGAAAATGATTAATAATGCAATAAAGCATAACTTTGCTCGTACATAATCAGCAATCCCGGTTTGTCATGAATAACAGAAACGCGGTTAAGATTTGGTCGCATTAATCTTTGGATTAAAATTTATCAACTGAAATGTTGGGATGAGTTAGTAATATAAAGGGTCATTTTGAGCTCGATTTAATTACAAACTATGCTTTGTCTTTGTTTCTTGTAAAACAATTAAAGGGTTGCGGAGAAATGAGGTAAGACGGCGGTAAGAGCGGGGAATGGTCGCGTATCCCAGAAATAGTTGTTAAGCTCCTTAAGGGCTTGTCTCAATTTGTGGATTAAGACGTCTTTTGAAATTTACATATAGTTAGATTTAAAGTTTTATTGATTTTCTTTTCACTTATGCTTGATTTGGTTTTAAAAATATAAATATAGTAAACTAACTGTTCCCGGGACTTCGATTGCATGGGATTTATATGTATCCTTATATTTTATCGAATGTAATTTTTTTTTTAATTACAGCCAATAATAAACGGATGTATAAAGCTATACTATTTTAAAATTTCATTCAAATCCGTCTAGTAGTTTTTACGTGAAAGAGTCATTAACATCTAATATATCCTTACAAATTTCGCGTTTATAATATAACTACGACTAGGATAATAAAACGTGGTCGGAAGCTCAACAGGATGAGACGCCGTCTCCTCCTTCTGCGAGCGCGTTATGCTTGCGAAGGAGGAGGCGGAGCGAGAGCATGAGCGCACATCCCTTCTCTGATGGGGCCTCTTGAGGTCTAGAGGTTCTTCTCATTCACCTGCACATGCCGTCGAGATGAAGGTGCGGAGTGTTCCGCGCGCTCACCTCTCCTCCCGTGGAACGAGTTACAGACCGCCCCACGCCTAGAGAGCTTGAAGATGCCGGGGGATAAACGTAGTTCCCCGGCAGTGGAAGAGGCCTCGTGAGGCCCACGCCTGACAGAGCTGCGGAGAGGCTAGGTCATATACCTGTAGCCCTGGCGTAAGGCCAAGGACGGAACACCCAGAGGTTTTAGTGGGTATCCCTAACTGGGGAATGGCAATAACATGGCAGCAGTTCTAACTGGGCATGCTAGTGTCACCCCCGATCTGGCGAATCCCACACACGGGTCGCGAATTATCCCCCCAAGGTTCTGCCCTTGTCGCGGCTTATTCCTCGGATTTCCCCTGGTTAAAAAAAAAGGTCTGAAAGAGAGTGTCGAGGTGAAGGTAAGGAAAGGAATGCTCAGGTGGCTCGGGAATGTGGAAAGAATGCATGATGAAAGAATGACTAAACAGATATATAATGCAAAAGTGGATGGATGCAGAAGTCGTGGAAGGCCACGACACACCTTCCATGATCAAATTGATCGTGTACTAGCAGAAGGTGGATGTCAGAAGCCTTAAGAACAGACGAGCGTGCATGACAAGAGTTATGAATGTCAAAGAAGCAAGTGAGGTGTGTAAGAATAAGCCTGAATGGCGCTCTGTTGTTCGTGCCTACCCCGCAAGGGAACTGGCGTGAAGTTATGTATGTATGTAAAAAAAAAGGATAATAAAACGTAAAAAATCGAGAGAAGGGTATGCTGTGGTGCCATTTCGTTATAAATATTATTTAAGAGTTTTTCAGATTTACATATCTGCCTGGATGATTACCATTACTAGTATTTATTCTTCTTCGATGATACAACTAATAAGCCATTGTTTCGCTTTTCCTTTGCATGCAATGATATGTAATTTAAGTAATCACCAGCAAGTGGCAACGAAACTTCTTTCGCGTTGGCATGTCACGACGACATATTTCTTAGTGAATAACAACGACAGCAGGAAAAATGTGACCACAGAGCCACCCCTTTTGGTTATATTCACCTATCCCACGGAAAGGACTTCATTTATCGGAATAAAAAATAAATGAGCTCTGTGTCAAGTTTCATTTAATACCTCTTACTAGCTATATATGATGCTTTAACAGATAGAAGAACAAACCAAAATTGTAAAAATTGTATTTTTGGAATCTGTTGGACCGAATTAGCCCCCTGATTATGTTCTCTTTTTTATCACTCTAGAAATCTATTATATTATGGATAGATTGCTATATATTGTATTGTGTTTATTTTATTCTCAATATACGTAATATATATTTTGTAAATACAAAATGTCTCTATACAAAGACTAATATTTTAAGTAATTGTTGTGTACCAACCAATTGAAGCACCGTGACTATTAAAAGTCATTTTATTCTAGTCAAGAGATAATGCTTTATGCTGGGGCTTTTAAGACTGCTCATATTTTATATGATATTGGTCTTGTGTCATTAAAATGAGATATGGGTGTATCAATTACAGAGCCACTCCGACTTTTAGAACACCCCTAATAACAAAAGTAATTACAAAATTCTAATTAAAATATCACTACGAAATGTACGATGGCCCCTTCCATTGAATTTATTACATCTCGACATATTAAAGCACTGCACAGTCGTCGGGAATATTTCATTTTACATTCATATTTTATTAGATCTGTACGAACTAAAATTTAATTGTTTCAAAATTAAGTCGGGTAGAGCATTATAGCGTAATTTGATATGTACAAAGGATTATTTTAATACCTATTATAAAAATGTTCTATAAACTTGCTCCTAAGAACGTTAGGTACAATCAAAATTTATGTTATGCTTTGTTATTAAATTAATAGATAAACGTAATTTAAAGGGATCCAAATAGAACATGAGCAATTCATAATTGCGCAAGTTATAAGTGAAAATAAATAAGTGAAATATTTAGGCTTCTATTAATTCTAAATTCTTATAAAAACTAAATAGTAATTAGAAATACGTGTTTTAAAATTACAACTGCTTTTTAACCTTCTTTAAAAAGTATAAAATAAAACTGAATGAAATAGTGGGTAACAACTAGTATGAAATATAGTTAGCTAGAAGTTTTAACGCTTTTTTATAATATGGTTTTTATCCTTCCTCATTATATGCCCATACCGTTTTAATCGTCATCGTTTCAAAACACAAATGCATTGAGAGAGGACAGGAGCGCCAATATTAAAAGATCGTCTTATGTACTTATTCTTTATCAATTCTCAGTCAAAACACTTTTTGGGTATTTCTATATTTGGTCTGATTTCCCAATATAATCAAAAGGATGTGCAATTAACCTTTTTGATATAATTCCAGGATTACCTTTCCACCATCAGACTACTACAATAGATACATTAATTAACATGCAGCACCGATATATACTATAGGCACGTTTAATAAAATACAAGATGTAAGTCAAAATTAATTAATTTGAAGTTGTTCTAATAAGATGCGTGTTCGTTAATCAATTGGTACAATACCTGTTAATATTTAAAAATTTCATTTTACATAAGATAAATAAATAATCTAATACAATAAAACTTATTTACATTGTATTCTACCTATAGTCCCTCAAGACTATAAGTAAAATACTGAGCCTAGATTACCGTCTTCTATGGGTAAGGTGCCCAGAAAGCTGACTACGTTTCCTCGCTGGATCACCATACTGATCCATTGCCCGAGGTAGGTACCAGCTTTCTAATCACCTGAAGAGTCGATGACTCGATTAATTATTCCCGTTAATTAAAATTGAAGAGTGTCGAATTCTGGAATTAATTTATGCAATATATATAACACGAGTTTTATTAAATGACTAAAGCTTTCCCCTGAAAAATAAAAATCTAATTTCCGATTCCAATGCCGTCTACTGGGTCCAATTATACCTATAGATTTAAAATATCGCGGGACACACTCAAATAAACCCAAAAAATCGTCAAAATTCTGTAACTCAATTCCAACGGACTCATAAACTGCATCAAACTAATAGACGACTTTGAAATAAATATTTTAACCAAGTATGCAAACTTTCTATACAGATTTAAATTGAAATCTCTAGATTGGTTCGTGAACTTTAAAATAGCGTAGGGTCATATCCTTAAGTTTAAGTTTGTGTACTGGAAAGGACCTTAAGACTTTTTTTGAAGAAAAAACAGAAATTTAAGGAAAATTGGTTTAATTAAAAAATTGGTTTTAACAATAGACACAAACTTTATGCAAGGGTTTATTTATGTTTTAATAAGGTGTATTACCTCCACGTGCCCTTATTACGGATTCTAATCGGTTCCGCATAGATTTTATTAGGGTTATTAAAAGATCTTGCGGAATATTGTCCCATTCTTCTGAAAGTGCTGTTCTTAGTGCTGCCACTGTCGTGGGCAAAGGGTTTCTCGCATATACAGCTCTTTTTAAATTGTCCCAAACATGCTCAATGGGATTAAGATCCGGGCTGCGTGCTGGCCAATTCATTGTACGTATCCCAACCTCTTCGCAATATTGTCGAACTTGTGCAGCAGCGTGCGGCCGGGCATTATCCTGCATTAAAGTAAAATTTTCGCCTATGAATCCCATGTAAGGCACCACGTGATCTTCTAAGATCTCTGTTATGTAGCGATGTGCAGTCAAACCCCCTCTATTACCGTTTTGACGGACCATGTCTATGAACACAAGTTCTGTTCGCCTGTTCATCGATATGCCACCCCAGACCATACACGAACCGCCTCCAAAAGGAACACGCTCCTCATTGCACCTTTGAGCATATCGCTCCCCACGTCGACGATAAACTCTTCTGAGACCATCTGCACCATATAAACATGTCCTACACTCGTCCGTGAACAATACGGAGGTCCATTGCTCTTCTGTCCAATTCAGGTGATTACGCGCAAATCTTAAGCGAGCTTGTCTGTGAGCTACAGACAACTTTGGACCATTTGCTGGTCTAAAAGGGGTGATATCCGCTTCCTTTAACCTTCTTCTTATTGTTTGTGCACTCACGTTTACTCCAGGCACTTCATTAAGCTCTGTTTTGATGTTAACAGACGTGAGGAAACGATTTCGCAGGGAAGTTGTAACAATAAATCGGTCATCACGACCGGTGGTTGCTCGAGTCCTGCCTGTACCACGTCTCCTTCTGTAAGAACCTGTCTCCACAAACCTTGTGTATATTCTAGAAACCGTAGACTGGTTTAAATTTAAATTTCTACCAATCGCTCGTTGATCCAAGCCCTCCCGCACCAATGCTACAATTTGAGCCGCTTTTTCGGACGAAGTATCCATATTATGGTACAAAAACTCTCGATGAGTTAAAAAAATTAACCCAAAATTCTGCTGGTAACAATAATTCAATTGACAAAAGAATAAAAAATATCAATGAGAATCAATTTAAAACTTTGCTATAAATAACACGCAAATCTGATACTACGAGTAAATTTTCTTTTCCCGGCTATATTCATTTGTTTTACTGCAGTTCTATTTTTAAATTTTCCTTTTTTTTGAGTTTAAGACCCAGTCTCTCCATATTTATATAATTTAATCTAAAAAGTTTGCATACTTATTTAAAAAAATCATTTCAAAGTAATCCTGAAATGTGATGCAGTTTATGAGTCCGTCAGTTTATATGGTAGCATCAAAGAAAGGGTGGGACTTAAAGTATGGCGCCATCTATTTGATGCTTATGTAATTTAGTTGATAGCAGAACTCATACTTACCGAACTGTCGGTTTACAAAAATCGATTATAAATTAAAATGTAACCTATTCTATGTCCTACGTTGGAACAAATTCAGCAAAATGAAAAAAGAAGTCATCAAAATCGGTTGAGTAGTTTCAGAGCTCGTCGCGGTTAAACACTGTGACAGGGAATTTTATTACATATAGATATATAGACCTTCCTTGAAAAATTATCTAACTGTTGCTAAAAACCACTTAAAAATTCGTTACGCGGTTAAGGAGGAATTAGTGGATCTACAGACAGACAGACGCAGAAAGCAACTTTGTTTTATACTATCTAAAAAAGAAGATTACCGTATTTTATTGTTATAAACCTACTATATATACGAATCACTTCACATCCACTTTCATCATGTGCACCGTAAAAAAGTGGAAGTATATTTGTATATTTCCTGATGCCTACAACCTGGTTGTCTTCAAGTCTCGTATGTATACCTCATAGGCAAGCGTGCTCCATCCTAGATCATATCACAGGCTATCATCAGACGTGATCGTGATAAAAAGCTAGTTTTGCGTACAACAACCTACAACAACTACAACAAACTACAACAACGATAAAGGTATAATATGTCTGATATCATCTAAGATAATATGAAATATCAATTTTAGAATTCAGAAATACAATACAATTCAAAAATAACATAAACTATCAGTTACTGAAGTACAACAGAAGGTCAAAGTAGACTAGTTAACACCTACGATATTAAGATACATAAGAAACACTAATTATTCCTTATGCAATGTTATAAATTTCCTTGAGCTCACTATATCTTGTGCGGTTAATTTATAGCAATAATTACATTGTCATCTATCTAAAGGGGAATGTTAGTGATGCATTCAAGTGCGATTATGTTACTAGGATGTCATCAGAAGCTCGTTGCAAACATGAAAATGGTCTCCCAGACGCTTTATCTGATAAATGACTTCTTTAGATGAAAATTACTCGTTACTATTATTGAAAGTGATTTAGATTTTGGAATCAGAATTTTAAAACTTAACTGACAATAATTTCGAATCTACATCAAATATGAGCAGACACTAGACATTTTTAGCTGTAACTCAAAATATAAAAAACAAAAAAATATATCAAGTGCGCATTTATTTGATATTTCGTTCCATACTATTGGTCAATTTTTTATATTTCAAGTTTCCCTATAAGGACCCGTTTTCGGTATTAAATCAATTTTAACGCATATTTAACAGTATATATATATTATAGGCAAGAGATTTCTATAATTGGGCCAATTTTTATACATCGGGCGCTAGTTCCCGAGAAAGTCAGCTGTAGCACGCAGAGAAACAGACACAAGAGTGAGACCATATTGGTTCCTTATTTCCTTTCGGTATTATAACGTCGTTTATGTTCCATATAATGCAGATTATAAAATTACATATAATCGAATACAATAAAAGAAAACTTAACTTATTTGTATTGTATTCTACCCATAGTCCCTCAAGACGATAAGTAGAATACTGAGCCCAGATCACCGTCTTCTGTGGGTAAGGTGCCCAGAAGGCTGGCTACATTTCCTCGCTGGATCGCCATACTGATCCATTGCCCGAGATAAGCTCCAGTTTTCTGATCACCTGAAGAGTCAATGAGCCGTTTTGATAAATTTTGGTAGAGGCTCATGGCCTTAGGACCCCACGGTTCAAGCGTCTCGACAGCAAATGGCCCAAACAAATAACTCTCACTGAGGGTTGCATACTTGTACCGCTTGAGTGATTCAGCTGTTTCCGCCGCCGAACCGGCTGATCTAGACGTGCTTGGTAAATGGGATGCGGCCAACGTGTCTAAGCAGGACACATCCCAGACCAAAGTCTTGCCACGCTTCCAGGGAATTAGAGTCATTCCATCAGGCCGCCTACCATCGTCACGTGCAATAAATACCGTTCGGCTCCAATAAAGCCGGCACGTTAGCAGTGGCAAGACTCCTTTGTAAAACATCATTCATAATTCGTATAAAAATTAAATTTAAATAATGTCTAAAAAGAACGTCTTCCGTAATTTAAAGAGATTTTCACTTTGTGAAAAGACTATGTCGCGAACACTTGAATCACGCTGAAGCTAAATTTATGTCTTGTAATGTTACTAGTAAACGATGGCTCGAGTAACTTCATGTTACCAAGTTTCCTTGAATAGTATTCAAGAGCTACTCGCCGTGCGCCAAATTAAATTTGACCGTAAAACATGTAGGTATTGTTGTCTCACAAAGGCAACTTGGTTTATTTGCAAAGGTAGAGGGCACTTTCAAATTACTCTTTTAAGGAGATTCTTCGTCGGGTTTTATCGTCCACCGTGAGAGCTAAGTTATGAATATTTTAAATTTTTATCCTTAAGTCTTTCTTTTGAGGTCACAGAGTAAATTATTATTCGGTTTTGAAGTTGCTCATTATACCCTGTTGGTGAAATTATTCCGAAACTAATTTAGGCTCTAACCCATTTTGCGAAATGGGCGGTATATCTATCACGCTTGTTCTAACTAGATCGGGGAGTATCATACATTGCTAATTTCAATATTAATACAATAATTAGTACCGGTACATACACCGGGTATGTACCGGTACCGGTTTCCTCCGTAGGTAGGTAATATGCAGTTATGCACATTACATAGGTCAGAAAGATTACTCAAGTTGAGCGTGCTTTGGGGAGCCAGGGTTAAACCAAGATCATTATAACAAGACGCGAATACCTAGTATTTAAGCTACAACGACCTTTTTGTCTTGCACAATTCTGAAAAAAATATAATTTATACGTTATTGAAGAAATATCGGTTATTGTAGGTATAATCTGTGTAAAAATCATTTTTCCATTGGTTAATATTACCAATTACGCGACGTCATGTGCCAGAGCTGCCTTTTGATTCTGAACTAATGGTTTGTATAACCTGAACTTATTTTATAAATGTAAAAAGAAATTTATTTGATTTTTCAATTAATAGAATAGAATAGAATATACTTTATTGTAAAATCAAATTTATGAAACAATACACAAAAACAGCTTATAATTAAGTACAAATGGCGGCCTTATCGCTGGCAGCGATCTCTTCCAGACAACCTTGGGATGGAGAGAGAAAATAGCATAAAAGCTAGGGCAGGGTTTAGTTGTACAATATTCTAAATAAATATATAAATAAATTTAAAAATAAACATATTATACATACATACATTATACTTTATGATAGTAATCTTTAACAAGTTTATTGAAGGAGGATACTGATTTGGCTTGTCTCACTTTTAGTGGAAGCATATTTCATAATTGGACAGCTTGAACACTGAAATGATCCGTTGTAAAACTTGGTTGTATTGAGTGGAGTTTCTAGTTTCATGTTCACTGATGACCTGAGGAATTTCTCCTGACTCAAATTGAAGAATTGAAAACGTTCTTTAAGGTAAGGAAGAGACTTGGGACTAAACAGTACATTGTACAGAAGTGATAGGATATGCGTATTCCGGCGAAGGCGGATAGATAACCACTTGAGTTTAGTGCGAAATTCGGATATGCGGTCATATTTACGTAAACCAAATATGAAACAGATACAAAAATTCTGGAGTTGCTCAACTTTATCAAGTTGGTACTCTGCTAGGTCTAAATAGCTGGCATCGGCATAGTCTAGGATGGGTAAAAGAAGGGATTGCGCTTGCGCGATTTTTGTACTGTGTGGCAAGAAATTCCGCAGTTTTCGCAAGGAAGCTGCAGAAGCAAACACTTTGCGACTAACTTCCTTTAATTGGGGTGCCCAGGACAAAGTTCTATCAATGTGAACTCCTAAGTTTTTCACTAAATCAGCGATTGGGATTTGGATTCAATCAAATGTAACAGGTGATAATGCCGACCAGTTAATTTTTGCTATCATCCTCGAACTCCCAACAACTATAGTTTGAGTTTTCTTTGGGTTCACAGATAGTCCGTAAGATTTACTCCAATCCACAATAGATGATAAATCCTCGTTTGTAATGTTAATAGCATCTGAAAGCTTTTCGATTGGAGCATGGGTGTAAATCTGTAGATCATCTGCATAAAGATGATAGAAGCATCGAAGATTTGTTGAGATAGAATTTATAAAAATCGCAAAAAGCAGAGGAGATAAAACGCCACCCTGTGGCACACCGGCAGACGTATCACACCAAGGTGAATAGGTCTCATCAATACGAATACGCTGCCGCCGCCCGAACAGGTAACTACGAAACCACTCAATTACCTTTGGAAATATGTTGAGAGAGTAAAGTATACCGAGTAGGATATCAAAGTCAACAGCGTTGAAGGCGTTGCTAAAATCTAACAGAAAGAATCTAACTAAAAGAGTAAGCATTGTAACTTGACCTTCATCCATGGCAAGTCTTATGTCGTTGGTGATTTTGACTAAGGCAGCGACAGTGCTATAACCAGGGCGAAAAACAGACTGGAAAGGGTTCAAGAGATCGTTTTTATTTAGGAAGATACCAAGCTGGCTATGGATAAGTCTTCTAGGACTTTGGATAGAAACGGAAGTTAGGGAAATAGGCCGATAATCAGAAAAGGATTAGGTTGGGTTAGGTTTTTTTGGGATAGGAGTTACAAGTGCTTCTTTCCAAATACTTGGAAAAATGCAATTAGAAATAGAGAAATTGAGAATGTGGGTAATAATAGGAAGTATAATATCCAGGATAGGAAGGATCATAATACGGTTAACACTGTCACTACCCACCCCCTTCGATGTAATTAATACAATACTTTTCTCAACATCACAGTCGGAGAATTGAGTAAAAATAAATTGAGAATATTCGGGAGTTGGAAGTGAAGAGAGAAGTTTAAGTGTCCTTTCTTTACATGTCTTATTAACATGAGACGAAGAGTGAAAATATCTATTAAGAGAATCAACATCTAAGTCTGAAGGTATAGAAGTATCTTTCTGCTTACCAAGTCCCAATGATTTGAGGAATTTCCAGATTTTAGCTGGATTCCTATATTGAACTGAATTATGAATATGGCGACGTTGAGCATCTCTACACACCTTATTGCAGTGATTTCGGATTAAGACATAAATCTCCCAATTTGAAGGAGTTGGTCGACGATTATACCTATTTTTTGCAGTGGATTTTTTCCACAGTACTAACTTGATCTCTTCAGTAAGCCAGGGTGCAAGTAGATGTTTAATTTCGATAGCATGAACTGGTGCGTGTTTGTCGTATAATTGTGTTATATTATAATTCATATACTTTTTCATCGATACAATCGCTACCAGTAAGAGGAGTCCAATTAATATTTAAAGCGTCTTCTTTGAGTTTCTCACTGTCCACCTCACAAAAGTTACGCTGCAACAGCTTTGGGATTCACTTTAGGGACCCGAATTTCAAAAGGCAAGAAGATAAGATCATGGCATGAAAAGGCGTCGGCAGGATTTTGTCCATGATTTAATACTAAACTAGGAGATGACACAAGGATGAGATCAAGGAGGGAAGGGGTGAAATTGGGGAAGTGATGGGTGGCATTTAAGGGAAGAATAGACAGACCACAGGACTCTGACACAGATTTAAAAGATGAGCAACGTATGTCTTGTTTTAAGAGGCATGTATTAAAGTCACCCATAATGATGGTATGACTGTAGGACGGCATTAAATTTTCTAAAATAATCTCAAAAGATTGGAAAAAGTTTATACTAGATGAGGGACAGTAATATATGCCAAGTAGTAACTTGTTATGTTAAAGGTTTACTTCGATAAAAATATGTTCATCTGCATTTGGTGGAGGCGGCTGTGCTGATTGACTTATTACTTTATAAGGAATGTTATTGCGTAAATAAATAGCAACACCACCACCACGTGAACCTAAGCGATCATTACGTATCAGATGGTAACCTGGTAAAGTAAAAGCAAAAGATGATAGACAGGGCTTCAGCCATGATTCTGACACCAAGATTGCATGAATGTTCTTACAATTAAAAGTTGCCCGCATGTCTGAGAAATGAGCCGGAATATTTTGAGCATTTATATGAACAGCATTAAAATTCCTCGGAAAATCAGAGAATTGAGAAACCAGAATGTCATTTACAATTATATAAACATATATATATGTCGGGTTCACGCCGGGAGCGAACGAATGACGCTCCGAGAATAACACAATAATAATCTGAAATATTATAATCAAAGTTTATTACACTAGAATTATCACAATTACGATATTAAATATTGCACAATAATACACAGAAATATTAGGACAACTCCAAGAGTTGCATCCACTCTTGTCAGGTGTCGAGCAGCAATTTGCCCTTCAAGAGTACTGCTATTATCAAGCAGTAATTATCGACCACAATATATTCTGTGGTCCTCGTCCAAGACTGTCAGTGTAGACTGTCGGTCGTAGACTTGGTTGTAGACTCGTAGACTGTCGGTTTAAAACTGCCGATTCAAGACTGCCCCTCCTCTGCCCGAACACCGCGTATTTAACAGGTCCTCGTAGGGCGCCGCAGTGACACAATCCGGTAATGCTGTGGCGCCACTTCAGTTACACTTCCTTCATAAAACCAACTTCCGCCATCCGTATTAACTTCCAACATCCGGTTATTCTATTTCCGATATCCGTTAGCTTAATAATAAATGTTTCTACGTCGACATCCGATTAAACGACTTCCAATTACTACATGAAAGAATATTCTATCCGGTTATTGACTACTTCCGTCATATGGTTATTTTATTAAATATAATATTATATAAAATAACTAGACTAAATAAATTTATATAAAAATAATAATAGTAATGTCAATGCTAATTTATAGTTTTGAAAAATCAATTAATATCTACAAGATTCTTCACCTGCCAGTTGAGTGTAATATAAAAAGAAAACATTATAATAACACAACAAAAATAATGAATGTCAAAGAGGCAAGTGAGGTGTGTAAGAATAAGCCTAAATGGCACTCTGTTGTTCGTGCCTACCTCGCAAGGGAACTGGCGTGAAGTTATGTATGTATGTATGTAACAAAAATAATAATAACAACTAGTCTACAAACATATAATAACATTAAAAGGAGAATAGTTTTTATATTGTATTGTTCAGAAGGCACATTTCCAAGCTTAAATTAATTTATTAAAAATACTATTTGACCACCATCATCCATTATGTGTATGTTTAATACATGTGATAAATATTGCTTTCAACACATACGATAAGGAAAAGAAATTAATAATAAAATAATAATAATAATAGTAAGCACGATCAATTATTTGATGAAAATCAGGTTATTAGCAGATTTATCGCCGTTATTTGCGATAAGTAATAAATAAATAAGCAGACAAACATACACATTATATATTGCTAAGCTAAGCAAATTACGCCTATGTTATCAGTAATATGGAACGGACTTCTCAGTGGCTGATTGCGATCAGAGTAAAATTAGGAAAGTTTGTTTGCAAAATTTACCAAGCCAGAAATCGAACCCAGAACCTCTACGTTCCAGAGAACTAGGTGCCAAACATTATTTACACGTTTAAATAGTTACTACAGTATTGTTATATTTAAATTATTTATATACCTACATCACATGAAAAAGAAACAGAAAAAGAGGTCCAAAACTAAAAATACTAATCATTAACACAATACAATAATAATAATAAAATTAAAATAATAATAAAAACTGGTAATAAAAGTAAGATCTTCCATAACATTATTTCTTAGCAACAACAGCCCGTTTTACCGTTTTAATTAACGTGTTAAACGAAAAATTTCAAAAATCTGTTACGGATTTTGTTTACTATTACTACTGTTACTATTTGGCTTAAAAATCTTAAATGAAATACAAACTTATTTCGAAAATATCGATGAATGCATTTCAATAATAATGTATGAGTGCTAAAATGACATTATATATTTTATTCTTAATGCATCCTATATATATATATTAAAATATTTGAATTTGATAGAATATCAATAACAAATGATTCCCCCAATATTTCAGAGGCATCAAAACAAAAATGTTTACCAATACTCATAACTAATTACTGCCTATTCAATTTCCATATATTCTGAAGTGTTTATCGAAACAAAAAAGTTAAGTATAAGGCTATAGAGAACGCTTTACACGCGTCACGCTCCGAGAGCCGCGATATTGATGGAGGCTCTACTCTTAATTACCGCAGCATACGTGCGTAACAGGTCTAATTAATTCCTCGACTAGCACCTGATAACATTATTTCGTATTTTAATCAAATATATTGCCAAATTACTCAGGCATAGTTAATGCTAGTAAACAAGTTTTATCTACCTCTCGATGTTGTTGACAATTTTGTTCGACTTATCTGCTTTGCACTGATAATTAAGTTCACATGCCTAAGCTTATAATGCCATCAAGTGGTCAATAGATACTTGATTGCTACCCTCTTTACCATTATGAGGATTGGTATATGGTGACTGGTTCTCCGTTATTAGTAACCTCGTAGTATGGTGTGATGCACCAATGGTGAGAACCCATAGTTCAATTGCCGCCGCAGCTAAGCTTACTCGCTAAAGAGGACTGTATACTTAATTATACGAAGAATTCTACCTTCGATGTATAAAGATTATTTTATTACTTTAGTATTTAAGACAAGACCACATCATATCAGCTACGTTATATAAAAAAACTATTTTCTAATAATAATTTTTACATACATACATACATACATAACTTCACGCCAGTTCCCTTGCGGGGTAGGCACGAACAACAGAGCGCCATTTAGGCCCATTCTTACACACCTCACTTGCTTCTTTGACATTCATAACTCTTGTCATGCACACTCGTCTGTTCTTAAGGCTCCTGACATCACCCTCCGCTAGTACACGATCAATTTGATCATGGAAGGTGTGTCGTGGCCTTCCACGACTTCTGCATCCATCCACTTTTGCATTGTATATCTGTTTAGTCATTCTTTCATCATGCATTCTTTCCACATGCCCGAACCACCGGAGCATTCCTTTCCTTACCTTCACCCCGACACTCTTTTTCAGACCAACTCTCTTTCTTACTTCGGTATTACGAACGCGATCCGCGAGCGTCACTCCGCAGATTTTGCGCAGTGCTCGCATCTCAACCGCGTTTACTCTACTTTCATGCTCTCTCTTCCATACCCAACTCTCGCATCCATACGTGAGCGTAGGTACCAGCACCGCGTTGTGTATGGCGAGCTGGGCCTTCTGGCTGAGGTTCTTAGCGCCTAGAAGTTTACCTAACGCTCCATTCAAACTATTCCCCAAATTTACTCTTCTTTCTATATCAGCGGTGTACCTTCCATCCCTGCTAAAAGCACATCCAAGATATACAAACTCATTCACTTGTTCCAGCATAACATCATCGACCATTATCCTTGCATTCGTTCTGGTTTCTTCTCTTTCAAACACCATAACCTTTGTTTTCTTCGCATTCAAATGTAAGCCTCTCGCCTGACAGTCATCTTTCATCATTGTGACTAGTGTTTGCAGTTCTGATGGCGATTCGGCTAAAAGCACGGCATCATCCGCATAAAGCAAGGTGCTTACAACTAGATCACTCATTCGCACCCCAACATCCATCAATCTTATTCTCTGGAGACAATCGTCCAGGTATAGGATGAACAGCAAAGCCGACAGCACGCAGCCCTGCCTGACGCCAATATTGACGTCAAACCAGGGCGACAGGCTGCCATCCACTCGCACGCATGCCATACAGTCCTCGTAAGTGGACTGCACAGCACGCATCAATTGGCCATTAATCCCATATCCTGGCAATATGTCCCAGAGCTCCTTCCGCACAACCCTGTCAAATGCTTTCTCTAAATCCACAAAACCGCAGAAAACCTTCCGGCCCATAGCCAGCTGCTTCTCTACGATATTGCGGAGAGAGAAAACTTGATCCATACATCCCCTTCCATTTCTGAAGCCACCTTGTGCATCCCACAGTAATCCATCGGATACCACTCTCATTCTCTTTTCAATAATCTTCGTATACACTTTAGATGCTGTGCTGATCAAACTGATGGCCCTGTAGCTGGCGCACTCCATACGTGACCCCTTGCCTTTATACAAGGGCACGATGTCAGCGCGCCTCCAGTCCTTGGGAACCTTTCCCGTCCTCCAGCACAAGTTGCATAAGGACAGGAAAGCGTCCCGGACGCAGGTTCCACCATATTTGATCATCTCAGCAGACACACTATCGATTCCTCCTGCCTTTCCATTTTAATAATTTTTATATTGGGCATATTTAATGGCGAGGACAAATCCAGTCTTATAACATCTCTGATGCTTGTATTTATATCCTGTTGTTACGAACTCTTTCGTATATTTATTTTTAAATTTATTTTAGATATAAGAGAATGACATCTCTGTTTATGAGTTACTAAATATATGTATTTTCACCATCGTTGTCCAGCGTATTTTTTCACTATTATAATCTAAATTCATACAGTCCCTAACACCTGTATTGACTTTGTATCATGTTCGTGCAGTGTTCAAACTTTAATCTTGCTAAATTATGCAGAAAGGAATTACTTGGTGCACATACCGTGATGTAACACCATTTTATATATAATATCAACTAATTTTTATACAACTCCACAAGGAGCTATTCTGCCATAGTGTGAATTACACCTTGAAAAATAATACAAACTGACAATCAGAATAAGAAGTTCGACATTAGGCATAACGAACTTACCATACGCCCGTCTATGGCCATCCATATCCATACTGATATATAAAATTAAATGAGAAAATAAGTCTGTTGGTTAACTTTTTAGAACTAAACGGCTGATCAGATCTTAATGAAATTTAACAAGTAGATAAATTATGTTATGGAGATGGATATAAATTTAATAAAAAATAATCTTGAAGGAGTAAAATAGCGGATGAAAATTTGTATGGGCAATCGAGAATCAACCAATCAACTCAAAGAGTTATGAGTTATAAGTCCTCAAGTTAAGGTATGAAAATTCATATTTTGATTATCGGTAAGAAATATGTGTTTCATGGTTACCATTGCGGTTTTCTTTATTCAGAAATTAAACAAACAATGCTGACAAAATCGCGAGTATTAATATAAGGAAACACATTAAAAAGTACATGGAATCATCCGCGGCATATATAGTTTAAGAGTGTGACGCCTACTTATAGGAAACGCCTACAGCGTGGAAGACAAGCAAAGAAAAAAATGGGTTACAAATTAAATTTTCGCCTGTCTATTGCTATTTCCAATAATTACATATATTCGTACATATAATGTATTATCACGCCTGTAGTATTATTGCCAATGTGGCAGGCAGGGACGATAAATCTCCACTTACTTGCTTTGCAATGTTGATATACATCTTTTGCTTCATTTACTTTAATTAATCTCTTCATACATACACTTTTTATATGTGCTTCTTACATGACTATGTATAATGCAACTGTTGTTTTGAATTGCTCGGAATTTATAGCACTATCCTTGCCGAAATTATATAAGCCACATACGAACACATTTGCTGTTTGAAAATGAACGCTCCAATCCTCATGTTATACAAATTGTAACCAAGTTCACTATAAAATAACATTAATATCATCTCGGTTAGTTTTGATCACACTGCTCTCTTAAAAAAAATATAGATATTTACTTCCCCTTTCTGAATTCTGAATAAATTATATATGTCCAGTGTGAATATGAAGTGTGGGTTGAGCACCTTGCTCATTATACCGTGCAGAATACCTTTTTTTCTCAAAACTTCCACCTTCTATCAAACTTAGATAATATTTATACATTACGCCAGAAAATATCTAGTAGGTACACACCTTTTAAAACTTAAACCGATAAAAACATTACACAGCCCCCGGAAATATGAAATATCTTACTTGGTTGAACTTTTTCTGCGGGTAATAAAATCCTGATGGTAAAAAGTAATACAGTTACTGTATTTTTGCACAGCAGTATTCTTACAGGATAAAAGAAGAAACATAAAAAAGAAGGTGTGTAAGAATAAGCCTGAATGGCGCTCTGTTGTTCGTGCCTACCCCGCAAGGGAACTGGCGTGAAGTTATGTATGTATGTATAAAAAAAACAGTCTTATGCCACGTAAAAGCAGTTACCATTTTTGTAAGTGCAGGGTAATGTAATATTGCTTGTGCTTAAATCAGCGTACTGGTAGACAAACCAAGTATTCAGATTGAACATAAATCTCAACTCCGTTGTAATGAAAAATTCAGCGGAAGCAACGAGTAATTTCAAGCAAAGCCTTTGCACTTACATATCACGTCTAAAATTTTATTCACCTTCGGGTGAAGTATCTTCCAAATACCATTGAAATATTATTCAGAATTTCTTGAACTTTAACCTTATTATTCTTGATATGTTTCTTTTTTGGGATCCCATAGCCGTTTTGGCAAATAGGAACCCTTATAAAATTTTTGTCTGTCCGTTCGATTGATTATTTATTTCAAAGGTATTTTTCATGAAATCTATTAGGTATATGCGGATGAAATTTAATAGTAAGATATATTGTTTAAACCATTACCATTAATGGTGTAGTGAAATTGCGATAAAACTAAAGATTAACAGTTTACTCCCGTAGATGTAACCGGGAGATTAAATTTCTTTGTGTACGTAGGATTATATATGTATCTACGAACTTAGAGTATCGTTAGACGGATGTAAATATTAACTAGTCTAAAATTTCTTCCAAAATTAAAGGGTGGAAAACAAAATATTTTAATGTAAACTGGTTTTAATAAGATCCTTTGAGCAATTTTTGAAAGAAGTGATAATTTCTAAAAAAGAATTCAGGGTTCTGTAGCCAAATGCCAAAAACAGTAGAGATTGACACCTTTAAGCAATTCTTCACTATGGCTCAAGTGTTACATACTCGGCCGATCTGTTACCTTTATAAACAATAACTTGCATATCTACGTCAGACCTCGCAACAAGCCAAACTTACCAAGTCAAGATTCGTCTAAAGAGACAAAACAAACCGTTATAATAAAATTATTCAAATCATTTCTGTTATGAAGTCTTTTCTATTGTGTTCCCGTATTTTGCTTATTGTTTTTATCGCGTCAATTCCATCTCGCAGGACAAAAACAAAAAAGCCGAGAGCTCCCTACTGCGACGCGGCGTGGACAATGCGACCGCTGAATTGTAAATAGTTAGATCCTACAGATTACATCATTTGATATAGTCTGGGTACAGCTCTATTTTCCAACACACCGTTTTATCAACTATTTTGTTCTAGTGCTCGATGTAAAAGTAATAATAATCGTGTCTAAATCGATTTTGATAAACAATGACCGTTTTTTGTAATCTAGGCATTAGAAGTATGTTTTCCAAACCAACCGTGTACTCGCGTGTGACTTATATTGCCTATTTTGGCCAGGATCATATTTCGGACAGATTAAAACACCACCATCTTCACGTAGCGAGATTACAAGCGATTCACGATCTTTTAAATCATTTTTCACTGAAGGTTTATGTATATAATTAGGTTAATTAAAAAAAACTTCAACGGACAAGTGCAAAAACGAATCGCAACGAACAAGTTGAAAAACGAATGGCAACGGATGAGTAGAAAAACGAATCGCAACGGACAAGTGGAAAAACGGATAAGTGGAAAAACGAATCACAACGGACAAGTGGAAAAACGAATCGCAACGGACAAGTGGAAAAACTTCAACTGACAAGTGACAAAATGAATAGCAACAAAATTTTTACTTGAAGTTTTACGGGCAGATTGTTAATGTACTTGTCCAGTTTGAAAAACTCTCTACCGTCGTCTGTTTTTCCTGAAGAATACAATCTAGGTCTCTTTAAGTCTCGCGTGAACAGGTATCTTCTAGGTAAGCGTGCTCCACCTTAGACTGCATTTCCGCCTGACGTCAGGCGCAATGTCAGTCAAACGCGAACCTATTCAATATAAAAAAAAAGAATGTGTTCCAGCACACGGTTCGATTTTTCGCAGGTTTACTGCAAATTATGATTTGGTTAGGCTAGGTACATTCTAATTAATGCATTTTTTATTTAAACATATTTTATTTTATCAAACAACAAACTCAATCTGATCCAGAACCAAAAAAACATCCATAGTCTATTCTAAAATTATTTATTAATATTTTTTTACACAGACCACAAATAGAGGCAGTGATGCCCAGCCACTGTGGAGAGCAGAGGTATAGTGCGATGCAAACTTAAGTTTTCCTCCATTAATGGCGGCTCGGAACATCGCACTTTGATGCACACAACCCGATTTTAGGTATTAGAGGGACGAGGTCGTCGGAGAACGAGGTATATCCTCGCTCGCTCTCTTGCTCGCTTTCTCGTTTACGGGACTTCCCCGGCGCTCGGCTCACCAGGGCTGCCAATTTAGCGCTTTCGGAGCTAGATATAGCTCTTTTTAGGGCAACCCAGCTCCCAATTTTATTAAACAACTTCCAGCACAAAATCTTGCGCTTTTTATAATATGCAAATATCGAATTAATTTTATAAAAATATATATGAATATCTATACTAATATTATAAAGAGGAAAGATTAGATTGTTTGTTTGCATTGAAGAGACTCCGAAACTACTGAACCGATTTGAAAAATTCTTTCACTGTTGGCAAGCTACATTATCCCCGAGTGACATAGGCTATATTATATTTACAAAAAAATAGGGATCCTTACTAAAACTCCAATAATGTAACTCAAGGTATAAAAAAAATACGTAAAATCGCGTGCGCTGCAAAACTATTGATAATAAAATAAAATAATGTACTACGACTTTGCAGAACACATAATTATTTATAAAAAGTGTCGCGACAGCATATGTCTAACTATTATAGTTATGCCACAATAAGTGTTCTTTTATTTTAAAAATTTAATTAAAATGGCGCCGTTAAAAAAGGCTCTTTATTTGTATCATAGTATTCATCTTAGTATTCATCTAAGATACAAATAAAGAGACTACTTCAATACCTTTATATAACTTTTTGAATTATTCAATTCGGATATTCCATTCGAAAAATATCACGAGTTTAAAAATGTAAGTATGCGTAATGTAATACGCGGCGTAACCTCCGGGAAATATCTAATAATATTAATTATAAATTACGTCAAAACGTGAATGTGAATTCTTATCGTCGCAACCGGCATTGATCTGTTTTATTTAGGTACTTGCTTTAAAACCCAAGATTTTTTGTTTTATTAGACTTCTCCATACTCAACCTATTAATGGCAGATTCCAATTTTTCATGCCTCCCTAACATAGCTTTATATGTAAAATATAAAAATAAAAAATCGATTCCATTACCTTGAACGTACGAGTAAAGCACAGAATTGTGTTGAATTTGTAATAAGTGCATTTGTTTTGTTGATTTTGCGGTGCTATTTTCTGCACACGCAACCGGAAACAAGATAAGGCGCTAGTGGAATAAGGACTGTGATAGTTGAACAGACTGTTGTGAAGCGTAATGCATTGCGGTTGTGCAACACGATATCATTCTTCGTTGCCACAAAATGGAGCGCGATGGTACGAGCACAGAAAACAGAAAAACTTAAAACAATAAATGAAAATATTTTTTGTTAAAGCAAAGCTAAATAAAAACTCGTTTATTGATATAAATAAAGTAATACCGTATACATAAAGATGAATGAAACATATAAAATCGTTATAGGTTGTATCAAACGAATCACAAGTATGAATTCATGATCATTATGTTCTAACTTATAAAATATTCTGTTAGGCTACCTACTAAATTAAAAATACGTACTCTCCACCAGACCGAGTAAATATAGTAGTCACTTATAGTGAACTGTCACTGTCTTGCTTTAACCAGTAGCAATAACGAGTGTACGATTATATTTACATCCTTTTCCAGTATGCTTTCAACGCAATGAGTGAAAGTAGGTTTTTTATATTTTGTACCTATTTTAATACAACGTTTATAGCTTTAGTTATTGTTTGATTGACTTATGACTTAGACAGGCATACCATACCGCCCACCTGGTAGAAAACGGTTTCCATCGCCTATGGACATTTGTAACACCAAAAGTGCTAACAATGTGCTGCCGATCTGTAAAGGGAGACCGAAACCTGGCTACTAATACCGGAACACAACTCAATAGATCTCAATACCCCGTCATTCGACTTACTGCTGGTTATTTGACATAGATAATGGATGGCCATTGGCCACCGTTTGCCAGGGCTTCGCGAAGCGGCACGACCAGATACCCGCTGACCTGCCATAAGGACGACGGACAAAACACTGAAGGGTTGTAGTGTGTATCCATGACAGTTATGTGGCAATAGCCTTTCGTGGTTGCAATGCTAGTACCACCCCCACGTCGCGAATCCCACACTCCCCATAGTGTTTCACCCGCGATGGACAGTCTTCAAACGGATTTCCCCTCATTAAAAAAATAGTTATTGAATAATATAGAAAACTTGCATTAAATGCCTTCCTTGCGATTATGAGTAAGCGGGTCGCATCCCTGTGGCAGCGGGTCGCGCCAGCTCCTATAGCATGCTTCGGACTGTGGCAGAGCGGTTTGATGAACCCTATTGTAACCGCCGGTTGCGTAACATGTGCTGCTGTTAAACCGAGCCGTCAAATAAAATTTGAACTATACTAACAATTGAGTGTTAAGTTTCTTCTATACTAACATGGACGCAAGTCTGATTTTAAAAAAAAAATATTATTAAAGGCGTATGATATACGAGTACGCGAGTTTACCCGTTATAGGTCTTTGTTCTGTTACTATATTTTGTGGTGCAAAGCAATCAAGGGTGGTGCGCCAGCGAGCACGTCAAGCGCCATCGCTCCGATAACCAAGTTACCATTTAACACGCGATTCAAGACGCTTCATTTAACATAAAACGCTCGTAAAATAGACAACATAAAACTTTTCACCCAACCCGCACCTTGTTTTTATGACAATACAACAATAAACATAAATTAAATGCAAGGTAACATTTAATATTTCAATTCAAACCTCGAAAAATTATGTTTAATTTTTGTTCTGATAATGACCACACCTTTAAAATTTTAAAATGTATAAGTCTTATTCATTAAAAAAAAAACAAACACATAACTTAAGTAGAAAACATAACTTAAATGTAAAGTAGAAAACATAACTTGACAAAGAATACAGCTTAACAGTTTTTCTGGCCTAATGTGCATATTTAGCCTTCACTATTGTACTTATTAGGTTTTTTTTCGGCAAACTACTCTAATGATTTCGTAGAAAAACCCAATTGTCAAATGGGATACAGAACCGTGTATTTACGGCTCATTCTCTTTCGATCTCCAAAAACTCAGTCAATATGTAGCTGACAGGAAAGATTAATGAAATAGGTACTTCTTGTTAGGTTGTTACGTGATTTATTAGCTTGGCCAAGTTAAACCACGGAAATCGTAGCAAAATCGTAGGCCGTAGCGCTCAATTCCGTTACGATTAGATTGTAGCACCAAATATGGGCACGCTAAAAATGTTTATAATAATTTGCTAACCTTCTAATTGTAACATTTTAATTTCTTTATTTCAGGGTAAATTTCTATTTTTAATATCACTAAAAACATTTACGTCATGAGTTATGAAGAACTACGTAAAGAAACAATGAAACTTGAAACAACCTTTAAAAAATAAGTTACAATTGTAATATTCTATTTTTGACTACGAAAACTTTACAAAAGGCGTATTTTTCTGAATATTTTTATATTAAATCTTTTGTCGTTCTTGTGTGACAAAAAGGAAAAGTTGTAGAAAGACAATTAAATCGGAAGGCATCGTAATTTGGCATTAGCAGCAGGCTGTTCCCAATTTATTGATCCCGCCGGCAAGGCCGAGTCAGGAGCGACACACGTCAGCTGACGGCTGATATCCGCCAATGTCACACTCGCTTGTATCGAATACATCCAAAATACTTCTTACATAGACTTCATCATTTTCAAAAATGTCACTGTAAATTCATTTCTTTGATTCTACACTTTTTTACCTTTTGAGGGTTCTATAACTGTTTTGGGAAAAAAGGAGATGTATATCCATCAGTCCGTTTTGGTATATCCATCAATAATATTTCTCAGAAATTACTGGATTTAAGAGAATGGAACACTGGAAGTATTCTACATGCTGCTACTCATTGGGATAGTGAAACTGCAAAAAAGCTAGGAATTAAGAGGGTCCTCTGGCAAATAACGGAGTGAGGACGTTTTTCAGGAATACTTAGATGACTGGGATATCAGGATATCAGGGTGAGCAGACATTAGCTTCCAAATACGTAAAAATTATGTATAGGATAGACCTTTAACTGTTGAGCTGTGACACAGAAAATTCAGAAAAGATTTGTGGTAGCAAAGCTTTAATATAGTTTCACCTTCACTAATTTTAACCTGATCCATTAAGTAGATTATAAGATATGAGGTATTTTTTGATTAAATGTTTTTTATAATATTATAACAAAAAATATAGACAAAAAACAGAAAACGATTGTCAATAGAAAACGCTTCAATTTACGTAACCCAACACACAATTAAATCTATAGTACAGTAAATAATTAATATTAATTACTCTTTCATTAAGTCGTGGTAGCCTAATGGCTAGCGCACGCGTCCCAAACTCCAAAGTCGCGGGTTCGATCCAGGCCGGAACGCATGCACCACTTAGGCAGTTTTCTGACCTAATGTGCATATTGTTACAATTACCACGTGCTAATAACGGTGAAGGAAAACATCGTGATGCAACCTGCACTCGAGATAACCGATGTGTCAAACCTGCCTAGCCGCCTTGGACAAGCGTGACGGGTATGCTGTCCGTTCCCCTATAGTGGGAGGCCCGAGCCCAGCAGTGGGACTTTTATGGGCTGTGTTATTATTATTTATTATTATACTCTTTCATTTAAAAATCCATTAAGTACTCGGAGTGCAGCAATTAAACAGCCATAATTTAATTTCTCGCTTCACTATAATTTGCGTTTCGTATTGTTCAGCGGCAAAGCAAAGATAAATTATTCTTCAAGCTAAGAAATATTATATAGAAATAAAACAACAATTGTTCGTATTACCTTTCAGTAGCGTGCGTCCAAATTGACGTAAGTTAATGAGCACCATTGTAGTAAGCTGCTCGTCCGGCGGGGACAGTTATTATCTGGAAAAGGAATAAAAACAAATATGAGCATTCTTATGTTCACATACTATTTAGTAACATTAGTTAAAGTATCCTGATTGAGGATCTTTTTTTTGTTTAGAATCGCAAAATTTTGGACTGTGTACAAAATTTTGTCCCTGGGGTACAAAAATTCGAGCCAAGCACTAAAATGCATCTAAAAATGACAACGATCTGGCTGTTACTTCTAGTATAGTTACTTTCATCAAATTAGATAAAATTCTAAAAATTTATTTGGAGATTTCTAGCAGTTGTATCTTATGTTCAATATTGATATCTAAACATAACTATAACAAACTTCCTAAAACTTGTTCCATATATGTTATACAAGGCTAAAACCAGGAAAAATGCAATACAAAAAACGAACTATTACTATTTTTCTAGTAAAAGCCCACATAGTATCGCTTACATAATCTCTAGATCCATACATAGCCCAGGATACATTATTACAGTTTTGTACATTTTCCGAAATGAATTACTATTGATGGTATGTCTATTATATGTCCATTTCAAATCTCTTACAAATAGGTACTACATGAAACATATAAATAAAAGAAATATAGTTAACTCTATACCAATGAAATTTAAGTTGTCTTTCTATGATTTCAAAATAAATTCTAGATGTACTATTTATGCCTAATAATATAGTTAAATGAATTTTTGTCTCTGTTTGAAAGTTTGTCTCGAATAGACTTCGAAATGACTCAACGGATTTGAATGAAAATTGTAGGACTTAAAACAACTATTTTATCATAAATTGTTCATGTTTCACTTCGATAACTTTACAAGCTTCAGAAAAATATGAACATGTACTAAGTCCAAGCCGCACGTACGTACCAAGTGCCAACCTCATGTGATAAACAATAAAAAAATCACATCTATATTTATACTTATTATAATACTTAGTAAGCTCGTAGATTCCTCAACTCAAATCGATTCATGATTAAAAAGCAATAAAAAATATATTATCCGTCCATTAATACAATTGCTGGATTAAATCGATTCAGCCCTATTTATAACTACTCAAAGTCAAACAAGTTACCAATACAATTGAACCTTGATTATGATTGAAACCATGTGCATTGTGATTATGCCATTACTTGCAGATACAAATAAACCATACAACCAGTAGTTACACGGTGTCATCTACGAGTTATTGTAGTTCATGGATAAGCATCTGCACTTCATGCCTTGACGTGGGTTCGCATCCCTGCTGAGATCATACACCACTGAGGCAATTTTTCTAGCGTATCATGCATTACGAAAGACAATCAAATATCGCGATTTAACCTGCATGTCGAGATTATTACTAATGCATAAAGCCTGTCAATATCCCTTAGCTAAGCGTAATGCATATATCGTTCGTTACGCCAGAAATGGAGCAATGGCGCAAAACAGTAAGACGTTTACGAGTTTATATTAACATCTAGAAGTCTAGACAAAGATGTTGAGCAAGAGGTTGCCTATCAAGAGTACGCAATTTGCTCCCGAATTGCCTGTGTGAATAATAAATACTCAATGTCCTTCGGGAGCTATCTAAAAAGGTTGCAACCGTTGCAGAGCAGCAGCATGAATTCGTCATTAAAACCGTTACGTGTGTGTAAATTTGGTACACAGGCAATTGAACAAAAATTGACTAAATAAAAATGCAAGAGTTCTCCCATGATGCGGAGAGTATTAAGTTCACGAGGGAACACATAAGCCTTAACGTTATTAATAAACACGATTGTGAGGAAGAGTGGAATACATATTTGTTACTCTTTCACGTAAATACCGATTTAGAGGACATTTTACAGTAATACAGCTTATAAATCATGATCAGCTCTCGACATGTAGCCTATAATTAATAAAGATATTTAAATTGACCAAAATATAACGATAACTGTCAAGTAGAAACGCTACTGCAATAAGCCAGGTCATGGTATCCGGTAGTGCACAGTGCGGGCAGGGCCCCCGGTAGGGTTGCCACCCGTACAATAATATATAGTTCGTAATATATTTTAGCCAGTTGTGCCATATATTATAGAAAAATAATATAGTACAAAAGTACTACTATATCTTCATCGCTAATTCAATTTAGCGCTTTTTTTTCAGATTTTTGTGATTATTTTAAAAATAATAGATCTTTGCTCACCAAAGCAAAAATCAGTAATAAATACACATGGAAAATTCACTAACGAAAAATAAATGTGTACTATTTTTCCCCTAAATTTCCTAAAAGTACTATATTTTTACAGAATAAAACATAAATACTATATATTCTTTAAAAAAAGGAGGCAATCCTAGTCACATGTGAAAAGAAGAACACGCGTCAATTTATATTAGTATAAAAAGGAACACAAAAATTGTTAGTTGTAATATGTGTCATTGTCACCGTAATGAGTGACAGTTGTAATGTGTCAAATATCAATGTAATACCTACTCTGTGTCGAATAAACTCTCTGCTGCGTTGATCTCGTACCGTGTCGTTTCATTATAAAAGAATCCTGAATAATCCTAAAACAGGTTATGAGCCCAGGCACACAACTTTGTTACAGGATAAAGGATTGTTCAGAGAATACTGCCAGATATTTAGTTTCGTAAAATAAGTCTTTTTTTCGAAAATAAAAGTTAAAATACGGCGCGACAGTGTGCGGCCATATTTTTCTCAAGCAATACTTGTTCGGAGTGTTCGTACAAATCGAATTAGAACAAGGAAGGATAACAATAAAAGGCAGGAAGGTATCGTAAGCAATACGATGGATGCAAATCAAACAATTATAAAATTGGAGGGTGCGAGAAACTGGAACATTTGGAAATTTCAAACAATGGTTATATTGCGAGGACAAAACCTCATGGGTATCGTCGATGGCACTTTTACAAAGCCAGACAAGGCGGAAGAACAAGCTTCATGGCAATTGAAGGATGCAAAGGCTCAAACACAAATAGTTACAAGAATGACTGAGGAAGTGATGCTTCACATCATCACGTGCAATACATCAGCCGAAATGTGGCACAAATTAAGCAGCGTTTATGAGCAGAAGACTGAAACAAGTATACATATTGTTCAACAAAAGTTTTTTCAATATAAATATGTAAAAGACATTGAAATGTCGGTATTTTTGTCTAAGATTCAAGAGTTAAGAAACCAACTTAAACAGATGGGAGAGGATATATCAGAAAAATTTGTAATCACAAAAGTATTGATGTCTCTGCCCGATGACTACAGGCATTTTATATCTGCGTGGGAGTCAGCTCCAGAAAACAAGCAAACATATGATAATCTTGTCGCTCGCTTGTTGATTGAAGAAGAACGATTGAAAGAGAAGCAAGATACTCCATCAACAGCATCTGCATTTATTGTGAAAAGCAATGCACAGAAAAAGAAGTACATGAAATGCTTTAAATGTAATAAACTAGGACATTATGCATCGGAATGCAGGAACAAACAGAATATTGTAAACATAAAAACAGACAAAAGATGTTTTTATTGTAACAAGTCGGGTCATTTTAAAAATGAATGTCGGTTCAGGAAAAACAAAGATAGTAATGCATTCATGGTACAACAGAATAATAATGAATATCTACAAAAATATAAGTGGCTAGTCGATACTGGTGCAAGTGCACATATGTGTTGTGAAAGGAACTTGTATACAACATTTTCACCGACAACACAGTCAGTAATTATTGGCAATGGAGACACCATTAAAGTATTGGGATGTGGACAGATAAAATTAGAAGTATTCAATGGAAAAGACTGGATTGATACAACTATAAATAATGTTTTGTTTGTGCCAGAATTAAAAACAAACTTATTTTCTGTCAACTGTGCAATGGATACAGGTTATATAATGAAGACAGATGGTAACAAGTGCAAGTTTTACAAAGGAAAGGCACTACGTGCTATTGCAAATCGAGTTGGGAACATGTATATGATGAATGTTCGCTACAAAAGTGTATATGCAAATGTAACTCAAGTTAAGTCTACATTAGATGAATGGCATCAAAAGATGGCTCATCAGAACATACAGTATGTGAAAACTGTGCTACAAAACAACAATATTGAAGTCAGCGAATATGTTAATGGCAACACTGATAATTCTTGTCATGGATGTTTAAAGGGAAAGATACATCGCTTACCTTTTAAAACCAGTAAATCAAATACAACAAGGATATGTGAAGTTATCCATGCTGATCTTTGTGGACCCATGGAAAATAATTCAATTGGGGGATCCAGATACTTTATGATACTGAAAGATGACTTTTCTAGTTATAGAACTGTGTACTTTTTAAAAAGCAAAGAAGAAACATGCAAGTATATACAACAATTTATAAATATGATTGAAAATAGTACAGGAAATAAAATATTAACTTTTAGAAGTGATAATGGCTTAGAATTTGTGAATAAAAGTTTACAAGAAATTTTTATAAATCGTGGTATAGTACACCAAACTTCAGTAACATACACACCAGAACAAAATGGAAAGGCTGAAAGAGAAAATCGAACCTTAGTTGAGGCAGCGAGAGCAATGTTATATGCAAACAATTTACCAAAGAAATTGTGGGCTGAAGCCGTGAACACAGCGGCATATGTGTTGAATAGAACTGGAAGAACAAAACAAAATGGTGTTTCACCATATGAAATATGGACAGGAAAGAAATATGACATTAATAATTTGAAAATTTTTGGTACATCTGTATATGTACACATACCAAAAGAAAAGAGAAGAAAGTGGGACTCAAAAGCCAAGAAAGGCATTTTTGTGGGCTATGGAGAGAATGTAAAAGGATACAGGATATGGTTTCCTATTGAAAATACAGTTGAAAACAAACGAGATATTATATTTCTTGACAAAGAAAGCAACATAAAACAAGATACAAGTGCCCCAAAAATAGATATTGAGGAACCAATTATACACACAAAAATGAGTCAGCAGTCGATATTGGAAGATAATTACAACCCTATTTCTTCAGAAGATGAAGGTAGCATTTATGAACCGTGTACAGACAGTGAAGTGAGTGAAAGTGAAGTGAATATAACTCCAGAACATTGTCAAAGACTTAAGAGGGCAAGAAAACCACCATCATTCTATAAGTGTCAACTTGCTTTAGCGGAATGTAACAATATAGAACCTAAGACATACAAGGAGGCTATGGAAAGCAATAATGCTAAAGAATGGACAAAGGCCATAAACTGTGAGTTAAAAACATTAATTAATAATAATACTTGGGATATCTGTACTGAAAATGTAACTGATCCAATTATTAGTAGTAAATGGGTTTTTAAAATAAAATATCTTGATAATAAATGTCACTATAAAGCTAGGCTAGTAGCCAGGGGTTTTGAACAACAAGAAAATATTGATTTTTCTGAAATTTATTCTCCAGTAGCAAAATTGTCAACATTTAGGTTATTTATCTCAGTTGCTACAAAGTTAAAGGTACCTATTCACCAAATGGATGTGACAGGTGCATTCCTGTATGGGGAAATTAATGAGAATGTATATCTTAAATTACCTGAAGGGGCTTATTCTGATGGAAAACAAATAGTAAAATTAAACAAGTCTTTGTATGGTTTAAAAAAATCGCCTAAATACTGGAATGAAAAGTTCAATTCTGTAATTTTAAATGCAGGTTTCAAAAGATCTGAAAGTGACTCATGTTTATATACTAAATGTAACAATGGTAAACAAATCTATGTTTTATTGTATGTAGATGACTTGTTAATATTTGGTTCTTGTTATAAAATGGTCAATGACCTTAAATTGATTTTACATAAAGAGTTTAGTATGAAAGATTTAGAATTTGCCTCAGAATTTCTTGGTATAAATATAAAACAAAACTTGAAAACTAATGTAACTGAATTGTGTCAGAAAAATTATCTTTTAAATGTTTTAAAAAGATTTAATATGGAAGATTGTAAGCCAATGTCTACTCCAATGGATCAGAACTTTAATGTTTCTTTACTTGAATGTAATGATATACCTATAGATAAGGTCATAGAAAATAAATGTCAACAAATCCTAGGGTGTTTAATGTATGCCGCCTCCTGCACTAGGCCTGATCTCTGTGCAACCATTTCTATACTTAGTAGATACCAAAATTGTGCATCTCATGTTTTGTTGAGTGCTCTTAAGAGAGTTTTAAGGTATATTAAACATACAATTGATTATAAGTTAATTTATACATATGATAAGGATGTGTTACAAGGTTACTGTGATGCAAACTGGGGAGGTGATCTAGTGGATAGAAAATCTACCACAGGCTATTGTTTCTTTTTCTCAAATTGTCTTATAACTTGGTGCTCTAAAAAGCAAAGTAGTGTTAGCCTGTCTTCAACAGAAGCTGAATATATAGCTGCCAGTATGGCTGTCAGCGAGGCATGCTGGCTTATCAATTTATTGAAAGATTTTCAGATATGTAAAACAACACCTGTTTTGATATATTGTGACAATCAGTCAGCAATTAAAGTAGCAAATACAAATACAGTGAAACGATTAAAACACATTGACATTCGCTATCACTTTATTAGGGAAAAGGTTCAGAATGGTACAATATGTTTACAGTATTTAAAAACTGAAGATCAAATAGCTGATATGTTTACAAAATGGTTAAGAAAAGATATGTTAATGAAATTTTGTAAAATGTGTAGTCTCATCAGTTAATTGTAGTTAAGTATAAAGTTTTTTTTATTTGTGTAAGTTTAGTTAATAATAAAGTAATTAAAGTATGTAGTATATAAGTGATAGCTGTATAGTCTTTTTTGTAATGAACAAAGTGATGTAAATTTTAATTTTTGGTTTGAAAAAGATATTTATAAAGAGGTTTCATAATACAAGTATTGTGTTTCTTTTGATTGCTTAAACATAGTTTTGTATAAGATGTAAATTAAGATTGTTTTTGTAATGTAAGTTTATTATAGTTTCTTTTTGGAAATTTATATGTGTATTACATTGAGGGTGGGTGTTGTAATATGTGTCATTGTCACCGTAATGAGTGACAGTTGTAATGTGTCAAATATCAATGTAATACCTACTCTGTGTCGAATAAACTCTCTGCTGCGTTGATCTCGTACCGTGTCGTTTCATTATAAAAGAATCCTGAATAATCCTATACTGTATTCTGTTCTTCTTGTCTCTATCTATCTATTCATGTTCTTGTATCTATTTATACATTAATGATTCATTTGAGAAGTACTGCATAATATATTATTACTTACATAAATAATAATGATATAGCCCAACTGAGCTGCAATATTGTTAGAGTAACGCACAGACGGTAGGCATACCCGACACACTCCCACACAGGTAATCTAGATATCTACTCACAGGTTCACGATAATGGTTTTCACCATCAAGACATCATAATAGGATAGGTAACAACCAAATCAACTACAACTTTTTATCATCTAACAAAACGCTGTAGCAATATACCTATCTAGCGAAATCTAGTCATTTTGTACACATGTTCAAAATTATGACGTCATTCTTTTGTACAAGAAAAAGGAGTAACATAGTACATTAATTAAACTAAATTGTTTAAACAGTAATTAGAATGATTTCTACGATATTTTAAAAGCACGATGATGAGATTAAAATAACAGGTTACAATACTAATGGCTGTTTTTTATCATGTTGAGGTTTATTGTAAATCTACTTGTCCGACTGTCATCTAACGAGTTGGGATGTTAACAGCCAAATCAACTGAGATACCATTTATCATGTAACAAAACTTCGAAGCCGGCTACATTTTTTACAAGCGTAGCAAGTTATGACATCATGTCTCTAACGATTAAAACAGCGTATTGATTATTGTATATACAGTAATTTAAATTATTTCTCCTATGATATTCTAAAAGTATGATGAAAATAAAGTATTTTAAAGTCAGCTCTTTTGTATAAACCTTGTTTTAAAATTTATTGTTATATGTGGCACCTACATACCTAACTGTAATAATAAACAATATACACATCATTTCAGTAAAACGGCTTAAGTAATAATAAATGCTCTCAGATCAGTATTCGAACCCCTGCCATTTGAATGAGACCCTTGGCAATAAGTCGTTACAACTTTAGCTCATAGTTTAACTTTAAAACTGTAAATTTACACATACTAAAAATATAATTCGAATACAAATTCCATTACGGAATGTATGGAACTTAAAGAAATTTTACCATGTCAAGGTCAATTATAAGCAAAAATTAGAAGAATTTACGATAAACCTTCCAACTCGTTCTGTCGTAAAAAGTTATTATATAATTTGTAGTAGCTTAAATCACCGGAACAAGGGCGTATTGCGTGTGAGGCACTTTCTCGCCTGAAGACCGGTGACCCATGTCCCTAGTACTCTGACGTTGCTACAGATGTTTAATATTAATAATTATTATTTTTCCTATTAAAACACTTGTTAACAAGTCACCTGTTGTTATAACTGTGTTTTTAATCAGACCTATTTATTATGTTTTTTTTAATTCCTTGAAGCTGACCATCGTCTATGGCCTTTTGCAATACCAGAGGCAATGCAATTAAGTTGTCAGCCTTTAGGATGAGATAGAAGAGACAGTATCGGGGAAAACTGAATCCGCCCGCACATAAAGGCCGGAGAGAAGTGACACGCGCCTTTCCGCGCGCCCCCTCTCACCTCGTGGGGATATCCGAGATGGTAACAAATGGTGGATTCAGCCCGTAAAGGGCCGGCCGTCATCCGTCCGAGCTGGAGGTGAATGCGCAAGCGAGCCCACAGCCCGGACAAGGGACGTTCGAGAATCAGACAGGGGTTTTAGCGGGTATCTCTAACTGCGGCGTGGTGATGGCACTTCATACGTAAAGTTCTAGTTTCACCCCGACCTGGCGAATCACACACACGAGCCGCGACCTACCCCTCGTGCGGTCTATGATCCTCAAACAGATTACCCCTGTATAAAAAAAGACAGTATCGGGGATCAGATAGGAGGGCCGGGATAACCGAGATGGAATCTAGGAATGGGATAGGAGGACTGCATAGGGGAGGAGAAAGTCGACCACAGGAACTTTCGCTCACTGTTCAAAACACAATTAGATGAATTCTGGCCGTTTTACGTCAATATGCTGTAAGAGCTTGATATCTACACTGATCGAGCCGGCCCACCAAGCTTTAATCTGAAAAGAAAATACCACGTAGTTTGTGGGCTAAGATAAAGCATACTATGTATACCTCCACGTTCTGATCGATCCTAGAACTAAGTCCTAAATTAACACCTCCAGTACTTTTACAGGGATTCAAGACCTATTGATTTAGTCAGACTCTTCTTATTCTTGTTTTTTTTTTTTCTTAGCAATTATTTTGTCTTTTCTACTATTTTCGGGTAGACTGTTTGCTGTAAGTGCCTGCCGCACAAACTCTGGCCTTCGCTCTCCTCTCACACGTATGGTCGACACCCATAATAAACTCTTTGAACACATATTTGCCAACTCACCTTCAAAATTCAAATTCCTGGTTCACAAAACACTAACACAACAGTAATTCCATTTCTATTTTCTCCTTGCTCTTCTTCTTCCTTTACTAACTTTCTTTTCCTCCCTTGTATAAATAAATAAATATTTAATATTAAGCCTAGCGATTATCAAAATCCCTTTAATAAGATATTTATATTTTAACTTGTGGACAGCGTGTGGGCTGCATTATTGATTAATATTTTATTTAAGTTGTAATTTTGTATTTAATTTTAATAATGTAGCTGTTTGTTGTTTCAATAAAAAAAAATCTTACATTTCTTGTATTTTAGAAAAATATGCATAGAAAAAAGACGAAGTCACCATTAAATTAAACATAATTATACTACATAGATAATATACCATTATAAACTCCTTGGAACACTCCCCGTTATATATAATGGGCTCAGTTTCCACGATTTGTACCTACTGAGATTAAGCTTAGTTGTAATATAGTGCTAAACGTTTAATGCTTAGCTAGCTAGTAGTCCATTCAATTTTAATTTCCCCCTTTCGTTTGGATTCGGATATACATAATTCTGTTCCCTTACATAAACAGGAGATCTCTGCGTTAGTTAAGGAATAATTATTGATTTCTCCAATGTTTTACTCGTTCAAACTTCAGTTCTAAATCTTGTTAGACGAGACACACACACACTTTTTATGACATTGAATATGATATCCTCCTATTCGAAAAGTTATTAAAGGAGCTCATTACTATTTTTCTAATGTGAGGTATACCTCACATGAGTACACACTTACTTATACTTTTTTACCCCATAGTTATTAATATATTTGCCTAATTTTGGTTTTGAATTATTTGTGGAAGTCCAGAGAAGGTTTAAAAAGTGAGCAAATATAAAAAAATAGTAGGCAGCAGTTATATATATATAGAATTATTATATCACGATATTTTTTTTTTACTTTACTAATCCAAAGGGTATTTCTAGCTAAGATAGCGATGTAAATAGTTCAAAAAATGAGATATGACTAAAACGTTCTAAATATATGTAATTAAAATCATTTTCTAACAAATTAAATGGAGACTTAAAAATATAAAACCTAATACTTAGTTGGCTAAAAAAGCTAAATATAAAATACAGTAGGTATAGTCGGCAAATATAACTCGACTCACAGACCGTTTGAGGGTTCTCAAAGCGTTAGTTAAAAGCGTAAACGTCAACAAGTTCTTTAGAGGACACACAGCCTACCAAGTGAGCTACTCAAGTGGCCCTTTTTATATGCTGCTCCTTCATATGTACGCTTTATACGTTTTAGTTTTATAAATATGATTAGAGCCTCATATTTTACAGCATCTTCTTCAACTAAAGCGGCCAAAGCAATTTCCTGGCTCTAAACCTACAGCTTTCTGCATCTTCATGTAATTTTTAGCTATTGCAAATTTATTTATTGGAAGATAAGCATTGTTAACCTAAGCAGCCTAATTCTTAACCTAAGCAGCCTACGCTATTATATGGGTAATATGCGATGGGAGATTTTGTCGCCGATCTCAGTACACCCAGAACAAATTAAATACCAAATAATTTAATTCTGAAATATACCCTAAAAGAATCGGACCCAGGACATTCTGCATCCAGGTCACTCAAGCGCGGCATCGTCATACCACTAGCGTACAGAGGTAGACATTATTTGAACGTCACCCAGATCTGCCTCGGTGAATGTTACCCGGTCACACGAGATAACGCTAAAATTGTAAAAAAGATGCTGTTTTTTGTATAGTAATGAAAGCTATTTCTCATTAGAGATAAGTAGAAATCAGAGCCCTCAGGCCAGCACTTGAACACTAACTGTTAGGTATATTGTCACGCACATATTGTATTGACCTTCGCATTCTAACTAATTTTATTTACATATTATATTAATTTATTTTTAGGTTTAAGTTGTTAAAATTATGTACAAAATATACCATTTATACAATAATAAAATGTTATAATTACAAAAATGTTAAGTTTTTTAATATAAATTCAAGTGTTAATAGCATCTCTCTAAGTATGGCCGTGAGATATACCTACTATGGCTGACACTATAACTTACGGTAATTTATACCGATGCCATTTATTGATACCATATGTCTTATTATTCAAAACACAAAAAGCAATATTCAAAAGTAGGCTTACATGTATACAAAATGATGTTTTCATATAAGTAGTCAACAACGTTACAACGGCTTCAAATGAATACGTTTATTATAATTATACTTTCGAGTCAAAGCCGGTTTTTTGTAACTGGAGCTTTATTCCTAAAGGACATTTATTTTTTCCGTTGTTTTCTAACGTTATGTTCCGGTTTTATTTGTGTTGTTCGTGGAACTTTATACATTCGAAAATATTGTTTAAATTTATTGTCGACCACGCCTCATTATGTAAACAGCACGCAGACAATGCTTGTAAAATAATATACCTTTCCACACGGCTTAACTCGCATAAAATATAATACTGTATCTTCCGGAATTTATCACTTTTCGCCTTAAAAACTCCTATTACAAAATACGCATTAATCGTTTTGTTCCCAGGACCTTGAAGATGTAAGAAACAAATATAAAAATATCCAAACGAACAGATTATATAAATATTTGAAAGATTTACTAGAAAATCAAATCTATTTTTCTAACGATCATTAATTATGGTTTATCTAATTTTACATTACATTAGCCCTTAAATAATTGAAAATTGTCTACCAAGAGTAATATAGCAGTAATTTTTCTTAAAATACATATTTTTTAAGTTCCGTAGAAAACTATGCCTGATGGCAGTGAATTGCGCTTGTGGTAAACAAAGACCGAAGAAGAATGTAAAACATTAAATTGTATTATTAGGTTTTTCTGTAACCGCCCTATGACTAACCAAAAAATTGTAGCAGCCAACAAATAAATCGTCAACGTTGCGTGTGCCAACGCATTGAATGTTTGAACAATATTTTAAGTGTGTACTAGTCCCACTAACCTGAACCGTTCGTTATCTGCTTAGTTTAATTAAAAAAGAAACAGATTATCTGGCACGAGCTGTATTTAAAGCCTCATTTATTCCAATTGCGAACTTAGTATTTTTATTCAATCACTAGAACATGTCCGCGACTTCTTCTACGCTTTACTTGAAATTGCCGCGGGATTCCCGGGACACAAAGTATCGCAGCATTTAAAAAAAGAATGTAAGATATCATTTACATGGAAGCTGTGTCGGAATAAGCTAATTTTTATGCATCCGAACAATTTCAAACCGCTATCGGGAAAATTTCCGCGGGATTCCCAGGATAACAACTATCATTCATTTTATTACATTATTTGCTATCGATAAGTAAAAAAAATCACATTAGAATTAGATTTTTTTAAACTGGCCATTTTAAATAATTCCCAGAAAAATCCCGCGGAATTCCCAGGATACAAAGTAGCGCAAAGTTTAAGTGTAAGTGAAAACCGCATCGAAATCAGCCCAGTAGTTTTTAAATGGTGGTGTAGTTAAACAAACAGACTAAACAACAAACAAGAAAACTAAAAAAAATGTATCGTGTTCTTTATCGTTTATATAGTCTATTTCAGTATTTTTTTTAATGTTTTAATTTATAGACACGTCATGTTTAAAATTTTATAATATTGTAGACTATTTTCACCTCATTATCACGACTTAATGATGCGCATTTAATTTAACTGATTAAATTAGCAACATAGAATCAAGAATGTAAGCAATAAACTTTACTCAATTATAATAGACAAAAACAGAAATTGGATATTAGAGCCAAAATAGGTACAGAGATTATGGTGATTAAATTAGACTTGGACCCATGTAAAATTAAAAGTAGAAAATAATGTGCTAAACGTGCTAAACGTTACACTGATGTAATGACACTGAGATGTTTTGGTCAGATTCAGATCAAATGTGCTATTATAACAGTATCAAAAGAAGCGATATTCACTTAAAAATTAGTTACTTTTTCTAGTGTTGATAATATAACAACTACCGAAATTAACAATCAGAAATTGTATTAATAAAAACAGGTTTGAGATAGTCAAGTTTGGAGCGAAGGGAACCTTATACTATTAAAGAAAAGACAAGAGAATGACTGAATTATACATACATACATACATAACTTCACGCCAGTTCCCTTGCGGGGTAGGCACGAACAACAGAGTGCCATTTAGGCTTACTCTTACACACCTCACTTGCCTCTTTGACATTCATAACTCTTGTCATGCAAGCTCGACTGAATTATAGGAGGCTTAATACAGAACTAAAGCGAAGATTATGATATTAAATATAAAACATAAAGGTACTGTTGTGAATAAAACACAAGTTCAACCAATACTGTTTTTTTAGGATCTACCTTCATTATTAATACATTAATATTCCCCTGCAAAAAAAATATCTTTATATAAAGAGAGTATCTATTTCTACGAACATAACAAACTATTCTCAATATTTATCTACATAAACAATTATTAACCATAATATTTTCTTAAGTTTTCGCGACTTGTATACATAATAAAACTACGTTTTAACGGTTTTAAGCGCGGTAATTTTATTTGATTTTGGTTTTTCCGACGTTTCGGCCACTTTTCAGTGGCCGTGATCACGGAAGACAAAGATGTCAAGTGTCAACGAGTATTGTTAAAGTTTTATTTAGCCTACCGCCAACTTATTAATTTTAATTATTTAATTTTTAATTTTGTTTATGGTTATTATTTAATCTATGGGAGCCTAATCTAATTTACTACCGCTTCGCAACATGTTATGGCTTGAAGAGAAGAAGCGGCGCAAGAAACTCTTCAGCAAACATGCCTAGCTCTAATAATTTTATATAATATTAAAATGGGTGGAAGGAAAAATAAAAGTAATTATCAGTCAAGTTGGTTTGTGTTCCGTTGTACGCAGAAAGAGCTCACAGTGTCTTGAGGTCTGGCAGCTGGTTTTTGCTGGCTTTGGGTCTTAATAGTTTTGATAATTGGATCCCAAACCCAGCAAAAACCAGCTGCCAGACCTCAAGACACTGTGAGCTCTTTCTGCGTACAACGGAACACAAACCAACTTGACTGATAATTACTTTTATTTTTCCTTCCACCCATTTTAATATTATATAAAATTATTAGAGCTAGGCATGTTTGCTGAAGAGTTTCTTGCGCCGCTTCTTCTCTTCAAGCCATAACATGTTGCGAAGCGGTAGTAAATTAGATTAGGCTCCCATAGATTAAATAATAACCATAAACAAAATTAAAAATTAAATAATTAAAATTAATAAGTTGGCGGTAGGCTAAATAAAACTTTAACAATACTCGTTGACACTTGACATCTTTGTCTTCCGTGATCACGGCCACTGAAAAGTGGCCGAAACGTCGGAAAAACCAAAATCAAATAAAATTACCGCGCTTAAAACCGTTAAAACGTAGTTTTATTAATTATTAACCATTCATTATTATTACATTATTTCTTTTTAAAGTTATATATTTTAAACACAACATTAGCTACCAGAATTATTTGACTAGTAAATAAAGCCGTGCTGATAAATAATGACCATACAAGATTTCATACACAGCATGATACCTTTTTTATACATAATAATCATAGAAAATTTTGTAGATATTAATTTTTTTTATACACATGGACAATTTTTTTTATTATTTATGAGTAAACTGTAAAGAATAAACAATTAAGAAACTAAAATTATTTTTAATCTGTATTCAAATTTTTTCTAATATTCTTTTGAGCTTTTATAGCTGTCGGTCTAGACACCAGTTCATTTACATTTAAGTTATGATTCTGACTGTTAAGTTCTACGTTATCACGCTAATCGTCATCCAAGCAAAGCGTGTCCTCTTCCAAGATTTGACCGTCCGCAAAAGATCATTCGTCTTGGATATGTGAATGTTCCGAATCAGCATTAGGTTATTTATTAACATGCCCTTCTCCAGAAGCCAACTTGATAAGATGGCGCCTATTTCGTCTATAAAGTTTACCCGTACGATCTGTTACAAATTAGGATCGCGGCTGTTGTGATTCCGCCTGGACGCGCCCATGCCTATGCCAGTTGACATCAAATATGATGACGTAATCGCCTGTATGGAGCGGCCTAAGTGACGCGCACGAGTATCGTAATGAGACTTTGAATATTGTTGTCTACTTAACATATTTTTATAGTCTATATCGTTATTGAGACTAGGCTTCAACTCTACTATGTGTGACTGAAGTCTTATATTAAGCCTACGACCTATCAACATCTCGGACGGATTGCTATTATAATACCACGTCTTGAAATCACTATGAAGTTTTACGAACCGAAATACAAGTCAGAAGGCACGAGCTACGCTTCGCTTCGCTCCTGCCTTAGCCTTCTAACCTATATTTTAAAAAATCAGATCTGTTCATAATAAATTAAAATGCCATATACTCCACCCTTAAATGAATTAACATAATTTTTATGGAATGGTAACCGAACTTATCACATTTTCCGGCTAGAAGTAGGGAAGTATTCATACTGCCCAGTCCAAGAAATAAATTCAAGTTATCTCAAACCATGATTTTTTTAAATGGAGCATGGGTCTACCACAGTAATTAATTATTTATCTTTACCGATTCTCTTGGTCATTATTCATAATGACCGGTTGATATAAATAATGCCCGATTAATCAAATTGCCCGTAACATATACCTAAACATACAGGTAATGTCAAAATTCAACTCTTGGTAGGGCAAGTGTATGAATAGTAAGATATAGGAACCGGCCATAAATAAAATCAATACAAATATAAAAGCACTGTGTATTTACAAGCAAATACATACAGTATATGCCTGAAGAAATAACCGATAGAAGTGACTTGACAACGTAAATAATATCGCACAGCGGACTACACGCTACGCTGCACGTGATTTCATGGATGGAGTGCAGTTGTGTTAATAATATATGTTTATGTTTCAACTATAAACGTACTCAGATATAACTAGTTATAAACTTTAAGATACGCTGAACATGTTAATTTATTAAATAAACCTATAATGTTGCGACAATTTTTTCTAACAGATTTAAAACTCTTCATCTGTTTATAGTTATTAGAGAAGGATCAGAAGGAATAATATCATTATTAGAAAACTAAATCAAAGTACCGTTTTGTATGTCGAGGAAGTATTGTTTAGAAACATAGGTAAGAAAAATATAGATAGTACCATGTTCTCCTAAAACAGGCGATATCATTTATTACAGCAAACTTTCTCCAGTCGTTGCCTTTGACAATGACACTGGATGACCAACATGTTTCCGCAAATGTGCGTTCTTCACACTTCGATCCTCTCCCATCCATTCTACGTAAACGGACCACCGTAGTAGGTACCTTTCTGTATCTCCAAGTGGGAAGCGGACAGTCAAATCAACTATATACTTTTTATAAATTTACAATACGTCGCAGCCTCATAGATTTTTTACAGGCGAATTTACTTGTGCCGTTATAAGTAAATAGAGTCAAATAGTGCATTCATAATTTTTTGAAAATTAATTAAAGTTATAGAACTAGGTTTTAACAGTTTTAAGCGCGGTAATTTGTTTGATTTTTAATATTCCGACGTTTCGGTCATTTTTCAGTAGCCGTGATCACGGAAAAAAATTCTCAAGTGTCCATGAGTATTGTTATAATTTTATTTAGCCTACCGCCAAATTTTTCTTTTCAATTATTTAGTTTTAATATTCTTTATAGTTAATATTTATTCTATGGGAAGTTAATCTAATTTACCGCGGCATCGCAACATGTTGTGGCTTGAAGAGATTTTTATTATGCATACTAGTCGCAAAAACTTAAAAAAATATTAAGTAAAATTATTTACATCATGATATTTTTAACTTAGATGATAAAATACTACTTTAACGCATGTTCTTTAATTTTTTTAAATATCAGAATATATTGTAACATGTGTCCACATACATGCCTATTATTACCGGAAATGTTTAGTATCGCGGTTAGTACAGAACCTCTCGCTTTGTTAATTTCTCAACCAGAAACAAAACAATAAATATTAATCTTTAAAGTAAATCATAAATAAATGTTCGTTCGTAAGAGATTACCTAACATAGAAATGCCGTTTTGCTCTTCCAAATAAATTACGGACCAAGGAGGCCCAAATGCGTTTAAAGTCTATTGGTCTCGAAGGGTCAAATCTTCGATTCTAATTTCCCTTTGAAGATCCCTCGATTATCTTCCTTTGCGTGTGCGTCCATCCGTAGAGTCAGTTTAAAAGGCTATTAAAAGCGAATCTTCTTTTCGTTTACTTAACTTTTGCAATTTTAAATGTGTTTAACACAGCACTAACTTTTGATCACTTTTCTTTGTTTTTACCAGTTTAGATTAAAAATAAATGTTTAATATGGATTACATTATTCAGTTTTAATTTTTACCCGCTACTACACTTGGATAGTACGTTAATAATACATTCTAGCATTATCTATGTATAATATTACGAAATTCTAAACATGCCGTGTCAGTACATTGAAGGTATTTAAAAAAACAACTATAGACAACTATATAAACGATGGAGAACACGATACATTTTTTTTAGATTTCTCGTCTGTTTGTTCGGAATTCACGTAAAAGCTACTGGGCCGATTTCGATGCGGTTTTCGCTGATGAGCAGCAAATTCTGAAACTTAAAATCTACGAAATCTACACTACTTTTTATCCTGGGAATCCTGCGTAAATCTCTCTGGTAATTATTATCCAGATTAAAAAAAAACAAATTCCAATGTAATTTTTTCACTGATCGATAGAAATTTTTATGTAATAAAAGATGTGATATTTTTTATCACGAGAGGTTTGTAGTTATTCGGGTGCATTAAAATTAGCTTATTCCGGTACAGTTTTCATTAAAACGATAGCTTACATTCTTTTTTAAATACTATGGTACTTTGTGTCCCGGGAATCCCAATTTCAAGCCAAGCGTCATTAAGTCGCGGGCATAACCTAATAGTACTATATAAAAGAATAGGATTTCAAATAATATATTAAATGTCATGTTAGAAATAAATTATTGTCGTTTATATATTGTTTAAACAACAATAAACGCGCTATTTCACTCATATTACCTAGGTACTTGTACAAAATAATAACGTCATATGTTTGTATGTTCTTAGAAAATCTATGAAGCTGCTACGTTTTATAAAATGATATAAAGTGTCTTAGTTGATTTGACTGTCCACTCCTCCATTAGAATTAACAAGCTTCCTTCTTTCGTATTTTATGGTCTTGGAAGTGAGATGTTATTAATTAATTATAAGAACCGTGGAATTAATATTAACAGCAATCTTAGCATATAATTTTGTTTGAGTAATTATGTTAAAAGTCGTTCTTTACACACGTTACTAAGAAATACAAGTATAGGTATATTGCTTATTAACTAGATTACGTATTATAACAATTTTTATGTGGGTTATGATGGTAAATATTTATTTTATTCGTATTCGTATGGTCTAGATAAACAAATAAAACATCCAGTGGCAAGATGCCTATTGCAAATTGAACACGTTTTTTCCGTATGCCCTTTAACACCCGGAATAATGTTAACATTAGTGGCTGTGTCACGCAGATGTAGCCAAGGATTTAATGCATTATTTGAGATGCAACATTGTGAATTACGTTTAATATTAACAGATAGGGGGGGACCGCACCTGTGATAATGTTAAAGAAAGACTCTAACCGAATGCGTCTTATATAAAACGTTAAAAATAACACCGTTATTAAATTACCACATTAGTGCATATACACACGCAATCTGTCAATATTTAACGTCATTAGTAATAAAAAAAGAAATGTCATCACAAATAACGCATTACACCCATCGTCACATCTACGTGAAACCGTCTATATCTGTAGCATTATCCCAGAAGCGCCACCAATATACATATATGCACTAATGTAATTAATCACTAACGGCGTTATATTTTAGGCCATAATAAGTCGCATATGGACACATCACACAGTCACTAACCTAAGATAAATCTACGTGTAGCAGGAGCATTACCTTAAACTGGTTCTTTTCACGTCTTTGATATTTTATGTCAATGTCAGTCAGGCTGAACCGCAGTCTGCAAGTCGTCCGGCTTTGTTCAGGCGATGCCCCGTCGTCCGAGTCAATCATGATAATGTAATATCGATTTAGGGACAGCCATCTGCATTCAGTCGTTGCCTCTCAACCTCATTTTGAAACTAGTTATATAAGCATTTAAAGATGTAACATAGCATTAGTTCTACCTACAAATTATAATATTTTTTGGGCACTCTTCTCGATTTCTCATCTGCTACATAATTTATAAGTTTATTCAAGTTTTGTTTCTATTTAGGCATTTTATATTTGTTAGGTAGTTTAATTTATAATTTAGTTCTATTTTATTTTATCTTTGATTTTTCAGAATTTTCCACTTTATACTTTTTAAAGTTAGAGGAACAACAAATAATGCTTAAATATCGGTAAATTGAACATAACAAAATTTTTCTCTGTCATATTTTCTTTTGACTTAAAAATCCCGTAATAATTTTGCCTCGTAGTTAATACACAAAAAACTATGTTTGAAACACGTAAAAAAAAGTTTGATTTTTTCTTTACGAAATTTGAAATAAACTAATTACTTATTATTAGTATATATAGTTTTAATAACAAATTCATTTATTTTATAAACTTATTTCTAGGCCTTATATAATTACATCTAAAACTTATATAGTAGTTAAAATTAAGGCTACAAATTATTTTTGGCGGCGGTTGCTGCACTAGACTCTAGGTCTGTATCGCGGCACCCAACACAATTTTATTATAGAAACTTAAATATAATTGATTTATTAATTAATTAACCTAAAACTATGAGTGCGTGTGGTATTGTGTGTGTGTGTGTGTGTGTGTGCGTGTGTGTGTGTGTGTGTGTGTGTGTGTGTGTGTGTGTGTGTGTGTGTGTGTGTGTGTGTGTGTGTGTGTGTGTGTGTGTGTGTGTGTGTGTGTGTGTGTGTGTGTGTGTGTGTGTGTGTGTGTGTGTGTGTGTGTGTGTGTGTGTGTGTGTGTGTGTGTCGGCGTGTGTGTGTGTGCCCTAGTGTTGTGGTCAGTTTAGTATTGTGCTTTCTGTGTCACTGTAATTTAATGTTTTTAACCATTTACTAACTTGGTGTTTAAACTTTGGTGCTGACATTTCTTTGGCGGAGGGTGTGTTTTGGCATACTTTATTATAAATGGATATATGGATATATGGAGGAAGGCGTTTGGCAAAGGTTGTATGTATTTTAGGTAAGGGTATATTATAAATTCTACGGGAGCTGAGGTATTGGAAGTTAGGGGCATTTAGGTTTTGTTTATGAATTGCTGTGGCTACCTTGCAAATATAGAGTTGTCGGACTGTCAAAACGTCACTTTCTATGTATAGTGTATTGGTGGGATATCTGTACGGTTTTTTATGCATAACTTTAAGTACTGCTCGCTGTGCTCGTTCTACCTCTATAATGTTTGTTTTTGGGATTCCTCCCCAAGCAGCAAGACAGTATAGAAGTAACGACTGGCACAGCGCATAGTAAACCATTTTTAAAGTTTTTGGTGTCGCACAGCTACAGAGGGATTTCATGATGTAAATGGTTTTTCTGACTCTTTTAGATAGGGATGTAATATGACTTTTGAAATTTAATTTTTCATCTAGTTGGATACCAAGATACGTAATAGATGTGGTGTGTTCGATCGACGGGGGATGATCAGAGGACTGTATACAAGAGCTTAGGCTGTGCGACAGATATAATTTAGGATGCGTACGAGGTTGGGAAGCACGGGTTTTATGAAACGTTAAATATTTAGTTTTTTTAGTGTTTAATGTTAGTAGGTTATTGTTTAGCCATTTACTGATGTCGGTTAAGCCTGTCTGAGCTGTTTTAAACACTGACTCCCAGGATTTGTTGTTAAATAATACAACCGTATCATCTGCATAACATATTATGTTAGCGCCCTGGATCGGAATTTTCGGCAGTTCATTAATATATATTAAGAATAGTGTAGGTCCTAAAATGCTGCCTTGGGGTACTCCAAAATTTACTGTATGCTGTTCACTACAATGCGATCCCACCTTAACAAATTGACAGCGATTACTCAGGTAGCTTTTAAACCATTCGTGACTTATACCTCTTACACCAATATGATTTAGTTTACTAAGGAGGATGGGAATCGAGACCGTGTCAAAAGCTTTCGCTAAATCTAGGAATACACCTAGGCAACATTGATTTTGGTCCAGGGATGTGGCGATTGACTTTGTTAGAGCTAGGACGGCATCTTCTGTTGATATATTCTGCCGAAATCCGAACTGCTTATCAGAGATAAGAGAGTATTTTTCCAAGAAATCGACAAGCCGTTTGTTAACTACTTTCTCTAGTAACTTTGAGAATACACTTAATAAGGTGATTGGCCTGTAGTTGCTAGGGAGGGTTCTATCACCACCTTTGTAAATTGGCGATATTTGGCCTAGTTTCCACTTATCCGGGAATTTTCCAGTGCTTAAACTGATATTGCATATATGGGTAAAAGGTTGTATTATGATAGGCTTTATCATTTTAATTAGAAGGGGGTCACAGTTATCTGCACCAGGAGCACTACCTATCCTGAGCTCATTGATGAATGAGCCCACTTCTTCTTCATCAGTAGGGTACATGAGTAACGAATGGAGTGGAGAATTATCGGCTTTAATGTCAGAAGCGAGGGTGGTCTCTGTGCAGTTTAGTTTGGTTAGTGTTTGGTTTGCCAGGGCGCTACCAACGTTTGCGAAGTATCTGTTACAGTCATTTAGTGAGTCGTTTGGATTATCAGGTCTAATTAATTCTGTTGGTGTATTGCGGGATTTAGATAAATTACAGATATTGTTTATCGTTTGCCAAAGCATTTTGGGATTGTTACAATATTTTGACAGTTGCTGATTTTCATATGAAGTCTTGATCTTCATGAGAAGCTTATTCAGGAAGTTGCGATATCTTTTATATGTTATATTTAGGACTACGTTAGTGGGATCTTTTTTTGATTGGAGATGTAGGGAGTCACGATTTCTTTGACACCTCATTAAGCCGGGAGTTATCCAGGGTTTGAGGTTGTATTTGGTCCTTGGAATAACAATTTCTTTTGTATTTTTTAAGATTGACTGACTTAGATAGTTTTGAAATAGAATCGTTGCATTATCGACGTCCTCACTTTTAGTTATAGTTGACCAATCTATCTGTTCTAATGAGTCAGCTACAGCGGAGTAATTCGTGACTAATCTCGTCCGATGTTTTTTAAAAGGTTTTTTTGGGGAAAAGGGTAAGTATAACATACACAGTCTGTGATCAGTTATATCTGTGTGGGCTATTAAACCTACTCCTGTACCTAATTCGTCATTTGGATTCTTTACAAAGATGTGGTCTAGACATGCATTTGATCTTGTTGGTTTAGTAATTGCAGGTATTAAGAAGTGTCCTGCTAGCATATTGAGATAGTCAGAACTTTGTTCATTGAGTGTAATTTCGTTTATGTTTATGTTTAAATCACCTGCAAGAATTAAACGTTGCTTTGTACTGACACTTTTCAGTAACTGATCAAGGGAAAAGAGAAAAGACTCCAAAGATGTAAAGGATGGTGATCGATACACCCCAAGTATAGTGATAGTAGGGCACAGGTCTATTTCTAGGCAATTACAATCTTCAATTGTTGGTTCAGATACTGTAGCATCCCATGAATTTTTAACATACGCAGTAACCCCACCGCTTTTGTTTATGTATTTATTTGTTCTGTATGAATTATATCCTGATAGAGATGGTAAGGTCATATATTCATTTAACCAACACTCTGTAAGAATAATAACATCAAATTCAATTTTTAGGCGCCCCAGAACTACTGTAAATTCATCAAAGTTTTTTGATATACTTCTAATATTAAACGTTAGTAGTTTCCAATTAGATTTTGTGTTTGGAACGTATTCACTACATTTTTCCAGGCTTTCGATATTATGACAGTTTATATTGAGGACTTTATCTGATTCAGATATGATGTCAATATTGAATTTTATAAGATATGTTTGTTCGACGTGTAGTATATGTAGAAAGAGAGCCTGGAGATGAGTGTAATAAATATGGAGACATGTAATATTGCATAAATGTTATGTGATTAGTGTGACAATGAGCATTTAACAAAAATGGGTATATACTGTTTTGGTGTTTAGTGTTGTATAGTGTTGTATATTTGAAATGTGTGTAGTGTGTGTTTGTGTACTGAGTAAAGCATATATGTAATACAGTGATATAAAAACTTACGGGCACATGGCATATACGAGTGGCAGTAATTGGACTTACATCTAATACAGAATTTAATTCACAATGATATCTGGCAGGTTTAAGACACAACGTATTTATTGAGGTCATTAATGCTATTAATTTTAATCGCTGGCTTATTATCATTTTCACGGACAAATATACCTCCGTTTTTAATCCAGCAGTATTTAAATTTATTAGCTGCAGCTTGGTCCCTGGCTTCACGAAATAACACTCGATGGTCTTTGGTAAGTCGCTCATTTATGTATATTTTCTTGGGAGACCCAGGAACTATGCTTTCAGATGTGAGATTTTTTCTAGCTTTGGCAGCGCTGATTATTTCATTTCTTTTCTGGCGTCGTAATAGTTTAACGATTATTGGACGGGGTTGATGTTGTCTTGTAGTCAATGAGTGAGTCTCTTGGGAACGTTTAGGACCGATGCGTGACATGTAGTCGATGTCTGTTTCAGCAAGTTGTATGCCTATTTTCTGCGATGTCACTTGGATGACGTGGGCTAAGTTCTCGTTGTTTAGTTCCGGAATGCCAATGATTTCTATCTCATTTCTTAGTTCGTTCTGTTCTTGGAAGTTTAGGCGCTGTTGAAGTTGAGTTACTGTGCATTTAAGATCAATAATGCTCTTTTGGGCTGTTTCTAGTTCTTCGCGGACTTTAGTTTGGTTTTCTAGAGCTGTTGATGACATAGCTGTTATTTGGTGTTTGAGTTCAAGAAGTTCCTGACGCAAGAGGCTAATTTCCACGTTTTGCGCCTTCATGTCACTGATTTCCTGCCTTAATAGGCGAATTTCAGTTAAAAGTGTGGGATCGGTGAGATCGGTCAGACTAAGCGAGTTTTCTTTGTTCGGCTTTGTTTTAGGTTTCGAACTACGGGTTGTAGTAAGCTTTGCTGTTTTGTTGTGAATGTCCTTTGACCCCCCATCTGTTGACAAGCGGTTTGGAGTCGGTGTAGCCTCGCCTTTGGGACGGGAGCAGGTACAGTTTGGGCATAACCAGCTTTTTTTGTAAGATTGGGTCAGGGCCTTATATGCTTTTTCTGTTAAGTTCGCACAGGTCAGGTCGTAGTTTTTGTTACATTTTGAACACTCCAAATAAGATGAACTCTGTATGGTTTCGTTGCACGTGTGACAGTTTTTGCTCGTCATGTTTTGTTTTAGTATATTTTTTTTGTATAACTGAGTTAGGCAATTGGGTATGTAGGGTGATCGGCCTATTAAGGTGGCACAAAAAATGTGAGTAAGCCGATTTTTTGTCCACACTGCGTCAGTCAGGGTATTTATTTGTGGCAGCCGGTTTACACCTTATTCAATAATTTGGATTTACGCGGATTATTTTCCTTATTAAGTCCAAAATGGGAATATAGTTCAGTTTTTGTACACTGGGTTTTTTTAACTTGTTTTTTTTTTTGTACTTTTTTTGTACTTTTGTGTTAATTGATCACTTTGGCTTTTTGAAAATTTATTAATTAATTATTTTTTTCCGATTCGATTAATACGCGGGGAGCACTTTTCACGGAATTTGTTTTTTTTTTTAAATTCGATTAATAAACTGGAAGATAAAAGTTCGATTTTGGCACAAACTGTTTTGTGGGAGATATTTTTTTTCCAGAAGGGATGTAATGTAGCGGGGCTGCACACAATCGGCTTACCCTAGCCGAATTTTCAGCCCGCGCCACTGATGTGCAGTTTTAATCTAAGCTAGAAAAACAGACCCCTATGTGACTAAGAGTTAAAATTAATTTCAGTTTGTGTCATATAATCTACATTTTAATAACGCATATACCATCATAACTTTAGTTCAAATACTTCAAGTTAGAACTTCATATTATGTTCGTACCGTTTTATAATTGCAAAAGTTGAAGAGTCTGATGAAGTCTGACCCCTCTCGCGTTTACTACATTTTTCATTGTGAGACAAACATTTTAATTTGTGTATTACATTCATTCTATGAATCCATGGTGTACAAATGTCTGGGGCTTTAAAACGGTCACTTTTGAAGAATGGCATTGTGAAATTGACACCTGTCTTGATATATTGCTAGGTTGTAAATCATAAGGTACTAAATAATTTTGAGATTTGTATTTGTAACACGAATCTGCGAAAGTAGTTATTTTAACCACCCTGGTAAACTGATGTTACAGGCAGAGCCGTATTAAGGATATTGGGCGCTGAGATGCGAAAATCAGTTTGCGAATACTAAAAACAAAACATAACATTTTAGCTTGTGTTTCATTTTAAGATTTCCTAGACATTTTGCCAAAAACGGAACCCGTATGCATTTGTTATATCTGCGCATCAGTCTGTATGCACTTTTCTTATAATCTACTGGATTTATATGGATAAAAGATAATTCGATATAGTGTCTATATGACTTTACACATTCGTGTAGTACATTTAACTGAGAAATGAATTTATTTTTACATAGTAATGTAATGTATCGTTGGGCAGATCTTGAAAAACCATAACAGTGTACTTAAATGGCTTTTTTATTTAAGTAAATCCGCTTGCGTCCCCTAGGTCCCTGCGCCGGGTGCCACGCACCTCTTGCACCAGTGGGCAAAGACGGCCCTGGTAACTGTAACTGAGGACAATGAGGTGCATAAATACACGATTTGCGAGTTAAGCCATTATAGTTTTAACCTGAAGTATATGTATACAAAAATCTTATCTTTCTGAACAAAATAAAATTAATTTATTTTTAAAGGATACATCAATAATAGTTTTCATTGAGCAGAATTCCCTAAAACATATTAATGTATACAGATAAATAAAATTGAAGTGTCTGTTTGTAATGTCAAAATAACAGCTTTTTACTAAACGCATATAAAAGTATATACAGCAGCTATAACAAAAAATATTTTTTTAAGATTTTTGTCTGTCTGTCTGTCTAGATGTTCCGGCTAATCTCTGAAACGGCTGGACCGATTTTGACAAGACTTTCACTGGCAGATAGCTGATGTTATAAGGAGTAACTTAGTATTTTTGTTTGGCGTTCCGTGAAAAAACAATTCCACGCAAGCAGACGAAGTCGCGGGCACAGCTTTGCGTATTCATTGTTTGTCTTCCTTTTCTAATGTAACTAAGTTTTTTATTAATCAGTACGTATCCGAAGCTGTAGAAAAGACAAAGAACTACATATTAACTTAACATACAAAATAACTCAAAGTTACATTTATGTATTAATATGTACCTGGTAGTAGAGTACCAGGAAATATGACGTAACCCGACTGACAACGTAGATGATATCGCCGTTTATTATGTATGAACCACACCAGGGGTTTATTTAGATATACTGTAGAAAGATATAAAAATAATTTTAAGATATTTTTTTAAAATATAATTGCACTTAGGTATGTAGTATTTACCTGTAAGTGATTAGCTAGATGAAAACATCATTTATTGCAACACATCTATTGAAACGCACACACCTTAAATAGTTATGCTGAATAAATGTGATAAAAGACAGGAAGAACTTATTCCCTGACTTGCTACAACATCTGCGTGGTAACGAATTAACAATGTAGCTTCAGAACTTGTAACGATGTTAGTATCAGAAGGAGATGTAAAGTATGTATTTGAAATAGCTGAATCAGCGGCGAGCGGCATGGCACTCTGCCAGGCTACATCCCTGTCGTAACTATGACAATAAAAGCGCACTTGATTTGGGCACTACAATATAGCAAAACCAAATTGTTTATTGGAATTTGCTTTGGTTCATTTAACCAAAACCGCAAAAAAGCGTTTTCATTAAACATTAAAACTGATAAGGATATGTAATGATAACTTTTTCACAAAGTATTCTTATCATAAACATTGTGTTTATTTAATTTATGATACACCAAACTACATATATACATATATTGTTATCCCTGCTCAGTAGCCTTGTTATAAGGTACTTATAAAGAGCTTTATCTTCCAACTCGAATATAATAAATATTCCTTTGTACGGACGGTTTTGAAAACACTGAATAAAATCTTCTATTACATGTAATCGTAAATTCTAGTGCCAAATTGATTAACCCTAATAGGTACAGTGGGGTATTTTTTAAAAATAATCCGTTTTAAACAACACACTATAAGTACGGTAAACACTTTTCGTCGGGTGGACCGTTTGCTTATTGAAAGCAATAAAAAGAAGTTGACAACATAGAAACCATATATAGTGTATTAGCTATAATAGAAACTTACAGAAAAATACGTAAGGCCATTGGTGTCGCCATATAACCTTTTTGGCTACAAAAACTTTTCTTTCATTATTTTTAATTTCTCCATTTAAATTTGACGACGTGTTCCCTTTTTCACACGCACCTCAATTCATGCATGTCATGTCATCAAGCATAAAATTAAATTACTCTGCTTTATAAATACTATTAAATAAAACAATACAATACAAATATACTAAAATAAATAATACCGTGATCGCACCCCTTATAAATCTCTGTGTAAATATCATAAAATATAAACTATATAACGCTCTTCACTGCGCCGCAATATATTTATATATGTATTGCTTTGTTAGAAAATAAAAAAATACAGAAGTGCACTTGCTAAGTGGAATAAGTTGAACATTCCGCTGCCGATAATTCATTATACCACAACAAGAACGTGCGTGTTTTTCCTTTCCCGTTTACCTCGCCTAAATGGTCCGACATTACCTGAAGTTAATTCAGTTCATTATTATTATAAAATCCAGCGCCGCCACATCAGCCACCATACATATCAGTGTATGAAATGGTATCCTATGATATAAATACGACCTCAAAGAAAACAAAATAAATTTAGATTTATTTCAATACGCTCCAAGCTACCAATTGAGGCTGAACCTACACAATGTTTACCCCTGAGGCCTGTAAGGCCTGTATTTCGGTAGCGGTGAGTGCGATGATTGTTCGAATATTCTCTTATTTGGTTTGCGCAGCAATAATTTCAAAAACAGGTCTCCTCCCGACGGTACACTAACCATGAATAGTTCGCAATTGTTGTCGCTACGATTTTCCAATAATTGGGTTAGTTTGTGATCTTGTATAATCGTGAAAGTACGCTATAGAGCTAAAACTATTTGCATTCCAAAACGAGGCTAAACACGACCGACAATTGGAATGCGCACTAGGATAATATCATTCAAAAAATAATTCTAGAGTTCGGACGAAGCTATGTGGCTTGAGGCCAAAATTACGTCAAGACCTAATGTAGTGTAAACTTTTCACGGTGCCAAATGAACTTCGATAAACCCGCTATAAGAATCGATGGTACTGTCAAATATTCTTATTATACAAAAATATAATCTTGTCCTATAATTTATTTTTTAAAGAATGAAACCTTTAAAACCCTTTTTCAGCAATTTTAATTAAGCTAGAATTATAGGTAGATAGGTAAACATTTTATTTTTTCAAGGTGGTAATTTATACTCATCCATATAATATCTATAATATTATAACATTCTAAACATACCGTGTCTGTGCATTGAAGCTATTAAAAAAAACAACGGGATTAGACTGTATAAACGATGGAGATCACGATGCATTTTTTTAGATTTCTTTTTAAAATAACAATTCTCATAATAAAACTACGTTTTATTATGTATACAAGTCGCGAAAACTTAAGAAAATATTATAACAATTCTCCCAAATTAACAACGATAAATATATCCACAAGACGCACGATATTTCAATTTCACCGATTATTATCATGTCAAGTGTAGATTGCATTTTTTTTTAAGGCGGGGGAAATGCATTTCGCACAGTACCGGGTCCTTTGCTAGGGATTAGACCATAGTCGATTATAGAGGCATTCTCCTGGGGGCAATCTAAACACTAATCGACCGGCTTGTGTGGAGACTCGACCAACCTTCCAACCAATTCAATACTCCACTAAGACCACCCTCCTCCTATGTGCCCCGCGCTTATGGCAGGAAAAGCGTGAGACTTAGAACTTAGTTACGCCCACGCTGATCCTAGCACATCAGTGCTTAAGAATCCCCCGGGAGAGGCAAACTCACTTCGTCAACAGGGGTGAAGACTCCTCTGCTCCCTAGATGCTAGAGGGCCCTTGCAGCGGTATTCTCAAGGAGGGAAGTCATGCGCATATCTGCGCCTCCGGGACCCCTACTGACGTCGGTACCCGCGAGACGCATGCGCACTTGTACCTCTCTCCCTATCTCGTTCTGCGGCCTACTTTTGAGACATAACAGCCTCGCAGAAATTGGACGCACCCACCCAATGATCATCGCTCTGCAGCATGGCTTGCACCAGACTGCCGAGCGAATCGATCGTCAATCAATCAATCAATCGTCTCGAGTTCAAACCTGTGTGGTGCCCATGCTGCGCACTCGACTAGCGTATGAAACGCCGTGTCTTGTACGCCACACTGGCGACATTGGGGTGAAGGCAGGCAGCTCACGATATGATTCAAATATTTATCGAAGCACTCATGCCCGGTAAGCATCTGCGTCATCCTGACGGTCAGAGTCCCGCGTTTCTGCGAGAGCCATCGCAACAGGTGTGGGCGTACCGCTTCCACCATATCAATGCCAGCCACAGTGTTTTCCAACTCTACTGACCAAGATTGGATCATGGTCGCGGTTTCCCGCGTCCTGATCGCCTGAAGCTCGGCCTGGCAGTAGACCAGGCCACGTCCGAGGGTATTCTGTCGGGAGCGCTGAACTTTAGCAAGTACGTCCGCCTGGAGAGGCCAGGGCGGATCGCCTGCCAAGAGTGTCGACGCCGTCCACGACAGTGTACGGTATCCACGAATGGCCCTCACCACCAGGACCCGTTGTGCGCGGCACAACAGAGTCCTATTGTGGCGGTGAAGTGCAGTGGACCAAACGGGTGCACCGTACAGGGCCATACTCCTAAGAATGCCCGAGTAGAGATTCCTAGTCGTCCCCGCCCGGTCCCCCCACGTTGGGAAGAAGCCGAGAGAGGGCGCCTGCGGACCTCACGAGTTTGGGAACTAGCTGCTCAAAGTGCGCTTTAAACAGCCATTTCCTGTCGAGAATTAGTCCCAGATATTTCATCTGGGGGCCTACACGAAAACACATACATACATATAATGACCAAGGTTAATATCGGTGTAATCAGGGATATATTACAGCCAACCTGTGTTAGTATTCGTATAAGTAAGAGTACGATTCTTGGATGTATAAATAAGTAAACAGTGAAAGCAGCCTCAACGACCGTGCCAAAATTGTCCGCAACATATGGGCCGTTACGTAGGCTACGTGCTTATTGTCTAACATTATAGGCACAATACACGCTACTTCTATGTACAATCTCATACTAAAACGAATACATACATGTTATGTACGGAATGCATTTGGGATCTTGCCGTGGGAGTTCACGTGGGTTATATACGTATGTTGAATTACAAAAAGCAAAATAACTTATCCTATTATTTTAACCTATAATTATTGTGGCGGCATTTTGGCCTGTCCGAAGTATATTCGTACATTTCGGACTAAAATAGATTATACTAGTGCCTATATATAGTATAGTTCACGTGTACTGTGTACGTACCTACGTGTGTGTGTACGTAGCCACATACAATGGCACGAGTGGCTCAGAAATCAGAGATCCGTACGTACAATACAAAGAAAACGCTGTAGTAATAGGTGACAAATTTACATAAAAGTAACAAAGCAATCTTTATACAAACACAAGAAACGACATCACTTGCCCTACTTTTCGTATATTATAAAACAAACAACAAACTCACTTATTTTACGGAACGAGGAACTTGCACGCTTGTACTAAAACTTTTAAAGCTTGATATAAGTTTTGCAAATCAAATAATCTTTTATTTGCTAATAATAAATCGGTCAAGGGTTTCTAAAAATATTTAATCAAAAGTATCTTGTAATAGCTGAGTTATCTTTAGATCTATATTGAGTTTTTCAGAATTTTCCGCTCCGTAGTGTATAGGGGGAGGGACAATTTTATGATTTTGAGAGCAAATATCTCACCATATTGTTATGTTTTTCCAATATCTGATTAACGGGATGACAACGATGTACTTTGAAAAATTTCAAAGCTTATAGTTCGGCCGCTTTTAGAATGCGTTCCTGACTTAGTCAACATATGGTCGGATAACATTGTAATGACGAACTATTTACGATAAAAGAATTTTTGGCTTGACAATTTACGGTAAACTAAATTAGTTTAGGACAAAACGCAAACGTATTCTCAGAGCGACTGGATTATAGTTACATGTATAGCAGCCCAATACTTTTTTTTACAATTTTCACTACATGGTTTTGTAACGCTAAACAGTCAGTGACATAATGGTTTTATAAAGGTTCATTTATGACCAAAATGGCAATGGAACCCTGAAAACCTTTGTACCTAAGCTTTAACGAGGTAAATAAAAATTGTTAAAATATTTCACTCGTTTTTTTCAGTCGTTTCTAACTGTAACGAGGAAACCAATTTCTCACTTTCCATTATTCGGCGACTTTTAAATAATTAATTTATTTTAAGCCTTCGAACCAGAATTCGTCTTGGAAGGTAATTTAAGACGAAGAAAAATTTACATAATGCATAAAACAAAAATTATCTATGAACTGTCATTTTGTACGAAATAAATTAATTAATAAAATCGTTTCAGGCGTTTACCAGAATTACTAAAGTCGAGAAACAGCATCGACGAATAAAGATAATGATAATTCTGCTAATCAGTGAAAGATAATATTCTGAAGTTACATTATGGGTACTGATCCTATTAATTACATATTATGCACAGGAATTGAAAGTTACGTTTTTGAAAAAATGACTTTTTGTCGAGAACTCGAAAGATTGGAATGTTAGGCAATTTTATTAAAAAAAAAAGTATAATATTGATTAAAAGTAAACAGTAATTGTAGAATATTAATTGTTTCAATAAACATGTGGGTATTTCTATTGAAAATCTCAATACATTAGTGAAAATTAAATTTGCATTTTCGAGTTGCCACAACAACGCTTTCGTTTGACGTTAATAATTGACTATTCTAAAACTTGCATATTTGTGAACACTGGCAAGATACACGAATCGTGTAGATCCATAATTAATGAGAAAATACTGGGATAAATAATTAATTAAATACGTATTACTATTAATACTAACAAATTAAACCCGGAATAGTTTACACCGCAAACATTATAAGCTTTTTTTTAGTCTAACAATAAACAAATTGTCAGTTGTTTACTATAACGAAACACATTCCGTGTTCTGCTGATATTTTTATGCCTTCACATATGAGCTCCGGAATTTTATTTAAAATAAATAAAACGATGTATTACTAAGATGTATTCAATTTAAATTAATAATATACCTATAGTTTTGAGTTTAATACTATACGATTACTTAAAACTATTTAAAATTTATGCTACCAACCTTTTAGGTACACTAGCCTGCAACAGTGGTCTGACAGGGCTGGATGCGTTTTAATTCAGATTTTAAAGTGAAACGTCTTTAGAATGGTTGCAATTTCAAACACAATGAAACGAAAAAGCGACACTAAAAAGAGACGAACACATAAATCTATAAGACTAAGCATACGAAAAAATGAGATAGAATACGTATTTAATCATTTAAACACGCAGCTCATACAAATAGAGTTGGAAATGTTTTGCAGTTTATCATTATTACTTCAAATTACGTATTTTAAAGCTTAAATCAACTATAACGAAATAATATATGAAATGTGACGTGACGAAATTTAAAATCCCTCCCACCCCTTGTCACATTTTATTTCACTTTAACTGTGTGTGAATTGCACACACAATTTTTTATTGTATATGTTTTTAAATTAATCTAGTGTATTTTATTTAATAAAATAAACATTGGGTAGTCATCGATAGAACCAGCATACCATACGTATGACGTGATTTCAATTAAATTGGAAGCGATGTATAAGTTACAAAGTACATGGATTGTAATGAGCTTTTTAAACGTTATGTTTCTTAATTTCATGTAAATAAGCAGGTATTTGAAATGGATTACGTCATTAAAAGGTGACTTGATAAAGATGTCCCAAATCTAAAGCCTCCAAGCCATTGAGGCTAGTGACGGCTGCGGGCGTAAATGCAGGACATGAGAGCCTTGGAGTGGACCCACGCCAGCCAGGGATGCGGAAGAAAGCCTCACGCACACCCCGTGACCCCGGCAAATGGCGTCAGGTGGACACCAAGGGATTTTACTGGGTATTCCGGCCCATCTGGCCCGCGAGTCCCACGCTCCTCCGCTGAAGTCTCCATCCGGTGGGGTGTCCGCAAATGGATTTCCCCATGTAAAAAAAGGACATGAGAACGAATAAACTGAGAATGTGTGAATATTGAATATTGTGCAAAGTAGAGTTGATAGAGTATTAAGTAGAAAAAAACCGGTAACCGTCGCAACGGGTTAATTTTTAAACACAAAGAAATAAGTACAGAATAAAAATCACAATAAAATTAAAAGACTATATAGTCAACAATATCCTGAAGAAATTCTATAAACGATTGAAATATATCAAATTCTGTAAAATAAATAACAGAATTTTATTTTAAAAGCATTTTATATATATAAAGTTCTACTATTTTTAAAACTACCTAATAATTCGAAAAAGTTATTTTCTCATCACGAAAAATTCTCGGAAATTATCTTCCTTTAAGAGTAAGAAGGACAAACACAATCCATAGACATAAACACAACCGTGCCTTATCTCAAAATTTAAACCTTAATCAGATATTGATAAAAGTGAAGGATCACAACGTGGATTACCGAAAATCGCGGAAGAAAACCGAAATAAAGATAATGTTGTTATGATTTTTTTTTAAGTGGGATAAATTTTATAGATCGGCAAAATTTAGGAAACACCTAGAATTTTTTACTGCCTAATGCAGATGAGCAGACAGGCTTCCCACCAGTGAGATAATGAACATGGCCTATTGTAATCTCCAAGATTAGCGGCGGCAAAACGCTTTGCCAAACTCGCAGAAACTTTATAGCGAAGTAATATTCTACAGGGCTATATAGTACCACAGAAGCAAAACCGCAGCGGAAGTTCCGTGCAGATTTTTATTATTTGAAAAGAATATATTCTAGAAAAATGATCTTGTGACAATTATATCCAAGAAATATATATTTCAATCTCAGCTTGAAAATATATATTAAAAAAGAAAAGGATAAGCCAGCATTGATTTCTGCTTGTAGTACCTACTTAAATATTTTGGAACTAGAAGTAGAGTAATTTCTTTGCGAGGCCTACATTTCAGCCTCTGTCTCTCAATTTATCCGGAATAAAAAGTAAAAGTAACTGTATACCTAATTTCATGAAATTATTTAATATTCGAAGCCTTAAAGAGAAAACAAAAGAATATGTAAATATCAAAACAAATTTAGATTGACAATTGACTATTAAGAATTTTTATTACATTTGAAAATTATAATTGTACTAAAAACCCGTTTCTCGTAACTTAATATACGTACTTACATTATATGTATTAGAAATTTTATTGAGACTGCTATGTAATCTTAGTATTTTTATCTCGCGTAAAGTCATATAGTTTTTGGGATGAAAACTATCCTGTTTTCATTTAGAAGATCGTATAGAGATGACAAATAAAAGAAGCAAATTTATTTACATATTTAATACCTATTGTATAACAGTTTTAGCTAAGTATCTTCCTATCAAATTTAACTACCGTTATTTGAAAAATGTTACGTCCAATACATAAACAATAAGGTAGGTAAGGTATCGCTTGTTTTTCATTGTTTTCTACTAAACAAATATTTGATTGATGTTTTATTCACTTTCGGTCCTTGACAGCTGACTCGGCTTTATCGATAATGAAACAAAGAATTCTTTGTCAAGGAAATTCACTGAGAATAACAATACCTTAGGCTCTTTCACTTGTTAAGTAGAAAAGTAGCATGATAAATTTAATTCATACCTTACTTTATTAAGCTTATTTAATACTAGAAACTTAAATTCCCAGTTCTCGAATAATTATTAATAATAAATTCTAGGTTTCAACCAATATGCAATATATAGTATATCTAATCATAACTGAAATCTCGATGAATATTAAATATGTCACATAAATAATAATAATAATTAATAACAGTTTTTTTTTTACTATAAGTAGGACTCAACATAACAGCCGACCGTTTAATATACTCGTAATTACATTGTCGCCAGTGATTATACGTTACCTCGTAACATAACGTAGACGGGGTGCCGCCGCTGCCCAATTTATTCGATAACCACTATTTTATCGTCACATGTTATTTATTGTCACACTATCAATTTCAATTGTTTTGTATTTTCAAATTATTTCCCCATTAAACCAAGGATGCACGTCGATTCCCGAAATCAGTCGTAGTTCCAGCGCGTGCCACGCGCGTCCAGTATACGTACAATGTCGCAGGTATATATTATAAGTATGAGTTGTATACTGTCATGTGTAGAGTTAGGATGAGCGTTTGTTGCGAAAATGCCGGTGTGACAGTGTCGGGCGTGCGCGACGGATCTCACCACAGACTGAACTGTAGGGCTTCTGAGCCGCGAGGGCGGCGCGCCTACGCTCGATACCGCCGCCGCCTTACCAGCGCCCTCCCACCTTTCAAAAACATTTACAAACATAATATAACAAGTTATTGATAAAAATACACTAATATTATAATAGTATTATCATTCACACTACATCGATAACTAACGGCAAAAAATAAATATATTAGACCTTCAACGGTAATGATAATGTACGAGGCGGGAGGCGTGGCAGACTCATCATTTTGTCTATCAGTATAATTATATTACTGTCATAATGCTTTTATATGAAACAATAATAAATATTATAATCAAAGCATAACTTTACATACTTAAAGGATATTTTTTTTTAATAAAGTATGTTTTTAAAATCGTTTAAGATGTCATTTTAATTATTGTATATTTACAAATTCTATAAACATTGCCTTCACATGAAAATGAATTTTAAACATACCTAGATAAAGCAGTTGCGAAATAAATTAAAACAAAAGTGTCCAAAATGTTATTAACTGCAAATATAATATCAGAAGAAATATCCTTTTAAGACCGATATTTTTATGAGAGCTCTATTCAAAGGGTTTTTCAGGTTTTATATTGGTTGTGAGATAAAAACTTGTGAAACGGTCTCAAGTAAGAATACGTCGAGATTCTTAGTACGTCCAATAGATGGAGATAAGCACAGATTATGAAGTACATTATATGTATGTTCATACAGTATAACATATATGTATCTATAAGTTCGAATAAAACTGATGGAATATTGAAAAAATATATTTTACCTTATATAAAACAAATACTTTCTACAATTTTGTGTTTGGATTAACTTACTGAAAGAACAGTACATTATACTTGATTGGTTAAACCCATGGTAAACTTATCAACGAATATCATCAAGTTTATACTCAGACCAACAATATTCGTCTAAGGTCTAGTCGCAACTTTTGTTATAATGTAAGATAATCATAATTTTGTAGTGTAGCTGTGTGGTGTTGTCTTTGGCAATTATCAAATCCTTCCCGTTAGAAAAATGCGTGGATTTATTTGCGTTAACAAAACAGCTACGTCGAGTAACGTATTATCTGCTACCTAAATGTGTCTTATAATATGACTAACCTGATGAGAACTAAATCGTACTCAATCCTTATAATCTTAATTAGTAAGGAAAGTAAATATTTGAAAATAAAGGGACTTATGTTAGTGGAAGCTAGGCTTGTAGTGACAATTTATTTTGTTAATTTTTAAATGTTTTTATGTTTTTTTTTATATTCTATACTATATATTTACATAGCCAGTATTTAGTATTTTGATGCCGAACTACAACAGTAACACTTCGGATTTTTCTTCCGTCTATAAGTACTGTATACAGTATAATGAAACCTTACCTTCACCTTAGATCAGAAAAAATGCAAGTCGTGTATGCTCAGTAACTGAATCCACGTCGTAGGAACGAAACACAAATACTTTATCTACTACTACTAATCTACCAGGAGTTAAATATATAATGTAGTATATTTCCAAGTATTTAAAATGAAGACAGTAGGATATTTAAGTATTTTCTTAAGCAACTAGCTAAGCGCAACCATGCTTTGATATAGCTCAGTTTGATATTAATACTATTTAAAAAGTAAAAATATGAATTCAAACGATGTCGTAGGTAATATCTACTATATTTAAATACACACAACTAATAAATGCAACGTTACGCGTTATGTAAACAATTTAAGCCAATCCATCGACTAATTTTCGAGTTTTGCGAACATAATATACGATGTCTGAATTTTTAATTCCAAAGATACTGGAGCTCGGACAACGGATTTGTGTAGAACGCTGATTTTTTTTTTCAGTTGGATGGAAGCACGCACGCCTGTCTAGCGGACCAATGCGCTGGTGGCGTAGCGCGCAATATGGCCGAAGCTCTATGGCGACTACGCGACGGCCGCGTGAAACTTATAACAGCTATAGGAGACGATGCTGATGGAGAATTTCTAACTAATATTGCCCCCGGACTTATATTAGAGGGTAACGAATGTCATTTTTGATAACATATTATAATCACAATATGATATACGTTGAATATGATTTATGGCCGGTTCCTAAATCTTACTATTGATTCACTTGCCCTACCATAGGTTGAATTTTAATATTACTTGTACGGAGCTAGTAAGGTGAACGGTCGGCAAAAAATAGGAACCGGCTAGGTGCAGTTAGCAGTAACGATTATTAACAATACGATAGGCGCTCTTAGCACTCACTAGCACTCACGAGCACTTAGCATTTTCTCTCAAACAAATTTTGGATGGATAAGAATTTTGTTTATATTTTATTAAATTTTAAGTCGGTTAAACTTTACAATAGTGGTCACTGATTTTAAGTAGTGGGGGGGGCGGAGAGGGGAGGAGTACTTCTCCCTTCTACAACCCCTATGTCTAGGAGACATGTAGTTTTTGAGATATGATTTTTTTTGTAAACATTACTAATTTTTTTCAAAATGATGTACTTATGTCTTATGTCTAAAGACGAGAAATGCAGAAGAAAGGTAGTGGTCAATGTAAAAAATATTTAAAACAGTCTAAAAATGCAGACTAAAGCCCACAAGCCGAGCGAGCAAAGCGAGTTTGCCATGACAGCAGTCAGCAAATGTCACAACCGATTTGTAACCATCATTTAAATAGTTATCAATGAATAAATGGTGACCAGTCGGTTCTGGCGCTTTGGTCTAAAGACTAACCCAACCTAACCAACTCACCGTTTTAGTCACTGGTCACGACTTTCGATCACCCCTCACACCCTTAGTGGCTATAAATAAACTGCAAGGATATCCCTAACTCAAATCTAAAATGGAATAAAAAAGGCGGCAAATAGACTATAGCAAATTATACATCAATTTTTTTAATAAAAATAAATTGTTTAGAAACATACTACTAATTCAAACTCGAAATATATAATTTAAAAAAAAAACCATTATCGTATTTAAACATTGATATTATTGACATATCAAATGGTTTTCGTATTTAAAAATCGATATTATTGACCAATCGAATTGTTAACATTTTTTTTCTTTCTGATGCCTATTATCGTCGTAAAGTAGAAAAAGTGACAGTACTGTGGTTTATCATTATGAACTTTAAAATTATAATAACTAATTAAAAACTTGTTTACTAAATTAAAAAACAGTTTTAGAGTTTATATATCAGGTGTAAATGTAATCCTAAACACAAATCAAAGTTTTTTTCAACAAAAGTGACATAACCTTGTTTATCAAAGGTATTTTTGTTTTTCCTATTATTTATTCAAAACTTGTTGGTGGACCCTAAAAACATGTTTCCTAACCCAAATAGCAGGTCTAGTGTCTCTATATAAGGCGTATGTATACCCCTAAACTTAATTTCCGTCAATCTGATGACACTTTGTGCAAAAGTTTAGCCTTTAAGTCTCTTATCCGATTATAAGAATTCTTACATTTTACATAATAGTAATTGAAGTTGTTTACCAGTCCCTTAAATGTATAGGAGTTTATAATGTTTATTCTTATCTCGCTATTTATAGTAGATTGTTTCACAAAAGGTGAAAAGGGTATTTTGAGTTGTCACAAGAACTCCGTTGAATGGCACTAGCTGATTACCTGCAATTCAGCTATGCTACACATAGGCTTAAAAAAATGAAGAAACTATATTGTAAACTAAGATCTGACTTAAAGGCCTAGCTGCCAAGCCATAAACTTAAATAAAATAAAAATCTAGTTTTTAACAGCAGGGAGAATCACTTCCCAGGGACGAAAAGTGCTGTTTTCATCTCTATGACTAGGCAACTCTAAGCGTACTTTCAGAATATGAGAAATGAAAAAGTATATTATACCTAACTTCATGAAAATAAATTTATTCTCAAGACCGTGAAGTAGGGAAACGCGAAACTCCAAGCAACATTTATTTGATTGAAAATCATACATAACTTAAAAGTGAAGTCTACTTTCAACTATAAGTACTACACCGGTTCTCAGCATGTTATGGCTGTTTAAATTAAAACAAGCTGCTAGAAACCCCCTTTTTTACGAGGGGAAATCCGATTGAGGACCACCAGCCGCGCCAGGGGGAAAATCGCGGCAGGTGTGTAGCATTCGCCAAGTCGGGTGGCACCAGCACCTCCCGCAAGCAGTACTATTTCCACACCACGATCAGGAATACCCACTAAAACCCCTCGGTGTTCCTTCTTTCGCCTTAATGCCAGGGCCACGGGTACATAGTCTCACCACTCCGCGAGGCCCTGGCAGGCGGTGGACCATTGGCCTCTTCCATTGCCGGGAAACTTCTTTTTGTTCCCGGCGTCTTCAAACTCTCTTAAGTCTGGGGCAGTCTGTAACGCGCCCCACGGGAAAAGACGTGAGCGCACGCGGAATACGGCACGCCCCCATCTCAACGGCATAACAGCAGGTAAGAACCCAGGCGACTCCGCTCACGACGCGCGGCCGAAGGTCTGAGGTCGGCCTCGGGCGCCGACGCGTCCTCCTTTGGCGGGAACGAAGCAAAAAAGTAGGCTCAAACTCTCGCTCCACCTCCTCCTTTGCAAGCATGACTCGATCGCAAAAGGAAGGAAGGAAATGCTAGAAACCCCCACAGGACGACAAACATCCTAAGTGTATTCCAAATCTGTATCACGTTATATGTTTTTCTGTTCCTACTATTAATAATAATTTATTGTTGTAAGATTAGCGACTTTTTTACTAGATTAACAATAGTAAACCCTAACCAGAATAAAATCCGGTTTAGGTAGGTAAAATTTAGAGGATATATGAGACTAGCTGATGACAAAGAAAAACAGGTTGATGAAAATTATTATCGAGATGACCAATGTGTCAAGTCCGTCAAGCCACTTTGGACAAAGACCGGAGCCCAGCTACGGGAAATTTATAAGCGATTATTATAAGTGAGACTAGCGAGTACCTTACTCTATATCTACATATTTGATCTAATGAAAAGGTGGCTAAATTGGCGACGTCGCTGTTAACGTAGACTTGTAGGGCATTTTACATATTAAAAAGTGACATAAAGTAGAATCGTAGTCGTAGAACAGGGATAAAAATATTTTAGTTCAACTGGCCTATAGCTACAACACCGGTATGGCCTCATAGGCTGTGGCACAGAGTACATTTCGACGGTGCCGCTGCCGTTGACCGTACAGGCCGCAACGATGGTATCAGCTACAAGCACGCGACTGTCGACAGTACAATGGTGCATTATGCACTCCTTTATTTTTGCGCATACATTTTGCACATAGGTATAAATAATGAAATTTATGTTGCAGTAAAACTAATTTAAACTAATCTCCTTCACAACATAAGGTTGGCAATGATATATCTTTACCATTTAACATTCTGTTCTGTACGATAATTTTACGGGGTCACCTAATTACATGCCACAAAATAAATGGGTATTTGTGATTTCTTAAGTTTGCATTACAAGACCGTTGGACGTAATAAAAACAACGTTTTAAGTGATTTAAACGCATTTTGAATAGATATTTAGGGTGTCCTTATTATCAAGAATTACGAATTCATACTTACCTATATTATAGAACTCTTTTGTAATATAGTGTAACCTAGTAGAAAGTAAATACAGTGTCTCCGAAATATTTTTCTTCATTGTGGAATATTTTAAAATATTTTTTTTTGACACATTTGTCAAATATTTTATTTTCTAAGTAATGTAATGTGCAAATAATAATAATAAGTAAAGTATAATTTATCCTCCTTTCTTATCTCCAAAGTTGAACAGTCGAAAATATTGTAAAAATAAATGATTTTGAAAATGTTTCTCAGTTTCGACAAACCGCGCGGCAGGGTTTCCGGCTATTTAAATTTATATTATATAACGCCATATCCTAAAATTTTCGGTACTACTAGATTATCGTCGATGGCAACAATGCAAGTAGGTACTTAGCACAAAAATTTACGGGATAGCCCTAGCAGGTATAAAAGCTCTAATCATTAAGTAAGTAGTTATAATTTTTCTGTTGTGTAAAATCGCATGCTTTCGGGGAAGACCTAAATCTATACAGATAAACGTATAAAAACAAAATATTAACTAAATACAACATTTTATTGAAGTAAACCAATATAGTTATGTACTATATTGGTATAAATAATTTTTAAATTATTAAAATTTTCTCTTTTAAATTTAGGAATTCCTATACAATACGTAAAACTGTTACAAATTTGTGGGATGCGAATTGAAAATGTCGTTGGAATTATCACAAAGTTTATTAGAAGTACACACACATGATTTACAGTTCTTACAAATACAACCGAATACAACAAATCCAAACCATAAAGCAGAAAAATTTTAATGACATAAATCGCGTAAAATGCGTCGTTATAAGATACTCGTTCCGAAATCACGTTAGGTAATTTCTCGATCACAGCTGAAACACAACTAACTCAGTCCCCTGACGGACCGACCTTAGAAATTTGTAAAATAGCCTAGTAACGTGCTTACTGGTTCTTGTAATTCTTAATTTGTCATATTAATGGCTTTTAAGAATGCGGTTGAATTAAAAACAATAGAAAGAAGAATTCATGACGTCTTACCGGGCGGCGTACAAGGGATACACAATAAAACACCTGTAAAAGATTATTACCGGTTTCGCAACTATACAATAAATAAAGTTGGACTACGCAGTTACGAACACTATTATTGAACTTCAATCAATCCTTAATCTCATAATTAAAATTTGAATTGAGATTTATTACATGTCACTATGATCATCATAATCTGCAAACAGTCATTAGCCTCAGTATAAAGGGTGCACGACTGCTCAGATTACCAAATGTTTACAATATGGAGTAATTATTCATCAGCACAGGATGATATTATTATTTACTTTCTAACACTAATGCAGCTTTAACGCTCATATTGTACAACGTAGGATAACGTACCATATAGAGCACCTTGTGGCTTAAAAAGCTTCACTGAAAAAAGCTCTCCAATAAATATATTAGAGGTCAGAGAGTATTCCTTGAAGTGAATCTCTATTTAATTCTTGTGATAATCAGATATGATACAGACAGACACAAGTGAGACCACAAGTAAACTTTTTCCTTGGATGTGAAAACCCTATCTATCACACATCAAGGTAACTAATGCAGTGTAGGTATACTTTATGTTCGCTTAGAAATGGACTAATAAAATTATTTGAAAGACAATTACAAATTCATTTCACATTCCACACATTTTTTTGCTTTCTTTCTATTACATATTGTTACTTTTTGTTATCCAGGCTGTGTTATGAACACCGGTCGGACGCCAACTTACGCTGCAGTATTGGATAGTCGAGGAGACTGCCTTCTCGGTTTAGGCGACATGAAGATGCATAATTTGATTACTCCAGAATTAGTGAGTGTTCTTTTAATGTGTATAATACGTTAACAATTCTTATTTTAAAGTGCCATCATCAATAACCACCAACAAACTAATCTACAGTACATTGTACATATATTTAGATTGTACTGTGTGTAATATTATAACTACTAGTACTACTATAACTGTACTATACGTATTGTAACGTCCGCAGATATACTTATATTTCAAAAATGTTCATCTATTGAAAACATTTTGAGTATAGACGGAATTTCGTCTCAGAACTCATATTCTAAAACAATGTGCTGTAATCCATACATACATATTAAAGTCTTTGGAAATAGCACGTGGCATTACAGACGTATGAAATTTCTTCCTTTTAAAGTTCTAAAAGTTAAAGTTAAGTAAAAAAAAACATTCAAGTAAAATTAAAGGTAAAGTTAAGTTAAAGTCCTTGTAAAGTTTCTGAATGTAACCAGTGTTAGATATTTATCAGGTATCTAATAGATAATTTGATAATAATGATATGTATTTTATAATAATTTCTAGTAGGTAAAGACACCAGTAAAGTTGGTCCTTTCAACCCCGTTACCTAGCCTATTCCAATTGTGGGTTACTGACTGGCACCAAACAAACCAAACACCAAACAAAAGTATTTGTGCAAATTAAAGTCTCGACCGCGTATACAGAGCATACCAATTCCGCGCCGCTGCCACACTGACGATTTAGTAACAGATCGAAACGTTCGCGGCAAAAGCAACAAAATATTTTAATTTACCGATTTGACTCGCAAACTGCGTGTAAAATCCGCAGGAAAAAAGGCAGATATTCCGTACACACGAAGCCGCTGAAAATTATAGTGTAATTTTGTTGCCTTCAGTTGTTGTGTGTTTGTCGGATAACAATAAATAAATATAATAGACTAGAGTTTACCCCGCGGCTGCGCCGCGGGTTAACCTCTAGTTCCTGCTTCTTGTTTAAAGAGCAGGCGTTAATACAGGTTACAATGTACACCATTTTTATGTTAGTGCCATTTGCCCCCGAAAAATTTACTTCATTTTATATCGCAAACTCGATGCTTGATATATTCTCATGCCGATCTCTTGGCATGAGTATATATGTCCATTTTCGGCATTAAAACTACATTTAAACAAAATTACAATAAAAACGATCCAGTATTCCCAGTGTTTTCCGAAAACTTAACAGAAAGACATATCGATTTACTATCGCATTTTTATAGACGATGCATTTTTATGTCTATGAACTTGAGAAATGATTGGTCTCATCCAAACTTTCATCCTCTATTACAAACAGTCCTAGTTTTATTTATCTATCCCCCGTCAATGAAAACTACAAAAATGACAAAAGGGACAACATCAGCAAAAACGACAAAAAGAGCAACATGGACAAAAAGGACAAAAAAGAGTCGAAGAGCAAAAGAGCAAAAGAGCAAAAGAGCAAAAGGGCAAAAGGGCAAAAGGGCAAAAGGGCAAAAGGGCAAAAGGGCAAAAGGGCAAAAGGGCAAAAGGGCAAAAGGGCAAAAGGGCAAAAGGGCAAAAGGGCAAAAGGGCAAAAGGGCAAAAGGGCAAAAGGGCAAAAGGGCAAAAGGGCAAAAGGGCAAAAGGGCAAAAGGGCAAAAGGGCAAAAGGGCAAAAGGGCAAAAGGGCAAAAGGGCAAAAGGGCAAAAGGGCAAAAGGGCAAAAGGGCAAAAGGGCAAAAGGGCAAAAGGGCAAAAGGGCAAAAGGGCAAAAGGGCAAAAGGGCAAAAGGGCAAAAGGGCAAAAGGGCAAAAGGGCAAAAGGGCAAAAGGGCAAAAGGGCAAAAGGGCAAAAGGGCAAAAGGGCAAAAGGGCAAAAGGGCAAAAGGGCAAAAGGGCAAAAGGGCAAAAGGGCAAAAGGGCAAAAGGGCAAAAAGGGCAAAAAGGGCAAAAGGGCAAAAGGGCAAAAGGGCAAAAGGGCAAAAGGGCAAAAGGGCAAAAGGACAAAAGGGCAAAAGGGCAAACGGGCCCAAGGGCAAAAGGGCAAAAGGGCAAAAGGTCAAAAGGGCAAAAGTGAAAAAGGGCAAAAGGGCAAACGGGCCCAAGGGCAAAAGGGAAAAAGGTCAAAAGGGCAAAAGGGCAAAAAGGACAAAATAACCAAAATGATGAAAATGGCAAATCACAAACCAACCAAAGCCTGTCCCACTTTTGGGATAATCTTTACATAAATCTATCCCAAAATCTATCCCATTATCCGGGATGAAAAATATCCCATGTCCACCCTCGGTATTCAAATTACATATGTACCGAGTATCAGCCAAATCAGTCCAAAAGTCTTTCCGTAAAAGGATAACAAACAGAGAGACAAATATACTTTTATCCCGGAAACTATCCCATTTTCCGGGATAAAAAGTATCCTATGTTCATTCTCGGCATCGAAAATATATATATACTGAGTTTCAGCCAAATCGGTCCAGTAGTTTTTACGTGAAAACGGAACAGACAGACAGACAGACAGACAGACAGACAGACAGACAGACAGACAGACAGACAGACAGAGTTACTTTCGCATTTATAATATTAATAGGGATTATTATATAGACTCACCCAAACTCCGTCGACTAAGCACGTCCACCGTGGCTTCAAAACTAGATATCACACATACACGGACACTGAAACCCCCTTAACCAATCATTCAAACAACAACAATCACTTTTCAGGGCGGCCGCCATTTAGTTAGCTTCAACAACTCACTGAACTTGTGAAAAAACTTATTATTTTTCACATGTCTTTTTTAACACCGCAAACGAATCCGACGACAAAATGGCGACGTCTTGCATGTTAAGGCAAAATTGAGGGAACGGAGATAGATATACATACATACTATTATACAAAGGAGAAGGAATGTGTATGTATCAAGAATGTGTATTGTGTTTTGAACAAGAGATGGCGGGGCGGTACCACGTACCACGGACTTGAAAACCATAGTTTAACATTAAATAATAAACACGAACGATTCCAGATTTTTGGTAGATAGTCCTAAAACCAATTGTTTCTGGGTATCTATTCAAATATGACCGTTTCTTAGATCTTACCGACAATTCATTTGCCTTACTATCGATTAAAATTTGACATAAGCTCCCTACAAGTAAATCAGGTCTATACGCCGCAAATACGTAATTTATACAAGCATTATGTTTTAGGTAGACCGTCACATGCAACTGCTTGAGCGGGCGCCATTAGTGGTTCTTGATGGTAACTTGCCAGTACCAACGATCAACCACATAATGGAACTGTGCCACGGCCTACAAAAACCAGGTAACGAGATAGACAGGCAAGTGTAAGTTTGCGCTGCTTTTACACAAAGAGGATTTACATGTCCTACCTCATAATGCTTTTTACGATACTTTACTACCCAAGTACTTCAATTTACATGTCGTTTAATTTTATTGCATTTGGGTTTTCTTGTGACTTCGCCTACATAATAATTATATTTAGATTTGCTTGTCTCGTGTCAACTTGTACTTCAGGATTTAAAGAAGCATTTAACTTCCATATATACCGGTCTGTAAGAAACATTGCACCAAATGCCATGAAAATTAATTAAAATTCAAGGCCATGTAATAAAAACACGCATTTGTGAAAGGTAGACTTTTTTATTCTGTTGCACAGTATAAAAAAAACATAGTTTAAGTACTATAAAACCCACTTATAATCATTTTTAACCGACTTAAAAAAGGTTGTATGTTCGTTCTCCGTCAGTTGTGGATCGATTTTCAGTTTTTCTTTTAATCGGAAGGTTATACCTCCGAATTGGACCCCTTAACACCATGTCAGGATCTGCCGAGTGGATTCCAAGGAATTAGAGAAACTCTCGAAAATTGTCAACCAACTTCTTCGTAACATGATATCTCCGTCAATTGCAAAACCGATTTTCAAATTGTTTTCTTTACTCGTAATTACTTATGAGTTTGGTTCGGAGAATCGGTTTGTAGGTTTGCGGTCCCATAGTCACAAAGTCAGGATCTGATAAGTGGATCGGAACCCAGGGATGTCGAGCATAACCCTTATTAAAGAACGCCGTGCGCCTATGTTCTTGGAGAAAAGCTTGTATATGCGTGTAGGTAATTACATTTTCTACAGACACTTAATTTTTTATATGCATGTTACGCGATTTCTCCGTGAATTGTGGATCGATTTTGACTTTTTTTTCTTTACCTATACATACTTGCGTATGTATACTCCCGAAGCAGTTCCATGGTTAACTAGTCAGGATGTGATGAGTGGATCCCAGAGAAATCGAGATTAGCCCATATTAAAAAACGCCGGGCCCCCAAATTTTTCCAAAAAAAAGCTTGTATACGCGTGCTAATATTAGACTTTCTACAGGCGCTTAATTTTTTTGGAGGCATCTTACGCGATTTATCCGTCCATTGTGGATCGATTTTCAAAACCGACTTCACACTAAAAACCAAAAAATACATATTTAACCGACTTCTTTCTACAACACCTTGAAGTCGGTATCAAGTAAAACATAAAATTACTATATTTTGTAAATTTGTTGTTTTTTTATGTTTTACTTGATGCCGGCTTCAAGATTTAAAAAAATAATTAAAAGATTTTTTAGAAAGTCAGTTAATTTTTATTTATTTTTTTGGTTTTACGTGTGACATCGGCTTTGTTTTTGTTAAAAAAAAATTATATACTTCAGATATAAAATAACAAAATGAAGCAGAATCATAAAAGAAAAGACAAATAATATTAAAATATCTTTAATAAGACTAATGAGTCCTTAAATAAAATTCCATTTGTTATTGCATCAATACACTACAATATTACTTAATTTATGTCAATTAACGTGACCTAATTCTAACTAAAATATAAATCCAAGACACACATTTAAAATATAATGTAGGTAGGTACTGGTGGACGGTTTCGTTTCAATAAGGCAACAATTAGTTCCTTTTATGATTATGTAAATATAAAAAATATATTTAAAAAAATATGAAAAAATTAATTCACAAGAAACTCATCATAAAATACAGGCTGAATACAACCTTCAGATTCAAATTAAGTGTTAAAAACAATAATGTATGGGTACCGCAAACAACTGCGGATAGACTTGATTGAACTTCATTAATATACAAATTACATACAATATTATCATAGATAAATTTTATAAAAAGCCTTTCCTAAAAAGAATTAAGCAAGTCTTAGAAAATATTTTCGAAAACTACAAATATTCACGACAATGCAAAAATACTTATGATGAATTAAAAATAATTATTATAAAATGATATTATTTTTAGAGCACTATTTTTCTGGCTCCGAATATTAAGTTCGCCACGTCATCTTTCGTCTATACATGTAACAGTTTTTTTTTCTATAAAACTGGTAATATTTCCAATAAAATGGAATATACATATATCTATGATGCCCACAGATATAGAGTAAATAAAACTAAAAATAATCCAGACAACTAAATAAGTACTTACAAGGTAAATTAGTTTCAACAAAATATGTTGTGTTTTTGAGATTCTATGTGTTTTTATTAGATGATTTTATAAGTCCCATGATCAAATAGCAATGACTGAGACCCTTCATCAATAGTTTGGAATGTTGTGCTCAGATACATATTTCTATTTTGTCATTATCATTATGTCTGCAACAGGTCCCAACAATATGAGAAAAATAGAATATTTACAGCTCTTATTTTAGTAATTAATGTATAATGTGTAATCAAAGTTTTGGCATTACGAAATATTTAAGTGAAGAAATTGAAATATTAAGTAGTCTGATGTGTAAAACTTAACTAGTTTAGTGTAAAGATGCCACAATATTTTGCAATCATAGTTACAAACGCTTCACAAATATTAATTTAAACAATTATGTATCGCTATACAAGCAGACAGTCAAATAATAGCCATAAAACATAAGTCTTGTAAACAGCTAGGGTTACCATCCATCGTGATTTGTCTTTAATATTTGGACATTTGCCTGAATTTTTGAACAAATGTTTATATCTCTTTGATATTCGAAAAATCTTAAAATTTACATGTGTTACATAGAATCTTATAATTTCAAATTGCATTTATCAAGATCTTATTATTATCGGACATTTTTTCAGGACTTTCAAATTTCTGAATGATAACCCTACATACAACATTTCGTTTTCGTCCAATCACTTAGGTATTCCATCCGTAACGTTGTTGGTGGAGTTGGTCTCGCAACTGGTTTAATGCATGCTCTGGCTGACTGTGTTGCATCTGGGCCACAAGATTCTTAGCCTCAGCCCGCAATTCATATAACTTTGCCGCCTCCAAATATAATAATAATGCTGCTATACCTATAAAACGAAAGCAAGTTACTCAATTTGGATATTTGTTCGTTATTCAAAATACTAATGATCATGAAATTAGGTGTCTATACATACGTACTTTCGATAAGGGTAGATATAGTTATATGGTCTTATTCATAGAGTTTGAATGCTTTTTTAAGAACCATAAAGCATTCACTTACTCTCACTCTTTATAAATAAGACTGAGACTACAAATAATTCTATGCTTTAATGGTTTTAAGTGCAGTATTTTATTTAATATTTACCACTGCTTCTCAACATTAGCACCGCAAAACAAGTGGTGCAAACAAATCTTCAGCAGCATGTCGAGCTCTACTTATTATTATTTTATATAATTGTAAATATGTAGGTAATAAAATAAAAGGAAAAATTAGCAATCAAGTTGGGGCTGGTTCCCGGGCACACAGAAAGCTCACAGTATCCTTTTGTTCATTCTTTGTTAATACTAAATATACACATTGTATATCCCCAAATTAAGCAAGTTATGCTTTTTTTTTTAAGGCGGGGGAAATGCTATTTACGCACAATACCGGGTTCTTTGCAAGAGATTAGACCATAGTTGATCATGGAGGCCTTCCCAGAAGGGGCAATCCAAACAGTAATCAACCGGCTTGTGTGGAGACTCCCGAGAAGTTGCACGGGCAACAACCAATACCCACTAAAACCACCCTCCTCTCATGTGCCCCGCGCTTTTTGTGGGAAAGGCTGAGACTTAGAACGTAGTTACGCCCAATCCGATCCAGCGCAAAAAGTGCCTGAATGTGCCCCGGGAATCAGAACACATCCACTTCGTCAACGGGGGTGATGAAACCTTTGCTCCCTTGATAGCTAAAGGCCCCCCGAAGCGGTATTATTCAGGTGGGAAGTCATGCGCATAGAAGTCCGCGTGGAGTCGCATTAGCACGCGCAATTAATACTCCCCTCCCTATCTCCTTCAGCGGCCTCTTTGAGAGACATTACCGTCTCACAAAAAGTAACCGCAGCCCCCCCCAGGTATCGCTGCTATGCAGCATGGCTTTCACCAGACTGCAAAACGAGTCGATCGCTCCTACTTGTGTCTCGTGTTCGAAACACTGCGGCGCCCATGCCGCGCACTCGACTCGTGTCGGGTGCGCCGCACTGGCGGCATTCCAGGGAAGGCAAGCAGCCCACAATGTGACACAGATACTTATCGAGACACCCGTGTCCGGTAAGTATCTGTGTCATCCTGAAGGTCAGGGTTCCGCTTTCGCGAGTGACCCATTCCATCAGCTGCGGCCTGATTGCCTCCACCGTGTAGCCGCCGGCTGCAGGGTTTTCCAGCTCTTGAGACCAGATGGCAAGCATGGAGGCGGTTTCCCGCTTCCTGATCGCCTCGATTTCGACCTGGCAGAAGACCAGACCGCGAGCGAGAGCATCCTGTCGGGAGCGCCGCACTTTTGCCAGTACGTCCGCCTGGAGAGGCCAGGGCGGATCGCCTGCCAAAAGTGTCGACGCCGTCCACGACACTGTACGGTATAAGCAAGTTATGCTTGTGTTATGGTTATACAAGACTACTTTGGGGCCGATTTCAGACACCCCTTCCATAGTAAATAATGCAAAATTTGTTTTCAAAATTTACCATGCCAGGAATCAAACAATATAAACTTATAAGATTTGGTTCATCTAAAATTAACAGTGAGGTTTAACAATCGGCTTTTGAATTTGTGATAACATGTCTGCCATGTGTATGTTACCATATATGTTATGTGATGTAATATCTAAATACTTACCAAACAAAATAGAAGCAATAACCGAGAATGCATAAGACCAAGAGAGCACATTGAATGAGGGATATAACAACCAGTCACGTCGGTAACAGTTCCCACCAAAAATTGCTACTGCTAAAAATAAGCATACACCTGCAAAACAATTTACAGTTTATTCCATATTATATTGTCTATTTAATCCTCTTTGTCTGTCAAGATCTAAATCTATTGAATATATAGTCTATAATAGTAATATATAATTTATAATAACCTGGTAATATCTAAAAAGAAAACTTTATATTGTTTTATAAGTACATTGAGCTAACAAAGGAGTGTGCGATTCACCATAGTAAAAGTTTATATGGAAGAGTACAGAAAGCTAAAACTTGATATGTTTTACATTGAATTAAATAAAACATCCATTTTATATGTCCATGTTCCCTACAATTTCAAACACATAATTGTCTGTGGTCAACTCAAACCATTGCACATAGTAGAGATTATCACTAAATAAGATATTGCCAAATATATGTAGGTTCAAGTGATTATAAAAGATTATTCTTTAAGAAAAAATCTCGAAACTGTTTCAAATTAAATTTAACTACGATCTTTGATCAAAGTTACAATCTAGCTTATATTATGAAAATCAATCTCAATTCTTAAGTCACATAATTATTCTATAAACTATATCAATAATTCAGTCAAACATAAGTCTCTTCATGTGCATATATAAATACAATTGATGTTTCAACTCTACAGATTAGCTAAATTTATCACAATTGTGATTACCACACCTTAAAAAACTAAGAACTTTATTGACTTTTAACATTCACATAATCCCAGTAATAATTTGAATAAGCAACAAGAAAACATAATATACACAAAATTTGGTGAAACTTACTCGATACAGCAACCATGAAGAAGGCAAAAGATACAAATATCCACTCATATCTAAGAACAGTCCGTAAGGGATAGCGCACAATGACACATGCCAAAAGGATCTGAGCAATTAGTGATAATATCAAGGCTAAGGTCACAAATGATTGCACAGCCATCAACCAACCTGGCAGCAGCCATTCTCTGATAACATAAAACTCCTGCAAAATAAAAAAATACTAATCACAAATAATTAATTAATTGTTGTATAACCACTATGGACTCACATCACCTGTATACCTAATAATATACACAAATTTAAAATTAATCTTTTTAAATATCAAGATTTGATGAAGATTATCAATTTGATAAATAAATAGTAAAATGTTCATACTCAGGTTTATGTTGATGACAGAATTAAGGCTTAATAAAATATTTGATATAAGCTTATACCATTTCCAAGCATTTATTTTACTTTTGACAGCTTAAAGACTCAATTTGTCATAAAAATCAACTTCATTTATAAATAAATTTTAATCAATTTAACTTATCTATACATACATACATACATACATACATAACTTCACGCCAGTTCCCTTGCGGGGTAGGCACGAACAACTTATCTATACATATTTCCTAAAAATACTAGGTATATGGAGTAATAAATATACCCACATTTTAATTAACATATTTAACATTTATATTAAATAAGCCATTTTATAAACACTTATAATAATTATGATATTATTTTTCTTTAAAGTAGAACTATTTTTATTTTCAAATTGATTACTTTTGATTTATTTACATATAGTATCAATGGATTATTGTCTATGTGTTACATAATTCACAGAACATCACTATTATGTTACCTACAACAATAAAATATGACAATTATTTCATTTCTTTCAGGACTTTGTAGGAGGAAACTGATTGGGAATGTTATGCTGTGCAGTTTTATTTTCTCTGTCTGTAAAAAAAAGAGATTTTGGCGTGAACTAAAAGGAGATGTTGTGCTGTGCAGTTTTATTTTCTAAAAATGTGTAAAATTACTCTAAAATGAACAATAGTTGTAGGATATTGATAGTTTTTGAGTAGTAATTATGTGTTTTTGCGAGAAATGTGAACTATATAGCCAAATGTGGCCTTTCGAGTTTTCACAAGAACTCCGTTGAACGACGTCGATTGTAGCCTACAATACAACAGCGCCTGGTTTAAAGGCCTAGTTGCCAAGCCTTAAACATAAAGAAAAATAAGTGTGTAAAATTACTCTAAAACGAACAATAGTTGTGGGATATTTGTAGTTTTTAAGTAGTAATTATGTTTCTGTGAGAAATGCAAACTGTATAATTGAATGTGGCATTTTGAGTTTTTACAAGAACTCCATTGAATGGCGTCAGTTGTAGCCTACAATACCACTGCGCTACTGTACAAAGACTTATAAATCAGAATTGGCTGAATGGACCAAAGATTCCTGTGCTTGCTTTTATGGTGAATTCTACTACTACTCATTTCTTTCATGTGGGCTTTACTGTCAAGAAATATGTAACTTAATAGATGTGCAAACATCAAAAGTAAAATAAGCGCTTGGAAACAGTATAGCAACAATAAAAAAAGAAAGTAGTTATTTTACTCACACGGCTGAAAATGTAATGACATCCATGAAATAATTTGTCAAATTGGTAAGCTGGGAATCTGAAGTGATCAAAGCAATATTCCCACAAGCCCATTCGTTTGAAAGAAGTAAACATTTCTGGATATGACTCTATCCAATATGGACCAGCAAATGAGAATAGAAGAAACAATCCTGCTATATATGTAACACTAGCCCCAATTAGAGTAGCGTCTGAAAGGAAACGAATGTTCTATTTCGCTATGTTATAGTTTAATGCGGCTTTACAAAAATATAAACAAACTACGGCATAAAATAACATTCAATTTGCAGTATTTCACAAGGTAGATACGAAAAAAATTTAACATACTTATCAAAGAAAATTTCAAATTCTAGAATTGACATTAGTAATTATTCTTGTAAATTAAATATATTATTCAATTATTAAGTAGATAAATTAAACTGTCCTGCAATACGAGATACTGGGAAGGGCGTGCCCATCTATTATTACTTACTAGAAGCCTTTGGATACTCATTATCAGCAGCAACAGCCATGATTACAATTGATGTTCTCTATTTATGCTATATTATCCCCCCAAGTCCTATAACTTTGCCAGTTATTTAATTATCACATAAACAAGCCTACAAACAAACTGTTAAACCGGAATTTTTAAAACTTTTAATTAAATAAAGCATTGACAACTTAAAATTTCAACATTGACAATGACATAACAAAACAAAGGGACGGACAGTTTCACAGAAATCATAGAGTATCCAATACTGTATAGTGTATTCTATGCCCAATGCCCAATACCCATACAGAGTATAGCGCGTTACGTCATTCACGGCCGGACCGGTTCCTAAATCTTACTTTATTTTAGTAACCGTTCCTTTGCCTTACTATCGTTTAAAATTTGAAAATGTTCAGTTGTACTTATGCATGTATGCATACAGACTTAAACTTAACCAAAAAATGTCTACTTTGTATTATTTTCTATAATAAATAAACACATTTAACCGGTCACCGTTACCAAGTTATACACTGTTTTTAAAGAAATATTATAAGGCACTCAAGAGTAAACCATGTTTTTTGAAACATGGTTTACTCTTGAGTGATTAACGTTTATTAAATAACACAACATTAATCAAGAATGGTGTAGGTGGCCTTTACTGTGAAATTTCGAATTCCATTGGTTGATTTGATTGTTTCTAATGCACGAACTCGAATTCCAACTAAAATTATAATAAATTATGAAACTTGTTTAACGTCTCAACTTACTACACAACTAGAAATCTTCTTATGTAAAATAATTAGATACACCGATAAACTATTAACCCATAGAAACGCTGAATGGGGATTGTTCACTTTTTTTCAATTTAGCTTTTTGAAAAACCATTTCGAGGAATAGTGTTCCTAATCATTTCTGTCTAGTTAAAATTCCAAAAAACGTACAATCCCCTTGTATTTTGAAAGAAATGCGTTTGACCTTTATTTGACCTTACTAAATCCTATGACGTCATTTACGTCTGGTGAAATGCATATGAATACCGTAGCCATTCAGTTTCAAAATACAAAAGGACCGACATTTTCCTTTTTATGTCATTGTTATGTTATACAACATCAACATAAACAAACATTTTATTCGACGTACTCCAGAATAAAATTATGTATATATTATCTCTTCAGACCAATATTTCTTAAATATCTGTAAAGAGAATACTTACATATGGTCTCTAACTAAAAGTCAAAGAAAAGTGCATTATATAAACGAGCGTCTTCGTAAATGGCGATTGGAACGATGTCGAAATCTTTTCAAGAGATACGATCCAAAAAATAACCTGTTTACTGATGAGAAGATCATCACGGTGGAAGAAAATTTAACTGGCAAAACAATACACCTTGCGCCAGAAGTTAGAAGGACGTCCAAAATCACATATTGGAAACAATTATTTAAGCATTAAGTGATACTTTATTCGCTGGATAGCAGTGGATTTTCCAACAGGGCTCTGTACCCTCCCATGAAGCTAATTCAATCCAACATTGGTAGCAAGCCAATTTGTCAGACTTTGTTCAGAGCATAGGTTGGCCTTCATCGAGTTCTGACTTGAATTCTTTGGAGTATTCTTTATGAACTGCATTGGAGCTAATGGCATACAAAAAGTTCACCAGAACCTGACTTATCTCAAGCGAGCCCAAATCAATAAATGGAAACTGATTGAAAAGATTAGTACCACCATAGAAGAATGGTCTATATCTTTAAAGCTTTATTAATTGAAAACAAGGATGGCTATTTTAAATAACTTATATTGGTGGCAGTTGCACCTCGGGTTTGTAAATGAAAATTCGACGTAATAATGGACTGTATGATTATTATTTATAAATACATTATACATTTAAAAAGTATAACAAAGAGAGTACAATATAGCTGAGTGGCTGAATTGATAATTTTTCTTGAAGTGGTAGTATCAGCAGTAATCATTTTCAGTTTTTTCGGCCTCCTATACCCGCATTCCGTCCGACGCCTAGTTGCTAATCGCGCTAGCTATGGGCGTCGGCGGTATGCGGGGCGCGGAGTGTAGATGTGCTCCGGCGGGCGGGTCAGGGGGGTGCTCTCTGTCCGCAACATCCTCCCCCCGGCGCAGATCCTCGAAGCCATCTCTTCTCGTCAGGACGATGAGCCTCCTTACTGGTCTCCTGAAGATGCCTCCCCGCGTTCGCACGTCCGCGCTCCGTATTATGTTGTCCGGTCCGCGATAAGTGCGCTCGATTTGACCCCGGGGCCATACGTTACGTGGCAACAGACCGTCCGCAATGATAACGACGTCTCCAACACGTATGCTTTCCTCACGTCGTCTTACGTCGTCCCTCGGTGCCAATGTAGGTAAGTACTCGCGTAGCCAACGAGTCCAGAACATGTCCGCTAAAGCTTGAGTGGCGATCCATGTCTTCCTGTCTGCTAACTCGTTCGTTCCCGTGATTGGCAAGCCCGTCGCCGACCCGATTAGAAAGTGGTTCGGGGTGAGCGCTTCGTCGTCTTCAGGGCTCACCGACACGTGAGTTAGCGGGCGCGAGTTTACGGTATGTTCTATTTCCGTGATGACAGTCGTAAGTGTTTCTTCTCTGGGAGCTTGTTCCGCCAATGTCGCGTGGAGTGCCGTCTTCACCGACCGAATTAACCGTTCCCAAGCTCCCCCCTGGTTCGGTGCGCCGGGATCGATGAAACGCCACGCTAAGTGTCTCCCTTTTACGTGATCTGGCATCTCTTCCTTCCATCTCGCGTACGCCGTTAGTAACTCTGTGTCCGCTCCATGGAAATTCGTTGCATTATCAGACCATATCACTTGAGGCCAGCCGCGTCGTGCTCCCATCCTTCTTAGGGCCATGATAGCAGAGTCTGTGCTAAGGCTTGCTATAAGTTCCATATGAATGGCACGAGTCACCATACATGTAAACAGCATTCCCCATCGTTTTTCTTTGCGACGTCCTATGGTCACCCATATGGGGCCAAAACAGTCAATTCCGCAATTGGTAAAAGGCCGTGCGTAGGCAGCTAGACGGTCCTTTGGCAGGTTTCCTTTCACCGGTACTGTCGGCGCAGTCTTCTTCAAACGACAGACCGTACATTGCCGCAGGATGTTTCGCACCGTAGGTCGCACTCGTAGCACCCAGTATTTTTGCCGGACGTTGTTTACGACATGTTCTCTCCCTATGTGATGATGCTGTTCATGTTCACCTCTTATAATCAGCCGAGTGAGGTGATGTGACCCGTCTAAGATCGGTGGGTTGCCGGTAAGCTCGCGCAGGGTGGCCGCATTGATCCTGCCGTTTAGCTTTATTACCCCGTCCCCCCCGTATTCGGGGTCGAGCTTATAAAGCCGGCTGTCACGTGACACGCGTTCTCCTTTCTTCAAACGCTCGTAATCCTTCGGGAAGCTTTCCTGTTGCGCTTGACGAATGAGTAAACGTTCAGCTCTCTCTATGTGTCGCGTTTCCATAGTGCGAGTCCTTCGTCTGCACTTGTCGATAAAGGCGAGCGCGTAGGCGGTCGCTCGTAGCAATTTTCCGTATGACGAAAATCTTGTGACGTCAACGAGTGGCTTTTCATCGGTCGTGTAAGTTACCACGACCTCGTCATCTTCGGTTTCCGTCGGTTCTTCTTTCGGCCAATTCGTCGGGGGTCCACGGAGAAATTCCGGGCCTTTAAACCAGCGGTCGTCCGTTTTCATACTCGAGACGTTAATCCTGGTTGCGTCGTCGGCGACGTTGTAACTTGTCGGCACCCATCGCCATTGCTCAGACTCGGTTATTTCGCCGATTTCGCTCAGTCTGTGTGCAACGTATGGGGTATATCGTACCGAGTCGTTTCTTATCCAGTGAAGAACGGTCTTCGAGTCGCTCCAAAAGATGACGTCATAACGCTTGAAACTATGTTCCTTTTTTATTTCCGCCGCTAACCTGGCTCCTATTAGCGCGGCTTGTAGCTCCATCCGCGGGATGCTTTGCGCCTTCATCGGGGCCACTTTCGCTTTTCCCGCGATTAAAGTGACGCCGACGTTCCCGTTGCGCTGCTCAAAGCGCCAGTAAGCCGCTGCTGCGTAGGCCTGTTCGCTGGCGTCCGTAAAGACGTGTAATTGTACGTTTACGACGTACAATTACACACCTTCTTTTCATCTTGCGCTCGTTCCTGCGCAGACGGCGTGACGCCGTGTCATAACTCGGCGGCGTAACGACTCCGTCTTGTTGCCATGGCAGTCTGCATTCAATGAGACTGTTTATTTTTGTATCAACCTGGGCAAACTCGTTCTGTGCCCATATTACATTCGCTGTAGTTTCCGTCACGGTAATCTTTCCTTCCCGGAATCTGAACGGGAATCCGTGTACGGCGCCTAGTAAGTCTGGCCCATCCAGTAACGCATCGTTCATGCACACCCCGTTTGAACGGGCGGCAGCGTCAAATACCAGTCTCACTTTGTCAGGCTTATTCGGGTTCGTAACGGCGAAGTGAGGCATGTACCACATGCGTTGGTTTCCTTCGTGGCTTCGTTCGCAAGGCTCGGCGTATCCTTTTGCTAGTAGCCTGTTGACCTGGGCTGTGTATGCTTGTTTAAACTGCGGCGATTTGTACACTGTGCACTCGATCCCGCACAGACGACGCACCGCTATGTCACAGCTCGGTGGCATGGTGACGTCATCGTTTCGCCAGGGCAGTCTAACTCCGAAGCGGCCGTTGAGTTTCTTCATGGTTTCTGAAAATATCTTCAGCGCCCGTTGTTCTTCCGCTACAGGTTTCACCTTGTTCGATATGCCGAATGCGTCGATATCGAAATGAGACTTCACTATTTCGAATAATTCGTCCTTTTCCCGCGGCTCTTTATCTTGCCACGTTCGGACGTGTAATACTCTGCCGTTTCCCGTCTTCACTGCTTTCCCGGGAGTGATGCCGTGTACGGCCCACCCCATGAGTGTCAGGGAAGCGGCTGGTTGGCTCTTCTTTCCTGCCAACAGTTTTCTAGTCACGATCAGATGCCAGTTGTCAGCTCCAATCAATACGCGTGGTTTAGCGTTCATAAAACACACATCGTCTGTATGAAGCGTCTTCAAATGGTGTAACTGTCGTATGACTTCAGACTTAACGGAGTGAGTTCCCAGTGCGAGTTTCTTCACGGTGCGCGCCTTGATAGGATGGTAGTGCGGTTGCGCTCTTCCGCGCACCGCGACGCTCACCATCCTACTTTCCGCTTCCCGCTGGCTCGACGTGATGCCGTGAATGTTCAATGGCCTCCTCGGGCCATCTGCCCCTAGCATCCCGGCTATCTCCTCGTCGACGAGCGTGATCGTGGACCCTTCATCCAGCAGCGCGTACGTGTTCACTTCCTTTCCGTTAAGCCCCTTGACGGTAATCGGACACACCTTCAATAACACTCTTCTCTCGGTGTTAGAATTGTGTGCCGATGCCGTCATGACCGACTCCTCTCTGTCGGCCGGTTGACTGACCGACTCCGCTCGGTCGATCGGTCCACTGACGGCTCCAGTTTCCCTTCGTTGGTGTAGAAGTGCGTGATGCGGCTCGCGGCATTCATTAACACCGCACTTCCTCGCCTTACAACGGAACCGTCTGTGTTTACTTAGTAGGCACAAAAAACATATTCTCGTTTCCTTGGCCCACTCCCATCTGGCTGGCAACGACATCGAAGCCAGCTTGCCGCACTGCGTTGTCTGGTGCTCAGCTCCGCAACAGTAGCACACGATCTTGGCTTCCGTTGTAGCATACACACGGCGACGCTCGTTCATCCTCGGCGGCTTCACTTTATTTTCTTTAGTGACGTTTACACTCGTCGTAGGCAGTGATGACGTCATGAAAGAATACTTCATTGCTCTGTCTGCTTCGCCCGTTAGAAATTTCGATAGTGTCATAATCTCCGGCTCGTCTCGGCTCGAGAATTCATCTGCAAAGTCGCACCATTTCGTTCGTAGATGCGGGCTGAGCTTCTCGACGACTTGTCGTGTCAACATAGGGTTAAGTAAATATCCCTTGTTGTCGACACACGAGATGACCGTCACTATATTCTGCAGTTTGGTGGCTAGGCTGTTGAGTTCGCTGGCAGACGAACCCGATCGTGGCAACTTCTTGATGTCTTCCAATGCGCGACTGATTATGATCTCTGGACGTCCATAGCAGCGCTCCAGCGTCTTCATAATGATCGCAGGGTCCACGGCGGTATACAGCAGGGCTGTCACGCACTCCCTTGCTTCGCCTTTAAGGCAAGTGCGTAGACGGCCTAAGTTCTCCGCAGGTGAAAATCCGTGTAAGCTCGTCGACTCGCGCATTGCAGCTTTAAACGGTAGCCACTCTCCCGGGGCCCCGCTAAAGGTAGGCAGCTCCTGGCACTGTCGCGGCGTCGGCCTGTTGCGTGTCATGCGCTCCAGTACGTCTGCTAGACGGTCGATTCCACGATCCCTGGATCTGGTCGGCGTCGGCGATCTTGCGTTGCGCGGCGTTCTGAACGTCACACGAGCGGTCTGGTCGTTCGTTTCTGCAGACCGGTCCCGCGCCATTGGATACTCTTCCCTTGCTCTTCCCGCAGCGTCTAACGGTGGTCGCGGTCCGGCTCCTCTCGTTCCGGGCTCGGTCCTGTCGCCTGCGCTCGGCGACTCCCCCCGTATGCGGGTATTCTTCAACCACTCTGTTATATTTCTCTCTGTTTCCACCCCATCGTCTTCACACACGCTGTTCCCGTCTGTCTGCTCCTTGAGGGCGGCTATGTTCGCAGCGACCCTCTTCTTGATCAGCGACACTTGTAACCGGAGCTCCTCCCGACGGATTGCGGCGATTTGTTCTTCTGCTTCCAGTTCCACTTGCCTCACCAAAGTGGCGGCGCTGAGCTGCGAACGGTGTGATCGGACGGACGGTGATCGCGATTGGCGTTCAGTACGAATCGCGGTGTGTACTTGCGCGGTCGTCGTCTGTTGCATTCCGGGCGACGCGGGTCGCGATACGTTCGGCGCGGACGCGGACGCGGATATATGTACGGACGGCGACGCGGGGGGTTCTTGATACGCTCTCTGCACTCTGTCTTCGGCGGTCTTGCTCCTGGTGTTCGGCATCTTCGGTCCTTGCCTTAGCCTAACACGTATGACCGACTACCCTGACCAGTGTGTATATATGTGTGTGTATAACCGACGATCCTAATTTACTACACTAAACACTAAACACTGAGACCTTTGACCGACCTAACTGGAAACAGCGCACCGTCTATGACTTTGTGAACTGGCCGTTTGGCACCGTTAGGTGGACAGTCACTCGGTCACGGTACGAAGTAACGTTATTCTTTCTTCCGGTCTTGATCCTGCAGACGCGTAGCCTCGGCGTCCGGGGCAGGAACTCTTGGTCTCCTGGTACGTAGTCCGGCAGGAACTCTTGGTCTCCTAGTACGTAGTCCGGGCTGCCCACGATGATCTTCTATAATAATCTTCTTTCTTCTTTAGGGTGCCGCTACGAGACCGTATAGAGTTGGTCTTTCTTCTTTCTTGAGGTTTCGATGGAGCAAAAGACACTGCTCGTTTCTTCTTTGCGATTCTTCTATCCGGCGGCGAAGTACCAAAAAAACTATTGGTGGCAGTTGCACCTCGGGTTTGTAAATGAAAATTCGACGTATTAATGGACTGTATGATTATTATTTATAAATACATTATACATTTAAAAAGTATAACAAAGAGAGTACAATATAGCTGAGTGGCTGAATTGATAATTTTTCTTGAAGTGGTAGTATCAGCAGTAATCATTTTCAGTTTTTTTGGTACTTCGCCGCCGGATAGAAGAATCGCAAAGAAGAAACGAGCAGTGTCTTTTGCTCCATCGAAACCTCAAGAAAGAAGAAAGACCAACTCTATACGGTCTCGTAGCGGCACCCTAAAGAAGAAAGAAGATTATTATAGAAGATCATCGTGGGCAGCCCGGACTACGTACTAGGAGACCAAGAGTTCCTGCCGGACTACGTACCAGGAGACCAAGAGTTCCTGCCCCGGACGCCGAGGCTACGCGTCTGCAGGATCAAGACCGGAAGAAAGAATAATCATACAGTCCATTAATACGTCGAATTTTCATTTACAAACCCGAGGAGCAACTGCCACCAATAGTTTTTTTGGTACTTCGCCGCCGGATAGAAGAATCGCAAAGAAGAAACGAGCAGTGTCTTTTGCTCCATCGAAACCTCAAGAAAGAAGAAAGACCAACTCTATACGGTCTCGTAGCGGCACCCTAAAGAAGAAAGAAGATTATTATAGAAGATCATCGTGGGCAGCCCGGACTACGTACTAGGAGACCAAGAGTTCCTGCCGGACTACGTACCAGGAGACCAAGAGTTCCTGCCCCGGACGCCGAGGCTACGCGTCTGCAGGATCAAGACCGGAAGAAAGAATAACGTTACTTCGTACCGTGACCGAGTGACTGTCCACCTAACGGTGCCAAACGGCCAGTTCACAAAGTCATAAACGGTGCGCTGTTTCCAGTTAGGTCGGTCAAAGGTCTCAGTGTTTAGTGTTTAGTGTAGTAAATGAAAATTCGACGTATTAATGGACTGTATGATTATTATTTATAAATACATTATACATTTAAAAAGTATAACAAAGAGAGTACAATATAGCTGAGTGGCTGAATTGATAATTTTTCTTGAAGTGGTAGTATCAGCAGTAATCATTTTCAGTTTTTTTCGGCCTCCTATACCCGCATTCCGTCCGACGCCTAGTTGCTAATCGCGCTAGCTATGGGCGTCGGCGGTATGCGGGGCGCGGAGTGTAGATGTGCTCCGCGGGCGGGTCAGGGGGGTGCTCTCTGTCCGCAACATAAACAATATATGAATATTTAACATTCCTCCAAAAATATTTTAGCTTCACTTTGACTGATGTCTTAAGAGTTCACATTACGAGTTATAAGAATAAGATGGTTTCTATACTGAAAGCAAACTATTGTGAGTTATAAATTTGTATGTGCCATATATTTATATGAATTGATTAATAAAATATATCTTTTGACTTATTATTTTGCAAGATGAAATAATAAATAACTTTTAGCAGTTAAACTTGTTTATTTACTTAAACACTTATTAATAATAATTTAGGACATATTATATAATCTTTTCAGAAATGTTCAGTTTTATCTTTTTCTTTTTTCTGCAGGCTAGCATTTGGTTTTTTCCATACATAAAGTTTTCATGTAAACTGCAGTGGATAAGTCATAAAATTCTATGATCAAGCATAACCCTTGCTTATGCAGAGAAGTTGTTGCTAATTTTTTCTGAACCTGAAAAAAAAAAGATATAAAGTGTCTATTTAATTACTCGCATAGTCCTTATTTAACTCATAATTTTTCATATTAGTAACTATGTTACACATCAAAATCATATTAATAAGAGATTTACAATCATTAAGGTATTTGTCACAAATCTTCATATTCCATGAAATCCTCCAAGCCATAGATGTGCTTAATTAATCACTTTTAAGCCGGCAAGTGAATATATTTAAAACTACTGGAGAGTTTCATATTTTCCGGTAATTTGTTGTATAAGATCAGATCCATAACATACATTAGCAATCAAACACACTATCTAACCGCCAGGGTAGTGGTGCAATGTCTGTTACTTTATTTGTATGTATTTATATGAGATACTTTACTTGTATTATAGATTATTAAGAAAGTAATATAGGTTGCTGATTTATTTATTGTACCAAATTATCAAATAAGTAATTAATATTATTTTAATCAGTTTCTAATGAATGAGTGAGACATGTAGCTATTTTTCTATAAATAGGTGCACATTTTAGATGAATTTTGACTTCAACACAAAGTATACTTACATCAATCATATATTAACTAATAATTAACATTACTGATTTCTTATATGGATGAAATTTACAGACAGGAATAGTAATATACTACACCGGTTATAAAAGGAAAGAAGGAAGGAAGATCTATGGACGAACATGTTGAATTTAGAAACCTTCACAAAACTACTTACATCAGGATTTTAGCTCCTCTTATTTCTCCAATATGTACTACGAGTATAGCTATGTACTCTAATAACATTACATGTTAGGTAGGTTTAGCGTATCAGCCTTTACAAAATTAACACTCCTATTTGAAGATCCGGCCATGTTTAGAAAGAGAAAATATTTAATACATTTTCATTAATAAAACAGTTCACTTTTTTGTCAGATGACTTTAGAAGATTTTTCTAAGGACGAAATTAATTGTAATGAATAATATTAGAATTTAGAAATGCTGCATTAACCGCCGATCTAAAGCCTAAATACCCAATGTTGCCAGGTTGCTAATAGTGAAATTACTAAAATTTGTAATTCTTGTAGGTACACACGTGTGTGTAGGAAAGTAACTCCCAACATATTGACTTAAAAAAGACCTTATCGAACATCGCCATGATTTTTAAATTGAAAACTTCGGTAGATACTTCTAGGATGGGGAAAATGCACTGAATTCGCACGACCGTCACGCTCAGATACCAAGTTTTTATCTCTGAAGTGCAGTCCTAACGACTGATTTTTTTTTTAAAGGTCTGACTAATAATACTTCCCCCCCCCCCCCCCCCCAATTGAAACTGACAATACAACCTTTTTATTTTAACTGGATCGACAACATCATTGGATAATGAGACTATGTCTAGGTATCAGACATTAAAAATGATAACCCAAATGTGATACCAAATCAAAGTATTTTAGTGGTCGAATGAGCTTTATCTGTTGTAATCGCCGAAAGAATACTTTATTACAAATTAAGAAAAGTAATGACATCGCAATGGTGTCTAATAGGTAATTTATGCCTGATTATCAATTAATGGTATTCAGTCTAACTGTACATTATTCAGTTTAAGTTATATTATATTGATTTTTCACTAAAGGTCACTTTAAATAACTTAACAGTAACTTTAGAAAATAATAAATGTTGAACACCAAAATATATAAAATAAATCTACCGATAAAATTGCTAAGCTGGCCACACTAAAATGATCACGATGTGTCATAATGAATAATGACAGTAACATTTAAATAGTAGCACAGATTAATATGATTATTTTCTTTTTATAGGCAAAGGAATTAATGTAAAGTTGTCCCCAATTACGTCATAGGATAATTTGTTTAAAAATCGAATTAAAAAAAAACTAACTCTTAAAACACAAAAATATTCAAATTAGTATCTTAAAATACCCTATTTTACATAATAAAAATATAAAATCAGAGGGTAATTTTTATTGAACAATCCCCATTGCGATAGACATAATATACCTATAATGCTTAGGCAAGTAAATATATAAATAACCAAATTGTATGCTGCCATTTAATAGGGGTTAAAGGACTTGAAATTTTTACTGCGACGCTGGCTAACTAGCAGGCGACCCACCCAATAGTATGGGGTGTGGTTACGGGGTTGGAGTCAACGCGTTACTTTACCTCCTTTAGTATAGAGGGATTGGGATAGAGGAATCAGATAGGAGCAATGCGATAGGTGACTGAAATATGGAGATAGGATAGAGACATGGGTTAAGGGGAGGGGAAAGTGGGCCATCGGAAATATCTGTCATTATATGAAACACGATTCGCTCAAGGTTAAACGTTTCACGCCAGTATTTTGTGAAAGGGTGGTATCATACCGATCAAGTCGGCCCTAACAGTGATAATTATAATTTTCTAAGGATTTTTTTAGGAAAATCACACAAAAATACAACGTTCGCTGCCTTTAGTATCTTTAAACAAAGTCGCCATCCGCGTCTGTGTGTATAATTGCTAACTCCTGAACCACGCATCGGATTTATAACAATTTACCAGGGGGTACAAACCAAGACGTAGTACCACCAACGGCCGATGTAGCAAACGAGTCCTGGAGTGGAGACCGAGTCTCAGCCCGGTGGACTAAAGATCTGCGCAAGGTCGCCAGCAGGGGCTGGATGAAGAAGACGGGAGACCGGAGTATGTGGCGCAAAGTTGAGGAGGCCTACGTCCAGCAGTGGACAAAAACTGGCTGAAGAAGAATTAGTAGGTACTAATAATAGCAGTATGCATATATGTTCCGGTGAAATCAAATAATTATTACGACTCCTGCGTGTGCTAATGTGCTGGTCATATGCAATGATGGTGTAGAGCCAAGAAGACGCCGAACTCTACTTATCCCAATGTCTTGCAGAAGTCTACGTTTTAACAGCACTGCTATAAAATATGTCCATCCTATGTTTATTGCTCAACAACGTGCATAATAAATTAGCAAGAGCGGTGATTAGGCATGACATGGGCTTGCTTACTAGCCACGTTTTTGTGGCATTCGATTACATTTAATGTTAAGTCATGATACCTTGTCATATCTCTTATCCCCCTAACAAGTCGTGATGATTTAAGGCTATAAGCGAAGTCATTCAAAACTCTGTGATCTACTGATTCTAAACGGTGGTCTACCTGATTAACTGAACGCAGGGGTCGCGGGTTCAATCATCAGCAGGGCAAATGTAAATAAACTTTCTGTTTTTTTTTATCTAGTCCCAGTGTCAGGGATGGCCCCAGAATTGTCTTTTGTATATTAGCCATAAAAAGCGTAATTTGCACAACTTGGGGATAATTATATACAATGCTTGTTTGTCTCCAGATTATAAAATAAATGACAAATCATGTTTAAAAAAGTTTATTCCATCTACAATTTAATAGAAGGCAGTTAAGGCAGGACGGTATAAAATATTTCTAATCACATAATCATAATAATTATAAATAAAGTACAAATAAAATAATTATTTAAGATAAAATGGACGGCATATAATCAAGTACTTATATTGTTAATATTCAAAATGCGTGCTACCATACTTTCCCTTAAACTACAACTTAACTACATGTGTGTAAGAGACATTAATTACTAATTGTGAACTTAATATCATTTTCGTTACTAATTAATTAATTAATGACATTTAAAATTATTCTTAAAATAATATTTGTGATTAAAGTATGTATAAAACTCTAGTCTGTTTCAATTAGGACGGTATGGAATAAATTACGTAAAACCAAAGAAGTAAACTTTGTGATGGTAAGATTATTAACTTACCGTTTCAAGCGCGACATTTTATTTGATTTTTATTTCGACGATTTCGTTTTAATTATGTGTACTAACCACGAAAACTAAGTGATTACTATAAGATTATTATTAAATAATAAAAGGATTAAATATCTATAATATTATAAAATTCTATACATGCCGTTTTGTACATTGAAGCTATTTAAAAAAAAAAACAACTGGAATAGACTATACAGACGATGGAGAACACGATGCATTTTTTTTAGATTTATCAGTTTGTCGTTTTGTCTATTTGTTCGGGATTCACGTAAAAACTACAGGGCTGATTTCCATGCAGTTTTCGCTGATCGACATCTAATTCTTAGACATAAACTCTGCACAACTTTTTGTCCTTGGAATCCGGGAATTTTTCTGGGAATTATTTAAAATGGCCAGATGAAAAAAAAATCGAATTCCGATGTGATTTTTTTTACTGATCGCTAGCAAATTTAATATAATAAAATGTGTGATTTTTACCCCGGGAATTTTTCCGGGAGCAATTTGTACTTATTCGGGTGCGTAAAAATTAGATTATTCCGCAGTTTTAACTAAAACGATAGCTTATATTCTTTTTCAAATACTGCGGTATTGAGAGTCCCGGGAATCCCGTGGAAATTTCAATTCAAGCGTAGACGAAGTCGCGGGTATATCGTAGTATTTATATAAACATAATCAATATTTATATCGTAGGAAAATTTGCTATAACGCTACAAATTACGTTTTATGGATGTGACAGTCATACCGTCTTATTTGAACTAGACTTTAATTGAACTTGAGCTCTCGTTGCACAGGTCAATGACTGTAGCCTGCGCCTAATTTTAGGACGTTAGCTACCAATAGATAGCGCCGTGAATGGGATTACATACAAATTCAGTTACTATATGCGTCAAATCTAAAGATGTCATTAAAATAGGCGCGGGCTGATATTTAAATTGGATATATTAATTATTATTCAACACGAAATATATCAAAAAAGCAACATTGGCACAATATTCAATAGAGACTCAAATGATTAATACAGACACATCCTATGTCTTCGATATATACCTACTTTTATTTAACAACAGATAACTACAGAAGGTACCGGGGGTTTAAAAATTGTGCTTATAGAACATTCTACAGTTAATCTAGATTTGGAATAAGGTTAGCAAAAATTATATAACGAATTAAAAATCGTCATGTTGAACAAACTCTTGTCTATTGCACATAAGACATATTGCTTGCTATTAAACAATGAAAATTAACTTAAAGGTGCTGCCTCATCGCGAACAATTACCTGTAATGTAACATTTATGATTCGATTTTAAGAATGACGTTACAATGCTAACTGCCTGACTAACGAACATTCGCCTGTAAAGAAACATTTGATTCCATTTTGAGCATTTAGTTGATTCCACAGTGTTAGACGAAACGGTCGTTGTCTTACAAGTTGTATCAAAATATTACAGATTGTATCATTATAGATGCACATTGAAATGCTTGCTTCTCCTCCTTCACTGATGTAATGCTCGGATCTGTGACGTTCCATTACAGGCGAATGCTCGTGGTGAAGGAGTACCTTAATAATATGAATGTGTGAATTTACAATATCTAATGGGATTCACAATATAATTAAACAAAAAAAAAATATTATCATCTGGCACAAGAACAACAGATACAAGTAGCAAAACCTAATAACATTGTGATACTTTAAGAAATAACATGATTATGTTAAATATAAAGAGTCAAAAATCAAATCAATTTATCTACTCTTTCTTATATAGTATACGGTTTCCATATCGTTACTGATTTCGTGTTTTATAGTGTGGTTATTATAATCATTCATAGATCTGTATCAACGCGATTTCAATCCTTAGCGTGCTATCAGATCAGATACATAGTAGGTTTTTGGAAAAAAAATTGTCCTGTGCATGTGTCTAAATATTTCGACAGGTACGTACTTGCGTCGGAACACACTTATGTAATTGATATTTATTAATGGTTGGTTACTATAATTCTTACTATTCACTCATTTACTTTACCATCGGTTGAATTTTGACATAACTTGTATCAAATTTTAACCGACGGTAACGCAAATGAGATGTAAGAATGGGCCATAAGTAATTATTACGGTCAAATCTTCTGCTAAAATATTAGTTCCTTACATATGAAGTTGGCGTTTTGTCGTACTGGCCACTTTGATCTCAAATATCTCCTCTTTGGCTAGGAATTCCAATTTCAAATTTATACAGCTATTTACTTATGCTCGTGTGTTTTAAAAACCGTAATTCATTTGTTTTTTCCTCTTTTGGTTTTTTCTTTGCGTCACTCGAGTTTACAAAATGGAAAACTTGAAATATCGCATTATTTACGAGTACGAGTTCCATCGTGGCACCAGTGCTGCCGAAACGGCTCGAAGGATTAATTATGTGTATGGCGGCGGTGTCGCAAAAGGAAACACAGTGCGTATTTGGTTCCAACGTTTTCGTTCTGGAAATTTCGACCTGCAGAACAAGCCCCGTGGACGGCCGGAGACCAAAGTTGTTAATGCAAAATTGAAGGCTATTGTGGAAGCGGATCCATCGCAAACCACGTCCGAAATAGCTGCAGGCTGCAGTGTTAGTGATAAAACTGTTTTAATCCACTTGAAGCAAATTGGGAAGGTGAAAAAGCTTGAAAGGTGGGTACCTCATTAATTGAGTGCAGCAAACCGACAAACGCGCGTCGACTGCTGCGTTACATTACTCAACCGACACAATAATGAAGGGATTTTAAATCGAATCATTACCTGTGATGAAAAGTGGATCCTGTACGATAATCGGAAACGCTCATCGCAATGACTGAACCCTGGCGAACCAGCCAAATCCTGCCCCAAGCGAAAATTGACTAAAAAAATTACTTGTGAGTGTTTGGTGGACTAGTGCCGCTGTCATTCACTACATACAGCTTTCTTAAATCTGGCCAAACGATTACGGCGGATGTCTATTGTCAGCAACTGCAAACCATGATGGAAAAGCTAGCTGCTAAATAACCGAGGCTGGTCAATCGCTCTAGGCCACTGCTGCTTCAGGACAACGCTACACCACACACTGCACAACAGACGGCTACCAAATTAAAGGAGCATCAATTGGAATATGTCTAAGGGATCCACCATACTCCCTGGACCTTGCTCCAACAGATTACCATTTTTTTCGAAATTTGGATAACTTCTTGCAAGGGAAAAAATTCAACTCCGATGGGGCAGTTCAAAGCGCCTTCAAAGATTTTATTGATTCCCGTCCGAATGCTTTTAAGGGATCAATGAACTACATATGAGATGGCAGAAGTGCATAGATAGCAATGGTACATACCACACTTTCATATTATTTTTAACTCAAGTAATTAAATAAATATATTACTATTTAAAAAAAATCGACTTTATGTTCCTCCCTTACAATTGAAATTTTCAATCAATGGAATGTTTACCTTTGTTGGTCCTGTGTGTACGCGGCGTTAGAACAAACCTATTCATAGATTTCTATAATATTTCACAAAAGGCACAAATCATACAGCTCGTTTAAACATTTATGGTCTAATTAATATTTAGTTAGAGTAAGCTTGAGGGCTTCTTTAAAAACCATAAAAAAACCTTCACACTTGCTCTAACTCAATATGAATAAGACTGTTGCTATTCATCAAACTACATACTATTTGGTTTGTTTCTTAAATAACTTCATATTACAACTATTCGAGATTGGTTCTTCGTTTGATTAATATTGAAACATACAAAGTAAAAAATATAATAAAAATTGAATTCGTTAGTCTTTTATAATATGACAGTTATGTAGCTAGGGAATCTACTTATATTAAACAAAGTTACCAATTTATATCAATTTAAAAAACCCCTTAAATAAATAGATTAAAAAAACGGTATAAATTATGTAGTACCAAGTAAATAAGTTGTATATTGGTCTCGATATACCAATTTTTAGATTCCATAAAGCAGTTAACTTCAATCATCATTACAGGAGGACACTATGAGAATCAACACACAATTGGTAAACTTTTTTTTTGTCTTTTACACATATTTCAATTTAAAGTATTGACTGTTCTTTGTAAAGGGGCGTTCATCAATTACTCGACTCGACGAATGTTGCAGTGTACTCTTCTCTCACATTTATTTGAATCCAATGCATTTACATTAGAAACACATATTTTGAATAATCTCACTTGAAATTGAGGGACGAGGCAGGCATGTAAATCAAATCTCACGATATCTCACTCGTGCGATGGAAAATCGCCAAAAACGCCTCACGTAATTAATGGACGCCCCCTAACATCCTTACATAAAAAGCAGTTGTTTACATTCTTTCTAGTTTGCTTGTAGGCAAATATGCAAAAGTTCCACCTGCTAGTGAGTCGTTAGCTTTACCATGAACATAGCAACACTAACATAGCATCTGTTATTGGAACTTTAAATACCTGTCAGTGTTTTTGATGTTTTATATTTAATTATTGATCCAAATTACCTATACTCGATAAAACTATAGAAATTCCTAGCTACATTACTGATAAAATAATAATTAAATTTATTTTAAATGTTACGCCTTAGATTCATATTCGAGTTCAAACCGTGCTTGAGATTCCTTCAGTTTGTTCCGTTTCTTCGCCTGTATGTTGGCTTCTGTGAGGAAGAGGGCGGCGGCCACTATGCAGGCCACCGCTCCCACCACACCCAGGCCGAAGGACCATCCTACAAAAGACAAAAAAATTCAATGAGACACACCTTATTATAAGCCGTGGTAGCTTCATGGTTGGTGCACGCACGACCCAAACTCGAATGGCGCAGGTTTAAATTCTGGCGGGAAAACATGCACCACTTAAATACACAGTTAAAGTAAAACCACTGTCAGTTAACATTGTGTCAGAATTATTAGTTAAAAAACTTATTTAAGTTATCAAGTATCAATAAAACTTTAGAAATATGTAGTGCAAAGACTGGCAGCGATTAAATAATTAAATTTATAAAAATTACCATATAAACAAAAACACATTGTGCATGACAAGAGTTATGAATGTCAAAGAAGCAAGTGAAGTGTGTAAGAATAAGCCTAATTGGCGCTCTTTTGTTCGTGCCTACCCCGCAAGGGAACTGGCGTGAAGTTATGTATGTATGTATGTACAAAAACACAAACAACAAATTAAACTTAACAATTTTATTGTTAAAAAAAATTTACCTATGTATGTACAAAAACACAAACAACAAATTAAACTTAACAATTTTATTGTTAAAAAAAAATTACCTAAGTAATTATTGGGGTGATCAGGCATCCAACCATCTGTGTTTCCAAAACATGCAAAGACAATTACGGCGATCGAACCTGATATACCTGAAAATGTAATAAGACTTATTGAGGTAGTCATAAATTAAAAAATAAAAGGCAGTCTTAATTGTGATAACCATAGATTGGCGAGACCACGTCCAAAAATAAACTGGGCAGAGAAAAAAACATACACTGTGTTTTCCCAAGCTAAGAAAGTTACGATTGTGAACATAGGTACATACAACCAATAAACGTATGGAACACCAGGGGCGATGCCAATGCGTTACAAGCTTTTAAGGATGGGGTAGAGGAGATTTATTTTATTTATTTATTTATTGAGAAAACCAACAGCAAATACACAAATATAATATAAAATAGTTTACAATACAAAGAAAGGCCAATAACAGGTTTTCCTTATTAACTACCACTTTAGTAACAATTTTACAAAGCAAATGTTGAATTTAAACGAATAAAGTAAAGTCGGGTTGTGTTATGTAAAATTCAGCAAGTCATTAATTATGTTACTTTTAAATTTGTATTTGGAGGACGCAAAAATATCAATTTTACAAAATTTAGTATTATAAATACGAGCCATACGAGAAAACAAAGAATTTTGTGTGTAGTTGGTAGAATTACAAGGAACATTCAGCAAAGATGTATGACGGGTACGGTATCTAGATACATTAAATGCCTATTTCGAGACGAGCTCAGGACAGTCAACACGGCTATGAACTATATCAAACAGCAATGACAAATCTAAAACTGTACGTCTTTCATCCAAGGATAGAAGCCTATGTGAACTACAGCTGTCTTTATAGGAATTGGGACTTATACGACTAAGATAGTTTATATGATTGCAAAAAAATCTTTGTATTCTCTCTAAGCGTTCTTTGTAAATGACATATTGTGGAGACCATATGAGACTTGCGTATTCCAAAATACTCCTAACAAAAGAATAATTAACAGATTTAATAACTGAGATATCTGAAAAGCACTTCCAAATGCGTAATACGAAGCCTAAATTTTTGAAAACTTTATTTACAATGATATCTATATGATTAGACATAATCATTTTGTCATCAAAATAAACGCCTAGATCGCGTACGTACCTCACTCTTTTTATAGGCGTTCCACTAAAATTATAATTATAAAAAATTGGTTTAGTTTTTCTAGTAAAAGATATACATTCACACTTTTGTATGTCAAGATTAATATTATTTTCTGTGTAATAGGCACTCAAGCAGTCGAGATCAGACTGTATCCTTAAACAGTCAATTTCAGATTTAATTCTGAAAAATAGTTTTTTGTCGTCAGCATACATAAGGTATTCTGAATTTTTCAAGCAATCATTAATGTCGTATATGTGTGCATTATACAACAGGGGGCCTAAATGGGAGCCCTGTGGTACTTCAGTTGGAATTTTAATGAAGTCTGATCTGTAACCACCAAGTACGACTGTTTGAGATCGGCAGGAAATATATTTTTTCACCCATCGCAACAGGTCACCGTGAACTCCCAGTTTATTAAGTTTATCTATTAAAATATTATGGTCCACACGGTCAAACGCCTTTTCAAAGTCAGTGTATATTACGTCCACTTGTCCGTCCGTCCTCCCCCCCCCCCTCCCCTCCATATTCTTTATTACAGTCAGTGAAACATGCCAAATTAGTGATTGTTGAACGTTTCTTTAGAAAACCATGTTGTCGGTCGGGCAAAGAAAAAGAGACGATGGGATATAAATCTTTATAAACTATGCGTTCAAACACTTTTGCAACTGTATTGAGAATTGAAATACCTCTATAATTTTCAATGTGAGCTTTAGACCCCTTTTTATGAATAGGTATGATATGTGCAGATTTCCATTTACTAGGAAATACACCTTCACGTAAAGAACGATTAAAGATGGCACATAAAGGTGGTGCTATAGATTTATAACAAGAATTCCAAAATATCGGAGGAATGCCGTCACTGCCAGCCCCTTTGTCTTTGTAAATTTGCTTTAGAAATACTTCTACAATGGAGATATTAGTTTGAATCCTAGACAACGTGCTAATGTTCACAAAAAAAATGCAACATAAAATCAAGAACATTAATATACAAGTACAATCGGCGGTCTTATCGCCCATGGCGATTTCTTCCAGACAACCTTTGGATGGAGTATAGAAGGACAACAAAAGTCGGTAGTTGCTAAACCAGCACTTGTACAATAATTTAGTTTATTCATAATAAATATTCATAATTCATAATAAAATATGATAATATATATACATAAATAAATACACATATTATATTATATACATACAAAAGTAAACAATAACACTATAGCTTGAGGTAGTGATCTTTAACTAATCTGTTAAAAGAAGGTAATGATCGTGTCTTCTTGATGTTTAGTGGTAGTGCATTCCAAAGTTGAATGGCCTGGACGATAAAAGACTTGTTGTAAAAACTGGTTCTGTTGACAGGCGTTTTCAGTTTCAAATTCTCTGACAATCTAAAGAATCTCGAATCACTGTAATTAAGGAACTGAAAGCGTTCCTTGAGATAATCAGGGGACTTGGGATTAAACAAAATGTTGTGAAGAAGAGACAGGATATGCGCATTCCGGCGAAGGCGGATGGGAAGCCACTTGAGTTTAATGCGAAATTCAGATATATGATCATATTTGCGTAGCCCAAATATGAATCGAATGCAAAGGTTTTGAAGCCGCTCAAGTTTATCAAGTTGATATTCTGCGAGGTCAAGATAGCTGACATCAGCGTAGTCGAGGATGGGAAGGAGAAGAGACTGAGCAAGTGAGATCTTGGTGGTAAACGGTAAAAAGTTCCGTAAGCGCCTCAAACTAGCAGCCGCCGCAAACACTTTCCGACTGACCTCTTGCACCTGTGGTCCCCACGATAAGAATTTATCAAAATAAATGCCCAAGTTTTTTACAGTGTCACTGAAAGGAATTGAGACCCCATCAAACACAACAGAGGGTAAAGTAGACCATTGGATTTTCGACATCATTCGGGAGCTACCTACAATAATAGCTTGTGTCTTCTTTGGATTGACAGTTAATCCATAAGATCTACTCCAGTCAGCTATGGATGACAAATTTGTATTTGTTGTGTCTATGGCACTAACAAGTCCCTCGATGGAGGTATGAGTGTAGATTTGTAGATCATCAGCATAAAGGTGGTAGGAGCTTTGAAGTTGTTTGGAAATAGTATTAATAAAAATAGCGAAAAGTAGAGGAGAAAGAACGCCACCCTGCGGTACACCAGCTGTTGTATACGACCAAGATGAAAACAAGTCGTCGATACGGATTCTTTGCCGGCGACCATACAGGTAACTACGAAACCACTCAATTACCGTTGGAGATATGTTGAGAGAGCATAGCACGCCAAGCAGAATGTCGTAATCGACGGTATTAAATGCATTGCTGAAATCCAGCAAGGTGAGTATGGTTACTTTGCCATCATCCATTGCTAGTCTTATATCCTCTGTGATTTTAACTAGTGCAGTGACAGTGCTGTGGCCAGGGCGAAAACCGGACTGATGAGGATTAAGGAGACAATTTTTATTGAGGAATATACTTAGTTGTTTGTGGACAAGACGCTCTAGGACTTTGGATAAAAAAGGAAGTATGGAAATGGGACGATATTCAGAGAAGGAAGAGGGATTTGCTTTCTTTGGTATGGGAGTGATTAGAGCTTCTTTCCAGGAACTCGGGAAGGTACGGCTAGAGATGGAAAAATTAAGGATGTGAGATATGATAGGAAGTATTATATCCAGGATTGGTATGATCATGTTTCGGCTAACACTGTCACTGCCTATAGCTTTAGATGTAATCGATACTATACTTTTTTCAACATCACAATCGGAGAACTGAGTAAAGACGAACGGTGTGTAGTCAGGTGTTGGTAATGAGGAAAGATATGCAAGTGTATTGTCTTTTGATGTCTGATCAATATTAGACGAGGTTATAAAATGATTATTAAGTAAGTTGACATCCAAGTCTGAGGAATGCGAGTTATTTTGTGATTTACCAACACCCAATGATTTTAGAAATTTCCAGATTTTGGCAGGTTCACCATTTTCTACAGAATCATGTATGTGGCGACGTTGAGCATCTCTAACCACCTTGTTGCAATGATTACGAATCGACACGTATTTTTCCCAGTTGTGGTCACTGGGGCGACATTTATATCTAGATTTAGCACAGGCCTTTTTGGTTAATACGATCTTAATCTCATCTGTTAACCAGGGTGCAGGTGGGTGTTTAATTTTAATTGCACGAATAGGCGCATGTTTGTCGTACAACCCAGTTAATGCAGAATTAAATAAAGTGATCTTTTGATCAACAAATTGGCTATTGACAATTGAAGCCCAGTCTATGTTTAAAGCATCCATACGGAGAATATCAACGTTCATACCACCAAAATTGCGTTGCAGAAGTATCTTAGACTTCACTTTGGGGGGTCGGACTTGATAGGACAAAAATATTAGGTCGTGATAGGAAAACGCATCAGCAGAATACTGACCGTGGTTGGACACTAGGTCTGGACAGGAAACTAGCATTAGGTCAAGGAGTGTGGGATTAGAATTTGGAGAATGGTGAGTTGCGCATAAAGGAAGAACGGAAAGGTTACAGGACTCCGAAGTGGATTTGAAAGAAATGGAACGATTATCATCTTTCAATAGACAATTGTTAAAGTCACCCATAATAATTGTGTGAGCGTATGTTGGGACTAGGTTTTCTAAGAGATTTTCAAAAGAAGGAAAGAAATTAATACTTGATGACGGACAATAATATACACCAACTAATACTTTGGTATGTTGCATCTCTACTTCAATGAAAATGTGTTCGCCGGCGTCAGGCGGGGGTGGTTGTGTCGACAAATTAATAATTTTAAAGGGGACATGGTCACGTAAGTAGATGGCTACACCTCCCCCCCGGGAACCAACTCGATCATTGCGTATTAGCCGGTAGCCTGGCAAAATATACGAAGTAGACGAGAGAACTGGCTTAAGCCATGATTCGGATACCAGTATAGCATGAATGTTCATGCAATTGAATGTTGCCAGCATATCTGTGAAATGAGCCGGAATACTTTGGGCATTTATATGAACAGCATTGAAATTCCTCGTCTTGTCAGAGAACTGTGCGGTTAAAATATCGTTAAGTGATGGAATACTACTGAAGCTGTCATCATCGCTACATGCAGATTGAAAATCGTCATTATTACTACTATTCAAGCTGGACATATAATAACAAATTTAAGCACAAATAAATTGCTAAAAAATTGGTATAAATGTATAAAATATATAAGTATGTATGTATAAAATAAATATATAAATAAATATGATATTATAGACAAAAGCAAAAATATTTATAATATATGAAAATAATCTCCACCTGCCAGTTGAATGTATCTACATATTATGACATCTTAATACGTTTTACAATATAAAGAAAAACAATTAAAGTAACTAATGGAAAAACTACGACAATAAAAAAAACAAAAAAAATGAAAACAGAGTTAAGGATATAATTATATATTATATTTTGCAATACCTAGAATAAATAACACAACCCGGTACATTTCACCCAATATAAATACCTGTCATTGCTTAAGTACAACACTAATAACCAATTCATATTAAAATTAACGGTTAATAATTGTATTATAGGGTATATATTGTATTATATAAATTATGTTCATATCCTCTACACTTCTATACATAAACAGATTATATCCATTTAAATAACGTACTACATACTTGTCAATGTCAATCGCAAAAAAACAAGAGAGAAACATAAAAATAGGTTAAAAATATTTTATAAGTAAAAAAATTAGTTGTAATATGGCTTAAAGGAAGTGTTATATTTTTATTACAAAATGAGAAACATTGACCTTTTTACACTTTGGGCCCAAGAGTGATGAAAATGTATCCGTCTCCTTTATTAACCCACTACTTTTAAACTATAAATGGTGTAAGCCACTGCTGTTCTTAGTGCAATACACTTATAATAACAATATTTCAGTATGGTCAGTTACTTGCTACAATTTAACATAAAAAATGATAAAATTAACACAATACAATTAAACAGCATATCATATAATACCAATGTCGATCCGGGTTGCATTACAATGTATAAACTAATAATAATAAGAAAAATAAAATAAAAAGAGAGTAAGAGATTTAATCTTTTCGTTTTCACTTTCTAACAGCACGTTTAACCTTGGTGACTGCAGCTTTGACAGGAGCAGTCTCCTTTGAATTTACGTCTACGGAAATCTTATTCAGGTCACTTAAAGAAAAAACTCGATGACGAACATCATCAGCGTCCTTGACAAATATTTGACCTTCCCAGGTCCAGCATTTTGAAAGACCAAACTTCTTTCGGGCTGCCATGAATATATCGTGACGAGTTTTAGTGAGAAATTCGGACATTGTAATGCCTGATCCTTTTAGTTTAGTTTTAAGTTGCCAAATCTTATCACGACTGCTGATATCATAGAATTTAATAGCTATGGGTCTGCTTTTTTGGTTTTCATTAGGTCTTCCAAGTCTATGACAACGTTTAATATATTCTACTGAAAAGTCGATGAGGCCAAGTCGGTTTTTCATAGTTTCTGTAATACTTTCCGCTAATTTCTCATCCTTAACTTCCTTTAACCCATGAATTAATAGCATCTTTCTACGACTTTGCATTTCCAGTCTATCCGTAACGTTAGCAAGCATTTCGATTTGTTTTTGTAGCCCAGTTAAAGCTTGCATCATAAAAGCTTTGAGCGATGCAAATTCAGCAGCCAAACCTTCGATTGTCGTCGGACTTGTAGTCTTTTGTAGTTGAGTCTCAATAGCAGTCGTTCTACTACGAAACAAATCCATCATTTCGGTCATTGTGCCTTGAAGGGACTCCATTTCGTATTGTGTTGATTTTGTCGTAACCAAAAAAAAATGTTTGTATTGTAATTTGAAAGGAGATTACATTCACTGACAAGTAAAGAAAAACACTTAACTGTTCACTTTATGCATTAATCACACTTGATTAACAAATATTTATACTTATTTCGAATTAAAATAGCGAGAGCAAAAATTTCGTGTCTTATTCTCCAACTACCCGCAGTCGATATTCTATGTAATTAATCTATGTAAGAATCTAATTTGTAGTTAAAAGACAACACATAAAAATACATTTATAATCTGATTTTTAATTACCTGGACTAAAATGACAGCTGCAAGCAACTTTTTCATTCGTAAGTGAATTTTGTGACTTGAATCAAGAACTCACCACTGAATCGAATCCTAAAGAATTTCTATAGAAATTCTATAGGCTTCTTCTCACAGTGGTGAGATATTCCAAACTTATAACATGAAAAAAGATCGATTGCAGCTGTCATTTTGGTCCAGGTAATTAAAAATCAGAATATAGGTTATCTAAGTTTAAAATTACTGAAAATGTTACATCAAAAACTTAACTTCACCTATAATATCACTCACCTGCTGCCAACATTATGTATCCTATACTTCGAATCAACATCACATATCGATCTTGATCTGGCCCACAGCAGAGAAAGAATATTAGAACCAATATTGCTGATATTAAAACACCAAGAAGGCACAAGGTGAAAAAGAACTGTGTTGCTATCATGAAACCTAAAACAATAAAAGTTTGTCTTAATTTATATTCTTACGACTACGATATGCCCGCGATTTCGTCCACGCTCAACTTGAAATTCCCGCGGGATTCCCGGCACACAAAGTATCACAGTATTTAAAAAATAATGTATGTGCTGAAATAAGCTACTTTTATGCATATGAACAACCCCAAACCGCACCCGGCAAAAGTCCCGCGGGATTCCCAGGATATAAAGTATAGCAGAGTTTGTCTAAGAATTAGCTGTTAATCAGCGAAAACCGCATCGAAATCGGCCCGGTAGTTTTTACATGAATCCCGGACAAACGAGACTAGAAATCTAAAAAAAAATGCATCGTGTTCTCAAACGTTAATACAGTCTATTCCAGTTTTTTTTTAATAGCTTCAATGTACAGGCACGGCATGTGTAGAATTTTATAATGTTATAGATAAATATAGATATTAGGTCTGTTCTAATATGCTTTAAACCCATTCAAAACAAGCAGATAAATACCATACTACTATTTTTCTGTTTGAAAATTATACTACACATGCGTCTAAGGTCTCATTTGTACTATGCGGCTAGCTGCAGTCTGGTCATTCAGCCGGCTGCCCGCAAGTATAACGATATGTGTTAAATTATACGCGCAACTCTGTGGTTACCTGAAAACTGCTGTTCGCACTATGCTCACACAGTTTCTCAATCGCGTCTTGCGATTGTATCTAACCACTACGTCTAGTCGCAAATTCAACCGGAAGGTTAACCGCGATAGTGCAAATGAGGTCTAATAATAATTTTCTGATGATTAGGCCTTATACTAATAATCGGCAGACAAACACATACATTTTATATTCCCAAGCTAAGCACTCTGGAGCCGATCTCAGACACCTAGACCAAAGTAAATAAAAAAAACTTCTTTCCGAAAGTTACTAAACCAGGAATCGAACCCGGAACCTTTGCGTTCCAGCGAGTTCGGCTGGCTAAGCCTAAGCCCGCTCAACTACAAAGGCCGTATACTATTCTTATATTTTAGGTAACATCTATAAGGCCTTGAATAATTTCTCCTTGTTCTTCATTAGAGTGAAAAAAACATTATAGTCAGTCTGCAAACTTGTATTAAAGTTACTCTGTGTACTACTCTGTGTGTATTCTACTGAAATGTGTTATAAACATCAGTTTTGATGCCTTACAGAATTGTTATCAATTTCAAGTGAATATATGCAATACTGACCAGGTAAAAGATACCCTCGTATTTTATCGTACCCCGTAGTAAAGGGGTCGTATACCCATCGGCACCCCACAAAGAAGCGTCTTTGATATGGATCGAGAGGGTCTGACAAAGATCTGAAGCAATGACTCCATAGCCCCAATCTGAAATGAAGTGACCAACCAACATACCACATTAAGTATCAATATTATAAAAATACTCGAAATTAATTACTTAAATCGAAATTCTGGAATATGCTCGTTTTAGATTTTTTCTTAAAGCAACCTACTTAACATACAATGGAACATAAGAAGACTAGCTGACCTATGCCAATTCACTGGGAGTTATTAAAATATTAATCACATTCAAATATAGCCTGTCACTCGGAGATAATGTAGCTTTCTAGTAATGAAAGAATTATTAAAATCGGTTCAGTAATTCAAGAGATTACTTCCTACAAACAAACTCACAAACATTATTTCTTTATAATATAGTACAGATAATAACTATCTATGGCTTACTTGTCCAATCTAGCACTGGTTATCTTAGGGTCACTCGCCAGCCAATTGGGCGTGCCAAATGCCAATGCCACGGTGACAAGGGCAATGACGAACATGCCAATGCCACAATTACCGGCCAAGCTCCTATTCTTCATTGTGTCTGTAATTAGACAATTTATAATGGTTAAGCAACACCGCACCTGCAAATATCACAGTACAACTTAAATGACAGCCTCTGTGGTTGAGTGAGCTAAGCTTTTGCCAGCCTAGCTCACTTGAACACAGAGGTTCGAGGTTCGATTCTGGAATGGTAAATTACGTAAATGGACTTTCCGTTATCTACAAAGGGTATGTGTTTGGGATCAGCTCCAGGGTGGTCCTTTATATAATACTATAAAATCTTAAACATGCCATGGATGTACATTAGCCATTTAAAAAAAACTGAAATAGACTAGTAATAGACAAAGAATGGAGATCACGATGTAATTTTTTTTAGATTTCTTCTGTAATTTTGTCTGTTTTATCTGTTTGTTCAGGATTCATGTAAAAACTACTGGGCCAATTTCAATGTGGTTTTCGCTGATCGACAGTTAATTCTTAGAATTTTTCTGGGAACGATTTAAAATGGCCAGATAAAAAAAAACTAATTCCATTGTGATTTTTACTGATCAATAGAAAATTTAATATAATAAAATGTGTGATTTTTTTATCCAGGAAATCCTGTGGAAATTTTCCCGGGAGCAGTTTGTTGTTATTTGGATTTTTTTATTGGACTTGACTTTATGTTGTTGGTCCGAAGAGCTTACAACTTTACCGGGGGTTTTGGGGGCGAGTGCCTTCGCGAAGCGAAGGCGCTCGAGCCCGGGGGGGCAACTTGCTCAAGGGAGCTCCCTAAGGAGTTTTACTTCGGCTGGACTGTTGCCATGAGAGGGGGATGAATTTAATGATGCCCACCATAGGACGACACAAAGCACTAATTGAGAACGGGCGACGGGTAATATAAAGCCCGAGGGGAAGGATCCCGGCGGACCGGGATCGGTGGTTCGCGGCGGCATACGGTATCTTACTGCCGTTTCGCAACGTGTTTTGGCTGGGAGAGAAGAAACGGCGAAAGAAACTTCCCAGCAACACGCCTAGTCTGTCCTGTGGGGGGACTATGTCTCCTAGCGTTCCTCGCAGGGACGTGGAGAGATCTTGATTGGCGGCGCCTGAGACGCCGCCGTCTGTGTCTGTCTGTCCGTGCCTGCCAGCCTGCCGTCCTAACCGGGCCAGCGGTTTTGTGATAACGTCGACCCTGTCCGTGAGGACGTTACGCGGTCGTCGCACGAGAGCCTTTCGCGGAGGCTTATAATCGGACGCGGACACGACGAGCGGATTTCGATAGTGCGGCGCGAGATCGAAATAGTTACGCGAGAGCGACGTAATGTAGTTTTTGATGGAGGGAAGCTCCAGATCGCGGTGGATAGAGGGGAGCACCGACGGCTCTGCGCATGAATTTGTTCTGCACGATTTGCAATTTATCTAAAAGGGCAGGCTTGGCATGGCCGAATACCACACTCGCGTATGTCATGATCGGGCGGATGCATGTTTTATACAAAGTAAGCTTGTGTCTGAGGGACATTTTGCTTCGTTTGTCTATCATGGGTGCTAAACGACCCATCACAAATCGCGCTCTATTTCGGATTATAGTGATATGCTCGTTGAAGCGCAAGTTCTGATCTAGGGTGACACCCAGGTATTTGGTGTACTTTTCCCAGGGGATTTGTTGTTCGTAGAGCGAAATGGTTTTTAGGCGAAGGCAAGCGCGTTTGGGGGAGCGAAGCGTACCCGGGGAAAAGAACATTGCTGCGCTTTTCTCCGGGTTTACCTCTATCCTCCATTTGCGAAACCATTCGCCTAGCTCTGTGACAGCTGCCTGCAGCCGGACGCAAGCCAATTGTCGGTTGTGATCTGATGTATAGAGTGCGGTGTCATCCGCGAAGAGGGCCAACTCCACATCTGGAGTTTTTGGGATGTCGCTGGTGTACGGCGTGAAAAGTAGTGGGGACAGGGCCGAGCCCTGTGGTACACCGGCTGTGAGTGGGTGAGGGGACGAGCGCGTTCCCTCCACTCGAAAACGGAAGCTTCGGCCTAGGAGGAAGTCTCGCAAGATGAGCACGAGTCTGTCTGGCACACCGAACTGGTACAGCTTGTAAATCAAACCGTTGTGCCAGACCTTGTCAAAGGCTTTTGCTACGTCTAGGAACAGTGCGGCTGTTCCTATAGGGCGGGGGCGATGGGCAAAGTGAGATAGTATGTGCTCCGTGATGCGGTGCACCTGTTGGAGGCATGAGTGTCTGGCACGGAAACCAAATTGCTCATCGGGTAATAGATGTTTGCTGAAGGCAAAATCTCTAAGTCGAGAGAGGATGACCCTCTCGTAAAGCTTGCTGAGTGCGCTCAGTAGGCTGATTGGACGGTAGCTGGACGGTTTATTAGCCGGTTTTCCCGGCTTGTGAATACCAATGACATCTGCCTCCTTCCAGATCGCGGGGAAGGGGCAATTTGTTATGGCGGCATTGAAGATGCTCACCAGGATTATAATTAGGTGGGCGGGGATTATTTGGGTTGGTTTGCAGGTTATTTGGGTGCGTAAAATTAGCTTATTCTGACACAGTTTTCACTAAAATGATAGCTTACATTCTTTTTCATATATTGCGGTATTTTGTATACCGGGAATTCCGCAGGGATATCAAGTCAAGTGTGGATGTAGTTGCGGGCATATCCTAGTTACCCATAATGTAAGTGTAACTTTCGTAGCTTGGGAATACATAATGTGTATGTATGTCTGCCGGTTATTAATACTGATATTAAAATACAACTCATTCTTCTTTATGGATTCCCACACCCCTCCACTTGCTTTCAGTAGTCTTTTCAAACTGTTAGGTTTACATTTTGGAATGGCCATAAAATTTAAATTCGGCTTCGTTTTGCATAGCGCCTTTCAAACACAAATATTTAATGACAGTTCTCTATATGATTTTTCTACATACAAATAGATGGAAGGATACTTTTTTTTTTTGGTTTTGAGGCGAGGGAAAATGTTTAACCGATTTACGCACAAACTGGGTCGTTGCTAGGGGAACGACACGCGTCGGTCGGGGGCGATAACACTGCAGCAATAGTATGCTCTTGGCAGCGCTCCGTCCGCGATCGACGTCACAGAATAGTGTGGAAGACTCCGAGCGTTGCTGCACGGGCGAGCAACCCCAATACCCACTAAAAACCCCCTCCTCCCTGACGACCCTGCGCTTTGAATGTGTTGGAAAGGCTGAGATTTAGAACATAGTTACGCCCAGCCGATCCAGCGCAATAAAGTGCCTGGAGTGTGCCCTGGGAGAACACACCCCACTTCGTTGTGCGGGGGTAGAAGGTCCTTTGCTCTTCCTAGCAAGCTAAAGGCCCCCCGCGGTAAACGGAACCTAACTCAGGGAGGGAAGTAATGCGCGTACCTGCCTCTCCGGGTGCCAGCTGAAGGCCGGCGACCTCGAGAAGACGCATTGGCACGCGCTGCAGGACTTCTCTCCCTGTCTCGTTCTGCGGCCTCCTTGAGTGACATTACTGTCTCGCAAAAAGTAACCGCAGCCCCCCAATTGTCGCTGCTCTGCAGCATGGCCTTGACCAAGTCGCAGAGCGAGTCGACTGGACCTACGTGCGTCTCAAGTTCGAAACGCTGCGGCGCCCATGCGGCGCACTCGACAAGCGTGTGTAACGCCGTGTCGGGCGCGCCGCACTGGCGGCAGTCCGGGGAAGGCAAGCAGCCCACAATGCGACACAGATACTTATCGAAACATCCGTGTCCGGTAAGTATCTGTGTCGTCCAGATGGAAGGATACTTTCCTTAACTATTGTTGATAAATGCTGCCATATCGAGAATTTACTGATTTTGGTGAGGTGAATGAAGGTGAGGGAATATAATTATGTGTTTACTATTATTAAGTATTAGACACAATTGAAGATAGGTTGTTGTGAAAACCGAATAAGGTTAATTGTTAAATACATTTATATGTTATTTAAAAGAGAGGTAACTTAACGTTCTAGGGCTCTAGGCCATAAAAGAAGGTGACCTAATCTTAGTATTCTACTTATTCTAAATAGATAGAATCTCTATTATTATTATAAATGCGAAACTAACTCTGTCTGTCTGTCTGTTCCGTTTTCACGGAAAAACTACTGGACCGATTTGGCTGAAACTCGGTATGCATTTATTTTCGATGCCGAGGATAAACATAGGACACTTTTATCCCAAAAATGTAATAGGATAAAAAAAATTGTCTCTGTTATGATTTTACGAAAAAACTACAGGACCGATTTGACTGAAATTTCGTATATATGTAATTTTAATTTTTAGGGTGGGCAAAGGATACTTTTATATCTTTTATCCCAGATTATGGGTTACATTTACGTAAAGGTTATTCCAGAAATTAGGATAGGTTTTTTGTGGTTTGCCATTTTGGTTATTTTGGTCTTTTTGATCAGTTTGATAATTTTGATAATTTTGCTAATTTTGGTAAATTTAGTAATTATGCTCATTGTGGTCAATTTGGAAATTATGCTCATTTTGGTCAATTTAGAAATTTTAGTGACTTTTGTCACTATGGTCAAACCGGTCATTTTAATCATTTTTTGTCATTTTGGTCATTATAGTCATTCTGGCCATTTTGACCATTTTGGTCAATTTACTCATTTTGGTTAATTTGGTCATATTAGTAATTTTGGTCATTTTAGTCATTTTGGTTAATTTGGTCATTGTGATCATTTTGGTCAATTTGGTCAGTTTGGACAACTTTGTCATTTATGTAGTTTACAGATAGATAAACACATAGATAAATAAAACTATAACGGGTTGAAATAGAGGATGAAAGTTTGTATGGGAGTCCAATCATTTCTCAAGTTTATAGATACAAAAATTTATCATCTATAAAAAAAGTGATAGTAACTCAATTTGTCTGTCTGTTAACCTTTAACAGAAAAACTACTAGGAGTGCTGGATTTTGTTAGTTTTTTAGTTTTGCTGTAATTTTATTTAAATGTAGTTTTAATACCAAAAATGGACATAAATACTTATCCCGGGAGATGGGATAGTTTGCGATATAAAGAGATGGGATAGTTTGCGATATAAAATGAAGTAAATATTCCGGGGGCAAATAGCAATACCATACAAATTTAATACAATGTAACCTGTATTAACGCCAGCTGTTTAAACAAGAGGCACACACTAGAGTTTGACCCCCGCGGGGTAAACTCTAGTACAATATAACTATAATAATAATAGTAGAGTTTACCCTGCGGCTGCACTGGGGGGTCATCCTTTAGTGCATACCTCTTGTTTAAAGAGCAGGCGGTACAGGTTACATTGTATTAAATTTTTATATACATATTTGCCCCCGGAAGATTCAGTTCATTTTATATCTCAAACTATCCCATCCCCCATCTATCTGTAAACTACATAAAAGCCAAAAATTAACAAAATTACAAAAAAGACAATATGGCGAAATGGACAAAGTGGACTAAATGGACAAAAAGAGAAATCACAAAACCTATCCTAGTTTCCAGGATGACCTTTACATAAATCTATCCCATCATCCAGGATGAAAAGTATCCCTTGGCCACCCTCGAATTAAAATTATATAATTTCAGCCAAATTGGTCCCTAGTCTTTCCATAAAATGATAACAAACATAGAGATAAATATATTTTTATCCCGGAAACTATCCCATTTTTTGGGATAAAAGTATCCTATGTTCATTGTCGCCATCGTAAATATATATACACTGAGTTTCAGCCAAATCGGTGGCGTAGTTTTTCCGTAAAAACGGAACAGACAGAGTTACTTTTGCATTTATAATATTAAATAGGGATTAATATTAAGTTTACTTAAGGTTTTGTTCATGATACTGGTTTATAATATTGTAAAAAACATATTATAAATTATAGTATTTCTGTTTTAACATTGCTTCCTCCTCCCACACTATTTTTTATCAGTAAGTAACTTCTCACAAAAAGAATTATCATTGTTATGTGAGTAAGGTCATTAACATTTCAAATTGCTGTTAAGCTGGTAATTCATATGAAAGAAATCCTGATACAAAAGTTTATTACACCATCATAAATTTTAAATGGTATGAGAATACAGTTATGCTCAATGAATAAAGATTTGGGTATGGCAGACAACTTGTGCCACAATAAAAAAGAATCTGAATATTTGGGAAAAGGTTGAAAAAAGGATTAATGACAGATTTTACTACAAAACTAGGCATATAAGTTGAATATACACACAGAACACTGACTTAAGTGCAATGTCATATTGTTTTTATATCAATATAAATATCTAATAAAAAAAAATATAATATTATTCTTATTAATAATAATAATTTAAAAAAGTATATTTTTTAGATTAAATAAAACAATGATATTTTTAATTTTTTTATAAGACTGTTTTTATTAATATTTTATTATAATTAATAAAATATTAAATGTATTTTTTTTAATATATAAATATTCAACATACAAATTCCCAACTATCTATATTCTCAAACTAAGCAATTGATCCCAGATTCTTAGGCCATAGTAAATAATGAGTCCTTCTTTTATAAAATGTACCATTCCAGGATTTGAACAAGAATTCTTTGCAATTGAGTGAATCAGGCTACTAACACATAAGACTGCTAGATCAATTATATAATAGAGCCCAGTCATTTAAAAAAAGATAATACAAAAATGCAAGCAAAAAAGTAGCAAAACAAAGAGAAGCGGATTGCCTCTTCTCTTTGTTTTGCTGTTTTATTCTTTTAAAATATTTTATAATGAAGATTGTTATAAAATAGGATTTCTTCTTAGGCAGTATATATTGATATACAGCCATACATATTTAAACAGTTTTAGAAATTTAATACCCATAACAGTTTGATTCATAACAAACTGTAACATAATAACTTGTCCTTAAGATTATATGTAAAAGACTATATAGATAAAAGAGGCCTAAGTTTGAAGGTTTACTCAAATTAAGAGCAACAGAACTTTTCTGTATATGGCTAAGCTATACAAGGTTATGTCAGATGAATAACAAACACAAGTAACAATCTAAGAAGTCTTTCGCAATTCAAGTTGTATGAAGTTAGTGTATATTACTTAACATTCACCCAGAAACACAATGCCAAAATGTTCACACGCATTACTCATTCTGAGAATATAAGCAGTTCAGGTCATTTTGTATTTCTTTTAAAAATACAAATAACTGAAGTCTTTAGAATTTACATTAAAATGGAACAATGTAGTTTCATTTAATATTTATCAAATTTTTACAATTTACATGACCTTTACAACTAGAAATGAATTTTAACTCTAGGACTAAATAACTCCAATCTTATATCATGCTCCTGAATCAAACATTAAAAAAAAACAAGATTTGAACACAATTCATTGGAATGAGATGTGGATCTGTTTGCCACATAGCTACCAAGACTTTTAAGAACATATCAGATTTCAACAATAGTCAATATGAGTTGTTTTAAAAGTAAAACTATTGTTTGGGTGGGGTATATATAGTAGTATATATATAGTTATGGGACAACTTCTATTTATTATGAACAGATCCGAACTTTCTTAATATATGTTAGAAGGCTAACTTAGCCTTCGTGGTTATTTTTTTATAACCACTCAAAATTCACTTTATATCTCAAATAATACATAAAAATGTTTCATATCTATACCACACCATCAAAGAAAAGTTGTAAAGAACATCAAAACCTTCGAAAGTTCTAAAAGAAGTCTGTGCGAATTTGTGATTTAGATAACTAAATAATTAAATACTTCTAATAGCTGCGCTTTGAGCCTGTTTTAAACTCTTACATTAATATCAAAACAGGAAATTTTAAATCCCACCAGTAAAATATTAGGGAGTGCCTCCCTCAAACAATGTTTTTGTAAAGACTTTTACTTACATAACTTCTATTGTTAGTGTTAAATTTTAAATACTTAGCGAATAATACTTTTACAATTTAGACTTTTTTAGTTGAGTTTAAATTTAATAGCAATAACACACAAAATTCAAATACACCCAATTACGAATGCAACAACAAAATGTTATATATTATCTATGACTATGACTTTCCAGCAGTGTTGCCAGCCCCAAAAAACTAAAAAGCAACAGCTCGCCAATAAAAAAAAACAGGATATAAAGTAAAAAAGGCAGATTTCATACTTTCGTCATATAATTAAAGCAATATCCAACATTAATAATAATAACCGCCTTCTTAGTTACTAGGACTCACATACATTGTTATATTAATAATCACAACATAATAATATGTAATAAAAAAAACATAAATCAAAGTAAAATTATTTTCCGCTTTCATTCTCAATGGCCTCATCTTCAGTATTTTCATACTTATTTTCTTTTTTAAAATCAGACATATTTTTATTAAATTTCTTCATGTGCCTTTCTGTGGCTTCAAATGAGTAGCATTCGGATATTTCGGATTTAGTATGTAATAGTCCTTTAATAGTTGTAGTTGATATTTTGTTGCGTAATTTGGTTTCATAATATTATTACATAGTAGTTATCAAAAAATATTTGCATAGTGTAATAGGTGGCACTGAACGCTAATTGAAAAAACAGTAAACATTATGAATGAAACAGAAAACAGGGACATCAATGTGAAAACAGCAAATCTACTGTTAAAACAGTAGGGTTGGTAACACTGCTTTCCAGTACCTACTACATAAATATAAAAGTACTCTGTGACTATGACCATGTCAAGTTGACAGTCTCATTGGATTTTCAATATAGGAAAATTCCCCATATCCGCCAAAAAAATCCCCTAAATAATACTATTTCAGAACCTGTCTCTACATATAATTGGATGAAAAAGTTTTACAACTGCATGTCGGTCCTATGAAGTATCCATACATCCATATATAAAATATATGTTATCCATAACCATAAACTGAGTTTGTTACTTAGCAACTTATATTGTTATTAATTGACTTACTCAAAAATTTACATAAAATGAAAACCACAATATATATATTCTTTTAATCCTTTCTAATTTAACAGAACCACGCACGCTGAAGGATTTCTTAGAGAAAAATTTTCATTTATTTTTAACTGACTTCAAAAAAGGAGAAGAGTTCTCATTTCATCCTGTAAATATATTTTTTATAATGTCATTATAAAACCCAAATATTCCGAATTAAATTACTGTGACGTATTATTCAAAGACAGATCATTATCCATAAAGCTACAGTTTAACTAAAATTACTACAGACCACTAAAAGAACCTGCTCAAGTGGTAGTACCACTTGAGCGGGTTCTTTTTTTATTATTTCTTCAATAAAATTCTATTGTTTTTATTTTTTTATCAGAATTTAGATATCGTTACTTTATGTGAAGAAAATTTCATCCATGTCCTAATAAAATCTACAAATCGAGATAACCTATGTGTGTGTGTTCCCCTATCTATAATATATATCATTGATGTATAAAAAAGTACATGAATGTATGTGATACATAAAATGCTCTCCAGCTGATAACATAGTAACTTAAGATATAAGTAAGAGAGCTGTTATTAACCAGCTACTTATTCAGCAAGAAAAATTCAATTACAGCGACATCACTACCTTTTTTTAATTTCTTAGGTTTAGCATTACAATATATTCAAAAAATTCAAATCAATACTAAACTAACTTTTAAGTTTAACTCAAACAAATAATAATACTTACAGAGTGACCTTTTATTATAAATATTTTATGTTACGTAGTACAGTTAATGAGTTGTGTGACAATATAATTATAATCAACCCCAATTAATTGGGATATGGTGAAAGAAAAGAGAGATAATTATAACATTTACTTTATGTTATTAAAGCTAATCTTGGCTCCAAAATACCTAAAAAAACAAAGTATGACTATATTTATTACAACAAAAGTGACATGTAATAAATACCGTTACCTGGGTCGTTGCTAGGGAAACGACACGCGTCGGTCGGGGGCGATTTGAATGTGTTGGAAAGGCTGAGATTTAGAACATAGTTACGCCCAGCCGATCCAGCGCAATAAAGTGCCTGGAGTGTGCCCTGGGAGAACACACCCCACTTCGTTGTGCGGGGGTAGAAGGTCCTTTGCTCTTCCTAGCAAGCTAAAGGCCCCCCGCGGTAAACGGAACCTAACTCAGGGAGGGAAGTAATGCGCGTACCTGCCTCTCCGGGTGCCAGCTGAAGGCCGGCGACCTCGAGAAGACGCATTGGCACGCGCTGCAGGACTTCTCTCCCTGTCTCGTTCTGCGGCCTCCTTGAGTGACATTACTGTCTCGCAAAAAGTAACCGCAGCCCCCCAATTGTCGCTGCTCTGCAGCATGGCCTTGACCAAGTCGCAGAGCGAGTCGACTGGACCTACGTGCGTCTCAAGTTCGAAACGCTGCGGCGCCCATGCGGCGCACTCGACAAGCGTGTGTAACGCCGTGTCGGGCGCGCCGCACTGGCGGCAGTCCGGGGAATGTGGCGGTGAAGTGCATTGGACCAGACGGGTGCACCGTACAGTGCCATACTCCTCAGGATGCCAGAGTAAAGTTTCCGCGTCGCACCTCCCGGGCCCCCTACGTTGGGAAGCAGCCTCGAGAGTGCGCCCGCGGATTTGACGAGTTTGGGAACTAGCTGCTCAAAGTGCGCTTTGAACAGCCATTTCCCATCGAGAACTAGCCCCAGATATTTCATCTGGGGCCCTACTCTAATGGCCACCCCTTGGACCGAAACGGTCAAGTCCGCGGGGGGATTGCGAAATTTCCTATGGAACATGATGGCCTCCGTTTTCGCGGGGGAGACCCTCAAGCCCAGCCTAGCTATTCGATCTACGACAATCGCCAACCCGGCGTTAGCGACGTCCACGGATTCCGCAAATGACGCAGCGCGTGCCGTGAGTAGGGTGTCGTCCGCAAAGCAGATCAGCCCTACCCCGGGTAGGACCGGAACCCGAAGGATCCAGTCATAACCTACGTTCCAAAGAATCGGCCCGAGGACCGACCCCTGTGGAACGCCGCACGCGACGCGTCGACGACCTACCTCGGGATTGCCGGACTCACCGCCCTCCCAAAGGATATGTCGATCCTGCAGGTACGCGCCCAACAGCCTCGTGAGGTACGGGGGGACTCCATGCGCGCGGAGCCCCTCCCTGATCGTCTCATGAGGGAGGCTGTTAAAGGCGTTCGCTATATCTAGCGACACCGCAAGAACGACATCCTTCGCTTGGACGGCTTCGTCCGTTGACGTTCGCAGCGTCTCGAAGGCGTCCATCGTGGAGCGCCTCCGCCGAAACCCGAACTGCGTTTCTGAAAGCCCCGGCTCCACAGTGTCGAGATGCTTCACGAGCCGCTCCGCCAAGATCTTTTCGAAGACCTTAGCGACCTCGTTCAGCAGCACTATGGGCCTGAAGGCGGACGGATCGTTGGGAGGCCGACCTCCCTTGGGAATCAGGCACAAACGACCCTCCTTCCATTGCGACGGGAGCCGACCTGCGCGAATACAGGCTTCGAACAGTTCCCGCAGCTGGCCGCGTAGATGTTTAGCGGCCAGGAAGAGGAGTCGACCTGGAACCCCGTCGGGTCCCGGTGCCGTCTTCCTGCCCCGGAGCCGGTCCAGGGCAACGTCTAGTTCCCCCTCGGAGATGGAGTGAGGCTCCTCGTCCGTGGGAGTGTCGGGAACGGGTGGACCCATACTGGGGGGAGTGAAGTTTCCCGGATCCGGGAAGAGCCCGTCGATAACCGACCGGAGCACCTCGGGTTCGAGCGTTTCCGTGACCGTGGATGTGCAAGGCCGCAACGTGTTGCGAGCCCCACGGTACGGACGCCCCCAAGGGTCCCGATCGAGCGTCTCGAGGAGCTCGGCCCGAGCCCGGGCTTTCGCTTGCAGTATTGCAATCGAAAGGGCCTTTCTGGCCTCCCTAAACTCTCCCACGAGTCCATTTTCCGCGACGTAGTCCGGAGGACGGCGCGCCCTGCAGCGTTTGAGCCTGTGGCTGATGATGCGAACTGCCTTTCGCATCTCGCCCAGCTCCTCGGTCCACCAGTGGACCTGCTTGCACGGAGGCTGCCGCTTGGAGACGCGAGGCATCGCCGCGTCGCAAACCCTCGTCAGGGTCTTGCGCATGTGCTCTGCCTGCGACTCCAGGTTCTCGAATTCGACTGGGTAGGCCCAGCTTTCCGTGAGTGCCCACTCCTCGGCCTGCTCCGGATCGAGCTTGGTAAGGGCCCAACGCGGGAAGAGAGGGGGGCGATGAACAGGGCTCGGACCGGAGGAGGGGGTAAGCTCAAATCTGATGTACCGATGATCAGAGAGCGACTCCACCTCCTCCAGCACCCTCCATCCGACAACTCTGCGGGCGGCCGCATGAGTGGCGAATGACAGGTCGATGACCGATCCACCCCGCGCGCGCACGCAGGTCTGGACCGATCCCTGGTTCAATATGGTCAGGCCGGATTGAAGAGCCCATTCCTCAACCGTCCGGCCCCTAGGTTCCGTGAACGTATTTCCCCAGGAACAGTGTTTTGCGTTAAAGTCGCCCATCACGAAGATCGTTTTAGGCGACAATCTGTCTATGGCAGCCCTGATGGCGTCCAAGTGAAGCTCGAACTCCGCCAGGGGGCGGCTGCGCGAAAAGTAAACGCCTATGACGACGATACTCCCGCTCTCCGCCACCGCATAGCCCTTTCCTCTTTCAAGACATGTAAGCGGTGTGCCAGAACCGGCTCTGGCCACCACCGCTACCACTTCGTCGAGGTCGCCCACCCAATTGCCGCAAGGCGGCACGTAATAAGGTTCGCTTATTACGGCCAAGTTCGCTTGCCACTCCGCCATCGCCTGCAGGCACAAATCCTGAGCGGTGGGGGAGTGGTTTACGTTCGCCTGAAATAGTATTGTTACGGGCGTACTAGGCATTGGAGGTGTCCATTGCGCGTACTCCCGTAACACCCGTGCGTTGTTTCGTCCTCGGATGGACGAATTTGCCCTTCACGTAGGGAGGCTGGCAGAACCTCGCCAACGTGGGGTGGGCAGCGTTGAGTCCCCCCGCCGCACACGCCGCGCAGTGGGGGTTCCGGGCCGTGCAGTCCGGCATCTTGTGTCCGCTCTTACCGCAGCGGAGACACAAGTTAGTCCGGTCCGGGCACGTGTCCGGACAGGTCTGGGCGCCATGGCCGACGTTGTAACACCGGTAACAACGTATCGGTCTGGCTTCCAGTGCCTCTACCCTCGCCGAGGTGAAGCCTACCACGAGGTAGCCCATCTCGACGATGACTTTGGCAGCAGCGACGGGGCACATCACGTACGATGCGCCCAAACCGCCCGGTCCTGCACCGATGTGCTTCGTGCGCACGTCGTCGCGCCGGCAGTTGCCGGCGCGCGCGATCGCGTCACGCAGCCCATCGACCGTGACCGATTCGTCCAGCCCAGAGACGTAAAGCTCCCCACGCTTTACGGGGCGGACGACCTCGGCCATCCCTGCAAGGGCTCCGCGCAGAGCCTCGGCGACGCGGTCCGCCTTGGCCGCGCTCTCGGGTCCCGGCTGGAACTCGAGAAGGCGCGCGTCCCTGACGGTCCGCACCACCTTCAGCCCCTCGCGGAGGCCCATGGCCGCGATGTCGACCACCGTCGAGGCCTTCGCGAAGACCTCGCGATAACCGACACCCTTCGCGGCCGCTGCCGGCAGCAGTTTGATGATAACTGCGGCCGACTTCGGCTCACGGAATACTACCGCAGGCTTCGCAGCCTGTTTCCGTTGTTGCTGCCCCCGCCCCGTCGGCAGGGGAGCAGCTTGCGCCTGGGTGGGGGGAGGGGGCCCGTCGGCCCTCGCCCCCTTACCCTTTTTCCGCTTGACGACCGTCGTCCACGCCCCCCCCTCCGGGGCGGGGGCGGGGGCCACGGGCGCCGGCGGCGGCGCGACGTGCGCGATGCGAGCGCGGACGGCGGGCGCCGCGACTACCGATGTCGCGGCCGCAGGCGCCGTCCGTTGCCTAGGGGCTGGCCTAGGAGCCGACACCACAGGCACGGGTGCCGTGGCGGGGGCCGTTAATGCAACGGCGGCATCGCGTGCCGCTCTCCGCTGCATTTTCAGCCTCCACTTCACCCCCCCTCTATTCGTCTTTTTTTTAGGGGGGGGGGGCCGGTGCCGGTGGGGAGTCCGTCACCCCGACAGCCGGGGTCGCCACCACCTCCATCGGAACCGGGGTACTTACTTCCCCCGCATTCCGCCGGACGGCGGCGGCAGCCGTGGCCGCTTTCGGCCTAACGGCCACTTTTGGTGCCGGTTTGATTGCCGGCGCCTTGCCTCGGTCGGCCGCTAGCGGTGGACGGAGGGTCGGCGCGGCATTCAGCCGGTCCTCGATTCCGGCGAACCGGGCATCGAGTATGGGGGCGACAACGTCGATCACGGCCCGCACAAACGCGTCGTGATCGATGCCGCCGGGCCCCGTTGGAGCGGGTGTCGGCGCCACCCCGTTGGCGGCCGCCGGAGCTCGCTCCGTCCCGACGACGGGAGCCGGTGTCGGCCCTGCTACCGCAGCACGGGCCGGACGCGATTTTTTAACCGCAGCGGGTGCGGCGGGCGGTTCCGGTACCGCCGCCGCCTCCGCCGTGGCGGCTTGGGCCTTTCGCTTGACGGGTACGGGGGTCGGCGCCGCCATTACAGCAGGCGCCGGCTCCGCAACCGAAGCGGAGGCCTTTAGGGCCTTACGCATGTCTTCAAACTCCCTGCGGTAGGAGCGGTTTTCCTCCCGCAGCGAGCTTAACTCCATGCGTAGCCTGGCGTTCTCGTTACCGAGCTTCCAGGCCTCGGATTCCGGATTTCGCGTGACCAGTGTGTCGACGATGTCCGACACCCTGGACGCGGCCTCCTTCAGCCGGCGCACGTAAACCCCCTTCAAATTGCCCGACGTTTGGGCAATTTGAATTATCTCGGCGACCTGGGCGCACGCCGCTAGGCGGAGCTCCCCAGGGCCGAGAGCCGATATATTCCCGACGAGGGCGGCGCACTGGCTAGCCGCGGCCACTTTGGCGGCGGTTGCCTTGCGCGCCTTGCGCCCCTTTTCACCCCCCTCGGTGCGAAGGTAGGCCTCCGCACCCGCGAGAATGCTAGTAGTCGCCGCGGGTGCGCCCCCCGTGGGGCGCAGAGGCGAGCGCGCGCGCGCTGGGGAAGAAGCACCCGACGTGCCGTCCGAATCGGCGCCGCTGCTCTGGGACCGGTCCCAGAAGCGCGACCTCGATCCGGGAACGAGCATCGGGGCACACGAAATCGGCACCGTTGCCGTTGAAGACGATGACGGCGCCGCCGAACCCGATGCCGAAGACGATGAGGCTGTGAACGAATATGACGACGTCGTCGTGCCCGCCGCCGCTGCCGCTGAAGACGAGGACGTGGACACCGCCGCAGCCGAAGACGCAGGCGCCGACATCGCAACAGCGGCTCCCATCCCATTAGGGAAGGAAGACGAGGGGGTCGCCGCTGCCGCGCCTACGAGGTCCCTGTTCACGACCCCGGCCGAGGGCGCGAGTGAGGCTCGCGCGACAACCGGTGTCGTGGGACGGCTGCTCTCGACGTTGCAGCCCGAAAGGTTGCAAGTCGATGTCGTAGGCACAGGTGAAGCCCGTGCGCTATACGACACCGTCGTCGTAGGGCACCCATCCCCTGCCGTCGCTGAACCGGCCGCCGTGTATACCGGACTACAGGCAGGCGCTTCAGGGCGGGAATAACTATGGTCGCGAATCGCACCGTAGAGCGCGTGCTCCAGCGAGTCTGGGACGCTGCCGGACGGTGGGATGTGATCATGCTCTACGTAGGCGCCGCTCCCTTGCACGAGTGAGGCTCGCGCAGAGGTGGGTGGCGCCATGTAGGCATATTGAACTATGGTGCTTGCAGCGCTCACGGCCAGGCAAACGGCCGAGTTCGCTGCAAGCAGTACGTTCCTATCTATCTCCGGGTGTGCTGCGCTCCTGCGCGCGGCACGCCCGGATGGGGCCCTAGGCGCCATGGGAACCGGAGGCGGTCCCATCGCGCCGCACCTATCCTCATGCGTGGCGGCGGTGAGGTCTACCACCGCCGACGCATCCCCTACCGAGCCGGGCATATCGGCAGCCGTGAAAACGGCACTATCCGCATGCCCGTGACGCGGCCCGGCAACCGACCTGCTGCGACGGGCCGATGAAGAAGACGCCTTTTTCACCCGCGTCTCCCCGATCTCAGGCATTAACCAGCCATCCTTGGCCTTCGCGTGGTCCCGCTTTCGCGGGACACTCGAAGGCCTCGGGGCCTTCTGGGGGCCTGGGCCATCCATTACTGGAGGCCCGTTCCTTTGCCGAGACCAGTCGACGCGTGTGAATAACTATCGACACAAACGACCGTTATTGCGTAATGCGCTTAGACGCGCCGAAATAAACAAGCGAATAGAGCTTAACAACTCACCCCAGTCGAAAAACAACTGATTCGCGCCGGAATCAAACTAAATAACACTGTACACTATCACTACACAACTGTTGTCGCAATTTGTCGCTTTTTGAGAGCGAAAAAGCGCAAAAAATTGCAGTTTTCTGCAAAGAGCACGGGCATTTGCGACTGCTTCGCACTGAATGCCGCGCCGACCCTCCGTCCACCGCTAGCGGCCGACCGAGGCAAGGCGCCGGCAATCAAACCGGCACCAAAAGTGGCCGTTAGGCCGAAAGCGGCCACGGCTGCCGCCGCCGTCCGGCGGAATGCGGGGGAAGTAAGTACCCCGGTTCCGATGGAGGTGGTGGCGACCCCGGCGGTCGGGGTGACGGACTCCCCACCATCACCGCCCCCCCCCCTAAAAAAAAAAAAGACGAATAGAGGGGGGGTGAAGTGGAGGCTGAAAATGCAGCGGAGAGCGGCACGCGATGCCGCCGTTGCATTAACGGCCCCCGCCATGGCACCCGTGCCTGTGGTGTCGGCTCCTAGGCCGGCCCCTAGGCAACGGACGGCGCCTGCGGCAGCGACATCGGTCGTCGCGCCGCCGCCGGCGCCCGTGGCCCCCACCCCCGCCCCGGAGGGGGGGGCGTGGACGACGGTCGTCAAGCGGAAAAAGGGTAAGGGGGCGAGGGCCGACGGGCCCCCTCCCCCCACCCAGGCGCAAGCTGCTCCCCTGCCAACGGGGCGGGGGCAGAAACAACGGAAACAGGCTGCGAAGCCTGCGGTAGTATTCCGTGAGCCGAAGTCGGCCGCAGTTATCATCAAACTGCTGCCGGCAGCGGCCGCGAAGGGTGTCGGTTATCGCGAGGTCTTCGCGAAGGCCTAGACGGTGGTCGACATCGCGGCCATGGGCCTCCGTGAGGGGCTGAAGGTGGTGCGGACCGTCAGGGACGCGCGCCTTCTCGAGTTCCAGCCGGGACCCGAGAGCGCGGCCAAGGCGGACCGCGTCACCGAGGCTCTGCGCGGAGCCCTTGCAGGGATGGCCGAGGTCGTCCGCCCCGTAAAGCGTGGGGAGCTTTACGTCTCTGGGCTGGACGAATCGGTCACGGTCGATGGGCTGCGTGACGCGATCGCGCGCGCCGGCAAGAGCCGGCGCGACGACGTGCGCACGAAGCACATCGGTGCAGGACCGGGCGGTTTGGGCGCATCGTACGTGATCTGCCCCGTCGCTGCTGCCAAAGTCATCGTCGAGATGGGCTACCTCGTGGTAGGCTTCACCTCGGCGAGGGTAGAGGCACTGGAAGCCAGACCGATACGTTGTTACCGGTGTTACAACGTCGGCCATGGCGCCCAGACCTGTCCGGACACGTGCTCGGACCGGACTAACTTGTGTCTCCGCTGCGGTAAGAGCGGACACAAGATGCCGGACTGCACGGCCCGGAACCCCCACTGCGCGGCGTGTGCGGCGGGGGGACTCAACGCTGCCCACCCCACGTTGGCGAGGTTCTGCCAGCCTCCCTACGTGAAGGGCAAATTCGTCCATCCGAGGACGAAACAACGCACGGGTGTTACGGGAGTACGCGCAATGGACACCTCCAATGCCTAGTACGCCCGTAACAATACTATTTCAGGCGAACGTAAACCACTCCCCCACCGCTCAGGATTTGTGCCTGCAGGCGATGGCGGAGTGGCAAGCGAACTTGGCCGTAATAAGCGAACCTTATTACGTGCCGCCTTGCGGCAATTGGGTGGGCGACCTCGACGACGTGGTAGCGGTGGTGGCCAGAGCCGGATCTGGCACACTGCTTATATGTCTCGAAAGAGGAAAGGGCTATGCGGTGGCGGAGAGCGGGAGTATCGTCGTCATAGGCGTTTACTTTTCGCGCAGCCGCCCCCTGGCGGAGTTCGAGCTTCACTTGGACGCCATCAGGGCTGCCATAGACAGATTGTCGCCTAAAACGATCTTCGTGATGGGCGACTTTAACGCAAAACACTGTTCCTGGGGAAATGCGTTCACGGAACCTAGGGGCCGGACGGTTGAGGAATGGGCTCTTCAATCCGGCCTGACCATATTGAACCAGGGATCGGTCCAGACCTGCGTGCGCGCGCGGGGTAGATCGGTCATCGACCTGTCCACCCTGTGTGTGGCACCCTGACCTTCAGGACGACACAGATACTTACCGGACACGGATGTTTCGATAAGTATCTGTGTCGCATTGTGAGCTGCTTGCCTTCCCCGGACTGCCGCCAGTGCGGCGCGCCCGACACGGCGTTACACACGCTTGTCGAGTGCGCCGCATGGGCGCCGCAGCATTTCGAACTTGAGACGCACGTAGGTCCAGTCGACTCGCTCTGCGACTTGGTCAAGGCCATGCTGCAGAGCAGCGACAATTGGGGGGCTGCGGTTACTTTTTGCGAGATAGTAATGTCACTCAAGGAGGCCGCAGAACGAGACAGGGAGAGAAGTCCTGCAGCGCGTGCCAATGCGTCTTCTCGAGGTCGCCGGCCTTCAGCTGGCACCCGGAGAGGCAGGTACGCGCATTACTTCCCTCCCTGAGTTAGGTTCCGTTTACCGCGGGGGGCCTTTAGCTTGCTAGGAAGAGCAAAGGACCTTCTACCCCCGCACAACGAAGTGGGGTGTGTTCTCCCAGGGCACACTCCAGGCACTTTATTGCGCTGGATCGGCTGGGCGTAACTATGTTCTAAATCTCAGCCTTTCCAACACATTCAAAGCACAGGGTCGTCAGGGAGGAGGGGGTTTTTAGTGGGTATTGGGGTTGCTCGCCCGTGCAGCAACGCTCGGAGTCTTCCACACTATTCTGTGACGTCGATCGCGGACGGAGCGCTGCCAAGAGCATACTATTGCTGCAGTGTTATCGCCCCCGACCGACGCGTGTCGTTCCCCTAGCAACGACCCAGTTTGTGCGTAAATCGGTTAAGCATTTTCCCTCGCCTCAAAACCAAAAAAAAAAAAAATTGCACCCAAATAATACTTTCTTCGTTTATCTTGTTATATATTAATGACGAAAAATTAGCAAAATATAATATTAATATCGAATAAATTAGCATAATATAGAAGCTGTAGGTTTACTTTTCTGCAAGAAAATTAGATGTCATAATAGAAAGGGCGGTACTGGGTTTTTTCAAAGATAAGGAACGTCGGCTTTTATAGCCAAAGTCAGTAATTTCTTAAATAGTAATAGTAGAGTAGTTTACTCCTTCCAAATAATAAATCACAAGAACATTTCAAATAATCTATTAAAGATTACAATTGTTAAAAAATAATTTTCAAATAATAATTATAAGTAGACAAAGTAAATAAATGAGTGAACACTGACTAGAATTCGGGGCTCTCTGCTCCAAGACTCGAGGCACAGTGTCCAATGCATCTGGTCCAGGTCGGTAATTATTAAACAAATGCTCAATAATCGATATAAAATTAAAGAACCTGTTATTACTTTTATGTTATCATTTGATAATTTGCACCGACTAACATAAAAGCAAACTAACACACGTGCGCTGTACAAAATAAATATTTTTATTATTGTTAATCAATTATTTGTTCATACATACATATATATTATCACGCCTATTCCCATGGGGGCAGGCAGAGACTATGGATCTCCACTTGCGACGATCTTGACAATCACTTTCGCTTCATCTACTTTCATTAAACTCTTCATATACGCACGTTTATTTGAGATGCTTTTTACCTGACCTTTTTTTAACACTTCTATTTGATCATGATGTGTACTTCGTGGTCTACCAACACCAACTCTGCTATTCACAATGCTGTCATACGTTTGCTGATTTTAGATTAGAGAACTTAGATTATCTTTATTCTTACGTCATCTATAAATTAAGTGACATATTCGCGCCGACATATATACAAAAGTAAAAAAATTCTTCAATTTCCATCAGTTCTAAGATATTATTATAAAATTTATAAGATTTTATTTTATTTGCAAACAATAGACAGAGATTAGTTTTATGTAATGGAATCTTTTATTAAATAAGAAGGAAATTTTCCTTTGATTCAAAATATTATAACAATATTATTTCACAAAGTTGTCCCCAGCATTCGTCAAAAATTAAAAATCTACTTTGGCAACACTAAAACTAGATATGGCTTCCTGTCAAAAATTTAGTTTATGAGTTTCGTCTAATTCGATCGTATAACTGAGATTTTATATGATAAATGGTGTGTTTAAGTGATATTCTAGAATGAGTTGTGTAGTTCGTGGTTGCAAAAGTGCTTGGCATCCAACATCAGGCGTGAAATTCCACAAGTAAGTTGAATTAAATTCTTTTTGAGTTACATTAACATTTTAGGGAAATTAACACTAAAAGTCTTGCTATTTTATAATAACACATACAGAAATTGACGACACTTTCTTTGCATCATCTCCCACAGCGAATTATTCTACTAATATGCTGTTAAATACGATTTATTGTATTGTAAACTATACATAAACAAGAGGAGTAGGGTGACAAGCTTCTTATTCTTAAAAATTGGTCTAATGATAAAAACTTCCTGTATAAAGTATTTACTGATATGTAGTGCTTGTAGTCTTGGCGTAACTTTTAATCTACATAATGAAGATCCAAGATTTTAAAACATTGTGAATTAAATGAGCAAAATGATTTATTAAAAACAGTTTATAGCCTAATTTAGGACATTTCCACTATTTTTCTGTTTATTTCTATTTACAGTTTCCCTAAAGATCCAAACAAGAGGAATGCTTGGTTATCTGTAGTACCATTAAAGGGAAAATTTTATGAATCTGCGAAGATTTGTAGTCTTCATTTTAAGAATGCAGACTATAACTAGCAGGCCAGGTTGTCTGCTAAAAGATGCTGTACCAGTCTACTCATATCAATTGTGTAAATGTTGCAATGTGGTGGTAAGTGTTGGATAAGAACATTTGTGACCTTTATAGTATATATTATTATGTTCTTATGAAAAATGTATACCTCTATAAATCATTTTTAATTTCAGGATTGTGTTAATGTCCTATCAACTTCATGGACTCAATCACATACAGCTGTCAATGATAATGTTCCCCTAATGCTATTTCCAAAACAAGATATTGTAAGTGAACAAACTTTTATATTAGCAAATTATCTTATTAGATAGACAGTATTCTGTGAATTACATTTTTATAAGTTTCCACTCATGAAAATAAAAACAATGAAAGTGAAATCTCCATTGGACATTTTTGACTCTAAATTAATTTTAACTTTCGACAGGATATTGAAAATTAACCACCATACAAACGGCGTGCTTTGAAAGATTTTAATGTTCAAGTAAACTTCAAGACATCACGTGAACAATCTTTAGAGAAGAGTAAAAAAATATTGCAGCAAAAGGTGAAGAGACAAGAGCGAAAAATTAGTGATATGATATCGCTCATAAATGTGGTCCAGGATTATACATCACAGTCTGAAATAAGTCTACCTGTTTCTTGATCAGCACTTCTATATAACCTACCTTGTGAACATAGGGTTAACGGTTTTGCAGCGAAGGGTTCCTAACACTAGATGATTACGATTTATGGGCAATATTTTATGTTTTATTCATTTAATAAATTTTATTAATTTTCACTATATAAATTCTTTTATTCCATATCCCGCTCAATGCTTCGGCTTTGGTATGTCATTCCTAGACCTTTGAATCAGGGGGTGAGCGTCACATACTCTATCAATTAAATCTAGAAATAGCAAAAACTAATTGTAATTTTATTTACCGAAAATCTCTATTGTTGATTATTATAAATAATTGGAAGTTTTAAAAATTATAAAGTATTAAATAAACAAGTAATCCTAAAGTTTCGACAATCATGTTTGGTATCGACATTTGGGTAGTGATCATCCCCCAGATTTTCTAAAGAATATCTATCAGACAGTATGACGAGGTACTGAACAATGTATTCCATATCGTCGTATAAAAAGTATAGAGGGATGACATATTTGTTACAAAATTAAATAAAAAAAACCCAACAAAAAAGAAAAGTAAACATTTAAAAAGTCGAAAATAATACCTATCGTTGAGCCCTCAAATTCGATAGAGATTGGCACGATAAGGTTTGCTGCGGGTTTGCGGGATACAAAAATTGTATCCGAATTGGTTGACTCGTTCAAGAGATACGGTGCCACAGACGGACAGCGGTCAAACTTATAATCTCTCTTTTTTCGTCGGGGGTTAAAAAATGGCAGCTATCAGGTTTTTGTTAATTGTTAAGCAAAATCAGTCATGGCAAACGATACAAAAACGAAAAGTAATTTATTATCCATATTTTTAAAAGAAAGTATTGTCACCCTAAAGAAAGAGATAAAAGACATAAGTGACATCATTCAAGGACAAATTATTGGTCTTCAGTTAGGTATTCGGAACGCAATCTCCATTGTGTATAAGCTTCTTGTTCAACACTATCACGACGTTCCATCAGTAGTTCACAACGCCCAAAACGCTCCATTTATCTGTTCCACAAGGCGACCGCGGTCGTTGTGGTCGTGGCGAAAAGGTCACCAATGACGTCATCATTTTCGATCACACAACGATCCATGTCAAGAGATGGGTCGAATAGTAACGCCGGCAAGCAAGTGAAACGGGAAAAATTGCAGTCGTGAACATGGTCGTTGTGAGTCTCTAGTGGAATGTAGCCTTTATTACAAGCAAGGCAAGTTGACACTTGTGACAAATAACAACTTACAACACACGAGTCACAAGTGTGCATTGTGACCTTATTTAATTTGAAGATCTGCTAACCACTTGCCTTAGATCATATAAACGTCTAGATCACGCATCAATTACACAAAAATGGCCCAAAAAAAGTGCACCAAAATTGGTTCACTAGCTAAACTGGCTTCCCACGCCTGTTAGTATCGTTTCAACTACTTTACTGGTTAGACCTCTCGGAAAAATCATTATGCCGGCCTGCGCTATTAAAATGTGTCGGAACTATTTGAAAACAGGAAAGGATAAGGATAAGATGTCTTTTAATCGGAAAACTTAACACTTTTCTCATGATTTCTTTGTAAAAACATGGAATTTAATTTCGACATTTTAAAGGTTATCGAATTGACTGATGTTGTCAGGTGAGAAGTGTGACTTATTTTCCAAAACTTGGGGACTTTTGTTACAATTTTTTTTTTTTTTATGAAATATGAATAATTGAAAAAATATAGAAAACGGACATGTAATGTTTGTGTGTCCCGTTTTCTTAAACCAGTTTATATTACGTTTTAGACTTCCTACGGATCCAATTGTAGCATATTGTTGGACAAAGAGATGGATTTTGAAAGAAAATATTTTGAATCATTTTCGGAGATATTTTTACACTATGTTTTTTATATTTTCTTATCAACGGCACAATTGTATTGAAATAAAGTATCTAAAATAATTATATATGATCGTGACCGATAAGATGCAACTTGTGTGAAGTATAATTAGAAAATTTAAGAATACTTAACCACCATATAAAATTATTTCTTATCTAACCTTAGCGCTTTGGACAATATAAACTTTTTTAATGTAACCTTATGACATTTGACATAGAATTGACAGAATCCGTGCTGCAAATATTGCCAAATAGTATGTAAAAAAACTGAATATCGTTTAAAATAGATGCCTCGGTCGGAGTTATCTATACTAATATTATAAAGAGGTAAAGTTTGTGAGTTTGTGACGTTGTAGGGGGCTAGAGGGTAATCTCTGGATCTACTAAACCGATTTTAAAAATTCTTTTACTGTTGGAAAGCTACGTTATCAGGGAGTGTCATAGGCTATATAACATGACGCTTTATACCACGGGAGCGGAACAGACCGCGGTTGAAACCGCGCCGGGCCGCTAGTAATATTATAGATAACTCTCTATTGTCATAAATAAGATATTAATTTTGTCTGTATTCTGTTAGCTGAATTTCCATTAATTAATAAATAAATAATTTAATATATTAATATGATAAAAAAACAAATTTTAGTTCATAAAATAATCAAACTGAACGAGTTTGAATAAAAACTTTTGGATATGAATATTTTTATTTTTATAATAGCCCCTTTCAAGTCATTTAGTTGCTCTTAAGTCCCTGCATTAAACTATTTCGTGTACCTACCCCGTAGTTGCTACTACTGATATAAACTTTGGATTACACATAAAGCGCACTACCCATGGAATCGTTCTAAGTCCACTATTACAAATTATTTCACTGACTTTTAGCGCAAGATAATCTTTGGGTTATAATAGTAAATAGTCATCTAATAACCTTCTTGAACATGATGTGTAACACAAAAATAATTTGCGAAAACGAATAGTTTTTTTTAGAATTATTACATTAGTATTGGTAATTAACAGACTTATAAATATGTACTAATATCTGTACAGGCATTTTATGGCGAATTAAAATTACTACATGTACTAAAATGTGTTATGAATTCCTTTGTGCATATATTTTTTTATGGTTCGTTCCAAGACATACAACTTTTGTTGCTAATACTGTATGAAAAAAAAAACTAAAACCTCTAACTTAAATTATAACACATAAAGCGATTAAATCATAACGATCATTTAAACTTTTAACTTACATAAAAAAATAATAGATCGGGGAAAAAGTCTTTTCGCATATAGTATGTATGAACTTGTAATAAGATCTCTTTGGCTATACCATTTGTATCTGGCTGGTTTTGGTATCATTAAAAAGTTTTAATTTTAAAGAAGACAATTCCAAATTCAAATTAGGGAAATGTGTAATTTTCATTTGTTTTTCTTATTGTTAAAATGAGTGAATCTAATGAAGAAATTCGATACATTTTAAAATTTTACTACAAAAAAGATAAAAATGCAACACAAGCCGTGAAAAAAACTGTGATGATTATGGATCTAATGCAGTATCTGTGAGAGTAGCGCAAATTTGGTTTAAGCGGGAGTTTTTGGCGGGAACCAGAAGGGGACGTTGTGCTGTGCAGTTTTATTTTCTAAAAATGTGTAAAATTACTTTAAAATGAACATTAGTTGTAGGATATTGATAGTTTTTAAGTAGTAATTTTGTGTTTTTGTGAGAAATGTGAACTGTATAGTCAAATGTGGCCTTTCGAGTTTTCACAAGAACTCCGTTGAATGGTGTGGATTGTAGCCTACAATACAACTGCGCCTGGCTTAAAGGCCTAGTTGCCAAGCCATAAACTTAAAAATAATTGGTTTAAGCGTTTTCAATCCGGAAATATTGACATCACTGATGCACGTCGCTCTGGTCGCCCTATTACGGACAAAATTGATGCCATTTTTGAAAAAGTGGAGCAAGATCGGCATATTAGTATTTACAATGCAGCTGGAGAACTGGGAATTGACCACAAAACAGTTTTGGCGCATTTGAAAAAAGGTGGGTACACAAAAAAGGTCGATATTTGGGTGCCTCATGAGCTCACTGAAAGAAACCTAATGAACCGTATACTCATTTGTGATTCTTTATTACGACGTAATGAAACCAAACCATTTTTGAAGAAGCTGATAACGGGTGATGAAAAGCGGATCACGTACGACAAGAACGTGCGAAAAAGATCGTGGTCAAAGGCCGGTCAGGCTTCACAGACAGTGGCGAAACCCGGCTTAAATCGCAATAAGGTGATGCTGTGTGTATGGTGGGATTGGAAGGGCATTATTCATTATGAGCTGTTACCGCCAGGCAGGACCATCGATTCTGAACTGTACTGCGAACAACTGATGAGATTAAAGCAAAAAGTTGAGAGAAAGCGGCCGGAGTTAATCAACAGAAGGGGTGTGGTTTTTCACTATGATAACGCTAGACCTCACACATCTTTAGCCACTCAGAAAAATTACGAGAGTTTGGCTGGGAGGTGTTAATGCATCCGCCGTATAGACCTGACCTTGCACCTTCAGATTTTCACCTGTTTCGGTCTCTGCAGAATTCCTTAGGCAGTGTCAGGTTAACATCACGAGAGGACTGCCAAAGCCACTTGTCGCAGGTTTTTCATCAGAAGCCCCAAAATTTTTATAGCAATGGGATCACGTCCCTACCTACAAGATGGCAAAAAGTTATCCAACAAAATGGCACCTACATACTTTAGTCAAATGTAAATAAAGTTTATAAAAAAACCTTTTGAATTTTTATATATAATAAAATGCGAAGAAACTTTTACCCCAACCTAATATTTAATTATAAAAAATGGTGTAATATTTTTTACCTGATATCTCGAAAACAGGCACACATTGATAGTTTTACGAGAGTGAATATAGCAACACTTCGCGTTTTTGATGCCGTTTTTGGCGGTTTTGTTTGTTAGCAATGCTCTCTCTAGACATGTTATATCTCAATGCGACTTGCATAAAATTAAATCTGCTTTATCCTCTAATGCTCACGGTCCTTAAAAAGTATCAGTTTATTGCCGTTGTTAAACAGCTACAAGTTTTCTTTCATTACTGCCGTGCGGTTTTCCTTAAACAGCTTTATAGGATGACGCAGATATTTAGCGGGCACGGGTGCTTCTATTAGTAGAAGTATATCTGCATCATATCCTGGGATGTTTGTCTTCCCCTCAATGCCGGGAGTGCGGCGCACTAGACACTGCGTTTCACACGCTGTTCGAATTCGCAGCATGACACCCTCAGAGGTTCGAACTCGAGGCCATCGTAAGGCCTATCGATTAGTTGAGGAGCCTGGTCCAGGCCATACTCCACGGCGACGATCATTGGAAAGCGGCTTCATCCTTTTACGAGGCAGTAATGTCTCGCAAGGAAGCCGCTGAGAGAGAAAGGGAGAGATCTGCGCATGTGACTCCCGGACGCCGTCGTTAGACTGGCATGCGGAGACGCAGGTATGCGCAAAATCTCCCGTAATTACATCGCAAGGGTCCGCTGCAGCTTGGGGGTGTTGGTATAGTTGGTTACTCTGAATCACGAGGTAACCAAAGCTTGATGCGCGTATGAACATTAAGAGTAACTTTGTTCTAGACCTCTTGTTATTCCAACACAAGCGCGGGTATGAGACGCAGGTTTAGGTTCAGTGAGGTAGTTGGGAACTTCTTGACCAGAGTCCTAGCACATGCTGCACGGGGCTTCTCGCCGCGGTTTGGTTCTCTCCCCATTAATGGCGGGTTTCTATATCTTACCGACCGTTCATTTGCCTTACTATCGTTTAAATTTGAATTTTGACATACATCTAATGTCAAAATTCAACCGGTGGTAGGGCAAGTGAATGAATAGTAAAATATAGGAACGACGTCTAATTAGACTCAGTATGGTACGAACTGTATTCCTCTGCACATAAAAAAAGTACTTTGGGAGTCAGATTGTTATCTACACGTCTACACCACAGAATACACGAAATTCTTAAGGCATAAAATATTATTCAATGAAATAGGAACAAAGCTAGAACGCGACCCATGCAGCCATGTCATAAAAAACAGCAAAATTGTATAACTTTAATCCGAGGTCAAATGAGGAAGCTTGTTTTGTACATTGAGATATAACATGTCTAGAGAGAGCATTGCTAACAAACAACACCGCCAAAAACGGCATTAAAAACGCGAAGCGTTGCTAAATTCACTCTGCGTTTTCGGGATATCAGGAAAAAAATATTACCTCATTTTTTATAATTAAATATTTTTTATGTAAGTGAAAAGTTTAAATGATCGTTATGATTTAATCGCTTTATGTGTTATAATTTAATATTACTCAGAGGCTTTAGTTTTTTTTTTAATAAAGTATTAGCAACAAAAGTTATATGTCTTAGAACGAACCACAAAAAAATACATGCACAAATGAATTCATAACACATTTTAGCACATGTAGTAATTTTAATTCGCAATAAAATGCCTGTACAGATATTAGTACATATTTATAAGTCTGTTAATTACCAATACTAATGTAATAATTCTAAAAAAACTATTCATAATGGCAAATTATTTTTGTGGTACACATCATGTTCAAGAAGGTTATTAGATGACTATTTATAACCCAAAGATTATCCTGCGCTAAAAGTCAGTGAAATCATTTGTAATAGTGGACTTAGAACGATTCTATAGATTCATATTGGGTAGTAGGCCTTATGTATAATCCAAAGTTTATATCAGTAGTAGGAACTACGGGGTAGGTACACGGGATAGTTTAATACAGGGACTTAAGAGCAACTAAACCACTTGAAAAGGGCTATTACAAAAATAAAAATATTCATATCCAAAAGTTTTAATTCAAACTAGTTCAGTTTGATTATTTTATGAACTAAAATTTGTTTTTTATCATATTAATATATTAAATTATTTATTTATTAGGAATTAATGGAGATGCAGCTAACAGAATATAGACAAAATTAATATCTTAATTATGACAATAAAGAGTTATCTATAATATTACTAGCGGCCCGGCGCGGATTCACCCGCGGTCTGTCCCGCTCCCGTGGTATAAAACGTCATGTTATATAGCCTATGACACTCCCTGTTAACGTAGCTTTCCAACAGTAAAAGAATTTTTAAAATCTGTTTAGTAGATCCAGAGATTACCCCCTACAACGTCACAAACTTACAAACTTTACCTCTTTATAATATTAGTACAGATAACTCCAATCAAAGCTTTAAACGATATTCAGTTTTTTTTACATCCTCTTTGACGATATTTGCAGCACGCATTCTGTCAATTCTATGTCAAACGTCATAAGGTTACATTAAAAAGTTTATATTGTCCAAAGCGCTAAGGTTAGATTAGAAATAAGTTTATATGATGGTTAAGTATTCTTAAATTTTCTAATTATCCTTCACACAACTTACATATTATCGGTCACGATCATATATAATTATTTTAGGTACTTTATTTCGATACAATTGTGCCGTTGATAAGAAAATATAAAAAACATAGGGTAAAAATATCTCCGAAAATGATTCAAAATATTTTCTTTCAAAATCCATCTCTTTGTCCAACAATATGCTACAATTGAATCCGTAGGAAGTCTAAAACGTAATATAAAATAGTTTAAGATAACCGGAAACACAAACATTACATGTCTGTTTTCTATAGATTTTTTCAATTGTTCATATTTCATAAATAAAAAAAATCGTAACAAGTCCCCAAATTTTTGAAATTAAGTCACACTTCTCACCTGACAACATCAATCAATTCGATAACCTTGAATATGTCGAAATTAAATTTCACGTTTTTACAAAGAAATCATGAGAAAAGTGTTAAGTTTTCTGATTAAATGACATCTTATCCTTATCCTTTCCCGTTTTAAAATAGTTCCGACACATTTTAATAGCGCAGGCCGGCATAATTATTTTTTTGCGAGAGCTCTAACCAGTAAAGGAATCGAAACGACACTAACAGGCGTGGGAAGCCACTGAAGCCAGTGCACCAATTTTGGTGCACTTTTTTTGGGCCTTTTTGTGCAATTGATGCGTGATCTAGACGTTTATATGATCTAAGGTTTTGTAGCAACTCAACTATGTACACTTCACTAAAGAGCTGGGAGCAGTCTCAACACAAATGAAGAATTCTTAAAAACTATTCATAAGTATATTGTACATTTAAAAGTGTAGGTAGTCTGAGCAAGAGTTGCGTGTTGTTTATCTGCCTAGGTAACTGAAACTTCGAACTCCCAAAGTTATATTTGATACCCGGTAGATTAAATATCGTAAACGAATTTTCCGCTGCTTATTACTTATCTTTAGGTTTATAAACAGGTAAATAATAAATCTATAGATGTTGGATACACGAATTTTAAATAGGTATTTTTTTTATTGTATGAGTTCAGCAGATGGCTCACCTGATGGCAAGTGGTTACCACCACTTATGGACGTTTGCAACACCAAAAGTGCTACAAATGCGCTGATGCTCTCTTAAGGGATACTGAAACCTGGCCACTAATTTTTTTTTTTTTTGGCCATGGGAAATCCGTTTGAGGACTAAGCCGCGACAGGCACATAAGCCTGGGGGGATGTTCGCGACCTATGTGAGTGTGTGGGATTCGCCAGATCGGGGGTGGCACTAGCGTGCCCGGTCAGAACCGGTGCCACGCTATTACCACTCCCCAGTTAGGGATACCCACTAAAGCCCCTGGGTGTTCCGTCCTGCGCCTTATGCCAGGGCTAAGGGAAATGGGCTGCCCACTCCGCAGTGCCCTGGCAGGCGTGGGCCCCCCTCACTGGGCCTCTTCCTATGCCAGGGGACGTATCCCCCGGCTACTACTCGGACTCATTCTTGCGTGGGGCGGTCTGTAACGCGCCCCACGTGAAGAGAGATGAGCGCGCGCGGAACACTCGCGCTCTCATCTCGACGGCATGTGCGGGTGAGTGAGAACCCCTATATCCCTAGGGGCCCCACCCGCGCCGCCCGCTTACGGTGGCCGAAGGTCTAGCTCGGATCTTCGGCGTCGGCGCGTCCTCCTTTGGCGGGAGCGGAGCAAAGACGTACGCTCACACTCCCGCTCCGCCTCCTCCTTCACAAACATGACGTGCTCGCAGAAGGAGGGAAACCTGGCCACTAATGCCGGAACACAACTCAAGGTTGTTATAGCGGCATACTCTCTAGAGTCTAGACCAAGTAGCGGGGTGGTGGAGTAGGGAGGGGGGACTCATGCTTTCCCCTACTACAACCCCTATGGTCCGGATTTCTTGAAATATTTTTTTTATGATAACCATCACAAACTACTATAGATAGATAACCATAACTTCACTTATTTATCACTAATTATTATAAGTTCAAAATTTAACAATCCTTTCAAAGTCCAAAACAAAGCCAGTAATCAAAAGAAATGAACCAAGAAAACAGCTTAGGTCGTCAAAAAATGAAGAAAAAGCACAACAGAGCACATTCACTACAAAAGTAACCATTAAATATTCGAAATGGCAGCCAATAAAAACAAAATTATATATTTTTTATTTTAACATAATCTGATTTATTTATTTTTAACCCAAATTAAAAATAGGTACTGGATTTGTTCTGCAATGTATTTAACAATTGTTATCATTCAATATTCATATCAATTGTCGTTTTAACTGATAAATAAAACAAATCTTTCGTACGAGGAGAAATAAGGAGCCGCGGTGTCCACTTTTTCGCAGTATGAGTACGTGTCTGTATCTACTTTCCTAATCCCGCTCAAGTAGTCCTGGGTCCTGGAAGCAGCCAAAGCCATGGCCAGTTAGCACCTGAGTTATGTAGTAGTTTATTTCGCCGAACTCCCTCCAGTACCATTTTCTTGTGTCGGGAATAAGTTGCTTTTTCCAGCTTTCTTCTACTTCTTCCTCCCACATCTTTTGCCACCGCTCTATGGTTTGCATTCTTATCGCCTTTTTCTCCTTGGGAGGCTTTCCTTGTGTCATAACCCTTTCGTCAGCCAGGAGAGTTATTGGAACGGTGCGGGCTATTACCATGCTTTATCTGTTGAAATGGTTCTGTACCTAACCTTTGCATATTCTTATTGATAATCGCCTTTGCGTTGCCAGTAATGTTTCTGTGCTTTTTATATTGCAGGCCTCTTTTCTAAACATGTACTGCGTAGAGCATGATGTTATTTGCGACTAGGGCTAGTGTTCTCCTCCTGCTTTCTCCCGCTCCTCCTATTCTCGGCATTATTCTAGCCAGTGCCGTCTTTGCTGTTTTGTTGGATACCCACTTGATATCCCCAAATGTTAGATTTTTGTCCAGCATGACCCCCAGTTATCTAACAGTTCTTTGTGGTAGCACAGTTACCCCTTCGATCTCAATATAAAGATAACCTAGCCTAAATCACTGTTCTAGCCACTGCTCGCGTCGTTTCACCACCTATCACGATAATATTAGTGAAAAAATGGGTGAAGTTATGTTTACCAAAAATTTATAATTCAAGAACTCCAAAATATAGGGGTTGCAGAAAGGGTAAGTATACCTTCCCTCTCCCCACTCCACCCACTACTACTTTAAATTCGTGTACCGGATCACAAACTACTATGGATTTGTACCGGATATCTGAGTAGCAGCCTATAAACAACACAAACCATTAATTTACGTATTGGTAATCAATATTATTTTTATTGCAGTTTTCTTCGAGCCCACCGATCGACGTAAAGCTACAAAGATAATTCAATGTAAGCGTGATGTATTCTGCAGTACGCCAAATTTATCAGAATTACAAGCCATGGCAAGATTTATCGAACCCAATTTATTCAGTGCAAAGTTGAACAGCGTCAACGACATTTACGAAATTCTAGAATTAGCTAAAATAGTATCAAAATGCATTGATAATCTTGTGATTACGATGGGCGCAAAAGGAGTAATAACTGTAAAAAACAATAAAGTAACACACGAAAATATTTTACGGAATACAAGTTTAGAAACAAGATTTTATGATGTTAATGTACTGGATAATGTGGAAAGTGTTTCAGGTGCTGGAGATTGTTTTGCTAGTGGTTTCATTTATGGGATTCTTTCCGGATATAGTGAAGCTAAATGTATTTCTATAGCTATTGAAGCTGCAAAGTCAGCTTTGCTGTGTAATTCCAATGTACCAAACAACTTAAGGATTGTGTGTGAACATGATGAAGCCAAATATAAGATCATAAGTAATTAATAATCAATATTTTTTACATTTTTATTGTAATTAGGTATGTTCAACATACAATATGTTAAATCTCAAGTACAAAGATATAATAAAATTTTAGGAATCTTATTTTAAAAAACTACTATAAATATGAAGTTTTAATATAGATACATTTTGTACAAAATTTATTTATATTATTGTACTATGGGTATAAAAAATATAAGTTAATAAAACTTGTAATAAATGTTATGTAACATTTAATTGGAAATAGTTAATTATTGTATTTTTTTAATGTTTAATATGTAGGTAATAGTAATAAATACTTGCATGACAAACAAATCTGATATAAATGTAAAAAATGTGTTAATAATACACTTAAAATAAAAATCTAATTAATATAACAGCATGTTTATATCCTCAAAACAAATATATAGTACATTACCACCATAAGACAAAGAATATGTATGCTACATTTTTATTAAATATTTTATATCTATGTGGCTGATGATTAAGACTGATTTAGTCCTCTAAACAAACAACCAAACCAATGAGCAGCCATATATAATTAGCCCAGCTAGTAGTTAAAGTCATCATTTGAATTTATAGAAACGGGCAAGTTACATTGGGAACAATTCATATATAGTTCTGGCAGGCCAGGCCTATATGACAGTTATAGGCTTATAAATTGTTGGATCAATGTAATAATTGATATTCTGGTAGGTGTATTTAAAATCAAGAACACCAAAGATGGAGGAGAAAAAGTTTGAAAGTGGACTTAGAAAGTAAAAGCTCAGTTTTCAGCCAAAATTTAACTCTAGTGTGATAATGATTGTCAGTTATAAATGCACACTTTAACGATAATAATGAACATAACAGACAAATCATAAAAGTGCTGCTATCTCTACAGCTTTTGATTATAATGTTAGGCCTATAAAATAATGCAATTTTATATTTTTATTTTTATTGCATGAGTTCAGCAGACAGGCAGACACCCCACCAAATGGAAAGCAGTTACCGTCACCTATGGACATTTGTAACACCAAAGGCAATACTAATGTGCTGCCACTTTTTAAGTCCTGGAACCTGGTCACAAATGCCAGAACACAACTCAAGGTTGTTATAGTAGCATTCTCTAGACCAGGGGTGGTAGCCAGCCAGATTTTGTGCCATTGTTGCCTCTTACCACAGGCCGGGCCACAGGAAATTGTATTCTTTCTCCGTTTCTGCATAATTTAAAAATTTAAGGCACAATATATTATATAAAAAAATAGTTTTATACATTATTGTATATTAATTCATAAACTATAATAAAATGATAAGACCTAATGCCTTCATTCCTACCTTTAGATGAAATGACTGTAAATTTACTATATGTGGTAAACAATAAAGAATTTTCTATATACCTATCTAAAATGATTGAAAAATGAGATTTCTTTTTGGACGGACACAGTTCACAATTACACAATTCTTATTTTACTACACCATTGATTTTCCTTAAAACTATTGTATACTTTACAAATACCTGTTATGGTGTTTTTTATCAAAGAACATTTTGTTTACTAAAAAACATGGTCTTGATAACTTATGAGTACAACATTAAATTAAAGTATGAAACTTATATTTATTTAAAGGGCATTAAAACTTGTATTACAACTAATTTTAAACATACAAAACAGGCAATGCATGAATTTTGATCAACCAAATAAGTCGAATGTTGTTTCTCTCATTATACTAGCTCACTATATTCTAAATCTCAAGTGTTTTGTAAATTCAGGCTTATACTTATTCTCATTTAACTATAAAGGATAATTATAACATTGGTGCTATTGATGGGAACCATTAGGTAATTATAGTGTAATTTTAAATAAAAATCTCTCTTTAGCTGTCTGAGATTTAACTGAACTTAAATGTCAGTATGACCCCCTGTGTATGCAATTTTTCTTTCCTGCATTGTATAAGAAGATGGTTCCCTGCTTTGCATCTCATGCAGTCTCTTATATTTTTGTACTCTTGCTTCAACCAGAAAGAGAATACCAGCTGGGAATAGAAAGATTACTCCAATAACTCCAAGAGCAAATGCCCATCCCAGGTCATTATGCGCCCAATCAGGCATCCAATCTCTACCGTCACCCCTTGCTCCAAAAGTTATAACTGATACAAGACCAGAAAAACCTGCAAAATATAAATGGGAAAGTCAAGTCAAGAAAATATTGCTAACAATTCTTTGATAAAATATCAATTACTACATTTAGATCTACAATTGTTAAAATTATACATATACTATCATAAGTTTTAAGACATCAATGTTAATTAACTACTAAAGTTAATAAGATATGAAAGTTATATGGTCCCCTTTTTAACTTTTGGTATATTAATATTAACTAGTGTAATATAATAATAGTGATTATGGAACAAGAAACATGAAAATGGAAAGCTTATAGATACAGAAGTGTACTAAATTTGTCTAATATTTAAGTGAATAGGAACATACCTCCAATAACAAGAACGGTTCCAACTGTAACCAATAACGTCAAATAATTTTCATCATCTTTATCTTTCTTTAAAAATAGGTATGCTAACAACATAGATGCCAGAACACAACATATAGTAATCGTGAAGAAAAACTGTGTTGCAATAAAGAAACCTGGCAAAAGTATATCATGAATAATGTAATATTCTTCTTCAAATATCCACCAACATCCAGTAAAGACGGTGTCGTATCTATGATAAACTTCTTCAAATTTATTGAAACAAACTTCCCATAGACCTGCAAAACATTTGACTATTGTCAACAAAAAGACTCTTGTATGATACATATACATTAAAATTTATCGCTAGTAAAACTGTTTACAGAAGTAATACAAACTATATACCTATTCTTATAAACTTTGGATCTATTAGTTTCCCATCAGTAACTAACCAATAGGGACTCACGAATGCAACGATGTTAAATATCGATGCTACAACAAAAAAGCCTAACGCAAAGTACCCAGTTTTAGACTTAGCCATTTCTTGTGTTTTGTAAATAAAAAAATTATAAAAATAACGCAAGTAAAACCCGACCGACACACGCCCAAAATTTAAAATTAGTGTTGCCATGATGACCATGTCAATTAGCCCTAAATTTTTTTCAAAATCCCAAAACAGTTTTTATATTTTTTTAAAGGAGAAATAAAAAAGCAAAACCACCGTCGTAGTGAAAACATCACTAATAACATCATCATTTACGCTCACGGAGCGCTCACAACGACCCGCGTCAATAGGTGGGTTAAATAATCGTTCCACTTGAGTTTACGATTGTGACGCCAGCAAACAAGTGGAACGGGCAAAACCGCGATTGTGAATGTGGTCGTTGTGAGTCTCTTACGGAAAGTAGCCTATAGGATCCGATGTATACGAATAGAGACGGCATAATAAATAAATAACGTAAATGAACGAACGAATGAATTGAATTATAAAAATGAATTATTGAATTGAAGTATGATTCACTAGTAGAATATAATTCTAAGATAAAGTAATAACACTGTATTATAACTTAGATATAATAATTATAGTGATGAGAATTGTGTTTGTAGATGAATTATAGGTACTTAAAAAAATCTCCAGTTTCTCTGAACAAAATTTTGCCCCCAGAATGTTCCCGCCAAAGAATCTTGACCCCGAATCTCCCCCCAACGTCGAAAAACCCAATTTGCAGGCTCCTACCCATTTGGCAACACTGTTTAAATTTTCACCAAGTCAAACAATTGACAAAACTTGACATTTGACATTAGCATTTTTTGTTTTATAAACATGGCTCTGTGGTAATGGATACGATGTTAATACAGATTTTCTAAATATAAGTCATATTAGAAACAATAAATCTGATATAATACCTATAGGTTAAGATGAATGGGGATTAAACCCCATTCATCTTAACCTAAATAATAAAACAAAAAGCATGCAAACAAGCAACTTTCGGCACCTATTGTGTAATCCTAGCTGCCAAAAACAAAAAAACCCCACTGTGATGTTGGCAAAATCAATGCCGAATGCGTTGAAGCCATAAAAGTAAAAAAAAATGTTCTTGTTAATAAATTTTTCATGATTAAATAAATAGTTTTTTACCAGCAAGAAAAAATAGAAAGAGTTATTCTAAATGATAACAAGTAAATTAATCTTGATAGGCCTCCACCGCCGGGGTCCTCGATTTTTTCGACTTCGTTATTATAGTGTGGGAAAACAAATAGAAGAAGAAACCATAATAAAGTCTCTGACAAATCATCTCTTTATCAAAGAGGATGAGGCTAAATATCTGGTTTTAAAACACCCCGTTATAAAAAAGCTACATCAAGGAAGGTTACAAGATTTAGTGGAGACGGTTTGTGATTTAGGTTTCACAACAAAAGATCTAATCGAAGAGCCGTCCTTGTTTGGGATATTGCCAATAACTCTTAGATTTCGTTTTAAAGTTTTGGAAGAATGTGGTGTTGTAAATATAGCAAGAAAAGATCTAATATCATATTTACCATTGGTAAAGCAAAAAACAATTGGTGAATTAAGAAGTATTAAAAAAATACCTCAACATTTTAATGTCGAAAATAGGCTTGCAAGTTACATGACTAAATGGCCAACATCACTTACCACCTTAGTAATGGGTGATGTCAATGAATTAAATTTATACTCATTAAGGTTGAAAATTATTCAGAGATATCTTGAGCTTATACTTGATTTAACTCAAGAAGAATTTGATAGAGGCATACAAACATATCCTACAATCAAACACAGACCTCTAAAAGTAATCAATGAAACACTACACATACTACAGTGTCAAATAATGATACCTAACAATAAATTAAAAAATAATTTATACTTGGTTCATGTTGATCCTATAAATCTAAAAAATATAATAAACAATTTTCGATCAATTGGAGGTATTGATATAAAGGAAGTAATAAGAATGTACCCAAAAATAGCTACAAAGAGATATGATGCCTTAGTAGAGATCAGAAACATTTTGCAAGAATATGGAATAAATAATGAAGCACAAATCAAATGTTTTGATATATATACATTGGGATCTAGCACTGTTAGAGACCGATTAGAAAAAGCGAAAAATATACCAGAATTTAATACATTTTTTCAACATCCTAGATTTTTGAAAGTAATACATTATAATACCACAGCTGTGAAACGCCTGAACAAACTTTACACTAATAACAAGAAGTGTTTGAGTCTGAATATTCTAGCAGGGAGTTCAGACAGATATGAATTATTTGAAAAATCACCTGGTGATAGGTTAGGAAAGGGAAAAGACTTAATATTTTGTATACAACAATCACTAGGTAAAAAATTCAATACCAAAGATATTCGTAGTGCTTTAAGGAGACATCCCTTTTGGATAAATACTCCTCTAGTTCAAGTTAAGTTTGTACATCAACAATTATCTTTACATTTTTCTGAAGATGATATTTATCAAAATTGCCCAGTACTTCTTTATCCATGGAATAAAATTAAAGCAATACTAGATTTGTTTGACAATAAAAGAAATAAGCAACCAGTGTTTTCAGACTTTATTGAAATGGATAAATTGAGTCAATCACAGAAGTTAAGTTTAGTTATGTATTTGTTAGAGAAAAAACATTATTTTACTGGTAATGGAGTGTGGACTGAAGAAAAATCTAAAACTATAGAAATAAGACCTGTAGAAAAAATGCTGCTGCATAATTGAAAAATTACTGGTTTGAATATATGATTTTATTGCAGCCATTTATGTAGCTAAAATTGTGAATATATGTCATTTTGAAGCTATACATTTTATTAAGATAGAAATAATTATTTATTATAAACTTATTCTTAAAATGTTGTGAGACTAATGACTATTGTAACGTTTGTGGAGGGGTATTGTTTCAGGATAGATAACTAGACAAAGAAGTTATAACTACTCTTTTCAATGTTTATAAGGGAGAAATGGAAACAGCTGAAAGATTGAAAAATTATGAACATTAAATGATGCAATTGTAATTTTGCTGTGATGTTTTATTCCCTATGGGTAATGGGTAAGAGCATAGTTGTAATTGTAAGGAAACAACAATTATAATGTTCAATTAGATAAAAATTATTATAATCAGATAAAAAGAATACAACCAACCTAAAATTATATTATTATAATAAAAGGCTAGATTTATTAAGAGTTAGAGATAGATCAATAGGGTAGTTGCATAGATAATACACTATTTATAAAATAGATGAACCCCTAGTGTAAAATATCAGAATGTCAACCACCTCCTGATAGATGGTACATATCTCAATCAGTATTATATTCCTATAAATACCATTAGATAGTGTTTTAATCAGTAATTGTTTAAATGATTAAACTTTAGCCTAGTGGTCACTAAATTTTAAGTAGTGAGGGGCGGAGGGGGTGGGGAGGAATACTTCTCTCTGCAACCTCTATGTCTAGGAGACGTAGTTCTTCAAATATTATTTTTTTTTCGTTCGTTTTGTTACATAGTGACCAGGTTGTTCTGGCACTCGCCGGCCGCTGCCACGACACGCTCGCTCGAGTTATGCACTTTAGTTCAAATTCTAACCTAATCTAAGTCACCGTTCTGGTCACTGGTGGCGACTTTCGACTAAAGCCCATAAGCAAAGCGAGCGTGCCATGACAGCGGTCAGAGAGTTTCATAACCGATTAGTAACCATTGTCGCATTAAATAAGCAAAAAAAACTATTTTCGTATTTAAAAGTCGATAAACTAATTCAAATTTGTTTACTAAACTCAAAAACAGTTTTACTGTTTATATAAAATAATTATAAAGTAAGATAGGTAAACCCACTATGACTGCATTTATTACACCAAAAGTGACATGTAATCAATACTGTAAAAGATACATGTTTGGGTTTAATTTTTATTAGGAATTTCATGCTATGTTGATTATTTTATGGCATTGTTATCCCTCTAGCAATTACCCAGTGCTGAAAGTTTCGTCCCTAAATCCCCAAGAAATTCTAGTTATGAAAAATCCCCAAGCGCAAAATATTTCAGCAAAATGGGAAAATATTTTATCTGTTTATGCCTGTAGGTTTTTGGCGGGAACGACGGAACATTCTGATGTGCAGTTTTATTTTCTAAATATGTTTAAAATTTGTTAGTTTGTTTATCAAAACTCTTTATAGTGAAGCTATTGAACCTCTTTAGATGAAAGGAATATTCTTTGACATCTCTGAAAGAATGATAACAAGATGATGGTGTCACTTCTTTAAATATTTTATTCCAAGTAAAACATCTAAGCTACAATTAAACTCGTATTATTTAATTTATGCCTTTATAAGTTTTACTTTAATAATTTTTTTTATTTTTTATTGCAGGAGTTCAGCAGACATGCAGACGGCCCACTTGATGGAAACAGGGTTGGGCAGTATTTGAAATACTTGTAATTGAAATACGTAATTGAAATACAAATACGTATTTTGTATTTGTATTTCAATTACTTCTTAAAAATGTAATTTGTAATTAGTATTTCAAATACCTGACGCTGAGGTATTTTGTAATTAGTATTTCAAATACTTATGGTTGCAAAATACATTTCATAAAATACATTTGCAATACCAGAGATTTCATCAACCCGCTTCCGGCCTCGAAGAAATTTTATGACACCCTTTTTGAAAAACTCCATATCGTAGCGCTGTGGAAAAACCTCGGCTGGGAGCCCATTCCAAATCCCCACGGTATGCAAGAAAAAGGTTCTACAGAACCGTTGCGTACATGAGCGAAACGGCTTAAGGAATTGGGGGTGAAATCCCAACACATGGCGAGCGGTTCGATGGTAGAAAGAGGACAAATACACCATTCTATACAGTTCTTTCGTATACTCCCCGTTATACAGTCAGTAGAATACGCAGAGAGAAGCGAAGTCTTTCATAAGGCCAAGCGTATCTAGACCGTCTGTGAGTATGGGATCATCAACAACGCGAACGGCTCGACGTTGAATACAGTCTAGAGGATCGAGTTGGTAGCCAGGTGCTCCAGTCCAAAAGTGTGAGCAGTACTCTATATGCGGGCTCACCTGGATTTTATAAAGCACAAAGCATTGCCGCGGTGTAAAGTAGTGCTTGGACCGGTTTAACATTCCTAGCTTCTTAGAGGCAACTTTTGGCTTGCCTTCAAGAGATGGCCCCTGAACATCTATCGCGATGTCAACACTGAGGATCCCAATACTCTTGGAGGTGGTAAGGGGAGTTCCTTGGAATTGAAGCGATTGCTCGAATGGAGTTTTTTTGGCAGAGAATACGTAGACTTATGTCTTCTTGGGGTTGAAATGGGCAAGGTTTTGTCTTCCCCAATCAGAAACTCTCTCTAAGGAATACTCTACTTCAGATACAAGTCTAACCCAACTTTCCTCTACAAATGATCGAGGGACGTTTGCACGACCAGAGTACTGCGCATCGCCTGTGCTGTTATCCGCATTGGAATGAATGTTGCGAATAGACAACATATCATTGATATGTAAGATGAACAACGTTGGCGATAGCACATAACCCTGGGGCATACCAGCGTTGATGGGCTTGAAACTTGAGCAACAACCATCGATAACGACTTGAATGCTGAGCTCATCAAAAAAGCTGGATAGCCAGGTGCAAGGCCCTTCGGGTATCCCATACGATGGCCGCTCCGATAGAAGAGCCCTGTGCCAGACCCGGTCGAAGGCCTTAGCAATATCTAGAATTCTAGACTAACTGCCAGTGCTTCCCCTTTGCTCTCAATGGCTTGAGCCCACTGGTGAGTTAGGTAAACCAAGAGATCCCGAGCTGAGCGACCGTGGCGGAATTGCCGATCGTTTAGCAGCTTGGAATCTTCGAGGTAACACAGAAGCACCATTGAGAGCAAAAAGGTTATTGCTACAGGCCTATTTGACGTGTCTGTTACGTCCCCTTTTTTGGGGACAAGGTGCACATGGGCAATCTTCCACGAAGCGAGGACACAACCCTTGTAGTAAGAGAGAGTGAAAAGTCGGGCAAGGACTGGCTGGGGACGGCTCAGCTAAACACGTCTGCAGCACAATGGCAGGAATGCTATCAGGGCCAGAAGACTTTTTGACGTCGAGGGAGAGGAGAACACATCAGACTGTTTTTGAGTAAAGCGCACCTCCGACATTCTAGACTCACACTCAGGGATTGTAGGTGGAGTTTCTCCTACGTCTCAAGAGTTGAATTGGCCGCAAAGATTTCACCCAGAAGATTGACTTTATCTTTGGCGGCGTGTACCAGACGGTCGTCCACTGTACGCAGAGGTGGAAGAGACGCCCGACAAAAGTTTCCTTGGACAGCTTTGGTGAGGGCCCAAAAAGCTCTAGTCCCAGAAGAGTAGCTAGAGGCGCTCACCAATTCTGCCGATGTGATCGTATTTTCCTCTCGCGAGCTGTTTTTTGAGGGACCTAGGGGCGGCATTGTACCTCTTTTTCAGGTCAGAGGAACTTGGATCCTGACGAGCCCGCACTGCAGTCCAGGCTCGATAAGCCTGTTGCTTTAGCTTTACAGCCTTACTGCTGGACTTATCGAACCATGGTGGTTTAGTTGTACCACCAATAGGTACAGTTGAGTTTGGAATTAAACATTCTATTCCCTGCAGTACTACATCGGCGATCGAGTCTGTGCTCGGATCAGAATCTTCCGACGAGAAACATAACTGCCTCCATGGGAAGGATGCATAGAATTCACGGAGTCCATCCCAATCTGCTGACCTGTATCGCCACACTTTCCGTCGTCCAGCGAGACGAGTCCGATCGGGAATAGGAAGGGGCTCCACCGAAGATACCAGACAATGATCAGAGGTTCCCAGTGGAGGACTGATGGAGATTTGGTAATTCTCCGGGTGTGTGGTCAGCAAAAGATCCAGCAAAGAAGGCTCATGATCCACTCTATCCGGTATTCGGGTAACCTTCCTAATCACCTGAGTGAATCCAGGGGCGAGAGCAAAATCGTAGGCAGTAGTCCTTGGCAGATCAGTTCTCGGGGAACCCAACCACTCAGCGTGATGAGCATTAAAATTCTCGAGTATGACTACCTCTGCTAAAGGATACTGCCCAAAAACTTTATCGGTCACCTCATGAAAGTGTTCAAAAAAAGCGAGCTGTTTCAGTCCTTGTGCATTCTCTGCCATGGGATCGGTATAAGCACGCATAGATCCGGGTGGAACCACCAAAATCTACGCGTACCTACAAGATGGAAATGTCCTTATCTTCAAGGCCGTGGAGATTAGAATAAAAAAAATGTAATAAAATTAGGTTAACTTATTTCAGAAAAAACGGCAATTTCATAGGCAAGGGCCTAATAATTATTATTATTTGATTTTTGTGAATATTTTATTTACATAACCTAACACCTGACGGTATTTTGTATTTTGTAATTTGTATTTTGTATTTTAAATACATATAGTTGAAATGCTGTATTTTGTATTTTATATTTTAAATACCCGAGTTAAAAGTATTTTGTATTTCGTATTTTAAATACATGCGAGACAGTATTTTGTAATTTGTATTTCAATTAAAGGAAACTATGTATTTTGCCCAGCCCTGCTGCTCTCTTAAAGGAGACTGGAACCTGGTCACTAATGCCGGAACACAACACAAGGATGTTATGGCGGCATACTCTAGACCAGGGGTGGTCGCCATCCAGTCGAGCAAATACCCTACCACCTGGCTGTGGGTTGTTTAGTCGCCTCTTACGACAGGCCGCCGGGCCGCAGGAAATTGTATTCTTTCTCCGTTCCTGCACGGATAAAAAATTGCTCTAAAATGAACAATGGTTGCAGAATATTGATAGTTTTTGAGTAGTAGATATATTGTGTTAATATATTAGTTTAATATAGTCAAATGTGGCCTTTCGATATTTCACAAGAACTCCTTTGAATGACGTCTGCGCTAAAGTAGACATCATAATTAGTTGTATGGACTAAGATTCCTTTGCTTGCCTTTGTGGCGAATATGATTTCGTTTTTTTTGTTTATTCCTGGTGTCGAGTTGACGTTGTCAGTCGTTTTCATATTGTCTTTGGAAATTTTTTGTAGTGGAAAAATGGCGACTTTACTTCCTCGTTCGTTTGGTCTTGCTGAGGCAATTTTTGTCAGAAATGGGAATAAGGTATCTACATAGAATATTAATCCATTTTATTTATTAATATTTATTTTAATTCATTCTTAGGGTTTTTCTTCAACTGTTTTGCTACCAAAATAAATAATACTTTGTAATATTGTTTTAAAATTAATTTAAAATCACTATTTGGTGGTACCTTCAACCTCACACTTCATATATTTTATAATGCATTAAGAAGTTGACAAAATCTGGTAATTATTTCTAGTTACAAACTTATTTATAAATTTGACCTTGTGATTTTTAGATCTAATGTGACCTTACGTCACAGTGCTTCACAAAGTAATATAGGCAGTAGACCTTACAACACTCCAAATTTTATTAATTAGAATTTTTTATAAATGAAATTTATAAGGAAACTATTCTCAAATACCTATATTTGTTATTATTTTTTATAATAATCAAGTTATGGAAATATTGAAATGGTCAATGAACTCTTTACCAATAATAATACCCCAAAAAGTTTCGAACTGCTTTAATAAATAATACTATTTTTGATAATATTTCATTTTGATGTAGTTGTTGGCAGCTGCAACAGCTAACAACCTTCCCAACAAACAGCAAGTTCGAAACCTAAATGTCCATGAATATGTGAGCTACACATTGCTTCACGATCATGGCATCCCTGTACCAAAATTTAATGTGGCCAAGACCAAAGAAGAGGCAGTACAGTTTGCCCGGGATCTTAACACCAAAGACATAGTTCTTAAAGCACAGGTAAAGTAGTGTTTTCTTTAAATTTAAATTAAGTGAACTGTTGACTGCTGTGGCATTGTACATTGCACACCACATTCTATAATATTGTTTAAATACATACATACATAACGTCACACCAGTTCCCTTGTGGGGTAGGCACGAACAACAGAGCGCCATTCAGGCTTATTCTTACACACCTGACTTGCTTCTTTGTTTAAATAATAATTATTATTCTTGTGTTTTACTTTAGGTTCTAGAGTATTAGGTTTTGCTTTTCAATTGGATATTAAAAAACTAGGGTGGGGTATAAATAGTTATACCTGTCTTGTATTTATTTATTATGAACAGATCTGAACTTTTGTAATATAGGTTAGTGTTTATTTTTTTTATAATCACCCAAAATTAATTTTATATCAAGTAATAAATAAATGTGCCCTATATCTATACCGCACCCTAAAAATAAATCAATAAATTTAGAAAAACTCAAGTAAATTTTATGCAGTAGCTACATTTACTAAAAATAATATTATAGCAATGTCTGAGCATTGTGCAGGATATGCCAATGGACTAAATAATTGGGAACTTTAGAATTACATAAAATTGATAATTTCAAGTATGAATAAAGTATACCTCTCACTCAACTTATTTTTTAGATGTTCTAGTTATAGTGTTGTGGAGTACAATATCACGCAGGTTCCACCAGATTTGATCATCTCAGCAGACACACTATCGATTCCTACTGCCTTTCCATTTTTCAGACTTCTTATCGACCATTCGATCTCTTCCAAAGTGATCTCGGATGCTGACTCCTCGGAGTCGGTCACAGACTCAGTCGTGGTGCCAGCATCCGGGATATTATCATACATTTCTCTAAAATATTCACTCCATCGCGCTAATACCTCTTGTGGGTTAGCAAGAACGTCCCCTGCTTTAGATTTTATTCTTTCCATTCTGGAAGCTGACGAACAACCCCGAGACTTCTTAACCTCTCTCCAAAAGAGTTTGGTATTCGCCTCGAAGTTCTCCGTCAGCTTCTCTTCTTCTTTCAATTTTATTCTTTCACGCTTCTCTTTCACTAAAGCTTTGGTTTCATTCTTGCAGAGGCGATAAATTTCTTTCTTCATCTCTTTCATACTGTCATTCTGTTGCAAGGAAGCAACATAATCCAGCCAGGCTTTTCTCTTTCTCTCTACGCTGGATTTAACATCCGCGTCCCACCATTCATCACCTTTCGTTGTTATGTGCCTCTTCGCGCATCCACATGCTTCTTTTGCGCTTTCCACTATACTTTCTTTCATACTATCCCAGTCATTATCCACATCTAAGTCGGAGAAGTCCGCTTTTGCAAGCCTTTCTTCGACTAGGCGCGCATACATACTCCTTACACTAACATCTTCCAATTTTTCACACTTTATTCTTTCAAGCTCCCCGAAATTGGTACGCACTCGCCAGTGTCTCCACTTCTTGAAAAGGCCCACAAACCGGCTTATCACCAGGTAGTGGTCCGTTTCAAGAGTGGGGCCTCTGTAGGCTCTTGTATCCATTATTCTGTTTCGGAGGCGACTATCAATTAAAATCAGATCAATCATACTTTTCTGATCATTCATTCTCCATGTATACGTGTGAATATCCTTATGATGGAATAGGGTGTTCGACACAAGCAAGTTTCTTTCCATGCATACGTCTATGATTGGCCTACCAGCATCGTTCACTCTCTTGTCACCATAGGGTCCAAGGACAGCCTCAAGGCCGTCTCGTTTGGTCCCCACCCAGCCATTAAGATCACCACACATAATTAGTCTTTCGTTCCCTTCAGCCAGATCCAGAATTTCTCTCACAGACTCCCAAAACTTCTCGAGTTCTTGGGGATCCGCTGAGCTGACGGGAGCATAAGCTGCGACCAGAAAAACTCGCGTGATCCCCAGTTTTAGGCGGACCCAGAGAAGTCTCGGGTTCACCAGACAATAAGCTTTTACTCCAGACACAAAGCGGGATGAGAGTAAGACGCCTACCCCCCCACTCGCACGCTCGTCCAGGTCCACGCCGGACCACAGAGCAAGCATGCCACCGGGGAGGTCATCGACGTCGCACCCCTTCCGCTTTGTCTCTGTCAGACATAAGGCATCCAGGCTTCTCTCATTCATTATATCAATCATTTCGTCCATCTTATCTTTCATCCCACCTCTCACATTCCACGTGCCTATACGGCACTCTGCTCCTCTCGACCCGCCAGGTTTGGCGCTGCGTGAAGGGTGGCGGCCCCCTTCGCCGCATGCGCGAGAATTCACACCGACGGGGGCGCATCGGTGAGCGTCGCCTGCGGGGGACGCCCTATCGTGCACTGCACGCCGGTGAATTCTGGTCAGAATTGTGGCCCTTGAGTAAAGGATAAATCGGTTGTGACATTTGCTGACTGCTGTCATGGCACACTCGCTTTGCTCGCTCGGCTTGTGGACTTTAGTCTGCGTTTTTAGACTGTATTAATTTTTTTTTACATTGACCACTACCTTTCTTCTGCATTTCTCGTCTTTAAACATAAGAAATAAGTATACCATTTTGAAAAAAATTAGTAAAGATATGTTTACAAAAAAAATCATACAAACAGATGAACTATAGTTTTTTGTTTATTAAATGAGGTTAGGGTATGGTTATAAGTTATATGGCACTTATATTTATTATTTGAGATATAAAGTGAATTTTGGATGGTTATATAAAAATAACCAATTTCTTATTTTTAAAAAATCTGATTGTTCATAATTAATAAAAAGTGCCATATAACTATACGCCACCATTATATGAATTAAACTTACATTATTCTTATGGAAAGGTAATCAAATTTATCACATTATCTAGCTAGAAATAAGGACATATTTATACAGCTCGGTCCAAGTGATAAATTTAAGTTATCTCAAACTATAATTTTTTAAGTGGCCTACGGGCCATTGTGCATTATTACTATAGGCCAGTCTAAGTAGTACATACATACATACATACATAACTTCACGCCAGTTCCCTTGCGGGGTAGGCACGAACAACAGAGTGCCATTTAGGCTTATTCTTACACACCTCACTTGCCTCTTTGACATTCATAACTCTTGTCATGCAAGCTCGTCTGTTCTTAAGGCTCCTGACATCACCTTCTGCTAGTACACGATCAATTTGATCATGGAAGGCGTGTCGTGGCCTTCCACAACTTCTGCATCCATCCACTTTTGCATTGTATATCTGTTTAGTCATTCTTTCCACATGCCCGAACCACCGGAGCATTCCTTTCCATTCAGTCTAAGTAGTAAATGTATCAAATTGACCGACGCTCTTGGTCACTATTCATAATGACCGGCCCATATTGACTAATCAAATTGCCCTTAACATACATACACACACCAAATACATTAATTACTTATAATAATTTTACATATTTTATAAGATAATTATATAATTTATAATTCAAACATAAAACATATGATAATAATTTATTTGTTGAAAGACAATACAGTTCAATACAAATGCATAAAAACTAAGCTTTGTATTTAGAAATTTGTATTAAGTCTGCAATCAGGATTTAATGCTGGGAAGAGGACAATATCATAATTTCACCCCACTAAACTTCCCTCTATTGGTTTGATTGTCTGTCTCCATTTCAGCGTATGAGTGGTATACTTACAATGATTGTCCTATGCACATAGGTGTGTATTAATAATCTTACTGGTGGACTTAAAAAAAGTTATAGACTGAAAATGTCTCCACATGCTGATATGGGGACTATTAAGATGGATGTGTGATGTTACTAGAATGGTTTGGGTGAATAATATTTACATAAGATGGTCTATAAAAGTTGAACCTGAGATTGAAAGTTTAAGAGGAAGGTGGTATGAGCCTGTAATGACTGATAAAAATCTTATGTCAAAAATATTTTTTAGTTGAAAGACCAATGAGTATAAGAGGTTGTGGCCTACAAATATGTGGATGGATTGTGATAAAGAGAAAATAAAAATTTATGGTGCGATAAAGGATATAGGCCATAATAGGAGTATGAATGGAAAAGACATTCTGTACCGACCCAAAATTCTAAGGAAAAGGGGAAAGGAAAAGAATATGCCACTGTCCTCACAATATTATCATCCACTGTCAGTGTTGCTTTAGTGCATCCACTTTGTCAAGCTTGAGCTCACATAATTTTAGTTAATCAAAGTTGTTTTAAGCTTGCATCATTTTGAAACTCCTTGCTGTGCAGGCCTGAGGTAGCTGGTGATTTGGCAAGCAAAATGCTGAATCAGTACCTTGTGACGAAACAAACCGGTGCAGGTGGTCGCATTTGCAACATGGTCATGATTACTGAGCGAAAATTCCCCCGACGCGAGTACTACGTCGCCATCATGATGGAACGCAGTTTTAATGTATGCATTGTTTTTCCTATTCTCGTTTAATTTTATTCATACAGGATATAACTGGATCCTTAATAAGGAACTTACTTGCTTACATCATTCTATTTTTTTTAACGTTACGTAACATAATATAGATCGTGTGTACTGTGACGGATTTCAATTTTGTTAAACGTTTTATTGTTGTTAATTTTTAGAGTACATAAGTTGTACACGAGATTTTATTGTTAAGCCCAGCCACGAATTTAGAATTAAAGATGTTTACTGCTTGATTTCCCTTTGTTTAAATGATGCGGGATTCGGGCTTTAAGAACAACTATTCTAGAGACCCAGTCGGTAACTTAAGCAGTTTATATTTTTGTATAATGAAAAATTAGACATGAAAAGACTATTACGTAATATTGCTACAGTTAAGAAATGAGTAACGCTAGTATATGACAATAATGTAAGGCTATTAATAAGTCATCATAATTCATAATGTCAATTAAATGAATTGCGTTGGATATGATATGTCTAAATCATAAACTATGTACTGTTTTTATGATTTTAACTAAGCAGTTTTGAAACTAAAATTGATTTTATTCTGTTAAATCTCGATAGCACTTTTTGGACGTCAAACACTCCTTCATTAAAATTTAATAAACTTGAAATGTATTATTTGAGACAACTTGGAACAAATAAGTCCATAACTCATCTTTTCTTCTTTTTAAACCACCATTTCCTTAATTAAGGTCGTAGCTTTGTATAATACTTAATATGATACAGATAAACGTAAATAACACTCACTGAAAATAAACCTTTGCAGGGTTATTGTTGACCTTATAAATATTTCGTTTCGAGTGGGAAGCCACTGGAATTTGAAGGAATTCATATACAATTTAAGGCATTGGTGACTACTACTGTTAACTATTTTAGACAAACCATGTCTTTGCTAATAACTGAAGTCCTTTTAAGTAAATGAGATAAATTGGTGTTATTTGCCAGTTAATTACAAAAATTACTCATTACATAACAGATTTTTTTTTATTTATGAAATATTAAAATTATCAAAATAATTGTAGGGTCCAGTTATCATAGCATCCTCACAAGGAGGTGTTAATATTGAGGATGTGGCTGCTGAAAACCCTGATGCTATCACCTATGAACCCATTGACATTGTCCAAGGAATTTCTGACGAGCAAGTCAGCCGAGTAATACAAAAGGTAAATCTATTTTTACACTTGATTAATTAGTAACACTTTACAAGCTGCCAAATTAACAATTATACATGAGTACAATATCAGATGAAATCTAACGTTTAAAGGCGGCAGTGACCATTTTGTATTAGGTGGACCATCAGCTTTTGGCAATAAACAAAAAGAATTTTTACATTTTTATGTCTATGTCTACTTTGAAAATAAAAAAATCGCGATATGTGGATAATTATATAAATGATATGAAGTTAATTTTGGTCGTAGTATGTAATCAATACTGTTGTATCAGTGCTTTTGAAACTGCTACTTTGGAGTTCATTATTGAGATTGGAACATGAGAGTTTAGATAATTATACTGGTAGATGCAATGTATAGCTTAGGATTCTATGTCATTTTAACACTTTTATATACATAATATGGACCGTCAGATTATAATGACAGCTGTGGAAAATAGCTGTTTATTAGACTTCGAAATTCCACAAATCTGTAAAGAATAAATTAGATATTCAAGATATGGAGTGAATACATATTCGAAACATGTGTAAGCAACCTTAAATCATTTCGTTTTTCAGATTGGTTTAGAAGAATATGCACAGGATGCTTCTGATATGATAAAAAAGATGTACGACCTATTTGTAAAGAAAGACGCCCTGCTCATTGAAGTCAATCCCTATGCCGAAGATGCGCTTAGTGGCAAATGTAAGTAAAAGATTAATTGTTTAAAAATTACTTATAAGAATAACTTTCAAAGATTTTATTTGTATTAGATTCCCACCATTCCATACCTACCTTTGTTTGATGTCTTATCAAACATATGTTAAAACAGTTAATATACAGTTAATTCTGAAGACTTTAAAGAGAGCACTAACCAACTTATTGCATGCTTAATCCAATATTAACCAAAAATGTGATATTTATAAGACAGCCAAGAAAAGATTTTTTAAGCAAGAATATTACATGCATGTTTACAATGCTTTCATAATGAATGATTCTGTTACTTTTATACCAGTATTAACAACTGTTACACGTATTTTCATGTTTCACGATAGATGCATTAAAAAGTCGATTTCGCAAAATTTTGGATTAAGTGTGCGATATTATGAATAATGTGATTTTCATATAAATAATAGTAGTGAATCTTTAGTGCGTAGGAATATTTTCACAAAACAAAGGAATAATACAATATATTATGTAATTTTCAAACTATTTTAATGGATACTTTTTTAATTGTTTGAAACATTTCCAGTCTTCTGCCTGGATGCCAAGTTCAGATTTGACGACAATGCGGAGTTTAGACAAAAAGAACTGTTTGATCTGAGGGATACGACTCAAGAGGACGCGAAAGAAATTGAGGCGGCCAAATACAATCTCAATTATATTGCCCTTGACGGTGAGATATAAAGACTATTTGAATATTAGAACTAACATAGTGCCAAGTTCAATGACAATATTATAGTGACATGAGTATGTGCCATGATTGCTTAACGTCAGGTGAAAACGAGGTCAAAGATGAACCCCATTTATATGGGGCTTATGCAATATAAAATCTAAGAAAACATTTCATGTTGATATTAAATTATTTTCTTTAGCATGTAAACTATCAAAGCAAGAGAGGAAAATTGACATAGAGTATCTTATTATGAAGAATATGCATGAATAGCTCTGCCACCTAATGATACGAATCTGAGACTTCAAGTAATAAATTATACAAAATAAAGAATTGAAAAATAAACATTTAAATTTTCTGACTACCCCAGAAATAAATATAAACGGAACAATGTTCTATTCTATTAATTCCTGCCAGTTACTCCCATACTATGGTTATAATAGTGTGATAAACACCATATATATAATCGTTTGTCTTTTTCATGTCAACAAATTAGTTTCTACAAGATACAATTACGATTTGTTTTTAATAGCTATCTTTTGGAATAATGGCAAAGTGTTCGTGGATACAATACCCCATTGCATACTAACGCCGCCTAGTTGTGATTTTACGTATTATTACGGCATCCATAGGCAACATCGGTTGCATGGTGAACGGCGCGGGTCTGGCGATGGCCACGATGGACATCATCAAGCTGTACGGCGGGGACCCGGCCAACTTCCTGGACGTCGGCGGCGGCGCCACGGCTCAGGCTGTCTCCGTACGTGACCATTACTTTTCTAATCTACGTACTCAATACTATACTATAAAAGCGTAGAGCTTAAATAAACGATTAAAACATTAAGAGAAAAATGAGGTCTCTGCCCCATTAAGAGATAGAGAAGGCGATTAATTAAAAACTTTTTATACAATACAAAGAATAATACTTAAGTGGTCAATATTAAATTGACCACTCTCTAACTTCATAGTGTTACAGATGTGGACATGGATTTACTCACTATATCTAGTTTTTTCGACCATTTTTTGTCATAAAATTTAGACAATAAATATTGTTTTTTTATTTGCACAAAGATAATGCTAACTCAGTGGCAGAGACATTTATATATTAAATCAATTATTTGAGATGGAAAAATATTAAACAGATAGAAAGCAATATTTAGGCAGTTTCTATGGGCTTATTGTTGTCAAAATAATCCTATATTCACATTAGTTGAAGGAAAACGAGCTTAGGAAATATGTTCATCAAAATGACTACACCACTTATTGCAAGATCCTTGCCCCATATTTCCTTTTGCAGGAAGCCTTCAAAATCATTCTATCTGACCCCAAAGTGACAGCCATACTGGTGAACATCTTCGGTGGTATTATGCGCTGTGACGTCATTGCGGAGGGCATCATCAACGCTGCCAAGAATCTAAACATTCAGATCCCCGTCATAGTGCGTCTACAGGTATATTGTCACTGGGTTATAATCATTGATACCCCGTTCACAATAACTTGACGCGCAGGGTTAGCAACGATCAAAAATATTAACACATAAAACTAGAGTCAAAACACCTAAAATCGCGATAATTACAAAAAACAAATCAACAAAAATTAAGAATAATTTATGTTTTGTAATTATCTCTATTTATAACATGATATTAAGTGATGTCGATTTTTAGAATTTGGTAACTCTGCGGGTCAAGTTATCGTGAATGGGGAATACCACTATTACTACAACTCGACAGGCTGCAGTCATCTATGTGCCTGTTTGATTGGCGCCACTTTGGCGCTGGTAGTCAAGGCGCCGGCTGCGACAGCCACAGTGAACACCTAATAAAATAAAATACTAATATCAGTTTTAAAGGCTGTCACCAGTGGCGCTTCAAAAATATACTTTGCCAGGTGGTAGGGTATTTGCCCGACTGGATGGCTACCACCCCTGGTCTATAGTATGCCGCCATAATAACCTTGATTTGTGTTCCGGCATTAGTGACCAGGTTCCAGCCTCCCTTAAGAGAACAGCAGCACATTTGTAGCACCTTTGGTGTTGCAAATATCCATAGGCGATGGTAACTACTTTTCATCAAATGCGCCGTCTGCCTGTCTGTTGTACTCTTACAATAAGAAACAAAATACTCTAGTATACTTGTCAATTTTTTTGTACATTTTAGTACATACATACATGCATAAGCCGTGGTAGATTAATAGTAAGCGCACTCACATCTCGGACTCAAAGGGCGCTGGTTTGTATTTTGGCCGGAAGTATGCACCAATTAGGCAATTTTCAGACCTAATGTACAGTACATATTGTTATAATTACTATATGCTACTAACGGTGAAGAAGACATTGTGTATTTGCACATTGAAATAGATACATGAAACCCGCCAATCCGCCAATCCGCCTATCCGCCTATCCGCCTATCCGCCTATCCGCCTATCCGCCTATCCGCCTTTGACAACCGTAGCGGGTATACTGTCCGTTTCCCAATAAATGAGAGGTCCCAGTCCATCAGTGGGGCGTTTATGGGCTGTTGATATTATTTATGGACGATAGATAATACAGATTACTCTTATGTTTGGCTTATGTAAATCTGTCTCATGTTGAAAAGTTTTAAAAAAATAGTTTTGCAAGTATACCTTTACTTTGTAGTCCAGTACAGGCCTCGCTTGGTGCTAACTTATCTTGATTATGACATCAGATATGATAATCAGTAGCAGGATATCTAAAATTAGTTTTAGTGTTTCAAATCTAACATTGCTTTATCAATTTACTTGTCAAACATGTCTGAATGATTAATTTTAAAGGTTATTGTGAGTCAGCCATATAGTTAGAAATTGTAATAATTCAAATTTGCTTGCAATTTATTATATTTTTATCCGTGCAGGATGGAGAAAGAATACAATTTCCTGCGGCCGGGCGGCCTGTCGTAAGAGGCGACTTAACAACCCACAGCCAGGTGGTAGGGCATTTGCCCGACTGGATGGCTACCACCCCTGGTCTTAAGTATGTCGCCATAACAACCTCTAGTTGATTTCCGGCATTAGTGACCAGGTTCCAGTTTCCCTTATGGGAAGGCCGACTAATAGCTTGGCCATTTAATCAAATGTGATGTGACTCTGACTGGCCTTTTTTAATTGCCAGAATACAGCAAACAGGCTTGCGGCCGACCTGATTGAAATGGTTACTGTTGTCTGTGCAATCTTGCAACACCAGAAGTGTTACTAATGTAAATCCATTATATTATTTCAACCACATATTATGCCAGGTAGGCCGGGCCACCCACAATAGCTCGGGGGGTCGCAGGTTGAGCATAGTGGGTGTATTCAATACATCAGTTCTGCTATTTCAATATCTTGACGTTGGGAAGATATTGAAAGTAATATTCCATTGCGAAAGTATAAAAAATCCCCATTATACTAAATCCACAATATGTTCTCGATATCGCCACGGCAGAATAATGTTATTACCACTAGCAATAATGGCGTTAGCCGAAATGAATATTGAAGTTATTAAAAATTTAAACATTTATTTCGCGAGTTTTCGCTTTCAAATATTTATAAAGATAGAGTGGCGTACCACGGGCACGGGCACGGGCACATTGCAATTAATAGAACACCGAAATCAACGAACACACTGTCCGTCCCAATGCGCAAAGTTAGTATGATTGTGCGTGCGTTCGTTCGGCAGGGCACCAAGGTGAACGAGGCGCGCAAGCTGATCGCCGAGTCGGGGCTGCGCATCGTGCCGCGCGACGACCTCGACGAGGCCGCCGAGCTGGTGGTGCAGCTCTCCGAGATCGTGGCTCTGGCCAGAAAGGCCGGCGTCGAGGTCAAGTTCGACATACCCAGATACATGCTCGAGAAGTAGACACACCCCACAGTATTCTCATCCAGACGAGTGCTTTATTCATTAGCCTACAAACACCAATAGCCCGGCCACGAGCCTGTGCCTATGAGCGACATCTAAGTGCAATTTAACGTATGTTCACATGAATGTCAAACATCAAGAAATGTTTAAGATGTCTTAGCTTTAACTTAGAGGTCGATGCTAAAATGTTGATTATTTTTATTAAAAAAAATTGTTTGCGTGAACAATCTACTGTTTAATGAAATGTGACATCTAGGTTATTATTAGAAATGTCTTGTTATCTATCAGAGAAAGACCTACAATTTGACTGATTTCAAAACATAAACAATTGAAATATCTGACATAGCTATATCAATTAAGTTCTTTGCCTCATATTATGTCAGATTGAAAACTACTAATATAATATTATATTCCACATTCATGTTTTCAACATCGTCTCTTTTAAATAATACTCGATATTTATAATGCTAATGAATTGGGCACTGCACTCTTATCTCTGTGCCCACACTATCGGTATTGGCGAACATTTATTCTATTGTAAACTTGGCAGACACTTGATTTGGCGCCTTTTGTTACGAAAGTTGGATAAGTAATATATATTGGAACATCACACCATTAATGTTAATTCTATAGTGTGGCAGCAGAGTAACGATCATAGTAGTGATTAACTACCGAATCATAAAAGTATTCTTTCGAAACGATTTATATTCTCATTGAAGTTATGTCTATATTCAGTATAAAATTCTCCTTCATCCTATTATACTTATGAACGTTGTAATATTATAAGCGATACTAAGTAGATAGGTACTAGATAATAATCGAATAATTTTGTTGTTATTACATAATTGTTGTTCGACTAAAATATTATTTCATGTTTATTATTATTATTAAGTTTCAGTCTATTATGTATACTGAGTTAGCAATGCGTGAAGGTCAACTTGCATTGCATGTTATAGTAAGAGTAGAAATCGTATAAGTCATTAAATTATTGTACTATTTATTGAATTAACGCTTTAGTGTAAGGGACTGTGTTAGCAGTTATTAGTTCAAATTCATCGAATTAAAATCCAGCTGCATTTCGCGAGAATTTCTTGCTTACAGTTGAAATTTCATTTTCTAGAAATGCAGTCTTAATAACCAACACATAGTGTTGATATCTGATTTTATTTGAAATACAATTTATTGTGGTGTAAAGCAATGTTAATAGAATTTGTAACTGTTGCTGATGATAAAAAAAAATATTTGTATAGTAATTTACGCCTTTATGTATTTATTTTGTAAAATATTTAATTTGGTAATTCAGTTTTAGACAGTTGTATTGTCGAGATTAGTATGGTTACAACAGTTGAAGTATTGTGTAAATTATCTATTATTTTATTTTGTATATAGGAGATATATATTTTTTTATTTCATTTATTTGTTGTTATAGTGATTTATTTTCGTAAAGTACAATATTTTATTAATGTCAAACCCAAGTGATTTATGTAGTTTTGCATATGGATGTGTACCGCAATAAATTTGTCTTAGATCTGTTTTGTAGTTTTCATATTACCCTTCTCGGTTTGAGTTTCATGTATTTTCATTATACACATGAAAAACAAATATTATATAGCCATAATGTAGAGTGGTCTGTTGTAAATTACCAATAATACAAGCGTCACTTGCTTATACTTGGGAGTATACATTCTGGGTGTCTGCCGATTTTTAAAAAAACGTACATAAGCATGCTAATTAGTAATCATTGGATTTCGTTTGATCGTATGACGTGAGAAAGTGATTAGTGCGTCTGCAGTGTTGGTACGACTTGTTATGGATTATTAGAATAGGCGTGTCATTTAAACGCCCATTAAATTAACCAGGGCCGTCTTGCGTATTTGGCTCTGGGGTGCGAAAATCAGTTTACGACCCCGTTCCCTTGATCAAGACTGAAAACTTGCATTTAATTTGCAGATTTCATTTTTAAGGCTCCCTAGCCGTTTTGCAAAATCGGAACCCTTAGGCAGGGTCCAGACTTAACATTTCATCGAACAAGACTATATGACTACTACTGGTAATGTGGACGTTATTTGTCACGATAAAATATTATGATACGATCCAATCCAAACTTCCGAAGAAACGGTTAAACGAACAAAACATGTACGATATAATAAGCGACAAGTGTGAATACTGATCTCGTGCTGTTACGCATTACTGACACATGTCATAGGCCGATCCAATTAAAGTGTCTTTTCAAAGGATTTTCGCTATTATCAACGCCTCTAGGATACGTCCACACTTGTATTTGTCACGCGTTTAAGTATGCCTAATATTACGGTCATGGGATCGTGTCACGACGTGCATTCGCTCGTTATCCCTCCCCTTGACGTCGCTCGCTCGCTTCCTTATTCGCTCATTGGGCTTGTGCAGTTGGAGGATGCACGGTGTAGTTACCGAAACCGGAATGAATACCGAACGTGTTTCGCCGTGACATAGTTCGATGCCATGCCATACGTCCACATTTAGCGTAACAAGTTTGGGGATATCATGGAGTCTTGTTCGATGACATGTTACAAGTCTGGACATAGCTTAATGCATTCCTCATATCCGTCCATCCGTCTTTGTATGTCATTGGCCCCGCCCTATAGGAACAGCCGCACTGTTCCTAGACGTAGCAAAAGCCTTCGACAAGGTCTGGCACAACGGCTTGATTTACAAGCTGTACCAGTTCGGTGTGCCAGACAGACTCGTGCTCATCTTGCGAGACTTCCTCCTAGGTCGTAGCTTCCGTTTTCGAGTGGAGGGAACGCGCTCGTCCCCTCACCCACTCACAGCCGGTGTACCACAGGGCTCGGCTCTGTCGCCACTACTCTTCACGCTGTACACCAGCGACATCCCAAAAACTCCAGATGTGGAGTTGGCCCTCTTTGCCGATGACACCGCACTCTATACATCAGATCAAAACCGACAAATGGCTTGCGTCCGGCTGCAGGCAGCTGTCACAGTGCTAGGCGAATGGTTTCGCAAATGGAGGATAGAGGTAAACCCGGAGAAAAGCGCAGCAATGTTCTTTTCCCCGGGCACGCTTCGCTCCCCCAAACGCGCTAGCCTTCGCCTAAAAACCATTTCGCTCTACGACCAACAAATCCCCTGGGCAAAGTACACCAAATACCTTGGCGTCACCCTAGATCAGAACTTGCGCTTCAACGAGCATATCACTATAGTCCGAAATAGAGCGCGATTTGTGATGGGTCGTTTAGCACCCATGATAGACCAACGAAGCAAAATGTCCCTCAGACACAAGCTTACTCTGTATAAAACATGCATCCGCCCGATCATGACATACGCGAGTGTGGTATTCGGCCATGCCAAGCCTGCCCTTTTAGATAAACTGCAAATCGTGCAGAATAAATTCATGCGCAGAGCCGTCGGTGCTCCCCTCTATATGCGTAACGTCGACCTCCACCGCGATCTGGAGCTTCCCTCCATCAAAAACTACATTACGTCGCTCTCGCGTAAGTATTTCGATCTCGCGCCGCACCATCGAAATCCTCTCGTCGTGTCCGCGTCCGATTATAAGCCTCGTCGAAAGGCTCTTGTTCGACGACCGCGTAACGTCCTGACGGACAGAGTCGACGTTATTACGAAACGGCTGGCCCGGATCAGTCCGCCTACGGTTAGGACGGTAGGCTGGCAGGCACCGACAGAAAGACACAGACGGCGGCGTCTCAGACGCCGCCAATCAAGATCTCTCCACGTCCCCGCGAGGGACGCTAGGAGACATAGCCCCCCCACAGGATAGACTAGGCGTGTTGCTGGGAAGTTTCTTTCGCCGTTTCTTCTCTCCCAGCCATAACACGTTCCGAAACGGCAGTAAGATAGCGTAGGCCGCCGCGAACCACCGATCCCGGCCCGCCGGGATCCTTCCCCTCGGGCTTTATATTACCCGTCGCCCGTTCTCAATTAGTGCTTTGTGTCGCCCTATGGTGGGCATCATTAAATTCATCCCCCTCTCATGGCAACAGTCCAGTCGAGGTAAAACTTCTTAGGGAGCTCCCTTGAGCAAGTTGCCCCCCCGGGCTCGAGCGCCTTCGCTTCGCGAAGGCACTCGCCCCAAAAACCCCGGTAAAGTTGTAAGGTCTCCGGACCAACAACATAAAGTCAAGTCCAATAAAAAAAAAAAAAAAGTATGTCATTGGATTAATCTATACTATAATAAATCTGTAAATGGTTAAAGTTTGTACAATGCGTTTAAAAATAAAAAAAAAAATCAGCGGGTTAATTCGGACCAGGAGATTCCGAAAATGCTATTTTTACAATTTTGACTGTGTCTGCCTGTTAGAGCATCACGTGAAAACTACTGAACGGATTTAAATTAAACTCGACACAGAGCAAACTTATATCTCGGCGCGTAACTTAAGATACTTTTCCATCCCTGACGTTGATGATGACGTTGATTTCGCGGGATAGACGAAAATATCGAAAAGATGTCGCTAGGCTCGCATCCTTTTTGACAACTACGTATATGAACGAAACTCGACAGATGGCTTATATCCCGAATCAATACTAAGAATACTTTTTATACCGAATGATGTGGTTTCCATAGAATAGACGGATTAACTAAATAGATGGTGCTGCAATCGCGTTTTTTAATTTGCCAACAAATACTGACGTTGTCAGAAACAACATGACATTCGTTATATAACTTTAATCAGGTTGGCTTCGACTCACCTTTATGTTTTGCTGGGCAGTTATCTAGACTATTAACTTTCTTTCTTTCTTGTTTCTTTGTTATTATTGTATGTAAAAAAATCGAATTAAGTTTTTGTGTAAGCAAAATAAAGCTACTGCGTAGGGTTTAACACGCGGCGCAACTGTAGTGAATAATAATTTCAGTCATAGTTCTTGAACTGGGTTTATAAGCATAAAATTTAACGGGATGATGTAGTCTATACATATTGGTTACTTGTTGTTAGTCAGATTTTAAAATATTGCGATTTTCTTTACGAGTATTTTTAAATTAAAGTCGATCAGTTTGCGCCCCCTAGGTCCTTGCATGCAGGTGCTACGCACCCCTAGCCCCCGGGTAAAGACGATCCTGCGTATAACGATAACTAAAATCGATTAGTCTAGCGCGTGCTCTCCAAGCTCATACGCATGAAAAGTACATGCTTTGATACGCACTATGGAAATAATATTAATAAAATTGTAGGTTGGATTTACCCACAAATCTGGCGACAAAGGCGGAAGAGGCGGTGGCGGCGGTCATAGATGTCCGGCACCCACTACCAAGAAGCGGCGAAGGAATTTCACAAGTTCCGCGTGACAACGCCCTCTACGATGATCTCGCTTATATAATTGGCTCGGTCTGATTTTATAGCCCTTGTAGTTAATTGTTCCGTTCAACTTACACTACAAATTAAGTTTCAGTTACGCTGTCACACGATAGATCTAATTAATACTTTCGCTTTCTATAAAAAAATTGTGGAAGAGGAAACTTATCTCCAAAACCAACCTTTTATTTGTAACTCCTATGCTGGGGCCATACCTGCGATAATGTTACAGTTATAGGCCGTTTCGCGCAGATGTAGCGATGGATGTCATGCATTATCTGTGATGCGATATTGTTTTTAATTGTTACATATTGACAGATAACGTATGTTTATAAACTAATGTGGCTGTTCGATAAGGGCGTTATTTTTAACGCTTCAGCTTTAAATAAGACTCATTCGACCACAGTCGATACCTATACTCTAACATTAATCCAGATGAGGCCCGAGCATTATGAAAGAATAGAATAGAGTAATACAAAAAAGAAAGAAAAGGTATGTCGATTTGATGATGTTGAGCATATTAGTTTTATATACCACCCACATCTACAAATAACTAAGAGTATCCTTAAATGAAATCGTGTGAAGGACTATAAAACCGACCCAAGCTTATTACATTAAAATATCTCATCTTAAGTGTCGTTTTGCCAAAGTATTTGTGAGAAAAACTATATTAAGGAATAAAAGTCTGCCATTTGATAAAATCATTTTTAATAAATCTGTACACGATAATATATTTCGTTTTTATTCATAGCTATAATAAACTTACGGGAATATTTAATGGACATGTTTAATTCGACATATAAATGAAAACATTGCCTAACTAACACATTCATGCTTACACTGAATGGGTCGTAATAAAATATTATTTATATCTAGATTGTTAAATCAACAATTGCACTGAGATAGCTTGAGAAAGGTGACGCAAAGAAACAACAAGCTTAGATTATTATGTACACTATATGACTTCTTTGCTTGGGGTCGAAATACCTAACGCCTCTTCGTAGCCCACTTTTGTTTCGTGTTTCTCTGAAAGGGAAACATCAGCCAGTTAATGTTTACATTAATTGTTATTTGTGCAAATAGAGAGCAGTTTCTTTTAGTTGTTGGTGTTGTTTGTTTCTCTAAAAACGACGGATTTTACAAATGAATTCAGTAGCTAATTATTTATAGCTTTGAGGCGCATTGCCTTGTCAAAAAAATAACTTAGTAAGATAATATTAATTAAAATAAAATTAATTTTAAAAGGGGTTCTTCATAGCAATCGTAACAGATATTTCATTGATAGCTATATAAGAGATATTACAAAAATGTAGTAAAAGCACACTAAGTTTTTTTACAATAAAATTCTTAGTTATAGATCAAAACTTGTTTACTCATAATGTATTTGTGTATATTCATTCGCCATAGAACAAAAAGTATGCTCTACTTTGCTGGGTTTAGTTTACTATTAAAGTCTCTATCCGGGCGGCCTGTCGTAAGAGGTGACAAAACAACCCACAACCAGGTGGTAGGGCATTCGCCCGACTGGATGGCTACCACCCCTGGTCTAGAGTATGCCGTCATAACAACCTTGAGTTGTGTTCGGGTATTAATGACCAGGTTCCAGTCTCCCTTAAGAGAGCAGCCGCGCATTTGTAGCACTTTCAGCGCATTTGTAGCACTTTTGGTGTTGCAAATGTACATAGGCGATGGTAACCGCTTTCCATCAGATGGGCCGTCTGCCTGTCTGCTGAACTCCTGCAATAAAAAAAGGGTTTTTTATACTTACTATTTCAGTTAGTGATTTTTTTTTAGAAAATAATTATCATCTTATAAAAATTTCTCTTAAAGGTAAATTTACCTTACATACATACCTTTTTTAGAAGATTTTTTCTTAGACTCTTTCTTCTTTGTCTCCTTCTTAGATTTTCTATGTTTTTCAGCCTTTGTATCTTTATTTTCGTCTTGCTTTGCTTCTGCATTATACCTAACTTTTGACTTTTTACCATTTGTTTGATTCATATCATCGATCAACAATTGTTCGCCATTGTCATTATTGTCCGGCAACATTAAGTCCACATCTTTGTTTTGTTTGTTTTTCTTTTCCTTCTTCTTTTTGCCTGGTTTATCAGCCAAGACTTTTTCTGAAGATTTCTTCTTGGGTTTCGATCTCTTCTGTAGTAGGCCAGCGTTAGGAGACGGATACTGTTGCACTCTGGTTGTGAGCAATTCTTCTTCACGCAGTGGACTGGAAATGTGTTACAAAATTAACATTAAGGGCCGATTTTTCAATAATTAGATAAACAATCAGATAGAGTTTATTTAACAGACAATATAAAATTGAATTTTTTAATCGGCAGCTAGGCTTTATCCAATGAATAACTGAACTTCCTGAGGAATAACTTTATCTGCCGCTTTGAGGGATAGATAATCGTTATTCAATGGATAAGTTTTAAACGAAACTATTGACTTTAACAGTTTAGTGATTAGTAGGTATATTGAGTTTTGTTTGTAGACTTTTGCATAATTACGAAAATTAAATACGACATTATTGTGAATACTTTTCATAGTATACAAACGATTTGGCAATTGAATAAGAAACTCTTATAAATGAATTCATCAATCCATTTGAGAGAAAAATTAAAATTGTAAGTAAGATCCACGCCAAATCATACCATTAGATGGTGGGATTCAAAAGAATTGCATTGTCGATTCTCACTTTCAAATGAGTCTGTCCAATATTTTCTTCCTATGATCGTAGATAAAATCAAACACAAAACTCAAAAGTAAGTAATAAAGTTAGGCAGATGTAATAATTCCCCAAATTCTCGTGCTAAAATTGTCTGTCTTCATTCAATTCCTCAAATAAAATTCATTTGCTAAAATAGCGCTAAAAATCCCCAAATCTGGAGACCCTGACCGACATTGTCATTTTTATGGAATTTGACGATTGATATACATACATGGAAATAGTCTGCCCTGCTCTACCGTGTGTTTGATCAGTATATTTGTTTCACCTCCCTGAAGTTAGCATTGTCTCAACCAATCAAATGATCGTCGTCAGTTAAATATCTATTGAATCAATTGAAGTCCATAGCCATCTATTGGACAGATAAACAGCCGATAACTTTATTCTTCAGGCAATTATTAAACTATTTATTTAACTATTGAAAAATAGGCCCTAGTTAACTACGTACACATAAGCCGTGGTAGCTAAACTACTCCGTCTCGAACCCGCGATTCAAATGACGTGGGTTCGAATCCTGGTCTGGAAGCATATTGTCACATCAGTTTTTCTGACCTAATGTACATTTTGTGTACATTTACTATGTGTTAACGATGAAAAAAGATATAACGATAAAAGCTGCACATTGAGATTACAGATGTTTGAAATCTGCAAATCGGCCTTAAATAGATCTAGCGAGCATATGTTGGTCCTCACTAATAATGGGGAGTTCCGAACCCAGCCGTGAGACATTTATGAAACTGAAATTATGATATTCTTACTTTATATCTGTTTTTAATACGATTTTAAAAATAAGTTTTTATGTAAGTAATAGAGCTATTTTAGGACTTGACCTGCAGCGTAGCCCCTGGGAAACTCTAGTTTAGTAATATAGTTTGAGAGAATAAGTTTTAATAAATCCGCATTCACTGATCTTTGGGGACTACGGCAGTCGGCGCCAAAAAGGCACGAGCAGAGACAGAGGCCAGAGTGGGCAGTTGATGTACGCGTACTCACAGGTCTAGGTCGAGGTCGAGCGCCGCGTGCGGGTCGTCGGGGGGCGGCGGCGGCTCCTCGTCCGAGGGCGCCGCGCCCTCGGGCACCTCCCCGCCGCACGCCACCACAGGCCGGGCCGCGACACCCTCGCCCCCTACACAACACGGATGCAAACATATGTTACAATCCATTCTAATATTTTTATGTATATAAAAGAACAGACGTTAAAATAAGGTCTTATCATGGAACTTTTAAAATATAATGAGAGAAATAACTTTAATTACTTTTCAAACATATATACATATAATTTATGCTCTGTTTGACTCCATTTACTTGTACCATCATAAGTAGATATATACGCTTCTATAAAATCTATGAGACTACGACGTTCTGTAACTTTTAAAAAAATATCTTAGTTGATTTGACTGTCCCACCACCAACTATACCACTGCTTATGTATGGTTAGCTATAAACACCAAAGAATATAATAAAAAAAAATTAAGACAGAGTCTTGCATTGAACAGTTGATACGAATAAAGGATTAAAAAAGGTAGAAATAACAAAAAAAGGAAACATAAAAAAACTCAAACAATATTTTTTCAGAGATGGAAAATTGAGGTTTTTACAAATGGGCCTCTATGGTGATATCCGAAAGTATATGGCCCCCCGTGCACTAGAAAGCTCGGCTGTGGCAAGAAGCAGCCACAAATTCCCGACTGCGGCAGCCATTAGAACGCGCCTGATTGCACAGCAGCCCACTGGCTTTCGATTGGCTGCTATAACTGACTGCTCAGATATTCCGGCTGCGCAGCCAGGCTATCTAGTGCGCGGAAGCCCTACAAAGAAAGAGTCTCGTAGCTGCTTTTCGCGAAAACCAAAACAATATCATTAATTGTTTGAAAAATTATTTACCGTGATCAGGAATCGAATCGGCTGATTTTGAAAAAAAAAACATGTATCATTTATTACACCAAATCGTAGTGTGGCTTGGGAGGACCAGTTAAACATCAAAATAAATATGATTTAGTTGACAACTTTATTAAATGATTTGCTTACCCTCACTATCAGATTCAGTGGAATGCTTATCTTTTTTATTCTTTCTTTTCTTCGATGTACGTTTTTCTTTCTTCTTTTTTGTGGAATTCTCTCGTGATAATAAGTATTTGTCAGATCTCTTACCTGGAAATATTAACGAAACATTTAAAATCATTTAAAGATGTCATTATCCTATTATGATAACTCTTTTACAGTGCAAGCTGTCATACTTTGGAATGTGCTGCCTCTTACTGCCAGAGGCCAAAAAGTTTCCTACATTTAAGAGCGCACTCAGAAAACACTAGTTTTTCTATAATTATGCCTAATTCTTATACTATAGACTAAATAATATTTTTACAACTTAGCCCTCCGACAAAGACAAATTCCACGAATTACCTGTCGGCATTTGAACCAATTGTAATACCTTTATGATTGTCTTCTTTTGTTTACGTATTTATTGGTTATTGTGGAGAACAGCATATTGCACTCGTTTATGGCCGTTTGCAGGCGTAATTAGTCAGGTGTGCGGATTACGATTTCTAGGAAATTATGTCAACGATACGGGTGGGCACACTTATGAAGTATAAAACGACGGCAGGATGGAGAGAGGAGGCAGTCAAGCGTCGATTAGGATACGAGCAAGACGTGTGTACATTCGATTAGCTATATAGTGACGGACTTTGCGCGTGTTATTGAATCGTGCATCACGTTTGTACTGGTTGCGTCAGTTATATTTGTACCTGTGTTATACGTGTTTGTATAGTTCTAATAAATTCTTTAGTAATTCCAACGGCATTTGTAATTCGAGTGCCGCACTCGTAACAATATATATGTCTTATAAATATGTTTGCATGTTTTAATTTATAAAGTAATTTAAGTATGTGTATTTCATTTATAAAATAATAGGTTGGGGAAAAAGTCTTTTCGCATACAGTATGTATGAACTTGTAATAAGATCTCTTTGGCTATACCATTTGTATCTGGCTGGTTTTGGTATCATTAAAAAGTTTTAATTTTAAAGAAGACAATTCCAAATTCAAATTAGGGAAATGTGTGATTTTCATTTGTTTTCCTTATTGTTAAAATGAGTGAATCTAAGGAAGAAATTCGATACATTTTAAAATTTTACTACAAAAAAGGAAAAAATGCAACACAAGCCGCTAAAAAAATTTGTGATGTTGATGGACCTAATGCAGTATCTGTGAGAGTAGCGCAAATTTGGTTTAAGCATTTTCCATCCGAAAATTTTGATATCAAAGATGCACGTCGCTCTGGTCGCCCTGATACGGACAAAATTGATGCCATTTTTGAAAAAGTGGAGCAAGATCGGCATATTAGTAGTTACGATGTAGCTGGAGAACTGGGAATTGACCACAAAACGGTTTTGGCGCATTTGAAAAAAGCTGGGTACACAAAAAAAGCTCGATATTTGGGTGCCTCATCAGCTCACTGAAAGAAACCTAATGAACCGTGTACTCATTTGTGATTCTTTATTACGACGTAACTGGTGATGAAAAGTGGATCACGTACGACAAGAACGTGCGAAAAAGATCGTGGTCAAAGGCCGGTCAGGCTTCACAGACTGTAGCGAAACCCGGGTTAACTCGCAACAAGGTGATGCTGTGTGTATGGTGGGATTGGAAGGGCATTATTCATTATGAGCTGTTACCGCCAGGCAGGACTATCGATTCTGAACTGTACTGCGAACAACTGATGAGATTAAAGCAAAAAGTTGAGAGAAAGCGTCCGGAATTAATCAACAGAAGGGATGTGGTTTTTCACCGTGATAACGCTAGACCTCACACATCTTTAGCCACTCAGCAAAAATTACGAGAGTTTGGCTGGGAGGTGTTAATGCATCCGCCGTATAGTCCTGACCTTGCACCTTCAGATTTTCACCTGTTTCGGTCTCTGCAGAATTCCTTAGGCAGTGTCAGGTTAACATCACGAGAGGACTGCCAAAACCACTTGTCGCAGTTTTTTTATCAGAAGCCCCAAAATTTTTATAGCAATGGGATCCTACCTACAAGATGGCAAAAAGTTATCCAACAAAATGACACCTACATACTTTAGTCAAATGTAAATAAACTTTATAAAAAAACCTTTTGAATTTTTATATAAAATGCGAAGAAACTTTTTCCCCAACCTAATATGTAGTTTCAAGTGTCTGTTTAAGTTCTATCTAATAATCTGCATCAGCTACAACGCCAGATTAGGTTAAATTACTCCTTAACTTAGGTTGCCTGGAAGAGATTGCTTTAAGCGATAAGACGACAATAGTGTAATCGTGCATTTATTGTAATTGTATATTTGATGAGCAATAAAATGTTATCTATTCTATCTAAAATAATAATTATAATAAAAATATAATAACAACATTATGGCGAAGTTTCAAAAGGTCAGTGGCGACACCTCGGTGCTCGACTTTGAAGGACCAAAAGAAGGTCCCATAGAAAACAAGTTGTGAATAAAATTACACAATGACAATATTGAGATAGTGTTACGTGTGGGCGTTAATTAGGCTAAACTATACCATTGTTGGCATCTCACCCAATTATTTTTTATTATTAGCCAAACAATTATTATTATTTACATGTATATTTATTATCAAATATTCTTTACACTTTTGTAAAAAACAAAAAATACATTATTTTATATAAAAAATAGTAACTACTACATATTTCTTTAGTAAAATAAAACATAAATACTGTAACAATAAAAACTTGCCCCGCCAGCAGAGGGCCCTTGGGTTCGGGCTACAGAGATAGCAGCTAGTGTTATTAACATTGTATGGCTACAAAAATAAAATAAGACTTCTTAATGTTTTGAACAATTAATAGGGTGCCAAGAATGGCATAGTTCCCCCGTATATACTCACTGTGCACTTGGAGGGGCACCTCGAGCGCGATCTCCGCCACAGGAATGTCGTCCTGCTGGTAGGAGCGCGGCGAGTCGTCCTTCAGGTAGTGCGGGTTGTTCGCCTGCTCCTGGCGTCTCGCTTCGCGCAACTGTTATACGATAGCAGTATATTAGTATGCGAAGGAAAATCCTCGGACGCCTTTTTAGGCGTATTGCGCGCACGGAACAGTGTAGGATTTGGTATATCTCTATTATATTTGGGAAAATAACTGTCTGTCTGTTACGCTTTCACAGAAAAGCTACGCCACCGATTTGGCTGAAACTCAGTATATTTTCGATGCCGAGGATGAACACATGATACTTTTTATCCGGAAAAATGGGATAGTTTCCGGGATAAAAATATATGTCTCTTTGTTTATTATTCTTTTACGAAGAAACGACTGGATCGATTTGGCTAAAATTTGGTATATGTGTAATTTTAATATCGAGGGTGAACAAGTGATACTTTTTATCCCAGATAACAGGATAAGTTTGGGGAAAGATTTATGTAAAGATTATTCCAGAAAATAGGATAGGGTTTGCTTTGTGATTTGCCATTTTCGTCATTTTGGTTAATTTGGTCATTCTGGTAATTTTGGTCGATATGGGCGATGTGGTCGATGTGGTTGATGTGGTCGGTGTGGTCGATGTGGTCAATTTGGTCATTTTGGTGTACGTATATACATAGTTTTAATACCGAAAATTCGCAAATATATATTTTTCATCCGGGAGATGGGATAGTTTGCGATATAAAATGAAGTGAATCTTCCTAGGCAAATAGCAGTTACATAAAAACTTAATACAATCTAACCTGTAAAACCTACTAGACTGATTCGGTATAGATGTAATTTTAATACCAATGGTGGACAAGGGATACTTTTCTGACCGGATAATGGGATAGATTTATGTAATGTTCTATCCTAGAAAGTAGGATAGGTTTTTTTGTGATTTGCCCGTTTAGTCATTTTGGTTATTTGGCCATTTTGATCATTTCGGTCATCTCGGACATTTCAGACATTTCAGTATTTTGGTAATTTCGGTATTTCGGTCATTTCAGTTACTTCGATCTGTCTGTCTGTCAAGCTTTCACGGAAAAACTACTAGGATCGGTTTTGCTGTAATTTGTTTAAATATAGTTTTAATACCGATATTGGATATAAATACTTTTCATCCCGGGAGATGGGATAGTTTGCGACATAAGATGAAGTGAATCTTCCGGGGGCAAATAGCACTAACATAAAAATTTAATACAATAGGTTACATTGATTTTAATGCTTGCTCTTTAAACTAGAGGCACATAATAGGATTTGACCGGCGGCGCAGCCGCGGAGTAAATTCTGACTCTAATAATAATACCCTGCCTTCAGAGCATCAGCACTTACGAAGCACATAGAAAATTTTAAAAAATAGTATTAACAGATTTGTAACCCACTTATATAAACTGTCATTGTAACCATTATTATCATTAACAACTAATACTTCATAAATTAATATTGTCTATTTGTAACTTTGTTGTGTATAATTTTTTGGGTTACAGTCTAGATCAATACTATGTACTTACTTATTAATTTAACTTTAATTGATTGTAATCTGTTTGTATACTATATCCCCATGTTAGATTGTTCATCTGTTCGTATATGTTATAGTCATTTTTCAATGAAAATACTGGGCTATACATGAGTGTATGGTAGGAAAATGTATATTTAAAAGTTATATAGTAAAAACAAAAAAAATAATGGGTAGAAAATTCTGAAAAAAAACACAAGGTGGATGTCCTGCACTCCATATGTACAAAAGTTACACATAGCAACAATGCATCTGCAACTCAGCACTGCTAAAGTGCTGCAAAATGTTCGTGAGCGAATCAGATGTATACTTAGAAAGTGAATTCCAGAAAAATTTACACTACTGTACATAAAAGGCAAGAACTTCAATGGTGTACCATTTCACAAAACTATTTATTATGGCTACAATATAATTTCATCGTCATTGGGAACAATATCATATTGTTACAGTCTCGCGTCAGCAAATCTATACAGATAAATAAAATTGAAATGTCTGTTTGTAATGACAAAATAAAAATGTGAAAAAAATCAGGGGGGATAATTCGGACCAGGAGATTCCAAAATGCAATTTCTAGAATTTTTGTCAGTCTGTCTGTCTGTTCCGGCTAATATCCGAAACAGCTTGGGCGGATTTTGACGGGACTTTCGCGGACAGATAGCTGATATTATAAGGAGTAACTTAAGCTAATTCTTTTAGGGTTCCGCGAAAAAAAGCCATGCGGACGAAGTCGCAGGCACAGCTAGTGACTAACAATACAATAAGTGCACAAACATTAATTTAAAATACAAAGTCAGTTGCTAGGTTTTAAAGTTGCACAGCTGGAATGTGTTGAACAAGATTCTGGTGGGACTTGCCATTTGCAGCTCCTCGGGCGTGAACTGCGCGGTGGGGCGCGGGTCGCGCTGCGGGGGCGCGAACACGGCGCCCCCGCCCTCCTCCTCCGACGAACTGGAGCTGTCCGACGACCAGCGCTCCTGCGACAGCCACTGCTCCAGGTTCAGCCTATCGAGTCCGAGCAAAACAACTCATAGGGCCGTCCGTTCCTATATCTTGACCACCTATATACCGCTTATTTGCCTTGACTAAACTCCATACAAGAAATGTCAAGATTCAACCGACGGTAAGGGCAAGTGAATGAATAGTAACATATAGGAACCGGCCATTAAGTTACAATAGGGGAGCAGACAGTCAAATCAATTGACACACTTTTTATATCTTTCAAAACGTCGCAGCCTCCCAGATTTTGTTCGCGCGTTCCTATTTATGACGTCATCAGAAGGTACAAAAGGTTTAAAAGTTAGATGATAAGATGTTATTTGAACGCCTGTTCTTTATATGTATAAATATTAGAATTTATTGTAATATGTTTCCTCGTCCCTATTGGATATCATCATCGTAGCGTTAAATCCCGGTTGGGTTCGGGAGCGTCTAGACGAGCTAGATGTCGGTCTACTTTTCTACTTTTTCTTCACACTTGTTGCGTTTTTGGCTTCGCTAATTACGAGAACATTGGTACGCATGTGATCCCGTGTGACGTCAAGGCGGAGGTGGCCTGGCTAGGTATTTTTTACCTACTTAATTAGCCGGTTTTCGTAAAACGTGTCCTTGTCCGCTACGTCACGAATACGAAGACTGCCCCGGATGCATGAGTTCCTAACACGGTCTTTCCGCGTGACTCCACATCAAACAGAACATACAAAGAATTACATTTATTTGTATATATAGATGCATATAATGTATGCATAACTGCTGAAGTTTGTTGGCCAATTTCAAATCACGTTAAAGACTTATTTAAAACTATACTGGTGTTTATGCATTAGAACACTTACTCTGGTGGCATCGGTACTTTCTTCTGGGCCTTCGGTGCCACGGGTTTCAGTTCACCATCGAACAATTCAGCAAGTTCCTCGATCAAACCGCCGCTTATACTCTTCATTGAGGGCTCGGCATCCATTGGAATATGGTCATCCTTTTCTAAACCGTTACTATAAAGAAAACCACAGTTAAGGTGTCTAATGACGGTACTGAAAAGTGAACTGACGTTTACTTTTTCTACAACAATATATAAATCTACACGGGTTTTAATAGTCTCAAGGCTCTCTTTATTTATTCTATGTACCATTGTGATGAGAAGAATAAATAAAGTCTTGAATAATAATAGTAATAATTATGGCTCCGGTCTCTGGAGCCCTAACCGCTGGTAGTTAGAATCCCCGGCCCCGCTGCCGTCGCACCTCCAGATTCTATATTTTTTACAAGATATTACAAAATATATATTCTTTCGATGGGAAGGGTTCCCGCCCGTCAATATTGCCGTGGGGGGGGGGGGGGGGGGGGGTAGGGTACGCGGAGTTGGTGAAGCTTCTGCTTTCCCGTAGCTTTGGCATAAGGCGAAGGAAGGAACAACTCGGGTGACAATAGTACTTCTTCGGGGACACTAGTGCCAGCCCAACATGGCGAAACCCACAAGGCCTCAAACTAGTTTTAGTTTAAGGCTTCAAATTAGTTCTCAAACGGATACCTCCTCGTTAAAAAAAGGTATATTCTTTGGACGACGAGGATGAACATAAGGCACTTTTCATTCCGTAAAATGGGTTTACACACAGTCAAATAGACTAAGCATGCCTTTTTGAATGCAAACTTTACACATCCCTATTAATGTGCCTATGCCTCTAAGCCATCCTTTCTCAGTCTGAGGGTCGCGTTTGTGAAAAAATAAAGACCTATATACGTTTACCAAATGTAAAAATAATTATAATATGAGCACCATTTTTCAGTGAACCGTCGTAAAACTCTTTACTTAACTATTTGGTTTTCTCGTGGGTGGCAATATAAAAATCGTTAAGAAATAATGCTTTAAGCTATTGGCTGGGTATTGTTGGATATTAATAAAATGTACTTGGTACCTCTGTTCGTGATCTAGCAAGATGGGCATTTCGGTGGGGGGTGCGGGGAGCGTCGGCTCCTCCGCGTGGTGGGGGTCGAGCTTGCTCAGCACGAGCTCGAGTAGCGCGGTGGCGTTGTGGGCCCTCTCCTGCACCTCCATGTCCTCGCTGCCCAGCAGGGGCCGCAACCCCGCGAGCGCCTCGCGGACTATCTACATTTATTTCGAAATACAATAATAGGGTTAATTTAACTTTAATGGCCTCTTAATTTTCCTCTCTCCTCTTAATCACCTTCCCCCATTTTCAACTGTCGGAGATGCAGTTTTTTTAGCTAACAAAACATATGGGGAAACAGCCAAGATGATCAAATAGATAAGAACATCGAAAGTGATCATTAGTATCGGTACAACCATTGTCGTCTAATAGATCGAATCGGCCGTCTTGACCAAATACATCAGTACACCGACAACGCCAAATACATGAGTACATTCATATCGTCATTATTATGTTAACAACCACCTCGCCAAAACAAAGAGACACTCTAGAAAAATGAACTCTATTCTAAATGGGATTAGTGTCAAATCGAGATGATTTCATACTAAACCAAAATTGTATTTCGAATTATGTATTTCAAATTGAATTACTTATTGCTAAATTTGCACTGAATGAAAAGTACCTTTCTTTTCTAATCTGAAATTAATGAAATCAATTCTGAAGGCGTTTGAAACTTAAAAAAAACTCCTAATCACAGCAGTGTGATTGACGAAGAGGATGATATGTGCATAATAATATTTATTACGTTTAATCCAGGGTCAACACTGGGATTGGAAGGAAACGCCAGTTTTTTTTCAATCAAGTATCATTTATTGACTACTTACAAACATTGTTAAAACTTCTAACCCATAAGGGCAGAGATCGAATCTTTAGTATTTTTGACTGACCCACCTGTTTTATTAGTAACTCTATGGACACAGAACGATTTCACGTCGATAGATTATAATCTATCGGGAAATAATGCGTTAAATTGTAAGCAGTTTGTTCCGGTTCACAATATTTCAATAGCTCTCGAGATAGATTATAATCTAACGGTCTTTACAATTTAACGATGACATATATACTCTAATGTAGCCAATTATTAACGGCGTTCATTTTAACTTTATAACTAAGACGCATTTGGCCACAGTACCTAACTATAATATTATTTCAGATAGAACAGAGATATTAGGCGAGCCCAGTTAACTAAAGATATATTATTAACCTATAAATTTTATAAATAGTCTCAAGTTCCTGTTTCTAACCAGATATTTCAGTTCTCTTAATTAAATCAGGTTTTTCATACTTTTGTTAACATTCTTTAATACTTGATGACACCGTTTTTCAGCGTTGAGTTTTCGTTTTTACTAAATACTAACTGTCTTATTCATAGAGAGTTAGAGTAAGTTTGAACGCTTCTTTAACCACCATAAAGAACTGTTCAAACATACTTCACTATCAAATGTATCATCATCATGGAAACGCGAAGGAAGTTTCGCGGGCAGACGATAGTCTATAATATTATAATATGCTAAATATGTCGTCTCTCTACATTGAAGTTATTAAAAAAACACAATTGGAATAGACTATATAAACGATGGAGACACGGTGAATTTTTTTAGATTTCTTGTCTGTTAGTCGGTTTGTCTGTTTGTTCGGGATTTACGTAAAAACTACTAGGCCAGAGCAAATTCTCAAGACTTAAATTCTGCGCTACCTTTTATCCCGGAATCGCACGGGAAATTTTCCGGGAACGGTTTGAAGAGGCCAGAATAAAAAAAGCTTTCTTATTTCGATGCGATGTTTTTACTCATTGATAGCAAATTTTCTGAAATTAAATCTGTGATGCTTTTTATCCTGGGGATCCCGCGAATTTTCTCAGGAGCTGGTTAAAGTTGTTAGGACGCTTACAAATTAGTTTATTTATTCTTACACGATTTTAGACACGATACATTATTTTTTAAATACAGCAATACTTTGTGTCCTGGGAATCTCACGGAAATTTTCCCGAGGGTGGTTTCTAGTGGTTAGTATGCATATAAATTAGCTGATTTGAATACAACTTATAGTAAAACACAATGCACTTTCTTTTTCAAATACTGCGGTACTTTGATGGATATGGACCCGGGTATCCTGCGAGATTTTTGTCGGGAATAGTATAAATTATTTATTTGCATAACAATTAGTTGATTCAGATTAAATTGATACTAAAACGATAACCACGTTCTTTTTCGAATGCTTCGTTAGTTTATATTCCGGGAATCCCGCGAAAACTTCCCGGGAGTGGTTTAAAGTCGTTATACTGCATAAACATTGCCTGATTCCGATACGATTTCACCAGAACGTTAGATTAAGCTTTTTTTCAATGACTGGGGTATATTATATATATGTATAGTATGATCTAAGTATAGATCACGAGAATTCATATACGTATTAGACATTAAAACAGTATCCAAGAAACATCAATTATTCATTGCTGATAAAAAAAAGTTTTATCTCGAATTCTAAATTTCTTGTGTATTGAAACTCTTTAGTAGATATTTCAACAAACTCATATATACATAGAAAGTATACTCACATATACATAGTGTATTATGTCAAATGAAATGTTAAAATTAAGTTAATATTGTAAAATAGCTTTGTCTGTACATTGAAGCTATTAAAAAAATCGATTGCGATCAAATTGTTTGATTGATGGAAAATTGAAACAATTAATGTTTTTTTTTCATAAATATATGTTAATTTCTATGAGGTTTTCACTATTATACAGACATTTTTTACTTAAATGCTGAAAAAGCTAATATCATGGGAATTCTAGTGTAATTTTTCAGGAAACCGGATTCACTTTTTTATGTTTTTACTCTAACTTTAGTGACGGAAAGTTCCAAAATTTTCTTGGGAATAATGCGCCTAGATATAGCATGAAAACTAGTCGTGTTACTCTTATTACAGCATAGTTAAATACTTTATGACATTTTTATACATGACTATATTGGGACTCTTGAGATTTCCCGGGATTTCCTTCCACTTTCAAACCACTAGATCAACTTTGACGCAATGTTCGCAAATTACAAGACACTGTCTGTAATTATTAGAAATCCTTAGTGAAACATCTGTAGTTGAATAAGTCTTTAGTAACATTACAAATATCGGGAGTTTATGGATATATCTAGGATTCATGTATTGTCATATTAAATATTTATTCAATTTTACATATTGATAAAATAACTTTAATCTTTGCTATCTTAGTAATGAAAATGAAGTCGAGGGCAAATATTAGTTACGTTATAAAAATGAAAAAGATTTTTATAACAGTAATCATACTATTGAAATTTTGATTTAGTATGAAATCATCTCGATTTGACACTTATCACATTTAGAATAGAGTTCATTTTTCTAGAGTGTCTCTTTGTTTTGGCGAGGTGGTTGTTAACATAATAATGACGATATGAATGTACTCATGTATTTGGCGTTGTCGGTGTACTGATGTATTTGGTCAAGACGGCCGATTCGATCTATTAGACGACAATGGTTGTACCGATACTAATGATCACTTTCGATGTTCTTATCTATTTGATCATCTTGGCTGTTTCATTTATTCGTCGTTGTTAGCCATTCGCAGTCCACTGCTGGAAGTAGGCCTCCCCAACTTGGTCACAACGGCCACGCCATTAATTAAGTGTTTTATATATATAAACCTTCAATATTAAAACTTCTTGTTGAACACACTATAATTATAAAGAAACTAAGTCAATACATTAGTAGAGAACTGCACAGGAAAACATAATGAATAGTCGCAGCCAACCTGATTTGAAGTACCTAATATGTAATGAATGACATGTGGGCAACCTGACAACGTATTTGTTATTGAATTACAGCGATGGTTGTCTACATCGCAACTGCAGTGCCAACAATTTTGCTAAGCCGTCTATTCCAACTAAACGACGTCTTTTATTGGGATAAAAGGTATCTTAAATGTTGATTTGGATTATATATGCCAGCCTTATGTCGAACGAATAAAACTATATACGTTCATTAGTTTCCAAAAAAGATCCCAGCGCCATCCTATTCGATATTTTCATCTATCCCACGGAAACTATGTCATTTAAAAAGTATCCTAAGTTACGCTCCATGATATAAGTTTCCTACGTTTCGAATTTCATTTAAATCCGATCAGTACTTTTCACGTGAATTGCATTTTTGGGAATCTCCTGGTTCAAATTATCCCCGGTGGTTTTTAAAATTTTTATATGCAATGTACAAGAATAAGAACGTAAAAAATTATCCCTTTTGCGTTAATCTTAACCACAGACAATAAAATGACGTAAGTGTCAACGAGAAATAAAACGCGAAATGTCAAAGTCATGTTGTTTTGGTTGTATTTTCGTGATTTTAAATATTTTATTTTATAAAAAGTATTGATCTTCGCGTTGTCAAATTAGGAAATGTGTTTCGCGACATGCTGAAGCTATGGTGGACCTTTCAAGAAATTTGTTTCTTCTTGTCTAAGCGATTGTGAAATTTTCAAGTCTCACTTCAGAGGCCGTTAAAATAATGTTGTTTCAAATAAATTCTTGTCATGTTTTATTAGGATTGCATTTAGATAGTTTATAATTACCGATATGGCAGCATTGGGGTCGGCGCGCTTCTCATAACGCAACAGCAACTTGGCCGTGAGCTTGAGCGCGGCGTGCACGCACACGGCGCGCGCGCGCATGTGCGCGCCGCCCACGCCCGCGCACAGCATCAGCGGGGACACGGCTTCACGCATCACTTCTTCCTCTCTGTCATTAATCAAAATAAAAAAATAAATTATAACACCTAGTGAATGTAATATTTTATCAAAAGGGATTATCGAGAATGCTCAGTTGTTTGCTAGCGATAATTTCTTATTCCACAATAATTATTATACTTAGTCTAGCCATAAATACTGTTACAATTAAAAAGAAACAAAATATTACATTTGAATATGGAACTGTCATTTATTTATGTGATTGTTCATTGTGTTCTCTCATTTTGACGCCAATACATTGTACAACATTTTGCGATATTAAAATGGAGTGGGGCGGTAAAGAGAACCGAATCGATGTGATTGCATTACACAAAGTAGGTATGGAGCCCAATGCAATTTTTAAAACTCTCCATACGTTTGGTATTAGTCAAATGTTTGTGTACCGGGTTATTAATAGGTACAATGAGACCTCCTCTGTTTGTGACAGAAAAAGATCTGGCCGTCCAAATAGTGTTCGTATGAAAAAGGTGGTCAAAGGAGTAAAGGAAAGAATTCGAAGAAATCCTGTCCGAAAGCAAAAGATTTTATCTCGGGAGATGAAGATATCACCTAGAACCATGTCGCGTATTTTAAAAGATGACTTAGGACTTGCAGCCTGTAAGAGACGCACTGGTCATTTCTTAACTCATAATTTAAAAAAGAATAGGGTGGTAAAATCGAAAAAAAAATTGTTTACGGATGAGAAATTTTTTAACAATTGAGCAACATTTTAACAAACAAAATGACCGTATTTATTCTCAAAGCTCTAAGGAAGCTTCTCAATTAGTCGAAAGAGTGCAACGAGGGTATTATCCGTCTTCAGTGATGGTTTGGTGGGGTGTTAGCTATGAAGGAATGACAGCCATATTTTTGTGAAAAAGGTATCAAACCATCGGCACAAGTGTATCAAGATACCATTCTTGAGAAGGTAGTTAAGCCCCTTAACAACACCATGTTCAATAACCAAGAATGGTCCTTCCAGCAAGACTCGGCGCCGGGTCATAAAGCTCAGACCACGCAGTCTTGGTTGAAAACGAACGTTTCGGACTTCATCAGAGCTGAAGACTGGCCATCGTCTAGTCCCGATCTTAATCCGCTGGATTATGATTTATGGTCAGTTTTAGAGAGTATGACTTGCTTTAAATGCCATGATAATTTGGAGTCTCTAAAACAATCCATACGATTGGCATTGAAGAATTTTCCCATGGAAAGAGTGCGTGCTTCTATTGATAACTGGTCTCACCGTTTAAAGGACTGTATTGCAGTCAATGGAGACCACTTCGAATAAGCTTTTTATATTTTAAATTGATTTAATATTTATGTATTAAACTAACACACTGTAAAACTTATAAATATTATTTGCAATAGAAAAAAAAATATTCTTTGTTACAATATTTATGCCAAGACTATGTATTTTCAAGGCTTTTTTAGCTTGTATTCTGCCTTTATAGGTTTTCACATATACAGACTGCAAAACAAACCCGTGATAATTTGTTCATTTCCAAAGCCAGGAAGAAAGAACAAAAAAATACAAGTAAAACATAAACACTTCCACTTTTTATTTATGGATTGGAAATGGTACATCGTGGATATTAGGAATTTTGAACATCATACTTATAGAAATAATGAACTGATTAATAATCATCTTCCAATATCATAGTGCTCAGGCTGACGCTTAAAGTAGCTATAATACCGCATTAGAACACCTGAAGTTTACTCCTGACCCTGATATTTCTACGTATATGCGCGTTCAATGCAGCATATTCATCTCTATATTGGTACAATAACAGTTTTTGGGCACTCACTCGCAATACTCGGCGAGCACGTATGCCGCCGCGTAGAGCACCTCCCTAGAGGCGGGGCCGGGCGGGGCGGCGGCGGCGCGCGCGCACAGCGACGCGCACTCGCGCGCTGCGAACGGGCGCACGTCGGCCACGCGCGCTCCTACTTCCGTTAGCTGCGCTGCTAATATACAGCCTGGGGCACAGACGAGCAAATGTAAATCGAAATCATTGTTAAAATAATAAGTAATAACTAGTAAAACACGTCTCGATCCTTAGACGTGGTAGAGCCATGCCGGAATCACTATCTTGATTACAGCTCTTAGGGCCGACTCGATCATTGTAATAGCACTTTCTCACAGAATGCCGGCGTGAAACGGTTAGCCTTGAACTAATTGTGTTTCGTACAATGAGTGAGATTTCCGATAGCCCACTTTCATCTCCCATATCACATCTTAAAGGCTGGCAACGCGTTGGTTTCGCTTTTGGTGTTGCAAACGCCTATAGGCGACGGTAACCACTTTCCATAAGTTGCGTTGTTTGCTAATTTCGTAATAAAATAATAATAATCAGCTATGCTGGTATAACCACATTTTAAGGTAACCAGCTAGCTATGTAGGAAAAACATGTCAAGCCATGCCGCCTCCGTTAGGTCGTGGTTGAAGGCTTCGTCACAAGAAACGCTGGCTTGCTCTGTGAAAGATGACAGGCGTGTGAATGATCTCTTGATAAATATCTTGAGAATAGAAAGAAAAGCAAACCGCGAAGTTCGAATGGAACCAGGGCTTAGGCTAGACTTCACGCGAAAAGCCCTGAGAACGGTGTAAAGTAGTCTATGTCAATGTAATAAGGAGGATACGACTCTCGGCATTAAGGGATATCAATATGAGCAGGAAGAAATAATAACAGTGTATGCAAAAAGTTGATAATTATTTATATGTCTTTGAACTTAAAAGTCAAGAAATATTGTGAAGCCTACTTGTTAATGTTACATTAACTTAAGCAAGTCGTGATACAAAAGTACGACTGTAAAGTTGTTAGGACTTATTTTGGCTGCCAAAATAAACAAAAACGCTATTATCACCCTGATAAACATAATATTAAGTTTATTGCATAGACTATTTATATTACTTCAATAAAAATATTTCTAGTCTTAATGTTTGAAAGCTACATTTCTTGACTAGTTTTTCATTAACGTGCAATTTATCTGAAAAGTAACTCACCGTGCTTAGCGCTAGTCTCCATTTCAGTAAGTTCCGCAAGTACTGTGACATACCACTCGAAGTCCACGACGTGTTGGTAGTTATTTTGTGAGCATATCTCAATCATTCGCGTGAGCAACTCGTCTCTATAGAGCGTGCCTTCAGCGCGTTCCATGTGCACCATTAACTTCTTCACAATTTCCATTAGATTCTTCTTTGATACCTTAATAATATTTTTTTATATTATTTAAATTTTTATATGTAGTATTTATATATTATTGATTTTATTTAGTTGATTAAGGAATACAAGGGCGCATAATTCACATAAATTTTGGATCAGTTTCTCATGGGAAAAGAAGAAGAATATTTGGCCATAAACTCCTGTTTCATGCAAATTGATTCAGACATAAAATCTTAAAAAGATAACAAGCAAACTCAGTTAAGATTTAATATTTAGTTAAGGTATATGATGTAACTAGCTTCTGCCCGCGACTTCGTCCGCGTGGAATAGTAATAAAAAAGTAAGTTAAAAAAACCCCCCCATTTTGAAACATTCTTCATTGGTGCTCCGCTCCTGTTGGTCTTAGCGTGATGATATATACTTATATAGCCTATAGCCTTCCTCGATGAATGGGCTATCTAACACTAAAGAATTTTTCAAATCAGACCACTACTTCCTGAGATTAGCGCGTTCAAACTCTTGAGCTTTATATATTAGTATAAGATTTGTAATATAATGGGCATGTATGAAAAAATTAATAAAAGTAGATAAAGCGAAAATTGTGTGTCAAGATCGTCGCAAGTGGATATCCATCGTCTCTGTCTACCCCCACAGGAAACAGGCGTGATAATATGTATGTATATTATAATTTTATTAACTATTCATAAAATAGTTGATAATGCAACTTTAAATTGTCTGAATAATCTGTGGAGAAAAGAAAGTAAAAATTTACAATATGTCTAAAGTAGGTAAATCGCGTCAAAGAATGCAGAGACTATTGAAAACCAGAAATTACTGGATTTGACTGAAACACTAACTTTAAGCTTGTCATATTATGCTTACCATTCCATACAAAAGTCCTAATGCTCTTAAACGAATTGACTCGTCCTTATCATCCAAGCACGCCAGCACGAGATCTTTGTGCGCTTGGACTGATTTCGGGTGGGATTTTAATATTCGAGACATCGCCAAGAGTCCCAAATATTTCACTACAAACAAAAATATTGCCAAATTTATCATCGCTTACACAAAAAAAAATCCACTCAAGTAATAAGTTATTGATTAAGTAGATGCCCCTTCAAACGCTGATAAGGACTTATATTACACAAGTTAATTAATTACTTAACTACAAAACATACGATACATATTAGTAAACTAAAAAGTAATCTAGTACAATGAAGGAAACTTATACTATTTCCATTTCTTAATTTTCCCGACGACAATTCTAATTTGATAGTTGTAGTGTTGTGACCAAATAAGTAATGATATCGATCGCATATATTTATTATGTTTTGAACAAAGACAAATACAACAAAAACATTCAAATATATTTTTTCAAGCTGGGAACACTCAATGACCCACCGCCATTTTATGTTTGTTTTAATCTGTTACTCGCAACAAGACGGTCGTGCTATATAGTCACTACATTTCTGTTCGCTGAGTTTTTTCACTTTATCCATACGTTACATTGTGTATTTTGTGTTTCTTCGTGTTAATTGCTGCCCAGCTGTCAAATATCAAAATGCCTAAAGGATCTGTTCTGAAAAGGCAGGCGAGAGAACTGATGATCAAGGTTCGTAATTACTTTGAAGCAGAGTATCAAAATGGTGGCCCGCTATTACCACTGTCGCAAGTGCGAGAGCGTGTTGCGGCCGCAATAGGAATTAGTGGACCTACTGTTTCAAAAATTACTACCTAAGCTTGCGGTACAAGCGGCATGCAGGAAATAAGCTTCGTACGTCGAAAAAAAAACGCCAACCACGTCGTGTGACATCGGTTGACAACTTCGACGCTGACGCTATTCCCCGTCATATATATGAGTATTACTTGCGCAAAGAAATTCCAACACTTAAAAAACTTGTTTCTTTACATGAATGTGGTTTGCTCCATGGCCAAAAATCGTCATTAAGCTTGGTTTTGAAAGAAATTGGATTTTCTTATAAAAAATCGGACAATCGTAAAATATTGATGGAGCGTCACGACGTTGCTATGGCTCGTTGCGAATTTTTCATTGAAGCCAAAAATATATCAGAATGATCAAATGTTATTTTCACTGACGAGACTTGGTTAAATGCAAACCACATAGTATCTAAGAACTGGACTGACGAGACCGCCGTTTAGTTCAGTGTCCATGGGAAAAGGTGAACGCCTTATCACATGCCATGCAGGGTCTACGAAAGGATTCGTGTCAGATGCTTTACTGGCCTTTAAATCCAAGAAAACAGTGGACTACCACAAAGAAATGAACGCGGAGATTTAGGATGGTTTAAAGAAATGGTGTAATCTCTGGAAGAACCGTCGATAATTATTATGGACAACGCTAAATATCACTCCAGACAAATTGATAAAATGCCGACGCAGGCCAATAAAAAACAAGAGATAATTGACTGGCTCCAACGTCATGGCGATAATGTGGATAATACTTTATTAAAAGTACAATTAGTGTATATTTTAAAATCGAAAAAAGCCTCCCTAAAAGATATTTTACCGACGAAATAGCTGCCGAATGTGGTCATTGGGTTCTTCGACTTTCGCCATATCATTGCCAGTATAATGCTATAGAACTAATATGGGCACAAATCAAAGGACACGTCGCTCGAAACAATACCCATCCCCCTATTATGGCAAACAAGATGTTAGATTTATTAAACAATGCATGTGCGGAAGTAACCGCCGAACACTAGGAAAAAATTGTGAGAAGAACCCAAAACATAGCGTCGGATTGGGAAATTCATGTGGCATTCGATAATATAGAAGTACAGGAACTTATAATATGTTGGGGAGCGCTCATCGAGTGACAGTGACGATTCATCAGATTTTGATTAAAATAAATAAATAAAGAATCAACATAATACAATAATTACATCTTGTAATTAAATATCGTATTAGTTAATAAATTTGTACAAAATTAACCGGCAATAGTTTAGTTTCTTACACTTTGTAAAAAAATATCGGGTCTGTTATCGTGTTACGTTTATCGATAGCTCCATCCCTATCAGTTTCTCCGACTCTGCTATGGTCTTGTACGTGCGTAAGCGTCATATATTTATTAAATAAATGTATACATAATGTAAAAAAGACGCTCGTTCAAGTTTCCACAGGAGCTGTCATCGAGAAAATAAGAAATGGAAATAGTATAGCTATGTTGTATTCTACCTATAATCCCTTAAGACTATAAGTACAATACTGAGCTTAGGTCATCAAAGTCAATGGTTACCAGATGGCTGTCTACGTTGCCTTGCTGGACCCCCAAACTAATCCCTTGACCGAGATAGGGACCAGCCCTCTGATCACCCGAAAACTCAATTAATCGTTTTGAAAGATCTTTATAGAAGCTCATAGCATGAAGACACCACGGTCCAGGTGTTTCAACAGAAAACGGCACAAACATATAACTCTCACTGAGGGTTGCATATATGTTCTGCTTGAATGATTCAGCTGCTACTAATTACTTAACTAATGCATATATAAATTAGGCTTAATATAATAGACATAGCACCCAATCATTCATGACGTTGATATAACATTTTTCATAGTCCAGCCATTACTTTGAAATGATCTTTTTAAATAAGTATGCAAACTTTTTAGATTAAATTATATAAATATGGAGAGACTGGCTCTTAATCTCAAAAAAAAGGAAAATTTAAAAATAGAACTGCAGTAAAACAAATGAATATAGCCGGGAAAAGAAAATTTACTCGTAGTATCAGATTTGCGTGTTATTTATAGCAAAGTTTTAAATTGATTCTCATTGATTTTTTATTCTTTTGTCAATTGAATTATTGTTACCAGCAGAATTGTTGGGTTAGTTTTTTAACTCATCGAGAGTTTTTGAACCATAATATGGATACTTCGTCCGAACAAGCGGCTCAAATTGTAGCATTGGTGCGGGAGGGCTTGGATCAACGAACGATTGGTAGAAATTTAAATTTAAACCAGTCTACGGTTTCTAGAATATACAGAAGGTTTGTGGAGACAGGTTCTTACAGAAGGAGACGTGGTACAGGCAGGACTCGAGCAACCACCGGTCGTGATGACCGATTTATTGTTACAACTTCCCTGCGAAATCGTTTCCTCACGTCTGTTAACATCAAAACAGAGCTTAATGAAGTGCGTGGAGTAAACGTGAGTGCACGAACAATAAGAAGAAGGTTAAAGGAAGCGGATATCACCCCTTTTAGACCAGCAAATGGTCCAAAGTTGTCTGTAGCTCACAGACAAGCTCGCTTAAGATTTGCGCGTGATCACCTGAATTGGACAGAAGAGCAATGGACCTCCGTATTGTTCACGGACGAGTGTAGGACATGTTTATATGGTGCAGATGGTCGCAGAAGAGTCTATCGTCGACGTGGGGAGCGATATGCTCAAAGTTGCATTGAGGAGCGTGTTCCTTTTGGAGGCGGTTCGTGTATGGTCTGGGGTGGCATATCGATGAACGGGCGAACAGAACTTGTGTTCATAGACATGGTCCGTCAAAACGGTAATAGAGGGGGTTTGACTGCACATCGCTACATAACAGAGATCTTAGAAGATCACGTGGTGCCTTACATGGGATTCATAGGCGAAAATTTTACTTTAATGCAGGATAATGCCCGGCCGCACGCTGCTGCACAAGTTCGACAATATTGCGAAGAGGTTGGGATACGTACAATGAATTGGCCAGCACGCAGCCCGGATCTTAATCCCATTGAGCATGTTTGGGACAATTTAAAAAGAGCTGTATATGCGAGAAACCCTTTGCCCACGACAGTGGCAGCACTAAGAACAGCACTTTCAGAAGAATGGGACAATATTCCGCAAGATCTTTTAATAACCCTAATAAAATCTATGCGGAACCGATTAGAATCCGTAATAAGGGCACGTGGAGGTAATACACCTTATTAAAACATAAATAAACCCTTGCATAAAGTTTGTGTCTATTGTTAAAACCAATTTTTTAATTAAACCAATTTTCCTTAAATTTCTGTTTTTTCTTCAAAAAAAGTCTTAAGGTCCTTTCCAGTACACAAACTTAAACTTAAGGATATGACCCTACGCTGTTTTAAAGTTCACGAACCAATCTAGAGGTTTCAATTTAAATCTGTATAGAAAGTTTGCATACTTGGTTAAAATATTTATTTCAAAGTCGTCTATTACTTTGATGCAGTTTATGAGTCCTAGCCCGGTACTTTTTGTCCTCATTTCCCACAATAGTCCTACAGTGACCGCGGCTTGTCCTTGGGTGCATTACTATATGGTGTAGATAGCGACAAACGCCGGTCAGTGTCACGCTACATTTACATTAAATTTGTCAAAGGGCCTCTACGTGTTGGCCTTCCCATGGCCCCACGCAAGCCCTTCAAAAGTCCGGACCATTTTTATGGCCCGTGGTCTTCAAAGACATACAGTATATTTAAATAATAAAATGTCACCATTACAGCATGTCAAATATATTTATGTCAGTTCATAATGTTTTATCGTCCATAAACATGTTTATATTATAATAAAATTTAGTGGTCAGTAGCGAATTATATTTTTTTAAATAGTGTACATGGCAGCTCTCTAAGAGACTTCGGAAGCTTGTTGTATACGAAGGGCCCTATGCAATAGACACTTTTGCGTATTAATGCAATAATTGAGTTGATGGCGCAAACTCCTAAATTTACGCGCCTGTTACGCGGAAAGACCTCCGAACGCTGACTAAATGGGTGTGGTAATTCGTTTTGACAAAAATTGATATTTCGAATATATATAGAGAGGGTACAGTCAAAATTTTATATATTTTTTTAAAAGGTTCGCAATTATCTATCTGTTTGAGTTTGAACATAGCTCTTAGGCAACGCTTTTGATGTTTGAACACTGTACCAGCTTCAGTGGAATTTCCCCAGAATAGAATGCCATATCTAATATTAAACGATATGAGACCATGGTATGCAGCAAGGAGAGCGTGAACATTTACAATTGATGAAATCTTGTAGAGGATATATATCATACTATTAAGTTCTTCACATAGAACACATATGTGATCTTCCCAGTTAAGTTTTTTGACAATAACAAGTCTAAGAAATTTTATACTATCAACTTCTTCAATTTTCTTATTATTATGTTTGATGTCAAATTTATTAGATAAATTAGCAGTAGAGTATCGTTGTCTATAATGTATTAATTTAGTTTTATTAAAATAAATTGTTATTGTCCAACCAAGAGATTATTGACTTTAATGTGTCATTAATGTTAACTTATAAGGTATAATATAATATGATCCACGAAACCGTTGCCGACAAACTGCATTGCAGTTTGGCAAAGTAATTATTTGTAAAAACATGTAACTTGCTGATTTTTTTAAAAAATATAATAATATCAGGATAATACTAATTATTATAACTCCACAACGAGCACGAATTATTGGAACAGGCGTGGCAAAATAACTTATAGTACATGCAATGCGGAAGGACAACACTAGGAACTTCGGCGCTCGTAGTCGTAGATACGCATCGGTCGAGTTTCAGGGACAATCTTGAATCGTGACCCAACAAACTAGTACAGAAGCAATGTGGGTGAGTGACAGCAGTACAGGAATAAAAGATATAAACTTTGGTGGCTTATCGTTATTATATCATAGTTAAATTGCTAAATCGCCTATTATTATTTCTTTAAATATACAGACAACATATAAGCAAATATAGTCAGTTAGTAAAGCTTAAAAATCTGCGTTAGTAATTGTTTGCGATTAACGCAACTTCTTCATTTCATAAAACCACATTATATCATAACATTGTATTATTACAAGATTACACATGTCACTCGCCTTACATACGTCTAAACATCAATACCTAATAATTTCTATATAAAATCTAAATACATAAAAAGCTGTGAAATCACAAAATACATAAATATTAAATACTAATCAAAAACAAGTTTCACTGAATTGAATACCAAATCAGTAACTTTCAACAAATAGCGATTTGGTCCCCTGTATGAGCGCCAACAACAGAGAACTATCGTGTTTGCGAATGCGAACACGATTCTAAGAGGATTGCTAGTTACATGAGAAATTAATCCGTAAGTAAACTAAAAGCGGAACCAACTGCTCTGAAATAAAACTTCGCGATCCGCATTACCTAAGCTCTAAACTAACGACAATATCTTATGTCAAACTTCCTTAAGTCTTTTTATTTCACATTTTAAGGAGTTACAGTGACATTATTAATAGTTATAATTAGATAAAAGTACTTACAATTTTGATCACTATCTTCTATTAGTATTCTTAACTTCTGTACGCAAAGCTGTACGGAGGCGGCATGTCCTGGCATTCCACTGCTGATACTGATCAACACAGCGATCACTGTATTGATGCATTCATACAGTAACGACATGGCCGATGTACTAAAACACGTAATATTTATTACACTGTGCATAGTAATCAATTAAGATTGCAAAGGACTGAATTAATTAAATTTACAAACAAATTAAGAAACATTATTTAAGGAAACCGCTTTTAGAAGTTAAATCTAACAAACAAGTAACCGATTTATTAAAACAAATGTAAAATATTTATTCATGTTAGAGTAAGTTTCAACACTTCTTTGTGACTCTTATAGAAGCGTCCAAACTTACTCTAACTCTCTATGAATAAGAACCTTAGGATCTATATAAAATTTATAGTTTTTCATCTATAGAATAATTTTATCATCTAAAATTATTGTATAGAAATACAAGGTATCAACAATCTAAAAGTGACCGGTACTCTGTTAATATAATAGATGAAAGGTGAAGCACAAAAGATTTTTGTAAATAATGTCTATGTGTTATAAAATGAAAATCGGTACGTACAGATTACCTTAAATAATCGTGATACAATTTTTCGTCGATAGTTAATTACTAATATATCGACGAAAAGTTGTATCACGTTGTTGTGTTGGAAACAACTTTATAAAAATTTAATAGCAAAACTGAATCATGCCTTCCAATGTGTTTTAAATTAAGCTTTTTCGTATAATATATAACTATATAAACACTTATCTACAGTTACCAATAATCAGACATGAAATAACACTATAATATTACAAAAGCCTACCTGTGCCAATAAGCGACAAACCGAAAAAAATATGTGCAGAAAAAGCAATGAAGGAGTTTAACAAATCCTATCATCAACAGTTACTACACAAATATATAGCTTATAAACATAAACTACAAGTAAACTCTATCGAAAGATTATATTGAAGACTCGGGACAATAGTCACAGCAGAGTTAACAAAGGATGAGTGGATTAAAGGAGGCTTCTCTCTGATATAGGTTAGTAAATTTGTCACCATATTCGAAAGACACGTCTACCTTATGTTTTAATCCAAAAATTGAACAAAAATCATTATATATATGAGTCATTCAGCGGAAGAGTGGCCTCATCAACTTTACAGTAACAGAGTTGAGTAGGTAAACTAAATTTAGGCCACTATAGATTCAAATATTTACAAAAAAAACCCTACTTAACTCTGTTACTGTAAATGGATTAGGTCACTCTTCTGTTGAGTGACTAGCGAGGTGGAGACAAGATGTTTTTTGTCGAATTTGAAGAATGAAACTCGGGCTTTCAAGTGGTTAAAACAACCAGCTGACAATATCTGACTCACCTATGTATTAAATTAGTTAATGGTTCTATCAGTTTCTTGCCAAGCCGAGGCTCTAATGGGGTTAAGGCACCAAACTGCAACAAATACAATGACACTACATAAGACTAGCTTATGTGATAGCAACCAATAACTAAATGAATGTAATGGATTATTATTCTCTGGGAGTTTTTGGCGCTCTAGTACCTATGTGGAGGTAGACAATTGCTTATGAGAGAATAATGCTATATTAATAATTCGCCTGCATAATTAAAAATACGTAGTGATGTCGATGTGCTGACATAACAAGTGTTTGTGTGTAAATTTACTTATCTATTAGTAAAAATATTTTTTTATAAAATTTGCAATCTCTGTCCTTCCGATTTTGGCCGTTTCCAAATTTGTTGGTGGAACAGCGGAACGGTATCGGAATGCTTAGTATACGGTATATCGAGCGCTTATAGTTCTATGATCGTTTTCTGATTCACCGGATGTGTACCTCCTTTAGCACATACCGAGCCAATCGGGATGATCTTGTCTGTCTTAGAAATACAGCTGCTCGGTAAACTATTGGTATCGCGTATACCGATTCCGCACCACTACTGTATCCACAAATCAGAAATGCGGCCTTCATTGCATATTTTTTTTAATTTGAATATAGAATAACTCATAGATGTCTAACACTTCATATTTCATTTAAGCTGTGCCTAATATTAAACTAAGTCATTTGAATATACATGTGTTGCGTGTGGCATGCTTTTTTATTTTAATCCAGTTTTAATCATAAATATAAATATCTACATTTATTATACCCGTAAAGGTATCTATTTATGCACTTAAATGTAATCTAATATCTACTAAACTCATTGAGATAATTTAATTAACATATTTATTTCGGTTTCTTCATCATTAGAAGCAGTAAAACTAGAGATTGCATATTTTAATATTATCATTCATAAATTATTTATAAATGTGTTTGATTGGTTAAAAAGAAACTTTGAATGGTGGAGTATATGAAACTAGCAGTTTAAAACTCGTTCGACGTGTTTTCTATTGGTACCTGCAGATTAGATCAATCAGGCTTTGTGTAATTTTTCTTCCAATATCTGGTTCATATTGTGTCATTAAGCCAAACTGTGAAGAATTCCACATTAACGTGAGAATGAAAACAATACAGCATATAGGGAAAGATCCACAGTAATGTAAATCTTTAAAATGCATGTCTCCTCTAAAATATAAATACAGCATGTGTATGATACCAGAACTACCTTATCATATTAATTATATATTGGTATATATGTAAGACGAGCTGATAACATTGAATTAATATTAAATCTAATTACTGTCTGCCAAACAATGTCTGTTGTTTAACTTTATAATATTTTACATTTACTTTACATAAAGCTTTAACATTTTCCATAACAATATGACCTTGAAAAATATATTGTGCTAATAGACAGTTAGAAATGTAGGTGAAACTATACCAGTGTTGGCACCCCCGAGTGATTGGCAGCACCCTGTCAATTTATTCAACATATTAAGAAATTTTAATATATTATTATTTTGTAGCCTTACCTACAATAATATTATTATTATCATATGTGGCTACAAAATAAAAATTATTAAGATTTCTTAAATGTTTTGAATTAATTAATAAGATGCCAATCATTGTACAGGGATGCCAACAGCGGTATAGTTTATCTACTTGAACATTAGTATAAAAGCAAAACGAATATGCACTGTCACAACAGTTTTAAACTCCATGTTTTACACTAGACTTATTTATTACCAATAAGTAATTTTAAGTTCTAGAATGTTTAATTCCCTGGAATCTATCATGTACAAAATATGAAATTATAATAGCAACAGTACATACCAGTTTGATGATTTTGATCAGCATCCAATTATTTGTAGACGTGGTCATTAACTTAAAAAATACTGGAGCTAATGAGAGGTAGTTTTTGGGATTCTTCCTGGCTAATTCACAAACAACGTTCACAGCTGCAGATTGTACACCTGAATGGTGAAATACCAACATTATGAACTAGCTGTGCCCACCATTTTGTTTGTAAATGAAAGATCACAAAAATTTAAAATAATATTCCTGTTTAGAATCAGTGAAATTTTGTAGTGAGACAAAATTTTATAAAGTCTGTCATTACTTATGATTGAGATCATATAAAAATTCCCTTTCATTTCAATTGTGAATTTTTTTGGAATCACAGACACTTCAACTTTATCTATTGGTAAGTATAGGACATTATTATTATTCAAAGACATATATTAAACACTTATTAATCATTACATTCCACACTAAGCCTTCAATACAGCTCAAGCCAGTAAGTTCAGTTTTGTATGAAAGAAGAAATGTACCCCATAGTTCAAACTCAAATCAGGAAACCAGGATGGCAAGGTGTAGAAAGTTAGTTCTTTCAAAATGAGGTAGACCTTGCGATGTTAGACTAGCACTCGTAGTGGCTATATCAAAGTAAAAGATATTATCATCCTAGATTTAGTCTGGTTATGTCTTAACCTTAAACTTTAAGTCCAGTGTACATTTTCCTTTTAAAGTTATTATCTATCTATATAAACAAAAATGAACTATAGAAATGTATGTATGCGCATAAATTGAGAATGACTACGGATTTTGATGAAATTTTTGTGTGTATTTGTGTGGTTCCTGGTTGGTTTACATTCACAATTGGATCAGGTAGGTGGCGGTGGGATCGGGTCCTAGATTTTTATTTTTCCAGGGCAGGACCACTTCTGCCGGGACACTAGTATTAGATAAACCCGATTTACATTTGCATTATTTAAGAATACGTCAACTTACTACTTGACTGGCAAATATCTGTCCAACCCATGATAAGGGCTTACGGTCTATTTCAAATAGGACATTATGAGAGAAATTCGTAAAGAGAAAGATAAACATTGCGATTTTAAGTGTAGGTTATTATTAAATAGTAAAAAAGATAAATATATTTTTATATTATTAAATTTAACATGCTAATTTACTCTCTATTACTTTTGATAAATTGATACTGACCAGGATCCGGGTCTTCTAATTTCTCCTTTAGCTTCGGGAAGGCTGGTCTAAGAGCTTCAGGATACCTCAAGAACACCTTGTACATCATCAAAACAGCTTTCATCCGTAAGTATGGTTTAGTTGAACTCATCTGAAAGTCATTTAATGATTCACAACTTGTGTGTTTAAAATTGACAGCAATTTTTTATATCCCTGGTATAATGCATTTACTTGTCCCTTCCTCTCAGTCATAATAAACCAGGAGGTATGTGGGATTCCCAGGGGCCACCTCATTCTATGATTAAGACTACTAAAACCTATCTAAAGTGACTTAGACTCAGATCAAAATGTAAAAATTAAATAATAATCACATTTAATAACTAACTTCATTAATATTACTGATATGTTGAGTAGTATATATTGCCACCTTGCATGAGCAAGGACACCATCTAATCCCAATATTTTTCCTTATTTCAATTGTACATTTACAGAATTTATACATTTTTATTAATTTTTAACAAAAATACTTCCAGTCACAGCATAAATAATAATTATTTTGTTCTTATATTAAAAGTACCTACCTTAGAAATATCTGTACCTAAAAATATTGCAATATAGTACTCACCAATGTCATAATATCATTGGCAAGATCCCTGGCCAAGTCATGTGATATAAAACAGCTCAACCCGCTCAGTGCTAAGCCGGCTTCATACTGATTTTGGGCATTCAAATCTTTTCTTATCATATTGGTTGTTAACATGAGCAATTCAGAATCGGCATGGAATGATTGACTGGCGGCTAAATAACCAACCCTTTTGTATGTAAATTTACTTGAGCTCATCACCTCTATTATGTTAAAGATAGCCCAAGAAATATCATAACCTAACATTTGCAGCTGGAAAATATATTTTTATATAGAATATTATTTCAAAAACATAGATTAATTAATTGCTTCATCTCAAGGTTACAACTTTGTATACTCCATGAATGTGTTAAAATCTGTCAATATAGAAAACAGATATTACCATCACACATTTCAGAACATATTGAGGATATAGGTTTTTAATATTATCATGTAGCAGTTAAGGTTTTTGTATATACAGTCTGTAACAAATACATTGAGAGTATGACTACCCGCTATCTTGTTTCAGTGGTTGTACCTAAATCCTACAGCTGATTGAACCACTATCGCCAGTGGTGTGTCACCCCATGCAATGGAGTAACCATCATTGACACATCACCCAACACAAAGAAGCCCCTATGAGTATATATAGTTGTAGCGGCTTACTTGTCTTATTCTAATGTTTTGAATTGTGCAAGCTTAGACACTTTTTCTGAATTAATTTAAGTATTGTAACAATCACCACATACTGACAGTAAAGGAAAATGTGTAGGGAGAACCTGGATATGGAGACTACTAATGTGTAAAACTTGCTAATCTGTCTTAGGCAAACATGTTGGGTTCAATCACCAAATTCCTTGAAGTATCAAGCCCTGGGTCTTGCAGTTATGTGTTTATGGGCTGATATTACTATACATTCTTATCAACACTTAATGTGATGGAGTGCAGAATAATCAACAACAACACAGTGTATTAAGAGAGACCAGGAAAATTTCATGTACAATTAAAGTGATTATTTAAAGTTATTTAGTTTTATGAGTAACAAATGTTTTATAAGTGTAAGAAATCAGTAATACAAATATTGTCACTAAAAGTACAAATTAAAGTAATTTAGATAACAAACTAACTATAGCTACAAAAGTAAAGGCGTGAGTGAACAGTGCATAGATTACAAACCCACCAGTTGAAATAAAATGATAAGAAATACAAATTAAAATAGGTTCTTAAATCATCATTGTTAGGTAAATTCTATCATAGTAAAGTATACAAATGAAGTTTGTAATGTAGGTAATTGAAACAATGCCAAATCTAAAACAAATGTGCTATTGGAAATAATGTTATATAGAATTAATAAAGGTTAATTATAGGGTAGTGTTTAAAAAAATAGTATTACTTACAAGTTAACTGTATATCTAGAAATGACTTGTACATATTACATAATACCAAAATATCTGAACTTACATATGTTAATTTTGCAACAGCATTGGCTTTTACAGCAATATTATCCTGTCGTAATTCAATTTTTATTTCCTCCATACATTGTGCTATATATTTTGCCTAGAAATTATATATTATATTATTTTTTATAATAACTCAAATCTAAACAGATATCAAAATGTGATTCTTTTTTTTTCTTCTTCACAGCTCAACTTACAAAAATTACTACAATTTTCTGTGGATTTTAAATTGTTTCTTCATATCAAAACATGGATATTTACACAATGAAATCATGCATATGTTTCCATGCCTTTTCTACTGAATTTAAATAGGAATAAGTATGATCTTTAATAATAGGAGAGTTGGTGAACAATTTAGGGTGTTCTTGAGGCATTGTGAGAATTTTTATATAGTCCTTGAAAGACCCCTAAATAAGAAAATCGAGGTCTGTCTGACAGGTTGAGGCCCCTTACCAACCTTTGTTTTTTTTTATTAAAACAATTTTTTAAGGCATTTTGAAATTTTTATATCTTTACCTTAGATACTTAAGAATTTGAAAAAATAAGCCAGATTAATTAGATGGGTTTAAATGTTAACCAGACTCTTACAACATGGGTTTGTAAACAAATTCAGAACATGTTCTTGAGGCATCTTGAGCTTTAGGGAGAGTAATATAGGTATATAAAAACATATAATCTCAAAAAGCCAGATCAATTTGGTGGAAATTTTCACCTGCTTGATGATCGAGAATATAATTCATAAGTTGTTGTTGCTTGTGAACAGTATGCTTAGCTTGAGGTGTGTGAGAGAGCATATATTAACTGTACTTCACACACAAGGTTGCTGCAATGCGATTGGCTCTTGTGAGATCATGTGACTAACACTACTACCCATGCGGGTTCTCAGTAGTCATTTTGGAGTAAATAAATAATTACAATAAAAATAATAGGTGGGGTTATTTATTATTATGAATTATTTATTATTATGAAACATTTATTTATTATGAACATACCCGAACTTTTTAATATAGGTTAGAAGGCTAAGGCAGGTGCGAAGAGAAGCGGAGCACCCACCTTAGCCTTTCTGGTTATTTTTTTTTATAACCAACCCAAAAGTAAATTTTATATCTCAAGTAATAAATAAATGGGCTAAACTTTTCAGAGAGTGTCATCAGATTAAAGGAAATTAGGTTTAGGGGTATACATACGCCTTATATATAGACACTAGACCTGTTATTTGGGCTAGGAAACACGTTTTAGGGTCCACCAACAAGTTTTGAATGAATAATGGGAAAAACAAAAATACATTTGATGAACAAGGTTATGTCACTTTTGTTGAAAAAAAGTTTGATTTGTGTTTAAGAATACACTTACACCTGATATATAAACACTAAAACTGTTTTTTAATTTAGTAAACGAGTTTTGAATTAGTTATTATACTTTTACAATTCATAATAATAAATGACAGTACTGTCACTTTTTTTTACTTTACGACAATAATAGACATAAGAAAAAAGATGTTACCAATTTGATATGTCAATAATATTGATTGTTAAATACAAACATAGTTTTTTTTTGCTTATATATTGCGAGTTTGAATTAGTATGTTTTTAAACGATTTATTTTTATTAAAAAAATCGATGTATAATTTGCTATACTCTATTTGCCACCTTTTTTATTCCATTTCTCTTTTAGGTATATGAATGTACTTTGTGTTATGTTATGGATTTTTCGATGACTTGCGCTGTTTCAGTTATATCGATTATTTTTACGTTGACTTGCTTTCTCACTGGATTTCGAGTGCATTGCTTAACTTTGGATTTTGGCGAAATCCTCTATCAGAATTTTTGGGTGTGGAATAGTAAATGGGAGGTTAATCAAAGGTGATTAGAGTTAGGGATATCCTTACAGTTTATTTATAGCCCCTAAGGTTGCGAGGGGTGATCGAAAGTCACGACCAGTGACTAAAACGGTGAGTTGGTTAGGTTGGGTTAGTGTTTAGACCAAAGCACATGAGCCAAGCGAGCTTACCGCGGCAGCGGCCGGCGAGTGCCAAAACCGACTGGTCACCATTAATTCATTGATGACTATTTAAATGATGGTTACAAATCAGTTGTGACATTTGCTGACCGCTGTCATAGCACACTCACTTTGCTCACTCGGCTTGTGGGCTTTAGTCTACATTTTTAGACTGTATTAAATGCTTTCTACATTGACCACTACCTTTCTTCTGCATTTCTCGTCTTTAGAAATAAGAAATAAGTACACCATTTTGAAAAAAATTAGTAGTTATGTTTACAAAAAAAAAACATATCAAAAACTACATGTCTTGTAGACACAGGGGTTGCAGAAGGGAGAAGTACTCCTCCCCTCCCTTCCCCCTCCGCTCCCCCACTACTTAAAATTCAGTGACCACTATTGTAAAGTTTAACCAATAAATGTGCACTATATCTATAACGCACCCCATTTTTTTAATGAAAAAAAATCATATTTAAGAAAATTCAAGAGTTGGTAAAGAGCCACTAACCTTCAGCCAGACCTCGATTTTTTTGTTTAGGGGTCTTTGAAGGACTCTTATAAAATTCTCACACTGCCTCAAGAACCTACCCTAAATAGTTCTAAATAGTTCACCAGCTCTCAGACCATAATAGGCAATAACTGAACTTTAATTATTTGGTTTCTAAAGTTAGGCATATGTTCTAGCTACGTATTTCTTTATATAAATGAGTGTAATACGATTACTTTTCAGTTATAAGTTAGGGATATTACTAAATATCTCATAAAAATGGACGACCTAGTGTAGTAGGGGTAACTGGTAAGTACAACTATTATGTGGAATAAATTAATACCAATATCGAACGAAATCCAAAATTAATTGTTTCTTATATAAATAACAAGTAATCTTGTGTACAAAATACCTCATTATCTTTGTTATTTCTGATTCCTCGTACTAAATCCGTCAAGTTCTTATCGAACATCCTTTCAAAGTTTCCTTTGACTTTTTTTAAAGCCATATTGAACAACTTGAAATCCTAACCATTAATTAAAATTACGATAACAATTGGGAGACAAAAAATTAAAGAAACATAATGGTAAACGCTAAATCTTAAATCTGCATTTTTGTGATAATTTTCAGAACAATATACACGTCAAAAACAGTGACAAACTGACAGCACAGAATATGACATGACAAATCGACAAATATTATTTATCGTAAGGCTGTTCCATATTCTTGCAAGAACGCGAGAAACTCAGAATGTGGACGCTTTTCAAGTGACGATATCCGCGAGATAATGGAGCCGAGAACGCGAGAACTTGCGTGGCCAGAATTTGCTAAATTCACGATTTTGGTGAAATTAAGTTCTGAATTTAAAAGAGATAAGTATTTAAAAATTGACGCAGGGATGTAATAATACCATAAAAGTTTTTTTGTTACTAAAATAACTACGCGAGCATATAGCTAAACAAGTTTTTACTGTGCTATATGTATAACGGTCATTTTAAATATATAATAATCTGTCTATTATATTATATTATACAGCTAAATTAAGTATGTTTTATAATCTTACGCTCATAAAACATGCTTAATTTAGCTGTATCGCTCTATAGGTAAGCAAAATTAAGAGAGTTTGTCTTAAAAAAGTACTTAATTATAACTTGTCTTTTTTAGTTTTTAATGAATAAAACAAGTATAATTTTTTTTTTTCTTAAGTTTTCGCGACTTGTATACATAATAAAACTACGTTTTAACGGTTTTAAGCGCGGTAATTTTATTTGATTTTGGTTTTTCCGACGTTTCGGCCACTTTTCAGTGGCCGTCTTCCGTGATCACGGCCACTGAAAAGTGGCCGAAACGTCGGAAAAACCAAAATCAAATAAAATTACCGCGCTTAAAACCGTTAAAACGTAGTTTTATTACAAGTATAATTATTATTTTTGCATATGGATTTATATTTTTATACAAAAAGTGACCAATGTAAATTTAGTTTATTTTGTGAATAAAGTTAGCGTATTGCAGATTTTGTCTGCCAAAATTTTAGTATCATTAAAGTACTAGTTACTAATGGCAGGACTTGAGTACAGTGGGATTTGTGCATGATAACGACTGTGAATTGATCGAGTATCTCGAAGTTTCACTAACTTCTTTTTCTCCACTTGTTTTAAAACGGTTTCATATTTATTAAGATATCTTGGAGCATATTTTTTTAATGAATTTCCAAGTCTATTAAAAAAGTATGTGCCAAAATACCATAGATCTTCAAGTTGGTCGTCAAAGATATTCCATTATAAAGACAAACCATGGACCTCTGGTTTCCTACTTCAGTGAGACAAACAGCAAGAATGAATAGATTCAGTTCACTGAAGTATGATATTATAGAGGTCCATAATTCAGTTATTAAAAGTATTTATTATGCCAATGCTATATATGTGTCCAGTCTACTATAGAAATGTTGCTTTCATATACAATTTCTTTAATATTCTTGTGTTTATCGGGGTAATTTTAGTATAAAGGCTTCTAAATTTCAGAGTTTTATTAGTAGAGGGCGGGAGGGTAACAAGGTTATACTGAAAGGAAAATGCGCGAAAACTTATAATTTCGGAGAAAATTGAAAATGCATTTTCCGACTAAATTATAGATTAATCTTAAATTAAATAGTGCAAAATTTAAGGGGTGGAAAGTACCCGCAGCCATTTCCAGAAGCCGAAGATGATAATTTTATTTTACAAAATGGAAGGGAAGATCAATGATTTTTGAATTCTCAAAAAATAATAACCACGAAGTAGCTCTGTCTGTCTGTCTGTCTGTTCCATTTTCACGGAAAAACTACTAAACCGATTTGGCTGAAACTCAGTTTATATATATTTTCGATGCTGAGGATGAACATAGGATACTTTCATCTCAAAAAATGGGATAGTTTTTAGGGTAAAATATATGTCTCTTTGTTTATTATTCTTTTACGAAGAAACTACTGGATCGATTTGGCTAAAATTTGGTATATGTGTAATTTTAATATCGAGGCTGAACAAGTGATACTTTTTATCCCAGATAACAGGATAAGTTTGGGGAAAGATTTATGTAAAGATTATTCCAGAAAATAGGATAGGGTTTGCTTTGTGATTTGCCATTTCCGTCATTTTGGTTAATTTGGTCATTCTGGTAATTTTGGTCGATGTGGGCGATGTGGTCGATGTGGTTGATGCGGTTGATGTGGTCGATGTGGTCGGTGTGGTCGATGTGGTCAATTTGGTCATTTTGGTGTACGTATATAGTTTTAATACCGAAAATTCGCAAATATATATTTTTCATCCGGGAGATGGGATAGTTTGCGATATAAAATGAAGTGAATCTTCCCAGGCAAATAGCAGTTACATAAAAACTTAATACAATGTAACCTGTGTTGTAACCTATCTAAACAACAACCTATCTAACGCACCAGAGGTTGACCCGCGGCGCAGCCGCGGGGTAAACTAGTAACTACTATGAACTTTAAAAAATGTTTCTATTGCTTAAATTGCAATCATCTCTCTTGATATTAACGCTGATTGCGTTATAATTCACTTTGATTGATACAATGGGTCGCGGTTCATCGAACATAACGACTATTCTCCAGAAGAGATTAAACTTTAAAGGTATATCTTCTTTAGTGATTTTATTCTTCTTTTTTCTTACGGCCACCCCACTTCCTAACGCTGTATACTCTCGCGCGGTTGCTCTCGCGAAGCGATGTCTCGTACGCTGTACGATAGTGTACAGTGGCTACGTTCCACTGGGGACTCACAACGACCACGTTTACGACCGCGATTTATCCCGTTACACTTGCTTGCCCGCGTTACAAACGTAAACCCAAGTGGAACGGCTATTCGACCCACCTCTTGACATGGGTCGTTGTGAGCGTTGTGTGATCGAAAATGATGACGTCATTAGTGACGTTTTCGGCACAACCACAACGACCACGTTCGCCCTGTGGAACGACTAACTGAGCATTTTGGGCGTTGTGAGCTACAAATGGAACGCCCTGCAAGAGTGACACTCTTGACAGTGACGTTTCACTGAAGTTCACTGAACCTCCTACATGTTTTTGTAATTTGTACAAAAATTGAAAATAAAATAAATAGAAAATTTAAACTATTGTATAGAAAATGATCATTTTTTTAACAGAATTACAAAAGAAACATCTTAGTTTACTTCATCAGCACTCTACTCAAGGTAGTGGCCAAAAAGTAATTCTTTAATTGTTGCAATGTAGAGGACAATTTGAAACTTAATTAATTTATGTTATTTTTTTTCAGTTCTCATAGATTTTTGTAAATTAGTGTTAGACTACTTAATTAATGGCAAAAACGATAAAAAGAACACCATTGCTGCAGGTAAATTCATTAGAATATTTTATTATTCTTTTAGACTTACTGATATCAGGTTTTTAAAAGAAATAGGAAACCGAGGCAATCTTCACAAATAATATTGGTAGAATATTCCATGGCTCTTGACTTAAACAATGAATTTCAAATTGTAAACATTCCATGCAGGGCTATATTTAAAGTGACTTGTTGATTTCAGGAAAACTGGGTATATCTATTAGTGATGTCCAAAACCTAGTACATGCTTTAGTTTACCTGTTAGTAGAAGGAAGTAAGCATAATGTAAGTAATCTTATCTATACATATAATAAAACTTTTGAGGTCTAATTTCTGTACAATGAAATATGCTAAAAACTAAGTCAGGGGGATGTAAGAAGAGAAATAGAACTGATTTTGATTTTTTTTTAAATTTTTGTTTTTCTGTTTGTACAGGCTAATCTCCGAAACGAATGGACCGATTTAAATGAAATGTATGGCGGTAGCTTATATCCCTGATCAACGTATAGAATACTTTTGATCCTAAAAATTAAAGAGTTCCTGTGGGATAGTTAAAAAACTTTTCATGCGGACGAAGGCGCGGGCAATAGCTAGTATGGCTTATAAATATGTTGTAATGAATAATAATTATTAAAATAAGGTCAATACACAATAATACCACATATGTCAAAATGTAAAAAGTAAAACTCTTTCAAACCAATTTCTGTTTAAACTACCACATTGATTGTTTTCAATACAAAACTTTTTTAGTTTGGGAAGGCAAAGGATTATCTCGACCACATTTCAAGATCGCAACCATTTTTTATTAACAAATTTAGGACCAAATAACAAGTTTTAGCAACAAATAATAACACTGAACAATAAATAACAAGAATGAACCACAAATAAAATCAATTAATTCATTAATTATCAAACTAACACCAAATAGTCAAACCTTACAACAATTAGCAATGTAAATAATTATTATTTATTTGACTTTCGCCACTGACTTTTGATTGTAAATATATTTTCTTCTTCAAAATGTAACAAACCTCTTTTTCCTGATTGTACAAGGAAATTTAAATTTCAATGTTAGCATTCCTGTAATACTACTATAGATGCAAAAACTTCTCAAAACCTTTGAATACCCATTTGATCCCATAATATAATAATAATATCAGCCCATTAATGTCTCACTGCTGAGCTCGGGCCTCCCATCATAGGGGGAACAGACAGTATATCCGCCACGCTTGTCCAAGGCGGCTTGGCAGGTTTGACACATCTTTTATCTCGATGTGCAGGTTGCATCACGATGTTTTCCTTCACCGTTGTTAGCACATGGTAATTGTAACAATATGCACATTAGATCAGAAAACTGACTAAGAGGTGCATGCGTTCCGGCCAGGATCGAACCCGCACGCTCTGAGTCTGGGACGCGTGCGCTAGCCATTACCCTACCACGACTTTGATCCCATACTCACTAATTATTCTTATTTTATTTAGAACAAAAAATATGCTTACTTAAACATTTTATTCAAATTTATATACATTTTGAATAAATAGAAATATCATTTAACATTTTTTTTTGCAAATTAAAAATTCAAAAGCAAAAGTAGTATTATGAATCTCAAATATTGGAATGAAAATCCATTGTTTTGTCCATAATTTTATCAACATGAAAACTTGTCAAATTTTTTGTAAGAAATAAAATTCACAGCTATCAGAGTCAGATTTCAAATCTTCTTTGGCCTTAGCTGGCTTTACCAATGAGCAACAAGAAGTTTTGGTGAAGCTATACAATAACAAAAGAGTGGAACTGGCTGATGCATTGTTTATTTTACAAAAAAGAGAACCATCTTATCAAGATCTGAATTGGAGATTTGAAGTGCAGGTACATAACAATATTATTTTCTACTAGGATATGTCCGCGATTTCGTCCACTCTTGACCTGAAATTCCCACTGGATTTCAGCACACAAAGTACCACAGCATATAAAAAAGAATGTAAGCTATCGTTTTAGTGGAAGCTGTGTCGGAATAAGTTAATTTTTATGCACCCATACAACTACAAAACGCTCCAGGGAAAACTCAAAAAAAAAAACAAATTAACTCAAAAAAAACGAGGGTTCCCAACATTTTATTATATAAAATTTACAATCAATTAGTGAAAATATTACATTGTGTTCGAATTTTTTTAATCTAGCTATTTTAAATCGTTCGCAAAAAAAATCTCCGAGGATTCCCAGGATAAATGTAGCGCAGATTTTAAGTCTAAAAATTTGCTGTCGATCGGCGAAAACCGCATTGAAATCGGCCCAGTAGTTTTTATGTGAATCCCGAACAAACAAACAAGAAATCGAAATTTTGCAAAACTATAAGTTGCATTGTGTTCTCCATCATTTATATTGCCTATTCCATTTATTTTTTTAAATAGCTTCAATGTACAGACAGGACATATTTATAATTCCATAATGATTAATTATTAGAGTTAATGTATAACTATGTTTCTGTTTATGACCATCATGATCATCCGAGGATTAAAACTGTTGCATTCGCTTCGAAGCCTGAGATCGTCGATTTTCGTACATTTTCTTCTCCACTTCATGTAGTGTACCTTGTTACTAGACCATTCAGTACACATGTCAGTCCTCATAACGTCAAGTCAGCCGTCTCTTTGTTTATAATAGCCACATGCTACTTCTGGACTGGTATTCTAATTTTAGGGGATCAACAGGTTGCAGGTTTTCTGACGATGTTTACTATATGCACTTAGCAAAACAACAGACGGTCAGACAAAATGCCTTTGCGGCGCATGTTCCATGGCTAGGAGATGAACTGACTTAATTTGAATGAGACGGATGTGTTAGCCTTTGAATTACTATAACTAAATTTCTCTGTTTTTTAAAACTTCTTTGTTAAATACTAACTTAGCAACCATGCGCTTAGCTGAATTTACTTAGTTTTTTAGTGAGTAATAATTTTTATCCTTATTTATTTCAAGTCATATCCTAAATCATCAATCAATTTCAATTTTGGTAAAATATTTTATTTTTTCAAAATTATCCCCAATTCAAGGCCTCACAAGGGTAATTGATTTTTCAAAAACCTAATGATTCCACTTTAGTTTTCATCATTATCGGCCTCGAGAGTCGTTTGAGTATTTTTCGCTATTTCGTATAGTTTAGGATTTGGCTCTGAAGGCCCACTTGAAAAATTCACCTGTATGTATGAATATGTAAATGCGATACTGTAAGTTAAATGTTGCATTTTTTATCATCTAATTGGGTAGGTACTATATTGTGTATTATAGATGCATGTAATATACTTTTGATAAGAGGAATACACATAACCTACTACTTTTTTAATCGCGAGGAACAGGATAGTTTCCGTGAGATACAGTTCCGGAGTAGGACTACAATTTGACCATACATTTGCACCGTCGGATTCATAGGTTCATGTATCGTCTGCTTATAGTAATTATGCGTTTTTGTAATTTGATGCATTCCAAATTAACGTTTGCCGCTATCGCATTATGAACAGCCCTCCTGGACAAATGGCACTAGCGCTAAACGAATAGACTAGAAAATGTATGCGAATGACATATCGTTACGTATTATAACCATTCCCATACATTTTCATTCCATTTGTTTAGCGCTATGCCAGTTGTCTAAGGGGGTAGGGCCGATATTTACCATCAAGATATTTACCAAGGCGGATTTACATTGATCCCATTACTGACTTGGAAAGCGGACTGACTTCGAAATATTTAATCAGGAACATCGAAGTCGCCACTGACTTGGAGGAGAGCTGTACTGACTTAAAATTAATATGCACGAGGCCAGTATTTAATCAGCACTGGTTTCCTTCATATTTGAACTCTGGATCAAATGCGTGTGTGTTTTATATTTTGCAAATATTACGAACGTGAAATTATGTGTGGATATATGCATAAAAGTTTGTCACTGCCCCACACAAAAGTATTATAAACGGATTTTAATGAAACTTCACAGTAAATTCAAATTCAAAAGTTTTTATTCAAAATAAGTTCCACTGGAAAACACTTTTTAAAGGTCATACAAATAGGTTAAAATTTAATTTTACTTCCTAGTCTATGTACACCGCTTCGCAACGTGTTATTGCTGTTAAGAAGAAGAAGCGGCAAGAAACTCCCCAGCAACACGTCTAGCTAAAAATTGTTTTTCTTTATATTTCTTATTCTATTTGTATCTCAAGTTAATTTTTTTTATAACTAAACTAACTAACTGTAGTATAGTCTTATACAGAAGTATGTCTAAGTCATATAGCTTATATATCTTCGCCATTTTCAATTGCTGTATTACGTGGCATTCGTGGCAATACGATGCGAGCGACAAGACAACCGTCCGAAAGAAACACTAGAAAACAACTGAGGCGACCTGCGCAGGCGACCGGAGTACACGCACACACGCACAGGTACACCGTACGGTGTTACTCGAAAGAATTGGTTTTCGATCTTGCGCCTCAAAAAACTGCACAGGTCAATTCCCACACACATTCCGGTCTACCTGAGCAGTGCGCAGGCATACCTGCACAGGTGGACCTTTCCGATGGACCGTAGCATGTATAGCAGCCATTAAACTAAAAGGGGGCGCTCTGTAGGTCCCGGTGTCCCCCGTGACCCCAAACTATTGTGCAACGCAAGGATGTAGTGCTCGTGGCGCCTGTGTACAGGTGTGAACTAAGTTTACTCCCGCTCGTTGTTTGTTGCTTTATTAAAATTTGTGTTTTTATTAATAGGTACAAAGAATGTGTCTTTTATTTAGGTGAATGATAATAATTTTTTTTATTCCAAGTTTGTAATAAAAAGGGATTCTTTTTAATTTAAATATTTGTCAATGTTGTAAAATTTCAGATAGCTTCGCGGAGTAATAAAGAAGAAATAAAACCAATAGTTACCATGGATTTTGTAACTATGTCTCCAAAAATTAGCAATAATAGTGAAAGTGCACACAATATAAATTATGATATTACAGAAGCAAGATATCATAAAACAAAAGTAATTAACAATAACATAAACAATGCGACTGCAGCCTGTCAATGCCAGAATGTAATAAACCATGTCTTATTGCAGTGTGACATACCTAATTTAATTAATTTAAGAAATAAGTTGGAGCAAGCACTTTTTGAGTCAAAAACTCAACATGTTCGTAAAGTGCAAAGAGCTTTGTAATAAAAATTTATTACGATTAATGTATGATTAGTAAAACACAATCAAACATGAGTAAAACAGTAAACATTCCTATTGCAGAAAAGCTAAAAATAAAGATATTTTTACCAAAGAATTGTTTGGAATTTTATACCGTCTATAAACAACACCATATCGTAGAGTAAAGGAAAAAATTCGGGGATGTTTTCTCCATTATAATCTAGAAACAATAATGATATTTTAAAGTCTGCGCTCGAGTTAGTAACAAAGGGCTGCAAAACAAGCGCTATTTAGAATTATATAAACTGTTTACAAAAAAGGAACCCTTATTATAGAATCGTCATACCGAGCCTTTATCGCTATTTTATGGGTAGAATTATATCGCAAGTATTATTTTGTTTTAAGATATTCAGTTTAGTTGGATGAGACCCTACTAAATCAAAAACTGAAATGCTTAAAACAAAATAATAGTTTAAAATACCTTTTGCAACAAAAATACACTTAGATTCAAATGTCCCCAAACCCTAGTGCGTGCCTATAGTTTAAAGAGCTAACAGTAATTCAGGTTACATTGTATAAAATTTTTGTTAGTCTTATTTGCCTCCAGAACATTAACTTCATTTTATATGGCAAACTATCCGATCTGTCGGGATGAAGTCTCTATGCCCATTTTCGGTATTAAAACTACATATGTACAAAATTATAACAAAACCGATATGACAAAAATGGCAAACCACAAAAAACCTATCCTACTTTCTGGGATAATTCACTATCCGGGATGAAAGTATCCCTTTTCCACCATTGGTGTTAAATTTACATATATAGCGAGTTTCAGCCAAATCGGTCCAATTTTTTTTTCCGTAAAAGCATAACAAACAGAAAGACAAATACATTTTTGTCCCGGAAGCTATCCTGTTTTTCGGGATAAAAAGTATCCTATGGTCATCCTCGGCATTGAAAATATATAAGTATATTCTGAGTTTCAGCCAAATCGATCTTGTAGATTTTTCGTGAAAGCACAATAGAGAGAAAGACAGTTAATTTCGTATTTATAATATTAATAGGGATGATGAAAGTTTAATATGAGAATAACTTAACTAAATATTTAAAAATAAACTAAATAAATTAATATAAAGAATGTAACAAATGGGTGCCAGAGTGAAGCGTGCACAGAAGGCTGGCTGCATTGCCACTCTTTATGGCAATGCTGATTCGTTGCGCGAAATAGGGATGATTAATTATTTTAAAGTGCCATTTGTCTGTTACATTATTTATTTAAATGTTTTATTTTAGTGAACTTGAGGTGATATTGACATTTCAGAAACTATTACAGTAAATAAATGCAATATGTATGTCTGTAAGTAATAATTGATTTTTATGACAATAATAAAATTTATATTTATACTAGATATGTATATGTATAGTGATAATAAATAGATGTTCTAAGATAACATAAGTACCAACGAAGATTTAAAATATAGTAGGTGTAGACTGTAGAGTAGTAGTATGAGAGGGTACTGAATATTTTTAAATATTTAAGGACAGATGAAAATAAGGACGTTACAGTCAATACACCACAGCCCAGAGTCTAAAAAGGTCGTTATCGTAGATTCATATGATGAACATGACAAGTATTAACATAAAGTGGAATTTTATGCTATGTCTTACAATTACCAGTATCAAACGTGAAACGTGTCAATTTCTCTAAGCGATTTTCAAAAGGCAACCGCTTTAGGCCCTCCGTTTCGGTACAGAAGTAGTATTCGCGCTAAACGAATACAATCAAAATGTATGGGAATGACATAATACCTAGCTAGCGTAACGATATTTAGCGCTAATGCCACTTGTCCACAGGACCAGAGATGTCAATAATGGTTCCCTGGCACGCCGACATAAGGATAGAACGGCACATGGTAATGATTTCAATTTAATTAAGGATAAATGTAAAATTAATATAATAAAGGAATCTTTTAATGTACAGTTGTTTTATTATGGATAGAATTATTTACAGAGAATATCAACTAGATATCAAGACAGAAGATTGACATGAGTATTCCAAGCAGAAAAGTTGCTAAGCAACTATGTTGTAGCGAGGAACTGTCTTCACATTCTCGCTACTTTTTAGAACTTTATATAATTAAATTACTTTTATTTAATTGAATTTAAGCTTTGACTAACTGTTTTAAAAAATTGTTTAATTTAAGCCGCGGTCCCGGCAGACATTGTCCTGCCCTGAAAAAATAAAAATCTAGGACCGGATTCTAGTGCCTGCTACCGGTTCCAATTGTAAATTTAAAGTATCTGGGGAACCACTTAAATATACAAAAACAAAATGGGTCCAGGAGATTAGGAGGATCCTAGATCTCGATCCCAGCGTCATCTACCAGTTCCAACTGTGAATCTAAACCATCCCGGGACCCCACTCAAATCACAACAAATTTCATCAAAATCGGTAAAGTCGTTCTCAAGTTATGCGCGTACGTACATTTCTACGAAGCAATTTTATATATTGTTGAAATTCTAGTGCTGTTTTGAACTGTTTTGCTATCCCAAGTCACAAGAGTTGAAAGACTCGAGTTGCCTTCAAGAAATTTAGGATTTAGGTGTGTTATTTGAGATACATTTTTTATTAGGCGATTTTCGTTTGCTTTCTACAATTCCACTAATTGTTCGAAAAGTAATCGTATAACAGACTTTGTATTTATGTAAAAAAAAAGCCTGAGATCCATAAATATGCAGTAAAAAATTGTTTAGCTCGACTTGTTACTGGGTAGTTTCTTGCTGCTTCTATGACGCAGCGAGTGCGATGCGGGGTATATAGAAATAGGAAGTAGAGTTAATTTTATACTTATATGTATGACCTTGAAACAAATTCTTCAGTAGAACTTGTTTGAATAAAAAGTTGAATTCAAATTCCTGGTATTTTCTTTCATGTTATTTTATTGCATAAGTAAAGTACATCGACTGACGGCCCACCTGGTAGAAAATGGTTACCGTGGTCTAAGGACATTTCCAATACCAAAGTTGTTAGGTATGCTGTACGTATGTACTGCTGGACTCGAAAGCGAGATTGGAACCTGGCCAATATTGGACCACAACTCAAGGTCTATATGGCGGTATACTCTAGTCCAGGGGTGGTAACTCAAGATGGGCAAATGCCCTACCACCTGGTTGTGAGTTGTCTCTGTCCGTTCCTACTCAGATAAAAGTATAGTGACTCTTTTAAAATAAACCGCAAAAAACTAGGTGTTCAATGCCATTTAAAAGTCATCTTAAAATGCGAAAAATATCATGTAATCATGACTACGTAAGTATTATATTGTTAGAAGTATTAATTTTTGTAGAAAATTACGCAATATTTATGATATTGCGTAATCACCATGTTATATTGTATGGTACAATACATCATGGTGATTACATATAGGTAGTTACTTGTTATATTAAGTTCATTACTACGACACTTGTATTCAGGTTATATACTCAGTCTGGCCATAAATACTGTTACAATTAAAAGGAAACAAAATATTACATTTGAATTTGAAATCTGTCATTTTTATATGACTGTTCATTGTGTTTTCTCATTTTGGCGCCATTGTACAACATTTTGCGATATTAAAATGGAGTGGGCCGATAAAGAGAACAGAATCGCTGTGATTGCATTACACAAAGTAGGTATGGAGCCAAATGCAATGTTTTAAACTGTCCATAAGCTTGGTATTAGTCAAATGTTTGTGTGCCGGGCTATTAGTAGGTACAATGAGACCTCCTCTGTTTGTGACAGAAAAAGATCTGGCCGTCCACGTAGTGTTCGTACGAAAAAGGTGGTCAAAGCAGTAAGGGAAAGAATTCGAAGAAATCCTGTCCGAGAGCAAAAGATTTTATCTCAGGAGATTAAGATATCACCTAGAACCATGTTGCGTATTTTAAAAGATGACTTAGGACTCGCAGCCTATAAGAGACGCACTGGTCATTTCTTTACTCATAATTTAAAAAAGAATAGGGTGTTTTTCTTAAGTTTTCGCGACTTGTATACATAATAAAACTACGTTTTAACGGTTTTTGATGTTAATATCAAATCATTTAGTTTTTGATATCAAATAAAATTACCGCGCTTAAAACCGTTAAAACGTAGTTTTATTAAGAATAGGGTGGTAAAAGCGAAAAAATTTTGTTTACGCATAAGAAAATTTTTACAATTGAGCAACATTTTAACAAACAAAATGACCGTATTTATGATCAAAGCTCTAAGGAAGCTTCTCACTTAGTCGACAGAGTGCAACGTGGGCATTATCCGTCTTCAGTGATGGTTTGGTGGGGTGTTAACTATGAAGGAGTGACCGAGCCATATTTTTGTGAAAAAGGTATCAAAACATCGGCACAAGTGTATTAAGATACCATTCTTGAGAAGGTAGTTAAGCTCCTTAACAACACCATGTTCAATAACCAAGAATGGTCCTTTCAGCAAGACTCAGCGCCGGGTCATAAAGCTCGGTCCACGCAGTCTTCGTTGGAAACGAACATAGCTGGGCATTAACTCGTAAACTCCGTCAATCGTTAATTAACGAAGTTAACATTTCGAGTAACGGAGTAACTTTTAAGTTAACTTAAAAATATGTAAACGGACTCGTTAACTTCCGTTAAATTTCCCAAAGTCCGTTAATCGTTAATCCAGCAACAAATCTTTAAAGAGCAAAGCTCAAGGTCTCGTCAAAATGTGATATTTAAGACGGTATTCAAGACGAATTCAATACCTTTCTAGAACTTTTTGAATTATTCAATTCCGATGTTTCTTTTTCTATTCTAATTCTAAACCTTAATCCAAATGAATGAAAAAACATTGTTTGTCAACATGCTTATATTAAACACTCAAATAATTATACCCGTCTTTTTTTGTTTCTAATCTGTTAACTTCCAGAACCAACAGTTTTTATAAGAAGTTGCAATTTTAATCACGTGTTAATGGATTAACGATTAACGTTAACTTGCGTTAAAATTTCTGAAATGTAACGCTTTAACTTTTAACGAAGTCATCTTTTTCAATAAAGGATTAGCGATTAACGAAGTTACCTATTTAATTAATGAAGCCCAGCTATGGACACAAACGTGTCGGACTTCATCAGAGCTGCAGACTGGCCGTCGTCTAGTTCCGATTAATCGGCTGGCTTATGATTTATGGTCAGTTTTAGAGAGTACGGCTTGCTCTAAACGCCATGATAATTTGTTGTCCCTAAAACAATCCATACGATTGGCAGTGAAGAATTTTCCCATGGAAAGAGTGCGTGATTCTATTGATAACTGGCATCAACGTTTAAAAGACTGTATTGCAGCCAATGGAGACCACTTCGAATAAGCTTTTTATATTTTAAATTGTTTTATATTTATGTATTAAACTAACACACTGTAAAACTTATAAATGTTATTTGCAATAGAAAAAAAATATTCTTTGTTACAATTTTTATGGCAAGACTAGGTATAAGACTAGAATTTACCCCGGCATAAAAGTTATTTATGTCTATTTCGTATTAAGACTACATATAACAAAATGACAGCAAAAACGATCCAGTTCTCGTAGTAGTTTTTCCGTGAAAGCTTAACAGATAGACATATCGGGTTACTATTGCATTTTTTATAGATGACTACAGTTTCCTCTCTATGTTACTTACATAAAAAGTAAATTAGGTTTTTTATATACAGTAGACCTAAAACTTTACTCTTCCTTGTTCAATTCACTTCAATAACAAAGAAATTAAGTCCATATAGTCGAAACAGCTACCTAGCAAAACATAAAGTACAATGAATTACTTGTTTCCTATGACAAATTATTTGTTATCGACTTGAAAAAAATGCAACTGCAACGCCATCTATTTTGCTAATCTGTCTATTTTATAGAACGACATCATTTATAGAAATAAAATGTATCCTAAGTGTTAAGACGGGTTATAAGTCAGCACTATGTTGAGTTTCATTCATATACGTTCAGTAGGTTCACAAAAAAGATGCGATCGCAGCGCTATCTTTTTCGCTATTTTCGTCTATCTCACGGAAACCACGTCATTTAGCGGGATAAAAGTATCTAAGTTACGCCCCGGGATATAAGCTATAATATTATTATAGTTCAGTAGTTTTCACGTGATGCTCTAACAGACAGACAAACAGACAAAAATTCTAAAAAATGCATATTCGGAGTCTCCAGGTCCGAATTATCCCCCTGATTTTTGCACATTTTTAAACGCATTGTACAAACTCGAACCGTTTACAGATTTATTATAGTGTAAATAGATAGATAGATTACGGTTACTATTTTATTGATGCTGCAAGAATATATATATATACGACTATATATTTTCAATTTCATATTATTTATTAACTATATTTATTTGTTACTGTTTAATTTTATTTCTGCTAAAATCAGCTAGCAAGCTTAACAACGCCCGCCTTATTAACAATAAAAAATTACATTTATTTTTATTTTTCATTTTTAAAGTTCCTTAGCCATTTGGCAAAAGGGAACTCTTATGTATTTGTCATGTTCGCCCGGCCGTCCGTCTGTGTTCTTATGGCATAGTCAGTTTTTTAAAAGTACTGGGTTCATATGGATGAAAGTTGACAAGAAGATGTCTACATAACGCTACACATTGGTGCAGCACGTTTATCTTTATCTCTTTATCTAGAAATCAATTTATTATTTTAAGAGAAAAGCTTGGTTTAAGTCATGTATAACTTAAATTTATTTTGTTGTCATACTACAATACTGATGTTGCATTGTAAGTTACAGAAGTTTTTAGTTGGGTAAAGAGAGAGACGGTTTAATTTTTATATAGTTTATTGTTAATTTAAATGTTTCAAATTGGATTATGTGCATTGAGGGACATTATTGGAAATCAAGTTAATTTGATATTTATGTTACAATGCACATCACTATTATAAGTTGACATCACTATACTCTCTTTAAATAAAATGCTTACAGTTATATCTCAATGATAAAATGGCTTCCTGAAAATACTGTGCTCACGTAAATATATTAATTAAATTACTCTTAATTGATTAAATTCTTTCATTGATCTATGGATCGGAGCTCAAATATAACAAGATCGAGGCATAGATCAGCTCCTGGGGTTAATTTAAAGTTCCAGGTCTCCCGAGGTACACTTGACAATTTTAGATTTTGTATGCGGATTTCATCGCGATGTAATGTTGCCGTACGATATACACATTAATACGGCCGTACCATAAGTAACCTATATGTACTAGTGATATATATGAGAATATGATTCAGTAAAATAAGCACAGAGCACAGTGTTGTATCATGAAAATCACATCAGTCTGTGACGAAAATCATCCGTCGGCGCCGCAAACCGCCCGCCCCGCGCCACTGCTGACTAGCACCCGGCGCTTTGTACTTTACATTTTACATAGTACGCCGGCGACGCCCGAGCTCTGAGCTCGTGATTAAAATTATGTACGCGCGTTATTAGTACATTGCCTGTAAAATGTCTGTGATATTAAATAACTGAATTCACATTCGAATATTTACCATTAATAATATAAAAAAGATTAGTATTTTCTCAATTACTATATTTTTTAAGAGCAGTTTCTTTGTGAAATATAATAAATAAAAGTGTGATCGACGTGGAATATATTTATGCTTCTGTTTAAAAGAAACATGACTTGCTAGTTTATTATGCAATCGTGATTTGAGTCTAAATAGTCGTTCAAACGTTGGTAAAAGATTCCGGAAAAAAATAGTGCAAGATTTTATATAAATAACTCGGAACTTTTTTACTTGTCAACACTGATTCTTAATAAACAAGTTCATTCATAGAGTAATAAAATAGAGCTTTTGCATTGTGTTACCATAATTTACTAAAATAACATATGATTGCCTGAAAACTTACAAAGTACTTAAAAGATAAATAATGGAATCTAAAGTAGTGCTAAAGGAAGTTAATCCTCATGATAAAGCAAATTTCATCTCTAAAATATTCCTAACGTAAGTATTTTACTTTTAAATTTTATTAATAGCTAAGTATATAGGGTTGCCAACCATACTTTATAATAACGTATCCTACTTTATTTTTGGTAAATATACCTTCTACTTTTGCATGAAAATAAAGTATGTGAAAATACTCTATTTCCGATATTTACTCTGATGCGTAAAATGAAATACTTATATGGATAATTACTGAACTATTATCGATCCAGCTTTCACTGAAACAGTTTATTCAGTAATTAATCTAAAATGGCGAGAAGAAAACAGGACATCTATAAACTTAGCAAAAATATGAATTGTTTGTTTATTTAAATTTAAATTGGGAATGTAAAGATAGCTTCCAAAAATTTAAGGATAATGAAAAGTTGTTAGTGAAGCACACAAAAATAGTGTTTCCAAGAGAAGAAATAAATAAAATTTTGAAAAATACTTTTTTTTCTTCCAAATACACTGACGGACTCATAAACTGCATCAAAGTAATAGACTATTTTGAAATAAATATTTTAACCAAGTATGCAAACTTTCTATACAGATTTAAATTGAAACCTCTAGATTGGTTCGTGAACTTTAAAACAGCGTAGGGTCATATCCTTAAGTTTAAGTTTGTGTACTGGAAAGGACCTTAAGACTTTTTTTGAAGAAAAAACAGAAATTTAAGGAAAATTGCTTTAATTAAAAAATTGGTTTTAACAATAGACACAAACTTTATCCAAGGGTTTATTTATGTTTTAATAAGGTGTATTACCTCCACGTGCCCTTATTACGGATTCTAATCGGTTCCGCATAGATTTTATTAGGGTTATTAAAAGATCTTGCGGAATATTGTCCCGTTCTTCTGAAAGTGCTGTTCTTAGTGCTGCCACTGTCGTGGGCAAAGGGTTTCTCGCATATACAGCTCTTTTTAAATTGTCCCAAACATGCTCAATGGGATTAAGATCCGGGCTGCGTGCTGGCCAATTCATTGTACGTATCCCAACCTCTTCGCAATATTGTCGAACTTGTGCAGCAGCGTGCGGCCGGGCATTATCCTGCATTAAAGTAAAATTTTCGCCTATGAATCCCATGTAAGGCACCACGTGATCTTCTAAGATCTCTGTTATGTAGCGATGTGCAGTCAAACCCCCTCTATTACCGTTTTGACGGACCATGTCTAAACACAAGTTCTGTTCGCCCGTTCATCGATATGCCACCCCAGACCATACACGAACGGCCTCCAAAAGGAACACGCTCCTCAATGCAACTTTGAGCATATCGCTCCCCACGTCGACGATAGACTCTTCTGCGACCATCTGCACCATATAAACATGTCCTACACTCGTCCGTGAACAATACGGAGGTCCATTGCTCTTCTGTCCAATTCAGGTGATCACGCGCAAATCTTAAGCGAGCTTGTCTGTGAGCTACAGACAACTTTGGACCATTTGCTGGTCTAAAAGGGGTGATATCCGCTTTCTTTAACCTTCTTATTGTTCGTGCACTCACGTTTACTCCAGGCACTTCATTAAGCTCTGTTTTGATGTTAACAGACGTGAGGAAACGATTTCGCAGGGAAGTTGTAACAATAAATCGGTCATCACGACCGGTGGTTGCTCGAGTCCTGCCTGTACCACGTCTCCTTCTGTAAGAACCTGTCTCCACAAACCTTCTGTATATTCTAGAAACCGTAGACTAGTTTAAATTTAAATTTCTACCAATCGTTCGTTGATCCAAGCCCTCCCGCACCAATGCTACAATTTGAGCCGCTTGTTCGGACGAAGTATCCATATTATGGTTCAAAAACTCAAATTCAATCAAATAATATTAGTATATTTGGCTACAACACTAATACTTACATTTTAAATATCGCGATATCTTTTGAATGAAACGTCCGAATTGAATAATTCAAAAAGTTCTAGAAAGGTATTGAATTCGTCTTGAATATATGGAGTAATTTATTTTGATAAGGATTGTAACCAAGGTACAAAATAAAGAGTTTTTGAAGCGACGGCATTTTAATTATTTAAAAAAATAAAAGAAAACACTTATTGTGAGATAACTACAATAGTTAGACATATGGTTACGCAATATTTTTTGTAGACAATTATATGTTCTGCAAAGTGGTAGTGCATTATTTTGTTCTATTATGTTGGGGAAAACGTTTCTTCGCATTTTATATAAAAATTCAAAAGGTTTTTTTTATAAAGATTATTTACATTCACTAAAGTTTGTAGGTGCCATTTTGTTGGATAACTTTTTGCCATCTTGTAGGTAGGGACGTGATCCCATTGCTATAAAAATTTTGGGGCTTCTGATCAAAAAACTGCGACAAGTGGTTTTGGCAGTCCTCTCGTGATGTTAACCTGACACTGCCTAAGGAATTCTGCAGATACCGAAACAGGTGAAAATCTGAAGGTGCAAGGTCAGGACTATACGGCGGATGCATTAACACCTCCCAGCCAAACTCTCGTAATTTTTGCTGAGTGGCTAAACATTTGTGAGGTCTAGCGTTATCATGGTGAAAAACCACACCCCTTCTCTTGATTAATTCCGGCCGCTTTCTCTCAACTTTTTGCTTTAATGTCATCAGTTGTTCGCAGTACAGTTCAGAATCGATGGTCCTGCCTGGCGGTAACAGCTCATAATGAATAATGCCCTTCCATTCCCACCATACACACAGCATCATCTTGTTACGAGTTAACCCGGGTTTCGCCACAGTCTGTGAAGCCTGACCGGCCTTTGACCACGGTCTTTTTCGCACGTTCTTGTCGTACGTGATTCACTTTTCATCACCAGTTATCAGCTTCTTCAAAAATGGTTCGGTTTCATTACGTCGTAATAAAGAATCATAAATGAGTTCGGTTCATTAGGTTTCTTTCAGTGAACTCATGAGGTACCCAAATATCGAGCTTTTTTGTGTACCCAGCTTTTTTCAAATGCGCCAAAACCATTTTGTGGTCAATTCCCAGTTTTCCAGCTACATCGTAACTACTAATATGCCGATCTTGCTCCATTTCGGTCTTCCCTCCCGGCGGAAACCATACTGGAATCGGTCACGATTGAGGAAGTACAGGATTTCATCAAAGCCCAACTAAAGTCTCGCAAGGCCCCCGGCGCTGATGGAGTCAGCCATAAGCTTTTAAAAATCATCTCCGCCCAACTTATCTTAATTAAGCATCTTTATCTTCGATGCTGCCATAAATAATTGCCAATACCCCAAAACTTGGAAAGAAGCGGAGGTCATTGGTATCCGCAAGCCTACGGCAAGTACTCAGCTCCCTGGGTAAACTGTATGAGCTAGCTCTCCTCACTAGACTCGGACATTTTGTCTTCAGCAATAATCTCATCCCCAAAGAGCAGTTTACTTTTGGAGCCAGACACTCTTATCCCAAATAAGTGTTCTGCATTACTGAACACATCCTTTCCACGCAACTGTCGTAGACTATGGCCGCCAGGCGCAGTGTTCTTTGACGTCGCAAAAGCCTTCGATAAGGTCTGGCACAACGGCCTGATATACAAGCTATATCAACTCGGAGTGCCAGACTGGCTCGTACTCATTCTATGAGACCTCTTCAAAGACCGTAGATTCAGATTCCGAGTGGAGGGTACTCGCTCCTCCACTCACACTATTTCAGTCGGAGTTCCCCAGGGCTCCGCGCTCCCCTCACTACTCTTCTCGCTGTACACCAGCGACATGCCACAGCACTCCAATGTTCAGCTAGCCCTTTATGCGGATGACACCGCCCTATTCACTAGCGACGTCAGCAGATATAGAATTTGCAAACGACTCAACACCGCCGTCAAAGAACTAGGTAACTTGTTAGTAGATGGCGGTTTGAGCTGAATCCCGACAACAGTACAGCCATTATATTCTCTTGTGTTACACTCTCACCCAAAATCCGTCACACCAACCGAGTTCAATGCATCGAGCTACTTGGCCGAGTTATCCCTTGGGTTAATGAGGTCAAATATCTAGGTGTAACCCTAGACAGAGTCTTGTACTTCTACAAGCACATCAGAGCGGTCGGGAACAGAGCAAACTGGCTCTTAGGCCGTCTCTATCCCATGACATGCAAGAAGAGTAATATGAGCCTTAGAAATAAGGTGACTCTACAAAACTTGCTCGCTCCGTCATGGCGTACGCGATTGTGGTCTTCGTCCATGCCAGCGATTCCAACGTCTATAAACTTTAAAAAGTCCAGAACAAATTCATGCGCACTGCAGTCGAAAATATTATGTTATGTTATAATCACACCAACTCATTGCAGACATAAGTAGTCACTCAAGACTAACTTAGGCGTGTTGTTGGAGAGATACTTCCGCCGCTTCTTCTCTACCAGCTATAACACGTTACGAAGCGGTAGTAAAGATAGATTAGGATCAGCTCCACCGGCGTAGTCGACAACTCGCCCTCAATTGTATTACTTCAACTGTTGGCTTGGCTCATTTAGCTTTTACGGCTTAATCCGATAGAGTCATCCCCCCCGCAGCGGTCTAGCCGAGGTCGAACCTCACAGGAGATGCCTCCTTGAGCGCGCTGCTACCGGACTAAACGTCTCTGCTCCCACGGAGTCGGGAAGCCCACCAAGCCTGGTAACGCTGAACAGCCATTTGGCTATTCAGCTGGATCCTGCAAAAAAAAATAGCATAGTTTTTCAACATTTTTACAGCAAGGAAAATAGTTTCCCAGGGGCGAAAAGTACTGATTTCGTCCCTGTGATCATGTAACTTCAAGCGTACTTTCTCAATATTCGAAATGAAAAAGTAACTAATGCTGAGGCTTCATATGTGATAGTGCTACGTATATAGGTCGTTACACACAGATATGGCGATGGGTTTAATGCGTTATTTGAAATGCGACGTTGTTAATGAGGTTAAATATTGACAGATAACGTATGTATAATAATATACACTAATGTGGCGGATATCGTTAACATTGTTATTTTTTAACGCTTGAAATGCGAATGCGTCTTGCATTCGGCCACAGTCTAGCGGTCTTATTCATATTGAGTTAGAGTAAGTTTGAAGGTTCTCTTATGGTTTTTAAACGAGCCTTCAAACACACTATAACTCAAAAGGAATAAGTCCGTAAATTTTTAAACCTAACACAGATGAAGCTGCACCATAACGTTATGACGTCGTAAGTATCTGGCTATGCTCATACCAAATGTAGGAGGCTGCAGCCGCTGACTTTATTAATATCATAAAAACATCTCAGTTGATTTGAGTGTCAGAGTACCCTATTGTTCGAATTAAAGAACTAGGTTAGCCTAATTAAAAGTATGTTTTATGTTTTTGAAAAATTAATGTAAGTATTATTTTCATAGATATTAATTAAAATAAATTATGAATATGAGTCATCTTATAATTCTTTTATGATAATTTTGTATCAGGCGATTGAGTTCAGTCGTACAAAATGTGTATAAACACCTAACGTTACAAACTTGAAATAAGAGTCTAAGTAGGTATTATTATTCTTATTTGATATTAATGATGTTCAACCGTTAATGTAATATGAATCGTCAAGGTTATAGCTGTTTTAATTTGCACATGATAAAATATGGTCTAAGAAAATAACACATTAAAATAAATTAGGTATTTCAAATAAAATTAAAAGTACTATTTTTTATTGTGTTAATTTATATTTTTATGAACTAAGTAATTCAAATGTTTTTATTCAAACTAATTTCCACTGGGGAACATTGTTTGAAAATCATATAAAACGTAAGATAAAATGTAAATTTACTTCTTATTCTATGTGCATCGCTTCACAACGTGTGATCAAAAAGGAGAAGAAGCGGATATATAAAATATATCTATCTCAGGCACTTTACAAATAAATAAATACAGAAGTATATTACTTATACTAGAATTATTGCAGTTGTAACATACTTAATAAGATAAAGCAGAATTCGAAAAAAATTCATATAGCAACATAACTACATAAATTCCTTACCTATGTTGAATGTAATTATACCATAAACTTTCGTGGTTTGCTTTTCAGAGATCGACTGAATTGCGACAATGTGCTATGCAGCTGACGACGTTACGGCATAAGACGGTTGCTTGTAGGGGTAGTTTTCGCTATGCTGCGACAAAATGTTGGAACAATATTCCACCCCCTATTAAAAGCTTGCAAAATATACATGGGTTTAGAGCAAAATTAAAAAAAAAATATATGATCATCAAGTGAGTCAGGCGGATCTTGTACATGATACCAGTGCCATATAATGATGTTGGTTTTATGTGCATGATCTGCCTGATCGACTTTAATTTTTCAGTCTCTTTTTGCCTGTTTAACCATGATTATTCTCAGATTAAATATTTCCTATTTCCAGCATATTTGACACAAACCAACATACTGACAGACAAAATATAAAATTGATATTGTTATAGTTTTTAAGCTTTATGTTCCTTATTCCATTATGTTCTTCTTTATAAATTCGCTTCGTAGCATTAATTTTTATACCAGTTTTTTTAATATATTAATTATATAGTTTATTTTTATATTATATATTAATTTTTATATTTGTTTGCAATAGTACTTGTCATATATTTTTTTGTTTTGTTTCGCGTTTGTTTCGTTTTGTCTATCCGTAAGTCACTTGAACGGCCCTAACGGAAGACCAGCGCTGGTTGAGCCAACCAGCATCATGCTGAGTTAGGACCGATTCAGAACTTCATTTCAATTGTATTCTCTTATTTATAAGTACGTTTTGGTGTGTATGTAGTTCTGAATAAATATTTTTCTTTCTTCTTTCTTTCTAATTTTTAGTTATCTAGCCAATAAAGATGTTATTGACAGCCATAACCTATCGTGAGATATTAGTTTTTCTTCACTATACATAATATGTACAGATAAAAAGAAAACTTATAAAATATATCAACGCACAAACCAAACTGCTCGAGGCAAGGACCGTGAAAATTTGCATGGTGCGCACTAAGAAATGACTTTTGAAAATTCAACCCCAAAGGGTGTAAAAAGGGGATGAGAATTTGAATGAAAATCCATCATTTTCAAAGTAAGAAGCACGAAATTTTACACGCCTAGTTTTGGTTAGAAATAAATGCACACTTATATAGGAGTTTTTAGAAATAATTTCTACTTCAAGGGGGGTGAAAAAGAGGCTACCTTAACGTTTTTGACTACTTAAACTATGACTGTTTTTAATCTACGCGAGCGAATCCGCGTGCAATAGCTAGTAGAAAATTAAAATTATAATAAAGTTATAATTGTAAATAGAAATTCATTAAGATTGCTTAGTTATATTTTTTCTGAGCTCCGACTACTTTTTGTAGTGTTTTATTTTTATTTTTGTCAAAGCATGTTTATAAATTATATTCATTTTATTATTGTGGATCACGAAAATAATTTATTGATAGAAGTAACGCGAAAATACTAACTATCTGTAGAATACGTTCACAATTTTCATCAGTAGCGTTACACGAATGCTCTGAGCGAGTATTGATTGGATTGAATAGCTTTGAAACAATTATCGTATAAAAAAGTGGCCCTTAAAATATCAAGATAAAAATAATTTGATTTATTGTCTCAACAAGTCAATAACAATAATAAATCCAGTATTTGACTTGTTAACGATATGACTTCTTAAATCACTTAAGCTCTTACAAAATCTAGGTTGCTGCGTTTGATTCGGCGAAGTGTTTCAGTTGATTTGACTAACTTATTCTAGGGCGACTTATCAAACAAAGAAAGAGAGGCTTAACACACAGTCGTAGCTTGTATTCAAAATATATGGAAAGGCGGCTAAATCGTCCTATCAGGGGCTCGCCCGATTGAGTCTGGTGGGGGGCACCAGGTTTACCAACCGCGCCCGGCCCTAACACCACTCCTGATTTCCACCAGAAATTCTATAAAAACCGAGTGAGTTACAATTCTATCGCGTGAAAAAAATAATTTATGGTTAATTAATAACAGAAACGCGTTTTCAATCACAACATAAGGCAAAGTGGGAGCGGCAGTGAAAGCGAAGAATATTAATACGTCAAGGGTAATTATTTATTAGACCAGATTGAAGTTCAATGTTGTCTGGAAACAATAGGCTAGTTGAGTATATTTAAAAAACTGGTTTATATTATGCCTTATGGACCATTTTATTGAAATATTACAGCTTTCGCCGCAGCGATTCCGCAGGTCAAACCCTAAACCTAAATCAAAACCCTAGTAAGTACCTCTATTTTTCGTACATAAAAATTTAAATACGTTTTTGTATATCGCGAACGAAGCCGCAGGCAAAAGCTTGTGTATATCCCTATTAATATTATAAATGCAAAAGTAACTCTACTCTGTCTGTCTATTCCGTTTTCACGGAAAAACTACGGGACCGATTTGGCTGAAACTCATTATATACCTAGTCCAGCCATAAGTTTTGTTACAAATGAAGTTTTTCACATTTTTAACATTTTTTTTAATGAAGTAATGTAATATTATTAAAATTTATACCTAAATATTTATTAGTCTCAGCAAAAAATAAAAAAAATATTCTATTCGAAATGGCCACCTCTGGCTTTTATACAGGCCTTTAATCTGTTTGGTCACGAATCTATGGATTTACGCATTGTTTCTAAGGGAAATTTCTCCACCGCTTGCTCCAAAGATTTTTTAAAAGACTCAATGTCCCCGTGTCGTTTAGAGCAGGCCATGACCTCTAAAACTGACCATAATTTGAAGTCTAAAGGGTTGAGGTCTGGGCTAGATGAGGGCCAGTCTTCAGCTCTTATAAAGTCCGGAACGTTGGTTTCAAGCCAGGCTTGGGTAGGTCGTGTCTTGTGACCAGGTGCAGAGTCCTGCTGGAAAGTCCACGGTATATTTTAAAAAAGTGTATTGCTGAGAGGTTTCACAACATGATTCAATACTGTATGTATCTTGATACACTTTGGCTGAAGTTTTCACTCTTTTTTCACAAAAATGTAATTTTGTGAGTCCTTCATAAGACACGCCCCACCAAACCATCACTGACGCAGGATGATGACCACGTTGTACCTTTCCGACCACTTGAGCAGCTTCTTTAGAACTGTGAGCGTACACTTTATCATTTTGCTTATTCTAGTGTTCTTCAATCGTGAAATTTTTCCATCGGTAAAGAGGATATTTCTGTGCCTTTCACCTGCGTACCGCGACAGAAGGTGTTTTGATCGATCCACTCTCTTTAATTGTAAAGATTGATTAAGGGCATGTCCTGTATATGCCGATAAGCACCGAGCTTCAGGTCTTGTTTTATAATACGCGACGGAGTCCTAGCGGGAATCTTCATTTCTCGCGATAAGATTTTTTGCTTCCTAATGGGGTTTCGACGAATTCTGGTTTTAAAAGCATTAACAGCCTTTGTTGTTCTAACAGCACGCGGCCGCTCCGATCTTTTCTGGTCTTCGACAGACGAAGTGTTGTTGTATCTGTTGATAGTACGATATACGAACATACGGCTGATACCAAGCTTTTGAAGTGTCTGGAATATGACCGACGGCTCCATACCCACTTTGTGCAAGGTGATCACTGCAATCCTATTTTCTTTAACACCCCATTCCATATTGTAAGTCGATAATGAACACGATAAAATATGTGAAATGGCGCAAAATCGAAAGAAGTTTTTTAAATAATATACGTGTTCCAAATTCAAAAGAATTGAAAAGTTGAAAACAAAAGTTTTTATGTAACAGTATTTTTAGCTAGACTAGTTATATATTTTCGATGCCAAGGATGAACATAAAATACTTTTTATCCCAAAAAATGGGATAGTTTCCGGGATAAAATATATTTGTCTATTGATGATTGAAAGACTATTTGACCGATTTGGCTGAAACTCGGTACATATGTAATTTTAATACCGAGGGTGGCCAAGGGATACTTTTATCCCGGATAATGGGATAGATTTATGTAAAGGTTATCCCGGAAACTAGGATAGGTTTTGTGATTTTGTCCATTTCGTCCACTTGGTCCACTGGGTCCACTGGGTCCATTGAGTCCACTGGGCCCACTGGATCCAATTCAAAATAAATGAATCTTCCGGGGCAAATACATAAAAATTTAATACAATGTAACCTGTACCGCCTGCTCTTTAAACAAATGATACGTACTAAAGGTTGACCAGCGGCGAGGCCGCGCAGTAAACTCTAGTATATACATAATCCTTCCTTCAAAAAGATCTAATTAATGGTGAAAATCGCATAAAAATCCGTTGCGTGGTTTAGCTGGAGTTAGCGGATATACAAACAGACGAACAGACGCGGAAAGTGACATTGTCTTTGCTGTGTAAAGATACCTAAGTTTTAAATCTTATAATCTGTCGTTAAAGAGACGTACTTGGCATTTTTCTAAACCAATTTATTTTATTGTATAAAAACATTACAAACTGTCATCCTATAACGTCACTTATCTGAAAACAATTTTATACATTCACTAGGATATATCTGCGACTTCATCCACGCCTGACATGTAACGTAGATTACGCTTATTTTGCCTGTATTTAAATTGAAAGGGTATTTTCAGCAGGGCAACGGATTTTTTTTGTGTATGGAAATATTTGAATTCCGAAGATTCCCGTAAAAACCCGGGATAAGTAATGTTACTAAAGACATACATAACTACATTTTTAATACAAAAGATGTCTAATAATTATAGAAACTGTCATATTAAGCAAGCCCTACGTGGTTTCGAAGTCAGGAATCCCGGGAAATATAAATGCTCCCGGATTGTTATGATATTATTTTAGAATCAATTGGGTCCGAATTAGCTAATTATTTTTATACTACCCACTTTAGAACACTGCCGAGAAAATTTTCTCTGGATTCCCGAAATACAAAGTATCGAATCTCTTGAAATATGACTTAAGCTATCATTGTATCGAAATCAGCTAATATTTGTAAAATCTGACTAATTTATTATTATATTATTCCCGAGAAAATTTCCGCGGGATTCTTGAGACATAAAGTAGCGCAGCATTTAAAAAAGAATTTAAGCTGTCGTTTTAGTGAAAATTGTGTAGGAACAAGCAAAATTTTTTTGCACCTGAACAACAAGAAATCGCTGAACAACCCGGGGAACAAACAGACAAGAAATCTAAAAAAAATGAATTGTTTATATAGTCTATTCGTTGTTTTTTTTTAATACATAGCTTCAATGTAAAGACACGACATATTTAGAATGTTATAATATTGTAGATTAAAGTTGTTTTTTTTAAATAGATTAAATTTTTTAGAATTTTATATTATAGGTATTGGGGTGTGTGAGATATATTTGAAATTACTTATTCTAAAATAAATACCAAGTGTTGTAAATCCTGTGTAGTGCCTCAGAGTGTAAAATCGAAATTGCTTATTAAATACACTATTTAATTTTATGATACTTATCTGTTTTTTTTTCTAACACATAACGTCAGAATAATATTTATTTACTAGACCGTGACACGACGTAAAAACTACATAATATTACAAAAACTAGTATACGTACAATAAATACAATGTTTACTTACATAGAAATTTCAATATTTCGGAATTGGGGATTTGAATCATATTTTCTTCTAATAAATGAAAAGATCGAATTATATACGTTTATAACATGTTTTTATTTTTTTCGCTGTAATTTAAAAAGTTACATCTTAAAAGTAAATATTGGAACCCGAAGTACCCGAATATCGAAAAAACGTGGAGTGTGCGTGTGACGTCACTATGATAATTTCTGATAACTATACAATACTCTGTTACTGCGGGTTCATGTCATAGGCGTTTAATGTCACGTGATAAATGGCTTTATATTGATTTTTTTATTTAGTTAAAATATTAAATAAAAATCCTTAACGAATTAACAATTTAAATTGGGTTTCTATATAGAAAACCAAATTGTATTTGATTTTTGTCACTGTCAACTACTGTATTTTGCGCGGGAAGCCCTTTATGGCTTCTTGGCCGTACGACAAAAACACTGGGTTGATAAGAACTTGGCTGATTTTTATATTTAGTTTGCTTGTTTAGTTAGTGTTGGAATCAACCTCTTTACATAGTTTTACTTTTTATATTTTGACACTGTCAACATTCTTTTGTTTTTTTCTTCTTTTTACTCACTCTATTTTCATCCTTGCATTGTACCGTATCGTTGTCTAATAAATATTAATATTATAAGAAAATTAACGTATTACTTCACGTCCAAGTCAAAATATATACAGTCTACGTGCTCTCCACATATTGGTCCTTTGATTGGTTATAAAAAATACAGCGAGGAGGACGTGCAAAAATAAGTAAGACGCAATATTATTTTCTACAGTGAGCTGCAATACAATACGAAAAACGCAATAGTAAATCGTTTTTTCGTCAGTTCTGCTGCAAATATATACTACGATACGCAAATTTCATTCAAACAAGCAATTTATAAAATTCATTGTCATTCTGCATCGAAAATCATTATTATAAATTGCTAACATTTTATAGTTAAATTTTTTTCGCAAGAATATAATTATTAAAGCACAAATCTATGAGGCCAAGACTTCGACCATAACGTGTGTTCGATCGAGATTTGAATGCGCTAGCGGGAACGAGCGTCTACGTGCACAGGCGGGCCTGCCGAAGTTTAAATTTGGAACCTTCTTTTGCTGGAACTGTGGACATTATTCGCGTTTGTTTATTGTTTTTTTTTTAATTTAATATTTTTTATCTAGTGTTGTACATTATATGTCTTGTCGTAATATTAGTTTTATAAGTATTTTATTGTAAAAATTTGTGACGATGTCTGAGGTACTAAAGGAACTAGTCTTTAAGCGCGGAAGTCTGAAGGGTAATATTACGAGACTTCAAACCTTCATTAAGTCTGATGCGTTAGAAGAGGCCAATAAGGCACAATTAGAGGTAAGATTGTTGCGTTTACAAAAAACGTTCTCGGATTTAGAGGATATCAACAATAAAATAAGTCTGCTTGATCCTACTGACAAGGAGGATATTTCGGTTTTTGAAGATAAATTTTATGAAATTTCCGCTGTGTTAAGTGAACGCATAGAGAGAGACAAAAACGTTCCAAGATCTCAAAGTAATAATCATCACAGGGATATAGCTTTACCTACTATTAAAATAGACCCGTTTGATGGCAAATCTTGTTCAGGTTATGTTACATTTATTAGTTTGTTTGATAGTTTGATACATAATGATGCAAGATTAGATAATATTCAAAAGCTTCACTATCTTAGGGCTTTTTTAAAATTTGAAGCTTTAGATTTAGTTAAAGATTTGCCTCTATCCGATAGTAGTTACTCGGAAGCAAGAAATCTGTTAAAAGACAGGTTTTTTAATAAACATCAAGTTGTCACAGAACATATAATAGCTTTATTAGATTTACCGTTGCTTGCAAGGGGTGGTAGCATTAGGGCCTTCATATCACAAATAAAACAAAACCTTAGTGCACTTAAAAATTTGGAAATAAAGACGGATTATTGGGATCCTATTTTAATAGTAACTTTTATGCGTAAGCTGGATGGGTGTACTGCAAAGGCTTTTGAACTTGAAAGGGATATAAAAGCTACACCCACAATTTCTGAGTTTATTGGGTTTCTTGAGAAAAGAGCACTAGCTTTGGAAAACACTGCAACCACATCGCCCAGTGTATCGAAGTCAGCTGAAAGATTGTCGAGTAATGTTGCCGTCCAACAGCCAGCCTGCATAAAGTGTAACTTAGATTCGCACAAAATATTTAATTGTAAGGAGTTTGCATTAATGCCATCTGCGGAGCGTATTGAATTTGCTAAAGATAATAAGTTGTGCAATATTTGTCTTAACAATCATATAGGAAAATGTAAATTTCATTTTAGATGCACGCACTGCAAGAAAGGTCATAATTCTCTATTGCATCCTAATGAACAAGACCCAGTTACGTTGTTTTCGAATACATGCAACAATGTTTAAATTCCTACAGCTCGCATTAAATTATTTTCTCGAGACAATAGGGAAGTACATGTGAAGGCAGTACTAGACACTGGATCTCGAGTTTCGTTAGTTACTTCAAAGGTCTTGGATGTACTTGGCTTGACTCCTACGCAAACACGTACAAATATCGTAGGTTTCAAAAATACAGTCAACAATATAAAAAGTTATATTCCTTTGGAAGTACATTCAATGACTTCAACATTCAAAAAAAATATTAATTTTCATGTTGTTGACAAGATTACTTGTAAGTTGCCGCAGCATCCAATCGATACTTCCAAATTAAACATCCCCCCTGGACTGGTTTTAGCGGACGATACCTTTAATATCCCATCTGAAATTAATATGTTACTGGGAGCTGATGTGTTCTTCGAAGTGGCGTTGCCACAAACTCCAATGTGTGTATCACAGAATCGGCATTTACATGTAAATAAGAAATATAGGGTGCCACCATCTTTGTTTAATACCAGGTTTGGGCATATTATTGGGGGCGCCTTACCAACATTTACTCAAAACTTTAAGGTATCTTGTCATGCATGCAAATCTAATACAAGTGAGGTCAATCCAAATGTTAACATTTTTGGAAATAAGAAAAGGTTCCATAAAAATTATTTTAAAGGTTATACATAACTATGTTGTCATAGATTCCTTAAAAACTTATTGTATATAATTACTATTCTATATTATATAGTAAATGTTCTATTATTTTTGATGAAATAAACCTACGTGAACCCTTCTTTTAAAGCACGTTTGTAACGGTAGTAGTTCTTTTAACCACAAACGACTTCTTTGGGACGGATAAACAATTCAGGGGTTTGAGTATGTAGTAACGTTTTTTCAAACCTAAATTATGTATCCTGTCTCAGAATAAATACCTTTAATTTTAAGTTCTCATTTGTTAAACAGGAAGTTTATATTATTATTTTGTCTTTGTTTCCTGTTAATAACTTATTAGAGGTCATAGAAATTAATTTTAAGTTTATAAGTAACATTTAAGATATTTCAGTTTTAGGTTTTTCAATATGCTGTGGCTTATTTTATTACTCAAATTATATTGAATTGTTCTTTGAGGCCCCCAGCATGTTGGAATCAACCTCTTTACATAGTTTTACTTTTTATATTTTGACACTGTCAACATTCTTTTGTTTTTTTCTTCTTTTTACTCACTCTGTGTTCATCCTTACATTGTGCCGTATCGTTGTATAATAAATATTAATATTATAAGAAAATTAACGTATTACTTCACGTCCAAGTCAAAATATATACAGTCTACGTGCTCTCCACAGTTAGTCTCAACAAAGAGTTGCTAAAATTGTAATTTTATTTGACATTTTTCTCAAACCCTCCTTCAGATTTTATATGAACTATTGCACATTCATTTTTTCTTGTTACACACGGAGTATGTATTCACGGACTAGACGTGTACGATGTATTCAGTAAACTGAATATAAAACGCGAGAATAACTAAGAATATTCTTATGAAATAAGTATTTTTGTTAACACATTATTTCCATTGTAGGTACCTATTCTCACTTGTAAACAATTTATGAAACTGAATGCCTCGTTTACATTATATATACTGCCATGACGGCAAGCAGTAAACTGGTGAGGAAATGGGCAACACAAGTGTGTGAACACAACATATGCGAACTTTTCGTACCCGTTTCGTAGCCCATTTCCTTTGCTACTTACCTGCTTGCTGCCATGGAAGTGCACATAATGTAAACGATGTCTTCAACAAGATAAGACTGTTTCATGAAAGAAGGTCCGCAGACGGGGAGCTACGGTCGTCCAACGGAATGTTAGAACTAGATTTTTTTTTTAAATATTGCGATTTAATAGTATTAGCATGGAAAAAGATTAGTATTCTTCTTCCATGGTATACGTGAATAGATCAATAATATCATGTAATATTTACATTACAACACTTGATAATAACAACATAACAACGTGGCTGGGCTCATTTGTGTGATTAGTTCCTTTCTTGCCGCGGGAGTCTTCGTAAGACGCACTTTACATACGTGTGTACCGAGTTTACGGGTCTTTAACGTATTAACTGCATACATAAAATTGTGTTTTTATACGCTAAAAAGTGTTAAAATTTCGTGGGAATTTGTAACAATAGCATTTTTGATTATTTATTATTGGATTTATTCTTATTTACATAAGTAAATATGTATGTACATATGTATGTACACGTATAACTTTAAAAGAAAACAATGTTTTAATTGTAGACTGTAAAAACATCTTATTTTCAGATGGAGTTTTAGACTGTTTTGCAGAGGATACAAACAGGGTATCACTTTGGAAGACTTATGGCAAGCTCGCGACGGCGACGACTCTGGTCGATTAGGGGATCGTCTTGAAGAGGCATGGGAGAAAGAGCTCGAAAACGCAAAAGCAAAAGGCACCAGACCCTCCTTCTCAAAGGCTTTAATTAGATCCTTTTGGGTAGAATATATGATTTGCGGATGTTTCGTCGGTTTACTATTCATTGTCTTATGGTAATTTGAATTTTTTAACCAAACTGTACATTATATTTTATTAGACATGTACGACGTGATGGTTTTTTTGAATAATAACTTATTTTCAGGCCACTGATTCCGTATACATTAGCTTTATTCATTGAATATTTTGCTGGTGAGAAAACACCAGAGACGTATAGAAATGCTCATATATATAATTTTTTAATGAATCTGTTGAGTACTGGAACTGCATTAATGTTTAACCACTTGCAATTAAGACAAAGCGGCATAGGAATGCGTCTCAGGATAGCTTCTTGTTCTTTGCTGTATAGAAAGGTATGTTTTTGATATAATACATATATATTTTTAATAAATCTTAAATCGTCAGACAAACACACTGTATATCCCCAAATTAATCAAGTTACGCCTGTGTTATGGGTAATACACAACGGACCACACTGGGGCCGATCCTAGACACCCAGACCATAGTAAATAACGGCGAAAATTCGTTTCAGAAATTTACCATACCAGGACTCGAACCCGGAGCCTCTGCGTTGTAGTGAGGTAAGCCGGCAAAGGCTTACCCGGCCCAACCACAGAGGCCGTCAGACTTACCATAAATATATTTGTTAGACATTCACTTCAGTACAATGTGTTTTCAATGTATATTTTGCAGATATTAAAGTTAAATAAAATGGGATTAAATAAGACTGAACCAGGTCAAGTAATAAACCTGATGTCCAACGATGTAAATCGTTTCGATTTGGTGACTCAATTCCTCCATTACCTTTGGGTTATGCCCATCGTGGTTCCTGTCGTGTCGTACTTAGTCTGGCAGCACGTAGCGTGGGCTACATTTGCGGCCTTAGCAGTCATATTTGTCCAAACTGTATTAGTTCAAGGTAAATGTATAAAATATTTTGATATTTATAATTGAATACCCACTAACCAAGTAACCAAAAAAGTCGTGGTAGCTTAGGGGTACCGCACTTGCGTCCCAAACTCAAACCTGAGTGTCAAAAGGAAAGAATGCACAAGTTAGACAGTTTTCTGGGCTGTTATTATTTTATCTACTAACCATAATACTATAAACTAAATACTAAAGCGTAAATAATAAAGTGCGGCAAATGATTGCACCTTGGTGGCAAGTGGCTATCGTCGCCCAGATACGTCTGTAACACCAAAAGATCGACTTCCAAGTGTAAATAGTGTCTTAAATGTATGCTCTCACAGATTTCGAAAGGTGTATTGATCTCTCTTATACTTTGGTAAACTTTGACACTTGAAGATGTCTGTCACATAATTACCTTGAGGAAGTTGAATGCGACTCCGACTTTGGTAGTAGTCGTGAAAGAGATATCTGCGGGAGTGGTTGGGAATTGAAAAGAACAGGGAAGGATGTAATGAGCTACCGGGATTAATTGAGCGAAACATGATTAGCTTGAAGTTAATCATTTTAGATCAGTTTTCTGATGTAGCGTTATCATGCTCATGTACATTTAGTCGAAACCGGACTCTAGCGTTCCCCGACTCGACGGGTATGTGCTGCTCCCGCACTGACACCGAGTGAATCAGGAAACGCTCATAGAAATATTAGGTTACCGAACCTAGCTTTAGCTTTCAGTACCGCATATGCCGAGTATGTCGATTCCGCACTGCTGTTGTACCGACAAATCAGAAGGTAATCTAAAAACCGCAAGAAATAATAATACACTGTACAAATACAGCCCATTTAGTATAATTTTAATAGAGAAATACTGACACATATAATATGACTCTCCTATTATATTAATTTACTCTGTGAATATGACAAAGAATATAATCTTAGCGTAAAGTTTTCCGAGTTGACATTATATTAAAAATAGTTGCTAAACCTACTTTAATAATTCTTTGTACTTATTAAAATATTTTTCGTGATTTCTTCATATATTTTATATTTCAGCATACTTAAGCCATCAGCAAGGAGTAATGCGCGGCAAAATTGCAAAACGAACAGATGAAAGAGTAAAAGTAATGAGCGAACTCGTAAACGGTGTACAAGTAATCAAAATGTATGCTTGGGAGAAGCCGTTCGAAAAACTGGTTGATAGACTAAGAAAGTAAGATTTTCACTATAACATAATGTTCAACCAAACACTGCACGTAGAACCAGTAGGTCTACATAATTATTATATTGTGTACCATGTAAAGAAACATTTTTTAAACAATTGATCTATTTGTTCTATCAACATGCTCAATTAAAATCTATTTAAAATATGGGGTTCAATCAATGTGGCTTCATGGGACTGTTTGGATGTAATATCAAAGGATGCCTCTATATACACGTTACATGTATCTTTGGTGACAATTTACAATTACAATACTTTAAACTAGTAGGGGAAAGTCTGAAATGTACCATTTATTATTTTTCAATAAGAAATCTTTAAAGCTGATATTGACATATGTTTACTTTGTCTTGCAATTTGGATAAATCCACCAGTGATCGGAAATACATATATTCTTTCTTAAATTCGATTATCCCTATTAATATTATAAATGCGAAAGTAACTCTGTCTGTCTGTCTGTTCCGTTTTCATGGAAAAACTACTGGACCGATTTGGCTGAAACTCAGTATATATATATTTTCGATGCCGAGAATGAACATAGGATATTTTTTATCCCAAAAAATGAGATAGTTTCCGGGATAAAAATATATTTGTCTTTTTGTTTGTTATCCTTTTATGGAAAGACTATTGGACCGATTTGGCTGAAACTCGGTACATATATAATTTGAATACCGAGAGTGCCCAAGGGATACTTTTTATCCCGGATAATGGAATACATTTTGGGATAGATTTATGTTAAGTTTATCCCGGAAACTAGGACAGGTTTTGTGATTTTGTCCATTTCGTCCACTGGGTCTACTGGGTCCACTGGGTCCACTTGGTCCATTCGGTCCACTTGGACCACTGTGTCCACTTGGTCCCCTTGGTCCACTTGGACCACTGTGTCCACTTGGTCCACTTGGTCCACCGGGTCCACCGGGTCCACCGGGTCCCCCGGTCTACCGGGTCCACCGAGTACACCGGGTCCACCGGGTCAACCGGGTCCACCGGGTCCACCGGGTCCACCGGGTCCACCGGGACCACCGGGACCACCGGGTCAACCGGGTCCACCGGGTCCACTTGGTCCACTTGGACCATGTTATCTATTTTGTCATTTTTGTCAAGTTTTGTCATTTATGTAGTTTACATATAGACGGGGGTGGTATAGTTTGCGATATAAAATGAAGTGAATCTTTCGGGGGCAAATACATACAAATTTAATACAATGTGACCTGTACCACTTGCTTTTTAAACAAGAGATACGCACTAGAGGTTGACCCGCGGCGCAGCCGCGGGGTAAACTCTAGTACTATATATAAATCAATCTATATATGAAACCTAACATAAAAAAGAAAATTAAACATTGAAATATAAACCAAATAATTAAAACTAAAGTATATTATCTAGCAGATCACTGACAGCGGGGAGTATGCCCAGAAAGCTGGCTGCATTGCCACGCTGTATGACAATACCATGGAAGAAGAATTCTAATTCATTTTCTATGGCAATATTTATTTTTTGGGCGAAACATGAGCCGGCCTTCTTCATGACACTACCCGTGATCAGAAGATCACGGGTAGTGTCAAAGAGGTCAAAGAGTTTCTTACAGATGACTTTGCCGTTTGACGTCTTCAGTTGAAGCGGCGGCGTTGGCAGCACTTCATTCGGGCATTGAAAAATGTGACGGGGCCAGTGAGTGAACACAAATCGCATTTAGCACTAGCAGTCGCCGCATCTTCCAAGGGACGAGTAACTTCCGTCCGGTTTCTTGCCATCGTCACGCACCAAGGCATTCGGTTCTAAAATGGCGGTACACCGACACTGACAATCAACGGATAATGTCGTTGAAGCTGACATGACCAGTGATATATAGAAACATAAATTTGAACTTGAATCTTACGATGTTGAATAGTGTACATGTCTTTTCAGCTCTATGCTTTTCAACCAAATTGATTCAATTTCAAAAACCCTTTCACAGTAGACACTAGATCCAGTAGATCCTACGGGAACGGCTTCCATTTAACAGGATTAACTGTAGGCTATATAGATGTCGTGACCCAGGAGCTGGTTGACTTAAATTCGTTCAGTTTTTTTATGTGATGGCCGAGAACAGACAAAAATTCTAATTTGAATTTTTGGAATCCACTGGTGCGAATCATAATTTTATTTTATTTTGTGAATTTATTTCTACAGACTTATTACATTACTAGGATATACCTGCGACTTCGTTCACGCTTGACTTGAAATTCCCGCGGGATCCCCGGGACAGAGTACCGCAGTATTTAAAAAAAGAATGTAAGGATTGCGCAGGAACGGAGAAAAAATATAAATTCTTACGGCCAGGCGGCCTGTCGTAAGAGGCGGCAAAACGACCCACAGCCAAGTGGTAGTGGTAGGGTGTTTGTTTGCATACAGATTCCATGTTTTCACTTTGAACAAATGATACGAGAGGCTTATATAGCTAAAATAGGAAACAAATGCTCTAGTTTCAATTTGATTTATATGAACTTCAAAACTTCAAAATATTTCCAACTATCTTTACGAACATAATGTTAAATATTTCTTTTTGGTATCACTTTTTTTCCTTTTATCAAGTTTCAAATCGCAACGAACCTAAAGAAGTTTCAATTCACAAAAATTGCATCGTGTTTTCCGTCGTTTATATGGAATATTTCGCTTTTTTAAAATAGCTTCAATGTAAAGACACGGTATGTTTACAATTTTATAATATTATAGGAAGCTATGTAAAATCGGTCTGAATAATTGTTTTAATAATCTGCCGTCAATGCTACTGTGTTTTTATATCTGCAAATCGGTTTGTCTGTCAGCTTCTTGGTCTGTCTCGACATTTCGGTAGTATAATTATTATGATGAGAAGGCTTATTGTTTTGATAAGTTTTAATTAAATGTATTTTGTTTGTTACAGGCTCGAAGTCCATTTTATTTTACGAACATCAATGATTAAGGGTTTCTCAACGGCACTCAGTGTATTTACCGAACGATTTATTTTATTTGCTGCCATAACGGCGTTTGTGGTGATAGGTGGTGTTATCCGAGCAAGCATTACCTTCTCTTTAGTACAATATTTCAATCTACTTCAACTTGCTTGCAACATATTCTTCCCGATGGCACTTTCGTTCCTTGCGGAAGCCAGAGTCTCTGTACGACGACTCGAGGTAAAGACGTAATTCCAACTAACTTATTAGAAGTTTGCACAAATACAGAGATCTATTTTTGAAAATTATTTTTTTACAGGATTTTTTATTGCTAGACGAGTTGCAACCTGAAAAAGCTTCAAACGTCATTGAACCAAAGCTTTTAATGAGTAATGGCACAGAAAAAGAAAAAGCTGAGAAACCTAAGCCAACTGGATTGGTTTTGGCGAATGTTTCCGCCAGTTGGCTACCGGACCCTATTGTCTACACGTTGAGAAATATTAATATAACTGTACAGCCAGGTGAATTTGTAGGGGTCGCTGGATTGGTTGGTTCAGGAAAGGTGAAAATAAAATTATACCATCGTAATACATATTCTTTGTAAAGTGAGGAAAGAATCATATGTTTAATCTAGTAGTGCACGCGAAAATCCTTGCGATTCCATGGCAGCTCTCTGTTGGCCGGCCCTATACTATTCATTTGCCTTACTATCAGTTGAAATTTGACATAAGCTCGGTAAGACAAGCGAATGAATAGTAAGATATAGGTACCGGCCATAAGTCTAGTTTCATTTATAATAAGTCCTTTCAGTAGTTTTCACGTGATGCTGACACAAGACACGACACGACAGACGAAAATTCTAAAAGTTGCTTTCTTGGAATCTACTGGCCCGAATTATACCACTGATTTTTTTTCTCATTTTTAGATTAATTCTACAATCTCGACACTCCCATCCTATTTATTGTTTTTTATATATAGATAGATTGTAAAATATAATACCTCACTTTTGTAAAAGTAAACTCGATTAGATAAGAACAATAGGTATTTTTTTTGTGTGATTCTATAATAAATGCTGATTAATTTTGTTGACAGTCGTCTCTTTTGCAAGTAATATTGGGGGAACTCCCACCATCACATGGAACCCTTTCATTGGGCGGTTCACGAATATCATACGCCAGCCAAGAACCATGGCTTTTTGTTGCCACAATAAGAGAAAACATACTTTTCGGACTGCCTTACGACAAGATTCGCTATAAAAAGGTGATTAAATGATAAGAATAAGATAAAGAGATAATAATAATTAAATTCGTCTTCTTACTGCTATAAATTGTAGTTACAGAAAAAAACTATTATTAATTACGTCTTTGGATAACTTTTAACAAATTTAATTATATTTCTTAACATTTAATATTAATATTTTATAAATGTACTTGGTTGCTTAATGTTATCAAATTATTATTTACTTGATTGGCAAAGGTGTGTTCAGTACCATAAAGATTTCCTATAATAATGGTAACCGCTTTCATCAAGTGGGCCGTCTGCCTGTCTGCTGAACTCCTGCAATAAAAAAAGCATGTATTGATCAAGTGGATAATTATTTAAGAAGAAACATTTTAATAGGAACCTACTGAGATTTGTCTTGATTAATTTTGATATAATAAAAAGATGCCCGCGCCTTTTAGCATGAGTGTCATACTATGTAGATAGTTGACGAAGACAGAAACTTTTTATATTGACACAAGAAATACAAATCATTCGTGGTCATTAAACTAGAAGAATTAAAATATGTTGTTATGCTGTAACATGACTCATTTAGAATACCGAAAGCTTTTATTAACTTAAGTTCCTTTGTAGTGTCTAAGAGTTTAAAACAAATATACCTACAACATCCGACATACGCTGCAAATATTTACACCGCTGATATGAAATATTTCATCAAAATCAGAATTAGTTGAACTTGAACTTGTGCTTACGTTAGATTGTCGGTTAGATGAACAAAACTATCATTCTGTTAACTCGAAGCTGTAAATATCTAGACTTTATTTATATGTGTCTCAAAACTTTTAACTACAATGAAAATACAATATTTTATTTTAGTATTCTTTCTTTTCGAGAAGACTTAAGTACTTTCGTGTTTTATGCAAAACGTTCTAACGAACAATCTACTATGTTCAATAAGATGTATTATTAAATACATCTTATTGAACATTGTAGAATAATAGATTATCACTAAAGTCAGTCAAATAAATAGAATTACAGCTAGGCGTTGATTATACAACTATTGTATTGGTTCACTTGCATACATGGAGAGTACTACAACAATAACCGCTTCGTAAACATTTGTTTAGTCGCTTTTATCGGTCATTTGTGTTTGGTTGTATTTGTAGGTGGTGACGGCATGCGCGCTTTTACGTGACTTTGAACAACTGCCGGCCGGTGACGCCACACTGGTTGGGGAAAGAGGCATCAGCCTCAGCGGCGGGCAACGTGCACGCATTGGACTCGCGCGAGCTTGCTATAGACAGGTGGGTAAAGTCCGCAACATTCAGTCGTGGTATTATACAGCAGGTTTTGATTAGATAACCGTTATTGTAACTGTTGTAAATGTACGGTAGTAGTTATCTGGCGGTAGTTATGAAGGTATTGTGACATATAAATTGTTTCGAATCTAAATTTGTTTTGTGTCCATCATATATATATTTGTCACACTCTTCCGGAATAGATTTTTTTTTTCTTTTTATGAATAACATATTCTTTTATTGAAATATCTATCTATATAATATTATAAAATTCTAAACATGCCGTGTCTGTACATTAAAACTATTTAAAAACAACTATATAAACAATGGAGAACACGATGCAATTTTTTAGATTTCATGTCTGTTTATCTCTTTGTCGTTTTGTCTGTTTGTTCGGGGTTAGCGTAAAAACTACTGGGCCGATTCAGATGCGATTTTCACTGATCAACAGCTAATTTTTAGACTTAAACTCTGCGCTACTTTTTTATTTGTAAATCGGGACAAATAAAAGCAGTTTAAAAAATAAATAAGATTTAATTGCGTAAACTTCTAATAATAATGTTTTTTATTAAATTTATTGATTTATCGCGACATTTAGTGTCCCGATCAGGTACAAATTCGGACCCGTCCCCAGACCCCTGAAAATTGGGAAACCTGGCAACGCTACATAACATTGACTAAAGACTGGTACTGGTAAAATAATAGATAGCAATATTAAGAAATCCGGCTTAATACAAATATTCATAATAGTTAGGTATTTGAAAACCTTCGAGATAGTAAACGTAAAAAATTGATAAAAAGTTTATATTAAAGTTCTTACAAATAAACAGTCAATAAATACATTTTTACATTTAAGTATTTATTTATTTACAACTTTATTTACATTCCATACCTACATATGTATATAACTAGTCTGGTCATAAATAATGTTACATAAAAACTTTTCTTTTTTTCAACTTTTTAATTATTTTGAATTTGGAACACGTATTTCTTTTAAAAACTTCTTTCGATTTTGCGCCATTTCACATATTTTTTCGTGTTCATTATCAAATTACAATATGGAATGGGTTGTTAAAGAAAATAGGATTGCAGTGATCTCCTTGCACAAAGTGGGTATGGAGCCGTCAGTCATATTCCAGACACTTCAAAAGCTTGGTATCAGCCGTATGTTCGTATATCGTACTATCAACAGATACAACACCACTTCGTCTGTCGAAGACCAGAAAAGATCGGGGCGGCCGCGTGCTGTTAGAATTACAAAAGCTGTTGATACTGTTAAAGCCAGAATTCGTCAAAACCCCATTAGGAAGCAAAAATCTTATCGCGAGAAATGAAGATTTCCGCTAGGACTCTGTCGCGTATTATAAAACAAGACCTGAAGCTCGGTGCTTATCGTCGATATACAGGACATGCCCTAAATCAATCTTTACAACTAAAGAGAGTGGATCTATCAAAACGCCTTCTGTCGCGGTACGCAGGTGAAAGGCACAGAAATATCCTCTTTACTGATGAAAAAATTTTCACGATTGAAGAACACTAGAATAAGTAAAATGATAAAGTGTATGCTCACAGTTCTAAAGAAGCTGTTCAAGTGATCGGAAAGGTACAACGTGGTCATCATCCTGCGTCAGTGATGGTTTGGTTGGGCGTGTCTTATCAAGGAGTCACAAAACTACATTTTTGTCAAAAAGGAGTGAAAACTTCAGCCAAAGTGTATCAAGATGTAGTCTTGGATCATGTTGTGAAACCTCTCAGCAGTACACTTTTTAAAAATATACCGCGGACTTTGTAGGAGGACTCTGCACCTGGTCACAAGGCATGAACTACCCAAACCTGGGTTGAAACCAACGTTTCGGACTTTATAAGAGCTGAAGACTGGCCCTCATCTAGCCCAGACCTCAACCCTTTAGACTTCAAATTATGGTCAGTTTTAGAGGACATGGCCTGCTCTAAACGACACGGCGACATTGAGTCTCTTAAAAAATCTTTGTAGCAAGCAGTAGCGAAATTTCCCTTGGAAACAGTGCGTAAATCCATAGATTCCTGACCAAACAGATTAAAGGCCAGTATAAAAGCCAAAGGTGTTCATTTCGAATAGAATATTTTTTGCTGAGACTTTAATAAATATGTAGGTATAAATTTTAATAATATTAAATTACTTCATAAAAAAATGCATTTTCATTTGTAACAGAACTTATGGCTGGACTAGGTATATATTTTTAAATCGTTTTAAGATTTCATTATTTGATATAACTTAAAGTCCGAAAGAGATTTAAAATCTGATAGTATGTATTTTAACGATAAGTGTACTGACAAAATATGACTCAAATAGTAATAAATAAGGACAATAAGTATTAAAACTACCTTGTACCCGCAAAAACTCGAAATAAACACGCTTGCTTAAGAACGTAAGAATTTATGTTTATGTTTTCCGCTTACAATAATATAATACATTCAAATACATATATGTGTACTACATACATATCTGTATTATAAAATTCTAAAAATGCCGTGTCTGTACATTGAAGCTATTTAAAAAAAAACATCAGGATATACACTATATAAAGGATGGAGAACACGATGATTTTTTTAAATATCTTGTATGTTTGTCTGTTTGTTCGGGATTCACATAAAAACTACTGGGCCGATTTCGATGCGGTCTTCGCTGATCGGCAGAAAATTTTTGGACTTAATATCTGCACTATTTTTTATTCTGGGAATCCGGCGAAAACTTTCTGGGAAGTATTTCAAATGGCTAGATTTAAAAAATCTACTTCCCATGTGATTTCTTCACTAATGTATACCAATATTTATATAATAAAATATGTGGAATTTTTATCCCGCGGGATTTTTTCCGGGAGGGCATTTTTAGTTGTTACGGTGTATAAAAATTAGCTTATTCCAACATAATTTTCACTAAAACGATAGCTTACATTCTTTTTTAAATGTTGCGATACTTTTTGTCCCGAGTATCCCGCGGGAATTTCAAAAATCACTTTTGCCTCTCATTTAATATAATATCTTAAAGGCTATATTCTTAAGTGTTCGGTCCTTGCCTAGTATGAAGTAGGTAGAACATCGCTCCATTAATTTTGCTGTTTACCCTCTTTCTGTGTTAGGCGACGGCTAATGCAGAGCAAGGTACGGGCAGCCATTTTGGACACTTGAGTCAACGTTTTGACGAGAAAGACACCGCGCCGTGCGCTTAATACCTTTTCTAAAACTAATCAATTTGTTGTGATTACTGGCCGTGCCAAGGCCATTTACTATCCATAAAACTTTGTACGAAGGACGAAGTGTTAGCTCTAAAGGCGTGTGAATTCAGTGCCGTGTGCTGTTCCTGCGTGCAACCTGAACCGAGCCAGGAGAGGGCGGATCTCAAGGTTGGTGGAGCTTCTACTTTTCTAGTGCAAGGATCTAGGTCATATCTCTCCCATACAGTCGACAATTACCGAACCAGCATATTACCCGTGGGTTATAGCGCCCCACATTAAGTGTCCGAGACTAGTACACATAGTTAAAACGTAGTTCCCGTAATTGCCGTAAATGCTGATGTAAATAATAACACGATTTTTCAATTAATGTGCTGTTTTGCAACATGAAAGTGGTTCACTGTAATTAATTAAATCTCAAGTATGCCTCAAACCGTGGTAGCTTAGTGGTTAGCGCAATCGCGTCCCAAACTTGAAGGGCGCGGGTTCGAATTCTGGCCGGAAAGCATGCACTGGTTAACCAGTTTACTTACTTAATGTACATATTGTTACAATTACCACGTGCAAACGATGAAGGAAACCACCGTGATGAAACCTCCACATCGAAATAACCGACGTATCAAACCGCGCCAATCAGTCATATGGCCAGTTTCTATATCTTACCGACCGTTCATTTCCCTTACTATTGGTAATTTGACATAAGCTCCATACAAGTAATGTCAAAATTCAACCGATAGTAAGACAAGAGAATGAATAGTGAGCGATATAGGCCCGGCCATTAGACAAGTGTGGCGGATATACTGTCCACTCGCTTATGGTAGGAAGCCCTGTCCGAGTAATGGCACGTTTATAGGCTGTTATTATTGTTATTGTACCTTTAGTATTACGAAATCTGAACATCGTGATTATAAATGTATATATATAAAATCCACCAATCCACATCCAGCCACACAAGACTAAGTTAGTTCTTTCGTAACTTTCTTCTCTACCAGCTATAACACGTACCGAAGCAGTAGTAAAAATATAGGTAGATTAGGATCGGCTCCGCCGGCGGAGTCGCCGACTCCTTCTCAATTATATTACTTCAGCCGGTTGGCTTAGCTCATTCCTTCTTCTCCTTCTCTAGCTTTTTACGGCTTACTCCGATGGGGTCATCCCCCGCAGCGGTCGAGCCGAGGTCGAACCTCACAGGCGGTGCCTCCTCGAGTGCGCTGCTTCCGGGCTGAACGCCTCCGCTCCTACGGAGTCGGGAAGCCCACCAAGCCCGGTATCGCTGAAACAGCCATCTGCGGCTATTCAGCTGGGTCCTGCACAAAATAAAACTTTCAAATAAAGTAGCGGGTCTTGTTTTTTTGAATTTGGTAAAAAAAATTATAAATTATACCCGAGACTGATTTCACATTCCATTGTAAAAGCATGATACTTGTCTTGTCCTCAGTGTCTTGTTTCTCAGACATTTATTAGCCTAACCTCGAATACAAATAGCAAACTCGCTAATAGTAACCCAGAGAAATTTATAAAAGGGATTTTATCAGTTATGGCAGTTTACAATTTCAGATAAGATAGAAGAACGTTATCGTTGCATGATACTATGCAATGTAAGCAGTTATACATACAATAGTGTATATGTGCCATTCAATTTGCTATAATAAAATATATAGACAGAGACAGTTTTTTAAATAAATATGTATACAAATACATACTTATCACTTTATCCTCTTTATTTCTTCTTTAATGTATTTTCCTAATTTAGTTTGTATATTATATTTTTATAGCATTTTAATTATAATATACATTTTTATTGTAATATTAAACCAAAAAGCGCCCACCCAAATATTAATAATGAAAACTGCTTTCATTTATGCTTGTAATAACTAGAAAGTTGGAAAGTAATGTCTTTTTAATTTTTCACAATTTTGGTACCACCGTGCAAGAATACTGTTAAGTATCCAGAAAACGAATTTATGCAACTCATCGTAACGAAGAATTCTAAGAAAATTCTTTGTTTCTAGTTTATGTAGTCAATGAGCCATACCTGTGATGACAATATATTACTATTTAGAAACCGTTACTAAATCATAACGGTAATAAAAATACTATACACTGCTATACCTTACCATCTATATCTATACTATATTATAAAGAGGTAAAGTTTTTGTGTTTGTTTGTAGGAGGTAATCTCTTGAACTACTGAACCGATTTTGAAAATTCTTTCGCCGGTAGAAAGCTACATTATTCCTGAGTGACATAGGTATTTGATTCTGATTAAATTATATTTTTCTTAATGGCGCCCAGTGAAGTGGGCGTCAGCTTGTCTTAAAATAATTAGATTTTATGCTAGCGTACATAAATTTAAATAGATTGATTTTTTTTTAATAAAGAGATAAAACCTTTGTTCATAGAAAACTATGCGTATCTACTAAGGTCATATAATATTATGAAATAGATTATTATAATGGATTGCGAAAGTATTTACTATAATATGTCTGTATACATGATCTAGGAATATGATAATGATTCTATTACGAATAGACCATATATTGGCATTGATTTTGCCAACGACTAAAACAGATAAAGCAGGTGGTAAAACGAAAAGAAAATAAATGCTGACAATTTGACGGGTAGTTTATATAAGAATTTTTTGCAAATCTGGAATAGTCAGGTTTTATGTAACTAGTTACGTAAAATATTATCGTATTTTTATTTTTCAATTGACTCAATGTCATCTTGCTGTCTGCATCTTATCGTTATCGACTTTAACTTAGTCTAAGGCCAAATCTGGTGTTAAACAGACAGTACACTCTGACGTCACTATGATGTCAATTTTACAGTCGGTAATGGATTTCCTTGCGCATTTGTAACCGTCGCGTCGGGCTTCACCGCCGATAATTTTGTGGTTATTGACTGGGGCCAAACGCGTCTTATTTATGGCGTTAAAAATAACGTCGTTAACAAATAGCTACATTAGTGTATATATCCATTATCTATTAGCCTTTTACGTCATTAAGAATAATAACAATATTGCATCACAAATAACTCATTAAACCCATCGCTATATCTGCCTGACCTACAACCATAACATTGTCCCAGACGAAGCCCAAAGGTATCAAAAAAGTTTAGAATTACAGTACTGAACACCGAATTTCTATGCATTATTTTTAAAGCTATTGAAGTAATTGAGCTAGTAGCGAAAAAATATTTTTTTTAATAAATAGAAAATTTCTAAATTTTTTGTTGTTTTTCTTGTTTTACTTGGTTGGTACACTTCAAGATGTTGTAGAAAGAAGTCAGTTACATATTTATTTTTTGGTTTTTAGTGTGAAGTCGGTTTTGTTTTTGTTAAAAAAATATATTTTTTACCTTTTAGTTGCGCAAATACTTCAGTAGGTTTAGAAATAATATATTAAGCACCGGGAGAAATTCTACAACTTGTACGCGTATACAAATCGGTCATCTCACTCTTCAGTGTATATGCTCTTCCACAAGGGTTGCTTTCGATTTCCTTGCGATCCACAAATCAGATCCTGACTTGGTGACTATGGGACCATCTCGGGAGTTAAAAACAATTTGAACATCAGTCCACAAGTGACGGGGAAATCGCGTAATATACATGCGTATACAATATTTTTTCTAAGTATTTAGGCGTACAGCGTTCTTTAATAAGTAATGGTTACTTTCAGTTTCCCTATTATCCGCTCACCAGATACTGAGTTGCTGACCGTGATACGGCCTTGGGAGTATAGACTTACGAGTAACGAAAAAATTTTTAAAATCGGTTTAAATTTGACGGAGATATCGTGTTACGAAAAAGTCTAATATTAATTTTCGTACGTTTATCTAATTCCCTGGAATCCACTGATCAGATCATAACATGGTGACAATGGGACCAATTTGGGAGTATAATCTTTAGATTAAAAGAAAATTTTTGAAAACTGGTTCATAATTGACGGAGAAATCAAGTAACGAATGTCCCAAAACCACATACAGACGAATTGAGAACCTTCTCCTTTTGTGAAATCGGTTAAAAATAGTTTCTAATATCTGACGAACGCATTACGTTGTGCAGTTACCTACCCCATTATGGTCCAATCGGGATCATTCACCTCCAGCATATGTCTTCAAACCTATATACTTATACTAGCGGTCCCGGCAGACGTTGTTTTGCCGCAAAAAAATAAAAATCCAGGAACCGATTCTAGTGCCTCCGACCGGTTTCAATTGTGAATCTAAACCATCTGGGGACCCACTCAAACATGCACAAAATTTATCGAAATCGGTTAGAGATTAGGAGAATCCTAGAACCCGATCCCAGCGTCACCTGCCGGTTCTCTTTGTCAATCTAAACCATCCGGGGACCAACTCAAATACACCCAAAAAATGTCATCAAAATCGGTAAAGTCGTTCTCAAGTTATGCGCGTACATACATTTCTATGTTTCATTTTTATTTATTTGTTTACACACTATTCATCAAAGAAAGACTGGAAGTTAAAGTATGGCGGCATCTATTTGATGCTTATGTAACTCTTAGTTGACAGCAGAACCTATACTTCTTGGTTTAAAAAATGCAATATATTTTTATAATTTAAAATGAAACCTATCCTGTGTCCTAAGTTGGAATAAATTCAGCTAAATTAAAAAAAATATACCAAAATCCGTCGAGTAGTTTCGGAGTTCGTCGCGGTCAAACACTATGATAGGGAATTTTTATATATATAGAAAAAAAATAACAGATATTAACTCAATTAATGCTCTTAGTTACTTTAATACCGGCAGCGTAGCTGAGGTGATGAGAGCTGAAAACGGGAAATTAATATTTTGCCTTCCAAAACTTATTCTGTAAAGAATAAATACGTTTAGAGGTAGCAATGGACCGATGTACGAAATTTTTCTTTTCAGGTACTTTTGAGTACGGAATATACAGCAGCGGGGATTGCATTTCGTTAATTTTTATCGAGCTCATGTGGGAGATCGCTTTGAAATGTGAATTATAATTTAATCATTATTATCATTAAACAAACATATCTAGAATTTTACAAATAAATAGCAAAAATAGGGGGGTCTTTGTTGCTAGTACGAAACTTACTGTTCCTGGTGCAACATACCTTTGGTCTGTTGTTATTTACGACAACAATAATTGTCTACAACACCAAGAACAATAGAAACATGACCTTTCTTATTACAAATCTGCAACGTAGATACAATATCAAATACACGGTATATTCAAATTCAAGCTATTCTCACAAATGGACATTTGTAGAAGTATACCGTTTTGCAAATATTAATTAGTGGGCTATGGTAATAGCTACTTCGGTGTTGATCTTTTGAAAAAATATTGCCAAATAATGCCTTTACGTTTAGCTATGTATATTTTTAATAAACAGGCGGATATCTATTTACTGGACGACCCACTATCTGCGGTAGACACCCACGTGGGCAAGCACCTCGTGTCTGAATGTGTGAACAGCTTGCTCAAACACTCGTCGCGTATATTGGTCACACATCAGTTGCACCACCTCAAGACGGCAGACAAAGTCATTATACTACGGAATGTGAGTATTTTAGGAAAATTTACCTCTATGGCCGTATCAATATATAATAAATGTCAAAGCTAGGTATTTCTTTTTCGACATTAAAAATATGTGCATAGACATATATATGAAATTAAATATTAAGTATAAATAAGTTTTTCATGTTCACTTGTAGCAAGAAACAAGGTATTCTTTTTCCATTCTTATAGGCGAATTGGCCAACGGAGCCGATGCGGTAAAACTTTTAATACTTATCAGTTTTTGAAGTGAAACTTCTAGGTACAGGTATCTTCTAGGTAAGCGTGCTCCACCTTAGACTGCATTTCCGCCTGACGTCAGGCGCAATGTCAGTCAAACGCGAACCTATTCAATATAAAAAAAAACTTCTATATAGACCTGGTCTCTTAGGATTTTTCTGTCACGAAAAAGCGTTACGGCTGCGTGGAGCAGCGGCATAAATTTAGACTAGACGTGGTGAGACGCGGCATAATTTTAGAGTAGACTATGGAAGCGTTGTTTGATTCCGGATCGAATTCAGTTTTTTTGTTTGATAAAATAAAATATGTTTAAATAATTTTAAACAACTCATTGACTCTTCGGGTGATCAGAGGGCTGGTGCCTACCTCGGCTAGCGAATCAGTATGGCGATCCAGCGAGGAAACGTAGCTAGCCTTCTGGGCACCTTACCCATAGAAGACGGTGATCTAGGCTCAGTATTCTATTTATTATAGTCTTGAGGGACTATGAGTAGAATACAATACAAATAAGTTAAGTTTTCTTGCATTGTATTCGATTATATGTAATTTAATATAGCTTTGTACAATAATTTTGTTTGATAAAATAAAATATATTTAAAAAATGCATTCATTAAAATGTACCTAACCTAACCAAATCATAATTTGCAGTAAACCTGCGAAAAATCGATATGTATGCTGGGACACATAGTAGATTTTTTTTTATAACTACGGAATTGAGTTGCCAAAATGAAATCTAATGTCTTTGAAATAACAACGGAGCTTTTTAGTGATAATAACATGTAAAGAAAACAATCCGAGAGGATACTTCGTACAGTTATACTGTACTAACATTGCATAATGCGATGTAACATAATCAAATAAAGACTTCGTCCTAAAATCTGTACGATTTGCAAACAAGATAATTAAATAAATATAGACTGAAATAACAGTGGTATTGTGTAAAGATTACAAGTTGTTTACCCAGCTGATGTCTTTATCAATTCATATAACTACTTAAATAAAAATACGTATACATAATTACATGCTCTGATTTCTTAGAAAGATTCATGATGAATACATGTTTTTTTTTTACATTCTTAATTACGGATAATTTTGCGTACACAGTTGGAATAGTCCATAAAGATAAAATTAGGGCTCTTTATGTCAGTTATGTTCTCGTACGCTTAAGTTTTGTACACCGTGCTTATCTAGTCTATATAATTATAAAAAAGATGGTTCACATAATAGGGTTATAAAAGGGGATTTAAAAAATATCATCATGTAAGATGAAATACTATTAAGCATTCTTTTTCCATGACATAATCACATTTTCAAATTCACTTGTTAGTAAGAAAGGATTACCGAAATATCGATGCAAAAAATCAACTTAGTTTTTCAAACGTTTTTTGCCTACTATTTGAAATACGAAATTAAAGGAGTAACAATGTATAATTTCTTATTGTTGAATAGGGGGATATTGAGATTCAAGGTCATTTCGACGAAGTTTCAAAGACGCCATTGTTCGCCGAGCTTTTGGAAGAGGAGGAACCTGATGAGCTTGCTCCCACACAGCTAAGAAAACGCACGCTCTCCATCGAGGTTTGTATTGTACGAAGTTGAATAGAATTTCTGTATAACAGTCAATTTACTGTTTAATTTACTACAATAGTTTTGTTACTGTGATTGTAATTAAGTAAATTATAACTTAAAGGGATTTGGGTAAAATTGGCGTCGTTTTGAATTTCTGCGGCCACTTATGAAACTTGTATATTACGAAGGAATACCATTAAGCCATCAATAGTTACTACGGGAATCCATATCGGATTGGATATATATGGCCCTTTAAAAATCGAAGTAATTATTATAATAAATATATTGCATTATTTCGGTTTATTGCCATATATTTACAATTCTGAGTAAAATCAATCATTTTTGATCAGCAGAAATCCATTTAATACCTACCCACCGTTCAGGGTTTCCGGTAAAAGACAGCAATTCAGCGGCCTGAAGCCGGAATACCCACTACAAAGACTTCATGCTTCTCTTTCATTGCCTCTTGCCAGGGTCGCGAGAAAATATCATGGCCAACAGCGCAAACCCTGGCAAACAATCGCCCGACGGTCTCTTCCTGAACCGGGGAAACCAAGACGGCGTCATATGTCTTAGGTGAATCTTGCGGAACAACGACATGACTTTAATTCGATAGTAGAAAGAACTAGTGGAAGCCTCTCCCAACTGGAACCTCTATTTCGCAAAACTTATCCCATTTTCCGGGATAAAAGTAACATATGTCCATCCCCACTATCGGGAAGGCGTATCATATAACACATTTCATGATAGGTAAAAGGTTCATTTACAAAGGCGTGAAGAATGTAATTAAATTATATAAACAGAGTCACTACATTTATACATTAGTAGGTATGGCTGCGTTTGCTTATTGTCACGTTTAATTAATTGTTTATTTGCAGTCCAGCACCAGTAACAATACAGTTACGGATAAAGTAGCGGTGGATGAAGAACAGGCACAAGAAGAAACCGCTGAAATAACAGAAACAGGTAAATAATAAATCCGCCAATTACGTGTCTACGCATAATTGAGATAGGTGACCGACGTTCATTGTTTTCGTCATTTGCCTACACTCTTATGGCCGGTTCTTGTATCTTACTATTCACTCATTTGCACACTCCTACCATCGGTTGAATTTTGACATTACTTGAATGGCGCTTATGTCAAACTAGCTGTGCCCGTGACGTCGGCCGCGTAGAATTTGTTTTCCATTTTAAAACATTCTTCATTGGTGCTCCGCTCCTATTGGTCTTAGCGTAATGATATATAGCCTATAGCCTTTCTCGATAAATGGGCTATCTAACACTGCAAGAATTTTTCAAATCAGACCAGTAGTTCCTGAGATTAGCGCGTTCAAGCAAACGAACAAACTCTTCAGCTTTATATATATTAGTATAAGATTTTAACCGATAATAAGGCAATTGAACTGTAGGTCAGATATAGGAGCCGGTCATTAAAAACCATTACAAAAACACCTCATATTACAAAAATTACTGTTGCAGTTGCAGAGTGCATCTTGTTCAAATCAGTGTTAGTTGAGGGTTTTTTGAATTTACACTAACTTGAATAATTTCAGATATTTCCGACCTATACTAGGAAGTTAGAGAGAGAAAAGAGGAGACGGGTTTTACATAAAAAAAGTAATTATAAATAATTCTAATAATTTTTCAGGATTTTTCAAGATTATTTAAATTATACTGATTTTATTTTTTCTTTCCACTTTCACTACATCATCATAATAAAAGAAGTCACCTTTATTTTAAATGTTATTTAACAGTTTTAATATATTATAGCATAGATAAAGTAAGGCGATAAGATATCTGTATCATTTGATATACAGATAAAGAAAATTGAAGTGTCTGTTTCTAATCAGTAGATAATATTATAAAATTTTAAACATGCCGTGTCTGTACATTGAAGCTGTTTAAAAAAACAACCGGAATCATTGATGTATCGATTTGCTACATCAATGACTGGAATAGACTATATAAACGACGGAGAACACGTGGCAATTTTTTTTTAGATTTCTTGTCTGTTTATTAGTTTGTTTGTTTGTTCGAAATTCACGTAAAAATTACTGGGCCGATTACAATGCAATTGTCGCTGATCGACAGCAAAATGATAGACCTAAAATCTGCGCCACTTTTTATCCTGGGAATCCTGCGAGAATTTTTCTGGGAATTATTTTAAATGGCCAGATAAAAAAAATCGAATTCCAATGTGATTTTTTTCACCGATAGATAGCAAAAATTGTGTAATAAAATTTGTGATATTTTATCCTCAAAATCCCGCGGGAATTTTCCTGGGAGCGGTAGTTATTTGAGTGCACAAAAATTAGCTTTTCCCACACTATTTGCTTTAAAACGATTGCGGTACTTCGTGTCCCGAGAATCCCGCGGGAATTTCAATCAAGCGTGGACGAAGTCGTATATCCTAGTGTCAAAATAAAAATGTGACAAATCAGAGAGATCATTCTTACTAGGAGATTCTGAATATGCTGTTTTTAGATTTTTTTTCTGTCTGTCTGTCAGTCGGTCTGTATGTTTGGACGTTTCGACTAATCCCTGAAACGGCTGAACCGAATTTGATGAGACTTTCACTCTCAGATAGCTGATGTTATAAGAAGTAAGTTAGGCTACTTTCTATTAGGGATCCGCGAAAAAAAACTCCACGCAGACTAAAATCACTGTAGAGAAGTGTCGTAAAAAATATAACAATATTTCATAATTATTTTTATCATGTAAATTAATTGTCGGGGAAATATTTAATTAATGCTTTTCCAAAGTAGTGAAATGTGTAACACCTTTTTCTCTCTCTCTCTCTATTTGTAAACATAATAGTTATAGATATACGTATGCTATGTTGTCTTGTTTACCAAAACAAGTAATTCTTCGATATCGTGAAAATGAAACTTCATTAGGTAATCATAATCATAGTTCTTCATAGAATTGCTTTATGATTCTATTGATCTTACATAACGTGAGACACAATGGTCAAGTGTACTTTTTTATTTCTTGGAGTTGTCTGAAGTAACATTGGCATTGAACAGGTCGTGTGGCGGCCTCTGTTTACGTGAAGTACTTCCGCGCGGGCGGCGGGTGGGGGCTCCTGTTTATGACCGTCTTCTCCATTTTATTAGCACAAATCGTCACCTCAGTCAGCGATTTGTGGCTTACCTATTGGTATGTTTTACATCGTATATATCACAATGTTTTATGTTATATTTTTAATGCTGTTATTTTAAATATGTATATGTCGGAGAAGCATCGTTCTCCTTGACATCGCCGTTAGTGGTTGCATGTTTAGTGGGCATCATCAGGTAAAATGCGAACACAAAACACAATGGTCACGGTTTATACACTTTTAATTTAAATTTTAAACAATATTTTGACATAGTTTAAGACCGAGCAGCGGGTTCAGGACGCCGATCTTACTTTAACTCTTCCTTATAAATTCTCAACGATCCAACTCGATTCGTTACTATCGCTCCAATGTCCCACGATAACTCACCCGTCTACCTTAAGTACAGATGGCGCCATGACCCCGCTCGCGGCATGTGCTCTGCTCTGATTGGTCGCTAGTTAAATTACAATATTCATAACTTTTATTAGTGTAGGATGATTTTTAAGTTATAAAAAGATTTAACAAATCAAATTAAGAATTTTAAAAGTAATTAAAATGTAAGCAAATAATATTGAGCACAGCTTCCTCCGACATATAGGTATGTATTTAGTTTAATTCATTTCCGTTTATTACGAGAAATTTTGCCTTTTTCGTGATATACAAGTATTTTACATTCTTCATCTCTGTTTTTGCTGGAATTTTTTGTTGAGTTTTAATGCAATCTACACATACCCCATTCGGGATATGCACTAATATCTTAAAAGACTCCACAGCCACACAGGCATATATACTCACTAACACCTGTGTGTTCGCCTTTTTGCAATAGCCCAAGGTTAACAGTATAAAGGCATTACTAAAGCCACGTCCTCAGTCATTTATATGTAGGTATTCATTAAAGATATCCACACACTAGTATGAAAATGTAACTTTATTCCTTCTTCACGGTTTTAGCAACCAACCGGTTTTCATAAAATTGAATAGATGTCTAATTTAGATATAGTGGTGAACATATGATACTTTCTATTACTTTTTATCCGTACAGAAGTGCAGAAAGAATACTACAAATGTAATAAAACAAAACAATCCACAGCCAGGTGACAGAGCATTAGGCAATCTGGATGGCTACGAGCCCTGGTCTAGACGATGTCGCCAAAATGACCTTATGTTCCGGCATCACTGGCCAGGTTTCAAGCCCGTCCTCGAGGCCGGCAGCATACTGACGGTACCTATGGTGTTACGAATGTCCATAGGTAACCACTTTCCAGCACACGGTTTGTCAGTCTGTCTGCTGTACTCCAACCTTAAAAAATAATTCGGAAGTGATAATTTCGGCAAGATAAGGTTTAGAATTTTATGTGAGTGTAGTTACGCGGAAAGAAATAGTATAGGTATATATAAAGTGGATTAATTTTAATAATGAAATACATGTGTCGATGTTTATATATCGTCGGCGTCAGTGCTTGACGCTGTAATTACAATTTATTTTTAATATGTTTTTTCTACAAACTATTAACAAGTGTTATACTATATGTAACAATTTTAAGGAAAAAAATATTTACACCAAAAATGTAGTTACAAGGTCCTGCATTGACGCCGACTACATTATTCTATCCTTTCATAACCGTTAAGAAATTTTCCCAAAATTTGGTATATATGTATATTATGAACTTTAGGGATCGGGAGAATGTAGTCACTCTCGTGGGATACAGAACCAAATATAGCGAGGGACTTTGTGAGGAAAGTCCTAGTTCTTGGTCTATCAACAAACTATCTGTTTTTTTTCACTGCGAGTAATAATATTGATTTCAGGATGAACGTAGTAGAGGCTCGACATATAAAATTAGACGAGGAACTCAACAATTTAACACGTCTTAGCAATGACTTGAACGACACCACTGAAATTCCTCTAACGACTTTGGAACCTATGACCACCGTTATACCTGGAAAAGAAACTGTCATAGGCACGATGGTGAAAACGGCTTTAACCCTTCAAAACGTTACAACAACAGATGAAACAAATATTAACCATCCGTTTTATATTTATATATGGGCGATCGGAATATTGGGGTGCATTATACTCACAACGGGCAGGTTAGTAATGATGATAATAAACGGTTCACGTTTGTCTTTCAATTTGGATGAAGCAACCAGTGTTTCATGTAAATATAATGTTAAATCGTTCAATATCCTTACATGATCAATTCTTTCAGTATTGCGCCTTTCAACCAAATTAGTTCGATTTGGTCGACCCGTGTAATAGCTTAATGATTTAATCGTTATCGCATGCCTTTGGCCTTTGTTCATATGTATCAACAGGACATGGGAGTTCGCTGAGATGATAGAGCGGCGATTTTTGTCGTAGAAGAAATCTAGAGTTGTTAATTACTGTTTGCTTGATTAGAAAGGCTAATTTACAAGATCTTACTATAAATCTACTAGCTGTATCCGGCAGACGTTGTCCTGCCCTTAGAAATAAAAATCTAGAACCCGATTGCAGCGACATTTACCGGGACCAATAGTTAATTTAAACCATTCTCGAATCCACTTTAATAAAAACAAAAATATCATCAAAATAGGTTCCACCGTTTAGGAAGACTTTAGCGGTGCCACCTACCGGTAGATCTATAATCTTAATCTTAACCATCCTGGGAACCACTTGAACACACACAAAAATAATTTCACCTAAATATTGAAACCCGATTACAGCTAAATTATTTATTTTACATGTATTTTATCAATAAAATAACTCCGACCGAAGCATCTGTTTTAAATGATATTCAGTTGTTTTACATCCTCTTTGACGATATTTGCAGCATGCTTTCTGTCATCTATGTCAAACGTCATAAGGTTACATTAAAAAAGTTTATATTGTCCAAAGCGCTAAGGTTAGATTAGAAATAATTTTATATGGTGGTTAAGTATTCTTAAATTTTCTAATTTCCCGCGCAATTTTCAATGTACAAACAATGTTTTAAAGATGATTTGATCACTAATGAAACAAAAGTCATTTCAATTCTGAACTGTACAAAGTAAATCACTTTGTTTGATCAATTGATCATAGTAACTTATTATTACTTTCTTTATTTCCTCTTACGTCATAACAAGATATCATGAAACTCACGTGCCACCTTGCTCATCGACGTGATTTGATGGAAGTTTCTAAACATACAAGTATGTGTTTCAGTTGTATATTATGTCCTCATCATGATATTATATCGGCAAATGGTTCACAAATCATTCCGTCATGACTTGCGAAATCGATACATCACTGCCACTTTTTTCTCATGTAAGAACAAATTTTGTTATGAAACTAAAAATAAAAGCAAAATCATCTACATAAACAATATAATTATCATTTTTAAAGATACAAGTAGATACACTTTATATCCGATAAAGTTATCAACACTGCGACTTTAGTCAGCTATTCAAATCAAATACCTAACAGCTGTTCTTAATTTTGTACTCTGTTGCTAGTTAGATGTATGTACATAAGGTGTGCTACGCGGAACAACCCTCAGTATCACCATGGAAAAAGATAGCATACCTACTGCTTCCATGATATTATCACTCGTTATGATGTACATTCGTAATTATGCAGTTATAAAATCCTTTGCTTTTTCTTCAAAAATGGCTTATATTGGTTTGTCTAGCATTAATATCAAGCATTTCTATTTATAATATTCTTAAAGCTAATAACCACCGGATGAAAGCCGGCGGTCTCATACTCCCACTCCCCACTTCAGCTCTGAGGCCGGGATGGGAAGAACAGACACTTGTTATTTGATGAGCCTCTTGTACACGAAACAACAGATTTCTGGTTACTCGAAAGCCATATATCGCTAAACATTAGTGTTTTTTTTTACAAACAACAACTGTTCATTTTAAAGCAAAATTATTATATATAACTGTAACACGGAGGTTTTTTTCCTCGGCTCCAACCTCTACCAACGTTTACATAGACATAATGTCATGTCATGTAAGTGAGACTTCGCTTATGTCTGCTATAATATAGGACGTTTTCTAATTACTAAACGAATCCAAATATATCTATAACATCTTTAATAATTAATTGTGGTAGCTTAATATATTTAAACTACTATATAACTATTTTTTAAATAAGACCACAAAGCAATCAAGCGACTAGTTCCTGCTAAATACTTTCAATTTTTCGCTTGCTCGGGATTGAACTCAACACTCGACTTTGTTCTCTTGATGCACAAATAACTATTTACAACAGGCCAGTATTATCGCGGTCAAATAATATAAATCTTACGTCACTTTATCAAAAGCAACGAAATTTACTGTACTTAGTTTTAAGAATGTAGTTTTAATTTTTGGTGAATAATAAAGTGTTTTCATTCAACGACTGAGCAAGATTTATTTACGAATTTTAGATTCATAAAAAGATATAGGATTTGATTTAAATACTGTACTTAATTATAATCGTGGGATTTACAGACATTGATAACTAGAAGATAAACTTGTTCTGACGCTTGTCAGATTACGCAATTGCTAGTCTGAAAATACAGACTATCGAAAACATGATCAAAGGTGACAAATTAACAATATAACACTATACTTGATTTGATATAAATTATCATGATAACTTTAAAATGCGGAAAAACATTACATTGTTATCCTTTCATAGCCAAAACATTGATAAGTGTTGTTGGGGTGTGATAGTCCAGTTGTATTTGTGTAGTGTTGAAAAATTACGGCAACGAATTAATTTTGCGGTTTGCTCACAAGTCGCGATGTTTAAAATATACTTACAATTTGGTTTTATTTGTAGTAGAACTCACTAATTACTCAAACATTTTAATTAAACTTTTTGCTGATTGTATAGATTGCATGTAGTTGTTGGTTCTCAACTCCATTTATTCACTCGGCTCCATGTATAGGGACATCCAGGGCCGTTTTTGCCCGCGGGTGCAAGGTGTGCCTGATACCTGGGCGCAAGAACCTAGGTGACGTAAGCCGATCGTGATATACTTACATACACATACCATGCATTATCTGCTAGTTTTAATCAGACCATATCAACAAAAAGTTTTCAAACTTATAAATAAACCGGAAAATTGATTTCGATGTTTGAAAATGTATCAAATTTTATTATATGTAACTCATAAAGGTATATAATATGTCTAGAGAGAGCATTGCTAACAAACAACGCCGTGAAAAACGGCATTGATAACGCGAAGCGTGCTATCTTCTCCCTCTAAAAACTATCAATGTGTGCGTGTTTTGGGGATACCAGCTGTAGTGTATGCGGTATAGCATACATACGCTGTCTCGTGTGTCTATGTGTTGGTAAGCAAAACGTCACTGTCACGAGAGCCTCGGGAGGGAGTGGACGGACGTGCGTGAGATACGTGGGCATTGCCGAGCCAGTGGTGTACTTAATAGTTAAATGTCTTTACGACGGATCGATTCAGACTGATCGTTGAGACGCGGAAGTGCGGGGTAAATTACTTTTTCGGGGAATCATCGTTCGTTACGCGGTGGCGTGAACATCCTGGGGCCCGGGGAAAAGGTGACGGCTCCCATTTATAGTGCTGACTAAGTGCTGTTGTCGTCGGGGGGAAGACGAGCAATCTTTGTGACTGGTCTCGTTAAGCTGCCATCCTTGGTGCTGAGTTCTACGACTCGGACGACGTCATCCTTTCCGGGCAGAATCTTCTTTATTCTTCCCATCTTCCACTGGAGTCTGGGAAGATTATCCTCCTTTATGAGTACCAGCTCACCAATCTTGGGTCGACTGGTTTCCGTAGTCCATTTAGATCGGGATTGGAGAGTGTGCAGGTAGGATTTCGACCACAAGGTCCAAAATCGCTGAGCCAACGCTTGCACTAAGCGAAAACGTCGTAGGGTTGATGGAGGAGAGGATTCATGGGAATGTTCGGGTAATGCGGTAAGTGGGCGACCTATAAGGAAATGACCAGCGGTTAGGACTTCGAAGTCTGTAGGGTCTGAAGACAGAGGGCAGAGTGGTCGAGAGTTGAGAACGGCCTCAATACGGGCTAAGAGTGTAGAAAATTCTTCAAAGGTCAGATGCTGCTCACCTAATACGCGATAGAGTAATTGCTTAGTAGATTTCACGGCTGCCTCGTGCAGACCGCCAAAAGAAGGAGCTGAGGGCGGATTGAGCAACCATGTGATCTGCTGTGTGGCTAGCTTGTGCGTAATTCTATCATCATTGGCCTTTAAGAAGTTTTGTACTTCTATGAGCTGATTTCTTGCGCCGACATAGTTTGTACCGCAATCAGAGCGAATTAGGGTAGGGATTCCGCGCCGACTAACGAACCTTTGCAGTGCCGCAAAAAAGGCGTCCGTAGAAAGTTCCGAGACAGCCTCTAAGTGCACTGCCTTGGTGGCGAGACAAACGAAAACACAAAAGTAGCCTTTGAGAAGTTTGGCATTGCGTAGAGTACTTGATTTAATTAGGAATGGTCCGGCAAAATCCGTGGACACTTGACTAAACACCGGTTGTGGGCTGACTCGATCAGCCGGTAGGTCGGCCATAAAAGGGGGATTCGGCTGAGCTCGATGCCTAAAACAGCGTACACATTTAAAGACACGGTGACGAATGACTCGCCTTCCAGATAAAATCCAGTATTGTTGACGGAGTAGTGCGTGTAGTGTATCTGCGCCCGGGTGGCAGTGTATAGTGTGGAAATGATCTATAATTAGGTCCACAAGGGGGCTTGAACTGGGTAAGATGAGGGGATGTTGTGTGTCATATCTAAGGGCTGAGTTGGACAAGCGCCCTCCTACTCTAAGAAGACCATCCTTGAGAAAGGGCGAGAGGCGTTGTATTCGCACTGTACATAATTTGTTAGTTTGCAGTCGGTGGATGTCTTCAGCGAACATATTTTGTTGGACTGAGCGTACCCAGTGTAAGAGCGCTTTCTTACGTTCGTCTACGGTAATGGGACCAACGATGCGAGAGTGAGAAGATACCAAGCAATTGTGTGCAAAACGTTTAATACATGCGGTTACGCCTACAAGTGTGTCTAAGGAGCTGAATCTCGTGAGTAAATCCGTGTCTAGATCAGGAACCGCGATGTGAGCTACCATTTTTCTTGGTTTTAGACCAGGCAGTACGTGATGACCCAAAGCAGGGGGCATCGTGGGCCAGGTATCAGGTGGGGCCTTGAGCCAAGTAGGCGACCACCATAGGTCATAGGCTAAGAGTTCCTGTGCTGATATTCCCCTGCTAGCACAGTCGGCAGGGTTAAGAGCTGAGGGTACATGTCTCCAAGTAGGGTTACATGGATTGGCTGCAATGGCAGAGACTCGATTGGCCTCAAAGACCTGTAGGGATTGAGAAGGAGTTTTAAGCCAGGCGAGTACGATAGTACTGTCTGACCAACAAAAGTGTTGCTGAATGGTAATGTGGGCAGAAAGTTGAACAGAGACGCGAGAAATGAGCAGCGAAGTGAGGTGTGCAGCTGAAAGTTCCAGCTTTGGTATAGTCTGTCGGGTTTTAATGGGGGCTACCTTGGATTTAGAAACAAGTAGTCTGACGTGTACCTGACCCGTGATATTCGTTTCATGAAGATAGACTGCGGCTGCATATCCGGATTCGGATGCATCGGCAAAACCGTGTAGGGTGTAGGTGGAATCTTTGCTGGTGCAAATTGTTCTGGGGAGTCGAAGAGCAGAGAGTAGAGGTAAGTCTTCAAAAATGTGCTGAAATTGAAATGTGACATCATTGGGAGCCGATTCATCCCAGTCTAACTTTAGAGTCCATAGGTGCTGAATGAGCAGTTTTGCGCGGAAAATAACTGGGCTGATCCATCCACTAGGATCGTATAAACGAGCGATGGTACTGAGTATTGACCTTTTGGTAAATTTTTCCAGTGTAGGTACCGAAATGTGATATGTAAATTCGTCCGTTTGTGGTATCCATTGCATACCAAGTACCTTGATTGCATTGGAGTCGGGTACAACATCAAAATCCTTGGGTATGTCACATTGATCATCCGGGAAGCGTTCTAAAAGCTGACGAGAGTTTGAGGTCCACTTTCGCAAATGAAATCCCCCTAGGGCTAGTAACTCAATGAGTTCAGTCTGCAGAGCTATTGCCTTGTCAACTGAATCATGCCCAGTCAGAATGTCATCCACGAATATGGAGTGCGTAAGAACCTGTGCAGCCTGGGGAAAACGGTGACCTTCATCAGTGACCAGCTGTATAATAGATCGATTGGCGAGGAAGGGGCTGGGTCGTAGGCCATACGTGACAGTGGACAGGGCGTAAGTGAGCAGAGGTTGATCTGGAGAAGAGCGCCATAGAATGAGTTGGAACCGTCTGTGGTCTGGGTGAACTAGTATATTTCTAAACATCATCTGGATGTCTGTACTAAAGACCACTTTGTGAGTACGAAAATTTAGAATGATGTCAGTAATATCACGTTGGAGCGGTGGGCCAGTGTGCAGACAGTCATTAAGACTGACACCATTAGAGCTCTTACAGCTGCCATCAAAAACCGTGCGAAGTTTTTCAGAGTTGGCTTTGAAGATGCCATGATGCGGGACGTAAAAATGGTCTTTTCCTTTGAATGTGCTGGGGTGACAAAGAGCCATGTGGCCCATGTCAATGTATTCCTTCATGAAGTCGATATATTTTGAGCGGAGGGTAGGATCTCTTTGGAGTTTGCGCTCCAAATTAAGGAATCGTCGTAGTGCAATAGCGTGGGTTGCACCGAGCTTAGGTGCCTTTGTAAGAAAGGGAAGGGATACTATGTATCGCCCTGTGGGATCACGTGTGGTGGTAGAACGAAAGTTCTCCTCACACTCGTCAGAGGTTGAGTTGTCCTTTGATTGCACTTCTTCGACTTCCCAGAATCTCTCCAGAGCGGAGTGTATTTCTTTATTTGAGTGTTGGGGTTGTAAACAGTCAATATTTACTAGTGCTGAATTAACTTGAGGCTCAGGCTTTGTGTAGTTTGGATTGATAGGACCTAAAAGAGCGAAATTGAAGATCGTGCCGAAGGCTATTGGCCTGCCGGGGCCCAAAAAAATTTTGTTACCATCCAAAATTTGGCCCAAGACATCAGAACCTAAAATCAAGTCAATAGCGGCTGGAAAACGATAAGACGAGTCTGCTAGGGGAAGCTGTGTCGAGTCGAGGAGTGGAACAACGTCAGGTAACATTGTTAATGGTAAAAGACCTGTCAAATCTGGTAGAATGTATGCCTTTGCGCTAATTACTGGGACTTCGGTGTGAATAGGGCGGAATGTGATGGTAGTTGAAGAACTAGAGTTTTGAGTCTGTTGATTACCGACTCCTGTAATTTTTAGTTCTGTGTGCTCGACAGGCAAACGTAATTTTTGTGTCATAGTTTTAGTTAACAAGGTTAGCATGGAACCGCTGTCTAATAATGCTCTTGCCTTATGAAATACTCCAGCGTTGTCTGCTAGTTCTAGGGACACAGTGGGTAATAAAACTGGTGGATCGTGTACTGTAATGTGCTGAGTATGTGCTGAAATATGACTGTCATTTTGGTTAGCTTTATCAGAGGAAGTAACAGGGCTGCCGGGCAAGTGATTATTATGATAAACTTTATTATCATAGTGCTGAGTATGAAACTGGGATTTATTTTGTTTACGTGATGTAGTGGATGGTGTATATTGTAGCGATGGTATGGGTGGGTGTAGTGTAGTATTGTGTAAGTGAGTAGCAGGTAGTCATTGTTGTGAATTAATAGGTGAATTACGACGAGAAGAGTTTCTTGATTCCGTGGTTGGGCGGGTGTGTTCTTGTCCTCTTAGTTGTGGGGGCAAGAGGTGAGAATTGTCATATGTGGGTGATTCAAAGCCACTGCGATGTAAGGTGGTATGGTGTTTCTCGCTATCACATTCTCTACACCGTCCTGTGGATCTGCACTCGTCAGAGTAATGGGGTCCTAGACACTTACGGCACCGTTCATGAGCTTGGATAAAATCCCAGCGCCCTTGCGTAGGCTGTCTTAGGTATTCACCGCAGTTCAGCAACCTGTGTCCTCTAACGTGACACCAAGGGCAGTAATAATTATTGGTCGGTGCTGGTGGGTGGGCGGAATCTTGTGCTATGGGCTCGAAATATTGTGTAGACTGTGGGTATCCTTGAGCGTACTGTACAGGGTACGCTTGACTTTGTAGAGGATATGCAGGGCGCGTTAAAGGTGGGCGGACGGAAGTAGTGGGCTGAAAACGAACGTGCCGAATTTCTGGTCTGGGTGCAGAAGCGCGTGGTTGGTACCGTGCTGAGGGAGAAGCACGTTCAGTTTGTCTGTATGTCGGGCTGAGGGGAGGGGGGGGTGGGTTATATGTCTCAGTTTCTGTGCAACGTGCATGGTCTTCTAAGAATGTGATTACATCCTTTAAGGTGGGCAGAGTGTCTGAAGACCCATGCGTTCGTTCAAATAATGTGCGAAGCTCGCCCTTTAACTTCCGCACTACTATTGACACTAGGACGTAGTCTGAGTCATGTAGTGGTAAGTTTAGGTTTTTAAGCGCCGATTGGGTTGAAATAAGAGGGGCTAAAAATAACTGTCTGATTTGTGAGCGGGTGGTGATGTGGGGTAACTCTAGTATCATATCTATAAACCTATCAATGAGAACTCGGCGATTTTCGTAGCGATTGGCAAGTGTTGTCATCGCTACATCGTAGTTCTCATCGGTAACCTTGAGGTGTGATACCATACTGAGAGCTTCTCCGGAGAGGCAAGAAAATAAATAGTGTAATTTAACTGCACCTGACAAATTACCGGCAGTGTCCGTAAGGCTTTTGAAAATAGTTATGAAAGATGGCCAATCCTCAAGCTTGGAAGAAAATTTGGGTAGATCTATTTTGGGCAGAACAGTAGACGTGGAGAATGTGGGCGAGCTTGGTTTGATGCTTGAGCTGATGGTGATGTTTGCCACCAAAATTTTTTCATATGCTTCTATAGCCGAGGTGTAGTAGTCAAAGTACCATTTTTCCACTTTGTCGTCAAGGTCTTTAGAGTCCAAGATCTCATAATATACTGTATCCAACTTGCCCTTTATATCGTCCAATTTTGTAAAGCGCCCTATGAAATCGTTTACACTATACTTTTTGTCTCCTTTTAATATAAGGTTAGCTATCTCTAATAGGAAAGTTATGTACTTATGGGTTTGCATAAAGATGGCAGATTGCGATTTGGTAGGCATGACGATGAGAAGTGCACAATAAGAAAAGGAAAGGCAAACGAGAAAAAAAAAAAAAAAAAAAAAAAAAAAATAAAAAAAAAAAAAATTTTTTTTACTAATGCTAATAAAGAACACGCAAGAAAGCAGCCAGAGAAACGTAAGAAATACGAAATAAATAAAAATGATTAGGAAAAAAAATATATATCAAACTGTCGTGTGCGCTGAGTCTTAATAAACACGAAGCTATATATAAGCTATAAAAGTTGCACGGCAAGCTAACCACACCGAGTGAAACGAATATAATATTCAATATTATTATATCGATCCGATATCACGTTTAGTGCAAGTATTCGAGAATAGGTGTGCTGAATAAAGTACAGAATACGTACTCGAGGTTATATTAACCTACCTACGTACCAAAAAATAGTTATCGTGTAGCAATTTGCGTAATTATCTGAGGAATGTGGAATGGGTATTCAAATATATAAGGGCAGAAGTAATATGTTTATAAGAAAACAAAAAAGAAAAAACAAGGGCAGAAAACGGGTAAATGGGCAGATTGATAATGATTGTTTATTTAACTTTTTAGGTATGCGAAAATTTACAATTTGGTTTGAATTAACCATAAAATGGCAAAATACGGTTGTTGCAGACTGTATAAATAGGTCGCCAGTTGGAATATTCGGTTCGAAAGACCATATGATCTGGCCGATTGCCAGATTTCAAGGGTGCAAGGGTAAGAGGGAATGGAGATAAATGGACTCACCCGTAATAATATGAGCTGAGTAACCGGAGCGTCTGCGATACAGGAGCAGCAGTGCGTGTTCTCTTGTTATATATCTCCCGCTTCACAACTAGATTCACTTGCCACTTATCACCAAGCTCTTGGAACCCGATTAGTATTGCAATTGGGTGGATATCTCAAATGCGCGCGCGATGCGTGAATGTCTTTACGACGGATCGCTGTGATTTTGTTTTTGTGTGTTTGAGTGGGTCCCCGGATGGTTTAAATCCACAATTGGAAGCGGTAGGTTTGTTTTAAAATAGTTCCGACACATACAATTTTTTTTGCGAGAGCTCTAAGCAGTAAACTAGTCCAAACGGTACTAACGTTTGTGGGGAGCAAGTACACCAATTTTATTGCACTTTTTTATGGCTGTTTTTGATTTAAGTATGTAACATAAATTTTGTTTTTTATTGTTGGCGTGGGGAGCTCAGACTAATTTTCGCACCTCGACACTTAATCTTTGTAACACGGCCCATCGAACTTAACATCGGTAGCGCAGGCAGCATTCGAAGCATAAGTGACCAGAGATTTATGTGACTCGGTACACTACAACTATCTATCAACTTAAACAAGATATTATTGTAATAAAATGCATTTCATTCTATCATGGAAGAATAACGTTCTTCAAAATTATGTAACTACTATAGATTTGTTTTTCAATTTATTTTCAATAAAAAGTTACAAGATTATACAAACAATTACATTGCCAAACTGCAGCGCAGTTTGTCGGCAGCGTTCTCGTGAATTGCATTAAACTACACCTTATAACTTCTACTTTATATACTGAAGTACATTTTTTTTTAAATAAATTATAATATAAATTCATTGAAATTTTTAAATTAACCATTTTTTGTATTATACCTTGCTTTAATTACCACCGTTATCTAAAGTACATATACGCCAAATCCCTTGTAAAATCGTTTAAAACGTCTGCATTGATTCCTTGATGACAGTAGGTACCATATCTCACCCCGTACATACACCATCACTTATCATACACACACATATATATATATATATATATATATATATATATATATATATATACACATATACAAAATAGGGCCAGTGAATGACTATTGAAGCCTCATGGCCGACTTCTTGGGTTAGAAACCACGCGATAATGCGATAAGCATGAAATATCTAGCTTTGATAAACTCGTGCAAGTACTGACATAGTTGAATATAGGAGACATTGAGGCTGACAAAGATGGACGGTACGGGTTTAAGAGTAGTTAAAGCGACAAGACATTATATGCGAGTTTCCACTAAAACCAAAATATATCTTGATGAAGGAGAGCTTTCTACTTTCACCAGCGGCGTGATCTTTTAGGTTTAGTGTCAAAGGTTAGGATTTTTTTAGTAAAAATAATAGTAATCCCTTAGTAAAAAAGATTTTGCATGTATTACATGCAAACTTTCCAGTTTTTGTTACGTAGGTTTAGTTCAGTCTCTTCTATTTAGAGTGTATGGCCACTCTTATTTAGCAAGACATGGTTGCGCAATATTGGTATTCATCCAAAATCAGTCACTGCACAGATTGCTGTACCTAAACATTATGTCTAGTGCAGTTACAACTTTTTTACTTTCAGAAGTGTTAAAAACCCTGTACCTACGTCTCGTTGACGCATAACACGCCGTACAAATTATGTTTTTGTTTCTTTCTAGATCCATGTTATTTCTCTGGGTATGCACACGTAGTTCAATAAAGCTTCACAATCAAATGTTCAGCAATATCTTGGCCGCAACGATGCGCTTCTTCGACACTAACCCCTCTGGCCGTATTCTCAACAGATTCTCAAAGGATATGGGTATTGTTGATGAAATATTGCCAAGAATGTACTTAGATAGCATACAGGTATGATTATGTATTGTATTTTCGCTATTTTTTATATTTATCGTATTCGTAGTAGAGTTATAAATTTTCTCTACTAACTTAAAGAGAAACCTCCAGATAAACAAGATATTTCATATGCTGACTAATGATATTTATGATATTTTTCTACAAGCATTTATTCATTTTGCAATACTCACATATTACATTAAATTATAAACTGGTACAATGAAAGAAATTTAACTTACATTGTATTCTACCTATAATCCCTTAAGACTATAAGTAGAATACTGAGCCTCGGTCATCGAAATCAATGGGGGAAGTTCCTATAAGGGTGGCCACGTTACCTCCCTGGATCACCATACTGATCCGTAGACCGAGGTAGGAGCCAGCCCTTTGATTACCCAAAGAGCCATTGAGAGCCTTTAAAAGATATTTGTAGAGGCTCATGAGCTCCAGGAACCATTGACATTTGAAAAGTACACAAAATTTCGTAAATATTAACATTCATTAAATTATGATACGTACGTACACTTATATTTACCTATCTATTTACCTTATTTATTTCAGGTGACTATGGTAATGATTGGTATTTTAGTAATGGTAGCCATAGTTAACCCCTATATGGTGCTAACCACTATTGGGTGCGGGATACTAATGTATTTCTGGACAATTATTTATTTGAGTGCAGCCCAAGCTATTAAAAGGTATGTAAATAAGTATCTTAGATGGACGTTAATTGGTGGACTTGTTATGAACATGACCAACACGTGATACCAACACATAACATAAACGTCCCACTGATGGACTTGGGTCTATACCTGGTGGTACCTAAACTTTTTTGTCGACCCCTATTTGCAGTTCGCGGAACCCCAGATTTTATTTTCCCTACCGTGGACCCTTTGAAGTTCGAAATTAATTTCCAGTAGACTAGACGGTCAGTACACCAACACGCTTGTGTAAGATATATTACTACATTTTGTATAATAATAATCTAAATGTAAAGGTTACCCCCACGATGTTTTCTTTCTGATCAGCACATGTTAATTGTAAGAATTTTCGTAAACTGCCTAAATGATGCATGTTTACACCAGGATTCGATCCCAAATATCAGTTGATAAGGGCACGTAAGGCTCTTCATCAAGCCAATACAAATTAAGTCACACTGACTATTTACTTTGTTCTGGCCATAGTCATGGATTCGAATTCCACGGAGGCTATTCCCTGATCACCTCCAATATCAAAAGAATACATATATCAAAAATTGTTTCAATACTTATGTAATATACAAACAACCTTTAAGGTATTAAACTATCATTTTTCAGAAAAATAAATTCAACTATTTTTTTCTTTTTATGATCATTGTAAAAACACTTATAACCGAATTCGAAGTATTAAGTAACATTTTTAGAACTTATTTACTTTTCTGAAATTGGTGCTTGCCTCTTACAACAATTGGGTACTTGACAGTCAAATCACCTCTCTTATTATATTAATGTACTCTGTGCAAATCAACAGACATACTTTTTATTGCTATACATAATGTCACAACCGCCTTAATTTTGTATAGATGTACTGATATATGACGTCATAATTCTAATGGATCTTATAGCTTATTTACCTTCGTTTAAAAAGTAATTAATATTATTTCTATAAATATGATGAAATTTTGCAAGTAAGATGATAGGAGAAGTAAGGTATTCCAAGGCACGTTCTTTTTTACGTATATAGTGTTATTTTGCTACTGAATAAATTGTTATATTTATACGGATTAATTTATTTTTAAATGTTAGAGTGGAGGGTGTTTCCCGAAGTCCAGTGTTCTCGCACGTGTCGGCGAGCATGGCCGGACTAACCACGATACGGGCAAACGGCGCGCAGGCCATGCTTCGCCGCCACTTCGACGACAAGCAAGACGTACACACTGCCGCATGGTGAGTCATTTATCACCATTATTTTGTACTAAACAAATCCTTTATTTATAATTTTATCTATATCGGCCATCAATTGATGCTTCATTAATGTTCATGACCGCCTATTTGAAATTTCATTCAGTACAGTTGTATGATAAACTAATTCTATTCTAATCGTAAAAACCAAATCATAAATGATATCTACGCGGTAGTGCCATGCATCAATGTCTCGATTACAACACGATAGGCCGACTCGATTGGAGTGATACCTCCGCTCTCATAAAAATATAGCCGTGAAATGGTCAGCCTTGAGCTTGTTTGTATGGTGAGTGAGAATTCCGATGGCCCACTTTCCCCTCCTCCGTCACCGATACATATCTCATCTCCCTTAGTGACCCATCCCTTCTATCTCATCTACCTATCTCGCATCCTCCGACGCCCACAGACCATATAAATGGCGATAAATGCTAAAGATATGGTGTGACGTAAGTACTACGTATTTTGTAGAATACGCAAAAGACTTTCGTTAACTGTAGGTAATATGATCTATTAATGAACTCTCCGTTTATATATAACTTACTTGTAAACAACAATTTAAATTTAGCTCTAATGTTTACATTTAAAAAATATTAAAACAGATAATTTGAAATCCTTGTAGATGTTATGTATCGTTGTTTACTTCTATGCTGTTAAAACTTATTTTCAAAACGCAGGTACCTTACACTCGCCTCCAATACGGCATTCTCAGTATGGTTGAGTCTCATTTGCGCCGTTTACGTGGCAGTTGTCTCGTACACCTTCTTGTTAACAGATAATGGTATGTAGATCTCTTATTTATTTACTTATTTGTTTTATTTATAAATACTATACAGAAGATAAACTGTATAGCCATTCATAGTATATGTATATTATAAATGCAAATTAACTCTGTCACTTAATATTATGTTTTATAAGATTATTATTGTCTTATGAAACTTATATAGTCTCATTACCGAGAATGGACATATGGATACTTCTTATCCCGGAAAATGCGAGAGTTCCGGAATAATTTTCCAGGAGCGAATAGCTCATGGATAAAACTAATGCAAAACTCGTGTGAATTCTTGCTGTCAAAGTAATTTAAGTATAAAACTAATAACAATATAGTTAAAGTGCCTATCGGTGATTTCAAAATAGACCAGCATTTATGCCTAAAATATGTTTGTAGGATCAACAAAAGCTGGAAACGTCGGTTTGGCTATCAGCCAAGGTTTGATTCTCGTGAACATGGTGCAATACGGTGTGAAGCAAGCTACAGAAGTGGTCGCTCAGATGACCAGTGTCGAGCGAGTGGTTCAGTTTACGTCGTTGCCGCTGGAGAAGAGCGAGGGGCCCTCGCCGCCGCACAACTGGCCGCAACGCGCCAGGCTGCTCTTCAAAGACCTCTATCTAAAATATGACGAGAGTGCGGAAGCCGTACTCAAGGGACTCAATATCGTTATTGAAAGCGGTTGGAAGGTGTGTCCTTTTATCATTCATTGTACTTTTATGATAGGCCTGCGACTTCGTCCACGCTTGGTTTGACATTCCCGCGGGATTCCTGAGTCACAAAGGGCACGTTCCTTTAGTATTTCATAACGACCACAATGTTCCGTCTGCCGTTCCATATGGCGACCACGGTCGTTAAGGCCGTGGCGAGAACGTTTCTCATGACGTCATTATTTTCGATCACATAGCGCACTCACAACGTCAAGAGGTGAGTCTAAGTGGGTGTTGACCACAGAGCATTAGTTCTCTCTATCGATGGACATTGTAAAAAGCGCGATTTTTAATTCAACAATGACATTTGTGTATTTTGTCGTTAATGACATCAACGCTATACAATCCGTTCCACTAAAGTTTATGACTGTAACGCCCGCAAACAAGTGGAATGGGAAAAATCGAGGTCGTCAACGTGGTCGTTGTGAGTCTCTTGTGGAACGTAGCCAAAGTATCGCAGTATTTTAATAAAGAATATACGCTATCGTGTTAGTGGAAACTGTGGCGGATTAAGCTAATTTTTATGCACCTGAACAACTATAAACTGCTTCCGGGAAAATTCCCGCAGGATTATTCTCGGGATAAAAATATCACACATTTTATAACATAAAATTTGCTATCGATCAGTAAAAAAATCATATTGGAATTCGATTTTTTAAAATCTGTCCATATATAATCATTCCTAGAAAATTTCCCGCGGGATTCTCAAGATAAAAAGTAGTGCAGAGTTTAAGTCTAAGAATTAGCTGTCGATCAGCGAAAACCGCATCGGAATTGGCCCAGTAATTTTTACGTGAATCCCGAACAAACAGACAAGAAATCTAAAACAGTGCATTATGTTCTCTACCGTCTATTCCAGTTGTATTTTGAAGTGAAACTTCTTTAGAGTTGATGTGATTTAAAGAGAATGAGATACGAGTTTTAAATAGTGCAGTACAGATTAGAGAGTCGATAAGACCGATGATGAAACATAGGGCCAATTTGGACCAAAATAAAACTAAAATGTTTTTTAGCCTAAAACGTAAGAAATTTATTTTGTGAAAGTTATCTGTGTGTATATTCTCTCAAGTCTCATTTCTATTGCCTGTGAACTGCACACACACAGAATTTTAATTTTTTCAATAGCTTTATTGTACAAACACGGCATTGGAAACACGGATTTGTGTCACATTAAGGATTTACCTTGTTGTTCGATATCTCGCTTACATATTACATTTTTGAAGATATTAATTCATAGAATTTATATACGACCAATTCGACTTACAAAAATACGATAATTAAGTATATAAGTTAATAAAAAATACGAATGTATGACAATAAAATCTTAATTCACATTTTGTTTCAGACAAGATGACAGCCTCTAGTGCGTATCTCTTGTTTAAAGAGCAGGCGGTACAGGTTACATTGTATTAAATTTTTATATATTTGCCCCCGGAAGATTCACATCATTTTATATCGCAAACTATACCATCCCCCGTCTATCTGTAAACTACATAAATGACAACACTTGACAAAAATGACAAAACATGATAGATAACATGGACCAAGTGGACCCAATAGACTAAGTGCACCCAGTGGATCAAGTGGACCAAATGGACCCAATGGACCAAGTGGACGAAATGGGCAAAATTACAAAACCTATCCTAGTTTCCGGCATAACCTTTACATAAATCTATCCCATTATCCGGGATAAAAAGTATCCCTTGGCCACCCTCGGTATTAAAATTACATATGCACCGAGTTTTAGCCAAAATCGGTCCAATAGTTTTTTCATAAAAGTATAACAAACAGAGAGACAAATATATTTTTATCCCGGAAACTATCCCATTTTTCGGGACAAAAGTATCCTATGTTCCTTCCTCGAAAAAAATATATATACTGAGTTTCAACCAAATCTGTCCAAGTAGTTTTTCCGTGAAAACGGACCAGAGTTACTTTCGCATTTATAATAAATATTAATAGGCATGTATACGAAATCAACGAATTTTTTATGAAACATTTTTTTTTTTTTTTATAAGTTTTGTGTAATACGGATTTGTCGTATGTAAATTCTGTGAATTTATATCTTTAAGAATGTGGTAATACGTACGAAGATAGCGAACAATATTAAAGGTAGATACTTATTTCTGAATAAACATTTTTTTTCTCTTTCTAATTTATGTCATGAAATTTTGCGAACAAAACATGAATGTTATGATTTGATCTCGTTTCAGGTAGGTGTCGTCGGCCGCACTGGCGCCGGCAAATCTTCGTTGATCTCGGCCTTGTTTAGACTAGCTCCGATCGAAGGCAAAGTTTACATTGATGACGTCGAAACCAGCACGATTGCTCTTAAGGTTTGCATTGAATATTAGTATCATTTATCACATTGATGACAGCTTTCCTTAATGGATCATAAAATTTAAGAGAATGCGACTGAATTTCTGCCGTCAAAATAGACGGCATTGTAGTGTATATATATTCAGAAATTCATTTATTATTTCTATTATATCTTTTCAAAATAGTTTCCGTTCACATCAATACATCGCTGCATTCGATAGAACCACCGAGAAAAGCACTTTGCCCACTCGTCCTTAGGGGTCTCTTCGATGGCCTTCTGGAACGCAGCCACTGCTTCCTTGGTGTCCATAAAATATTTTCCTTGAAGTTTTTCTTTTATTTTCGGGAATAAATAAAAATCGCAAGGTGCAAGGTCGGGGCTATATGGCGGGTGACCCAGCAATTCCACGTCTGACGACGCCAAATAGTCGATCGTTCACCCGGCGGTGTGCGAGGAGTCGTTGTCGTGGTGAAGGAGGATCCTACTGCGAGGTCGTTTCTCTCGAACTTTTTCCAAGACAAGTGGCAAATATTTGTTAGTATACCACTCTGCAGTAACTGACTTTTGATCTTCTAAAACAATTGTCGCATAATGACCGGTCCTTCCGAAGAATAAGGCCATCATACTTTTTCCTACACTTCGACCTCTCTTCAATTTAGTTGGCAACTCCTCGGAAGGAAACACCCACTGAGCAGATTGTCTTTTGGTTTCCGGATCATAGCAATAAATCCAGCTTTCGTCACCCGTAAGTATGTCGAACACAGCTTTTGAGTCACCTCCGTTAAATCTTTGTATCATTTCACGGCACCAATCAACACGAGGGAGTTTTTGGGCCTCAGTCAAATAATGAGGTATCCACCGGGCACAAAGCTTCCTAACGGCTAAATGTTTGTGGAGGATTTTGTGCACTTAAGTCATACCGATGCCTAAACTTGTCCGAATCTGCTGATAGGTTACTCTTGGTTCAGTCTCTATCATACACCGCACAACATTGATGTTATCTTCAGTCGTCGCCGTAGAAGGCCGTCCCTCACGCAGAGCATCATTGAGATTGGTGCGACCACGTTTAAACTCATTAAACCCATTATAAACAGTGGCCCGAGAAGGGGCTTCATCGTGAAAGGCCAATCGAAGTCTGTCATAACATTCTTGTTGATTTAAATGACATCGAAAGTCATAAAAAATCATAGTAGGAAAATTTTCTCGCGTTAAATTCATACTGGCGTGACACAGACAAATTTCAATTTGCCGCCAAATCGTAAAACAAATGATAAATGAATGAAATTAGTACTCAATAATATTAGCAAAGAGTTCTATTTTCAAAATTTTAACTGATTTTTTTATTATATTCTTTAAAAGTGGCCCGTTCTAAAAACTATCAGTGTCGCCCTCGTATATTCAGACATACACCTTAAATTTTATTTATTTGGTATATTGAAGTGGCCTTTAGTGTTGCAAATGTCCATGGGTAATTACGTTCCATCAGGTAGCCCGTCAGCCGTCTGCTGTACTCCAGCTGTACAAAAAAGCAGATAAGCATCATATAAATTGCAGTTTTCGATAAGATTTTTTGTATTTATTTGGAAATAACAGACAGACACTTCAAATTTATTTATTTGGTATATTGAAATTATCTAATACAAAATAGGCGCAAAATAATTTGTTTCTAAGACACGAAAAAATAATTGAATCTAACGCAATCTATATTAAGCAATGAAGCCGTTAGCGGCGTTCTTTAATTAAAAAATTCGTTTTTAGGAACTGAGGTCGAAGATTTCAATCATCCCCCAAGAACCTGTCTTATTTTCTGCCAGTTTAAGATACAATATGGATCCATTCGATAAATATACGGACGCTGATATTTGGAAAGCTTTGGAAGAAGTAAGTGAAATTAATTAATGTTATGAATCTGTCTACTAGGGAACATACCCCATTACACATACTATGTGACCCATTTTTAATTTTTTTTATCCCCCCCCCCCCTTCGGTTACCTCCCTTAGTATACACCCTACCCCTCTAGTTTCCACGTAGTAATTCATAAATAAAGTTTTAAATTGTTTTTTGTTGACAGAAAGAAAAAAATCATTTGGCTCATATTTGTCTTTATTAATACAGCGCTCACCGCGTGATGCCAAGAGTGCGTACATATCTATAATAACAAGTGAAAAAAATATTAGTAAAAAGAAACGAACATATTGTAACAGGAACTAAATACACAAATGTGTTTTTTTCTTTTATTCACATTCATTTTTTATCTCAATCATCTTCAACGAACACGTATATACTATTAGTATCAGCACGAACTCTCGTCGACTTTCTTGAAAACTGCACTGTACTACAAACTCTTAGTTTTCAATCAGCTGACGTCCCAGCATATGTACGTCAGTGCTGCCACCTATGAGTTTAAAAAGCACAAAACGCTGCGTGCCATATTTGTATATAACTCGAAAAAGCACGAGATTTCCCTAGAGGGTATCGACTACGTGACGAATCCTTAGTCCTCCCCCTCCCGGCTCCTGTGACCAAACGTGGTATTTTGAAGAACCAGCCCCCCAGAAAAGGTAACATAGTATGGCTACGTTCCCTTAGTTGGGGCTCTAGTACAAATGGCTTATGAACGCTTTTTTACACGTTTTATATTGGATGGGTGTTTGTAATAGGACAGTGATATTTTTTTATTAAGAAAATTCATGATCTAAGTGTATTCATATGAACCGATTTTATAAGGTCTCTGAAAATAGTTTTAACGGGATAGGAATAGGTAGAGTACGGGACCTTCTTAGTTCAACGCTGTTATTAACTCCATGATCTTGCGCATGTGGTTACGCAAGCCTGGGTATTTATTTATATATTATTTTCTATATTTTAAATAAACACATAAATAAATAAATAAACACACATTATTTATATCCCATGTTACCTTGTGTTATGGGTAATATTCAACGGATCACTCCGGGGCCTTTCCCAAACACCCAGACCATAGTAAATAACGGAAAGGTTTTTTACAAATTTTCCATACCAGAAAACGAACTAGGAGCCCTTGCGCTGGAAAGAGATAGGCCGGCAAAGGCTTAGTCCACTTAAACACAGAGGTCGTCAAATAAAAAAAAACCTTAAAATATATTTTTCAAGTGGCATACTAAATTAAGCTTCGCACGCCTGAATCCCTCGTTAATTATAAATACCTGTTCGCAACTAATAACACGTTAGGAATTCCGCTTGAAACAAAACGGTTGTAGGCACTTATAACCTGACTTTAATGTCTAGCTAGAACGATAACTAATTTTTATGCCCTCTGCCAATATCCTATTTTATCTGTAGTCAAGGCCAGTGAATTATAAACAAAGCAAATTTATCCATGTTATTTTAATTTTAACATTGATCCAATTTTAAAATGCGCTAAAAAATAACTAAATGCGCATCTAACGATACCAATTTTCACGTGAGCAATGATTTTTATTTTACCAAGGATATTTGGATACTAAAGAACAGCCGACATGCAAGGTTTGTAATGATTAGTTTAGCTTCTTTTAATCAAATTATTTATTTGTTAACTATCACAAGGTGTTAAAGCTCTTGTTTACAAAATTATATTGACAAAATGCGTACGTCGTAACTAAAGCAACTCCATAGTTGCACGATGTTTGATGTCGTACTAAAAACCACTAGTACGTTACGGAATTCCTATTAACCTGATATTAGAGTTTAGATGAATTTGCGAAAGTGGCGGCCCGATTATTTTTTAATTTATTTTGGCACCTTTAATTTACTTTCTGTCAAATTTTTTGCCAGGTGGTAGGGCATTTGCCCGACTGGATGGCTACCATCTCTGGTCTAAAGTATGTCGCCATAACAACCTTGAGTTGTGTTCCGGCATTAGTGACCAGGTTCCAGTTTCCCTTAAGAGAGCAGCAGCGCATTTGTAGCAACTTTGGTGTTGCAAAAAAAATTGTATTTTGCTTTCGTTCTGTATCATATTCGAAACAACTTTTTCCTAAATATTCTATTGATGTTAGGTGGAACTGAAGAATAATGTGACGTCCCTAGCGTCTGTGGTGCAGTCGGGGGGCTCGAACTTCAGCGCGGGCCAACGGCAGCTGCTGTGCTTGGCGCGCGCCGCACTCGCCCGGAATAAACTACTCGTACTCGACGAGGCAACGGCTAATGTAGACCCGAAGTATGTTTTCATGTTGTATCTCGCAAATTTACAACTATTTTGACACAATCCATAATAATTAAAATTTCAAAATGATGCTGAAGAACATTTTTTATCCGTGCAGGAACGGAGAAAGAATACAATTTCCTGCGACCGGGCGGCTTGTCGTAAGAGGCGACTTAACAACTCACAGCCAGGTAGGGCATTTGCCCGACTGGATGGCTACCACCCCTGATCTAAAGTATTTCGCCATAACAACCTTGAGTTGTTTTCCGGCATTAGTGACCAGGTTCCAGTTTCCCTTAATAGAGCAACAGCGCATTTGTAGCATCTTTGGTGTTGCAAATGTCCATAGGCGATGGTAACCGCTTTCCATCAAGTGGGCCGTCTGCCTGTCTGCTGATCTCCTGCAATTAAAAAAAAACATTTATTGAAGGTCTTACATTAAATCAAAATGTAATTTATATCGTTTCTAATACACTTGAAGAGTTACGTTGGTATGTTGTTTATGTCACGGTTGAGCGGTGTATGTCCCTCTTCAGCGTGGACGGAAATGAAATGGTATTCAGCCTTATACACTTTTAATCACATACTATGTATTATACGTTATTTATTATATTTTACGAGTATGAGAGCAAGCAGCAGGCACTAGAACCGAGTTTTGAATCTACCACGAATCTAGTGTATCCGCGTTGGACGCGACGCGCGTGTGACGAACTGTCGTTCGGTATTTGATCGTTGGTGTTTGCGCACCAATAGAATACGGCGGGAAAGTTTAGCGCGGGCGCGTGCTGTTATATAACGGCGCGCCATTTTGAAGGCATAGATGGGTTTCGCGCTGCGTGCTTACTTATTATGTTGGCACTAATATCGCCATACACTATCCCACTCGCATCCCTACTATTCATTCGCTAGTTTACCATCAGTAGAAATTTCACATTAGTTGTATGGAGCTTATGTCAAATTTCAATCGATAGTAAGGCAAATAAACGGTTATTGTATATAAGAGCCAGCTGTAACAGAACTCGCATGCCATAAATAAAAAATATATATATAAAAATAAAATATATATTATAAAATTCTAAAAATGCCGTATCTGTACATTGAAGATTTAAAAAAAGAACAACTGGAATACACTATATAAACAATAGACAACACGATGCAATTATTTTTAGTAATAATAACTTTAGTTTACGTTTTAGATTTCTTGCCTGTTCGTTCGGTTCACGTAAAAACTACTGGGCAGATTTCTATGCTGTTTTCGCTGATCGACAACAAATTCTTAGATTTAAAACCTGTGCGTCGTTTTATTCTGGGAATTCCGCCGGAAATTTTCCAGTTAGCGGTTTGTATTTGTTCGGGTGCATAAAGCTTATTCCGACGATATATATAAAATATGAAGTGTGACATTACGAAATTTAGAATCTCTCCCACCCCTTGTTCCACTTTGTTTCACTTCTATTGCGTGTAAACTGCACACACGCACATTTTTTTGATTTTATTTTTATATTGAGGCTGGCAAACAGTGACGTGGCCTGCCTAATGGAAAATGGTTACCATCGTTTATAACTAGGTATAGCCTATTCTTATAAGTTAGGCCAGTGGTCGACAAACTCGTCATCCAAAAGAGCCAAATATAAACAGTTTCCACTAAAACTATGCTTAAATTCTTTCCTAATGCTGCGGTACTCTGTGTCCCAGAAATCCCGCGGCAATTTCAAGTCAAGCGTGGACGAAATCGCAGGCATATCCTAGTATCCTATAAAACCGCTTAGGTTAACAATATATCTGTATAGCTAGAATCTGGTCCTTGAACTTTAGAATATCTATAGCTTGCCACTAACTACATTAATGGCCTGTTTCTATATCTTACTAACTGGTCATTTGACTTACGAGCAGTTAAAATTTAGCAACAGCTTCATACAAGTAATGTCAAATTTCCACCGATGGCAATGCAAGCGAACGAATAGGACATATGAACCGGTCATTAATCAGATCGCGAAGTACTTAGATAATTTAATACAATTAATTAAGCATCTATCATTCAATGTGTTGCTGACGCATTCACTCAAGGAGATGAATAGCAGTAAGCCATAGTAACAAATTCCCCTACAATTTCTTCTCGATAGCGTATATTTTTGATCATTCTGTGGTTTTTAAGCTTCCTTTTCAATAATAAAAAATTTCCCTAATAACCACTCAGTTTGATTTACCCACTACATAACTAAAAACATGTTTTTTACTTACAGCACTGATGCATTAATTCAGAAGTCTATACGCAAACACTTCGCAGACTGTACCGTATTAACAGTTGCTCACCGTTTACACACCGTTGCCGATGCGGACAGAGTAGTTGTAAGTTTATTAAATATTTATTACATTACATATATATATTCGTTATAACTTTTCGAGGTGACACTTCAGTTTTCAGGTTCTCAGCAAATGCAGCATAAAAACTTAACAATTGTTTACTTCAGACCCTTAATAAGTATTGTTACGTGCGAGCAGGGATACGCACTTGGGATTGAAACAAAACACCAGTTTTTCCCCTAACTAAATGCTTTTATTGACTTACACAGCCGTACGTGATTCTTGTCTGCAGGGTTGCCCCTTCACGCACTATCCTTCACCACTAAATTCGTCACTGTCTTCTACTAAAATCTTCTTCCAACTCTCTCGTATAGCACTTGCCGCTTCGTTGTCTTCAACTGAACTACGTAGGCGCGCGTTGCGCTGCTTATATACCCGGAAGAATCTTCTGAGACCCATAATCTCGATCTTCTTTTCGTTGTTCTTGTATCTACTGTCTATCTCTTTCTAAATATTTATCTATCTGTCTTTTCCTTCCTGAACCTTCGATTCTAGAATTTCGATCTTCATCTCGTTTTTATTTTGTTCATAATCTATCCGTTTATAAAATGTATCTGTCCTTGTCTATTTCTTTTGGAATCCTCTAAATTTTTCTGAAACTCCTTAAACCAATTACAAATCGCTCACCACAACATCATCGTTCACGCTAGAAATAAGTATTTTAATTTGTACAAGTGCAATTGTTAAAGTAATTGACATATTCATAGGTGCGATTATTCATGTGTTTTTATTCATATTTGTATATATTATTAGACATATCGTCAATAGTGATACAATGCTTTTGGTTCCCATAAAAATATGTTTTTATGATTTTAATTAGACCTTAGTGTTCAAACACGTTGACTCGCGGGCGCGGTCGCGAAATAACAAACATATGGCGTAATATCCAAGTGTTCACGTTGCGAAATGCACGCGCGGTCTAAGTAGCGGGCAAGCTAGCGACTGGCGCGCGCGTTTCGCTCGCGGCAATATCAAACGCATGAGTTGTAAGCGTGTGTTCGCGTCGAACTAGCGGCGAAGCGCGCGATTCACTCGCGACGTCAGGTAAGTTCAACCAGTATGAACGACAGAGTACTTTATATATACGGGTATAGAGTCAACAGTCATAATATATATACTAACGCACTTTATCGGTATACGACACAATACAACGGCAAAAACCGTCCAGGGCGTTCAGTATTATTTTGATTTTTATATTAGATTTTTGGAAATTGCGGGAGTTAATAATTTAACTCCTGCTATTCCCAAAAGCCTTTTCAAAAAATGTTAACGAACCTTGTTTGAATTTGAATTACTGTTATTATGTATCCTGATAAAAAAATGATAATTAACTATGTTTTTTTTTTACTCACCTTATAGTTACAAATAGTCGTTCTTCGGGCTTTATGCTTTTATGAAAATTTGTCTTTTTTTGAAATCTCACTCCTTATTGAATCCAATACGTAATGAAAACAGTTAACAGTCATCCTGGTATATCCAAAAAATCTTGAAGGATGATCTCTCAAATTACTAATATATATAAAGTATGAAATTCACCATACCGTTCTCTTTCTTTATTAATTTCGTGCACACCAATTCTAATTTTTATCATCTCCGACTTTAGATATGAATTTTCAGTTAAAAATAAAAGATTGTCGTCCATATTTTCTATCTCTGAAAACACAAAAACTCGCGCAAAAGCCTGGCGGCCAATGTGAACACGAACTCGCTACGTCTACCGCGCCCGCGCCCGCCACCGCGACCGCGAGTCAACGTGAATGAACACTTAAAGGAAATTCTTGGCTAATATGGCGAATGTAACTAAATGTTTTAAATACACGTACAAAGGAGTCTATACTTACAAAATAACATAAATCTACAAGTAAAAAGATATTTCAATTAAATTTATGATTTTTTTTATTAAAACTAAAACAAAATGTAACAATTGCTGTTTAATATGTTGCAGTTATTAGCGCCCACTTGCAAGTATTCTATGAATTGTTAAAAATAAGTGATTTCCTCATAAAACATAGTTATTATTTATAATTTAGATTTATCTAAAGATGAATAAATGAATGAAAACCATTGTTCGCCATAAGTTAAACCTAGACAATTTAATATGAATACATTTGCATTAGTACAATGGGTGACCATATCGCTTATAGCGATCTCTTCCAGGTTATTTCTGCACACCATGTTATTTTTAAAATGTAATTGTTTAATAAAACTACGTTTTAACGGTTTTAAGCGCGGTAATTTTATTTGATTTTGGTTTTTTCCGACGTTTCGGCCACTTTTCAGTGTCAAGTGTCAACGAGTATTGTTAAAGTTTTATTTAGCCTACCGCCAACTTATTAATTTTAATTATTTAATTTTTAATTTTGTTTATGGTTATTATTTAATCTATGGGAGCCTAATCTAATTTACTACCGCTTCGCAACATGTTATGGCTTGAAGAGAAGAAGCGGCGCAAGAAACTCTTCAGCAAACATGCCTAGCTCTAATAATTTTATATAATATTAAAATGGGTGGAAGGAAAAATAACCACCACCACCAAACCAACCACTACATCAGATTCGATAACCCACAAATCCTCGCGAAAGAGAATCGTTTCATACCTAGAATGATGCGTGAGGCTATTGAAATAAAAAAACACCCAAATTTCAATAGAGAAGATGGTTGGCAAGTACCACCTGTTTGGGATCCGATCATCAAAACTATTAAGACCCAAACCCAGCAAAAACCAACTGCCAAACCTCAAGACACTGTGAGCTCTTTCTGCGTGCAACGGAACACAAACCAACTTGACTGATACACCCATTTTAATATTATATAAAACTATTAGACATGGCATGTTTGCTGAAGAGTTTCTTGCGCCGCCTCTTCTCTTCAAGGTATAATATGTTGCGTAACGGTGGTAAATTAGATTAGGCTCCCATAGATTAAATAATAACCATAAGTTGGCGGTAGGCTAAATAAAACTTTAACAATACTCGTTGACACTTGACATCTTTGTCTTCCGTGATCACGGCCACTGAAAAGTGGCCGAAACGTCGGAAAAAACCAAAATCAAATAAAATTACCGCGCTTAAAACCGTTAAAACGTAGTTTTATTATGTATACAAGTCGCGAAAACTTAAGAAAATATTATGTAATTGTTTGTCTCGCTCAGGTTATGGAAGCAGGCGAGATAGTGGAATGCGGACACCCACATGAGCTGTTACAGAAGCCAGAGGGTCATTTCACAAAAATGGTACAACAATTGGGTTCAGCCGCAGAACAAAGCTTGAGGGAACTTGCCAGTAACGCGTTCGCGGAGCACATCAAATATGTAGACGCGGATGATCAACTGTAAAAAACTGTACCTACTATATATTTAAACGATTAAAACTTCAGCGCATATACTGTATACTGCCACAATCTTAACAAGTTCTTGTGTTGTGGGTTGGGTAGGACATAAAGAACAATTTTAGGACCAATCCCAGTAACAGAAACTAGTGTTAATAATTACAAGTTCTACATTAAATTCACACTGCAGTGATACTCAATCCAGTAAATTAAAAAAATAATACTCAAACCATTAACTACAGAACCCGTTAGTGTTTTAAACAATACACTGTATTTTTTACTTTATTTTAATGTGATGCGAGTATGGAGTTGAAAACATTTAAAGGAATACCTTTACCTGGCAATAGCCAGGTGCATTTTTTGATGATGTTATTTATTTTTCTACGAGTTTCTAAAATTTTCGCGACATTTACAGGCGTTGGATACCTATAATTTTGTTAAAATATAATTGATTATTGATACTAAAAACTGGTGGTAACAGACTAAAAATAAACAAATCGGCAAAGCGCGTGTGTTATTTACACAATATATGACGAAAGTCCGGTTTTTTAGATGTGGGACTTTGAAAACCATTGTTGAAAGTGCCTAAAGTACCTATATCTCAAAAACTACTCAACATTTCGTTTTAGGACAGTAGCGAATATCTAAAAAAATAATATTAGTATTTTTATTTACATACGGATTGTTGTTACAAATATAGACTTTGTAACATTTTACATTCTTACATAGTATGTTTGTATAATAATATGTATAGTGCTTTTAAAAAGTGTGATTTTATAACTTTTTTAAGAGATTTCATTACAGGTGATAAGAAATGACATAGGTGCTATAATAGCCTTGGATTTCGTTAGCTATATATTTTTATTTATGTATATAATGAGGAACCAAAAAAGTAGTCACAATATTTTAGAAATAATTATTGTTTCATAGAACTATGATCTGTGTAAAAAAAGTTATATAAGTAATGCATTATCACAATATTATAGATTAGAAAGAATCTTGTTTAACTGTATTAGATACTTGTATAAAATTAATTCATGTACTTATAAAGTATACTTAATCTGAAAGAAGTACTTTGATGCCTTATTCAATAATAATAATACTAAAAGTATAAATTAAATATTTTTTGATGTTTAATACTTTTTTTTATTTTTAATAACCTCATCTCAGGTTGATCAGAAATTATGATGAACTTATAGACACTATACCTAATACTAATATATAAATGTCAAGTCACTTTGGACGTTTATTTCTTCTTCACAGCCTTAGGAGTGGATAAAATTGTGATGAAATTTATAATCTATGTACTTTCAATAACAGAAATTTACACAAGATCCTTTTATTCCAGGAAATGGGTAAACTTTTATAGAAAAATTACTCCAAGAAAACAGAATGATTTTCAGATAATTTGATATGTAAACTTTGGTGAACAATGATGAACATAGGATAATTTTGTGTCAGAAAACTGCACATATTTCTGACATTTAATCTGGTATGGAAGAAATTGTATAAAAACTAAGAGACTGCCCATTGTTACATACATAAACAGTAATCATGATAAATATTAACTTTGTATTTATGTAATGAACAATACAAGCTTTTTATCTATTCATAGATCTTGCACAAGGCACTGAAAATGGATCTAGTTACATACATAATTATAATGTAAAACTTGTTTCTTCCCACAAGTGTTGGAGATTATAGATTTTCATGAAATTTGAAAATTCGTACTGAGACACTAGAGGCTTAGATAGTATATATATATATATACACACACACACACACACACACACATCAATATATATATATATATATATATATATATATATATATATATATATATATATACACACACACATATATATATATACATATATATATACACACACATATATATATGGGTGTGTGTGTGTGTAAATATATTAGGTTGGGGAAAAGTTTCTTCGCATTTTATATAAAAATTTAAAATGTTTTTTTATAAAGTTTATTTACATTTGACTAAAGTATGTAGGTGCCATTTTGTTGGATAACTTTTTGCCATCTTGTAGGTAGGGACGTGATCCCATTGCTATAAAAATTTTGGGGCTTCTGATCAAAAAACTGTATTAAGTGGTTTTGGCAGTCCTCTCGTGATGATAACCTGACACTGCCTAAGGAATTCTGCAGAGACCGAAACAGGTGAAAATCTGAAGGTGCAAGGTCAGGACTATACGGCGGATGCATTAACTTCTCCCAGCCAAACTCTCGTCATTTTTGCTGAGTGGCTAAAGATGTGTCAGGTCTAGCGTTATCATGGTGAAAAACCACACCCCTTCTGTTGATTAATTCCGGCCGCTTTCTCTCAACTTTTTGCTTTAATCTCATCAGTTGTTCGCAGTACAGTTCAGATTCGATGGTCCTGCCTGGCGGTAACAGCTCATAATGAATAATGCCCTTCCAATCCCACCATACACACAGCATCACCTTGTTGCGAGTTAACCCGGGTTTCGCCAGTCTGTGAAGTCTGACCGGCCTTTGACCACGATCTTTTTCGCACATTCTTGTCGTACGTGATCCACTTTTCATCACTAGTTATAAGCTTCTTCGAAAATGGTTCGGTTTCATTACGTCGTAATAAAGAATCACAAATGAGTACACGGATCATTAGGTTTCTTTCAGTGAGCTCATGAGGCACCCAAATATCGAGCTTTTTTGTGTACGCAGCTTTTTTCAAATGCGGCAAAATTGTTTTGTGGTCAATTCCCAGTACTCCAGCTACATCGTAATTACTAATATGCCGATCTTGCTCCACTTTTTCAAAAATGGCATCAATTTTGTCCGTAACAGGGCGACCAGAGCGACGTGCATTTTGATATCAAAATTATCGGATTGAAAACGCTTAAACCAAATTTGCGCTACTCTCACAGATACTGCATTAGGTCCATAAACATCACAAATTTTTTTCGCGGCTTGTGTTGCATATTTACCTTTTGTAGTAAAATTTTAAAATGTATCGAATTTCTTCATTAGATTCACTCATTTTAACAATAAAAAAACAAATGAAAATCACACTGTTTCCTAATTTGAATTTGGAATTGTCTTCTTTAAAATTAAAACTTAAGTGATACCAAAACCAGCCAGATGCAAATGGTATAACCAAAGAGATCTTATTACAAGTTCATACATACTATATGCGAAAAGACTTTTTCCCCAACCTATTATAAAATTTGGAACTCATTTTAGAATTAGTAATTTTCAAAATCATCCCAGACACTTTATAATAATATGAGATAGGTTTAAAAGGTGTGAAATCATATACTTGGCTATGATAATTGAGAGTCCTCTGGTAGAAAAAATTAAAATGGTTATGATTTTTTTATTTATTGCTGGAGTTCAGCAGACAGGCAGACGGCCCACTTGATGGAAAGCAGTTCCCATCGCCTATGGACATTTGCAACAACAAAGGTGCTACAAATGCGCTGCTGCTCTCTTAAGATAGACTGGAACCTGGTCACTAATGCCGGAACACAACACAAGGTTGTTATGGCGGCATACTCTAGACCAGGTGTGGTCGCCATCCAGTCAGGCAAATACCCTACCACCTGGCTGTTGGTTGTTTTGTCGCCTCTTACGACAGGCCGCCCGGCCGCAGGAAATTGTATTCTTTCTCCGTTCGTGCACAGATCTGTCTGTCTGTTCAGTTTTCACAGAAAAACTACTGGACAGATTTGGCTGAAACTCTATATATATTTTTTCGAAGCCAAGAATGAACATAGGATACTTTTTATCCCGAAAAATGGGATAGTTTCCAGGATAAAAATATATTTGTCTTTGTGTTTGTCATGCTTTTATGGAAAAACTAATGTACCAATTTGGCTGAAATTCGGTATATATATAAATTTTATACCGAGGGTGGACAAGGGATACTTTTCATCTAGAATTATGGTTTAGATTTATATAAAGGTTTTCCCAGAAAATATGATAGGTTTTTATTTGTGGTTGGCCATTTTCGTCAGTTTGTTGTTTTGGTAGTTTTAGTAGTTTTGGTTAGGTTAGGTTAGGTAGTTTTGGTTGTTTTGATAGTTGTGGTACTTTTGGATTGGATTGATTGATTTGGATTGATTGGACTTTTGTATGGGAGACCAATCGTTTCTCAAGTTTATAGATATAAAAATCATAATCTAAAATAAAAATGCGATAGTAATTTGATCTGTCTGTCTGAATACCAAAATGAGACATAAATACTTTTCATCCCAGGAGATGGGATAGTTTGCGATATAAAATGAAGTAAATCTTCCAGGGTCAAATAGCACCAACATAAACATATAATACAATGTAACTTGTATTAACACCTGCTCTTTTAACAAGAGGTACGCACCAGAGATTGACTCGCGGCCCAGCCGAGGGGTAAACTCTAGTAATTTATATTTCAATAAAATAAACAATGAGCATAATTTAAACTCTTATCTAAAAATAGCCAACTAGCCTCAGAAGTCAATTTACATGTACATAACTAGGATGGAAAAAGACAATAATAATCTGTTTATTTATGGCAACAAAGCATATAATTAATGCTATCATTCTGATGCATACAACTTCTTCAAGTACTGTATACCTTTTAAGCAAGTTTACTCCATCCTACACCATAATTCAAGATTATGTTCAAACATAAACCTAAACCCCAATTAAACAATTATCAAACTTATTTATCAAATACTAAATTAGATCAAAATAAAACAGATGTATATAACAGAATATCTAAAAAATATATTTATACTAATTGGACTTTGCCATTTTTAACTAAATCTGCAATGGGTTTGTACTGCAAGATGTGCTGTGATCCCTCTGAAATAAATTAAACAGTTGTTTACAAATAACTAGTACTTGATGTTGTATAAACTAGTGGTTGATATCAAATAAATTGAGCAAACCTTCTAAATCAATTTCCTCGTCTTCTCCTACCAAGTCCTCCAAAACCACACCATTAACAGTTTCATGTGCTTTTAAGAATACATGAGTCTGCAAATTTGGATGCTCTGCCATTTTATTCATATCAAACGATTGCATATTACCAGGTACTTTATTTAGAATGACATTTTTCATATGATTTTCCATATTTAGTAAATATTCTTGAGCATACTTGTACTCGGATGGTGTAAGATAATTTGTTCCACTATCTGTCCTTTGTCTTTCATCTTTTATTATAGGAATGCAGTATTTTTCAATCTTATTAAGCCTAATTTTAAGATAATTACATATAATAAACTTTATTCTACTAATTTCCATTTTGTGAATTGATGCTCGAAGGTCTGTTTTAGGTAACTTGCTGATGTTGCGTTCCATGTGTTGTAGTTGTCCTAACATGCATTCCACCATATCACTACGATGCGGAAGTATCTCTGGTGCCAAACGTTCATTCTGCCAAGCACTTTGGAGAGTTTTAAGGACAATCTCAGCTGTTATTTCTTCTTCATTATCACTTAGATATATATCCTCATTTGAATCCATAATTTAGATCATAAGTAATATCGTTGACTGAATTATAATACCTTTAATAAATCTTATTAAACGTATTTTATTTTAAGTAAATTAACAAACAAAATAAAATCTATATAAAAAGGAAACCATTTGGATTTGTATCCGAAATTTAACTTGTTTTGCTTTTGATTTGTTGACATTGAAAATGTTATATGACATAACTGCATATGCGTGGCGTTGACATTAACATCTTAATAGTTGTTGAATGGGGATTGTTAAAAAAAAATTACCCTCTGATTTTATATTTTTGTTACGTAGAATAGGGTATTTTAAGATACTAATTTGAATATTTTTGTGTTTTAAGTGTTAGTTTTTTTTAAATTCAATATTGAAAAAAATTCTCCGATGACGTCATTAGGGACAAGTTTACATTAATTCCTTTGCCTATAAATTTAAACTAATAAAACCTGCTAATCATAGTAATCTGTGCTACTATTTAAATGTCACCGTCATTACTCATTACATATCGTATCATTTTAGTGTGGCCAGCTTAGCAATTTTGTCGCTATGTTTATAATTTTTCGTGTTCAACCATTATTATTTTCTAACGTTATCGGTAAATTATTTAAAGTGACCTTTAGTGAAAAATCAATCTTACAGAGCTTATATTGAATAATATGCAGCTATAATTTAATACCATTCATTGATTACTAGGCAAAAAATACAGTTATTCTATTAGACATCGCAATGACATTACTTTCTTTATTTGTAATAAAATATTCTTTTCGCGATTAAAACATTCGACCATTAAAATACTTTGATTTGGTATCACATTTAGGTTATCATTTTTAATCTCTGATGCCAATGCACTTAGAATAAAAAGGTTGTATTGTCAGTTTCAATTGAGGGGAGGAAAGTGGGGTCGTTAGTAAGACTTAAAAATCTCTCAGATGTTGGGACGGCACTTCAGAGGTAAAAACTTAGTATCTCTAGTGTGACGGTCACGGGAATTCAGTGCATTTTCCTCACCCCAAAAGTGCCTACAGAAGTTTTTAACTTCAAAAATCATTGCGACGTTCGATAAAGCCTTTTTTAAGTCAATGCGTTTGGAATTAGTTTCATACACACACGTGTGTGTATTTACAAAAATTCAAAATTTTAGTGATTTCACTATTAGCAACCTGGCAACATTGAGTATATCGGTTTAGATCAGCGGTTAATGCGACATTTCTGAATTCTAATATTATTAATTACAATTCATTTCGTCCTTAGAAAATAATTCTGGAATCATGCGACAAAAAAGTAAAGTGTTTCATTATTGAAAATATATTAAATATTTTCTTTGTAAACATGGCCGGATTTTCGCATACGAGTGTCAATTTTGTAAAAGCTGATTCGCAAAACCTACCTAAAGTTGACAATGTGATGTTATTAGAGTAAATAGCTTCCAGTACATAATATTGGAGAAATAAGAGTTAAAATCCTGATGTAAGTAGTTTTGCGAATGTGTCTAAATTCATCCTGTTCGTCCATATCAAGATTCCATCACACGCCGCTACTTCCTTTTAGAGCCTGTGTATTTTATTACTATTACTATCTGTAAATTTCATCCATGTAATAAAACCAGTAATGTTAATTTCTTATTTAATTGATAGATGATGATAAATGTATATTTTGTGTTGGAGTCGAAATTCGTCTAAAATGTGCACCTGTTTTATTCAAAAATGTCACTAATTTATTAGAAACTGACCAATTATTAGAAAACGATTAATATAATATTAATTACTTATTTAATAATATGATGCAATCAAATAACCAACAACCTATATTACTTTCTTATTCATTTATAATACAAGTAAAGTGTCTCATATAAATACATACAAATAAAAGAACAGACATAGGATTGCACCACTGTCCTGACCATTGTATAGTGTGTTTGATTTCTAAGGTATCTTATAGGTCTGACCATATACAACAACTTACCGGAAAATATTAAACTCTCCAGTACTTTTAAATATATTCACTTACACATACAGCTTAAAAGGTGGCTAATCGAGCACATCTTCTAAAGCTTGAAGGATTTCATGGAATATGAAGATTTGTGACAAACACCTTATTCATTGTAAATCTCTTAATAATATCTTATCTATCTTAATAATCTTGATGTGTAACATAGTTACTAATATGTAGATTTATGAGTTAAATAATGACTATGCAAATCATTAAACAGACAATTTATATCAATTGTTTTTTCAGGTCATCCAGAAAGAACTAGCCACAACAACTTTTCTGTACAAGCAAGGGTTATGCTTGAACATAGAACTTTATATGAGTTATGCACTGCAGTTTACATGAAAACTTTAAAAAGATAGAGAAAATACCAAATACTCACCATCATCCAAGCGTTAGAAAATACCAAATACTAGCCTGCAGAAAAAAGAAATGGATAAAACTGAACATTTCTGAAAAGATTATATGTCCTAAATTGTTATTAATAAGTGTTTTAAGTAAATAAACAAGTTTAACTGCTAAAAGTTATTTAATATTTCATCTTACAAAATAACAAGTCAAAAGATATATCAATCAGTTCTTATATAAATATATGGCACTCACATATTTATAACTCACAATAGTTTGCTTTCAGTATAGAAAATCATCGAATTCTTATAACTCTTAATATGAACTCTTAAGCTATAAGCTATATAGTCATTACCTTCTATGTGGATGGATGCAGAAGTCGTGGAAGGCCACGACACACCTTCCATGATCAAATTGATCGTGTACTAGCAGAAGGTGATGTCAGGAGCCTTAAGAACAGACGAGCTTGCATGACAAGAGTTATGAATGTCAAAGAGGCAAGTGAGGTGTGTAAGAATAAGCCTAAATGGCACTCTGTTGTTCGTGCCTACCCCGCAAGGGAACTGGCGTGAAGTTATGTATGTATGTATGTATGTATGTACCTTCTATGTTCATAAGTCTTCAGATAAAATAAAACTGAAATATTTTATGGAGGAATGTTAAATATTCATAATTGTTTACATGAATTATAACTACTAACATCTAGATTTATGTATATATAAAATTAAATTATTCAAAATAGCCATCCTCGTTTTCAATTTATTAATTAATAAGCTTTAAAGCTGTGGGCCATTCTTCTAGGGTGGTTCAAATCTTTTCAATAGGAATCATTTTTGATTTATTGATATGGGCTCGCTTGAGATAAATTCAGATTCTAATAAATTTTCTGTATGCCATTAGCTCTAATCCAGTTCATAAAGAATAATCCAAAGAATTAAAGTCAGAGTTTAACAATGGCCAATCTTCGCTTCGAACAAAGCCCGGTAAATTGGTTTGCAACCAATTTTAGATAGACTTAGCTTTATGGGAGGGTGCAGAGTCCTGTTGGAAAATCCACTGCTATCCAGCGAATACAGTATCACTTGATGGTTAAATCGTTGCTTCCAATATGTGATTTTGGAAATGTTGCGCCTTGAAATGACCTCATAGGAAACACCTCATCAAACCATTACACTTCTCTGATGAATGCGCTGGACATTGTGTACAGAAGGCTGGACGCATTAACTTATGGCGTAAGCCGTATTACCGTACTAAACTTTTCTTCCACTATGATGATCTTCTTATTGGTAAACAGGTTATTTTTGGATCGTATCTCTTGAAAAGGTTTCGACATTATTTCAACCGCAGTTTACGAAAACGCTCGTTTATATTAAGCACTTTTCTTTGACTTTTAGTTTAAGATCATATTTAAGCATTTAGTATACAGATATTTGCTAAATATTGGTCTGAAGAGCTAATTTACATAATTTTATTCTGGAATACGTCGAATGAAATGTTTGTTTATGTTATGTTGTATGACATAACAATGACATAAAAAAGAAAATGTCGGTCGTTTTGTGTTTTAAAACTGAATGGCTACGGTATTCATATGCATTTCACCAGATGTTAATGACGTCATAGGATTTAGTAAGGTCAAATAAAGGTCAAACGCATTCCTTACAAAATACAAGGAAATCGTACGTTTTTTGGAATTTTAACTAGACAGAAATGATTAGGAACACTATTCCTCGAAATGGTTTTTCAAATAGCTAAATTGAAAAAAAGTGAACAATCCCCATTTATCATAACGACCGACAAAAGAAATAAGTTCACATAGCTTTGAGGTCTTTGATGGACGCCAAACAACGAGGTTCTGGTGGCAGTTCGAAAAGACCCACTTCATTATGCCGTTGAAATTATCAAAACAAAAACATTATTCTGGAAACTGGGGTCATTTTTTAACCAGTAATATAGATTTTTTAAATAAATCTGCACACCAAAACGTACCGTCCAAAATTCTTTACATACATACATACATACATAACTTCACGCCAGTTCCCTTGCGGGGTAGGCACGAAAATTCTTTAACAGCGATAAAACAGAACTAAGAACCGTAATTGATAGAGATTTAAGAAAATTATTAAATTTCGCGCTAAAGTGATCTTATGACATGAATCTCAAGAAAATTTCATTTTATTTTATAAATATAACTTCAACTTATGTAAATAAAATTTTATTATATTGTTAATCCTATTATAATCCTATTAATTTGTGTTTGTGTTACGCCTTAAATAATCAACCGGTATCCATGAAATTTTGCATACACGTCAAGAATCCAGAAAAGGAAACAGGATACCTTTCATCTAGAAAAACTGTATATCTTTTCACAAAATAGTTGCAGCTATTCCCAATCATACACCAAAGACGTAAATTCCTCAATTTATGATGAAAACATAAAGCCAAGTAGATGGCGCTGCAGTTGGTATTTATTACGCTAACGTTGCAATTAAATAAAAAAATAGGACAGAGTTATTTTGTAGGCTTCGTCAAGTTGCCTACAAACTTACTCTAACTCAATATCAATAAGACTAATAATATCAATAATCAATAATTTTTATAGCAGCGCGAACAAAGCTTCGCTTGCAGTATTAGTACTTATTAAAATCTTTAATGATATTATCACATCGCATTGACCACAATTTATTTTTACAGAAATTACTAAAAACTGGAATTCATTGACACTTGTTGAGATAGTTCTCCTCTTATATTGATAAAAGGTCGCAGGCCGTTGTTGTCAACGGATATTCCTCAAGGTGGGTAAATATTCCTTTCGGAGTACCCCAAGGATCCCTGCTAGGACCACTTTTGTTCACGATTTTTATTAACGATATAAATAACTGTTTTAAAGGTTAATGGGTACCTTAGTATGAAATCTATACCCACGGCCTACCGAAAAAAAATATACTAGAAAGTTCAGATAAACATCTCTAGTTTACGAATATATATGTCGCATGAATGCAGATAATGGGGTTCAGACCAAAATGTGAAAAAGAAAAAAAAAAGATTCATTATAATAAGGTTTCGGACATTTTTATTGGTTTCTTGTTAGTACCATGGATTTAAATATAAAATAAAGAAAAATAAAATAACAACAAAAAGGTTTTTATGTTTTATTCGATATGATCAATGTCTACAGGAATAATTGTATCATCTAAAAACCCCGCAGGCGCGTCTCTTTGCTCTTGATGTCTGGCCCAAGACAAAAAATATACTATGCTGGCTATATGCGCGCAACATCCAATAGTGCGGCGGCCGTGGATACAAGAGCAGTAGTAATCTTGGATACTCTCTCTTCCGTGTTTTGTTGGATTCACCAATATATATGTGTAGTATTTTTTGCTCCTGACATGTCGGGACTGCATTTTGCCTCTTATTAATATTTTGTTGTTAACCAATTCATGGTGCCGGTAGAGTTCAACAATGTACAGACCATTTGGTCACAAGTGTTCGTGGACGTATGATCTAGCGATCCTTAAATGATAGGTACCCAACGTAAATAATATCAAATCTTCGAAAGTTAGCTGTGGGAAGTTATCTAAAGCTGCATTACTTGCATCAATTGAAATGAAGGCTACTCTTTGCCTATTTAGATTGTGCTCGCTCACATAATCCTCCAACTCATTTCTTCTATGTATATTTTCATTAATAATGTTTATAAATTGCTCGGCGTATGTGCTGTCCTCGTATTGACGCCGAGTAGCGTTGATGAGCGCTGCTGTTATTTTAAAATCTGCCATCATATTTGGTAAGGAGATATTAAAATATACATACATACATACATAACTTCACGCCAGTTCCCTTTCGGGGTAGGTACGAACAACAGAGTGCCATTTAGGCTTATTCTTACACACCTCACTTGCCTCTTTGACATTCATAACTCTTGTCATGCAAGCTCGTCTGTTCTTAAGGCTCCTGACATCACCTTCTGCTAGTACACGATCAATTTGATCATGGAAGGTGTGTCGTGGCCTTCCACGACTTCTGCATCGTGATATTAAAATATGTGTGCCGAAATATTTTAAAATCCTTTTTAAAACGGCCATTCGTAGTCTCGACCACCCACCGGCTCATTGTGATAAGTCTCGACTTATTTGCATCGTCTGTTGTTAGTTGTTCCCCTCTGGATCTGGATGGTGGCATCTGAGGATTATAGCCACATTGTTGTATAGAGGGGATTGAGTCTCGGAAACCACGGTCTAGTATAAAGACATCATTAGTCCGTAGAAAGCAATGCCAAGTAGAGTTTTCTTCTTCCATTAAGCTACGCATGATTGTAGCATCCGATGTTGTTGCTGCATATGGCCCTAAAACATCTAAAATGTAGCCATCTGTGCAAACTACCAAAAATATATGTTATTCGTTGAAATAAAAAATTCCGACTCTTTTGCACATATAGATATGTGCCGTCTAACATCAAAATGGCTGTATCGTGGTCGCCTCCGAAAATATGAGTTGGGATGGAAAGATTTCGAGCAACCAGCTCTTCTCTGGTCATATGATCTAAACCCAGAAAATGCGGGACGAAATCATTACTTAAACATTCTCTTGCTAATCTTATCTTTCTCTCTAACGTTCTTCTGGACATTTTGAACTTCGTAAGCAACCGTTCATCCGGTTCACCAGTCCTTATTTTTGTCAGATAAATGCCCAAAGCCAAGGCAGGACTCTCAGTTCCGTTATGAAGAGACGGTGTTAGTTGTAGAACAGTGTTGAACTGATTTTTAGTTACTCCTGTACAAAAATGCAGTTCATTACCGTCAACCGAATTAATATTTTCAAAATCCAGTAGGTTCCTTCGTTCCAAGCTCCATTTGTACAAATTGATAATATCGAGTACATGAGTATTATTGAATTCATGCATTACCCTCTGAGTATTCAGTTCTTCCCAATCATTTCTTTGTAAATGTAAATGACAAACACGGGCGAGTGGCGGTATGTAAAAATTCTTTGTATGCAATAAATGGAATTTGACATACAATGGCACTGCCTGCGTAGCCATATTCCGGCAGTTTTGGAATATGCATCGTCTTGCTGTATTTGGAGCACGAGAATATCCTTGTACGGAAATGAAACCGGGCCTCACTTGTTGATTAACATCTTGTTCTTCCTCACCAGCATCTTCTACTCGTTGGGGGAGTTGATTTTGTACTTGTTGAGGTGGTTCGCCTTGAAATTGTTGAGGTGACTGATTTCGCCTAGGCTGATTTCTCAGAGTGGAATCCAATCTCACCCAACAAGCATGGCATATAGATCGTGAACCATCAAAAGGAATCTGTAAAAAAAATAGAATAATAAAACTCATAATATTGTATTAAATCCATAGGGTCGTTTTATAAAGACTAACTCTTGTACACACGTGCTATATATGTATATTTATGATGAGCAGGTAATTCGATAGATGTTGCATGAGAATAAATGATTTATTATAATTGTACAAATGGAGCAATGATAAAACAAATCTGATAAGGTACTCACCTCACGTGGTGTTATTTCCTGTAATAATAACTCAGCGCGGTCTCGGTACCTTTCGAGAAATAGCTCTGTGAGGCTGTGTTTTCTGCGCCGCAACACAGATCGGCTACTAAACTAAATCCAATCCAAATGCAAACTAAAAATCCAATAAACACGTCAAAGTGATCGATAAAAATAATAGAAGCTTAAGTAACACACAGATCGCAACGACAAATGACGACGGACTACGTCGATGCGAGACAGGTTTTGCGCGACACGAGCGCAACGACGAAACCGGTTTCTACTTGTCTAACGTGCGAGTGAGAAGGCATATGCATACTGACCACGCAAACCTTTGTTTTGTTTATTTAACAGAATGCTTCATTGAAAAATTGTTTTATCTAAACATTTTACACATAAAAATGCTCACTGAATACCGATTTATTATTCATCTTTTAATTTGTATTCCCATGGTTTAAAAAAAAAACTACTTAAAATTAATAGTTGGTTAATACTTAACAATTTCACTTAATTTGATTTTTGTAGGAAACTTTTGTTAAGTGGGTCAGATTTTGCCCAATGACCTTTTCAAATTTTCTTTTTATATGCAGACGACATGAAAATATTTAGATCTATCAACACCATCAATGATTGATATCCATTACAGCATGACCATCGTCAATTTGAACAATATTGCACATTAAACAAACTAGATCTCAACATGTCTAAATGACTAAATGCTATATACCTTTGCACATAAATCAAATTCCATTCAGTATTTCTACACTATTAATAATGTAAGTCTTACCAAAGTTGATGAGATACGTGATCTTGGAGTACTTCATGATTCGAAATTACTGTATAATAAACACATAGACCACATAACAAAAAAAGCCAATAAGACATTAGGTTTCGTCTTAAAGATTTTGTATTGTTCTTTGGTGCGTATTGTTCTAGAGTACGATTCACAGGTATGGAATCCAATTAGTGATGTATAATGTTAATAAAATCGAATCCATACAATGTAAATTTTAAGATTTTTAGAGTTTAAATGCAAGGTTAGCGATACGAAACTAGATGTCTCAGACATCATGTTTTGTCATTGCACAAAAGGAGGCAAATAACAGATAGTGATGCTAAGTAAAATTGCACAGTCTAAAATAGACTCGCCTTATATACTATCTAAAATATGTTTAAAAGTGCCAACAAGATTATTCCGGATTCCAATACAATTGTTTGTTCCTCGGATATCTAGTCATTATAGAAGCAAATTGTTATTTTAATCGTGTGTCAATTAACTATAATCTTTTGGCTTTTACACATGATATAGATTTATTTATTACTAATCCAAAAAATCTGAAGACGTTCCTGGTAAACATTGGTCTCAATATTAACGGGTTGCATTCAATAAGTCAGTTTTAAAATATGTTTTTTCTTTTTTAATTTAATTAATAGAATGTAAAGTATTTACTAGCAAGCATTATAGCTATCTAAATGTGGAAACAATTAAACGGTTATAGATTTTTAGTAGTATGTACTTAGTTATAAACTGTTTGTTTTCCGAATAAAATAAAATATAAATAAAAAAAGTTCCTGAATATTTATCAAATATTAAATATATTTCGCTTAATATTACTTTCTGCAAATCAGTGAACAATGCAAAAAACTATCATACGTATCTAGTGGATCACAAAAATTCTGAGAATATACCTCTGTTTCTGTTCATGTTAGTACCAGACATTTCCGCCTCAACAAATATTTGAAAAATCCAGTGTTTCGATGAATGTATCATTTTGGCTAAAAGATGCAAGCAAACTTGTCTCCGAACCCGACCAATGCACAACTCATCGCATGCCAGATTCACCTGGCCTAAGGACCTCCTAAATTTCAACTCTCAAGATCATTTTGAATCAGGAAACAAACTTTGTGAAACTCCCTCATCATTTTTAACAAAAATTTTTCTTAATTCTATAGTCTTAGTTCTTCTTTTTTATTTTTTTAAGGCGAACTATAATTTAGGTATTACTTTACACTTTTTAATTATATTAATTGTAGTAACATGTTTTATAGATTATTTGTAAGTTCTGTTTATCTTTAATTGAATTGTATTGCATTTTATGACACAGTCCTAACCTGATGTGGCGTCGTTGGAGAACCTAGTTCAGTGTCCTAAATGCTCACAGGCTCGTTATTTTAAAGGTAATAGAGGTTTGAAAATTCACTTCGGCAAAGCCCACAGGGAACAAGATGTATTATCAAGCTCAGCCACGCCCCAACAACCTCTTTCTACCAATATTAATCTTTTTACCCTTTCGGAAAACCTAAGTAGACTAAAACATTCGGTCCAAATTATAAAAAGAATCCCACGAGGAGCTAGAATTTCGGTATGCCAAATTTTTTCTAAATTTATTCGAAATACTGTAACTTTAAATTCTTTACGAGCCTGGGAGGATTTATTACAGCTCCCTTATAAAATTTTAAACATTAAGCACAATGAATCTGGAAATCTCACAACTAAAATTAAAAAATGCTGCCAAAATCTTCCAGAATTAGATGATCTTCGTACAAATAGTAATATTAGAAAAACTGACAAGGAGTCTACATACCGACTCAATAGATTTGTGGAAGCAAAACTTTCTGATGGAGACATCAAGGGGGCGGCTAGAATTCTGTTTTCCAACGACACTATTGCTCCCAATAACGAGACCACTCTGCGGGCTTTAGAAGAAAAACATCCACATTCAGATGCAGCTCTAGGCTCCAGCTTAGTATGTCTGGATGAAAGCCTAGTTGCAGCACCAAAATCGGTTTTTACATCTGTTATGTCTTTCAGAAGTGGTTCAGCCGGTGGGCTTGATGGCTTGACCCCCCCAACACCTAAAGGATTTGTTGGGAGGAGGTACAGGCACAGCTAGTGAGACTCTTCTGAAAGACATAACAGACCTAATTAACCTAATGCTTTCAGGTGCAGTAAATAACAATGTTGTTCCAACTTTATACGGTGCCAATCTATGTGCCCTAAATAAAAAAGACGGAGGGATACGCCCTATAGCAGTCGGTACTACATACCGCCGGCTTGCCGCCAAGATATGCTGTCGGGAGATAGCGGATTTAAGCTCTTCCTATTTTGCAACACGCCAATTAGGCTTTGGCGTAAAGGGCGGCTGCGAGGCGGCGGTACATTCACTTCGAACCTTTGCGTCCAGAGACTGTTGCCAAGCTCTTCTGAAGGTGGATGTAAAAAACGCTTTTAATTCGTTCAACAGGGCCACCTTGCTGGCTCAAGTGCGTGATAAGTCCCCAAGAATTTTCAATTTTATCCACCAATGCTACTGTGATAAATCAATTTTAATGTACCAAAATCATAAAGTTTTTTCAGAAACCGGTTGCCAGCAGGGGGACCCCCTTGGGCCGGCCATATTTTCACTCGCCATTCATCCCATTATAGAAAAATTAAATCTAAATTCAACGTATGGTACCTCGACGACGGACCCTTGGAAGAGACATTGATACTCTTAAAAAAGATATACAATATTTAATTTAAGAGTTTGATAAAATTGGTTTAGAGCTAAATTATTCAAAATGTGAGAGATATATTTCAGTGACAAGGTGCCAAATATCCATAATAATATAACAGATTTTCATAGTTTGGGACTAAATTTTAAAATTGTTGACAAAAATAGCCTCAGCCTCCTTGGGTGCCCCGTTTTTGAGGAGTCTTTTTCTACTTTCGTTAGTAACAAAATTCAAAATTTCCAGTCAAAGATAGAAAGCCTAAAAAGTATAAGTTTACATAGCGCATATTATATTATTCGGTACTGTATTTTTACGCCAAATTTTATATATATTTTGAGATGCTGTCCTATATGGCAAAACCAAAATATTTTAAAAACTTTGAATAATGTTATTCGGTACTCGCTCTCATTGATTTTCAACATTCCTTTTGATGACCGTACATGGACTCAAGCCTCCCTACCAATAAGGTATGGAGGTTTGGGTATACGCAAAATTTCTGCAGTTTCTTTACCCGCCTTTCTGTCCTCAGTATACAGTACAAAGGACCTCATTGGTGAAATATTAAATCCGTCACTTGGTGACTTTGAGGTCCTGTATTTGACTGAGGCCAGAAATGCTTGGTCTGTGGTCTGCCCATATCAAAATTTACCCACAAATTTAAAGTCACAGAAGCTATGGGACGGCCCGCTTTGCTCATTGGTGCATAAAAATCTTTTGGATACGTGTGCCAATGAGACGGAGCGTGCTCGTCTCCTAGCTGTCTCGCGTTGGATTCTGGCTTGTGGCTGCAGACACTCCCCTCGGCGAATTTGGGCACTTTTCTAGACGATAACGCGTTTAGAATAAGTGCTTGCATTCGCCTAGGGGCGGCCTGTGTTGTTCCACACCGCTGTCAGTGCGGAGATAAGGTCGAGCGCCTCGGTCACCATGGGTTATCGTGTAGCAGGAGTGCCGGCAGAATTTCACGTCATACAACACTTAATGACATAATCCGTCGGGCTCTTGTCACCGCCGGGGTACCTGCCGTCCTAGAACCGAACGGCCTGTGCCGCGACGATGGCAAGAGACCCGATGGTATGTCATTGGTGCCCTGGAAGATGGGTCGCGTCTTGCGTCGATACTTTGGCAGCGTCCCATCTTCCAGCTACTAGCATGTCTGCCGGTACAGCTGCTGCACAACAGGAGGCCCTAAAACGCCGCAAATACTCGGCCATCGGAAATGGCTACATATTTGCGGCTTTTGGGGTCGAGACCCTGGGACCATGGGCGCCTGAGGCGCACAAGCTTTATCGAGACATAGTCAAACGTCTGGTGGATGTCTCACGTGACCAAAAGACTGGTTTATACCTCGGACAACGCATCAGCATTGCCATTCAGAGAGGCAATGTGGCCAGTCTTTTGGGCACGTTTCCGACTGACAGCGGTCTAGAACTAGATTTTATACTTTAATTTTAGTTTGTATATATAGTTTATTTTTAGTTTAATTTATTGTATAGTTTAATTTATTTATAATTTAGTTTATTTATAATTAGATTCACAAAAAACGCATAAGTACAAAGATTAAAATATCGCTTAAAATATACTTCATTTTAATAAAAATTAAATATATACATAATATATTATTTTCAATGTTCTATTATTTAATCATATAATATTAAAAATGAAATATCGCTATCGGTCAACGTTAGGCTCGACCACTAAGGGTAGGTATAATCCTGTTAACGTTACCTTATGCTTATTTGCAGCCTCATAAAGGCATTATCTGTTGGTATATGACTCGAGAAATACAGAGACGTATTGAGAAATAAATTTATTCCAGATTTTTTTTAAACCCTTCTTAGCCACAGTATTGCACTGACGCGTTTTCATATAAAAACAGCAACCCTTTGTAGCCAATTTGGAAACTTGTAGACATTGTAATATGTCGGGGCCTCTTATTACTAATATAACCTTTGAAACCCCAGTTTAGGGTGATAGAAATAGAATAGAAGATAAAAGAAACACCGGGGTGGTTTCGTAAGTATCCGGCAGTCGCTGCGAGTTCTACATTGCACTGTTTTTTCCTTGTGACAACTGCTTTATATAATACTAGCTGTGCCCGCGACGTCATCCGCGTGGAATTTGCTTTCAAAACCCTCCGATTTTGAAACATTCTTTATTGGTGCTCCGCTCCTATTGGTCTTAGCGTGATGATATATAGCCTTCCTCGATAAATGGGCTATTCAACACTAAAAGAATTTTTCAAATCACACCATATTAGTATATTTGGCTACAACACTAATACTTACATTTTAAATATCGCGATATCTTTTGAATGAAACGTCCAAATTGATTAATTCAAAGTTCTAGAAAGGTATTGAATTCGTCTTGAATATGGAGTAATTTATTTTGATAAGGATTAATACCAAGGTACAAAATAAAGAGTATTTGAAACGACGGCATTTTAATTATTTAAAAAAATAAAAGAAAACACTTATTGTGAGATAACTACAATAGTTAGACATATGGTTACGCGATATTTTTTGTAGACAATTATATGTTCTGCAAAGTGGTAGTAGCTACATTGTTTTGTTCTATAATCAATAGTTTTCGCAACGCACGCCGTGTAAGAATTTTTTCGGGTCATTTTTTTACACCTTGGGTTACATTATTGGACTTTTAGTAAAGATCCCTAATTTTTTGAAAATATAATATAGCCTATAGCCTTCCTCGATAAATGTACTATTCAACACTGAAAGAATTTTTCAAATTGAACCAGCGGTTCCTGAGATTAGCGCGTTTAAACAAACAAACAAACTCTTAAACTTTATAATATTAGTATAGACAAAACTAATAACGATTTAATCAAATCTTCACTATCCCGATATTATATACTATTGAAGTTCTTGTGACGTCCTATATATCCTCAATATTATGAATTTAAAACCTGTCCACCTGATGCACTCAGACAGGAGAGTTTACACTGAAATATATTCTAAACATACCGTGTCTGTACATTGAAGGTATTAAAAAAACCACTATAATACGACTATAATAATATAAACACGATGCATTTTTTTTAAATTTCTTGTCTGTTTGTTCGGGATTAGCTGATCGACAGCTAATGCTTAGTCTTAATATCTGCGCTACGGAATCCCGCAGGAATGTTTCTGGGAATGATTTAAAATGCCCAGGTTATAAAAAATCGAATTCCAATGTGATTTTTTTACTGATCGATAGCAAATTTAATTAAATAAAATGTGTGATATTTTTTATTTTGGGAATCCCGCGGGAATTTTCCTGGGAGCTGTTTGAAGTAGTTCTATGCACGAAAATTAGCTTATTTAGACACAGTTTCCACTAATACCATAGCTTTCATTATTTATTTAAATGCTGCAATACTTTGTGACATATCTTATAATCCTGCGCTAATTTCAAGTCAAGCCTGGACGGAGTCGCGGGCATGTCCTAGTATTTATATAAATAACTTAGTTTGTGCCGGAAACTAACGAATGTGGAAAATTATATATAACCATGGAAGAACATGTATTCTTTTTTATAATACCTACGTAACTAGAAAAATCGTGCCTGCATCTTTCAAACGGCCTAATTTTTATTCCTTTAATAATGAATATGAGAACGAAAATGAAATAACCAACCGCGGATCACCTCTCTGTAGTTATAATAAATACCAAAGAAAAATAACGATTTCGCAGTATTTAGTTATCCATTCTTCGGTCCGTGGGTCAAAAAATGTAAGCAGGCATTTTCAACATCAGTCTCAGCTTAAAGAACGGAATTTTGAACTGTTTCTTTGTAAATGTTTCTAGAAATACCCGCGTATATACTTTAACTCTCATGCGACATACATAGCGAATTAATCCATGGGCGCCGGGAGCAGCGTCAGGAAAGAAAATACATAGAAAATTTACATTTTTTATTAAGCTACTGGAATAAGAACTGAAGGCATCTAGGTTACTGTCCAAATTTGTTCATCACCTTGTCAATAGATTCAGTAATCTCTCCTACTATTTTACTGTGAACATTGAGTATGTACAGGCCGCTTAGTCTCGCGTCTCCCATCCCATTTGAATTACATTACATTTATCTACATAATATACAGGTATATAATTATATTTTACATTAGTTAATAGTAAGCATATTGTGTATAGGCAGATCCGTCTTCCTGAAAGTAATTCTGGCGGCGTTCATGCCTATAGTGTTTAAAAAAATATTTAATTCTACAATATAAACAAATACTTGTGTTTAATTATTGTCTATATTATTTAGTCAATAATTACAAATTGATAGCTATGAATATATATTCGTATTTCTTATTATCCATTGCATCTATCACAATGAAAACAGTTTTACTGGCACTTTGAAGCCACCCCTGTTCAAGTAGTGTCCAAGTAGGGCAGGTAATGTATTCACCTTCTAAGACAACTATATCTAATTATGAATATCGATTCTTATGACGCCGTTGTTAATCCTCAAAGCGCGTATAAAAATGAACGGAGGTGCAGTCGAAGACGAGTAGCCTCCATTGCCTCGGCAATCCCACCTCATTCCTGAGATTGGTTATAACACAAGAAAGACTGAAGTAGTTCGTAAAACGATTTTCTTCAGTATTTTTGTCATAACCATTTCAGAGGGTCTTCCTCTGTTATAATTTTGTAAGTAACAGTTCGTGATAGAAAGTGTTTTTTTTCGTAGTTTGTGAATATCACAAACAAAATATTTTTCGTTATATAAAAAAAAAAACTTTCATTTAAACGGTTAAATAAATATTTTGTAGCTGGTTTGTGAGTTATATATAATGTATTGCCTTCTCAGGTTATCAGTTTATTTAAATAAAACATGACCATTTCAATGGACCCTGGACCCGGCGTCGCGGCTCTTCAGGCATGGGGTGGCCAAGTGGCTGCCTATGGCGCTGCCAACCAGACTGTCGTAGATAAAGTGCCACAAGATATGCTGCATATGGTTGATCCCCATTGGTAAATTTAGCTCCATTTTCAACATTAACTTTCGATTTTACCATTTCGCTGTCTGTTTACCATTACATTTGTGCTTTTTGTGTTTCCACTATCTGAAGACTCAAAGGAGCAATTTTTGCAGTTTTAAAATACATATTTCAAAAATTGAATAATATTTATTGGAATGACATTACAGGTACCAATTTCCTCCTATGAACCCACTGTGGCACGGTCTCTTGGGCTTTACTATCGGCGTTCTCGGTTTCATCTCAATCACTGGTAACGGCATGGTTATCTACATCTTCTCTAGTACTAAGGTAATATAAATATTTTATATAAAATATTTTTGAAAATTAAGAAATGATTGACACCACGACTTTCCTTTGCAGAGCCTTAAAACACCATCAAATCTGCTAGTCGTAAATTTGGCTTTCTCTGATTTTCTGATGATGTGCGCCATGTCTCCTGCGATGGTTGTTAACTGTTACTATGAAACTTGGGTATTTGGTAAGTGTTTTCTTTTACTCTAATATACATATTATTTTCCTTTAATTGTTTAAAAACAATTGTACTTTGTTTTTGTGTATCCAGTTACAATAAAAGTGCCGTATCAAATAAATTTAGAAATCAATTACAGTATCCGGATTTAATAAACTTTTTTTACGTCTTCTAATAGGACCTTTTGCTTGTGAACTGTATGGATGTGCCGGGTCGCTGTTTGGTTGTGCCTCAATATGGACCATGACCATGATCGCCTTCGATCGCTACAATGTTATTGTAAAAGGTATTGCTGCCAAGCCAATGACAAACAATGGAGCTCTCCTTCGTATCCTCGGAATTTGGGTATTCTCCCTTGCTTGGACTCTTGCGCCTTTCTTCGGCTGGAACAGGTAGCTAACAGTTTTAAATATAGTGAATAATTACTATACATTACATAACATTATACATGTATATATTACATACAATTTTTATTACTTTTTATAACTGGTCTTTAAGGTATGTGCCTGAAGGCAACATGACCGCCTGCGGAACTGACTACTTGAGCAAAGAGTGGTTCAGCCGTAGCTACATTCTCATCTATTCCGTCTTCGTGTACTACACGCCCCTGCTTCTTATCATCTATTCTTACTTCTTTATCGTTCAGGTAATGTAATTTTAACACAATTTAATTACAATTTCTCTTTATACTAGGACTATCTAACACGTAACTCTTGTACAGGCTGTCGCAGCTCACGAGAAAGCTATGAGGGAACAGGCAAAAAAAATGAATGTCGCCTCTTTAAGGTCTTCCGAAGCGGCCAATACAAGCGCGGAATGCAAACTGGCAAAGGTATTCTTGTCTTGAATTCAAAGAAAATGGTAATAATCATATCATTTGAAAGTGAAAACTGTATAAATATCTTTCCAGGTTGCTCTCATGACAATTTCTTTATGGTTCATGGCATGGACTCCGTATTTGGTAATCAACTATACCGGGGTGTTCGAGAGTGCGCCAATCAGCCCTCTTGCCACCATCTGGGGCTCTCTGTTCGCAAAGGCTAATGCCGTGTATAACCCGATTGTATATGGCATCAGGTTAGTAGAAAAACGATTCTCACTTTTGTTTCACCTTCCCCCGATTATTTGGGGTCGGTCTTTTCCTTGCATACTCCTCTATTCTGGCATAGATCCTCTGGCACACCACAAATCATCATGTCATCCATCACACAATCCGTCCATCTCTTTTTTGATCTACCTACTTTTACTCGAACCCGTCAATCTTCTAGTTTAACACTTTTTTTGCCGCGTGACTTATATCCATCGTCATTAAATTCACATATCACCTTAGTATTCCTCCACTCAAATTTTTAGTTACGGGTGAAACTTTCAAAGATCTCTTTATATACTCACCTTATAGATTCTTGTAATAGTAAAAAATGGATTATACAGTACATTAATACCAAAGCATACTGATCATAGATATCTATTACATAAGTTGTCCATTACATAATTAACAAAATATTTAATTGCAGCCACCCCAAATACCGAGCCGCGCTCTACCAGAAGTTCCCCTCGCTGTCGTGCCAGGCATCTCCCGAGGAGAGTGGCTCCGTGGCGTCGGGTACCACCGCGGTCTCCGAGGAAAAGCCCGCCGCGTAAGGCATTCTTCACCGACACTTTCTCGAACTACCAGAAAACGGACCCTGCAGCCCACCGGACTAACGATTAAGCCGATGCGATGTTATTTATTATTTTTATACGCAAACATTTTGCATTTGTACAAAGTTCAAAACTTGAACACAGAACGTGTGCTGGTTGCAAAATATTCAGTTCGTATGTTTTAGACTATTTTTCATTGACATCTGCGTATTTTGGGTTCACGTTTTGTGTGTCTAGTTCAACGAGCACACTTTTCTAATGCCTTCCATTACTTCAAAAATAAAGGCCCGTCGACATAGCAAAAACACAAAAAAAGAAATGAATGAATAATATTATGTCGCTGGTCATGTGCCCTTCCACGAGACTTCCCCTTTTAGATTTAAGTTGCGAAAGATCTGTATACGACAAAACAGGTGCGCTGTATCTGGAATGATTAAAACAATAAACTATATTACAAGCAAAGTGGTTCTTGGCCACATTAATAATGTTTTATTTTTCTACTAGAGTTTACCCCGCGGCTCCGCCGCGCGTCAAACTCTAGTGCGTACCTCTTGTTTTAAGAGCAGGCGTTAATACAGGATATATTGTATTGTATTCTTATGTTGGTGCTATTTGCCCTCGAAAGATTTACTTCATTTTATATCGCAAACTATCCCTTCTACCGGGATGAATAGTATCTATGTCCATTTTCGGTATTCAGACAGACAGATCGAGTGAAAGTCGCATTTTTTTAAAGATTATGACCTTTTATATCTATAAACTTGATAAATTATTGGTCCCCCATACAAACTTTAATACCCTATTTCAACCCGTTCTAGTTTTATTTATACAACTATATTGTGTAAATGACACAAACGACCAAAACTACCAAACGTACTAAAACTGTCGAAACTACCAAATCCACAAACCAATACTACCACAACTACGTAAAGTACCACAATTACCAAATCTACCAATCAAAACTACCACAACTACCAAAACTACCACAACTACCAAACCTACCACAACTACCAAAACTACCACAACTACCATAACTATCAAAACTACCGAAACTACCAAAACAATCGAATATACCAAATCGACCAACCAAAACTACCAAATCTACAAACCAAAACTACCACAACTACCAAAATAACCAAATCTACCAACCAAAACTACCATAACTACCAAATCTACAAACCAAAACTACCACAACTACCTAAACTACCACAATTACCAAAACTATCACAATTACCAAATCTACCAATCAAAACTACCACAACTACCAAAACTACCACAACTACCAAACCTACCACAACTACCAAAACTACCACAACTACCATAACTATCAAAACTACCGAAATTACCAAAACAATCGAATATACCAAATCGACCAACCAAAACTACCAAATCTACAAACCAAAACTACCACAACTACCAAAATAACCAAATCTACCAACCAAAACTACCATAACTACCAAATCTACAAACCAAAACTACCACAACTACCTAAACTACCACAATTACCAAAACTATCACAATTACCAAATCTACCTATCAAAACTACCTCAATTACCAAATCTACCAATGAAAACTACCACAACTACCAAAATAACTGAATCTACCAAATCTACCGACCAAAACTACCAAATCTACAAACCAAAACTACCACAACTACCAATACTACCACAACTACCACAACTACCAAAACTACCACAACTACCAAATCTACCGAAACTAATAAATATACAAAACAAAACTACCACAACTACCAAAACTACTACAGCTACCAAAACTACCACAACTACCAAAACTACCATAACTACCACAACTACCAAAACAACCCAAACTACCAACATAAACTACCGAAAATAGCAAAACTACCAACTAAAACTACCACAACTACCAAAACGACCAAATTGACCAAAATAAACAAAATGACGAAAATGGCAAACCACAAATAAAAAAACCTTTCCTAGTTTCCGGGATAAACTTTACATAAATCTATCCTAAAATCTATCCCGGTAACCGGGATGAAAAGTATCCCTTGGCCACCCTCGGTATTCAAATTACATATGTACCGAGTATCAGCCAAATCAGTCCAATAGTCTTTCCATAAAAGGATAACAAACAGAGAGACAATTATACTTTTATCCCGGAAACTATCCCATTTTCCGGGATAAAAAGTATCCTATGTTCATTCTCGGCATCGAAAATATATATATATATACTGAGTTTCAGCCAAATCGGTCCAGTAGTTTTTACGTGAAAACGGAACAGACAGACAGACAGAGTTACTTTCGCATTTATAATATTAATAGGGATTAATGAAAGTGATGTCATAATACAACAAAAATATCCTTAAAACTCGGCTTAGGACTATGTAATTCACGAAATCATAATCATACACAAATGAACTATGTAAAATAATTATGTAGGAATAGTCCGCTTTCAACTTTGACTGTTTGTTAGAGTATGCTACCTATACGAACTTTTTGACAACCACCAGTTTTTTATTCGTTATTCTTTACTCTACTGATATGTTCCCTTATTATATGTATTTGTTTCTGTCATATTTTCATTCTTACCGTGTCAATATAAATGTTATGACAAAATTATATTTTATTTTCTATAAAATAAAATTTAATAAACTTATAGTATAGTTTAAATCTATGATTAGTAGGCGCATTCAGCACCTACACTATTCTTAATTACTAGCTGTGCCCGCGACGTCGTCCGCGTGGAATTTGTTTTCCAACCCCCCCCCCCCCCCCCCCCCCCCCCGATTTTGAAACATTCTTCATTGGTGCTCCGCTCCTATTGGTTTTAGCGTGATGACATACAGCCTTCCTCGATAAATGGGCTACCTAACACTGAAAGAATTTTTCAAACAGGACCAGTAGTTTATGAGATTAGCACGTTCAATCAATCAAACAAACAAACTACTCTTCAGCTTTATATATTAATTAGTATAAGATTAGTACCGATGGCGCTTAATAGAATAGACAATTTTTCATACAAAGTAAACTATTATGTAGCTTTTGAAACTAATTTGGAGAAGTTCTAATTTAGAGACCTATGGAACAAAAAAATTCAATATACGGAATTTATATACAAATATGATATAACATTGATAAAACTTACACATATGATATAATAATGGAACTAAAAAGCAATATAATATAATATTTGGTGACATATTTTAGTTTTAGTACGAGACGCATAGATAATACACTGTTGACGAGAAGTACGAAAAGTCAAACATTTTCATACATTCAGTCATTATTACAACTTTAATAATTACTATCCTTCTTTCCTCTTACTATGTCTTTGTCTTACTATGCATGCACTGTTTGCTACAACTCCATTAATTCTTCGAAAAGTAATTCTGTAACGTACTTCTGTATAAAAGTTATAAAAAAAGGGACTTGAGATATAAATAGAATAAGAAATATAAAGAAAAGCAATTTTTAGCTGGACGTGTTGTTGGGGAGTTTCTTGCCAGTAATAACAAGTTGCGAAGCGATGTACAGTCAGCGTCTTATAGAAAGAAGCAGCCAAGATGATCAAATAGATAAGAACATCGAAAGTGATCATTAGTATCGGTACAACCATTGTCGTCTAATAGATCGAATCACCCGTCTTGACCAAATACATCAGTACACCGACAACGCCAAATACATGAGTACATTCAAGTCGCCAAAACAAAGAGACACACTAGAAAAATGAACTCTATTCTAAATGTGATTAGTGTCAAATCGAGATGATTTCATACTAAATCAAAATTCCAATAGTATTATTACTGTTATAAAAATCTTTTTCATTTTTATAACGTAACTAGTATTGGCCTTCGACTTCATTTTCATTACTTAGATAGCAAAGATTAAAGTTATTTTATCAATATGTAAAATTGAATAAATATTTAATATGACAATACATGAATCCTGGATATATTCATAAACTCCCGATATTTGTAATTTACTAAAGACTTATTCAACTACAGATGTTTCTTCACTAAGGATTTCTAATAATTACAGACAGTGTCTTGTGATTTGCGAACATTGCGTCAAAGTTGATCTAGTGGTTTGGAAGTGGAAGGAAATCCCGGGCAATCTCAAGAGTCCCAATATGGTCATGTATAAAAATGTCATAAAGTATTAAACTATGCTGTAATAAAGGTAACACGAATAGTTTTCATGCTATATCTAGGCGCATTATTCCCAAGAAAATTTTGGAACTTTCCGTCACTAAAGTATAGGAGTAAAAACATGAAAAAGTGAATCCGGTTTCCTGAAAAATTACACTAGAATTCCCATGATATTAGCTTTTTCAGCATTTAAGTAAAAAATGTCTGTATAATAGTGAAAACCTCATAGAAATTAACATATTTATGAAAAAAAAAACATTAATTGTTTCAATTTTCCATCAATCAAACAATTGGATCCCAATTGGTTTTTTTAATAGCTTCAATGTACAGACAAAGCTATTTTACAATATTAACTTAATTTTAACATTTCATTTGACATAATACACTATGTATATGTGAGTATATTTTCTATGTATATGTGAGTTTGTTGAAATATCTACTAAAGAGTTTCAATACATAAGAAATTTAGAATTCGAGATAAACCTTTTTTTATCAGCAATGAATAATTGATGTTTCTTGGATACTATTTTAATGTCTAATACGTATATGAATTCTCATGATCTATACTGAGATCATACTATACATATATATAATATACCCCAGTCATTGAAAAAAGCTTAATCTAACGTTCTGGTGAAATCGTATCGGAATCAGCCAATTTTTATGCAGTATAACGACTTTAAACCACTCCAAGGAAGTTTTCGCGGGGTTCCCGGAATATAAACTAACAAAGCATTCGGAAAAGAACGTAAACCATCGTTTTAGTATCAATTGAATCTGAATCAACTAATTGTTATGCAAATAAATAATTTATACTTTTTCTATTTTTACTTATTTGAAAAAGAAAGTGCATTGTGTTTTAGTATAAGCTAATTTATATGCATACTAACCACTAGAAACCACCCTCGGGAAAATTTCCGTGAGATGCCCAGGACACAAAGTATTGCTGTATTTAAAAAATAATGTATCGTGTCTAAAATCGTGTAAGAATAAATAAACTAATTTGTAAGCGTCCTAACAACTTTAACCAGCTCCTGAGAAAATTCGCGGGATCCCCAGGATAAAAAGTATCACAGATTTAATTTCAGAAAATTTGCTATCAATGAGTAAAAACATCGCATCGAAATAAGAAAGCTTTTTTTTTATTCTGGCCTCTTTAAACCGTTCCCGGAAAATTTCCCGTGCGATTCCGGAATAAAAGGTAGCGCAGAATTTAAGTGTGAGAATTTGCTCACGATCAGCGAAAATCGAATCGCAATCGGCCTAGTAGTTTTTACGTAAATCCCGAACAAACAGAAAAACCGACTAACAGACAAGAAATCTAAAAAAAATCATCGTGTCTCCATCGTTTATATAGTCTATTCCAATTGTGTTTTTTTTTAATAACTTCAATGTAGAGAGATGACATATTTAGCATATTATAATATTATAGACTATCGTCTGCCCGCGAAACTTCCTTCGCGTTTCCATGATGATGATACATTTGATAGTCAAGTATGTTTGAACAGTTCTTTATGGTGGTTAAAGAAGCGTTCAAACTTACTCTAACTCTCTATGAATAAGACAGTTAGTATTTAGTAAAAACGAAAACTCAAAGCTGAAAAGCAGTGTCATCAAGTATTAAAGAATGTAAACAAAAGTATGAAAAACCTGATTTAATTAAGAGAACTGAAATATCTGGTTAGAAACAGGAACTTGAGACTATTTATAAAATTTGTAGGTTAATAATATATCTTTAGTTAGCTGGGCTCGGCTAATATCTCTGTTCCATCTGAAATAATATTATAGTTAGGTACTGTGGCCAAATGCAACTTAGTTATAAAGTTAAAATGAACGCCGTTATTAATTGGCTATATTAGAGTATATATGTCATGGTTAAATTGTACAGACCGTTAGATTATAATCTATCTCGAGAGCTATTGAAATATTGTGAACCGGAACAAACTGCTTACAATTTAACGCATTATTTCCCGATAGATTATAATCTATCGACGTGAAATCGTTCTGTGTCCATAGAGTTAGTAATAAAACATAGGTGGGTCAGTCAAAAATACTAAAGATTCGATCTCTGCCCTTATGGGTTAGAAGTTTTAACAATGTTTGTAAGTAGTCAATAAGTGATACTTCCAATCCCAGTGTTTACCCTCGATTAAACGTAATAAATATTATTATGCACATATCATCCTCTTCGTCAATCACACTGCTGTGATCAGGAGTTTTTTTTAAGTTTCAAACGTCTTCAGAATTGATTTCATTAATTTCACATTAGGAAAGAAAGGTGCTTTTCATTCAATGCAAATTTAGCAATAAGTAATTCAATTTGAAATACATAATTCGAAATACAATTTTGGTTTAGTATGAAATCATCTCGATTTGACACTAATCACATTTAGAATAGAGTTCATTTTTCTAGTGTGTCTCTTTGTTTTGGCGAGATGGTTGTTAACATATTAATGGTGACCTGAATGTACTCATGTATTTGGCGTTGTCGGTGTACTGATGTATTTGGTCAAGACGGGTGATTCGATCTATTAGACGACAATGGTTGTACCGATACTAATGATCACTTTCGATGTTCTTATCTATTTGATCATCTTGGCTGCTTCTTTCTATAAGACGCTGACTGTACATAGAATAGGAAGTAAAATTAAGTTTTGACTTATACTCATATATGTGTCCTTCAAAAAAATACTCTCCAGTGGAACTTATTTTGAATAAAAACTTTTGAATTTGAATTTGACATTTCAATTCGTATTAAACTGGTAGTACTCTTTTTATCATCGTTCATTTCTTAGCTGCATAATTTTTAATAAGCAAGTACCCAATTCTGCCAATAATTAGGATTTTTTTCTAAACTTATTAATTTCACAACAGGGTTGTAAATCGAATTGGTATAATGAGATTTCCCAGTTCACCAGACAACAGATAAATCACAGAGTACATTAATATAGTAGAGTTCTTCAAAGAGTTTCCAATATGACAGCAACTTTGGGGTGCGGTATAGATATCCGCCACATTTATTTATTATTTGAGATATAAAATTAATTTTGGGTGGTTATAAAAAAATAATCACGAAGGCTTAGCCTTCTAACCTATATTAAAAGATTTCGGATGTGTTTATAATAAATAAATGTGCTGTGTATCTATACCCCACCCCAACTTTGTGTTACCTAGCGACGCAATTGTAAACATTGCTAATTTATGTGCTACCGTGTGCAATGATGTTCTCCTAAGTAATATTAATGTACTCTGTGAATCGTGTGAATATAAATCATAGATAATACTTATATTTTTAAAAGTATAAATCTTTCATCATCAAACTACGTTGAGAAGTTATAAAATAATAAATTGTAGAGCAATTACACATCACTGTGTTAACAATTATGGCCTTAAAAACATCCTACGAACTACATCATCATTTTCCTAAAATAGCCGAAGAGTCTGGGTTTGCTTTCAATAATCATCGGCCAAGAGTTCATCTAAACTGGAATAAAATCAGTAAGTCTAAGAAATCACATATAAACTCTCACAAATTAAGTCTCTAATTATCTAAATATTTTACTTCTTTAATTTTCCAGGGTTAATTGATATTGAAAATCTGATACGGGAAAGAAAATTCGTTCTTATCGAACAGCATTTGAATGATGTAAGTTTTATATTTATAACATTTATGCTGTACTATCCGTCCAGACCTATTAAATTAAGGCTTGTGCTTAAACGCCTACCAGAAATGCACCTATTTTACTACCAATAAATTCGAAATACCTGCCAGAATGGATAAATGCTCACCAAATTGTTTCATGAAGTACTGTAGAAATGTAGCTATTTTCCTTTTTATGCTATGCCATAAAAATATATAAACGCCTTTAAAGCTAATCAGACCAAATACTTTATATTATCGCTAAATAGATATTACCAATATTTAGTTTCACCACCTTCAATTTAGTAATTTTTGCTGAGGCAAAAAAGCAAACGGTTGACCGTACAATTATTTTTAGTACCAAATATAATATTGCGTATTTCAAACCTATGTTGCTTGTATAGTGTTTTATGAATTTGATTAAAATATCATAATATAGCCAAATAAATACTTCACTCTCAATATTACTGCAACACAAATGATTATGGTAAGTAAAAATAAATCACTGGTAGGAAAATAAAACAAAAGTAAAACGAAATTATGTTTTATTATACTTAAGATTTATCAATGGCACTTTAAGGAACACAATAGTTAAAATCAGTCAGTCATAATATTTTCTTAAGTTTTCGCGACTTGTATACATAAAAAACTACGTTTTAACGGTTTTAAGCGCGGTAATTTATTTGATTCTGGTTATTCCGACGTTTCGGCCACTTTTCAGTGGCCGTGATCACGGAAGACAAAGATGTGCACCGGAACACAAACCAACTTGACTGATAATTTCTATTATTTGCCTTCCACCCATTTTAATATTATATAAAATTATTAGAGCTAGGCATGTTTGCTGAAGAGTTTCTTGCGCCGCTTCTTCTCTTCAAGCTATAACATGTTGCGAAGCGGTGATAAATTATATTAGGCTCCCATAGAGTAAATAATAACCATAAACAAAATTTAAACTAAATAATTAAAAAAATGAACAAGTTGGCGGTAGGCTAAATAAAACTTTAACAATACTCGTTGACACTTGACATCTTTGTCTTCCGTGATCACGGCCAGTGAAAAGTGGCTGAAGCGTCGGAATAACCAACATCAAATAAATTACCGCGCTTAAAACCGTTAAAACGTAGTTTTATTATCAGTCAATCACATAAACTTTTTAAAAAACTAACAAAAGAAAAAGCGCCGGTGGCGGCTGTGCGGGTTGCAGGGTAAATAAGTAAAGGGAAACGACTGTAATCTTAGTTTAACAATAATATGTTTTGGATTCAGGTTGGATAATTTGATTACACTAAAACTATTTAGAACTGTAATTTTCGGTTTGAATGTTACTATTTTAGTAAAACAATATTTGGTGAGCATTTATCCATTTTGATAAGCAAAAAGAATTTAAATACAAAACGTACAATTATTCTAATAAGTGTATATTTATTTTGGAACGTGAAACGTTGTTTTTTAGGCACCTCGGTATAGAGTGGATTAAATTTATATGAAGTTAATATATTTTACTTGGTACTTAGTCTTAGGGACAGAAAAATATTTTGGTGAGCATTTAAATTGTACCCTTAAATTAGTAATATTTCTTGGATATAATATGACCCATATTTGCTTTTTCTTTGTGCCTTGCAATAATTAATACCGACTATTACCAGGGTCCGTCTTCTATCTCAAACATCTCTACGATTTTATCAGAATTATGTCACATACAATGTATTTCGGTTATAACAACAGTCGCTATATACATAGGTAGAAAGAAAACAATATTTATTATTAGAAAATACAGCCGAGCAAGCGCATATTTTATATCGACTGATATATATGTACCTAATAATACTGATTCTTAGATTTAATTTTACCTACCGAAACATTTATAAAAAAAGCGTATTATTACAATTGTTGACTACCTGTAAATGTAAACAAAAAATCAAAAAGCTTTAAGATTTTATGAATGAAGTTTTGTGTGTTTGTATATATAGGCTCGGTCGCAATATCTGTAGGAAGATTCTAGGAACTCGGCTCCGGCGGGTTCTAGGAATTAGGAAATCGGCGTTACCACCGAAGCAAATTATTTTGCTCTAAAAATAGACTTTAAATTCCAGGGACTTGAGTGTATGGCTAGCCAAAAAGTCATTACAACTGAGGTCGTTATAAATGAATTGGCAATTTCTCAGTACCTAATAGTATATGGAAGTTCTTAACATTATTTTCGAATTTCTTTAAGAAATCCAGGAGATAAAGTCGAATGAAAGAAGTCCAAAGACAAAGAGAAACGAATATGAACAGCCTGCTTAGTGAAAGAAATACTATAAAATATTAACTAATGATGAGCATGCCTTTAATAAAAGTTTATTATAAGTACTTGTTTCTATAATTTTCAGATATTAGATTGCGTCCTGGAATCTGAATTCGACGTGCGCATTCTAGATGAAGGTGTTTTAAAGTTGTTTCGTTTAGCGCAACTAGCAGTAGAGTATCAGCAATTTTGTCGACAGTATCTTGATCGCAGTGTTTACATATTAAGACAGGAAATCACTACCATGGCTCAGGTTATTTTATGATTATATTTAATAATTTCAAAATTAGAACCGCTTACACTTTCAAATTTATCTTAATTTTCAGGAGCTTGAGTCTACGAAGAAAAATCTCGAGGATAAGGAAGAAGAATTACGAAAGTTAAAAAGAAGAACAAGACATACCTACAAAACTCCCTTACCATATGGCAACGATAATATAGCGAATATGATACTTAAAACTTTATCGAACAGGACTGATTTATTTCCGCCAACTTCTAATTTAGACACTCATCAATACAATAAGTGTAAATATTGTGATAAAGTATTTTTAAATCAACTCTATCTGAAAAGTCATATTGAACGACGACACGCTGATGTTATCGAATTGTCTCAAAAAGAAATAGATAGAGACCCTAATCAGAATTTCAACTCCGAGATAATAGAATTGAAAAAAAAGTTGAAAGACATGGAGGAGTTAATTGCGTCTAAAAGCAATAAAACAGAATCAACGTCATCGATATATAATGACATCAAAACTAAAGATAACAATATCACAGAAACTGATAAGAATCAAAATAAACAGAATACTCCAAAGAACGTCAAAGATGCCGAGGTATCTACAAATAACGATGAATATTTAATCAATAAGTTAGAAGAATGGAAAAAGGAAGAACACGAAAAGCATACTAAAGAAATATCTAAGTTAAGAAATGAAATATTAGAGACAATCAATTCATTTAAAGGAAAAGAAGAAAAGTCTCCGACAAAAACAAACTCTGATACATATATAATGAAACAGCTTCATGCTACTATAGAACAACAAGGTGTTGAAATATTAAGTTTAAAGGAAGAACTTAATATATCTGTTAGTATTCTTAGAATTTAAAATAGGAAATCGTAATATTATCTAAAAATATTGTAAATTGTTATTATAAGTGTGTTACATTTACTAACAATTAGTTTTTAAGCCTTTTGTGTAACTAACTAACATAAATTATGGACGCAAGTCTGACAAATAAAATAATTATTATTTCTGTTACAGAAAATTAAAGCTGAAAAGGAAAGTGTTGAAAAATACCAAGAAGCCGAGTCACGAGTAGCATTTTGGATCCAAAAGGCAGAAGCGCAGGCTAAACAATATGAATCATTGCTCGAAAAACTTAATGATATTGCAAAAGATGCCAAAGAATCACGAGCACTAGCTGAAGCAGAAAGAGAAAGAGCTACTAAGTTAGAGGCAATTATAAAACAAAATTTGAGTCAAAAAGCAAAAGAAAACATTATCATTACAGAAATTAATCCAGTAAGTTTTTTATAAATTATGTCACACGTTATCGACAAAGAGTGATATTGTGTGACAAGGGATGAGAGGGGTCCTAAATTTCGTGACGTGATAATTCAAAATCATATTGTAAGCTTAAATTCGTCTGATGTAATTTGTGGATGGCCCCTAATCGGATCAATAAACTTAATTTAAAACAACAGCTAAAGTTTCGCCGATGCCATAGATTCTGCTTTAAGTTGCAAAGCATTATCTATGGCATCGGCGATAATTGTTAAAACAAATTCCTACATTTATTTTCCTACATTTATAAACTTATAGCAAGTACTTTATTTTTATACCCAAGGCTATATAAACAAGCAAAATTTAAATATCACATTTACATATTTTACGTTTTTTTATTACTTAATTTTAAGATGCATAATATTATTATACAAATACTTAACATTAACTTTACAGTTCCAGATTTATTACACAATTTAGATAACACTTTATTGCTCACCAAATATACAATTTCCACAATTCCAATATTGTCATGGTAGAAACAATAGGCAATTTATTCGTCGTTAAAATGGTCAACCTAGCGTTAAACGATATTCAACATTTCAGAATAGAGCTCAAAACTCAAATGTAATCCTTAAAAATGCTGTGAAAGAAGCTTCGCCGGAAACACCAAGTGCAGCCTTCAATCGCGATACTTTAGAAAAATTGCATAAAAGAGCCCAGGAACTACTAAATATGGATTCTATAAGTTCTACTTCAACTGATGTATCAAGTGTAGAGAGATTTCAAGCCATTTCTCCTATAAAGGCACAACCAGTAGAATTACAAGAAAAAATAAATAACAAACACAAAGTAGTTCAAAAAGATAGAACATGTATTAACGAAATTAATCTTAAACAAATTCAATCCTTGAGCGATCATGAAATTAATCAACAATCCAACAAAAAAGAACTCAAGTCAAAACATAGAACAGGTAAATCTAAAATACCTGCGAATATTGAAAAGGAAGTAAAAACATCTCTACTTGTTCCAGAAAGGTAAATAATTTCATTTTTAATAATATAATAATTAATCAATATATTCAATCTGCTATATTTTATGGTGCCGTTGGTATTTTGGCAAAAATGGAACCCTTAGGTAATCTTCAAGTCCAGCTGCCCATAGGTCTGTGTATGCCACAATCATTTTTGGAAACCCCTGTCTGTATGGATAAAATTTGTCAAGAAGTTGTGATATATTTAGCGCTACAAAGTTATGTAGCGAAATCATGTAAAAATAGAGTAGCGGTGGCCGCTGTGCGTGTAGCTAATGGTTGATTTTTTTTCTATATAAATAATCCTGTGAGGTGATTTTGAAATAATAAAACGATGATTCGTATTTGTTTTTTAATGAAGTCAATAGGTGGCAAGATATTAACTCCTAAAGTCGTAAAAAAGGTATCATACAGCGTAATTTTTGTGGTACAAACTTAGCCGCCCTAGTCAAAGCCGCCCAAAAATTGGATTGGTCTGGGGTCATCAGGGCAGCTTTTGCAGATGAAAAGGAGTATGTATTGAATACAGTCTTATTGAGGTTGTATGATTTGCATGAATCTATGCGACGAGTTAGAATTAAGCATCTTCCTGCACCGTGGCTTACAGATGATATCAAGAAGCTCATACTTAAGATATTTATGGTTAAAACCAAATACAGGCTTAGACCCAGTAATGAAAACAAACAAGCTTTCATAACAGCTTGTAATTGCTGCAATAGTGTGTAATACAGCACCGATATATTCATGAATCAGTTGAGAAATATAACCCTTCAAAAGTATGGAAGTTTTTCAAAATCACTTAAGAGTTGGAAAGTCAGTGCAAAATTCTGTTTCAAATAACTTCGAAATTGATAATCTTGATCAACATTTCAAATCTACAATGTATTTTAACAAAATGACTACGTCAGACACATTGAAAAATCTTTCTTCTATTTCAACTCTTTTACATCTATTTTTCCGTGCAGGAGCGCAGAAAGAATACAATTTCCTGCGGCCGGGCGCGGCTTGTCGTAAGAGGCGACAAAACAACCCACAGCCAGGTAGTAGAGTATTTGCTCGACTGGATGGCGACCACCCCTGGTTTAGAGTATGCCGCCATAACAACCTTGTGTTCCGGCATTAGTGACCAGGTTCCAGTCTCCCTTAAGAGAGCAGCAGCATATTACCTTTGGTGTTGCAAATGTCTATAGGCGATGGTAACCGCTTTTCATCAAATGGGTCGTCGGCCTGTCTGCTGAACTCGTGCAATAAAAAAATCTAAAATTTTATTCTTAGTCTTATATCTGAATGTGATGTTAAGATTGCTATAAAATCTATATCTTCAAATGCAGTCGGCAGTGATAGTATTAGTCGCGACATGATCGTGTTCGTTCTTGATGTCATAGATCCTATTATAACCCAATCCTTAATTCCTCCATTACTTTTTGTACCTTTCCAGTTGCTTAGAAAGAAGCACATGTTATTCCTCTTCCCAAAACTCCAAATCCTTCGTCTTGTTCTGAATTCCGTCCAATTTCCATTTTTCCTTCCCTTTCTAAAGTATTAAAACGCCTAGTCCACAAGCAATGTTGCACTTTCCTTTCTCAGAATTCATTAATCGATCCCTTTCAATCCGGGTTTCGTCCAGACCACAGCACAGTCACACTACTGGTCAAGATTACGGATGACATCCGGAATGGGATAGAGAATGGCCTGTTGACTATACTATCGCTATTAGACTTCAGCAACGCTTTCAACAATGTTGATTACGACTTATTGCTTGGTATTCTTCGCACTCTTATCGTATTTCCATCAGCAATGGACTTGTTTCACAGTTACCTGCATGGTCGCCGGCAGAGAATTCGTATTGATGAAGCATACTCATCCTGGTGTGGTTTAAATGCCAGCGTTCTTCAGAACGGGATTTTATCTCCCCTTTTATTCGCTGTTTATAATAATTATATAATTCTATCTCCGACAAATCGACTTCTTCCTAGCACCTATATATACTACTCTGTCAAAAAAGTACCGGGAAAAGGTCAATAATACACAAAAGTTAGTTATTAGTTATTCATTCAAATTTATTTTGTCACCTTCAAAGTATGCTCCTTCAGAAACGAGACACTTACGAATAATCTAATCATCAAAACATTTTTTAAACGCTTTTTCCGGACTTGAGTTTAGTTCTCGTCGCGAATTCTCCTTTATTGTCTTCCGAACATCCTTAACGAATGAAAACGGATGCCACGAAATGGTAATTTGAGTTTAGGGAAAAGAAAGAAGTCGGCTGGAGGTATATCTGGTGAATAAGGTGGTTGCTCGATGGTATTTGTTTCCACAAATCTAATCTTTACGTCAAACTTGCTCTCTTAAACGCCGCCTAACGCTCAAATAATATGCGTTTTTTACTGTTTCACCTTACGGTAAGAATTCCGAGTGCACAACACCGCGATAATCAAAGAAAACAGTCAACATGAATTTGACTTTAGATCGACTCTGACATGGTTTTTTCGATTTCGGTTCAGTTGCAAAGCGCCACTCTGAAGCTTATTGACTAGTTTGCATGTTAGACTTGTAAACCCACGTCTCGTCATTAATAACAATGCGTTTCATGAATGTTGGGTCGGAATCGACTCGTTCTAGCATGTCCTCAGCGACTCTTATACGATTGAGTTTTTGGAAAATTAGGACTAGCCGAGCGGTAACATGTTTCATGCCTAAGTGATTATTTAAAATGATACAGATTGACTCGTGAGACACCGAAAGTTCAACGTTTTCACTCACTACTTCCTTCACTTTTGCGATACTAAGATGGAGCAAAAAATTTGGTGTTGCTGTAAACCCTCAGAAAACTCAATTGATAATCGTCAGTAGCCCTAGAATGAATGCTAAAACACACATATTTCTCTTAGCGATACTATCAAAAATCTCGGCATAATCATCGATAGGGAGCTGTCTTAGTGGCCTCATATCACCAATTTAAGTCCCAGAGTCTTCTTATTTTCTAGATCCCTCAGAAGATTAAGAAACTTTTTGCTCACTGCTACCAAGATTACTTCCCATACTTGATTACACTGACGCCTGCTATTTAAATTTAATCTTAGAACAGCTGAACAACCTCGAGCAGCTTCTTATTCACTCCTAATAGTCCCCAGTACTTTAAGGAGCGTTTTAAATTCCTTCGCTTACCCACTGTCCACAATTTGCACTCTGATACGTATCGAAAACTTTGACACCTGCACACACTTCATCCTATTATGATAATTCTTATACCAGGCCACTCAGAAAGTATTGCGAAAAAAAGTTTTTATGTATGAGAAACTAGCCAGTTATAATCTATTTTTTAAATCTATATTTCTTTATAACTAAAAATAGGTACGTTCCTTTTTCCAAATTTTCGATAGAATTTTCTACTTTTCGCGTTGCGTTTCCCTCGTTTTAATAAACTAAATTGAAAAGCCATTACACATGACTCTGGCTGAATGCACAAACCGTGCCAAGCCAATATTGAACAAAGAAGAAGAACGTACGTTCCAATTTCAAAATTTCCCTCCACATTGTTTGTGAGCTAATTTAAATTATCGTGTCTCATTGAAAAACGGATGTGCATTTTGCGCTATGATTTTTCACGATTTCAAGTGTCGCCTGAAACCGGACGAATCGAACAATAGACTTCAAATGGATGAAGGCCCTTCTAAGGCAACCGTATATCGTCGGTACAAGAAATTCAAGCGCGGTCGACTAACTTTGGGGGATGAAGAAGGAAGTGGTCGCCTTTTGACGACTGTTACGGAAGAAAATATGCTAGCAGTAAAAAATGTAATCCAAGACAATAGGCGAGTAACGTATCAAGAGATTCAGCACGTACTGCAGAATGGATCGGGAAGCCTTCACGAGATTCTACACGTGAATCTTCGCGTGAGGGGAATAGTTTCACGCAGGATGCCGCACAACCTCACCGATGCTCAGAAGCAGGCTTTCTCTTCTGGTGGTTTGGGTGTTTCAATACGGATCAACGCCTACCAAAGTGAAGCGATCTAGAAGCGGGGGTAAGATTTTGATCGCAAGTTTTTTCAACTTCACTAGGTTCTTGGTGTCAATTGCTTTATGGAACCAAAGAAGTATCAACGCCAAATGGTATACTACCAAATGCTTAGCAGAAGTTTTTTCTGCTGTGAGCTACAAGCGACCAAACACAGGGCTCCGCGGGCTACTGCTCCACCACGACAACGCGGCCCGCCCATACCACGCTCAAAACAAAAGACTTCCAGGATAGCACGCTGGTCAAACTCCTGGGTCACCCTCCTTACAGCCCTGACCTAGCACCGTGTGACTTCTTTGTATTCCCGAAAATTAAAAAATCAGCTCAAAGGTAGAGAGAGATAATTTATTTATTTCACACCAAAATATACAATTACAAAAACAGACCATATTTACAATATTTTCTAGGCAGTACAATAGGCGACCTTATCGCTCAAAACTATCTCTTTCAGGCAACCTAAATCAAAAAAGAATCAGGCTATGTAGGTGGTGCAGGAAAAAGGCAATAGCTACATAAATACTCAAACTAATTTAAAATATAAATACAGAAGTGCATATACATAGTCATATATATACACATATACAATAATATATTTCAAAATACATAAGTTATTATAATAAATGTATCAGCATGATTATATTGGTTAATAAGACAGTTATTTGTGGACAAATAGTGTTTCCTGAGTAAATTTATAAATGTTGGTAAGGATTGGGCCTCTCTGATAGTAAGAGGCAGCATATTCCAAAGTTTGACAGCCTGCACTGTAAAAAATAAAAAAGGATACAATTTTCGTCGCCGAAAAATGCGCTATCAGCGTTCTAGCAAGCTGTAAACGTAGTTTCGAAAACTGGTTCAGACGTATGAAACTTTGTATAGAGGCTGGTGGAGAGTACTCTGAAAAGATTTAATAAAAAAATGTTTACCTATAGATTTTTTTTTTTTATTTCACAAAACTTTATGAGTGTCCCACGTACTACAGTGCAGGATGTCAAACTTTGGAATATGCTGCATTTTACTGTCAGAGAGGCCAAATCCCTATCGACTTCTTTATACATGTTGAAATCGGTGTCAAGTAAAACATAAAAATTACTATATTTTGTAAAGTTGTTCTTTTATATTTTACTTGGCAGTATGTCTTTTATGTTTTAGTTCCGTAGTCAAATAACAAAAACAGGGGGAGGACGTTTGTTATCTCTACGGAACCTTTAAATGCGCGAGGATTGCTAAGCACCTAACAATTTGTTTATTTTCTTTCAGTCCCATAAAAGTAATTCGAGCTAAATTAACAGAAGAAGTGAATAATCGCCTCGTATTAGCTGGCGTAGACCCACTGAAAAGCAGATTATCTGAAAATGTTTTCAGAAAACAACGTGCTCACCTGCAACAACAACACGAACTCAAATCTAAAGTAAGCCTGTATATGATTAAGTTTAATTTTTTACATAATTGCATATAGGTACCTAACTCTTCGTTTAATATTTTCAGAAATATGCTAGTTTTGATAAAGTAAGAAATGCAATTCTAACTTATCTGGATGAAAATACTAGCAGTGTTAGAAGCGAATCTAATCAGATACATGAGTATGCACCTTCAAGGAAATCTAAGACTTTTCGAGGTTTCACATCTGTAATTGAAAATGTAAAAACAAAAGCCCTGTCTTTGGTAAAAGGAAACGATATGGGAGTAAAAGAAAAACGAAAATCATTTAGTGCTGAAGTGTCGAAAAAGGCAATGTCATTACTTAAGACTCCTCCTGGGTCAACTTCAGCAAGTCCTCAAACCAAACGAAGTCCGAATAAAACGATTCCACATATAGAGATACCCAAAAATGCTACAAATAGAATAAACCAAATTAACAAATTTTCAGCAAACTTAAAAGGAAATATTAATTCAAATCTTGATGATTCAGAAGTATCCAGTGAAAGTGATAATAATAACTATTATAACACATCTGTCGTACAGATATCCTCAAAATCACCAGAAAACTTAAAATCTCCTGCGCAGAGACCCGCTTCTGCTAGTCCCATGAAAGACAATATGATTTATGCAATATCTAACGATAGTGAAACTCATTTAACTCGTAGTCAGTCTGCCAGAGAGCTAAATAAAATTTATTCAGATTCCAGATTAAATAGTGCGCTGCAAAAACATAACTATAGTAGTAACGAAGCTGTACATCCGGAGCTTGATACGCCTTTGAAAAAAGTAAATTCAGAAGAAAATGTACAAAATGACAAGCAAACTAAAGGTGTTTTGAAAAACGCGACCTCGACATCTTCTCTTAGTAAAAAAAAAGTTCTGTTTGATATGGATGCGATACAAATGAAATCATTAAGCGCATCACCGTCGCAAAGTATTACTGAGCAAAGCCATAATAACCATAAACACGAATTAGGATTCGTTAATCTTGATACAGAGGAATGGGACATATCAAGGTATGTACTAATCTAATTACTTTACACAAATTATTCAGCTATAGACGTAGCTCGTAATCTTATCCATGAATGAATGAATATGCTTTATTGTATTTTAAAATTACATTTGAATGCGAAGAAAACAAAGGTTATGTATGGTGTTTGAAAGAGAAGAAACCAGAACGAATGCAAGGATAATGGTCGATGATGTTATGCTGGAGCAAGTGAATGAGTTTGTATATCTTGGATGTGCTTTTAGCAGGGATGGAAGGTACACCGCAGATATAGAAAGAAGAGTGAATTTGGGGAATAGTTTAAATGGAGCGTTAGGTAAACTTCTAGGCGCTAAGAACCTCAGCCAGAAGGCCCAGCTCGCCGTACACAACGCGGTGCTGGTACCTACGCTCACGTATGGAAGCGAGTGTTGGGTATGGAAGAAAGAGCATGAAAGTAGAGTAAACGCGGTCGAGATGCGAGCACTGCGCAAAATCTGCGGAGTGACGCTCGCGGACCGCGTTCGTATTACCGAAGTAAGAAAGAGAGTTGGTCTGAAAGAGAGTGTCGGGGTGAAGGTAAGGAAAGGAATGCTCCGGTGGTTCGGGCATGTGGAAAGAATGCATGATGAAAGAATGACTAAACAGATATACCTACAATGCAAAAGTGGATGGATGCAGAAGTCGTGGAAGGCCACGACACACCTTCCATGATCAAATTGATCGTGTACTAGCAGAAGGTGATGTCAGGAGCCTTAAGAACAGACGAGCTTGCATGACAAGAGTTATGAATGTCAAAGAGGCAAGTGAGGTGTGTAAGAATAAGCCTAAATGGCACTCTGTTGTTCGTGCCTACCCCGCAAGGGAACTGGCGTGAAGTTATGTATGTATGTATGTATTTTAAAAGATACACTTAACAGAAATAACATTTTACAATACAATGGGTGGTCTTATCGTTATTAGCGATTTCTTCCAGACAACCCGTGGATGGACAAAAAATAAATTTGTTAAGAACAGTGGTCTGTTGTATTATTCTCACAGTATCTTCTAAATATATACATACCTTATAATATACGTACATACATACATACATACATAACTTCACGCCAGTTCCCTTGCGGGGTAGGCACGAACAACAGAGCGCCATTTAGGCCCATTCTTACACACCTCACTTGCTTCTTTGACATTCATAACTCTTGTCATGCACACTCGTCTGTTCTTAAGGCTCCTGACATCACCCTAATATACGTACTTTAATAAAATATCAAAATTATACTGATATGATATAAATGTAACTGTAAATAAAATATACAATACGTGTGGGATTCGCCAGGTCGGGGTGGCACTAATACATCAACGTGTGAAGTGCTATTGCCACGCCGCGGTTAGGGATACCCACTAAAACCCCTATGCGATCCTTGAGCGTGCTGCGTCCGGACTGTGGGCTCGCTCGCGCATTTACCTCCAGCCCGGACGAACGATGGCCAGCCCCTTTACGGGCTTATTAGCTGGAGATTTCGGTCTCTCCAGCTACCTCGGTCTCACCCCGAGGTGAGAGGGGGGGCGCGGATCGGGGCCCGTCCCTCCTCTTCGGCCTTTATGTGCGGGCGGCTCTGGTCGTGGACGACCCTCCGACACCGCCGCTTGCTCGGGCGGGACGGGAGCGTGGCGGACTGCTCCCTCTCCCACTCCGACGCCTCCCTCGCGGACATGACGGTCTGGCATAAGGAGGCGACTGCGTCCCAAACGTCGGCGCTCCCGACCATAGCTTTTACCACAGCCGGGACAAATCCGCCCCGATGGCCGCGACGAGATCGCGGCGCTGCTCGTCCCAGGATGGACACACCTGGAGGGTGTGCACCGCCGCATCTTCGTCGCCGCCAACGCAGTGGTGGCACCCTGACGTATGTTGACGCCTTATTTAACACAGGTACCTCCCAAAGCATCCGTGCCCCAAGAGGACCTGCGTCAGGCGGAACGTCAAGGTGCCGTGCTGCTGCATCCTTAAATTGAGCTATAATAATCCTTCACAAGTCTATTAAAAATAGGCAGTGACTTATTGGCTAGCTTGATATTAACAGGCAGCGCGTTCCAAAGATAAATTGCTTGGACTGTGAAGGATTTGCCATAAAAGCTAGTTGTAGGCGTTTTAAATAACAAATTTTCCGAGGATCTGAGAAACTAAGTTACTGGAATGAAGGTAATGAAATTGTTCCTTGATGTATGCAGGGGTTTGAGGGTTAAATAATGTATTATACATAAGAGACAGTATATGAGCATTCTGGCGAAGACGTATTGGAAGCCACTTGAATTTGGCGCGGAATTCTGAAACATGATCATTCAATCCACAACAACAACATTCCATTAATATTAATTTCCTACTTATTGCTAAATACATCTCACATTGTGTGTATGAGACATTTTAAAATAAACTCCACTGCTATGTGAACATAAAAGAGCGGTCGCAAAAATACCTTACTATCATCATATGTCTAAAATATCAACGTAAAATATTATACAACGGTCTTATTCATCTTGAGTTACAGTAAGTTTGTAAGCTTCTTTAAGAAGCCTACAAACTTACTCGAACTTAATATGAATAAGACCTTAAGGAATTTACGTTTTAAACTAGTGTTTCCAAATGATTAACGAACTTAATTTTTATTGAGTAACATCGGTCCCGGCAGACGTTGAGCAAATAAAAATCTATGACCCGATTCCAGCGTCCACTACCAGTTCCAATTATGAATCTACATTCTACACCATGTGGGGATATGCACACACAACAAATTCGATCCAAGGGTTAAGGAAAATCCTAGAAACCGAATTCAATTGTGAATTTAAACCTTTCTCGAATCCACTTGAACACAAAAAATGTCATTAAAATCGGTCCAGGGGTTTAGGAGTTCAGTGACACACACGAACTGAAAGAAAGAAGCCTACAAACTTGCTCTAATTCAATATGAATAAGACTTAAGTTTTAAGTTAGTTTTAAGTCTTTTACTTAGTCCTTAGTGTACAAAAAACAATGATTTATTTGCAGCATTGAAAGCGACCCTTTGCAAAATGACACAAAAATACGATTTACTACGCGGACCACTCCCAAAATAGCAGAACTGAAGAAAAAAATAGAGACTCAATTAGCTCGTCGAAATGAAACAACCACGGCGCTTGTTGGAAGTGTGGATGTTTTAGGTGGATCTTTAACAAAAGCAGCTAGCATCGGTGGCAGTAACACCAGTTTAGGAAGTTCAATATTAGATGAGTCCGGAAAAGAGCCTGTTCCAAATCACAAAACTGTCATTAAAGCAAAGAAAGCAGTTGCTAAAAACGACAGTGATTTAGATATGTCGGATCTTAGTATTGAGGACCTAGACAATAAGAATGAATCATTCTGATTTATCAACTAAGAATATGACGTTTGTATTTCTATATAACTCTATTCCTTTAAACTTAAAGGGCGAATAAAGTTAACCAATAGATGTATAATAGAAAAATTGAGCCTTAACTCAAACTGTAAAAAGAATAAATAGGCTAATGTTTAGCACGTGATTAAAGGATCTATTTCTAATTATTTATTTCGGAATAAAAAACGTATTTGTCTCATATTTGTCTTTACGAGCGTTTAGCACGCGTGTAGCTGACAAACACATGTAATATAAAAATGCCATGTCTATACACTAAAGCTACTTAAAAAAAACAACTAAAATAGACTATATTAACGACGGAGAATACAATGCATTTCTTTTTTAATTCTTGTCAGTTTGTTCGACATTCACGGTAAGAACTACTACGCCGATTTCGACGAGGTTTTCGCTGATCGATAGCAAATTCTTGAACTTAAAATCTTCGATACTTTTTATCCGGAAAGCAATTTGAAATCGTTCGGGTGCATAGGAATTAGCAATTATTGCGAGTTTTCACTAAAACGATAGCTTAGATTTCTTTTTAAATTATACGATACTTTGCGTCCTAGAAATCCCGCTGGAATTTTCCCGAGAGTATTTTAACGTAGGTAGTATACATAAAAATTAGCCGATTCGTATCAAATTGATACTAACATGATATAATCTGGGTGTTCGGAATACAGATATCTAACGCCGGTTTTTGATTACGCGATACATACGAGGGCCCTTTTTTTATTGCGTCGAAAAGCGGGTATGCCGTGAAGTTGCCTTGAAGACGCCCCAAGTGATTGCTCTCGCGTAATATATTTAATTATTTATAGCGAATTTCACGTATTTGCAAGTGTGTGGAACGTTATAATAGTGACGATAATATACTCTGGGAGTTGTGTCGGAAAAGGACGAGGCGCGGGGTGTATTTGGACAGACATTTATCTATCCCGTGTTTCCCTTGTAGTAGTAGTTTAGTAGGATATTTTATGTATTTCCTCTCAAGGGGCGCCCCTCCCTTAAAAATACTGACGGATTAGTGTTCGCCCTTGCCCCTGTTCCCATAACCGCCGGCTGGAGTACCAGGTAAGTAACTAGCATACAAGTAATAAAATTTACCTTGTGGGTTTGTGCCGTCGGGTTACCGATCCCGCCGTGTACGGTACACTAGGCCTTTTTACATTCCCCGGGATTTCTTAACTACGAAACCACGCGACATAAGGACTTGCTTGATAATAGTTTCTATATTTGTGTCTTTAGTAGATATATCTATGTACGCCTTGTAACAGTAACATTACTTATCCAGGTTTTTACGGGAATCTTACGGATTCACGCATTTTCGTACTAAAAAATCCGTTGCCCTGCCTGAAAATACAATTTGATTTTTAACACTGGCAAAGTAACTGTAATCTACGTTACCTGTCAAACGTGTACGTCCGAATTAACTGCCAATCCTAATATTTTATATAAACGCGACTACAACTGGCGTAAACAAAGAATTATCTCGTGAAAATTTCGAAATCTGCGTGTTAAATTGTTTGCAAATGCCATTAAAACAGAAAAAAAACTGCATGTTGGGGCTTATAATTTTTATTATGTTTAAAAATACGACTACGCCTCCTTCTTTGTGTCGGTCTTGCCACCACGAATTCTTCCGGTCCTGCGGGCAGCTATGAGACCAACCTTGCGACCGGCTGATGTTCCTCTCTTCACAGTGGAAGCCTTACCTGCAACAATAAATACATAAATAATACTTGCTAAATAACTTTTTAAATATACAAAACGGGTACTTGACTGGATTGTGGAAAAAATACTCAAACACTATAAGAACATTGAACATCAAATTATCTAAATGGAAATGTAACCTATTTATAAATATTATTACACTGGCCGACAAAAAATAGGTGGTCTGTACTTTTATTTTAACCAGACCCATCTTTCTTAAGTATTTTGATGTACTGAATTTGACTGACACCAGATTCGGATACAGCACATAGATGGGTCTGGCTAAAAATACAGACTACTTGTTTTTTGTGAGCAATTCTAATAAGAGAATGGGAGATAAGAGAATGTGATATAATTCCACAACTCTGTTTTATGTATTTGTTTTTGGCTTACATGCCTTTTAATTAGAAAAATAAGGTTAGAAATATAAGATGGGGTAACTTATCTACGACTTCAGTAGTATACTTAGTCTGGCCATAAATACTGTTACAATTAAAAACAAACAAAATATTACATTTGAGTTTGGAATCTGTCATCTTTATATAATTGTTCATTGTGTTTTCTCATTTTGACACCAATACATTATACAACATTTTGCGATATTAAAATGGAGTGGGGCGATAAAGAGAACCTAATCGCTGTGATTGCATTACACAAAGCAGGTATGGAGCCAAATGCAATTAAATTTAAAACTCTCCATACGCTTGGTATTAGTCAAATGCTTGTGTACCGGGCCATTAATAGGTACAATGAGACCTCTTCTGTTTGTGACAGAAAAAGATCTGGCCGTCCACGTAGTGTTCGTACGAAAAAGGTGGTCAAAGCAGTAAGGGAAAGAATTCGAAGAAATCCTGTCCGAAAGCAAAAGGTTTTATCTCGGGAGATGAAGATATCACCTAGAACCATGTCGCGTATTTTAAAAGATGACTTAGGACTTGCAGCCTATAAGAGACGCACTGGTCATTTCTTAACTCATAATTTAAAAAAGAATAGGGTGGTAAAATCGAAACAACTACTGAAGCGGTACGCAAAGGGAGATCACAGAAAAATTTTGTTTATGGTTGAGAATTTTTTTACAATTGAGCAACATTTTAACAAACAAAATGACCGTATTTATGCTCGAAGCTCTAAGGAAGCCTCTCAATTAGTCGACAGAGTGCAACATGGGCATTATCAGTCTTTAGTGATGGTTTGGTGGGGTCTTATCTATGAAGGGAGTGACTGAGCCATATTTTTGTGAAAAAGGTATCAAAACATCGGCATAAGTGTATCAAGATACCATTCTTGAGAAGGTAGTTAAGCCCCTTAACAACACCATGTTCAATAACCAAGAATGGTCCTTCCAGCAAGACTCGGCGCCGGATCATAAAGCTCGGTCCACGCAGTCTTAGTTCGAAACGAACGTTTCGGATTTCATCAGAGCTGAAGACTGGCCGTCGTCTAGTCCCGATCTTAATCCGCTGGATTATGATTTATGGTCAGTTTGTAGTGGAACACTTACAAGCCAATAGACGGCGCTGTGCAACAAATGATGTCACAAACGTTTCCCGAAACATACAAAGAATATATACAAATTTTCAACTAGTAACAGATGGGCCTAGGCTTGCGAGGAACAACATTAGCCTCGCTGGAAGATCTTCCTTTGAGACGGAGGAGCATTCCATCTCGCTCCTCCATCCCGTACGGGGCACCCCCTTCAAGTTTTATAGAGTAAGGCTTGCTCTAAACGCCATGATAATTTGGAGTCTTTAAAACAATCCATACAATTGGCAGTGAAGAATTTTCCCATGGAAAGAATGCGTGCTTCTATTGATAACTGGCCTCAATGTTTAAAGGACTGTATTGCAGCCAATGGCGACCACTTCGAATAAGCTTTTTATATATTAAATTGTTTTATATTTATGTATTTAACTAACATACTGTAAAAATTATAAATGTTATTTGCAATAGAAAAAAATAATTTCTTTGTTACAATATTTATGGCAAGACTAGGTATATCACACAATCTATTTATTTATTATATAAGATCTATTGATTTATATAAAACAGTTGTTGATAAACAAAATGATTTCACTACATTTTGTTTTTTAATAACTGTTTACTTTCACAGTTTGCACTTTGACATTCAATCCGGAAATTGATCCTTACAAGCTACACTATAATTTGGTGTAATGTTTTATTTTTTTCAAAATCAGCCAATAGGGAATACATATGCATGTAATTCAAGTATGAGTTAATTTTTTTATATAGTGTCTTTACTGCTGTAGAATTACATGTGTTACGTTATTTTTTATTTATTTCCTTTAATTTACAGATTATCGCAAAATGCAACGCTATTTATCAAAGGAACAAGATAATTTTTCATTTCAGATTGTCAACAAATAGCGTTCCTCCTGTAGCTCACAACGCTCAAAAACTCAAGTGGACCAAATTATGGAGTGTTAATGTCATTACCAACAAAATACACAAATGTCATTGGTTGCTGTATAGTCGACTTGCGCTTTTTTTCAATGTATCTATAGAGGTAATTAATGGTTGTGGTCAACGCCCACTTCGACCCACCTCTTGACATGGGTCATTGTGAGCTCTGCGTGATCGAAAATAATGACGTTATTAGTGAGGTCTTCGCGGTGACCATAACGACCACGGTCGGTATGTGGATCAGCAGATCAGTAGTTGTGAGGCACAAGCGAAACATGCCCTCAGAATAAACTACAACGTCGTCAAAAGCCCGCGAAAATAATGGCATTTAAATAACTCAAATTTATTCGAGATTTTGAATATTAAAAAAAATAATTTGGACAATTCCAACTGTTGGAATTTCTATTTTTTTACTATAATAACACAATGTAAATAATGATTTAAAAGTATATAAAAAACATGCATATTCCCTATTGAGTCTGACAGGGTAATCAATTTTTCAAAATCTAATAATATCACTTTAGTTTTCGTCAATATTGCATCTGACTCCTTTGAGTTTTTTCGCTCTTTCGTATAGTTTAGACTGATCTTCAAAAATCACCTGTCTAATTATATGAATTTAATTTGTATAATAATATGTGTTTTTGTTATCAGAAGGGCTATGAAGCCTCAAAATTATTCTAAGTCCAGAAAAGAAAAACACTCACCAATATGCTGGTGGTTACCACCACCATGGGGATGCTCCACAGGGTTCATAGCAACACCTCGTACATATGGCCAGCAGTTACGCTTTACCTTGTATTTGTGGTAAGCACGGCCAGCTTTCAGGATAGGCTTGTCAATACGACCACCTCCAGCCACAATACCTTGAATATTTCAAAATGTAATCAATAAAATATTAACAAATTTTTTTTAAATATTCAAAATCTAAAGCCTCAGAAAGAGCCTCTGTGTAATCATTGATCTTCAGAGTAGGTAAGTTCAAAGTCATCATGAAAATATTGTGTGCATAATTATAAATAGAATATTGAAAAGGAAATAAAATTAAGATAGATTAATTTGTTTTTTTATTGGTACAGAAATATGTTTTCTCCTGAAATGATTATTAAATAAAGTTTACATCTTAGTCTTTATTAATTTTGTTAATTTATAGTACTGGAGCTGAAAGGGCTAAATGGGAATTAGCTCCAACTTCGCTAGGACCGGACCTATTGTATTTTATAAATTAAATGATAGGAAGCACAAAATCTATATTATAGAATAATACTAAACATGTCATGTCTGTATATTAGCTATTAAAAAAAAAACAACTGCAATAGAGTACATAAGGACGGAGTACACGATGGAATTTGTTTTAGATTTCTTGCCTGTTTGGCTTTTTATTTGGGAGTCACGTAAAAACTATTGGTCCGATTTCGAAGCGGTTTTCGTTGATCGACAGCTAATGCTTAGAATTATACTCTGCGCTACTTTTTATCCTGGGAATCCCGCGGGAATTATTTAAAATGACCAGATTAAAAAAATCGAATTCAGACGTGATTTTTTTACTGATCGATATCAAATTTAATGTAATAAAATATGATAGTTTATATCCCGGGAATTTTCTGTCGGCAGTTTGTAATCGTTCGGGTGCATAAAAATTATGTTATTCCAACAGTTTCCAGTAAAATGATAGCTTACATTCTTTTTTAAAATGCTGTGATACTTTGTGTCCCAGGAACCCCGCGAGAATTTAAAGTCCAGCGTGGACAAAGTCACGGGTATATCCTAGTAAGGTATAAGTTGTATTATTTTATTTCTGCCTTATTTTTCATGTTTTTCTCCTATTTTGTTTATTTCCATTAAGAGGTATGTTGTAAAAGCTTCTTATAATGCCATAGATAAATTTCAAATTTAAACTGATTTACTTCAATAAAAATGTTGAACTAAAAGCATTCTTTTCTTCAAAGCTTTTTTCAACATTCGAGCATGTCAGATATTGATAGTTTAGGTCGCAAACATGTCTCTAATAACAAAGATATGCTAATACCGAAGGGTAGAAAATGCAAAAACAAAACCGCAAAACTATTAATTTCCTAAAAAAATTGTTTAAAATTTTCTCTAGTTTAATTTGTAATAATTAATTAATTTTTACAATAATAAATGCTGTTTTTAATTAATAAATGTTTTTATCACAAAATAAGTCTGAAAGGAGATATTGTCAAAAACTGTGATTAGCCATCACTTTTCCAATATGGCGGAGCGAGCGGCAAAGATAAGAGTTAGCAAAGTTAAAATTCGGAAAGAGCCCATCAAAATCTATAAAATAACCAATTTTCAAAACTCCCAGAAATCTTTTCAAGTATAACTATAAAATGTAGAAATTGTACTACGATTTTTAGTATTACTGCTTGTGAAAATCTACAAATTATAGTTTTTCCATTATCCTTGCATTATTTCCTTCGAAGTAAAAAAAAATTGTGCTCATGAATGTCAAGACAACTTGTTTTTTGCAAGTTTATAACCCTCCCACTGCCTTATGTTACACTCAAATTGTCAGATTAGTGAAACATACCCTGTTCAGCCAGTAATTAACCCACCTTACCTTATGTATGTACAGTCAGCGTCTTATAGAAAGGAGCGGCCAAGATGGTCAAATAGATAAGCACGTCGAAAGTGATCATTAGTATCGATACAACCAAAGTAGTCTAATAGTTCGCATCAGCGTTCTTATCCAAATACATCGGCACACCAAGAACGCCAAATACATGAGTGCATTCAAGTCCTCCATATTATGTTAACAATCACTGTATATATACATATATATATATATATATATATATATATATATATATATATATATATAATATTGGCGTATAATTCCCAAGAAAATATGGGAACTTTCCGGCACTAAAGTAAAGGAGTATAAACTCGAAAATGTGAATTTTTAAACACCTCTTGGCACAATTGCACTAGAATTCCCATGATATTAGCTTTTTCAGCATTTACGTTAAAACTGTATGTAGAATAGTGAAAACTTCATAGAAATTACCATAAGTTTATGAAAAAAACAAATTGTTGCATATTCATCAGCCGAACAATTTGATCCCAATTGGTTTTTTTTAATAGCTTCAATTTATAGACAAGGCTATTTACAATATTAACGTAATTTTAATATTTCATTTGACGTAATATGTATATGTGAGTTTGTAAAAATATCTACTAGAGTTTCAATACACAAGAAATTAAAAATTCGAGATAAAACTTATTTTATCACCACTGAATAATTGATGTTTTTTGGATATTATTTTAATGTCGAATACGTATATGAATTCTCGTGACTTATACTCAGGAAAATAATCTGAGATGCCTAGGATATTATATATAATATACGCCAGTCATTGAAAAAAAGTTTAAGCTAACGTTCTGGTGAAATCGTATCGGAAACAGTCGATTTTTATACATTCTAACCACTTTAAACCACTCCCGGGCAATTTTCCGCGGGATTCCCGAGACAAAGTACCGAAACATTCGGATATTCAAATTGAAAAGATTTTATTCAAAATAAGGTCCACTAGGGAACACTTTTTTAAGGTCACACATATAAGCCAAAATTTAATTTTACTTCCTATTCTGATCCGCAACGTGTTTTTGCTCTTAAGGAGAAGAAGCGGCCAGAAACTCCCCAACAACCCGTTTAGCTAAAAAATGATTTTATTTATATTTCCTGTTCTATTTATATCTCGAGTTCTTTTTATTATAAGGTTTATTATACAGAAGTATTTTACAGAATTACTACAGAAAAAGAACGTAAACCATTTTTTTAGTATCAATTGAATCTGAATCAACTAATTGTTATGCAAATAAATAATTTATATTATTTCCGGGAAAAATCCCGCGGGAGACGCGGATCAAAACTACCGCAGTATTTGAAAAAGAAGGCACAGTATGTTTTAGTATAAGTCGTATCCAAATCAGCTAATTTATATGCATACTAACCAAACCACTCTTGGGAAAACGAAACCACTCTTTCCGTGGGACTACCAGGACACAAAGTATTCCGATATTGAAAAAAATGTATCGTGGAATAGAAAGTATCACAGATATCGTTTTAGAAAATTTGCTATCGATGAGTAAAAACATCGCATCGAAATCAGAAAGCCTTTTTTTATTCTGACCTTTTTAAACCGTTCCTGTGAAAATTGCCACGGGATTCCAGTATAAAAGGTAGCACAGAATTTAAGTCTGAGTTTTTGCTCTCGATCAGCGAAAATCTAATCGAAATTGGCCTAGTAGTTTTTACGCAAGTCCCGAACAAACAGACAAATCGACTAACAGACAAGAAATCTAAAAAAAAACCATCGCGTTCTCCATCATTTATATAGTCTATTCCAATTGTTTTTTTTTTAATAACTTCAAAGTAGAAACATGACATATTTAACATATTATCCCTATTAATATTATAAATGCGAAAGTAACTCTGTCTGTCTGTCTGTTCCGTTTTCACGGAAAAACTACTGGACCGATTTCGCTGAAACTCAGTATGTGTATATATATATATATATATATATATATATATATATATATATATATATTCGATGCCGAGGATGAACATAGGATACTCTTTATCCCGAAAAATGGGAAAGTTTCCGGGATAAAAATATATTTGTCTGTTTGTTTGTTATGCTTTTACGGAAAAACTACTGAACCGATTTGGCTGAAAATCGGTATATATGTAATTTTCATACCGAGGGTGGACAAGGGATATTTTTCATCCCGGATAATGGGATAGATTTTGGGATAGCTTTATGTAAAGGTTATCCCAAAAGTGGGACAGGCTTTGGTTGGTTTTGTGATTTGCCACTTTCATCATTTTGGTTATTTTGTCCTTTTTGCTCTTTTTGTCTTTTTTGATCTTTTTGTACATTTGGCTCTTTTGCTCTTTGGCTCTTTTACTCTTTTTGCTCTTTTGCGCTTTTTGCTCTTTTGCTCTTTTTTGTCCTTTTTGACAATTTCGCTCTTTTTGCTCTATTTGTCCTTTTACCTTTGTTTGTTCTTTTTGATTTTTTGTCCATTTTGTAGTTTTCATTGACGGGGGATAGATAAATAAAACTAGGACAGTTTGTAATAGAGGATGAAAGTTTGGATGACACCAATGATTTCTCAAGTTCATAGATATAAAAATTCATCGTCTATAAAAATGCAATAGTAACTAGATATGTCTTTCTGTTAAGTTTTCGGAAAACACTGGGAATACTAGGTTGTTTGTATTGTAATTTTGTTTAAATGTAGTTTTAATGCCGAAAATGGACATATATACTCATGCCATGAGATCGGATAGTTTGCGATATAAAATTAAGTGAATTGTTCGGGCGCAAATGACACTAACATAAAAATGTACAATGTAACCTGTATTGACGCCTGCTCTTTAAACAAGAAGCAGGAACTAGAGGTTAAAACTCTAGTAATATTATAAACAGGGCGTTGTATTAGTAGCTCACAACGCCCAAAATGCTCCGTTAGCCGTTCCACAAGGTGACCGCGGTCGTTCTGGTCGTGGCGACAACGTCACTAATGACGTCATCATTTTCGATCACATAATGCTCACAATGACCCATGTCAAGATGTGGGTCGAATAACCGTTCCACTTGAGTTTACGATTGTAACGCCGGCAAGCAAGTGGAACGGGTAAAATCGCGGTCGTGAACGTGGTCGTTGTGAGTATCTAATGGAACGTAGCCCTATCGTCTTCCCACGAAACTTCCTTCGCGTTTCCATGATGGTGATGCATTTGATAGTGAATTGCATGGATGAAAAATTAACTTATGGTCTTATTCATAGAGAGTTAAAGTAAGTTTAAACACTTCTTTATGGTTGTCAAAGCAACATTCAAACTTACTCTAACTCTCTATAATTAAGACCGTTAGTATTTAGTAAAAACGATAACTCAAAGATGCTTACAGTGTTATTGAATATTAAATAATGTAAACAAAAGTATGAAAAACCTGAATAAATTAAGAGGACTGAAATATCTGGTTAGAAACAGGCACTTAAGACCATTTATAAAATTTATAGGTTAATAATATATCTTTAGCTTTTACCCTGTTGCATCTGAAATAATATTATAGTTAAAGTTAAAGTTAAAATGAACGCCGTTAATAAATTGCTACATTAGTGTATATATGTCACTGTTAAATTGTACACACCGTTAGATTATAATCTATCTCGGGAGATTGTAAACTATTCAAATATTGTGAACCGTAATAAATTGCTTACAATTTAGCGCATTATTTTCAGATAGATTATAATCTATTGATGTGAAATCGTTTTATGTCCGTACAGTTAGTAATAAAACATAGGTGGGTGTCAGTCATAACAACTAAAGATTTGATCTCTGTCCTTCTGGGTTAGAAGTTTTAACCATGTTTGTAAGTAGTCAATAAATGATGCTTAATTGGAAAAAAACTGGTGTTTCTTTCCAATTCCAGTGCTTACCCTCGATCAAGCGTAATAAATATTATTATGCTCATATCATCTTCATCATCAATCACACTGCTGTGGTCAGGAGTTTTTTTTAAAGTTTTGAATCAAACACCTTCAGCATTGATTTCGTTAATTTCAGATTGGAAAAGAATAGAGCTTTTCATTTCTTGCAAATTTAGCAATAAGTAATTCAATTTGAAATACATAATTCGAAATACAATTTTGATTTAGTATGAAATCATCTCGATTTGACTCGTAATCACATTTAGAATACAGTTCATTTTTCTAGACTGTTTCTTTGTTTTGGCAACCTCGTCTGCTTAGATACATATGGCAAGGTGATTGTTAACATAATATGGATGACTTGAATGCACTCATGTATTTGGCGTTCTTGGTGTGCCGATATTTTTGGATAAGAAGGCTGATGCGAACTATTAGACTACTTTGATTGTATAGATACTAATGATCACTTTCGATGTTCCTATCTATTTGACAATCTTGGCCACTCCTTTCTATAATACACTGATTGCACAGTTCTTTTTACTATTCTGATGGGCTAGACGCATAAACCTATATAATTATAGTGGACATACTTTATAAGGATGCAAGGAAACCCTCCTTATGTTCAACTCCAGTGCTCCAATTAATTCAAAAATCCCCTATAGTGAGGGAGGCCCTTACTATAAATATTTTAACAATTTAATTTCCCAAAGTTTTTAAAAAGTTACTCACCAACCATTCCTCTGTTACTTGATGGGAGAACTTTCTTTGCTCCAGATGGAAGCTTGACTCTTGTCCTCTTGGCATCTGGGTTGTGGCCAATTACTGTGGCGAAGTTGCCAGATGCACGAGCCAGCCGACCCCGGTCACCCATCTTTTCTTCCAAATTGCACACAATAGTACCTTCGGGCATAGCACCCACGGGCATAACATTTCCTAAAAATAGATATGACATTATTAATTCTATTGGAATTTAAATATGGTGTTCCAGTCCACTTATAATTGAGAAGAGAATTCAATGTTTCAATTATAATTGGAGTGGATAATAAAAGCAGATTATTGCAGTTGTATGCCAGTGCAGATTTACATAGTATGCTGTGGTGAATAAGAAGTTTTAAACTCCCAAATCTGATCTCCCTTCATGTTCATTACTTAGCAGATAACTGCAAAACTTCTTTCTATATTCCTATGGTCACATTTGCAGAAATCAAAGTGTTATATGTGGAAACAAGTATCTAGCCATGCTGCTAGTGACAGAAGGATAATAAAAGGAGTAAAATCCAAATTCTCTAATCTAACACAAAAAAATTACAGAGAAAATTTTAGTAACTTTACAATACAAAATTATAAAAAATTCCTGGTGCAATTAACTTACCAACTTCAAGGGTAGCTTTCTTGCCACAGTATACAAACTGGCCAGTATAAAGACCCTCTGGAGCAATGAATAGTTCTTTGCGTGTCTTAAACTTATAGGGATCTCGGAAATGAACAACAGCCAATGGAGCACCTCTACCAGGATCATGGATAATGTCCTAAAAATAACAATTAATCTTAAAGTTAAATGTTCCCAGAAATCATGCATAGTTTATACATCCCTCATGGCCTGACGCGATCATGGGCTTAGCAACAGCGTCAGGCTTGTTGCAGGCTCTAAGGCCTAGAGTCCCGGCATGCTTCTTACTAATAGGTAGCTTAGCTTTTAGCGTGAAGCACAGTGTGATGATGTATGATGAACATATTTATTCTAAGTGGGTTATATCCAAGAGTATGTCAAACTAATCCTCCCTAGAGCACAACTTTGTCATGGGCATTGAGCTGAAGCATAAAAGCTGGTTCCTGTATCTTACTATTCATATGCTTGCTTTAACATTACTAGCAATTTCATATTACTTGTTTGAAGGTTATGTCAAACCAGTAGAAAGTTATATAAATTGTTAATAAGATATAGGAACTGGCCATAAATAAGTATGATTTGTTGCTGTGTGCAATGCTTATATCTATGAGTGATGACAAGAGTAGAGCAATAGGACAATGATACAAGTTATCCAGCTATTAGCACCCGATAAGTGATTTCATCATTCATTCATTACAATATTCTAAAAATCTAATAAAACATCGAAGTCATGTCGTAATCAGTTGTAATTCACAGCGACAAGACATGACTAGGTCGTATATTTATCGTTTAAAATCTATAACAAATCGTTAACAGTCGGTAATCATAGCGGCAGCATTATTAGAGGTTAACTAATTTGCTATAAATGTAAGTCGATGCACATATCTGTTTACACAAATTCTACTTTTATTTATTGCAAATAAGCGAACTGTTTGTTATCGATGTATCGTTCATAAAAATCAATGTTTTAACATCGATATTAAAACTAAAACATCGACGATACATCGTCGTTCAAGAACGTTGTTTTATCGTACATAGACATAACGCGCCATCTTGCGCTCTATTTTTCATATTTTTTCTTATTGCCAGTAATAATTTATAACATAAAAGTTGATTATTATATCTATTTCTTTCATTTCTATTAAAAATAACCATTTTTCTTAGATGTACATTTATTTTAAATGGTGATAGGGATGTGATAGTGTCTGCCCATGCTGTTGAATAGTAAGTACGGTAGTGAATGTGGGTAAGGGAAAAGATATATAAATAGAATAAACATAGTATTTAGTAGAATGAGAGCATTGAGATGCAAAGATTGCAAAGATGGAGTAACAGCGGCATAAAAGGATGATGTTAGTGAAAGCAAGAATTAAGAAAGGTGTGCTAAGGTGGTTTGGGCGATACATCGATGTTAAAAAAAACGATGTTTCATTTGCATCGCAGGAACAAGCGTCAAAAGCTTATGTAAATGGTTATAAAAAAACATCGATATATCGTTCATAAACGTCGATATTTTTAACATCGATATTTCGCTTTTGAAAACATCGATATCCTAAAATCGATTTTATTTTTTAGTAAATTTTCAGTGGTGGCCGATTATGAGATATACTAAACTCATTCGATTATGAAAATAAGTTGATGGATATACAAACTTTTTGTATATGTTACATTTCAATTTAATATACACAAAAAGTTTGTATATCCGTCATAAGTAAGCTACTGATTTCATAATCAATGTTTATTATTAGTATTCGAAAATAATTCAATTATGAGATTAGTTACGAAATTACATTTTTTTTACGATATATCGAAGATATCGATATATCTCTACGACTTATCGCAAAGTATCGATAGAACACTACGATATATTAATCGGAAAGAATATCCATTTTTTTTTGTATGAACATCCGTAATCTAGGGTATCTAGCAGTATTGCAAGATGACCATGTCAATTAGTCATCCATTTTTTTCAAAAATTCCGAAAAATAAGCTTTTTGAAAAAAAATCCAAAAACAGTTTTTACTTATTTTAAAGGGGAAATAAAAAAGCAAAACCATCGTCGTGGCGAAACCAACACTAATAACGTCATCATTTTTGCTCATGGAACGCTCACAACGACCTGTGTCAATAGGTGGGTTAAATAATCGTTTACGAACTCGAAATCGAACGGGAAAAACCACGGTTGTGAATGTGGTCGTTGTGAGTCTCTAACGGAAAGTAGCTTATAGGATACGTTGTATACGAGTAAAGACGGCATAATAAATAAATAACGTGAATGAAGGAATGAATGAATTGAATTATTAAAATGAACTATTGATTTAATTGAAGTATGATTCACTAACAGAATATAATTCTAAGATAAAGTAACAATACTGTATTATAACTTAGATAGAATAATCATAGTGATGAGAATTGTGTTTGTAGATGAATTATTGGTACTTAAAAAATTTCAAAAATTTCTCTCAACAAAATTTTTACCCCCGAATCTATTCCCCCCCCCCCCCCCATCCCAACGTCGAAAAAAACTCCAAATTTGCAGGGTCCCCCTATCTGGCAACGCTGGTCTCCAGATTAAATTTACGAAAATTACCAAATGCGGCAAAATATTTCCGAAAACGATACTTTTTCACTGACTTGTCCCCCATGCATATTGGATAAAAATTGGACAAGTGCGCGTGTCGGACCAAACATTGAAGAACTTCGCAGCAACGACAAACATTCCTTATTTTTTGTAACCCGCTTCAAAAAAGGAGGAGATTCTCAATATGCCGTGTAAATATTTTTTATATATTATAATATAATAATAATAATCGGCAGACAAACACACATATTGTATATCCCCAAATTAAGCAAGTTACGCTTGTATTATGGGTAATATACAACGGACTCCTCTGGGGCCGATCCCAGACACCCAGACCATAGTAAATAACGGAGAAAATACGTTTCCGAAATTTACTATACCAGGAATTGAACCCAGAACCTCTGCGTTGCAGTGAGGTCCGCCGGCAAAGGCTTAGCCCGCTCAACCACAGAGGCCGTCAAAAACATTATTATACATTATTAGAATACAAAACCAAAAACAATTACAATTATTATATACAGACATGTTTGGACTTAACCTTTTTTAGAAATTTTATGCTAATAAAAGTTAAATCCAAACATATCTGTCAAATTTTGTTACGGCATATTTAATAAGGACAGGATGATAAAATACTACACAATTTCCCCAGTACTCAAATTTTCTTTCCCATAATTGTCCAAAGAAATTCTCATGTCACGTCAAGAATCCAAGTTGGGACGAAAACCCCAAATCTGGAAACACTGTAGCAATCGCCCAATCTGTGTGACCAGATATAAATTGAAGATTGTGTTTCATTTAATTTTATTTGAAATGTTCTTTAGCATATTTTATCAATATTTTACTAATAGAAACGGAATTTACAGATTTCCTGATGAATACAGAGTTCTTCTGAATTTCTGTTGAGGTTTTATAAAATTAAGCTAAAAATGTATTATCTTCTAAACCCCTTCGCAAGATACGGTATTTTACTATGTCTTAGAATAAATATATGAATGCATAAAATACATAGTGTTTGGGCCACTTCATTGTTTTCCCTAATTCAAAGAAAGGTGGACAAACGCGCTCCGGTTTGTTCTCACTCCCGCCCCACACCGCACCTCACAGCGGTTGCCTGCACGCACTGGTTAAACGGAAAATGCACCCCGCGACACGCATCAGTGGCTATTCTCACCTTTACGCAAAAACTAGTGTCGTGTGCGCAGCCTTAATACTCACAAAATTTCCATCGCGAGTGGTATCCTGCACCTTCGAATAATCATACCCAGGCCTGGTAAAAGCATCGTGGCGACGGGACAACCGTGAGTACCGTTTTGATCTGCTCATTTTTTGAATCGTGGGCAATAACGACGTGACTACACTCTTTCACCGCCATCCCGCATTTTTATTCAGGGCCTTTGGCCTCTACGCCCCCACACATAGTTATCTCCATATGAAATCGAAATACGCTAATTAGAATTCATAAAAATGAGTTGTATTTATTAAATTTCGTTTTAAAGTTTCAATATTCTTTATCTGTTCCACAAGCACGCGAAACGGTAGCCGCCAATGCCGCCATAGTGTGACGTCACTGTCTTGTAAACAATAACAAACGACGACAATTATTCTCGGAGAATACTATGTACATAATATCTAAATATTCAGTAAACGTCTCTTGATTTTCTGACTTCGATTCTGTTATGCGGTTTCTCCAACATTTATTTATATTATATCTTATATTAAAGTATATAATTTAACACGGTTTTATTTATGCTGATAGTATGAATTTGCCAAGAATAAGATCCGACTTCTGTTCTGCCGAACTAAGAAGTTTTTAAACTGCGATGTAAGTATTTCTAGTGGCCTAATTCCCTTTACAAATTTAACAAACGCGGATCTGTAAATGTTTACAAACTAAATATACTGATTGTTACAGTTCTGTGACGACACAATAGGTTCTGTTCAACTCAAACGAGACCAAAGTATTTAAGTGTAGTTTGTCGAGAGCATAAAGCACGATCTACTTCATATGCAGATATACTTAACACGAACAAGAAAAGTTGTGGAAAGTGTTCACTGTCATGACTGTCCCGCATCTCAAGGTGGCTGTAAACACGGTGTTGCTTTTTAATGTTATTGCACTGTTGAAGTGAAAAGCCATCCTTCACGTTGGTGGAGTGCTATTAGTGAAAGTCAAATTTAGCGATGGTAGGAGCATCTACTAAAATATAACACAAAAGAATTAACCAAAAAGAAAGCACAAGAACTAGTGCCAGACAGTAAGCCCGATGAACCTCAATTTGTTTTATTATTTAGTAATCTTTGATTACACTCATAGATGAAGACTGACAGGTTTTTACTCAAAATTATTTGATGAGTCCTTAAAATATAAGGATTACTTACCTACCCAAAATCAAGATAAAAGTAAGTTATGGCATGAACTTGATATGGAAGAATAACAGCGTCCTAATGTTGTGAAGTTGCTGTAGTTAAACTGCTGATAAAACTCTTGTTGCTGGTCTTCTTGGTTGAAGAACACCAAATACAGCAACAATAGCAGAGAAAAAATTAGATGAGCAGGCGAGGCCAGTCAATTTGGAATAAACATTATAGTGGTCTATATGTTTTAAAAGAGTGTCTGATGATTCCTACATCACCTGACATGATTGAAAGCATAACCACTTTTGAAATCCAGTGTCTCATTAGTGAAAAAACTGCAGAAAATTGTATGGATAAAAATGGTGTTATTAAAAAAAAGTATTTTAAACAAGTATAAGTACAAATATAATACACTGGTGCAAATCAAAGTTATTTTAGTGTTTCTAGTGGTTTTTGTGAATGAAATCAAAAGATGTCATGAATAAAAGTTGTCTATTGTTATCAATATGTTATATGACTATGAGCGAGTCATTTTGTTTTAAAAAATTATAATTTTTACCATTTTGTAACAAATTAAATATGTTGCTTACTACTTAGATGGTTTTTTATTTTCATATCCATATAGTATAGTGTAACTATGTAGGTCTGAGCATAAAGAATTTTTTCAGCAAAAAGAACAAACAATTTCTTTAAAAACAAATTAATGGCCGGTTCCTATATAGTTATTCTATTTATTAACTTTTTTTTTTTGGTTTTGAGGCGAGGGAAAATGCTTAACCGATTTACGCACAAACTGGGTCGTTGCTAGGGGAACGACACGCGTCGGTCGGGGGCGATAACACTGCAGCAATAGTATGCTCTTGGCAGCACTCCGTCCGCGATCGACGTCACAGAATAGTGTGGAAGACTCCGAGCGTTGCTGCACGGGCGAGCAACCCCAATACCCACTAAAAACCCCCTCCTCCCTGATGACCCTGCGCTTTGAATGTGTTGGAAAGGCTGAGATTTAGAACATAGTTACGCCCAGCCGATCCAGCGCAATAAAGTGCCTGGAGTGTACCCTGGGAGAACACACCCCACTTCGTTGTGCGGGGGTAGAAGGTCCTTTGCTCTTCCTAGCAAGCTGTTCTATTTATTAACTTGTCTTATCATTGGTTAAACTTTGAGATTACTTATATGGAGTAAATGTCATATTTTAACTAAAATAAGGTAATTAGCGGTCAGTAAGCTATAGGAACCGACTATAAATAGTTCCTACATCTTGAATTTAGTGCTAAGTAAAACAAAATGACTATTTAATATTTTTTTATAGCAATGTGTGTAGTATTTTTTATTGTTTTACAACAAGTTTCTAAACAATCGTCTATCAATTAAACTATTATAAAGCTATGTAATGATAATCATCTCAGTACAAAATTTGAAAATATGTAGTGTAAGTGAAAATATTCTGAAGAAATAAAACACATCATTATTTAAAGTAGTTTTATTTAATGAGTGTCTTGCAATCTTGCAAGTGTATCAATGAGCAGGCTGTCTTTATACATAAGTAAATGTAACATGCCTATTAAATTTAAATTTATAACAATGTAATTTTAGCATGCTAAATTTTCTAAGTCTATATATCACTCTCTTAATATGTATTCTTAGACTAGCTATCTGCTTAGTCCCTTTTTCTTCTTCAATTGTAAGCTTGAATCTAGGAGAAACACTCCTGAGATCTCAAGAAAATGAACCCTCTTTGAGATATAAACAATCCAAGATGCTTAAACTTCCTATCAGCTAAAATACATGTATAGGTATAATGTTTGCCTCCAAACATTTTATAAAACTTGCTATATTCCCACAAGTTCACATTGCTTATCCTGCCTGCATATCCAGCAAACACAAACGTATCAGACCATCAAGTGCAACGCTTTCTTGTACTTTCTTTAGATATTTTTAAGGTGAAGTGGCAGTACATAGAGTTCATTTGAAAGGTGTCTTTCTTAGTTGTCTGGTTTTGTATACTTCTAAATTTTGCTTTCAAATGAATTGCGTAATAATCTTGGCTTGGAAAATTTGAATAGTTTTATTAACCTTATTTTTATGGGCGAAATAGTCTCTTCTGTAAGTAAATCTCTCGACTAAGGAACACATTACTCTCTTAAGAGACCCCCGACGTTCTCATGTTGTTTCTTGTTATTATTCCAGTAACCGTATAAAATACTAGAAGACTAAAAATAGTCTGTATCACAGCTCTGCATAAATAAAACTTATAGTACTGCGGACTATTGCGATGTTGTAAACAACATACAGTTGACAGTAAAATGTTTGTTATTGTTTATAGGACAGTGACATCATCAAAATGGTGGACCGTGGACAGCGTTTTTGCGCGGGCTTATCAGATTTAAAATTTAAATACCATTTTAAAGCACTTAAAGATTTCATAAAATAAAAATAAAATTCCAGTAGCTTATTATTACCAAAAGATCGATTTAAGCCACATTCCAAAAAATGGTGTAATACCGTAATTCTAAATCTAGTGTTACAAGGTGTCCACCACAGAAGTCATGAGAACCATAGCGTATATTAATATCACATAGACAATCGTTATAGATAATATTTTTAGTCGATTAATCTATAAATCGAATCATCTGATAAGATGGTTCGATTTATAATTAAATTACCATTTTCTACCGGTTAGTTAATTTTATACGCCTACTCTAGATAATTTAGTGCATCAGTAACTGATTGTTATGGTTGTTTTAGTGATCCTGGCAACACTATGATGTATGCAATATTATTGTTTTGTAGGGTAGTATAATAGTATTTTCGTATAAAAGGCGTAGCGGCGTGTAGACGGTGTTCATTACTTACTGTGCTGTGTGAATACTCACATCAAAGGCTGAACAATTAACGCCATGCAACGGAGTTCTTGTGAAAACTCGAAAGGCCACATTTTACTATACTGTTCACAATTCTCATAAAACATATAATTACTACTCAAAAACTGTCAATATCCTACAACCATTGATCATTTAAAAGTGATTTTACATATTTTTAGAAAATAAAACTGTACAGTTTCGGTTCGCGCCAAAAACTCCGGGTTCGATACTTCGATATGAACAAAAACGAACTCCTTGTTTATTGATTTAAGTTTATGGCTTGGCAGCTAGGCCTTTACGCCAGATCTTATATTACAATATGGTTTCTTCATTTTCTTATGTCGTATAGCGCAACTGAACTGTAGGTTATCTACTGGCGCCATTCAACGGAGTTCTTGTGATAACTCGAAAGACCATATAAAGCGAATAAATCATAACGATCATTTAAACTTTTTACTTACATTAAAAATATTAAATTATAAAAAATGAGGTAATATTTTTTTACCTGATATCCCGAAAACACGCACCCATTGGTAGTTTTACGAGAGTGAATATAGCATAGTAACGCTTCGCGTTTTTCATGGCGTTTTTGGCGGTGCTGTTTGTTTTGATAGCAATGCTCTCTCCAGACATGATACATCTCAATGGTTGAAACAAAAAATGCATTCATTAAAATGTACCTAACCTAACCAAACCATAATTTACATTAAATCTGCGAAAAATCGAAATGTGTGCTGGGACACACATTAGAAGTGAAACTTCAACGGCCAAGTAGAAAAACGAATCGCAACGGACAAGTTGAAAAACGAATGACAACGGATGAGTGGAAAAACGAATTACAACGGACAAATGGAAAAACGAATCGCAACGGACAAGTGGAAAAACGAATCGCCACGGACAAGTGGAAAAACGAATCGCAACGGATAAGTGGAAAAACTTCAACGGACAAGTGACAAAATGAATCGCAACAAAATTTTTACTAGAAGTTTTACGGGCAGGTTTTCAAATTGGACAAGTACTTAACAATTTGCCCGTAAAACTTCAATTCGTTTTTCCACTTGTCCGTTGCGATTCGTTTTTCCACTTGTCCGTTGCGATTCATTTTTCCACTTATCCATTGCCATTCATTTTTCCACTTGTCCGTTGCGATTCGTTTTTCCACTCATCCGTTGTCATTCGTTTTTCAACTTGTCCGTTACGATTCGTTTTTCTACTTATCCGTTGAAGTTTTTTTTATTAAAAAAAAACAAGTATACATACATTTTAAAACAGAAAAATCGCGCAATAAATCTTAAAGAAACGGAAAGAGAAATATTTTATATATTTGTTTATTTTTAACATGATCAGAATAAATTTTGTAAATGAAAAAATGTAAATTTATACCAGTAACATGTCAGTAACAATAGAAATATTTGTTACTTAATACTATACTGGTATTCATCCGTGACTTCATCGAACTTGGTAGGTGATAGGTAGCAAAGTTTAAAATTTTATTTGCCAATATTTAAAATGAAAAGGTATGTCCATTAAGGCAATGGGTATTTATTTAATTTAGTATGGGAATACACGTATACTGGAAATTCCCGTAGAAGCTCTGGACAATTGAGTAATATTATTAAAGACGTACGCAGCTACAACTATTTTGCTAAAGATTTTTAATGGATATAGAAAGCAAGTCATAAAATCACGTAGCGACTTGTGAAAATAGCTTCAAAATCAGTTTAGTGGTTTCGATTTTGGAAACGCATCCGGTAGTTGACAGTATGAAAAATATAGGCAGATTTTTATATATATCGTAGATTACGATCTAAACATGTCATAAATAAATTGTTTTAATTAAAATAATAAATACTAATTTATATTTTTGAGAAATAAAATTGTTACATTGCAGCCATTAGTCACGTGACAATGAACGCCAATCAGAGCGCGTGACGTCATAGTGTGCAAAACATAGCAAGTTGATAATGAATTCTCAGTGAAAATTCATCGTTTTCCAGTAATTTTGCTGTAAAATAATAGTATTTCCATTGTTATACACTGTGTTCATACGACTACAACAACCAGTTATAATAAAGGCAAGTTGTATAAAAGCAAATGCCAATAATTTGCCAAAAATCGATGTTGTTATGCTGGGTGCCTTTTTCGCAACTAACACGAATTTGTGCTTTGCAGAATTCCATATTAAAACTTCTGTGTAAGTATATAACATTAAACAATAGCACCTAATGTTAAAATTGTGATTAAGATATGGCAAAGTATTATTTTTTAATAATTAATTTTGAGGTTATGATAATTTTAATATTCGTAAATGTTGATGCTAATGGTGAAATTTCTTTTGTAGATCATCGCCAGTATGTTATTGAGATGACGCCATAAGTTATGTGCAATTGAAACGTGATGGCAAACTCCTGTATTGTAAAGTGTAAAATATGCCCAGATCATAAAGTGCTATCGAAATTATCGTCATCGCAGGAGTGAAGAACCAGTATGCAATTCTGCGGATTGTTATTGGAAAAAATCGAAGCTATCACAACTGTGAACCAGTTTAAAATATGTAGTAGTAACCCTAGTTTACCATCAAATGTGCTCATAAGTTTTTAGAAGAAGGACAAAAAATGAAACTTGAGGATTGTGCATTGTTTAAATATCAACATAATTCTGTTCTCAGTGATACAGCCAGCGCTTTAATATATCAAATTGTTTTAAAATATAATGAAAAATGATATTTTTAAGAAATGCAGTAATATCAGATGCTGTCATTAAAAACTTTAAGTGGAAACAAGGGAGCAATTTAAAAGCAGTCTAGCATGAATTAAGATATGGATGGATAACAGCATCACAGGCTTTTGAAGTAAGTAGATGCAGGACCCACAGTTAGAGAAAATTTGGAGCTGAAACTTCATAAAAAAAATTAAGAAATGTGGTCTCATATTAAGTCAACAATATCCAATGACTGCTGGTTCACCGGATGGTACATGTGAAAATTGCATAGTAGAAATTAAGTGTGTCTACAGTACAAACCATATTCAAATTATATTAAAGATGGGAAGACTACAAACAAATATGCTCAATTACAAATATAAATGTATTTGACTGCTGTGGAAACATGTATATTTTGTGTAGCGGATCTAGATTTTTCTAATAGTAAAAAATTTAAACTTTCTGTGTAGCAATCAGTTATGAATATGTTAATGATCTTATTACTGACAGTTTGTTACCATTTTGGAAATGCCATGTGTATCCATTACTTTATCAAAGCATATAAAGTAACCACTAGGTAGGTTCTGATCTCATCATTTTATAATAAAATAAAACAAAATGATTTTGGAGTTTCATTTAATGAGGCAATCTTATAAATTAACTAAACTACCATGCTCTAGGGCTAGGGTAACTAGATTAGTTCATGACTACTTAAGGCCGGTTCCTATATCTTACTATTCACTCACCCAACCGTCAGTTGAATTGTGACATTATTTGTATGGAGCTTATGTCAAATTTTAAGCTATGGTAAGGTAAATGAACTCTATAAGATATAGGAACCAGCCATTAGTGGACTTATCATGAATAAAGTAAAATTGTTCATGGAAAGAGTATTTATTTACATATTTTTTATTTGTATGAAAGATTTGATCTAGATGTGTTGAGTGGAATGGTGACAGTGAGGACTCGTGTGAGTAACGGATGAAGTATATAAAGACAGAGTGTCACAGTGACTTCTTCCATTATTAATTTCTTTGAAACTTTGCTTATACTGGATCCAGATGGCCTTAATGATTTCACAGAATATTTCACTTAAAATGGAAATGAAGAAACTGATTTTTGTGAAGACTACTAGTGATCCTGCCTGGTCCACAGTCTGGCTTAGCTTAATACTGGATTGAGTAGCTTCTATATTTATGTGTCATCAGTACTTAAACAGATTTATTTGCTGTTCTAAGACCTTGTAAACCTTCTTCCTGGGGTAAAACTGAAAATAAATTGACAATATTATTATTAGATTGTTTCAAGAAAATTAATATTAGGACTACATACTATTAATGTAAGAACCTGTGGTTGTGTTAGAAGTATTTTCAAGAATTAAACTAGCACCACTGGTACTGGCTAATACAGTACTACTTTCAACTGATTTATTTACACACTTTCTTAATAGCATCATCTTTTCTTTTTTATTGTATATAATTATAAGGTCGATTTAGACTGCTACAAGTTCGCTTTCTTCTATCTGTCTTACAATCAAATTTACTAGGTAAACAGCTTGGTTTCAAACGTAAGTGTGATACAGATCCCATTATTTGATATTATACGTAATTTTCCATATCATTTGGTAACGTAGAATTATAAATAGGGCTGATAAACACTTACATCAAAATGATCTTCACAAAAATGTGGCCACTTTCTCCTCATTTGTTTACCCCTTAGACACGTAAAAAAACAGTTTCTGTGGTGTTTTTATCGTTGTACTGATACACTGCGGTACTGTACAGTGTTTGTAATAATTAGTATTCATTTATTATTATGTATTTTTTAAACTTTTGATAACACTTCAACCAAACAGATGTTTGTTTTGCACACCGTGACGTCATGCGAGACGCCATGACAGCTTGACGCGTTTTCGTTACGAAATGTCAAAATATTTATAAAATTCCTAAATAAAATATGTTCATGTTGTTTTTTTACTGAAATATTAATATTTTGGCTAAAATAGACCATAAGGCACAATATAAACCTGTTTCTCAAAAAGTGAAAGGGAAAATTTTATAATGGATAAATCATTAGTAAAATAATTATAGTGTGTCGTGCCTTTAGTAACATTACTTATCCCGAGTTCTTGCGAGAATTTCCGGGATACATGTGTGTTTTCATACTAAAAAATCCATTACCCTGCTAAAAATAATCTTTGATTTTACATATAACTCTAATTTTTGTTATCTTTTCAATGTGGACAAAGTCGCGGGCAAATGCTAGTCTATAATATTATAAGTTTTCGCTGATTGATAGCAAATTCTTAAAGTTAAAATCTACGCTACTTTTTACTCTGGGAATCCTGCGGGAATTTTTCTGGCCTTCATTTAAAACGGCCAGATTAAAAAAATTCGAATTCCAGTGCGATTTTTTTTGTAAAATATGTAATAATTTTTAACCCCGAGAATCCCGTGCGACTTTTACCGGGAACGTTTTGAAGTTGTTCGGATGCATAAAAATTAATTTATTTTGACACAGTTTTCACCCTAGATCATATAAACGTCTAGATCACGCATCAATTGCACAAAAACGGCCCAAAAACAGTACACCAAAATTGGCGCACTGGCTTCAGTGGCTTCCCACGCCTGTTAGTGTCGTTTCGATTACTTTACTGGTTAGAGCTCTCGCAAAAAAAATCATTATGCCGGTCTGCGCTATTAAAATGTGTCGGAACTATTTTAAAACGGGAAAGGATACGGATGAGATGTCATTTAATCGGAAAACTTAACACTTTTCTCATGATTTCTTTGTAAAAACGTGAAATTTAATTTCGACATTTTCAAGGTTATCGAATTGATTGATGTTGTCAGGTGAGAAGTGTGACTTATTTTCCAAAATTTGGGGACTTTCGTTACGATTTTTTTATTATTTATGAAATATGAATAATTGAAAAAATCTATAGAAAACAGACATGTAATGTTTGTGTGTCCGGTTTTCTTAAACTAGTTTATATTACGTTTTAGACTACAATTGTAACATATTGTTGGACAAAGAGATGCATTTTAAAACGAAGTATTTTGAATCATTTTCGGAGATATTTTTACACTATGTTTTTTATATTTTCTTATCAACGGCACAATTGTATTGAAATAAAGTACCTAAAATAATTATATATGATCGTGACCGATAAGATGTAAGTTGTGTGAAGGATAATTAGAAAATTTAAGAATACTTAACCATCATATAAAATTATTTCTAATCTAACCTTAGCGCTTTGGACAATATAAACTTTTTAATGTAACCTTATGACGTTTGACATAGAATTGACAGAATGCGTGCTGCAAATATCGTCAAAGAGGATGTAAAAAAAACTGAATTTCGTTTAAAGCAGATGCTTCGGTCGGAGTTATCTGTACTAATATTATAAAGAGGTAAAGTTTGTAAGTTTGTGACGTTGTAGGGGGTAATCTCGGGATCTACTAAACCGATTTTAAAAATTATTTTACTGTTGGAAAGCTACGTTAACAGGGAGTATCATAGGCTATATAACATGACGCTTTATACCACGGGAGCGGGACAGACCACGGGTGAATCCGCGCCGGGCCGCTAGTAATATTATAGATAACTCTTTATTGTCATAATTAAGATATTAATTTTGTCTATATTCTGTTAGCTGCATCTCCATTAATTCCTAATAAAGAAATAATTTAATATATTAATATGATAAAAAACAAATTTTAGTTCAGAAAATAATCAAACTGAACTAGTTTGAATAAAAACTTTTGGATATGAATATTTTTATTTCTATAATAGCCCTTTTCAAGTGGTTTAGTTGCTCTTAAGTCCCTGTATTAAATTATCCCGTGTACCTACCCCGTAGTTCCTACTACTGATATAAACTTTGGATTATACATAAAGCCTACTACCCAATATGAACTTATCGAATCGTTCCAAGTCTACTATTACAAATGATTTCACTGACTTTTAGCGCAGGATAATCTTTGGGTTATAAATAGTCATCTAATAACCTTCGTGAAAATGATGTGTAACACAAAAATAATTTGCCATTATGAATAGTTTTTTTAGAATTATTACATTAGTATTGGTAATTAATAGACTTATTTTATTGCGAATTAAAATTACTACATGTGCTATGAATGTGTTATGAATTTATTTGTGCATGTATTTTTTTATAGTTTGTTATTATATCACATAAAGCGATTAAATCATAACGATCATTTAAACTTTTCACTTACATAAAAAAAGATTTAATTATAAAAAATGGGGTAATATTTTTTCCTGATATCCCGAAAACGCAGAGTGAATTTAGCAACGCTTCGCGTTTTTGATGCCGTTTTTGGCGATGTTGTTGAAACGATGATATTCTTTTTTTAAATTCTGCGCTACTTTGTGTCCTGGAAATCCCACGGGAATTTGAAGTAAAGTCATATAAATAAATCTGTAGATGCACTTATTTTTTTTGTCAAATTTTATTTTAGGTATTCGTTTTATGACTAAATGGCATTTATTCTACTATTTTTAAATATTTATAACTTAAGAACCGCTTGACCAATTTTGATGAAGACTGATAGCGCAACATACAAATGATAACGTGAATACTAGGATAGTACTATAATACTAATAATGTATAATATTTCTTTTAATAGTAATCATCACTTTATATAAATAAAAATCTTCAAAACTCAGCTATGATTTTAGCCCGGTTTCTATAGCTTTAATTAAATAATTATCTACCGAAACTGTTGTTCTGAAGTCTAATTTCTATCGAAATATTAAAAATATATTATCGAATACAATGCAAGAAAACTTAACTTATTTGTATTGTATTCTACTCAAAGTCCCTCAAGACTATAAGTAGAATACTGAGCCCAGATCACCGTCTTCTATGGGTAAGGTGCCCAGAAGGCTGGCTACGTTTCCTCGCTGGATCGCCATACTGACCCGTTGGCCGAGGTAAGCACCAGCCCTCGCTGAACCGGCTGATTTAGACGTGTTTGGTAAATGGGATGCGGCCAACGTGTCTACGCAAGTCGCATCCCACACCAAAGGCTTGCCACGCTGCCAGGGAATTAGAGTCATTCCGTCGGGACGCCTACCATCGTCACGTGCAATACCGTTCGGCTCCAATAAAGCCGGCACGTTAGCGGTGGCAAGCGCCCTCCGTAAGACATCATTCAAGGCAGCGTGGCGTGACCATCTGCCGGCACTGCGGCGGCAAGAAAGACCGTGGTATCCCGGGCCGATTATCTCTGTTCCACAGACGCATGTGTGTGGTGCACATATGCGAGAACCCAAGCGCAGATTTATAGCCAAAGAAAAGGAAGTATTATCCATTAATGTTCCTATGTTTGGGGAGGGGATAGCTTGGAGCCAGAAAGCAGACTCTTTACGAGAAACGCCAAGGATGCGGGCACGTCCTGTAGAGTTAGCGAAATTACAAATTTTAGATTACGTCACTGCTTTTGTATAACGAAACCAGTATGAAATTCTAGAATTCTTTCATACAATAATCGGTGTTAAAACATCGCTTGAAATGACATAGATATATCGGATGTTTTCTGATTGTGTACATTTAAATGTATCGTTTTTATCGCTACTCTATAACTCTAATTAATTATAAAACTTTATTTTATTTAGGTTTATGGCTTGGATGGCCTTTAAGCCAGATCTTAATTTACAAGATAGTTTCTTCATTTTCTTAAGCCTATGTGTAGCACAGCTGAACTGTAGGTTATCAGCTGGTGCCATTCAACGGAGTTCTTGTGACAACTAAGGCCACATTTGACTATACAGTTCACATTTCTCACAAAACACATAATTCGGTAGTTGACACTTTTTGAGAAACAGGTTTATATTGTGCCTTATGGTCTATTTTAGCCAAAATATTAATATTTCAGTAAAAAAACAACATGAACATATTTTATTTAGGAATTTTATAAACATTTTGACATTTCGTAACGAAAACGCGTCAAGCTGTCATGGCGTCTCGCATGACGTCACGGTGTGCAAAACAAACATCTGTTTGGTTGAAGTGTTATCAAAAGTTTAAAAAATACATAATAAAAAATGAATACTAATTATTACAAGCACTGTAAAATACCGCCATGTATCAGTACAACGATAAAAACACCACAGAATCTGTTTTTTTACGTGTCTAAGGGTTAAACAAATAAGGAGAAAGTGGCCACATTTTTGTGAAGATCATTTTGGTGTAAGTGTTTATCAGCCCTATTTATAATTCTACGTTACCAAATGATATGGAAAATTACGTATAATATCAAATAATGGGATCTGTATCACACTTACGTTTGAAACCAAGCTGTTTTCCTAGTAATTTTGATTGTAAGCCAGATAGAAGAAAGCGAACTTGTAGCAGTCTAAATCGACCATATACATATATTATATACAATAAAAAAGAAAAGATTATGCTATTAAAAAAGTGTGTAAATAAATCAGTTGAAAGTACTGTATTAGCCAGTACCAGTGGTGCTAGTTCAATTCTTGAAAATACTTCTAACACAACCACTGGTTCTTACATTAATAGTGAGTAGCTCCAATATTAATTTTCTTGAAACAATCTAATAATAATTTTGTCAATTTATTTTCAGTTTTACCCTAGGAAGAAGGTTTACAAGGTCTTAGAACAGCAAATAAATCTGTTTTAGTACTGATGACACATTAATATAGAAGTAAAGCTACGCAATCCAGTATTAAGCTAAGCCAGACTGAGGACCAGGCAGGATCACTTTCACTAGTAGTCTTCACAAAAATCAGTTTCTTCATTTCCATTTTAAGTGAAATATTCTGTGAAATCATTAAGGCAAAGTTTCAAAGAAATTAATAATAGAAGAAGTCACTGTGACACTCTGTCTTTATATACTTCATCCGTTACCACACAGAGTCCTCACTATCACCATTCCACTCAACACATCCAGATCAAATCTTTCATACAAATAAAAAATATGTAAATAAATATCCTTTCCATGAACAATTTTACTTCATAGATGATAAGTCCACTAATGGCTGGTTCCTATATCTTATAGAGTTCATTTACCTTACCATCGCTTAAAATTTGACATAAGCTTCATACAAATAATGACAAAATTCAACTGATGGTTGGGTGAGTGAATAGTAAGATATAGGAACCGGCCTTAAGTAGTCATGAACTAACCTAGTTACCCTAGCCCTAGAGCATGGTAGTTTAGTTAATTCATAAGATTGCCTCATTAAATAAAACTCCAAAATCATTTTGTGTTTTATTTTATTATAAAATGATGAGATCAGAACCTACATAGTGGTTACTTTATATGGTTTGATAAAGTAATGCATACTCATGGCATTTCCAAAATGGTAACAAACTGTCAGTAATAAGATCATTAACATATTCATAACTGATTGCTACACAGAAAGTTTAAGTTTTTTACTATTAGAAAAATTTGGATCCGCTATACAAAATATACATGTTTCCACAGCAGTCAAATATATTTATATTTGTACATACATACATACATACATAACTTCACGCCAGTTCCCTTGCGGGGTAGGCACGAACAACAGAGAGCCATTTTGGCTTATTCTTACACACCTCACTTGCCTCTTTGACATTCATAACTCTTGTCATGCAAGCTCGTCTGTTCTTAAGGCTCCTGACATCACCTTCTGCTAGTACACGATCAATTTGATCATGGAAGGTGTGTCGTGGCCTTCCACGACTTCTGCATCCATCCACTTTTGCATTGTATATCTGTTTAGTCATTCTTTCATCATGAATTCTTTCCACATGCCCGAACCACCGGAGCATTCCTTTGTATTTGTATTTGTATTTGTAATTGAGTATATTTGTTTGTAGGCTTCCCATCTTTAATATAATTTGAATAGGGTTTGTACTGTAGAGACACTTAATTTCTACTATGCAATTTTCACATGTACCATCCAGTGAACCAGCGGTTATTGGATATTGTTGACTTAATATGAGACCACATTTCATAATTTTTTTTATGAAGTTTCAGCTCCAAATTTTCTCTGACTGTGGGTCTTGCATCTACTTACTTCAAAAGCCTGTGATGCTGTTATCCATCCATATCTTAATTCATGCCAAAGACCGCTTTTAAATTACTCCCTTGTTTCCACTTAAATTTTTTAATGACAGCATCTGATATTACTGCATTTCTTAAAAATGACACATTTTTCATTATATTTTAAAACAAGTTGATACATTAAAGTGCTGGCTGTATCACTGAGAACAGGATTATGTTGATATTTAAATAATGCACAATCCTCAAGTTTCACTTTTTGTCCTACTTCTGAAAACTTATAAGTACATTTGAATTTGATGGTAAACTAGGGTTACTACTACATATTTTAAACTGGTTCACAGTTGTGATAGCTTCGATTTTTTCCAATAAAAATCCGCAGAAGTGCATACTGGTTCTTCACTCCTGCGATGAGGATAATTTCGATAGCACTTTATGATCTGGGTATATTTTACACTTTACAATATAGGAGTTTGCAATCACGTTTCAAATGCACATAACTTATGGCGTCATCTCCATAACATACTCGCGATGATCTACAAAAGAAATTTCATCATTAGCAACAACATTTACGAATATTAAAATTATCATAACCTCAAAAATAATTATTAAAAAATAATACTTTGCCGTATCTTAATCACAATTTTAACACTAGGTGCTATTGTTTAATGTTATAATACGTAGTATCCATAGTAGTTTGTGATGTTATATACTTACACAGAAGTTTTAAGAGCACAAATTGGTGTTAGTTGCGAAAAAGGCACCCAGCATAACAACATCGATTTTTGGCAAATTACTGGTTTTTACTTTTATAAAACTTGCGATTATTATAACTTGTAGTTGTAGTCGTATGAACACAGTGTATAACAATGGAAATACTATTATTTTACAGCAAAATTACTGGAAAACGATGAATTTTCACTGAGAATTCATTAACAACTTCTTGTGTTTTGCACACTGTGACGTCACGCGCTCTGATTGGCGTTCATTGTCACGTGACTAATGGCTGCAAAGTAACGATTTTATTTCTCAAAAATATAAATTATTATTTATTATTTTAATTAAAACAATTTATTTTTGACATGTTTAGATCGTAATCTACGATATATATAAAAATCTGCCTATATTTTTCATATTGTCAACTACCGGATTACTACTCAAAAACTATCAATATCCTACAACTATTGTTCATTTTAGAGTAATTTTACACATTTTTAGAAAATAAAACTGCACAGCACAACGTCACCTTTCAGTTCCCGTCAAAATATCCAATCATAAAACTTTTTTTTAAGTTCAAAGCTTGGCAACTAGGCCTTTAAGCCAGACGCCGTTGTATTGTAGGCTACAATCGACGTCATTCAACGGAGTTCTTGTGAAAACTCGAAAGGCCACATTACCTATATAGTTTACATTTCTCTCAAAAACATATAATAACTACTCAAAAACTATCAATATCCTACAACTGTTGTTCATTTTAGAGTAATTTTACACATTTTTAGAAAATAAAACTGCACAGCACAACGTCTCCTTTCAGTTCCCGCCAAAAATTCCCAATCATAAAACTCGGAGAGTTGTAATCATAAAAAGTGAACATATTTAATTATAGGAGAAATCAGAAAACAAACAAATTCGTTTTTGTTCATATTGTTACAAATAATTTTGTGTATTAAAAGATAAAGTTTCTTGCAGTATATCAAACTTCAAATTCAATAGCAATTCTCTATTTATTTCCAGGTATATATATTTATAAGTTACTTTGTTTTATAACTAATGAAATAATGACAAGACGTAATGGTTTCTACTATACGAGTTTACAACATATATACAATTAGGTCACGTTGTAGTCACGTTGCAAGCGGCGTGGATGCCTCTGCCTCTGTCACATTTGTACCAGTGTACCTATTATTTCAGTAGTCGTGCTGGTTTTGGCCTGTTGGCTCCTAAAGGGATAGTCTACTTGCCGTCAATGTGTTGTATACGTAATAATCTAAAGTTCTAGAAGGTGTGAATTTTTTTATAGTGAGTTTTGAGTTTAGTCTAATGATGTTATTGCAATCACTGTACGGGATTAAAAAATTACTATTATGAAATATAACTATACGTTCACCTTTACTCAAATCCAAAAATGATAATGTCTTGTGTTTTTTTTTTTAATGATTAATTTGTATTTAATATAATTATTTTAGTAAATGCTGCGAGCCACTTGAACAACTGCGCTACATATATTACTAAACTGGATGAACCTTTCAATACATCTGATATTGATTTTATGAATATAGACTTTTTGGGTGAGTTTTTAAATTACTTAATCAATTATCATAAACCATATTGTAAGGAAGCTATGCATCATTCACCATAACAATTGTAAGGAGTCTTAATTTTTTTTCTAAATTGTAATCAATGTTTAAAATAATTTTAAACATTAACTACCAGTTAACAGTTATGTTTATCACAATATAATTATCCTTAACTTATATTATTCATATTTTCTCAATATTCGGCTTCTACACATTTTATTAACTATACTAGTTCTAATTTTAAAGTTCCGATAACAAAAGTCAAAGGGCTTTAGAATCAAGTCAACTGAATTTGCAATTTTAACTGCTGGAATTGAGTGGAAATATATTAATTTTTTAAAGTTACATAACATAGTATGAAATCGTTCGCAGACACATGAATCGGAACATCATTCATTTTTATTATTTTTAATGTCTTAATAGTCAAAATGTTATGTAAAACAAAACACTATTATAATTACTTAACACACTAACAAGGTCCTTTTGGCACTCTGTTTCAGTTGGTTTTAGCTTAAATTGAACTTATTTGAATGTAAATTTGCATAATCAGTTAATGGTGCAAAGCTGCTTACTAATAAGAGTAGATCTGATTTTTTTATAATCTCCCAGAAAGCTGAACTTTCAATTGATTTTTAAAAATAAAACATAGGTTGGTTACATATATCTGGTATCTCATTTAATGATGATTTGAGTTTAGGAAACAAGTTTTGGATTAATTACGACAATAAAACGCCTTGTCTGCTGAAATCCTGCAGTAAAAAAATGAAAATTTTAATTACAATGAAATAATATTTATGAAATGTCACTTGAAAATAACAAAATGTAGAGATGTCAGTATAATAAACATTAATGAATTGATGAATCATTAATATCAATTTTTAAATATATAGTGTTAAAAAATATTAATGTTATTTTCAGATATATGTATATAGTGAGTTTATACTGGTAGTACATATTTTTAATTATTTCTATGGGGTAGACCAAAATAGCAAAAAAGATTGAAGAAGCTGCATTCACTTTAAAAAAGTTTGGTCATGCTGTAAACCCTAATAAAACTCAATTGATAATCGCCGGTAGCCCTAGGATGAATGCTAAAGTTAACTGGTCCTTCTTACCGCAGGCTATTTTTGACATATCGCTTTTAGCGATACTGTCAAAAATCTCAGCATAATCATTGATAGGGAGGGAGCTGTCTTGGCAGCCTCATATCACTGATTTAAGTTGCAGAGTCTTCTTATCTTCTAGATCCTTCGGAAGATTAAGAAACTTTTTGCCCACTGCTATCAAGATTACTTCCCATACTTAATTAAATTGATGCCTGCTAACTAGATTTAACCTTACAACAGCTAAACAAGCTTGAGCGACTTATTATTACTCCTAATAGTCCCCAGGACTTTAAGGAACATTCTAAATTCTTTCGCCTATCCACTGCCCACAATTTGCACTCTGATATGTATTGAAAACTTATGACACTTGCACACACTTCATCCTATTATGATAATTCTTCTACAGTGCCCACTGTCAAGCTTTGAAATATGCTGCTTACTGTTAGAGAGGCCAAATCCTTAGCAACATTTAGAAATTTACTGAGACAACACTATTTGTCCACAAATTGTTGTCTGATTAACACAATATAATCATGCTAATACATTTATTATAATAACTAAAGTATTTTGAGATATATTATTGCAATGTGTATATATGTATGTATTTGTACAGAATTTTTAAATTAGTGTGAGTATTTATGTATCTATTGCCTTTTCCTTCACCACCTACATTGCCAGATTCAAAGGGTAAGGGGACACATTTTAGGCCGCTTAGCCACAGCAGTTAGTTATTAGTTTTAATGTTAGTACATTCATATTGAGGCACTACACAGTATTTACAGAATTGGAATTGATTTTAATATCAGTAATTTCTATCTAATATGTATACACCAAAAAATGAGTCGCAACAAAATTTTAACTTGAAGTTTTACGGGCAAGTTTTCAAATTGGAAAGTACATTAACAATCTGTCTCTAAAACTTCAAGTTAAAATTTTGTTAAGATTCGTTTTTCCACTTGTCTGTTGAAGTTTCACTTCTACTATGTGTCCTAGCACACAATTCGATTTTTCGCAGGTTTACTGCAAATTATGATTTGGTTAGGATAGGTAAATTTTAATTTATGCATTTTTTATTTAAACGTATTTTATTTTATCAAACAAAAAAACTGAATTCCATCCAGAACCAAACAACGCATCCATAGTATACTCTAAAATTATGCCGCCTCTCACCACGTCTAGTCTAAATTTATGCCGCTCCTCCACGCGGCCGCAACAGTTTTCGTGACAGAAATATATAGAAGTTTCACTTCAAAATTATTCTTAACCATATAGAAAAATTATATCATTTTTAACGTCTTATTTTATGAACAAACGTAAAGAAAGTTATTATTTTAACATCTTTGAAAGAGTCTGTGTTTTGAGTTAACAATCAAAAGAATATCACTAAGATACGACACAAGGTAGTTAGTTAGTTAGCTTCCCTTGCGACTGCGCCGCGTGAAAAACCCTAAGTAGTAGCTCTATGTTACGTACATAAAAATTAATTCTGTGTTTTATATATAAACTTTCAATACTTTAGTTTCAATTTACTACAATTACAAAGAAACTAAGTCTACATACTGGGCGTTCCATTAGTAGCTAACAACTCCCAAAATGCTTCCTTAGCCGTTCCACAGGGCAGGGCGACCGCGGTCGTTGTGGTCGTGGCGAAGTCACTAATGACGTCATCATTTTTGATCATACAACGCTCATAACGACCCATGACAAGAGGTGGGTCGAATGACCGTTCCACTTGGGTTTAGGATTGTAACGCCGGCAAGCAAGTAGAACGAGATAAATCGTGGTCGTTGTGAGTCCCTAATGGAACCTAACCAACCATAGTGAAGATGACAAAACATAAAGAAAAGTCGGAGCCAACCTGATTTAAAGTACCTATTACGTAATATGTGGGCAATATGACAACGTATTTGTTATTAAATTACAGCGATGGTTGTCTACATCGCGATTTCTGTGCTATCTATTTTGCTCATAAGTGCATTTTAAGGGAACAATGTCATTTATCGGGATAAAATGTATACTACGTGTTAACTCGGCTTATAAGCTAGCACATGGCGAGTTTCAATCGGATACGTTCAGCAGTTTCCAAAATAGAGGCGATCGCAGCGCCATCTTTTTCGGTATTTTTGTTTATCCCACGGAAACGACGTTATTTATCGCGATAAAAATTATCCCAAGTTACGCCCCGTGATATAAATTAGCTCTGTTTTGAATTTCATTTAAATCCATTTAGTAGTTTTTACGTGATGCTCTAACAGACACAAAATTCTAAAAATTGCATTTTCGAAATCTTCTAGTCCGATTTATCCCCTATGATTTTTTCACATTTTTAAACACAATGTACAAACTCGAACCATTTACAGCTGTTCGAGATTTTTAACTTTATCTTGTAAAGCCTGCTGAATATCGTGGAAAGCAAATTAATCGCATTCTTTTGGTTTTAGCGTATCTCTTATTACTCGGCAAACTTATGCACTTGCTCTATAATGGAGTGGTTTTGTCTAAACTCAAAGTGATGATCCGGAATCGTGTTGCATCGTCTGTCTGACGGTAATCTGACGGTAGGAATGCTTTTAGCTGAAATAAAAGCGTAGCCAAAAGCATTCCTGCCATCGTAAATATAGCATAAATATATCGTAAAATTAAAAAAAAGTTAAGATTTAATATTGTTTAGAGGCCATAAGATTCATATTTTTCCAGTGTCTTAAATGTTTAATTCTGTTTTATAATAACAAGGTTGTGACAATCTTAGATACAAACAAACGTAATATTAATAAGTAATGCTGAATTAAATATAGTTGTATATATAGTGTAAATATAGTTGTGTCGTGAAAATACCACTTTCTGCTTGTCTAAGATCATCAAGGTTACTAATTTTGGGCTTTAAACTTATTTATGTAATTGTGTAATATTTCAATGTCACAATATTTCTTGAAAGAATTTCTTCCAGGAATATTTCGTAAGGGTTCGGCTAGGGCAGGACTGTTTCAACACATTTCTTTATTTCGTAAATGTTGAAAAGGAACTTTGTAAGAGTTCTACGTAAACACATTTCGTAGGCAATTAATTTTCGGCGTTTAATTGTGTCGCCACACACCCTTCTTGGAATTGACGACTGGACGCTGTATAAATAATATACAATGGTTTTATTTAGATAGAACCAGGTAAAAGTAGGAAAACCTTAAAGCGTTTACGTCACTAAAACATGTACTTATTCATACAATAATAGCAGTTGTTAGGATAATTGTATAGATATTCGATACGTGAATTTTAAGTAGTGGGGGAGTGGAGTAATGAGGGCGAGAGTTATACTTACCCCTTTCTGCAACCCCTAGAGTTTTAATTTTGAACATAATCTCACTTATTTTTTCACTAATATAGGTCCAAAATTTAACAATCCAATCAATGTCTAAAAGAAAGCCAGTAATCAATAGAAAAAAATCAAAATAAGCAAAAAACAGCGAAGTCGTCAAAAAATATATAATAAAAACCACAGAACACATTCACGTGCTACAAGAGTAACAATGAAAAATCACAAAATAGGGGCCAATAGAGACGAAAATTAAATAATAAATTGATACTTTTTTATTATAATCGCATTTATTTTTAACCCATATTAAAAAAAAATGGATTTGTTCTGCAATGTATTTAAAAATTGTTATCATTAGGATATCGATTCATTGACATATTAAAAAAAGCATCCGCTAAAAAAAGCAGTGGTTGCCGCTAAACGGATAAATAAAACGAATTTTCATACGAGATTTATAAGGCGTCGCAACTGTTCGTGTATATAAAATAAATAGTGAATAGTTACATTCGGTTCTGGCACCCGCCGCCCGCTGCCGCGGCACGCTCGTTTCGCTTGCCCAGCTCGTGCGATTTGGTTTAAAGCTAACTTAACCTAAATCACTGTTCTAGTCACTGGTCGCGACCTTTCACCACCTATCACAATAATATCAGTGAAAAAATAGGTGAAGTTATGTTTACCAAAAATGAATATTTGAAGAACTCCGGACCATAGGGGTTGCAGAAAAAGTAAGTATACCTACCCCCGAACCCACTCCGCCTACCCACTATTTAAAATTCATGTACCGGAAATCTGAATAGCAGCCGTTTTAAGTTTATAATATTAAAATCACAGTCTATATTCGTAATATATGCCGTTAACTTTTATGTAAAAAGTAATAAACATTTCTTAAATTTTTAAATTATATTCCACCTATTGTACTATTGGTATATGAAAACGAATCTAAATATATTTACAATCTCTTTAGAACTTTGTTTTTAAAAAACAATAAACAGAAAAGAGCGTAGATTTATTGATTAGTTATCGACAGACACTTTTACGTGGGTGAGGTTGCCAAGAAATGAAACTTGTTTGCCGAGTTTGAACTTGACTTTATTTAATTCTGACTTACATAACTACGTCCAGCACTGGTTCGTGCACGAGTTGTACTGTCACAGTGATAATATGTAGTATAATAACAGGTTTACATTTCAATCTAAGTAACTTATTTTATTTTGCACTGGATTGTTAATCCTCTTATTGCTTCGTACCAAGGCAACAAGACACAAGACTTTGTTAATAACATCCTCAGAAAAACTGCCTGTAAATTACCAAGGTCAGACATACCCCTACACATTAATTGTGAATAAATGTTACGGACTACATAATAACCTGCAGCCCACCTCTCTACACCCCTTATCCACTCACACCCATGTTGCCCCCGCCTTCTATGGCATTTTTGGGGCCCATGCAGGGAGTGGCGAGTTACCGCCTGCCCATTTTTCCATGTTCCTCAAATATTACGACGGGCAGACGGCATAGTCCCCATATTCCTAGACCCCTAGTACCACTAGCAGTTCACCCCAATAGTCCGGTATTATATGATGTAGACAGGAATAATCGCCGGTCAATGTCACGCCACATTTAGATTAAATTTATCAAGGGGCCTCTACGTGTTGCCTCCCCATGGCCCCATTTTTATGGCCCGTGATCTTTAAGGACATACAATATAATAATAATATTGTCGTCTTGCTAACTCCGAGTACTGGCACAGGCACAACCTAGTAGCCAGGATCATCCACCAGCAACTTGCTGTTCGATACGGTCTGATAGCGACTGAGGTACCTTATTATAAATATCTTGAGCTTTATTAGATTGTTTATTGAGATTTATAAGAAAAAAGGTAAAAAAATAGAAAATCAAATAAACATGTGATAATAATAAAGTATTTCCAGTAAAAAAACAGCTAGGTAAAATCACAAACATTTTAGATTTAGTTCACAGTAAATATATTAGTGACTAGAATCGAAACTAAGAAAGGATCTTGTATCTTCGGCCTCAAAAGTAAAACAAACTTGCTTGAGAAATAGAGAGACCGGAGCTTGTATTTCACTTCACTTTTATTTTAACCCTGAACCGAGGTGATGTGTACCACGCAATGTTTTCTAATTAAAAACTTGAAACCATTGTGTGCTACAGCGCTCTGGTCGGTCTGTGTTATACAATGGTTAAGTCATCGATAATTTAGGAAGAAACTTTTATTTAGATGCTATGTGGGTGACAAGTTAATAATGTCAGCGGCCGCCGAGACGCTGTTGGCGTCAAGCGTGCTCACGCACACGCCTACTGGTTCTTCGTCTCCCGCAGCAACGTCTTCTAAGCGCTGTCTGACAGGGAAGCATACGGTGCATTGGTTCCGAAAAGGGCTACGTTTGCATGACAATCCTGCTCTTCGAGAGGGCCTGCTCAATGCAGTCACGTTCCGATGTGTGTTCATAATTGACCCGTGGTTCGCCAGCTCAACAAATGTTGGTATCAACAAATGGAGGTAACTACGACATGTTTTTCAATAATTCCGCTACTTTATGGAATTTATTACTCTTTCAGAAATGTAGCTTTGTAAATAATCAATTTGTATCTCGTAAAAATACAAAATAATAAGTTCCGCTCACTTTTAAATAACTTAATTTTTTCCTATTTTAAAACATACGTATTAAATATATTCAGCCTTTATTACTATTTTTTAGGGTTCCGTAGCCATTTGGTCAAAAGCGGAAAGTTATAAAATAGTTATGTCATAGATCTGTCTGACTATGTATAGCACAAAAATTTTATTTCGGAACAAATTGAATTTATATATATATGAATTCAAGGATGAGATTTTTTAGCGTACATGTTATGCGTGTATACTGTAGAAGTGTAGATAGTCTTAAAAGTAATAATGATGTTCCTTACATCCTTTTCATTAACTCAAGTAATGGCGAGACATTCGCTTCCTTACTCGTAAACAGTGTTTGTGTATCCCGTAAACTTGAACTATTGTGGATAATTCTAAAAATAATAATATTAGAGCTGTAGACCAAAAAAATGATAAAAATTGATTGGAACGTAATATATTTTATGAGTAGAATTGAAAATGTACCCCATATTCTTCCAATATTTTTTATTTATTTTTCCACGGAACCCTTCCCTATAACATGAATTGATAAGCACTTGGCTGGTTCCATCCAAGAAATAAAAACAGGGTTTTTGACAACATTCAATAAGTTGCTATTATTTTCTTGCAGATTTCTCTTACAATGTCTTGAAGACTTAGATAGGAGTTTAAGGAAGCTTAACTCGCGACTTTTCGTGGTACGCGGACAACCGGCAGACGCTTTGCCGAAGCTGTTCAAAGAATGGGGCACCACAGCCCTCACTTTCGAGGAGGACCCGGAGCCCTATGGGCGTGTACGGGACCACAATATTATGTCGAAATGCCGAGAAGTTGGCATCACGGTTACATCACGTGTGTCTCACACGCTATACAAATTGGATAAGTAAGTAAACTAAAAACATTAAATCTAGAACCAAATCTCATTTTGTAGTCTTCTTAAATGTTTGACTGAACTCTTAAATATTTCGACAATTTACGACAAGTTCCCGTTATCCGACTATTAAACACTTTTTTTATAGAAAAATCTCACTAAGGGCTAATTTTTCAATCATCAGATAAGTTATCAGTCCAATAAATCACAACCTGACTAAATTCAAAATTGAAACAATTCAACTGTTTTATTCATACAAATGCCACTTTTAATTTTTCCACTTTGTAATTTGTCCTAAATATAACTTTTGTCCGGTGATTGAAAAATCAACTCCAAGGCATGTAATAATAATAATAATAATAATAGCCATAGTCCCCATATTCCCAGACCCCTAGTACCATTAGCAGTTCACCACAATAGCCCGGTACTTTTTGTCCTCATTTCCCACAATAGTCTTACACTGGCCGGGGCTTGTCCTTGGGTGCATTACTATATAGTGTGTAGACAGGGATAATCGCCGGTCAATGTCACACCACATTTACATTAAATTTGTCAAGGGGCCTCTACGTGTTGGCCTTCCCATGGCCCCACGCAAGCCCTCCAAAAGTCCGGGCCATTTTTATGGCCCGTGGTCTTAAGAGACATACAATAATAATAATGTTGTAAGTCACTTTGTTTAAGGCTTTGTAGCTACTGGACGCAGAACATAAATTAGATTACATTTTCCTCGTAGTAATTATGAATGAATGGATGAATGAAAACTTTTTTCTGTTCATCATAAATTATGTTTTAAGGATTATATTAAAAACATAATTTTAATAAAATGATGACATCCATGGTACAGATTATCCTTGTATGGAAATGATTATATGTAACAAAATTGTAAACTTCTTAATAATATGTACTAACTAGAGTTTACCCCGCGGCTGCGCCGCGGGTTAACCTCTAGTTCCTGCTTCTTGTTTAAAGAGCAGGCGTTAATACAGGTTACATTGTACAACATTTTTATGTTAGTGCCATTTGCACCCGAAAAATTCACTTAATTCTATATCGCAAACTATCCGATCTCCTGGCATGAGTATATATGTCCATTTTCGGCATTAAAACTACATTTAAACAAAATTACAATAAAAACGATGCAGTATTCCCAGTGTTTTCCGAAAACTTAACAGAAAGACATATCGAGTTACTATCGCATTTTTATAGACGATGAATTTTTATATCTATGAACTTGAGAAATGATTGGTCTCATCCAAACTTTCATCTTTTATTACAAACAGTCCTAGTTTTGTTTATCTATCCCCCGTCAATGAAAACTACAAAAATAACAAAAAGGACAAAATCAGCAAAAAGGACAAAAAGAGCAAAAGAGCAAAATGGGCAAAAAAGTTCAAAAAGAGTAAAAAGGACAAAATAACCAAAATGATGAAAATGGTCAATCACAAAACCAACCAAAGCCTATCCCACTTTTGGGATAACCTTTACATAAATCTATCCCAAAATCTATCCCATTATCCGGGATGAAAAATATCCCTTGTCCACCCTGGATATGAAAATTACATAAATACCGATTTTCAGCCAAATCGGTCCAGTAGTTTTTCCGTAAAAGCATAACAAACAAACAGACAAATATATTTTTATCCCGGAAACTATCCCATTTTTCGGGATAAAAAGTATCCTATGTTCATTCTCGGCATCGAAAATATATATATACTGAGTTTCAGCCAAATCGGTCCAGTAGTTTTTCCGTGAAAACGGAACAGACAGACAGACAGACAGACAGACAGAGTTACTTTCGCATTTATAATATTAATAGGGATTACCGGTGCGTGCCTGCCTGCCTGCGGCTTCGCTCGCGTGGATTGAAAATAGTCATAGTTTGAGCAATCTTCGAATTTCTATAATCGCCGACACACGTGTACATTTATTTCTAACCAGAAGTAGATATATAGTTTCGTAGATTCTTGCTTTGTAATTTATTTTTTTACTATCTTAGGGTTAGGTTTAATTTTCAAAAATCCTATCTTAGTTCGCACCTAAAGTATAGAAAGAATCCGCATGCAAATGTTTTATTGAAAAAATAATATTAAGTGATAAAATAGAACACTAAAATACGTATACTTACCAGTTTTGTAATTTATCTGTGAACTAATATTTATTTTATAAAACTATTTTTTTATTCAAATCTCATTGGTAATAACTTGTTAAAATTACGTTGCATCTGTTGCTATTGTGTAATCCTTGCTTTGTTGTTCTTTTTTCGATGTGAAACCGTTTACGGACACTACTGCTCACGACAGTGGGCTATTGTGGGTCTTGCTGGCTCCTGTTGCCGGAATACCCACTAAAATACACCGGTGTTCCTCAATCGACATGCCGGGGCTACGATAATAAGACGGTATCCACGACGCGACCTTGGCTGATCTGTAAACCGTAACTGAATACTTATATACGCGTCGTAGTCGGTGTTTTGATGTACAACTGTTTTCAGAATAATAGAACTGAACGGTGGTAAGGCGCCTCTGACATACCACCAGTTCCAGGCGCTGGTAGCGAGTATGCCGCCGCCGACACCCGCGGAACCCACTATCAACACTCAGACCCTCAATGGCGCCGTCACGCCCCTAACCAACGACCACGATGATCGTTTCGGAGTACCCACCCTGGAGGAGCTTGGTATGTAAAAAACCCACACAGAATTTTAATGCACTGACTAGGAAGTATCGTCTAGTCAATATAATGTCTCATTCATCATAGACATTATAATCGACCCCGACTCCAATAACTTTAAGCGAATTATGAAGACAATTAACATTACTGATATATAATGGTGATAATTTCTTGTATTTTTTCAATAAATCTAATTTCCAAAATTGTATTTGAAAACTTAAGTCTGAGGTGGATTTGAATCTTGATCGCGTACGTGTAGTGGTTAAGCTATTTTTAACCAATTTAGAAGAGTATGAGATACTCAGTTCAACTGATTCTTTTTGTATGTTTGTTCCACAATTTCTACGCCAACTATGGACCGGCTTTCAAAAAAAATATTCGAAGGTGTATACTCATAAGTTAGTCCCATTTTTACCAAGTCAGGATCTGATGAGTGGATCCCAGAAAGATGGAGAAAAACCCTTCTGGAAGAATGCTTACACTCATGCAAAGGCAAACTTGTATACGCGTTTCAGTAGTACAATGTCTACACGCGTTTAATATATTATTTCTAAAGCTATTCAAGTATGTGCGTAACTAAAAAGGTACTTTTTTCAAACAAAACTAACGTTAAACTAAAAACAAAATATAAGAAACAACAGTAAATTTGTAAAATATAGTAATTTTTATGTTTTATTTGGCACCGACTTTAAGATGTTGTAGGTAAAACTTATTTTTTTTGCTTTTTAGTCTGAAGTCGGTTGTTTTTATTAAAAAAAATGTGACCTAATGCGTAGATTTTTAGAATTATCACAAAAGTCAGCACAAAGACATTACGGGTGTGTCTCGGTCAAGCGTGTTGGGTATACCGACCATACCTGTAAAATGAACAAAACCAAGTCTGGCAGTTGCATGTTTGACGATGGATATACATTTTAGCTTTATTTCAGGCTTTGAAACAGAAGGCTTGAAGCCTCCAGTATGGATAGGCGGAGAAAGCGAAGCTTTAACAAGGCTAGAAAGGCATTTGGAGAGAAAGGCCTGGGTGGCTACATTTGGGCGGCCCAAAATGACCCCCCAGTCACTTCTAGCGAGCCAAACTGGTTTATCGCCTTATTTGAGGTAAAATATACAACAAAACACTAAAGTTAAATCTATTTGTGTTTTTTTTTTTTTTTTTTTGGGTTCCCATCGCACTTTTGTCGCCAAAACTTAGATTCTCGCAGGAGCTTTCTGTTTCTCTTTTAAAAAGTACACAATTCCCTGTATTCATTTCGAAGACCATGAATTTACTATAAATATTTTTGAATACTGGTCTAAACCTTATATGTTGAATTCTAAAATATAAAGGCAATATTTATCTGAACAATAATGTCCTGTTAATATTAAGCAAGAAATACTAATAATCCCTATTAATATTAACATGGGATATTTTTCATCCCGGATAATGGGATAGATTTTGGGATAGATTTATGTAAAGATTATCCCAAAAGTGGGACATTCTTTGGTTGGTTTGTGATTTGCCATTTTCATCATTTTGGTTATTTTGTCCTTTTTGCCCTTTTGCCCTTTTGACCTTTTGCCCTTTCGCCCTTTTGCCCTTGGGCCCGTTTGCCCTTTTGCCCTTTTGACTTTTGCCCTTTTGCCCTTTTGCCCTTCTGCCCTTCTGCTCTTAAGCCCTTAAGCCCTTTTTCGCTTTTGCCCTTTTGCCCTTTTGCCCTTTTGACCTTTTGCCCGTTTGCCCTTTTGCCCTTTTGCCCTTGGGCCCGTTTGCCCTTTTGCCCTTTTGACTTTTGCCCTTTTGCCCTTTTGCCCATTTGCCCTTTTGCCCTTTTGCCCTTTTGCCCTTTTGCCCTTTTGCCCTTTTGCCCTTTTGCCCTTTTGCCCTTTTGACTTTTGCCCTTTTGCCCTTTTGCCCTTTTGCCCTTCTGCTCTTAAGCCCTTAAGCCCTTTTTCCCTTTTGCCCTTTTTCCCTTTTGCCCTTTTGTCCTTTTGCCCTTTTGCCCTTTTGCCCTTTTGCCCTTTTGCCCTTTTGCCCTTTTGCCCTTTTGCCCTTTTTCCCTTTTGCCCTTTTGCCCTTTTTCCCTTTTGCCCTTTTGCCCTTTTGCCCTTTTGCCCTTTTGCCCTTTTGCCCTTTTGCCCTTTTGCCCTTTTGCTCTTTTGCTCTTTTGCTCTTTTTCTTTTCTTTGACTCTTTTTTGTCCTTTTTGTCCATGTTGCTCTTTTTGTCGTTTTTGCTGATGTTGTCCCTTTTGTCATTTTTATAGTTTTCATTGACGGGGGATAGATAAATAAAATTAGGACTGTTTGTAATAGAGGATGAAAGTTTGAATGAGACCAATCATTTCTCAAGTTCATAGACTTAAAATGCATCGTCTATAAAAATGCGATAGTAAATCGATATGTCTTTCTGTTAAGTTTTCGGAAAACACTGGGAATACTGGATCGTTTTTATTGTAATTTTGTTTAAATGTAGTTTTAATGCTGAAAATGGACATATATACTCATGCCAAGAGATCGGCATGAGAATATATCAAGCATCGAGTTTGCGATATAAAATGAAGTGAATTTTTCGGGGGCAAATGGCACTAACATAAAAATGGTGTACATGTAGCAGGAACTAGAGGTTAACCCGCGGCGCAGCCGCGGGGTAAACTCTAGTAATTAATAATACATTACAAAAAAATCTCTTTCTCCAAGACTGGTAACTATGGTCTTTATAAAATGTGCAGTCGCTGTGTAAATTTAACTTTTGTTGAAGACCATTTATTATGTCAAGTTAAAATTAAATACTTCATAGTTGGTAATAATAATATAGTACTTCGTATTGTAAGGTGTTTTCATTTTGTGACACTTAAGTGTGACGAATCGATTATGAACTCTACACGTGCATACTTCGTGCGCAAGCGCATGATGCACTTATTCAATACCAATAACCTTTCGATTACGTAATCGAATGTGCAACTCATTGATACCAAGAACTCAGCAGTATTTTTTGGTTCTAATTATACATCTTTATTATAATTGATTACAATCCGCTCGCAAATTTACTCATGTCGTGGCCGATACAAAAGTCGAATAATCAGAAGGGGTTGGGTGTCCTATGTTTTTTTAAATATAAGTGGAGCGATCGATTGATGAAAATTGATAATTTAGACGTGGAATGTAAACAAACAAATTAGTCTATAATATTTTTTACGTCTGGCGTATTCTCAGAATCTATCATTCTTTTACCCTGTGGGCGTACACGTGCTGTAGTGTAGTACTTTAGACGGTTAAATTATCTGTGATCCTTTTTAAATGGTTGCCTTGCCATTTGCTTGCACTAATTTTCAAAGTATAAAATTTGTTTATTGTCGACCTTCAGCAAAACATTATAAACTGTTTTATTGTTCATTTTCGTTGCAAGTTCTTAAAAGTCGTCTTGTTTTGCGGTAAGGCTTTACAAGTTTCAGAATGCTAATAGATATTCTATGCATATTTATTTTGCAATTATATAAAGTCAGCCCGAAGAATCACAGTCAGAAGTTTCAACTGCGAATTGAGACATGTGTGAAAATGGAATCTCACATCGTCAGACTTTTCACGCTTTATGTTATTTTTAGAAAAATTGTTTAGAATTTTACGTGTATATAAACTACTACAGTTTGCACCGCGGCTAAGCCGCGTGTCAAACCCTAGGCAATAGCTTTATTTTACTTAAATAAAAACTGAATTTGGTTTTGTACATATAATATTAAAACATATCTTAATAATAACAAAGAAACTAAGTCCATATTATAATCTAAACAATTGGCCAACAAAACAGAGATGCGTCGAAGCCAACCTGATTTGAAGTAATATAATGAACTAGCTGTGCCCGCAACGCTGTCCGCGTGGAATTTGCTTTCAAAATCCTCCGATTTTGAAACATTCTTCATTGGTGCTCCGCTCCTATTGGTCTTAGCGTGATGATATATAGCCTATAGCCTTCTTCAATAAATGGGCTATCCAACACTGAAAGAATTTTTCAAATCAGACCAGTAGTTCCTGAGATTAGCGCGTTCAATCAAACAATATTAGTATTTTTGGCTACAATAATAATACTTACATTTTAAATACCGCGATATCTTTTGAATGAAACGTCCGAATTGAATAATTCAAATAGTTCTAGAAAGGTATTAAATTCGTCTTGAATGTGGAGTAATTTATTTTGATAAGGGTTATACCCAAGCTACAAAATAAAGAGTTTTTGAAGCGACGGCATTTTAATTATTTAAAAAAATAAAAGAAAACACTTATTGTGAGATAACTACAATAGTTAGACATATGGTTACGCGATATTTTTTGTAGACAATTATAATTATGTTCTGCAAAGTGGTAGTACATTGTTTTGTTCTATAATCAATCGTTTTCGCAGCGCATGCCGTGTAAGGATTTTTTCGGGTCATTTTTTTACACCTTGGGTTACATTATTGGACTTTTAGTAAGGATCCCTAATTTTTTTGAAAATATTATATGAAAATATATTCAACACTGAAAGAATTTTTCAAATCGGACCAGTGGTTCCTTAGATTAGCGCGTTTAAACAAACAAACAAACTCTTCAGCTTTATAATATTAGTATAGATAACACTCCCGGGAAAATTCCCGCGGGACTCCATACACATACAAGTATCGCATTACTTAAAAAAAGTCTTAAGCTATCGTTTAGGTGAAATCGTATCGAAATCAGCTAAATATTTGAATTAAGAGTTACGTGATTTTAGGAAAGATGAAATTTTTAGGATCGGTAGTTTAATATAAACTTAGAAAGGAATGGATACTCGCTAAGCTGAGAGCGGGGCCGATTTTCAGCTAGCAGGTATCAAAGGTGGAAAAAAACATGCTAACTTACGTCAAAGTAGCAAGCCTAGTGTTTACATACGAATGAATGAATGAAAACACTTCATTGTTCACCAAAAATTAAAACTACGTTCTTAAAACTAAGTACAACAAAAGTTGAACAAAGGGCGGCCTTATCGCTTAAAGCGATCTCTTCCAGGCAACCCCCTAAACTAAAGAAAATATTAAGACAACAGTGGCGGTGAAGACAATAAATAATAAGAAACATTCCAAGAATAAGTAAAAAGTAAATAAATGTATAATAATATACTTTATATACTATACAAAAATAAGATATATCTTACTATAATAGAATCAGCAGCATGTTTTAGACTTGCGAGGACCAAAGATATTTAGTAACCATCAATTTAAAAGACAATATGGATTTAGCTTGTCTGATGTTGAGTGGCAGTGAGTTCCATAAACGGACAGCCTGTACCGTGAAAGAGTTATCAAAGAAGGAAGAAGTGTGTACAGGTGTCATTAAGGAGAGATTATTACTAGAGCGCAAATAACCGGAATGAGAAATATGTAGGAAATCAAAACGTTCCTTTAAATACAGAGAGGTACGAGGATCAAAAAGGATATTGTACAAAAGAGAGAGTAAGTGAACATTCCGGCGAAGGCGAATAGGTAACCATTTAAACTTCTTGCGATATTCGGAAACATGGTCATATTTGCGCAACCCAAATATAAACCGTATACAGACATTTTGAAGTCGATCGAGCTTGTTCAGTTGTTCTTGGGTTAAGTCGATATAACTGGCATCAGCATAATCAAGTATAGGTAATAGCAGAGATTGAGCAAGCATTACTTTAGTAGCAGTAGAGCGGAAATTTTTAAGTCGTCTAAGCGAAGCTGCCGACGCAAAGACTCTTCGGCTGAGATTGGTCAAGTGAGGCCTCCAAGACAGCTCTCTGTCAATAACGATCCCAACATTTTTTACAGTTTTTTTATATGATATTGTTATAAACAAAGATATATAGTTGCCAGACACTTCCTGTGGGCCATAACTTTTGACAGACACTAAAAAAAAAATGAAAATTTCGTCTTTCCTAAAATCACGTAAGTCTGGGGTGACTGGGATCTCAATCTATAACAATTTTCCATTACACAACTATGGATTTATTTATAATGTTAACACAATTATCTGTTTGACGCATCTGCATAATATTACCTCTTATTAGGCCATTAAACAAAGAAATTATGTTGTTATAGTATAGATATAGATATACATAACTTGCTGCCATAAGAGGTGTTGGAAAATCTTTGAAGTAAAAGATTGTGCTTTCAGTTCCACATTTTTTATTGAAGTGAGTTTAAAAAATTGCATTCCACATAATAATGAAATGTTTGTCTATGACATTAAATGAGGTTTTTACAACAAGAGGCCATCTACAAATTACGTCCACGAATTTCACGATTTTTTGACCGCTCCCTCGTCCTTATCACAGCCGGTCACATTCATGGGATTCCCCCCTCCCTAGTAGTCTCCCTATATCAAGAAATTATTAAATTATGCCCATAGACATAGAGTTGGAAATATTTTGAAGTTTTTCGTTAATAGTTAAAATTTCGTCTTTTAAAGGTTTAATTTATGTATTAGATTTTAAAAGTGACGTTACGGAATTTAGGACCCTCCAACCCCTTGTCACAAAATGTCACATTCATCGACCCCCTTAACGTGTGATGTGTGTTATTTTGGGATGGACCATAATATTTTTTTTTATATTATTTTATATTTATCTAATACGTATTTACTTACTACATACAGCTAATATTGCTTAAGACAGATTTTGAATTAAGTGAGGGCAGATGATATGTATCTATACCAATAAATAGAATTGAAGTGTCTGTTTGTCACTGTTTGCAGTTATATAAATAAATGCAAATATTTAACTGAAAAAGATTTATACGATGCGTAATCATAAATGATTGTTTTTAGAATTCCTGTCTCTTAGCTTATCTCAAGTAAGATAGGGCTGAACGAATTTCAATTAATATTTTAGGGATCAATAATAATAATAATAATAATAATGTATTCATATTTCCACATATTTTACAAGTGTTTTGATGAATACAGTAGAAAAGCTTAGCGGTAAGGTCCACATGGACTCAAGCACAACTAAAAAAAAAGGATTTTTTATTGATCAGGATAGAAACATACGGGCAAGTGCCGCACGGTCACACCAAAAACATCGTTGCACTCGGACCTGAAATATTATGTACCACACAGTGTTTTCGACCTCAGTTACATTACAAAATGTGTAACATAATTCGGGTTGCAAAATTTTTTCACTACAGCGCGTGCCAGCTCTGTGTTGACTGTTTTTGAACGAAAATCGACCATTTTATCGTTAGAATTCATTGCTGAACACAGATCGCCCGCTGCACGCTGCTCTGGTGACGCAATGTTTCTACATTGAGCATTCCAGATCGGCAAATATACTACCCGTAAATAAATAAATAACTGCTTAAAGAAACTTAACTTTAAATAAACTGTTTAAATAAAATAATATAGTAATACGTAACTCATACTTCCTCCCTATGTACCTGCGCAGTAAACCAATTACAATACATGCGACAGTGTACGAAATCGTGTAAGCGGAACAGAGCGAGGAAAGTATGACAAACATCGCTGACTTTCGCCCTTGCGTATAAATTTCAATACGGATTATTTACATGTCGGAAACCTATCCGCCTTATCTGCGCTAACGAAAACTGCCGATCAGAATTATATTTTGTGTAACTGTTTAAACAATAACACAGGTCTACAAAAAATAGCTGTGTGTGCTGGGTGTCAGACTATGATTGATTGATATGATTTTCAGACGTATTTATTCCCGTTGAACACGAATCTGAAGAATTGGGGGACAATGAGCAAATAATCGAAAAAAAACCGATCGACGACTGAAAAAAAATTATTTTTATTGGATTTTTCTTAATTATTTGCTCATGGACCCCTAATTATTACTTCAGATTCGTGTTCAGCAGAAAAAATATGGATGAAAATCATATACTTTTTTTGTGGACCTGTCTAATATTACGCTAAGTATTTGATTCATTAAGTCAAGTAAGTAAGGGTTCCGCAAGAATTTAGAAAAAAAATCAAAAAATCTGTGGTCGACGGTTCTGACGCGGCGTATCATTTTACTATGCCGTCGATACCTACTTGTGAGCACACAGTTTCTTTGGTAAAAGCCGCCTCTGAGATTAGACGCTATAATTGTGAACAAGCGACTTTTGGCTCTAATTTCAAAAAGTAAAGTCGAGATTGTTTACACCACATTTTTAAATTTTTATTTTTATTTCGTCTTTATTTATCAAAGGCCCCGACTCGAGTATTTTGACGATCGCGCCTTGATACTAGTCTGTCGACGATTAGCGTTCGGAGCGATAAGTACTAGTCATGGGAAAAATCACTCACCAAGAAGAAAAGAGTGATATATATCTTTTTGATACAAAGATATATATCACTCTTTTATATCTTTAACTCTTTATCTTTACAGTGAATAGTGTCAGTGTCAATTGCAGACGGGATGAGTTATTATCTGTGAGTGATATACTGATAAACTGATATGAAAAAAATATAAACAAATAGAGTGAAAAAATATAATAAAGTTAATTACATTAAACCAAAATTACACCATAAAACTATAGTGTTACGATTTATTTTGGCTTGCTATTATATTCGGTTTCCTCGTTCACTTACTACTCATGCGCAGTGCGCGGGCTAATCATTCTTTCTAGTTTATTCTCATTCGGATCTATAGCCATCGCGTGGAACAGGAATGAACTAAAGAGTTAAAGATATAAAGACACATTTTGAACGCAAGTGATATACATATCTAATCACTCTTCGCGTCGGATATATATCTTTTGAGTTAATCACTCAGGAGTTACACACCGCTAATAAGTACTCCTCTACGCAGTAACGATCGTACATTATTTTAACCCCACCATCCTGACAGAATGGAACGTTGGCTTAAAGGCGTTAAACGTGTTGCAACAACATTTTGCAACGAAGCCGAATGTTCAAAAGCAGTACGTGCGGAGTGTACAGCAGTTACCGGTCCAGACGATGATGCAACAACGTCAAGTTCCATGGTTTCAAAGGCGAAAAAAAGGAAGTTTGATGAATCATATATCAGTTTCGGATTTGTTGATTCCAACGGCTCACCTCTCTGCTTGTTATGTAGTAAACTGCTTCCTAATAGTTCCATGGCACCTGCCAAGTTGCGCCGACATTTAGAAACTGTACACCCCCAGGTCTAAAGACAAGAATATAGATTTTTTGTACGTAACAAAGAACAGTTATTGGAAAGTCAAAAAACTATGATGCATGTAACCCAAACTATCAATGAAAAGGCGACGGAGGCATCATATCTAGTTAGCTATCGCATTGCACAAGCAGGTGAAGCGCACACTATCGCTGAGAATTTAATAAAACCATGTGTGTTAGACATAACAAAATGTATGTTTGATGAAAAATCCGCAAAGCATCTTTCTACAGTGCCGCTATCAAATGATACTGTTTCACGGCGAATTGATTATTTTTGCAAGCTACGTCAAACAAGAACTAATTACACGTCTACAAAAAACACAATTCGTCTTGTAAATGGATGAGTCGACTGATGTCGTTGGTCTGGCATCTTGCTGGTTATCGTGAGATATCCATATAAAAGTTCTTTTGAAGAAGACTTGCTTATGTGTTCACCTCTACCTACAAACACAACCGGAGAAGAAATTTTTAATAAAATAAATATATTTTTTGAGGAAAATAATGTCAGTTGGAACGATTGCATTGACATGTTTACAGATGGGGCCAAGACGATGACGGGTAATAACAGCAGGAGTAGTGTGACGAATAAAAAATAAAGCGCCTTATTGTAGTTCCAGCCATTGTATCCTGCATAGACTAGCACTTGCGATGAAGCACATGCCGTCAAATCTAAAATTAGTTATGGATGAAGCGTTAAAAATAATTAGTTTTATCAAATCACTACAATCCCGATTGTTCTCATTATTGTGTGAAGATTATGGCAGCAAACATAAAACACTGCTGCTCCATACAGAAGTGCGATGGCTGTCTCGGGGTTTAACAAGAACTTTAACAAGGCTATTTGAGCTTAGAGCTGAGTTACAAACGTTTCTTTCAGATACTTCTTTTAAAATGAACGACCGTTTTTATGATAAAACTTGGTTGTTCCGACTGTCTTTTATGGCAGATATCTTTCAAAAACTGAACGAATTAAATTTATTATTGCAAGGTAAACAGACAACAGTGTTCCAGGCATGTAACAAAATAATTGCCTTCAAACGAAAATTTGATTTTGGATTATTTGCATTGGAAAGAGAGAAATAGAAAGCTTTACGTCACTCAGTGAGTTTGTTAGCGATAACGCTCAGAAATGTTTCAAGATGATGTATTTGAAGATTTGGTCCAATATCTCACTTCGTTGCGCGCTTCTTTCGAGAAGTATTTTCCCGAAGAACAGAATACAAAAATAAAACTGAATTCATGGATCCATAATCCTTTTTCACCCAACTTGCAAAAGTCCGAAAGTATGTCAAACGAGATATATGAATCTCCTTTAGAAATGTCATCAGACACAAGTATGGAGTCATTGTTCAAAACTACGCCTCTCAACGATTTTTGGTGCAGAATCCGTGGTGAATATCCAATGCTTGCCAAAATGTCTCTGAATATTCTTCTCCCGTTCCCAACAACATATTTGTCCGAAACAGGATTCTCAACCTATGCCGCCAGGAAAACAAAATACCGCAATAGACTGGACGCCGAACCTGATATGAGACTTCAACTGTCCTCTATCAAACCTGATATCAACCGATTGATTAAAAATAAAAAACAGTTTCATACCTCCCATTAGTTAGATTTTTTTTCTTTTTCAATATTTTCTATTATTATACTTGTTATGTAAGTAAGTAATAAGTAACTGTTACATGGTAGGTACTTTTATTATGCTTATTAATAAAGAATATACTTTTAAAAACTATTGTATTATTGTAGGGTTCCATCAAGTATATCGCTTTCCAAAAGGGTTCCGTCACCAAAAAAGATTGAGAACCGCTGGTTTAAGTCATAACTTGTTATTTTGTTACCGTCTATGAGGCTTGGGTGTTTTTTTAAGATGACAAAAAATGTCGCGAGTTTATTTGACTGTCACCTACCCTATGATTATGCAATACATTTCTTTTACGTTCATTGTACTCTTTATTAACAAAAATACATAGCTACATCATCATGTTAATTCGTATAATTGTTTCAGGTTCGGTTGTTTGTCTACCCGGTTATTCTATTACCAATTAACTGAGTTGTATGAAAGAGTAAAACAAGTTCAGCCCCCATTATCCCTTCACGGACAAATATTATGGAGGGAGTTTTTTTACTGTGCAGCGACGCGAAATCCAAATTTTGACAGAATGGAAGGGAACCCTATATGCGTTCAGATACCTTGGGAAAAAAATCAAGAAAGCCTCGCAAAGTGGGCAACCGTAAGTAAACCTGGTATCTAACCTAAGCTATCTTTGTACGCAGATTGTGTTGTTACGTATTTTTAGACGAATGTCATTCTCAGTGTTCTGTAATTTATTCATTGCACTTATTTTTTACTGGAAAAGAATCTATATTCCTCTTTACATATCAGTTCAGTTTTCTAAACCAGTTTTGAGGGCCTAAAGCAGTCGTCTTTGGAAAATCCCTTAGTGAAATTGAAACGTGTCTTGATATACTTGTAGTTGTAAGACAGCATTACGTTACACTTTATTTTGATACTGGTTATGTTCATCATATAAATTTGTGAAAACAACCTCTTTAAGCCTTCTTTCTATCCTTATACTAAACTAGTAATAGACCACATATCTAACAGATGATAGATAATTGTTTGCTTAAACACAACTGCTTATTCATTGAACTTATCTTTGTACGGTCTTATTCATATGGTTTTTAAAGAAACGTTCAATCTTACTCTAAACTCTCTATGAATAAGACCGATAGTATTTAAGTAAATCGTTTTTATTATTTATCATTATAATTATATGAATATTCCCTATAATAACATGCACATAATGTCATTATATTGCTTAAACGGTGCATGCTCTCCACCAGTATTCGAACGCACATCACACTCGTCAACAATGAATTGAGTAAATCAAGCAGAGGTAATAGATTCTTTACACATATTTTATAAAGCACATTTAAGTTTATTTAACGTTGTCCAAATAATATTAAGATTCTGAAACAGCATTCTCATCTAACATATGGTTTAATTTACTCCAGAGAATCTCCCGAGAATGTTTCATAAATTGAACATTGATAAAAAAAACAATTAATGTATTTTTTTTATTGTGTTCAATATCTTTAAAATATTGTGCAATCGGTCAAAATGGAAGTCAGTATGTAGTATACTAGAGCGATTTCTTTTAAAAAGTGTTTGTATGGCCCTGCCTGGTTTGTATCTATTTTCATGTACTTATTTACTAATTAAAATTGAAAATTTATTTTACATTTAGAGTTTGATGTTTTTTTATATATTTGCAGGTTGTGTAGGCAAATTAGCAAACAGACCACCTGGTGATAGGTGGCTACCGTCGCCCATGGACATCTGCAACACTAGGGAGCTGATGCGTTGACATTCGTTTTAAAAAAAATGGGTTTTTATAAATGGCTTATTGCGTTTATGCATGCTTCGTCTAAATCAGCGCTTTATTGCACCCAAGTTTTTTGTTTGTAAATGTGGGTAGTTGAAATAATTAAAATTTATGAAATATATATGTTCAGGGTCAAACCGGATTTCCTTGGATTGATGCTATCATGATACAATTGAGAGAGGAGGGTTGGATCCACCACTTGGCGAGACACGCCGTGGCTTGTTTTCTTACCAGAGGTGACCTTTGGATCTCGTGGGAAGAAGGAATGAAGGCAAGGAATATTTTTATAAGAAATGTTAATGTATAAATGTGAGTATATGTGGATGTTGGCTTGTCTTTTCACTTTGTTATAAAGTATTTAAGACATATGAAAATATATGTAGAACTTTTTGTCTGGAACATGAAAAAGTAACCATGAGATATTGATGGTGCCATATCTAAATGTGGACACGCTTGGCTGCTTGTTGCCCTCATTTTTGTCTATTCATCATGCAATTTCACTCGCTTAATCTCGAAAACCTTAGTGTTCAAACACGTTAACTCGCGGGCGCGGTAGCGGGCGCGGTCGCGAAATAACAAACATATGGCGTAATATCCAAGTGTTCACGTTGCGAAATGCACGCGCGGTCTAAGTAGCGGGCAAGCTAGCGACTGGCGCGCGCGTTTCGCTCGCGGAATATCAAACGCATGAGTTGTAAGCGTGTGTTCGCGTCGAACTAGCGGCGAAGCGCGCGATTCACTCGCGACGTCAGGTAAGTTCAACCAGTATGAACGACAGAGTACTTTATATATACGGGTATAGAGTCAACAGTCATAATATATATACTAACGCACTTTATCGGTATACGACACAATACAACGGCAAAAACCGTCCAGGGCGTCCAGTATTATTTTGATTTTTATATTAGATTTTTGGAAATTGCGGGAGTTAATAATTTAACTCCTGCTATTCCCAAAAGCCTTTTCAAAAAATGTTAATAAACCTTGTTTGAATTTGAATTACTGTTATTATACATAATACCTGATAAAAAAAATGATAATTAACTATGTTTTTTTTTAAACTCACCTTAATAGTTACAAATAATCATTCTTCGGGCTTTATGCTTTTATGAAAATTTGTGTCTTCTTTTGAAATCTCACTCCCTATTGAATCCAATACGTAATCAAAACAGTTAACAGTCATATTGGTATATCCAAAAAATATTGAAGGATGATCTCTCAAATTACTATATAAAGTATAAAATTTACCATACCGTTCTCTTTCTTTATTAATTTCGGGCACACCAATTCTAATTTTTATCATCTCCGACTTTAGATATGAATTTTCAATTAAAAATAAAAGATCGTCGTCCATATTTTCTATCTCTGAAAACACACAAACTCGCGCAAACGCCTGGCGGCCAATGTGAACACGAACTCGCTACGTCTACCGCGCCCGCGAGTCAACGTGAATGAACACTTATCCCTTGGGAACTATTCCATTTTCCAGAAAGAAATTGTTTTATGTTTATGGCCATATCAAAAGTAAGATAGCTTTATAGTAACCAGCTCCTACCTAAAGCTGTGCAGAAGCAACACGTTAAAAAGTGACTTTTTTATTTATGCAGGTCAAGTATGCCTGGATGGCAATATCCGAAAGTATAAGAAATAGTGAAGATACTCAATGAAATTTGTTTGGGGTAAATTTTAATGAGTGTTCGACTTTCCTTTAGATATATGGATTCTCATAAGTTATAAACTTCATTATAGACTGGTATAATAATACAGAATAGGTGTTATTTTTTTCGAAATTGAGCAGACTAATTCAATTTATCAAAAATTTAAGAATAATGTAGTTCTTATCAAAATCAGCTTCCAGATTTCTATAACTTTCTTCTTCCATACTTTTAGTCTCCATTTTATTAGTTTCGGATTTGGCCATCCAGGCTAACTAGAAACGTACACTCGTATTATAGTAATATTATGGATTTATTAAAGTTATTAAAACAAAGGTCTCAAGTTGTGCTCTGGCTAACTTGAGACCTTGGGACAATGTCACACAGGTTGGCACCATCAGTCTGTTCTTGTTTTTATAAAAATAAGTTATTATTATGAAAAGAATTAGAAATTTCAACAGAAACTTTCAATTAATGTATTTTTTCTAAGGTAGGGTTATATTTTTTTATGTTGCTTGTACGCAAACTGGCAAACGGACCACCTGGTAGGTGGTTACCGTCGTCCATGGACATTTGCAACACTGAGGGAGCCGATGCGTTGCCTACCTCGTAAGACAGCGCTCTGGGAAAACCGCGAGAAAGAGTTCATTCCGTAACTTGGACATATGTGGCATGAAGAAGCGTCCGCCACGTAGCGTAGAGGACTTCCAAGTGTGTAGGAAGCGTGGATGAACTCCCAATCGCCGGCGAGTGGAACGATGGTAGAATGGCGATGTAGGTACCAAATCAAATAGCTGAACAGAGCAGTCCCCGTTATACAGACGGTAGAACACGCTCAGCGTCAACGTCTCGTCTATGGCTGAGAGACTCTAAACCATTTGTAATTTCGGAATCGTCGACAATCCGGACCTTTCGGCGCTGCAAGGAGTCAAGTGGGAGAGGCTGATACTGAGGTGCACCAACCCAAAGATGGCAACAGTACTCCACATATATATGAATAATTAAAATGAAATTACAAACTAATCATACTTGCAAATAAATCCTTAAAATAAATTATTTTTTAAACTGAAATCAGTCACAAATTGCATTGTCCTAAATTTATTTTTCAAATTTACGAAAGTCTTAATAACCTTTTTAACAACTTCATGAATAAAAAGTTTAAAAATAATAACACCTGCTGGTGCCAACTTTTTTCGCAATGCTTTTTAGTGATCTTTACCATATGAGATTGTTGTTCCTTAGTGCTTTTGTTCCACGAGTGCTAGTGTGTTAATGTGAGAAGGGCGTTGGTGTGGTGGGCAGGTGTTCGACGAGCTGCTGCTGGACGCGGACTGGTCGGTGAATGCCGGCATGTGGATGTGGCTCTCGTGCTCCTCCTTCTTCCAGCAGTTCTTCCACTGCTACTGCCCCGTGCGCTTCGGGAGGAAGACCGACCCCAACGGAGATTTCATCAGGTAATCATATCATTTCATATTGATTAGGGCTTTCTTAGGATTCCATAGTTATGTCGCAACAACTAAAAAAAAATACTGATCCGTAATGATAAATAAATGTGACCAATCGCTTTGCAGCCATGTGAAGAATTATATTTTCTCCTTTAACTCATTAATGCATACAAAGCCATATATGGCTTTTAAAGTTAGCGATTTTTTTTAGATTTGTTATAAGCTCGATTGTTAAATAATTGATTAAATTTTTCATAAATTTAATATTAATAACGCTGTTTGACCTTACTTGCAATGCGTCCGGCCCGTCAAATAAAATGAAATTAGTGCATATTTTTCAGTAAAAAAATACATAAACCTTGAGCAAAATACCAAAAGAAATAATATACACTCCTTGAATCGTCTATTATACAAATAACAATGTTTTTGTATGGATTTATGTTTTACTTAGTTTTTTTTTACCCGTTTTTTTGCAAATGCCGTATATGGCTTTGTATGTATGTATTAAAGTATGTTTTTTTGATTATTTGGAAATGTATTCATCTATGCTTTATGCGGATGATGCCGTGCTTTTAGCCGAATCGCCATCAGAACTGCAAACACTAGTCACAATGATGAAAGATGACTGTCAGGCGAGAGGCTTACATTTGAATGCGAAGAAAACAAAGGTTATGGTGTTTGAAAGAGAAGAAACCAGAACGAATGCAAGGATAATGGTCGATGATGTTATGCTGGAGCAAGTGAGTGAGATTGTATATCTTGGATGTGCTTTTAGCAGGGATGGAAGGTACACCGCTGATATAGAAAGAAGAGTGAATTTGGGAAATAGTGTGAATGGAGCGTTAGGTAAACTTCTAGTCGCTAAGAACCTCAGCCAGAAGGCCCAGCTCGCCGTACACAACGCGGTGCTGGTACCTACGCTCACGTATGGAAGCGAGAGTTGGATATGGAAGAAAGAGCATGAAAGTAGAGTAAACGCGGTCGAGATGCGAGCACTGCGCAAAATCTGCGGAGTGACGCTTGCGGACCGCGTTCGTAATACCGAAGTAAGAAAGACAGTTGGTCTGAAAGAGAGTGTCGGGGTGAAGGTAAGGAAAGGAATGCTCCGGTGGTTCGGACATGTAGAAAGAATGCATGATGAAAGAATGAATAAACAGATATACAATGCAAAAGTGGATGGATGTAGAGGTCGTGGAAGGCCACGACACACTTTCCATGATCAAATTGATCGTGTACTAGCAGAAGGTGATGTTAGGAGCCTTAAGAACAGACGAGCGTGCATGACAAGAGTTATGAATGTCAAAGAAGCAAGTGAGGTGTGTAAGAATAAGCCTAAATGGCGCTCTGTTGTTCGTGCCTACCCCGCAAGGGAACTGGCGTGAAGTTATGTATGTATGTATGTATGTATGTATTCATCTAGCCTTTATTACAGTGTCATGGGGGATAATGTTATTTGTAGTGGTGGGTTTTTAAAACAGCCAGCAATATATTAGGTTAGGGAAAAAGTTTCTTCGCATTTTATATAAAAATTCAAAAGGTTTTTTTATAAAGTTTATTTACATTTGATTACAGTATGTAGGTTCCATTTTGTTGGATAACTTTTTGCCATCTTGTAGGTACGGACGTGATCCCATTGCTATAAACATTTTGGGGCTTCTCATTAAACAACTGCGACAAGTGGTTTTGGCAGTCCTCTCGTGATGTTAACCTGACACTGCCTAAGGAATTTTGCAGAGACCGAAACAGGTAAAAATCTGAAGGTGCAGGGTCAGGATTATACGTCGGATGCATTGACACCTCCCAGCCAAACTCTCGTAATTTTTGCTGAATGGCTAAAGTTGTGTGAGGTCTAGCGTTATCATGGTGAAAAACCACACACCTTCTGTTGATTAATTCCGGGCGCTTTCTCTCAACTTTTTGCTTTAATCTCATCAGTTGTTCGCAGTACAGTTCAGAATCGATGGTCCTGCCTGGCGGTAACAGCTCATAATGAATAATGCCTTTCCAATCCCACCATACACACAGCATCACCTTGTTGCGATTTAACCCGGGTTTCGCCACAGTCTGTGAAGCCTGACCGACCTTTGACCACGATCTTTTTCGCACGTTCTTGTCGTACGTGATCCACTTTTCATCACCACTTATCAGCTTCTTCAAAAATGGTTCGGTTTTATTATGTGGTAATAAAGAATTACAAATGAGTACACGGTTCATTAGGTTTCTTTCAGTGTGCTCCTGAGGCACCCAAATAGCGAGCTTTTATGTGTACTCAGCTTTTTCAAATACGCCAAAACCGTTTTGTGGTCGATTCCCAGTTCTGCAGCTACATCGTAACTACTAAGATGCCGATCTTGCTCCACTTTTTCAAAAATGGCGTTAATTTTGTCCGTAACAGGGCGACCAGAGCGACGTGCATCTTTGATATCAAAATTTCCGGATTGGAAACTCTTAAACCAAATTTGCGCTACTCTCACATATACTGCATTAGGTCCATAAACATCACAAATTTTTTTCGCGGCTTGTGTTGCATTTTTACCTTTTTTGTAGTGAAATTTTAAAATGTATCGAATTTCTTCATTAGATTCACTCATTTTAACAATAAGAAAACAAATGAAAATGACACATTTTCCTAATTTGAATTTGGGATTGTGTTCTTTAAAATTAAATTTTTTTAATGATACCAAAACCAGCCAGATACAAATGGTATAGCCAAAGAGATCTTATTACAAGTTCATACATACTATATGCGAAAAGACTTTTCCCCCAACCTATTATAATAAAGAAATAAAAAATCAGCGAAGTGTGTATCGGTCCTACACAATAAAAAGTTCAATTGAAGTGACAACATTATTATTTGACTAAAGTACCCCAAGAAAACCATTAACCTGAAATAATATTTAAACCTCAGAATTATTCGACAGATATTATTCGAATTTTCCCAGGAGCGGTTTGTAGTTCTTTGGGTGCATAAAAATTAGTTTATTCCGACACAGTTGTCACTAAAATAATAGCTTACATTCTTTTTTAAATGCTGGGGTACATTGGGTCCCAGGAATCCCGCGGTAATTTCAAGTCAATTGTGGACGAAGTCCATGAAGAGCGCCATTTAGGCTTATTCTTACACACCTCACTAGCTTCTTTGACATTCATAACTCTTGTCATGCACGCTCGTCTGTTCTTAAGGCTCCTAAGGCGCTCTTCATCGCGGACATATCCTAGTAATATATATATATATATATATATATATATATATATATATATATATATATATATATATATATATATATATATATATATATATATATATATATATATATATATATATGACAGAAGAGGAACCTCCGTGGTTTCTTTAAAGAGTGTAACGCCAGCAACGCTGACGTCACGAATGTTGGCTTCTTGGTGACGACCCATATTTGAGTCCTCGAAATAGAATTTCAAGAGTACTCGGTATCGTATATTCCAAGAGCGTTACGACTTCCCAGAGAGGTTCGTCCCGTTCAGCGGCTCGAGCAATAATGACGTCGAATAATGAGTGTCGACAATGTAGCCGTATTTATAGGGCTCGGAGCACGTGTCGGGGCACGTGCACTTGATCACAAATTTTTAGGTTAAGTATTGAAATTACAATAAAAACGTCGTTTTACGTTAATTTCACATAACAATAAACTCATAGTAACTAAATAAATTATTATTGCCTTTAATTCTTGTATTTGCGCTGTCATATATATATCCACGGCGGCTTGGCAGGTTTGACAAATTTAAAGGTTATTTCGATGTACAAGTTTTATCACGATGTTTTGCTTCAACGTTGTTAGCACATGGCAATTGTAACAATATGCACATTAGGTCTGGTGACGATAGAATTCGACAGATTAACGGCCCGCTCGGTGTTACCCGTAGAATAAAATAGATAATTAAATTACTCTGTATATAAATAATAATAAATATACTTACGTACATATATTAAATTAGCAAATATATAAAATGTAAATATTTCAGTTTTTACCTATGTTCTTTTTTAATAAATAACAGTCAATTGATTGCCTAGATAGAGATTAGAATGCACGAACTTCAACTCGGGAACGATCCGAGTCAGTTGCCCGCGACCATCGACCGTGCTTATACGTGCTCTGCATTCCATTCTCTAAAAGCAATCAACGGCTAACTTTTCAAACCCTTAAGATCTTGTTTAATTTTTCTCCTTTGCACAATTGGACGTTATATCCGTTACAAGGTCAGAAAACGGCCTAAGTGGTGCATTCCGGCTAGGATTCGTACACGCGCCTTTAGTCTGGGACGTGCGTTAGCCATTACGCTACCACGCCTATTGAATATATATAATAAATATACATACATATAAATTATCACGCCCGTTTCCCATGGCAGCATTATTATTTATTTAGGTTATGGCTTGGCAGCTAGGCCTTTAAGCCAGGTCTTAGATTAAAATATAGTTTCTTGATTTTCATAAGCCACGTATAGCTCGGCTGAACTGTAGATTATCAACTGCCATTCAACGGAGTTCTCGATACAACTCGAAAGGCCACATTTGACTATACAGTTCACAAAAACACGTAATTACTATTCAAAAACTTTAATTATCAATATTCTACAACTATTGTTCATTTTAGAGTAATTTTACACATTTTCAGTTCCCGCCAAAAACTCCCGTTTGCCATGAGAGTAGGCCGAGACTATAGATTTCCACTTGCGACGATCCTGACAAACGACTATCGCTTCATATACTTTCATTAGCCTCTCCATACATGCACGTTCATTTGAGATTCTTTTTACATGACTTCGTTTTAACACTTCTGCTATTTTATCATGATGTGTATACGTCATGGTCTACCAGTACAAACTCTCGCATCCACATTAGAATAAATATAACATAGAAGAATTATAGAATAATATTAAAAAACTATGCAGACGCTACATCCCGGCATTGAAGAGCATGCCGACGCGCTACATCCACGAGCCGTGGGTGGCGCCGGAGGCGGTGCAGCGGCTGGCGCGTTGCGTGATCGGGCGCGACTACCCGCTGCCCATAGTGGACCACAACAAAGTCTCGCAGGTCAACATCGAGCGCATTAAACAGGTCTACGCCCAGCTCGCCAAGTACAAGCCCCTCGGTAACTACACCTTTTTAATCATTCCATATATTAATATTATAAATGCGGAAGGAAATCTGTATCCCTGTCACACTTTCACGATTGTCGACACGCAACTACGGAAGCGATTTGGCTAAAATATTGTATACATATATGTAGTTTATAAAAACCAAGGTACAGACCAAGAATGTATATAGGAGACTTTTCATCCCGGAAAATGGGATAGTTTCTGGATAGCGCTTCTTACTACAAATACTAAGTACTAAAGTCTAATTAGTAACTACTGGTTTTAGTGACTTCATCGACTACTATCTTCTTTCTTATCGGTGTAAAGCGGTAATTGTTCCACTATATAAAGGAAAAGGGTCCACAACAGAACTGCAAAAATTATCGGGGCATTAGCCTTCTCAGCGTTGTCGGAAAATTATGTGCTAAAGTATTGATTGAAAGGGTTTTGTGAATGATAGAGCGGGTTTTCTCAAGGGAATGGGATGTACGGAACAACTGTTTGCGATGCATAATCGAAAAGGTTTTGGCCAAAGGCCAAAGTACCTATTGTGCTTTTATAGATTTGCAGAAAGCTTATTATAGGGTTATAAGAACTGAACTGTGGTCAGAGCTGGCTAGGTATGGCTTAACAGATAACCTGATACAATCACTAAAGTCTCTCTATGACGATTCCAGTGCTTGTATTTGGATAAACAGCGTCTACTCGGTTTAGCATCGAATAATGTTGTAGACAGGGATGCTACGCATCCTCATGGTTGTTCAACCTTTTTATGGACAGTTGTTTGGATGGTTAGATCAATAAATATGTTTTGACAAATTTAGTTAAATTACAATCTGGTTTATAAATATTTCTTTATATACGGGAAACTACAATTTTTTTATTGCATTTGGCAATCAAACAAGCAGACGGTCCACTCGGTGGAAGATGGTTACCGTCGCCTATGGACATTTGTAACACCAAAGGTGCTGCCGGTCTCGAAAGGGAGACACTGGGACCTGGTCAGTAATGTCGAAATACAACTCAATGTTAATATAGCAGCATACTCTAGACGAGGGTTGATCCAGATGGGTTAAAGCCGTTTTAGTGGGTATCCGTAACTGAGGAGAAGCAATAGCGTGGCACCAGTTTTGAATGGGCATGCTAGTGCCACCCCCGATCAGGCGAATCCCACACACGGGTCGCGAATTATCCCCCCAAGATTTTGTCCTTGTCGCGGCTTAGTACTCAAACGGATTTCCCCTGGTTAAAAAAGGTGGGTTAAAGCTCTACCAACTATGTATGTGAAAGTCTCTTCGTCTTAGCGAGTCGTCAATGACTGATGGATGTGTGAATGTGCTTTTATCTGTAACTTTTTAAAGTTCAAATTTGGTTAAATGTTAATATTTTAAACTATTCACTAATTTGTTATTTACAGGGACATTTAATCCGAACGCTGTTCATAGGCCCAATATTATGCAGTCCTCACCGAGTCCTACATCAATAATAACTAGCATGAATCAGTCAAACTATTTATGTAACACTATTAGTTCACAATTACCACAAATGACCACACCGAACATCGACAACGCAGACGTATTCCAACGACCAAGGAACAACAGTCTACCTGAGTCGAAACATAGACGTTACAAACGAGTGGTTATCGTTCAAAAAATACAACACCTTCCTATATTGACAAGACCAATACACGACCATAACACACAATGTTCCCAAAGTGAAAATTATACTATACATGAACAAGTAGATGGGACTTACAAACAACCGAACACCAACACCAGCCAACAACAGCCTCAACCACCAGAGAAACAAAACAATTATGCCTTTAAAAATTTAGCCATCAACAATTACATTCCGGACTATTCGAAATCTCAAGAAATGTACCCAAATCAGCAAAATCCAAGCATTGTCTACAATCAAACAGTGAAATTAAATAATTATGGATATGATGGACCTAAATTTTACATACCCAATTACATGGATAATGTCGGCGTGCAAGATGGCAGCCAAACATATGATAGCAAACCCGTGAACCATGAAGATACGGCTCTAAATTTCAAGGTTGAAGTTAATAACGATAGTACAAACAAAGATGATAAAAATTCAGATCTGCATGCAATGGGAATTAATTCAGACGGATACACTGGAGAAAATAATAAAAATGATCAGACTGGCGAATTCGACGATAGCAAAGAATAAATAATATGATCCCGTTGATTGTTCACTACTCCGCAGCTCTTTTATAGATGGCGCACATTGCTGCCAAATTACGTCGAAGTTACAGTGTAGGTAGTAATATTCGGTGATTGTAAACATAATCTCATCTTCCTTGTAAGAGATATAAAAAATTAAAGCCGCCTATTATAACTGTATTTTTAACCTGACATTACACAGTTCAGTTAAAAATTTTATATTTCTTTATTGCTATAGTTCAGCAGACAGTCAGATGGCTCACTTGATGGAAAGCGGTTACCATCGCCTATGGACATTTGCAACACCAAAGGTGCTACAAATGCGCTGCTGCTCTCTTAAGGGAGACTAGAACCTGGTCACTAATGTCGGAACACAATGCAAAGATTGTTATGGCGGCATAGTTTAGACCAGGGGTGGTCGCCATCCAGTCGAACAAATATCCTACCGTACTGGTTCACATAATATTTTCTTAAGTTTTCGCGACTTGTATACATAATAAAACTACGTTTTAACGGTTTTCAGCGCGGTTATTTATTTGATTTTGGTTATTCCGATGTTTCGGCCACTTTTCAGTGGCTGTGCTGAAATAACACTGAACAAAGACCACTGAAAAATGTTCGAAACGTCGGGAATGACCAAAATCAAAAAAATTACCGCGTTTAAAAATGTTAAAACTTAGTTTTATTAAATACCCTACGACCTGGCTCCGAGTTGTTTTGTCGCCTCTTAAAACAAGCCACCCCCGGCCGTAAGAAATTGTATTATTTCTCCGTTCCTGCACGGATAAAATTAAATCAGTTTGGTTGAAAGGCGCATAACTGAATAAATACTACGACATTCAGTGACATTAATCAATTTTATGTCTACGCCGATATTAGATTGTTCATTTCCGTCTTTTAATTTGGATAAATCAACCAGTGATCTTCTATATAAACGTAAAATTGGGTCATTCAATGACGTAGAATAGAATACTGTGCCTTTCAACTTAATTGATTCAATTTGTTTGATATGCTTAATATTAGCATTAGATCACTAGTTGTTTCATACCAAGTTAAGACTGTGAATCGTGTAATATCAGTCTTAAATAAATATGTGTTTTAACTAGGATATGCCCGCCACTTCGTCCACGTTTGATGGATAACATAGATTGCCAGTATTTAAAATCAAAAGGTATTTTTAGCAGGGCAACGGATTTTTTAATATGAAATTCGAATTCGAATACATGAATTTCGAAGATTCCCGTAAAAACCCGGAATAAGTAATGTTACTAAAGCTTATACCACATCTGTATAAAAATGTGTAATAACGTGGTTTTGAAGGGGGAAATATAAAAACTCCCAGATTATAGTGTTTTCGTATCAATTGGATCCGAATTAGCTAACTTTTATGTATACTAATACTCACTTTAAAACACTCCGGGGGAAATTCCCGCGGAATTCTTGGAATATAAAGTATCGTATCACTTGAAAAAGATTTAAGCTATCGTTCTAGTGAAATCGTACCGAAATCAGCTAATATTTATGCAATTTAACTAACTTATACCTTTTCCGGGAAAAATCCCACGAATTCCCATTGCACTACTAAGCATCGCAGCATTTAATCAAGAATGCATGCTATCGTTTTAGTGAAAGCTGTTTTTTGGTATAAGCTAATTTTTATGCACCTTAACAAATTCAAACCGCTTCCGGCAAAATTACCGTGAAATGCCCGGAAATAAAAACTAACCCAATTTTAAATCCAAGAATTTGCTGTTCATCAGCAAAAACCGCACAAATCGGCCCAATAGTTTTTATGTGAATCGCTAAAAAAAATCGCATGGTGGTCTCAATCGTTTATAGTGTATTCCATTTTTTTTTTAATAGCTTAAAGGAACAGACACGGCATTTTTAGGATTTTATAATATTAAAGATAGATATACAAAATATTATTCATTTATTTATTTATATTATTATAAGAATTGATCAAAAACTGAATTGATGTAACAACAGACCTATAGTAAAATACTACATTTCTGTCAGTGTTTGATAAATATCCTACACCTTGTATAATTTATATTAAACAGATTTAAAATTCTCAAGTAATACGGGCGGTAATGTGCGCCATAATTCGATTTTTACGATCTGATAATTTTGTTTCGGTCTTATTCATATCGAGTTATAGTAAGTTTGAAGACTTCTTTAAGAACTTTAATTAAAGAAGCCTGCAATTTTACTCCTAACTCAATATGAATAAGACCGTTAGTCTTTAATGACAAAGATGTGACATATTAATTGATGTTTAACTCTACATATTGTAACATATAAGTATTTTCTATTTGAAGATTTCACCGATGGTACAAGCTATTGACTGTCCCAATTCTGTGATAAAAGTGGAAATAATTTAGTCATCGCCAAAATATATTGTGGGTTTTAGCAATGGATGGCTGGCACCCATACTGGAGAAAGCCGTAACATTTGACACGAATAAACAAGGTTTTATTACTATTATTAAGCAATAATATATCTCAGTACATATTGTCGCTGAGCATTTACTATTGAAAAGGTAAACTTGTATGTTTCTGTTGTACATATCAGTTTGGCTTCTCAAATAGACAACTAAACTGAAATAAACATTTCTAAATCATATATAACTTGTTTTATTTCTTGTAAGGATTATGGTGAAAACCGAGTTTTACAACACCTAAAATCTACATTCGTGTTCATATCTAAATGTATAACGTGAATACTAATTACGTAATTCGAAACCCTGAAGGAATTGTTACTGCATCTATGTGCAGAGCAATTATTCTCTATACCCTAGTTTAGACCCATTCGAATTTATTTTTAAACCCTAATATAAATGCGAAGGCGAGTTTGTTTGTTACGCTTCCATGCCCTAAAGGACCATTCATTAATTAGGTAACGGTCCCGAGGTAGAGGGAGGTTAGAAAAATCCACACCCTTATCTTGAGGACGCTCTAAAACCCATTGATACGTGATATTTTACAAGTCTAAATTTAATATTAGAAATCTAGTTCTATTTCGGATGCCGAATGGTTTTTTCATTCTAAAATGTGCACTTTGATTTACATCTTATTTTACTTATTTTTAGAATAAAATCTTTGATTTAGGTACGTTAAACTGAGTTTTAGTGTAACTGATCCTTTTCGAACAACGTTTTATTATTCGGAAAAAGAGATTAAATCTTACGTAAGAAGAGGGAGGGAGGTTCGAGAAATCTTATGTAGCTTTCACAGGGTTGGGCAGTATTTGAAATACTTGTAATTGAAATACGTAATTGAAATACAAATACGTATTTTGTATTTGTATTTCAATTACTTCTTAAAAATGTAATTTGTAATTAGTATTTCAAATACCTGACGCTGAGGTATTTTGTAATTAGTATTTCAAATACTTATGGTTGCAAAATACATTTCACAAAATACATTTAGCTACCTTATTGATGGGTGTGTTCTTCAGAAAATAGCGCTCGATAGCTTTCATAAGCAAAATGGTGACCGCTAAATATTAGGTACGTTCTGCAGTACTGGCCATTTAAAATAAATATTTTTGTTTGGCTCAGATATATAATTTCAAATTAATTTTACTTTGAAAACATGAAATTCTTTTTTAAAAATTAGTCATTTATTGATAAGGATTATGTTTTCTTCGCATTTGAATCTTTTTCGTCATCATGGATAGTTAAAAATTCGAGTAATTATGGAATAAGAGTACCGTCGTGGCAGCAACGCGGCAATAGCGACAAACAACATCAACGACCTTTATGAGCGAACACTACAATGAACGCACCACTTGAAAAGAACGAACGGGGTTTTTGCCCGCTTCCATTCTGGAAATTTCGACCTTTTTTTTATAGCAGGAGACAGGCTGACGGCCCACCTGATGGAAAGCGGTTACTGTCGCTTATGGACATTTGCAACACCAGAGATTTCATCAACCCGCTGCTAGCCTCGAAGAAATTTTATGACACCCTTTTTGAAAAACTCCATATCGTAGCGCTGTGGAAAAAACTCGGCTGGGAGCTCATTCCAAATCCCCACGGTATGCAAGAAAAAGGTTCTACAGAACCGTTGCGTACATGAGCGAAGCGGCTTAAGAAAGTGGGGGTGTAATCCCAACCCATGGCGAGCGGTTCGATGGTAGAAAGAGGACGAATACACCATTCTATATAGTTATTCCGAATACTCCCCGTTATACAGTCAGTAGAATACGTAGAGAAGCGAAATCTCTTATAAGGGCAAGCGTATCTAGACCATCTGTGAGTATGGGATCATCAACAACGTGAACGGTTCGACGTTGAATACAGTCTAGGCGATCGATTTGGTAGCCAGGTGCTCCAGCCCAAAAGTGTGAGCAGTACTCCATATGCGGGCTCACCTGGGTTTTACAAAGCACAAAGCGTTGCTGCGGTGTGAAGTACTGCTTGGACCGGTTTAACATTCCCAGCTTCTTAGAGGCAAGTTTTGCCTTGCCTTCAAGATGGCCCCTGAACATCGTTCGCGATGTTAACACTGAGGATCCCAATGCTGGAGGTGGTAAGGGGAGTTCCTTGGAACTGAAGCGATTGCTCGAATGGAGTTTTTTTGGCAGAGAATACGTAGAGTTATGTCTTCTTGGGCTTGAAATGGACAAGGTTTTGTCTCCCCCATTCAGAGACTCTCTCTAAGGAATACTTCTACTTCAGATACAAGTCTAACCCAACTTTCCTCCACAAATGATCAAGGGACGTTTGCACGACCAAAGTACTGCGCATCGCCTGTGCTTTCATTTGCATTGGAATGAATGTTGCGAATAGACAACATATCATTGATATGTAAGATGAACAATGTTGGCAATAGCAGACAACCCTGGGGCACACCAGTGTGGATGGGCTTGAAACTTGAGCAACAACCGTCGACAACGACTTGAATGTTGCGCTCATCAAGAAAGCTGGATAGCCAGGTGCAAGGCCCTTCGGGTATCCCATACGATGGCCGCCCCGATAGAAGAGCCCTGTGCCAAACCTGGTCGAAGGCCTTAGCAATATCTAGAATTCTAGACTAACTGCCAGTGCTTCCTCTTTGCTCTATCTCAATGGCTTCAGCCCAACGGTGGGTTAGGTAAGCCAAGAGATCCCGAGCTGAGCGACCGTGGCGGAAGCCGTATTGCCGATTGTTTAGCAGCTGGGAATCTTCGAGGTAACACAGGAGCTGCACGTTGATAATACGCTCCATCACCATTGAGAGCAAAAAGATTATTGCTGTAGGCCTATTCGATGTGTCTGTTACGTCCCCTTTTTTGGGGACAAGGTGCACATGGGCAATCTTCCACGAAGCGAGGACACAACCCTTGTAGTAAGAGAGAGTGAAAAGTCGTGCAAGGACTGGCTGGGGACAACTCAGCTAAACACGTCTGCAGCACAATGGCAGGAATGCCATCAGGGCCAGAAGACTTTTTGGCGTCGAGGGAGAGGAGAGCACATCGGACTGCTTTTTGAGTAAAGCGCACCTCCGACATTCTAGACTCACACTCAGGGATTGTAATTGGAGTTTCTCCTATGTCTCAAGAGTTGAATTGGCCGCAAAGATTTCACCCAGAAGATTGACTTTATCTTTGGCGGCGTATACCAGATGGTTGTCCACTGTGCGCAGAGGTGGAAGAGACGCCCGACAAAAGTTTCCTTGGACAGCTTTGGTGAGGGCCCAAAAAGCTCTAGTACCAGAAGAGTAGCTAGAGAGGCGCTCACCAATTCTACCGATGTGATCGAATTTTGCTTTCGCGAGCTGTTTTTTGAGGGACCTGGGGGCGGCATTGTATCTCTTTTTCAGGTCAGAGGAACTTGGATCCTAACGAACCCGCGCTGCAGTCCAGGCTCGATAAGCCTGTTGCTTTAGCTTTACAGACTCACTGCTGGACTTATCGAACCATGATTGTTTACTCGTACCACCGATAGGTACAGTTGAGTTTGGAATTAAACATTCTATTCCCTGCAGTACTACATCGGCGATCCAGTCTGTGCTCGGATCAGAATCTTCCGACGAGAAACGTAGCTACCTCCATGGGTAGGATGCATAGAAATCATGGAGTCCACCCCAATCTGCTGACCTGTATCGCCACACCTTCCGTCGTCCAGCGGGACGAGTCCAATCGGGAATAGGAAGGTGCACCACCGGAGATACCAGACAATGATCAGAGGTTCCCAGTAGAGCACTGATGTAGATCTGGTAGTTCTCCGGGTGTGTGGTCAGCAAAAGATCCAGCAAAGAAGGCTTATGATCCACTCTATCCGGTATTCGGGTAAACTCAGTAATCACCTGAGTGAATCTATGAGCGAGTGCAAAATCGTAGGCAGTAGTCCCTGACAGATCAGTTGTCGGGGAACCCAAACCACTCAGCGTAATGAGCATTAAAATTCTCGAGTATGACTACCTCTGCTAAAGGATACTGCCTAAAAACTTTGTCGGTAACCTCATGAAGGAGTTAAAAAAAACGAGCTGTTTCAGTCCTTGTGCATTCCCTGCCATGGGACCGATATAAGCACGCATAGATCCGGGTGGAACCACCAAAATCTACGCGTACCTACAAGATGGAAATATCCCTATCTTCAAGGCCATGGAGATTAGAATTTAAAAAAATATAATAAAATTAGGTTACCGTATTTCAGAAAAAACGGCAATTTCATAGGCAAGGATCTAATAATAATTATTATTTGATTTTTGTGAATATTTTATTTACATAACCTAACACCTGACGGTATTTTGTAATTTGTAATTTGTATTTTGTATTTTAAATACATGTAGTTGAAATGCTGTATTTTGTATTTTATATTTCAAATACCCGACTTAAAAGTATTTTGTATTTCGTATTTTAAATACATGCGAGACAGTATTTTGTAATTTGTATTTCAATTAAAGGAAACCATGTATTTTGCCCAGCCCTGAGCTTTCATCGAGTCAAAATCATCCTTACGTAGGTAATTAATGAATGGCCCCTAACTACGTATCTGCATATGCTCAAAAGTACTATTCCTGCCGGTAGGGGACTCATCTAAGTCAGTGTTATAGATTTAGGCCGTTTATTGCAGGTATGGCGACGGATTTAAGGCGTTGCTTGAGATGCGACATTGTTAATTACCGTAAATATCGACACAACGTATGTATATACACTAAGGTGGCTATGCGTTAACGGCATTATTATTTTTTTATGCTTTAAAAAGGACTTCTTCGCCCATGACAGCGATTCGAACATCTGCAAACTTCATAAAGTCCAAAACAGATTTTTGCGCACTGCAGTCTACACTCCGCTATATATGCGGAACGTCAACCTGCATCGCGCCCTGGAGTTTCCCTCCATCAAAGATTATCTCGTCTCCTTTTCGTGCAATACTTTGACCATGCCCCCCATCACCCGAACCCTCAGGTGACGAAAACGGTCAATTATAGACCCACACCGAACGCTCCCACGAAGAAACATCGTCCTCTCAATGTCCTCATTGACGAGTCAGACGAAAGCACTAAACTCCTCGAGACAATGAACCCCGAGGCTCAGAACATCAGCCTGGCATAACAGATGCAGACTGAACAGACGCAGGAGAGATCTGTTACTTTCAATAATGTGGATGAAATAGATTTTTTTTTAAATCAGATTATACTTTTTTGTGATAAGATTTATAGGATTGGTTTTGAAATGTATGCAAAGCCACAATGAATACTTAAACTTATTCATATATCTAAAGAAGCAACTGTCTGCAGGTGTTGTTGTAATGCCTTCTTAGTTTTCCTCGTCTTTTCTGTTAGTTTCTTGGTAGATTCTGGTCTCATTTTCGTCCTAGTCGCTTCATTTTTGATAGCTGATACCATTGATATCTAAAAAGAAAATAACATATTAATACAACATTCTTTAAGTAGTAGCAGGTTCAAAGTACAGGCTTTTTTTGCTATGTTAGTATAATAGAACCTGTACATAAACATTTGTGAAATTCTTTTGAACTTAAATACATCATTGAACACTGCAATCTAATAATAGGAATAATCTCTCAATTTAAGTCTCCTTTTTGATAACACGTTTATTGATCAAGTTTGTATAAAATTCCCATTAGCTTCATTCGTACAAATTTGGGCGCCATGTATTTTCCAAGACAAAAAACCTCCAGCCACAAAGATTAAAGAGCCAAACTATATCCTCCTAATTTCTGTTAATTAGTTTATCCCTGATTAAATTACCAATAAGTAGCTGCCCAAGCAGTGGTTTTTCATACAAAATTATATATTATCAGACAGATATATAATATACAATGTATTGTATTCGTGATAATACTCTTTCTTTATATAATGCAAGCTTGTAGGTAATCTGGCGAGGCTGCAAGGGTATTTTTGTTTTTAATGTAATAAATTATTACTCACATTATCTGGAATATGGACATATCTAATATTTCGACCCTGTATATATAAATTATCGAATGCAAATTCATTACCCTGGCTGTCACAGTACACAGCATTCTTAAATGTAATATTCATAAAGCTGTAACAAATATAAATATTAATATGGAAATAAGCATTTTATTTCTTTTTAATGGAATTCAAATTCAAATGTTTTTATTCTGAATAAGTTACACTGGAGAACATTTTTTGAAGGTCATACATACAAGTGGCGTTATAATAATGCTGAGATGTACTAAAAGTTTATACTGTAACATATCTCCATAAAATCCTTACATGTTTCGCAAGATAAAAACGTTATACCGACGATAGTATTCGTGTAGGCCCCCAAATGAAATATCTGGAGCTAATTCTCGACGGGAAATGGCTGTTTAAAGCGCACTTTGAGCAGCTAGTTCCCAAACTCGTGAGGTCCGCAGGCACCCTCTCTCGGCTTGTTCCCAATGTGGGGGGACGACTAGGAAACTCTACTCGGGCATCCTTAGGAGTATGGCCCTGTACGGTGCACTCGTTTGGTCCACTGCACTTCACCGCCACAAGAGGACTCTGTTGTGCCGCGCACAACGGGTCCTGGCGGTGAGGGCCATTCGTGGATACCGTACAGTCGTGGACGGCGTCGACACTCTTGGCAGGCGATCCGCCCTGGCCTCTAGACGGACGTACTTGCCAAAGTTCGGCGCTCCCGACAGGATGCCTTCGCACGTGGCCTGGTTTACTGCCAGGCCGAGCTTCAGGCGACCAGGACGCGGGAAACCGCGACCATGATTCAATCTTGGTCAGTAGAGTTGGAAAACCCTGTGGCTGGCATTGATACGGTGGAAGCGGTGCGCCCACACCTGTTGCGATGGCTCTCGCGGAAACGCGGGACCCTGACCTTCAGAATAATACAGATACTTACCGGGCATGGGTGCTTCGATAAATATCTGAATCATATGGTGGGCTGCCTGCCTTCACCCCAGTGTCGCCAGTGTGGCGGACAAGACACGGCGTTTCATACGCTAGTCGAGTGCGCAGCATGGGCACCACAGAGGTTTGAACTCGAGACAATAGTAGGTCCGATCGATTCGCTCGGCAGTCTGGTGCAAGCCATGCTGCAGAGCGATGATCATTGGGTGGGTGCGTCCAATTTCTGTGAGGCTGTTATGTCTCAAAAGGAGGCCGCAGAACGAGATAGGGAGAGAGGTACAAGTGCGCATGCGACTCACGGGTACCGACGTAGTCGGGGACCCGGAGGCGCAGATATGCGCATGACTTCCCTCCTTGAAAATACCGCTGCAGGGGCCCTCTAGCATCTAGGAAGTAGAGGAGTCTTCACCCCTATTGATGAAGTGAGTTTGCACTGCTTCCCGGGGCATTCTCAAGCACTGATGCGCTAGGATCTATAGCGTGGGCGTAACTACGTTCTAAGTCTCACGCTCTTCCTGCCATAAGCGCGGGGCACATGGGAGGAGGGTGGTTTTATTGGAGTATTGAGTATTCGAGTCTTCACACAAGCCGGTCAATTAGTATTTGGATTACCTCCATGGGAATGCCTCCATAATCGACTATGGTCTAATCCCTAGCAAAGGACCCGGTACTATGCGAAATGCATTTCCCCCGCCTTAAAAAAAAAAAGGCTGAAGCGAGCTACTATATAAATGAAGTTTTGTCATTTGAATATTCTTCAATAGTGTAATATACCTTTTTAAGCAAAATGCTTTTTATTTTGGTTTTAAATTTAGTGAAAGGCAGATCTAACATTTAATTAGGAACCTTATTGAAGAAACGTATGCCAACCCCCAAGAAAGAGGACAATACTTTTTGTGATTTGAAATACTCCTGAGGGCCGAGGTTGTAAATTGACCTTACGGCACTTTTTTATAAAACAAATATAGTCTCCAAGTCAAGTAGCGTTACCCCAACAAAATAAAATACCACAGGACATGATACTATGAGAATAACTAATATAAAGTAGTTTAGCAGTCTCTTTGTCAGTGAACTGTCAACTTTTATAACTGCACATGGAGCAGAACTAAATTTTCCCGAGAAACTAAATTAATGTATGTCCCACTGGAGCTTCTGATCCACGTTAATACCTAAGAATACAGTTAAATCTACTAGGATAAGTAGTAGTGTCGTTAAGAATGATATTAACATTGTATTCTTTTACATTGGGCATATAGTTGTATTCTAATTATAGGTAATAAATTATGTATGGTAAACCATATATATATATATATATATATATATATATATATATATATATATATATATATATATAATATAAATATATATATATATATATATATATATATATATATATATATATATATATATATATATATATATATATGTATATATATATATATATATATATATATATATATATATATATATATATATATATATATATATATATATATAATATAAATATACTCAGTCTAGCCATAAATACTGTTACAATTAAAAAGAAACAAAATGTTGTGTTTTCTCATTTTGGCGCCAATACATTGTATAACATTTTACGATATTAAAATGGAGTGGGGCGATAAAAAGAACCGAATCCTGTGATTGCATTACACAAAGTAGGTATGGAACCAAATGCAATTTTTAAAACTCCATACGCTTGGTATTAGTCAAATATTTGTTTGTGTACCGGGTACCGGGCTATTAATATTGTGACAGAAAAAGATCTGGCCGTGTACGTAGTATTCGTACTAAAAAGGTGGTCAAAACAGGAAGGGAAAGAATTCGAAGCAATTCTGTCCGAAAGCAAAATATTTTATCTCTGGAGATGAAGGTATCACCAAGAACCATGCCGCGTATTTTAAAAGATGACTTAGGACTTGCAGCCTATAAGAGACGCACTGGTCATTTCTTAACTCATAATTTAAAAAAGAATAGGGTGTTAAAATCGAAACAACTACTGAAGCGGTACGCAATGGGAGATTACAAAAAAATATTGTTTCCGGATGAGAATTTTTTACAAATGAGCACACGGGTTGTCTGGAAGAGATCGCTTCTTAGCGATAAGACCGCCCATTGTGCACATTTAGAATATTTTTAGGCTATAAGATTTTCTGTTTTCTGTAATGGTGTACAATAAAGTGTTATCTATCTATCTAAAATTTTAACAAACAAAATGACCGTATTTATGCTCAAAGCTCTAAGGAAGCTTCTCAATTAGTCGACAGAGTGCAACGTGGGCATTATCCGTCTTCAGTGATGGTTTGGTGGGGTGTTAGTTATGAAGGAGTGAATGAGCCTTATTTTTGTGAAAAAGGTATCAAAACATCGGCACAAGTGTATCAAGATAACATTCTTGAGAAAGTAGTTAAGCCCCTTAACAAGACTATGTTCAATAACCAAGAATGGTATTTCCCGCAATACTCGGCGTCGGTTGTCTTGGTTGGAAACGAATGTTTCGGACTTCATCAGAGCTGAAGACTGGTAGTCGTCTACTCCCGGTCTTAATCCACTGGATTATGATTTATTGTCAGTTTTAGAGAGTACGGCTTGCTCTAAACGCCATGATAATTTGGAATCCCTAAAACAATCCATATGATTGGCAGTGAAGAATTTTCCCATGGAAAGAGTGCGTGCTTCTATTGATAACTGGCCTCAATGTTTAAAGGACTGTATTGCAGCCAATGGAGACCACTTCGAATAAGCTTTTTATATTTTAAATTGTTTTATATTTATGTATTAAACTAACACACTGTAAAACTTATAAATGTTATTTGCAATAGAAAAAAAAAAATCTTTGTTACAATATTTATGGCAAGACTAGGTATATATATATATACTAGCGGCCCCGACAGACGTTGTCCTGACTTTAAAAAATAAAATTCTAGAACCCGATCCCAGAGCCACGTACCGGTTCTAATTGCGAATCTAAACCATCCCCGGGTACCCACTCAAACACAAAAACAAAATCACCAAAATCGCTCCAGGTGATTAGGAGGATTCCAGAACCCGATCTCAGCGCCACCTACCGGTTCTAATTGAGAATCTAAAAGAGTAATAGAATTTTTTTTATTCTAAGTCATGACAAAATAAGGTTAAAAATCTTGCCAAAAAATTAAAGTTTATAATTAACAAATAAAAAATAGGGGTGATCGTAGAGGGGTGAAAATTTAGGGTTGTATGTATTTTTTAATGCTGTATCCTAAAAAAATAAAAATTATCTAAAAATTAAAAAAAAATATTTAGTGGTGGACTACCCTTAACATTTAGGGGGATGAAAAATAGAGGTTGTCCGATTCTCAGACCTACCCAATATGCACACAAAATTTCATGAGAATCGGTCAAGCCGTTTCGGAGGAGTATGGTAACTAACACTGTGACACAAGAATTTTATATATTAGATATATATATATACATATATACATATATATATATATATATATTATATATATATATATATATATATATATATATATATAATATATATATTATATATATATATATATTATATATTATATATATATATATATATTATATATATATATATATTATATATATATATATATTATATATATATATATTATATATATATATGTATATCCGTGGCTGGCGTGAATATTTAGACATGTTCAAAATGTCAATTTTACAGGGGCACAATTTTAAAGTTTGACTAGTAATGATAAATTGTGTTATTCTATTATTACCAAAGGAAAAATCTTAAAAAGTTATGAATATTTCGGACTGTCAATTTTTTTCCTATAAAAACACAGGCATAGGAAGCATCTAAACGAATAAAAAAGAAGATGTATGTCGAGATATCAATGTATTCCCGCCAGCCAGGGATATATATATATATATATATATATATATATATATATATATATATATATATATATATATATATATATATATATATATATATATATATATATATATATATATTGGTACCTACTTAATGTATTATCACAAACTGAGTAATGCCAAAAAGGTACACTATCTTATTTGGTTACAAAAGTCCTCTACTAGGATTTGAACCCAAAAATTGGCATTTCAACCATTGAGTTATTAAGATCTTAGATACACTTCTTTTATGCCATGAATTAAAAAACATCCAGTGCAACCCAGGCTTACGTCAGACCATTATTACATAATGATAGCTACATCTCTATACTACAATAAATCTGTAAATGGTTTGAGTTTGGACATTGCATTGAAAAATATGAAAAAATCGGCTGATTCTGACCAGCAGATTCCGAAAATATATTTTTTTGGATTTGTCTGTCTGTCTTTCTGTCTGTTACAGCATCACGTGAAAACTACTGAACCGATTTAAATGAAGCTCGACATCAAACTAACTTATATGCTGGGGTATAACTTAGGATACTTATTTCCCAAAAAATGACGACATTTTCATGAGATAGACGAAAATAGTGAAAAATGAGGTGCTGTGATCGCATCTGTTTTGAAAACTATTGGAAATATATAAATGAATTATTACAGGTATAAAGGTTATTGACTTCATGTTAGCTTACTTATGCATTATACTATAGCTCAGCTATATTCAACCCACGGCCCACATGTTACCCACTGAGCTTTGTATGTGGTCTGTTTGACATAGTAATAGTTGTACAATTACATTAGTAACACTTCTGGTGTAGCAAGAATCCATAGACAATTGTAATCACTTTCCATTCGGTGGGCTGCAAGCCTCTTTGCTGTACTCTAGCAATAAAATAACACCTAAATAAATTATGTTGTGGTCCGCAGCACCTTATTTAATACATGTATGTAGCCCCTATATGAAAAAGGTTGAGTATGGCTGCTATAGTTGTTTATACAGGTTTCATTATCATATTATTATGGCTAGTTTTTATAATTAAAAAATTGTTACCCATCTACAGAGTCAACTTCTCCACAAACATATGCATCATTTCGAACATCTAAAGTAATTTTCTGTCCTTGTAGAGAATTCACTAAACAAAGCAAAGTATTGTGGTAGAAAAACCTTTCTTTTGATGTGCCTTGGAACATTTTGAATTATTTTGGTTTAACCACCAGTTTTCTGTAAATAAAATGATGATATTTTATAACTATCTATTATTATGAAAATAAAAGTTTTTTTAGAGTATTATTGTTTTTATTACATCAATTCATTATCTTAAAATTCATTTTACAAGCACTACAAAAATATTTCTGTATATCTAAATCATTTTTCTTTAACTATAACTAATCTCATATCTGGTTTTGATTTCAATTCTAATTCTGCCTTAGTAATAGTCCACTTGTCATTTATTTTACGCGCCCAGAAATAATAGCTTCCTCTATCTTTAGGACCCGATACTGGGATACAAAATCTAGCTGTATTCCCATCAGAGAAGTTATTTTCAGAATCACTCAATTTGAATTTTTTATCTTTAATAGGTTCTCCAAGGCAATGTACTGCCCCAGCATTTGTTCTTAGCGTTTTTAATGCATTTTTGTAGTATTCGTATCCTCTACATCTTTCAATAATACAACTTTGCAAATAATAGCCTGTAGATGCAACTACTAGGGCGCCCCAAGATGCAATTTGTACAAGAGTTCTATTTGATACAGTCATATTGATTCAAAATTATGAAAATTAATAATTATATGAAACTTAAGTGTATCGACGATATATAAGATTTTATTTATAAATAAAGATTATTGGTCTTATGGAAGAAAAGTAAAATAAGCACTTTTTCAAAGCATAACCTCAAAAATTTCCAGTATATAAAGTCGCAGACTTGCAGGGCGTTCCATTTGTAGTTCACAACGCCCAAAATGCTCAGATAGCAGTTCCACCAGGCGACCGCGGTCGTTGCGGTTGTAGCGAAAACGTCACTAATGACGTCATCATTTTCGATCACACAACGCTCACAATAGCCTATGGATACGTATTACGTATCTACTATCACAAACTACTATGGCTACGTTCCATGAGGGACTCACAACGACCACGTTCACGACCTCGATTTATCCCGTTCCACTTTCTTGCCCGCGTTACAATCGTAAACCCAAGTGGAACGGTTATTCGACCCGCCTATTGACATGGGTCATTGTGAGCGTTGTGTGATCGAAAATGATGACGTCATTAGTGACGTTTTCGCCACGACCACAACGACCGCGGTCGCCCTATGGAACGGCTAACTGAGCATTTTGGGCGTTGTGAGCTACAGATGGAACGCCCTGATAGTAGTTTGTGGTAATACGTACTTAGGTAATACCCTAAGCTTCTTGTTATATACGTAGGGATGCAACGTCGCTCATAAAAAACATCGATGTTAGGATATCAATGTTTTCAAAAGTGAAACATCGATGTTGAAAATATCGATGTTTATGAACGATGTATCGATGTTTTTTTATCACCATTTACATAAACTTTTGACGCTTGTTCCTGCGACGCAAATAAAACATCGTTTTTTTAACATCGATGTATCGCCCAAAACCACCTTAGCACACCTTATGTTATGTTTATTCTATTTATATGTCTTTTGCTTTATCCAACATTCAGTACCGTACTTAGGTACTATTCAACAACGTAGGCATACACTAACATATCCCTATCGCCATTTAAAATAAATTTACATCTAAGGAAGATTGTCATTTTTAATAGAAATGGAAGAAATAAGTATAACAATCAACTTATATTATAAGTTATTATTGGCAATAAGAAAATTTATGAAAAAAATAATATAAAGAAAATCTGTGTAGATCACAGATAGAGCGCAAGATGGCGCGTTATGTCTATGTAGGATAAAACATCGTTCATAAAACATCGATCTTGAACAACGATGTATCGTCGATGTTTTGGTTTCAACATCGATGTTAAAACATCGATTTTTATGAACGGAAGCGGCCCCAAAAATATCAAAATAGAACAGCTTTTAAAAATGATTTACATGATACAAGTCATAAAACCAAGTTATTAAATTCACTTGAAGTACTTGGGGTTTGTAAACGGTGTAAAGATATTATTGAGTGGAAGATTAAATATAAGAAGTATAAACCTCTGACAGCACCAAGAAAATGTGTTGGATGTGAGCAGAAGACGGTCAAACATGCTTATAATTTACTGTGTGGAAAATGTGCTACAAAAAAGAATGTTTGTGCTAAGTGCTTCAAACCTGTTGAGGTAATAAGACCATACTTACTGTAGTTTTTGGCTATTGGCTTATAACATAATGTCGAAAACAGTATGGTTTTAATTTTAGTATAGAATATGTGCAAACCATCAGTATTTGGTCTGTAGGAAAAGGAAGTGTGACACTGTGTGCTGCACCAGTTACTTGAAGTTTAAAATGTATATGATATTGAAACCTCAGAATGGATCTGCATCTTAAGATGTTCAGTCAGCATCATTATTTGTAATATACTTACACAAGTTTTTCCTTATAATAGTATTCCTGATTTTTCCTAGATAAAGGCAAGACACATCATCATTTGACCATCTTTTAAATTATTAGGTTTCATGATTATTATTTATTTATTTATTATAAACTAAGGTATAATATATAAAATTTATTTTGGCACTTTTAACCATTATATGTTTTCTCTCTACTAAAAGTAACAAAAATTGATATACAAGTTTAGTCTATAAGCATTATTATTTTTCAGATGGAAGAGACATTAGCAGTACAAGACATTACAGACCAGACACAAGATATAAAAGCATTACTGAGAACTTTACCAGAAAGGAAAAGGAGAACATTGATTAGGTACATATTTTTATTAAAGCTTAATTCGGTATAAAAAAATTTGGTCCCTTTATGCCAGACACTCTACACTCTAGACACACTATCTACTATTTATTTGTAAGATTACAATCTGTAAAGCTATGATACTATAAGAAATTTAATTCCCTTCTGAGAGCTTTTAAATTATTTATGTTATTAGTTTGCCCTGCGGCTACTCTGTGTGCCAAACCCTAGGTAGTAACTTTATTTTACTTACACAAAAATTTAATTTGGTTTTTTATCTATACATATAATAAAACTGTAGTTCGAATTTCTGTACAATAAAAAAAAATGCTACAAACCGAGTCGGGGGGATGTAAGAAGTGAAATAGTACCAATTTATATTTTTTGTTTATCTGTTTGTGTGTCTGTTTGTACCGACTAATCTCCGAAACGACTGGAGCAATTTATATGAAATTTTGTATGGTGGTAGCTTATATCCCTGGTTTTAACATATAGGATACTTTTGATCCCGTAAAATTATAGAGTTCCCGTGAGCTGGTTAACAAAATGCACCACACGGACGAAGTTGCAGACATCAGCTAGTATATAATAACAAAGAAACTAATGGCCAGTTTCTATATTGCAAAAACGATTCGTTATCTTAATGATGATTCGACTATTAACACCTGGCAACTCATTTCCTAGTTTTCACTTAATGCTTTAACAGACAAAAAAACAGGCAGGCAGAAATTAAAAAAATTGTATTTTCGGAGTCTGCTGGTCTGAATTAGCCTCCCCTGATTTTCTCACATTTTTAAAGGTATTGTACAAACTCAAACCATTTACAGACTTGTATGAATTTTATTATAACACAAGAGCAGCTGTTAGGTTGCCCCCTTGGTGTAGGCCTCCTTCAGAATATAATTGAAGACTAATGCAAGATGAAAATAAAAATAAATCATGTTTTGTTATTTACAGGCATATGAATAAATTAGAAGTTGATCAAAATAAGGTGTCACCTGAAGCAATGGCACATTTGGAGGACATATTGTCTAGAATGGATAAAGTTAGTTTAGGTAGTGGTGAGCCATTTTCAGATGAAAATTTTAGTATATCTGATAGTGATTTTGATGAAGAATAAAAAAACTGTTTATAAATTATTATTTTTAATTTAATCCTTATAAATTTCCTTACGGTCGGTTCCTATATCTTACTATTGATTCATTTGCATTGTCATCTGTTGAATTTTGACATTACTTGTATGGAGCTTATTTTAAATTTTAATTGCTAGTGATGCAAGTGAATGGTTGGCAAAATATAGGACCGGCCAAGTCATTCCATATCTTAATTGCACGTGACTTGGTGGCGATATAATTCCTACAAGGATAATATTGTGTTCAGTGAAAGACCATTTTACCCAAATGTACATTAATTTAAACCTTTAACCCTTAACTGCATTATGTTGTAAAATTACAACATACCATTCAAACAGCCTCAAAATCACCGGTATGCGTTTAGTGCATGCTGATGTAGAATTATCACAAACAGGATAACATATTTTATCGAATGGCAATACATTTTATTCCTTCACGACTGTCATAAGTCAACTTGGCAGTAACAAAGCAAAGAATATTTTGAATTCTGGAGCAGGTGAAAATTTAGTTCTTGTTTTGTTGTGTAATTAATTGATTTTTGAAGGTGAGTACAAATAAAAATGGTTTTTATTCAACAATTCATCTTCTTTTCGATACAGTTATTAGTTTGGAAAATAAGCTTTTGGTTTTTTATGAAATCTCGTGTAAATTGATGTTGTAAATCTACAACACTGTGCATTTATTAGAGAGTGTCGCTGTTTAGGTTCTGATCACCATTTTCTAAGTTTTTCAGATGTCATTCTGGAATCAGAAGCAAATCGAACAGTAGTTAGCTCAAATTAATGACGAAGAGAGATCTGTAGATGATCTGGAGGAGTCTGATGCAGAAGAACATGAGAATTTTTATGAAAACCGAGAAGATACACTTCGTGATCTTGAGAATCCTATTGAGGAGGAAAATGATGATGATGATGATCCTATCTTGGCAGAAGACCCACCATTGACAAATGAAAACCCTGCATATCACCAAGTGCCTCAGGTTCCATTTCCGTCAACAAGTCAAGCCAGATGAAGAAATCTGTTCCCCGGGGCAGTTATGAAGAGCAAATAACTAGCTTTGAAGGTGTTGATTTGACAGCTGTAAGTTGGAAGGACAATAAACCTGTCACTTTCCTATCTTCATATGTTGATGCAGAACCTGTCTCCCTATTAGAAAGATTTGACAAAGCTAATAAGACCAGGATCAAGATGACATGCCTGCATATAATAAAAGAGTATGATACCCATATGGGCGGGGTGGACCTTCTGGATAGCTTCATTGGTAGGTATCGTATATCAATGAGAAGGCGTAACTGGTACCTACGTATATTTTACCATCGGTTGGATACGACAGTAATAAATTCCTGGCTTGTTTATAAAAACTTGAAATGTACTGAAGCAACTTCATCAGTTCTGAATTTGTGTCAATATAGACTGGAACTAGCTGAGGTTCTAGCTAATATAAATAATGCATCTGAACTCTGTAACAAACGAGGAAGGCCCAACACCAGTAACAATGTTGAAATGGCAATACAAGCCAAGAAAAGTAGAGGACCAATTCAGCATGTTCCACCTCTTTAGGTGGAAAAACAGATATAAGGACAGATAATGTTGGTCATTGGCCTGATGATTGCACCCGCAGTAGATACAAAATGCCTGGATGCAAGGGATATACACAAACAAAGTGTGAGAAGTGTGGAGTAGCCCTTTGCCTTTCTAAATCTAGGAAGTGTTTTAAAAATTTCACTTGTAATTATTTCTAGTAAATGCATAGTGTTGTATTTATGCATGAATTGTTTTTGTAATAAAAATCTATAAAAAAACGAATTTTTATTTTTATTATTATTTTTCGCTGCATAAGCATGTACAGGTCTACTACATATATTTATCCTACGTAATAAGAACAATTCATGCATTTAAGGGTTAAGATAACTAAAGCTGTCACATCCAAATTGTGGTCGAACCTGAAAACGTCGGTAGATGACGAAAGCGGAGAGCCACACGGCGCAAACTTGGTGAAACCTACATCCTCCATTGACGTCTGTCAATGTTCACAGTCATGCACGAAGCGAGTACAATGCATAGCACTTAGAGTGCGTCTTACGAAGAAAGTTCCACAGCAAAAAAAATTTAACAAATCGTACAGATCAGCCCCGCCACATTACTATATGTTGATTTGATGTAAATGTTATATAATTATTCTATTTACTATTAACTTTCTAAAATTTCGTTGCGGAGCTTGCAATAAGAAATATACATGTTTTTGTTATATTTTAAAATCATTATTTACATCGTTTTATTATAGTAAAAAATAGAAATACTGTTGGAAATGTTCAAATAAATTTTTAATTATAAAATTTTGAATAAATTTGAGCTATTCAAATGCCATTATTTTCTTGGGCTTTTGTTTGATTACGTCGTAGTTTATTCTCAAGGCGCGTTTCGCTTGTGCCTCACAACGCTCCAATTGCTTTGTCAGTTGTCCCACATACCGACCATGGTCGCCGGGAAAAGTGACTATTGACGTCATTATGTTCGATAACGCCTTTAGAGAGTACTAGTATTCTGTGCGCAGCGCTCACAATTTTTTTTTTTGTTTTTTTTGTTTTTGAGGCGAGGGAAAATGCTTAACCGATTTACGCACAAACTGGGTCGTTGCTAGGGGAACGACACGCGTCGGTCGGGGGCGATAACACTGCAGCAATAGTATGCTCTTGGCAGCGCTCCGTCCGCGATCGACGTCACAGAATAGTGTGGAAGACTCCGAGCGTTGCTACACGAGCGAGCAACCCCAATACCCACTAAAAACCCCCTCCTCCCTGACGACCCTGCGCTTTGTATGTGTTGGAAAGGCTGAGATTTAGAACATAGTTACGCCCAGCCGATCCAGCGCAATAAAGTGCCTGGAGTGTGCCCTGGGAGAACACACCCCACTTCGTTGTGCGGGGGTAGAAGGTCCTTTGCTCTCCTAGCAAGCTAAAGGCCCCCCGCGGTAAACGGAACCTAACTCAGGGAGGGAAGTAATGCGCGTACCTGCCTCTCCGGGTGCCAGCTGAAGGCCGGCGACCTCGAGAAGACGCATTGGCACGCGCTGCAGGACTTCTCTCCCTGTCTCGTTCTGCGGCCTCCTTGAGTGACATTACTGTCTCGTAAAAAGGACCCACGTCAAGAGGTGGCTCGAAGTGCGAGTTGACCACAAAGCATTAATCATCTCTATCAATATATTGACAAAGGGGCCATTTTTAAATCAACCATATAGCAACCAGTGACATTTGTGTGTTTCGTTGGGGAAATGGGCGGCTCAAGTATGCTGTGTTCGAAATAACAGGGGGTGCAGACAGACACATGTTACAATCAATTCAAATATTTTACATAATATAAGAGCACTAAAGCAAAAAGCACGTTAAAATAATATCTTATTTTTAAAATATCATGATAGAAATAATTGTTATTACTAGACACCAGATTATATGCACTATCAAAATGGCAAAATATGCATGCAAATATGCACTAAAAAGGGGCGAAATATGCACAATCAATAAACCATTTATTATTTATTAGATTAATTAGAATTTAAGTTTATTTTCACATTATATTTATATATTAAACATATCCTAATATTAGTTATAAATTATTATTATAATAATTTACTTATTATAATTCTTGTGACAGTAAACAATAACATATTTTTCCAGGTTTTCTGCAGCAAACTTGTGGCGCTTGTCACTTAATATTAATTTATAGGCTGGAAATGACTTTTCGACGTAAACTGACGACACCGGACAGAACTTGAAATTTGGCGCCATTTCTGCAGAGACTTCTTCGGGTAGTTTGTCCGGTGCCGTTGATAAATGCGTCAATTTTCTTTATTCTTTTAAGACCGGGGTTTTTATACAAAACTGTATTTAATTTGCCACAAACCTTTTGCGATAGCGAACTCGGAAGGGCGTTACTCTGTTCAATCATTTTTTCGTCGTGTCGTCGGCATAATACAAGACGCCTATCACGTATAACTACCGAAATAAGCTCTGTCAATGAAAAAGTACCCAAATATGCAATAACGCTATAAAAATAGATTTATATGCATTGGCATATGCAAACATGCAAATGCATATAATCCGAGGTCTAGTTATTACTTTTCAAACTACAATTTAATGTGCTAATAGACTCCTTTTACTTGTACCTACTGATGACGTCATAAGTAGGCGTGTTCGAACAAAATCTATGAGGCTGCGACATTTTGTAAGTCCATGAAAAGTATCTCAGTTGATTTGACTGTCTGCTCCCCTATTGTCGTGTTTACAGTCACGATTCCCACTTTCTTCGCCGCTTTCCTGCTTGCTGCCGTCAAAGTGGCCATAATGTATAGTATACTTATTTATTTACTTGATTTGATTCTTTTTGATTGATTGATTTGAATTATTTTTGATTGATTGATTTATTGATCTAAATTTCAAAACACTTTAAAATATAGATTAAAACTAATTACTAACTAATTAATATGATAATTTAAAAATCTACCAATAAACCACTGAATTTAGGTACTATATTGATTAGGTACTTTTAGAAGTGACATAAACTATATATTACATGAATTGTATATAACAATAACATTAATACCCTATTATAATACATTATTTAAGTGATATCATATGAGACCCAGTTGTCGCAACTGAAACAAAATAAAAAATAGTATAAGTATACATTAACACAATGATCAGATATGCAGAAATTTAGACAATATTACAACTCTATTCCAAATCCAATTTTAACATAAAAATATAGTTATTGATGGGCGTGCGGGCGCCCTAAATGAAACAGCCCTTAGCAACTTGACTGAATTTATTTATAGGCGCTACAACAGCAACAGGTGCGATCAGCACAACGGTATCAAACGGCATGTTTGAGGTTAACCAACACAACTTAGCAATAGCCCCAGACATTACACTGAACGTAGATAGCAAAAATTGTATTGATTACACCGATCAATATGAGTGGCACTAATCACAATCACTGGTGGTTCACAATATCCATGTAGACATGCTGAGAGTCCGTTGGCTGTAGAGTCTTCCGAATGCTCCTTGATCTTCCTGGTCTTCTTAGTCTTCCTTATATGTGTATATACTGACCAATGTGTGTATATATTAGACCGAACGAGCTGAAGAAGATGCCGGAGGCTCGCCTTGTGCTTACTAAGGTACTACAAAAATGCAGACACTTAGCAGCTAACGGAGTCAGCTACATATCCGCGGTAAGCGGGGCGTGGGGATACGGGATTTCCGGGGGAGACGGTTAGGTGATTCTGTCCGCAACAGTTATTGTGCTTAAATTGACGATATTTTTGAAATCTTTACATGCAAATATCTCAGCTACGATATTACTTAGCAAAAATTAAATCCATTATATGTTTAACAAAAATAGTACTTCGAAATTACATTAAAATTATTAGTGGCCCCGCTTAAAAACTAAAATGACGCCATTAGTCCATACAAAGTTACCCAAACCCCTTTCATAAAGAAAAAGTATACAAAATTTTCAATTGATACTTACAAAGCCTTGTCGCTCTTTCTCCTTCTGAAGGACCAGTTGGGTTTGTGAATCATCAAATTTGACAATGGCCGCCAACACTTTGGCTAACGTAACAGAATGTGTCCCAGAACCAGTCAAATATTCATATAATATATTCCTTAAATATTCAAGTTCTGTATTTTCTTGCAAAGAATGCAAATGCCTTAGGCTAACTAAAGCCTCATCGAGTCGTCTTTCTAATTTTTCATTTGAAACTTTTAGCTTTTCATTTTTCTCATGTACTTGAGTCATATTTGCAGATATTGATTTGTTCATTTGCTCTAACTCTTGTAATCTATTCTCTGCACTATTATTTACTTGCTGTAAGTTATTGTATTTTGCTCTGAGTAACGTAAGTTCCTGACCGTTTTCGATATTATTCCCTTTCACGCTTGGTGAATAATTCTGATTTAGTAATTGATCTTTAAGTTCCAAGTTCTCTTCAACCAATAAACTATTTTCTCTTAGTAAGTTATCTATCTTCTCTTTACCACATTGCACTTCATTCATCAGATCAGACAAATTCTGTGTGAGATCACTATTTTCTGTGGAATGTTCACTCGTTGCTAATAATTCTCGTAGCTTGTCATTCAAGACACTGTTTTCTTTAGATATTTTTGCTAAATATGTTTGAAGCCCCTCAATGTCTGATTGCAGACGTCTATTTTCTTCTTTTAATATATCATTATCTGCCTTTAATTCATTATATATAATAATTTGCTCCGTTTCGTCTACATTTTTGTTAGCTGAATTTAGGTTACCAAAATGCTCCTTTTCGGCAGTCTCAATTATATTTACTTCAAGATTATTTTCTAGAATGTCTGTTTGTATATCTTTACTACAAGTCGTAGTTAGTACTTTATTAGATTCACTATTCTCCAACTTTTCAATGATGTCATTCAGATGATCCTTTTCCCTCTCTAATTCTTCATGAGATTGTCTTATATCATTAATTTCCTTTTCTAGATCTATAACATCGGACGAAATATTTTGTAATTGACTTTTCAATAAAATATTTTCTTCAGATAATGACTTATTACTTTCTTCTAATGTTCTTATATGCATCAATTTGCTGTTTATTTCTTGAGATAAATTTACTAGTTCCACATTTTCTTTCTTAACACCATTAAGATCGTCGAGAAGTGTTTTAATCTCATCTTTTTTAGCTTCTAGTTCAGTTTCTAAACAATCCTTTAAATTTTCTAAGTCTATTAATTTCCTGGATGTTATTTCTTTGTCAGTATCCACTTCATTAATTTCTTCTTGCAATGAAGCATTTGCTTTTTCTACGTGCATTAATTTGGTCGCTAATTTTTCTTTTTCTTTCTCTAAAGTTTTAATTTTTAGCTGCGTTGTTTTCTTTAATGACTCTAGCTCTATTAATTTACTTGTTAATGTTCCCTTTTCGGCGATAAGTTTAGTTATTTCATCACGAAGATTCATATTCATCTTTTCCACTTCGGTTAACATATTTGATACAGTCTCCTTTTCTTTAATCATTACATTGTGTTTTTCATTCAATAATGATATTAAATTTTCTAAGTCCAACACTTTCTCTGTTAGATTCTCATTATCTGTTTGAAGCTTTTTCATATCTTCATTTTTTATTAATTCAATATTTTTAACATTAAGCAGTTGATGAGTCAAAGATTCTTTTTCATTTTCTAAGTCATTGCATTTTGTTTGCAACTCAATGTTTAGCTTTTCAAACTCAATAAATTGACTTACCAATTGATTATGTTCATCCTCCAATTTTTTTATCTCTGTATCATTTATATTTGTTTTATTTACGGTGAGCTGCAAATGTTTTGCTTCTTGCTCAAGATATTCGAGTTTACTTATAAGTTCGTCTTTTTGGATTTTCAACAGTTTTATATTCTCAATATCAGCTTCATAAGCAGATTTAATACTGTCAAGATTTTCATTTAATTGATCAATTTCTGACTTATATTCTGTAATTTTCGACTTGAGCTCATTATTTTCTTCTTCTAATATAGTATACTGTGTTTTTAATGCATTGTGTTCAATTGTTGCCAAATTAATCTCCTGTTTTAGGAATGTACCTAAAGTTATATCAATTTGCTTTTTCATTATATCCAACATATTATTATTATCAATTTTAAACAGGCGAGTTTCTTTTGACATCATATCAATACACTGTTTGAGATGCCCAAGTCCATTAGCCATATTTTGGCATGAATCTTTTATCGTATTACTTTTTATTAGTTGCTGTTTTATAATGCAATTTTCTGATTTCAGTTCAGTAATATTAGCTCGGTATTGGGAATTTTGTTCTTGAATAGATTCATGATTAGTTATTAGCTTTTCTATTTCAGCTTGCAACTTCACTAGCTCATCCCTTTCATCTTGAACCTCTAACTCTAGTTTTTCATATTTATCTCTCCACACATCTAATTCTTCTAGGATGGATTGTTTCTCAGTGTCGTCTTGCTTTGAATATTCAAGATTTTTCTTAAAATTCTGTATTTCGGTCTCCAACGAACTTATCTGTGAACTTTTTTTTGTATTTTCCTCAGTTAACTGTTTGTTTCTATTTTCCAAGTATGTATTCCTGTCGACCATAGCTAATTTTTCAGCTGTTTCTTGTTTAACTTGTAACTGCAGACACTTATACTCCTCGTCAGCCTTTGATTTGATTTGCTCCAATGTTTGACACTTTTTACTAATTTCAAGTAAATTTGCTTCTAACTCATTAATTTTTGTTTTAGCGGCGTTAAAATCATTAACTTCCGTCGTTAATTTCAATTTTTCTTCTTCAAGAACAGAAATACTATTTTTATAATCATTTATAACAATTGCCAAAGATTCAATTTCTTGTTTACTTGTAGACAGACCTTCCTTGAGAGATTTAATTTCTGCTTCTTTGCTCTCGAGTTCTTTGTGAATACTTAGTTTATTTTCTGCAAGTGATATAGCATATTCTTCTTCTCTTTTTGTAAATATTTGTATTTTACTTTTTAACTGGCTTATTTCTTCCAATGCTTTTTGAAGGTCTGTTTCTAGTGTTGATACCTCTTTTGTTTTTGAAAAATCAAAAGCATTTACTTTGTTTTGTAACTCTTCATTAATGCTGTTGATATCCTGAATTTTTTGTTTGGCTTCTTCTAATTGATCAACTACAAATTTCATTTGCTGAAACTCTTTATTTTTACTTTCAAGTTCATTTGATATTATTTGTAATTCAGATGACAGCTGTGAATTTTTTTCTTTGCTTACTTTTAATGACTCTTTATATTTGTTCAATAATTGCTCCATTTTTTCAATTTTGATATTCAAACCAGACATTTCTGTGGATGTAGTTTCTTCATTTACGGTCTTCGTTTCATTGTCAGCAGATAAATTTATTAATTGTACATCATTCTCATTTTGTTTTATTTCAGATACATTATTTATATTATCATCCCTGTTTAAATTGGTATTGCTCTGTAACAGTTGTATTTTAGTATTTAAAGCCTCAATTTTCATATTTCTTTCTTCTATTTCAACTCTAAGAGCCTTTTCTAAATGTGCCTGAAAATAAAAAGATGTCATATATTTTTGACTAATGTATTAAGAATTATATTCATATATATTCCTCACTAGCGTTTTTCACGCGGCTACTCCGCATAAGAACCCTGGGTAGTAGGAAGTAAACAATATAATACAAGACGGACACTTTGACCATAAGAGGTCTTTTTAAATTAATTTTGCAATTAAACAACAGGTATTTCATGTGTTAAATGTTTTTAGATAACAGAATATTATTGAAAATAATAAACAAACTCTAACATAATTCTAAGACAGCGAGAAGTTTGGGATTTTGTGTGAGTTCAATAGCGGTGAGCTTTTCTACATTTCGGCGACTCACATTATGCTTTTCATGATCCGAAAGAATTATGATAAATACATTTTCTAGCACTTGAATATTATTTTACAATAGATTTATGAGACCTAGCGACCAATATCAAAATTAGGGGCTACTCAAATAGATTTGACAGTTCATCTGACACCTAAATAGCGTTCCGTGGCGTTTCAGTACACGACATTTTCACGGAATGCATTTAAGGTTTTTGAGCTGTTCAAATATTTGAGGGGCGTTACAGTATTCGGCCGTCAGTCCACATAGTCTACACAACTGCCCAGTAAAACATAGAGGCGAATCGAAGCCCACCTGACTGCAAGTAATATAATGATATAATGTTTTTGACAACATACGTGTTTGTTAGTGAATTAATAAAAGCGATTGCAGCGCCATCTATTTTGCTAATCCGTCTATTCTAAGGAAACGACGTCATTCATCGGTATAAAGTGTATTCTAAATGTTAACTCGGGTTATAAGCCTGCTCTATGTCGAGTTGCATTCATATACGTTCCGTAGTTTCCAAAAAAGATGCGATTGTAGCATCATCTTTTGCGCTATTTTCGTTTACCCCACAGAAACGACGTCATTTATTGGGATAAAAACTATCGTAAGTTACGCCTCTTGATATACGTTACCTCCGCTTCGAATTTTATTTAAATCCGTTCAGTAGTTTCTACGTGATGCTCTAACAGACAGACAGACAAAAATTCAAAAATTGTATTTTCGGAATCTGTTAGTCCGATTTAGCCCCCTTGATATTTTTACCCTACTGCCAAGGAAGGGTTATGTTTTTCGCACGTATCTTGTCCGATTGTAAATTTCTTTTTTATCTCGTATCTTCCAACCGGCTTGATGGATTTATACAGTTAAGATATCGTTATATTCGTCTTAAAAGCAAGTGTCTTTAGGTAGGTAGGTGTTGGAAAAAAAAATATGGCGGATTTATGGCGCGAAATAGTAATTCGTCAATAAAAAATTAATCAAACCTAACGAAGAATATGTCGAGGATATGGAATCTAGAATAATTATAAACATTCATAGCCTAATCATATTTAAAACGAAACAAATAAATTGTTTTGTATATTTATCATTAACATGTGGTCAAAAGGGATGCCAAAATTTGCATAGCAGTAATTCTTTTGCGAAAGGTCAGGCTTACGTCGCTTTGTGCCGAATTACTCTCACTTACTGCGGTCTTTTTAGTGCATTACTTTTAAATTGTCTTTTTTGCAGCCGGGTCTTTAATTTCTATTTTTTAAACGCATTGTACAAACTCGAACCATTTACAGATTTATTATAGTATAGATTTAGCTTACCTTTGCACTTTGTTCTAATGAACATTGTTCTTTTAACTCTGATATTCTTCTTAATGCCTTGTCTTGTGTTTCAACTAATACACTCTGTAAAAATAGTTACCTATACATATATCGGTCAGATCTTATAATCAGCACTGTGGTGTTTAGCAACCAAATTACTGCCATATTGAGAAAAGGACAAGTAAAAAGTAATTTAAAGTAATGTAGATATTATTATGAAGTTAATGAAATTCATTGAAGCGTAATGTGTATGAAAACATCGTAATAAGTACCCTGGCCTTAGCATTTTCTCTTTCTAAGAGCTTATAATGTCTAGCAAGGTCACCATATTGCGTCCTATATTTCGTATATCTCTCCTGGGTTCGTCGATAAGCGGCGTAAAGTTGTTCTTTTGTCACTCGGTCTAAACTCACGGCGCTACCAGATAGGCCTCTTTCTTCCGCTTCGCTTGCAGATACATCCATGTCAGACTACAAAGAATACAATGAACTTGAATATATTGAATACAGAAACTTTGCATACTAGATAGATTATTTAAAACATTGGAAGTAATTATTTAAATTCGCCTGTATGTAAATAAATAAAGGGTGATAATTATACATTATTATCATGAATAAAGCATATATAATGTTTTAAATTTATTGTGTATGCTTTTTTGAAAAAAAATAATAATAAAGATGAAAACACATTACATATCCCAAAGCGAAACAAGTTACATTTGTGAAATACATATACAGAATTTTAATATGCAGGATGCAAATTTTTAGCGGTGCAGTAATGGGAAGTACCTTAAGCCTTGCAGCTACACGAAAATGGTCTTAGGAGACTATCTATAATTGCTTGTGCAAATCTCATTGAGAAACTATTTTTTTAAATTAAATTATTACTTATTACACACACCATTGACGCACAAAGCTTACCGACGTAATTCGTTCTGTATTAGAAGAGCAAATGAATTTAATAAGTTAAGTAAGTTGGAAGATATAGACTTCGAACTATTTACTAGTTACTAGTGTAGCTATTTAATAGTGTAGCATTGTTTAGCGCAAAGTTGGTCTAGTTCTTTTATCAGTTTAAGTACCTTATATCTATGCACATTTTTATTATTATTTCTTTGTTTAATTTTCATTTTTTTCTCTTTTTATTTTTACTATTATCTGTAGAGGCTTATTAATAGCTTCTCTTAATCTAGCTTATTTTTAGTTATTATTAATGATAGCTGTTAGCCCCCCAAATAAAATAAAATAATTTTTTCGTGAAATTTTGATCCCCATTTACGGATTTTCAAAAAAATCGACCGTTAGCAAGAAAATGGCCATGTTACACAAAAAAAAGGAAAATGCCAATAGATCCTGTTTGTGATACAGGGATAGATACCGCTATACCATCAACTTTTAGCTAGCGATTTAAATCCGATGCAATTCAGTTTAGGTTGCTAAGCTGGATCGCTTTTTATCGCACCATCGCCTAGTTTTAACTCGTTCGTGTTTGAATTGCTAAACCACAAAAGAATGAACAAAGACTTGTCTCTGGTCCGTTTTCCCTCGCAATGTTAGAAAGGGACAACGCTATACAGCGAAGCTGTGTTTGTTGTCCCAGGAGTGATGTTCAGAAATGAAATCGAGAAGATTTTCAGTAAGTTTACCATTATTTTCTTCGCACATTTTACTAGTTTATTACGACTAATATATATGATTAGTATTTGAATTGGTCGTGGTAGTGTAATGGTTAGCGAACCCTTCCCAAACTCGAAGGGCGCGGGTTCGTTCCTGCCCCGAACGCATGCACTATTCTGATAAACAAATTATCAAGTTCGATTTTTTTTTTTCAATCTCACCTTTTTATTCAGTCAAAAAAAGATTTCATGAAACAAAAGGTAAGTTAGATTTCTTAAAATGTATGGGTAAGATTTTTGCGATTTCTGATTGTATTAGTAGGTACTCCAATGGCGGTTGGTCCGACATAAGTTTTTGATCAGTATTAGAAACAGGATCAATTGATATCACAAATATGTGTAAAATTTTCATAAAAAATGTACAATAAAAGTTTTTTTGAATTTCTAACTTTTAGTACTCCAACCTACTAGCTACCATAAAATTATTTGATCAGTATCAGAAACAGGATCGATTGGCATCATTTTTTTGTGCAAGATGGCCATTTTACAAGCTTTTATTTAATTTATCCGTGCAGGAACGGAGAAAGAATACAATTTCTTGCGGCCGGGCGGCCTGTCGTAAGAGGCGACTTAACAACCCACAGCCAGGTGGTAGGGCATTTGCCCGACTGGATGGCTACCCCAGCGCCGGCCTCGCCACCATCCAAGCGGTGAGGCCGATCATGCCAGAATGGCTGCAAAGACGTTACGGCACCCTGACGTTCCGCCTGACGCAGGTCCTCTCGGGGCACGGATGCTTCGGGAGGTACCTGTGTCGAATAAGACGTGAACAGACGTCAGGGTGCCACCACTGCGTCGGCGGCGACGAAGACACGGCGCTGCACACCCTCCAGGTGTGTCCAGCATGGGACGAGCAGCGTCGTGATCTCGTCGCGGTCGTCGGGGCGGATTTGTCCCTCCCGGCCGTAGTAAAGGCCATGGTCGGGAGCGCCGACGCGTGGGACGCAGCCGCCTCCTTCTGCGAAACCGTCATGTCCGCAAAGGAGGCGGCGGAGCGGGAGAGGGAGCAATCCGCTACGCTCCCCTCCCGCCAGAGCCGGCGGCGGCGTCGGAGGGTCGTCCATGACGACCTCCAGCCGCCGTAGGCTACGGCCGTGCGGGCGACCGGCGGGGAAACCGGACCCGCCCGCACATAAAGGCCGGAGAGGAGGGACGCGCGCCGATCCGCGCGCCCCCTCTCACCTCGCGGTGAGGTAGAGGAGCCGGAGAGACCCAGATCTCCGGCTACCAAATGGTGAGGCCAGCCCGCAAAGGGGCCGGCCGCCGTCCGTCCGGGCTGGTGGTGAATGCGCGAGCGAGCCCACAGCCCGGACAAAGGACGCTTGGGATCGGACAGGGGTTTTAGTGGGTATCCCTAACCGCGGCGTGGCAATAGCATCTCACATCTCAACGTGGGGTGCTAGTGCCACCCCGACCTGGCGAATCCCACTCACGGGCCGCGACCTTTCCCCCTCGCGCGGCCTACGGTCCTCAAACGGATTTCCCCTGTACAAAAAGTACTTCCCCTTACTGTTCCGCTAAAAGCTTCCACACTGTATATGCATATACAAATTACAAGTAGCCATGTGCAGGTTTGACTTAGACCTACATTAAGCTTATCTAGAACAAAATAACGATTTTAAAAATTACAATTAATTTCTTTCAATTTTTTTTATAACAATTTATAAATATTTAATTTTGAAAGAGATACTAAATCAATCAAATTCAAGCCTTACCATATAATAAATACCATCACAGAGAGAGTCCATTAAGGCTACTTAAATAATCCTAGTCTAAATAAAAATTTAAAACATACCTGCAGGTGGTACATTGATGGAGTCTCATAGGTGGGTAGCCTGAAAGATATGTCACTTGCAAATGAACTGTTCGACAGCCTTCGTTGTCTCGGATTTTCCTGTAAATATAATATTGTCAATTATTAAACACTAACACCTTTATTCATAAAAGTTATACGACTTTTATACGTTCCGCTCGTTAAATAATGTGACACAAAAAAAATCGCATTAATGGTGCGATAATGAATGACACGTTTTTTAACGAACCTAGAAACCTTATATTAGCTATTATGAACAAAGGTTAGATTCCTTTCGCGTGACCTTTAAATCTCACGGATCTCATTTCTCACTAAGATTGTGTTTTACTTGTGTAAAATGGAAGCATCCCTATTAATATTGTAAATGCGAAAGTAACTCTGTTTGTTTGTCTGTTACGCTTTCACGGAAAAACTACTGGACGGATTTGGCTGAACTCAGTATATATTCGATTTTCGATGCCGAGGATATGGACACAGGATATTTATATACCGAAAAATGGGATAATTTCCGGAATAAAAGTATATTTTTCTGTTTGGCTGTTATGCTTTTATGGAAAACTTTTCGATTGATGATGATGTCTGATGATGATTTATGGATATAGGATACTTCTCACCCTGGAAATAGGGATAGATTTATGTAAAGGTTATCCCAGAAAGTAGGGTAGGTTTTTTTTTGTTAGTTTTGCCATTTTTGTAGTTTACAGATAGATAGACGGGACATAGGGGATGAAACTTTGTATAGGAGATCAATAATTTCTCAAGTTTATGTATATAAAAAGTCATGATCTATAAAAAATACAATAGTAAGTTGTCACGTCACGTACACCAACTACTATGGTTACTACGTATGTCACGTACATAGAATAATTTATTGCTACATAATTAGCAAGGTTAAAACTGAGTAGTCCATACATGCATGTCCGTACATGCCAAAATCTGTCAGTACAACAGACAAAACATTCGGCGATGCATGTACGAACACGTTCAGAATAAACATAAATTACAAATATTATCACGTAGCACTTAAGATTTTTGTATATATAGTCTTAAGTTTGATGTCAATTAAATTAAACAAGTAAATACACCGAAAGTACAACTCGTCTTATTTCGTACTCCTCCTACTAGCGGTCGAGCCTAACTCCCTGACATAATATAATAAACGACAAACCAAGAATCTTCATTAAAATTTGCAGTACGAATAACAATGTCAGAATTACTTATAAGTTATTTCTAAACACATCAATGTAGATCTCTATGAAAGTAACAAGGAGTTTTGATAGTACACCACATTCACCCAGCCGTTAGGTTTCATAATCTCTAAACCAAACTGGGGCTCTCTTTTCCCTTGAGGATCGCCGAGGAGGGGTCGTTGCATTTTCGTTGTCTATTTGTAAAGTTCCGTCTCCCTCTGTAGTCTCAGAGCGATCCTGAGATTCAAGTTGTTCCTCTCCTAATGGTGGAAGAGGAGCGAGTTGTCTATTTGACACTGTAGTTTCGCGCCCATCTGATAATCTCACATATGAGTAAGAAGGGTTAGCTTCTAAAAGCTCCACTTTTTCCACCTCAGAATCGTATTTTGTTTGCCTCTGATTGTTTCGCATTAATACCAGACCGGGCTGCAAGAGCCACGTTGGTAACGATTCTCCTTCGACCGTTCGTCGAGGATGTTTAAAAAATCTTTCGTGCGGCGTAGCATTAGTAGCCGTACATAATAATGATCTGACAGAATGGAGAGCTGGCGATAAGACATGTTCCCAGTAGGTGACGTCAAGATTCTTCGTCTTCAGGCATAATTTAACTGTTTTCCATAAGGTATCGTTAAGGCGTTCTACTTGGCCATTTCCTTGTGAATTATATGGCGTGGTACGACTACAAGCGATACCATTTCATACTAAGTAAGACCGCAATTCATTAGACATAAAAGCAGATCCGCGGTCTGAATGAATATATTGAGGAGCACCGAAAGTAAGGAATAAATCCTTTAGGCATTTCATGACTGTGGCCGCTGACAAATCTTTACATGGATAGGCGAATGGGAACCTAGAATACTCATCTCTCATCGTTAAAATGTAGCGCGTGCTAGTAGTAGAAGGTAGGGGTCCTTTAAAATCAATATTTAGTCGTTCAAAAGGTGCAGTGGCTTTAATAAGAGTTCCATGGTTTCTAACAAATCTAGGTTTGATTTCGGCACATATACGACAATCTGATGTCATTCGTTTAATGTCATCTACCGAGTATGGTAAGTTTTTGGAACGCACCCAATATGTCATTCGCACTATACCCGGGTGTCCTAAAATATTATGTAGTTCGTTCAGACTTCTTGTGGTTGTGCTCGAACATACACGGGATAAAGCATCAGCTGTAACGTTTTGCTTACCCGAACGATATATTATATCATATTTGTAATTTGATAGCTCGAGGCGCCACCTTTCTATCTTTTCGTTTTTAATCTTACTATTATGAGACTGGTTAAACACGAATGAAACTGACCGTTGATCTGTTATCAACAGAAAGTGTCTCCCGATGAGATAGTGTCGCCACTTCCTCAAGGATTCTACCACAGCGCATGCTTCCTTTTCAATTGAGGAATGTCGACGTTCTGAGTCATTTAAGAAACGGGAGAAGCTACCGGACGACCGTTCTGTGAGAGAGAAGCCGCGATAGAGTGCTCAGAGGCATCAGTGTCTACGGTAAATGTCTCATTCGGATTACATACATACATACATAACTTCACGCCAGTTCCCTTGCGGGGTAGGCACGAATAACAGAGTGCCATTTAGGCTTATTCTTACACACCTCACTTGCCTCTTTGACATTCATAACTCTTGTCATGCAAGCTCGTCTGTTCTTAAGGCTCCTGACATCACCTTCTGCTAGTACACGATCAATTTGATCATGGAAGGTGTGTCGTGGCCTTCCACGACTTCTGCATCCATCCACTTTTGCATTGTATATCTGTTTAGTCATTCTTTCATCATGCATTCTTTCCACATGCCCGAACCACCGGAGCATTCCTTTCCTTACCTTCACCCCGACACTCTCTTTAAGACCAACTCTCTTTCTTACTTCGGTATTACGAACGCGGTCCGCGAGCGTCACTCCGCAGATTTTGCGCAGTGCTCGCATCTCGACCGCGTTTACTCTACTTTCATGCTCTCTCTTCCATACCCAACTCTCGCATCCATACGTGAGCGTAGGTACCAGCACCGCGTTGTGTGGCGAGCTGGGCCTTCTGGCTGAGGTTCTTAGCGCCTAGAAGTTTACCTAACGCTCCATTCACACTATTCCCCAAATTCACTCTTCTTTCTATATCAGCGGTGTACCTTCCATCCCTGCTAAAAGCACATCCAAGATATACAAACTCATTCACTTGCTCTAGCATAACATCATCGACCATTATCCTTGCATTCGTTCTGGTTTCTTCTCTTTCAAACACCATAACCTTTGTTTTCTTCGCATTCAAATGTAAGCCTCTCGCCTGACAGTCATCTTTCATCATTGTGACTAGTGTTTTCAGTTCTGATGGCGATTCGGCTAAAAGCACGGCATCATCCGCATAAAGCAAGATGCTTACAACTAGATCACTCATCCGCACCCCAACATCCATCAATCTTATTCTCTGGAGACAATCGTCCAGATATAGGACGAACAGCAAAGCCGACAGCACGCAGCCCTGGCGGACGCCAATATTGACGTCAAACCAGGGCGACAGGCTGCCTTCCACTCGCACGCATGCCATACAGTCCTCGTAAGTGGATTGCACAGCACGCATCAATTGGCCATTAATCCCATATCCGGGCAATATGTCCCAGAGGTCCTTCCGCACAACCCTGTCAAATGCTTTCTCTAGATCCACAAAACCGCAGAAAACCTTCCGGCCCATAGCCAGCTGCTTCTCTACGATATTGCGGAGAGAGAAAACTTGATCCATACATCCCCTTCCATTTCTGAAGCCACCTTGTGCATCCCACAGTAATCCATCGGATACAACTCTCATTCTCTTTTCAATAATCTTCGCTTACACTTTAGATGCTGTGCTGATCAAACTGATGGCCCTGTAGCTGGCGCACTCCATACGTGACCCCTTGCCTTTATACAAGGGCACGATGACAGCGCGCCTCCAGTCCTTGGGAACCTTTCCCGTCCTCCAGCACAAGTTGCATAAGGACAGGAAAGCGTCCCGGACGCAGGTTCCACCATATTTGATCATCTCAGCAGACACACTATCGATTCCTACTGCCTTTCCATTTTTCAGACTTCTTATCGACCATTCGATCTCTTCCAAAGTGATCTCGGATGCTGACTCCTCGGAGACGGTCACAGACTCAGTCGTGGTGCCAGCATCCGGGATATTATCATACATTTCTCTAAAATATTCACTCCATCGCGCTAATTCGGATTGATGACAGTTAAAGCGGATTTCATTATATCTGACTTTAATCTCTGAAAACAATTAATTGCAGTTTCATTTAAAGGAATCTCGGTCACTCTTGTTAAAGGGTTGATCTTTTCCGAGAAATTTTTAATCCATTTAGAATAGTGTGCAAACATGCTGAGAGCTCGTTTAAGAGATTGTGAATGTATAGGAATTGGTAAGCTCATTAGGGGACGTAGGCGTTCTTCGTCTGGTTGAATTGAGTTGTCAGCAATTTTATAGCCGAGCAATTTGACGGATTCTTGTCCGTATACACACTTCTCTTCATTTAGTGTGAGATTATACTTCGTTGCAGCCTCTTTCAATTGTTTTAGGTTGTGGTCATGTTCATCCTTTGTTTTAGCACAGACTGTGACGTCATCGAGGTACGCATAAGTGCCCATCAATTTTTCTTTACAAATAATATGCTGTAGTGTTCTTTGGAAAGCAGCAACTACGTTGGTAACTCCAAATGGTATCCTAGTAAATTGGTACAAATTTCCGCATGCTTCAAAGGCTGTGTATTTCCTTTCACTCGTCAAAATTGGTACCTGATGGTAAGCACTTTTTAGATCAATTTGACTGAAAAAAATATTTTCCGCTACCTTCGAAACTATTGATTCTATATTAGGCAATGGATATGCATCCAGTTCGGTAAATCTGTTTATTGTTAGCGAATAGTCAATGACGAGACGTTTACGATGTGTCGTACCTCCAGTGACCAAGACTTGAGCTCTCCAAGGTGAGTTACTAGGTTCGATGACACGATCCTTTAGAAGTTTAGCGACCTCCTCTTTTATAAATTGACTGTCCGATTCAGAATATTTTCTTGATTTTATAGCAATGGGTTTCACGTTCAATGAAAGGTTGGAAAAAAGTGAAACAGGGGGCACCATAGCCGCCGCAACATTACAAATTTTTAAAAGTTTTAGTTGGGCCACCAAACTCTATCTCTACGAACGAATGACTCTGTAAAATATCGTGTCCAATAATGACGTCAGCGCAAAGATCCTCTAAGATATATAAAGGCTTATGTTTGTAGATGTGTTCATTCAGTTTTATAGTTGCAGTGCAATATCCATCCATATGTGTAGAATTTCTCTTTGAAGCCAAAGTGACTGTTTCTTTCCAGGGATAGCGTTTTAGACTTAGTAACCGAGCGAAATCGTTGTTGATAAAACTCGTTGAACTCCCGCTATCTATCAAAGCATCAGCTTTATGGTTAATGACAGTAATAGATACCGTACTTCTTCGCAGACTAGCTGGCGATGCTACTAGAATTGCTGACAGGCTTTCATCGCATGACTCTACTATGGCATTATTGACCGGCTTAATTGTCGTATCGCTGCTTGTACAAACTTTTGCAAAATAGCCCTTCTTTTCACAAATTTGACAAGTGGCACGGAATGCTGGGCTTTTAATTCTTTGATGAACGTATCCACCGCAGAAAAGGCAGCGCTTGCGTGATGGCGTTGCAGCTAGATTGCGACTGTTGCTCTGTAGACTGATATCTTCGAGCTGATTGAGGTCCATAGCAGAATGTGTAGGGTTGCTTTTGAAATCATTCGAATTCTTCTCAGCCATTTCAAGAGACGTCGCCTGATTATAAGCCTCTTCTAAACTTATTTCTAGGTTTTCCAGCAGCCTTTGTCGAATTCTTTGAGAATGTATACTAGCGATAAAAGCATCACGCACATATTCGTTTCTATATTCTTCGGCAGTGACAGATTTAAAATTACAGTTGAAGGACAATAGTCGTAAATTTCGTAAGAAATCTCTCACTGTCTCTTCGGGTTTTTGCTTGGCAGAAGTCAACAAGAATCGAGCATGAATTTCATTTTTAGGCTTTAGGTAAATGTCGTCTAATATTTGTATAGCTTTCGCGGAGTCTTTATATTCTCTTATAAATGAGTATATATTTGGAGATATATTGTTAAGCAATATCTTCAGTTTAGTGCTATCGGATACCTGATCGTCCTTATTCTGGATAGCAAGATAGTTCTCGAGCGTCTCTTTCCAGTGACGGTATTTTAAATCTGCGGCTGGAGTACCAGGATCCGTGTCAAATTTTTCTGGTCTAAGTAAACGCGCTAATGAATCCATTTTATTTTTACTGCGTTTTTATTAATGAAATAAATTGACATAATATAATAAACGACAAACCAAGAATCATTGGTTTTATTTCATTAGAATTTGCAGTACGAATAACAATGTCAGAATTACTTATAAGTTATTTCTAAACACATCAATGTAGATCTCTATGAAAGTAACAAGGAGTTTTGATAGTACACCACACTCCCGCACGGTGATAGAGCCATAGGCTCTCGCTTAGTGGTGCATCACCCCATCCAACGGGGTAACCATCATAGACACACCACTCACAAATCAACCCCCACTCTAGATGTAATTATTCATTTAACCCCATGGGGGTTGATTAGAGGGAGAGAGGGTATTTGCCTGTCTAGATGGCTACTACCCCTTGGCTAGAGTATACTTCAATAACACCCTTGAGTTTTACTCCGGCATTAATGGCCAGGTTCCAGTCTCCCTTTAGAGAGCGGCAGCACATTGGTAGCACCTTTGTTGTTACAAATGTCCATAGGCGATGGTAACCACTTTCCATAAGGTGGGCTGACTGTCTGCTGAACTCATAAAAAAGCTCATAGTGACCGGTTCGGCTACTACCCACACCATCAAAATTGTTTGAAAATATCTTGCTTCATAGAATTATGCCACACTAATTCGAAATAACACAATTCCAGATCTTCTATTTGGGTTTCATCTATAATATTATAAAATTCTAGACATGCCGTATCTGTACGATGTAATTTTTGTTAGATTTCTTGTCTGTTTGTTCGGGATTCAAGTAAAAACTACTGACCGATTTTGATGCGGTTTTCGCTAATCGATAGCAAATTCTTAGACTTAACATCTGCGCTACTTTTTACCCTAGTAAACGTGTACAATAAAATTAGCTTATTCCGATACAGTTTTCACTGAAACGATAGTTTACATTATTTTTAAAATGTTGCGGTACTTCGTGTCCCGGAAACCCCGAAGGAATTTTAAGTCAAGCGTGGTAGAAGTCGCCGGCATACCCTAGCACGTAATACAATATTCAGATTTCTGACAGTTATAAATACTTTATTCACACATTATAACACATTTCGAAGTCATAGTAAAATACCCTATTAATTGTGATTACATTATTATACAACTTATAATTCCGATAGGCAGTTTTCGTTTGCGCTGAAAAATGCAGGCCGGTTTCCAACATGTAAATAATCTAGGTACATTGAACTCTATTTGCAAGCGGAAATGGCAATGTTGCTTGTTATGCATTCTTAGCCCTGTCCCACCTACGTAATTCGTATACAGAAGCGCATTACTAAAATTAGTCTACAGGGCAGGTACATCATATTTTATAAAACTGCATCCTTAACAGCATCCAAGTATGATTATCCAGTGAAATAGTATAACGAGTTATGTAATCTTCAATACGTACTACTCACCAGTATGTCTTGATGCACATCCGTAGATTCAGGGTTCGTTTGCAAAAGGGAGACATCTTGGAATGTATTTTGTTGGTTGTTTGGTGATGTTTGAGACCTTAAAGTGCGGATCTGTTGACTATCTATAAAAACAAACAATCTACATCATAATAGTAGGTACATGTCTAGCCACAGCACTCACCAGAAGAAAGTCCATTTTTTTATCGTATATAGCAGCGGCCGGCAGCCTTTCAGCAGATGTGGCAAAATGTAGCAAAGGCGGGCCGGGCCGCACTTGTGATATTAAAAACGAAAAAACATTTTATTTGTGTTTTATTTAAAGAAATGAGATAAAAAAAATAAAACACACCACAAAGAATATAACGACACATTTCATTTGAGGCTGTTCGATTTAGGCTGTATCTGAGCGGCTATTTGTTGTATGTTAGGTTTCATTTTAGTAGTGGTAATTCGTAAAAAGGCTCTTAAATGCTTTATCTGTGAGACGAGAAGCATATTTATTTTTTCGGTAATTAAGGATTGAAAGTTTGTTCGCATAAATAAGTATTACCAAAAATTGTAATGAACTGCTGAGCAATCCTTTTCAATTCGCGCATAAGTGTGTTCACTGTAAAGCACGATTGCTTGAATTTCCCGGCTACTTAATAATTACGTCATAATTATTATTGATTTTGGCAGGTACCTAAAAAATTCTATTATACCAGGCAACTCAGAAAGTATTGCGAAAAAGTTTTTATGAGTGAGAGACTGGCCAGTTATAATCTATTTTGAAAATATGATTATTTATAACTAAAAATAGGTAAGTTCCAACTTCAAAATTTCCCTCCACATTGTTTGCGAGCTAATTTAAATTATCCTGACTTATTGAAAAATGGATCTAGGTCGGAAACATTTTCGCGCTATAATTTTTTACGATTTCAGGTGTCGTCTGAAACCGGACGAATCGTACGATAGACTTCAAATGGCATTCATGGATGAAGGCCCTTCTAAGGCAACCGTGAATCGTTGGTACAACGAATTCAAGCGCGGTCTACTAATTTTGGGGGATGAAGAAAAAAGTGGTCACCCTTTGACGGCTGTTACGGCAGAAAACTTACTAGCAGTAAAAAATTTAATCTAAGACCATAGGCTAGTTACATATCAAGAGATTCAGCACGTACTGCAGATTGGACCGGGAAGCTTTCACGAGATTCCACACGTGCGGAAAGATTTTGATCGCGAGTTCTTTCAATTTGACTGGCTACTTAGTGTCAATTCCTTTAACTAGAGGAACCAAAGAAGCATCAACGCCGAATGGTATACTACCAGAGTGTTTGTCACAAGTTTTCTTTGTTGTGAGCAACAAGCAACCAAACACAGGGCTCCGCGGCCTACTGTTCCACCACGACAACGCGCCCACCTATATCGCGCTCAAAATGAGGGACTTCCTGGACAGCATGCCGATCAAACTTCTAACTCCTAGGTGACCCTCCTCATAGCCCTGACCTAGCACCGTGTGACTTCTTTTTATTCACGAAAATAAAAAATCAGCTTAAAGGGACACAAAGTCGCCGAAAGATGCACTGTTAGCGTTTGAATAAACTGTAAAAAAGGTGTCTGCGGCGGACTGGAAAGTGTTTCGAAAACTGGTTCAGACGCACTAAACTTTGTATAGAGGCTGGTGGAGAGTACTTTGAAAAGATTTAATAAAAAATATTTACCTATAGAATTTTTTATTTATTTTCGCAAAACTTTCTGAGTGTCCCACGTAAAACAGTCACGGGCCGCATGGAGGTAGCAAGCGAACGCGCCCCGGGGGCGTGTGTTGCCGACCGCTGGTTTAGTACGTTCTGTGGTATGTAAAGGGATTTTTACCCCTTTATTTTAATAGTAAATTGTTAACTTACTTGTACATTAGTAAGCTAAATACGACGGGCAGATTTTCTCAAGTAGAGAAATAATTAAATGCAGACCAAATTTACAGTCCTAAACATTTTCCTTTTTAGGATACATTTACAATATTATTTTTCTTAAAATAGACACAATAAATATACTCAAAAAAATATGAAAGCTCAGGAAGGCCTTCATCAACATTCATATTTATATATGGCGTGGTTGAGTACTGTTTGACAATTAAAACTAATGTTCCAATTGGTATAGATACAATTTTAATTTGCTTTTGAAAGAAACACGAAATAAACACGAAACACTTTCTAAACCGCAATGCACTTTAATAATAGCGATTTGTTGCAGGCTTGATGCCCTTGCGACCACGCACACCGCCCAAAACATGTCCCGACATGTCTATCTGTCATTGAGGTGGTCGCGTCCTTCCACAGATGCAACACTCCGCTAAAGTGTCATTGACAACATAATTATTATTCTGATCGATGGTGCGCCGACACGGCCAGACTGACATTCGACCGTCCTCGGGCGTTACTGTATTTCTGAAACAAACAACTTTCAATCACCAGGACATCCGCTCGTTCATCCTGCCACTTCTGGCCACTACTGAATGGCTCTACTTGAATTAACTTTTAAAATCTTCCAACACCTATTATTTCAAATATGATATCATAATTTAATGATCTATGTATGCATGACAATTCAAGTGCCAAAAAGTTGACAAATGGTTAAGAATACTACAATTATTATTCTGAGCTATAAAAATCATTAGTCGGCACCCCAGGAATAATAAACCAGAACCTCAAAATTATCTGCCAGAGCCATGTATCACAGTCCTTTCTTTTTACTATTAAAACTAATACACTTTTAGAACTTCTTGATTTAAAACCTCTCAAGGTAGGACCTTTATTGCCATGACCAATCAACAATTGCAATTGCTCTAACTTGAGTCCAGCTGCTGCTGACGCAATGCTCATACTCTCTTTTTAGACTATGACTCCAAACCAGACCTCTTACAGAGTCTTATCTCAACATGGCCAATAAAGTACTTCACTAGAGATCACACCGAAATTTCATCTCATTATTAACATTGACTTTGACTGATACATAACCCACAGGCATTTACAATACCACTCTCTAGAGTTATATAATTCTGCATGGATCATTTAAATCTAACTTCGCGTTCATGAGCAAGTAACAATAATTACATTAATCAATAACTAAACAAGCGTAATTCCGACCCCAACCACGAAGACCCCCGGAATGAAGTGGTTAAACTGAGTAAATGATTCTTTCAACTTTCCGTAATGGATCTGGTCTATTGAAACAACATCTAGACCGGACGAGTGAATCCCTTCAACCAACCCTTCCTGGTGTGGCCCGGATGTCACTATCCTTTGGTCTATTGAACCAACGTCTGAACCGGACGAGTGAATCCTTTCAACCAACCCCCTTGGGTGTGGCCCGGATGTCACTATCCTTTTGGCCAGCCAACCGAATAAGCATATCTGAACTCGACAAGTGGATCCTTCCAACCATTCCCTCGGGATATGGCGTGGATGCCACTTTCATCTTGCAGAGTGTATTCTTCAAACTAACCCTGTTAGGTATAGCGCCCGAATGACATTTGCCTCTTAACGTGGCATAGTGTATTCATCAAACTAACCTTGTTAGGTATAGGGTCCAAATGACACTCTCCACAACCTTTTAGACCAGACCAGTACACTGTCCCTTTAACCTGGCGGAATGCATCCATCATACTAACCCTGCTGGGTATAGCGCCCGAATGCCACTCCCCGTGACCAGAATCGACCACTTCGCTTCCGGATTAGTCTAGTGAATGCAATCAGTAACCACGCTTGTTGCTAAACAGGTTCCACGATGAACAATTTAACAAACTTGTATAAGACGTTGAAACATGCTGATGACATACCTATGATTGCGGAGTATCTTGTTCGTCATAAATTTCAATTTCATTTTGTATATCCCATGTCTCAGGATCGGAATATGCACTGAGGGTGTCTGAATTGCCGGTGATAGTATTGGAGCCAATTGATATAGTATCAGAGCATGTGGTCAGAATGTCATCGTTTGTGGGTAATAAGTCATTTCTATGAATCAGAGTTAAGTCATCTACATCTTCTGGCGCCGACTCGGCCTCGACGTCATAATTTAAAAGATTTGTCGCGATTTCAAGCAGGCCTTCGTGTCCTTGAGGTACTGAGCGCAAATTCTCGTGAGCATATTTATAAATTCTATGAGAGTTATCTAATCGTTTTATTTCATACCGATCGTTATCTAGTACTGCTGTTATAACAAAAGGGCCCTTAAATTTTCTATCCAATTTAGTTTGGTTTCGTTCACTATTTTTAAGGAAAACGTAATCACCTTTAGAAAATGGTTTTATTTTTGCTCTACCCTGATTGAATCGTGCAACTTCGAATTCAGCCGTCTTTTGCATATTGGCTGACGCATTGTTTCGCACCGCATTGAGGTTTAAACGCTCTGGTTTATCATGAACTTTCGAATTTAGCTTAGACATACCTAATGATTGTGCACGAATACCTAGCATAAGTTCTGTAGGTGAATATTTTGTTACGGCTGACGTAGTGCTGTTAAGTGCTAGTTGAATATTTCCTAGTTCATCACGCCATGTTTTATTAGAGTCATTTTCGACAATGGTTAACAAACTTTTGAGAGTCCGCATAACCCTCTCGACTTGTCCGTTTGCCCTACTAGAGCCGGTCGCAATGAAATGGAGATCTATTTTATGTTCAGCGCAAAAGTTCTTGAAGTCAGAGCTTATGTAGCATCGACCTTGATCAGCAATAATACGTCTAGGTGCTCCAAAAAGGCAAACTGCTTTTTGTAGTGCATGTACTGCACTCTTGGCGTCGAGAGAAGTAGTATGTTCTAGCAAAACATATTTGGTAAAGCTATCGATAATTACTGAACAGTATTCTTTCCGATCACTCTTCCCGCTAAGCTTTCCCGTAAAATCAATGTGTATGGTGTGCCAAGGCACTGAAACTTTTGGAATTGGGTGAAGCTGAACGGGTTGAGCTCCCGATGGACCTTTAGATACTTTACAAATAATACACGAGTCAATAAATTTACGCACACATTTCGACATTTCGGGGAACCAATACTGCTCATATAGTTTATCTAAGGTTTTGTCTTTGCCTAAGTGATGTATTTCGTTATGAACGTGATTAATCAGTGTCCAGATTAAAGACCGTGGAACTACTGGTAGCCAGGAAACTATCTTATTTCGAACAATTTTTTTATATAGGATGCCATCCCTTACATCGTATGTTTGGGCTACCGTATCTGGGAAGTCATTATTATTATGCTTTTCGATAAGGTTCTGTATTTCGCTGTCACGTTTTTGTTCAACCGAAAGCCAATCCTGATGAAGTTCGACATACTGAACTTGTTTTGTCAGTGAATCATTGCAGGATGTACCAGGACTATCGGTACTAGGAAGAGGATTTCGCGAAAAATAGTCTGCATGTTCCATTCCCCGACCTTCACGATATATTATATCAAAGTCGTAAGCCTGTAAGATAGCCCACCAACGATGGACACGGGGAGTAAGGTCTTTTTTTGACTTAGATGCCTTAAGAGAGTTGCAGTCTGTATAGACTTTGAAATGACGACCATAAAGGTAATGCCGGAAGTGTTCCACCGCTCGTACAACAGCTAAAGTCTCCAATTCGTATGAGTGGTAGCGTGACTCGATTTCCGATGTTCGATGACTATAATACTCCACTACATGTGGTGTGTTGTTTAATTTTTGTATGAGGATCGCCCCATATCCATCAGAGCTGGCATCGGTGTGCAATTCTACTGGTAGTTCTGGATTAAAGATGGTCAGTACAGGCTCAGACGTGAGTATGCGTACTATATTGTTTCGTATTTCCTTATGCTTTTGAGTCAATATTATAGGCCCTTTTAGCTTTGTTAGGGGATATAATGGTCCTATGACATGCGTAAAGTTGGGTATAAATTTACGAAAATATGAGGCTAAGCCAAGGAACTGCCGGACTTGAGTAGCAGTTTTGGGTAGTGGAGCGTCTACTAATGCTTGTATCTTTCGACAATTTGGTCTTATCTCTCCAGACTGGAGAGAGTATCCTAGATATTCTATTTTTTGTGTCATAAATTTACATTTTTGAAGATTGAATGTAAATCCAGCTTTGGTTAAAGCACCTAAAGCATCATCTAGACGCTGCAAACCTTCAGTTATACTAGTTGAATAGCATAAAATATCGTCCATATATATGAGTGGTTTATTATGTAGCTGAATCAGGGCCTTAGTTATGCATCTCTGATAAACTGATGGGGCATTGCGCAGCCCGAAGGGCATAGCAAGATACTCATATTGCCCCTCGGGTGTAACAAATGCCGTTTTCTCCACGGAGTTTGGGTGCATCAAAATTTGATGAAAGCCTGACGCCATATCCAAAGATGAAAAGTAATTAGCCCCGTTGAGTTGATCTATTTGTTCTTCAATACGTGGCAGAGGGTAGTGCTCGGGCTGTGTATTGGAATTTAATTCTCGGTAGTCTACACACATTCTATAGGAGTTGTCCTTTTTCTTAACTAATAGTATAGGACTAGCAAAGGGAGAAGAGCTCTCTCGAATAACTCCAGCATCAAGCAGTCCTTGGACCTTTTCCCTGACTATTTGCTTTTCTGCTGGTGCTAACCGATATGGGCACCGTTGTACAGTTTTATAAGGATCTATTAAATTAATTTGACATTCACCTGTTGTTACTCGACGAGAGGGAATGCCTTCAGTGAAATAATCAGAATATTTATTTAAAATTGACATTAGCACTTTCCTATCCTGACCTAGCAAATCTGTGTAAATCTTTGAAAAATCTGTTTTGTTTGATTTTAAGTGACAGAATTGGCTTTTTTCCTTAGAAAAAAATACAAGGTTATCATTATCAATCTTAACACACAAACCTTGGTCAAAAATATCCCTCCCAACTATAATAGGATCAGAGATAAGCTTATCAGGAACTACATGAAAAGTTAAATTTGCTGAGAGATCATTAATTCTTATATTACTTTCAATTTGAGTGGTGCACTGAATATCTTCACCACCTATGCCACTCAAATAAACGAGATTATTACGCACAGTACCCACAAGTTTGTCACGAAAGCTTTCTTTTAAAAGGGAACAAGATGATCCGCTATCAAATAGAAAAGAAATTGGCTCACCAGAAGATGTTTGCAAGGTACTCCTGGAAGGTCGGTGCTCACACCGATGAACCTCCTTGACCGCTGGTCCACCACTGGTCTTCTTGCTCGGACAAGCAGTCGCCACATGTCCAGGCTGACCACATATGTAACACATAATGATCGTCTTTTTTTCTGTAGAACGTGTTGAATTTAAAGTGGTTTGCGAATTAATTTCAATTCCGCCTCGTCGTTTCTTACAATCAGCGATACGGTGACCAATCAATCCACAATAGTGACATTTGCCAATGAATTTCTCCATCGTGCGAGCTCGCTTGGTTTCATGTTCTTGGGCTTCATTATCTGAACGTCGCTTAAATGACATTCCACCAAATATTCGGAACAGTTGGACTCGAGTTGTTATACTTTGCGCATTTAATTCACGACGTATTAAGCTGTCCTTCTGACACAGTACTGACATCACAAATCCAGTTATTGCCGCCTCGGACATTGCACATTCAGGTATTTGTTCAATGAGACACCACAACCGAAGAGCAGATTCAGACGGCGTCTCTTTATTGCCTATTTGAAAACGCAAAATATCGTCGAAGTGGTCTTGCAAAAGTTTAGGTTTATAAAATCTTGCAATTAAAATTTCTTTAACTGAGCTCCACGTAATCTGGTCTAAATTAAGCTTAGTTAGACATGTAGCAGCGCGACCCTTCAGCGCCTCCGTTAAAGCTATAAGTAAGTTAACACCTTCTAGGCATTTATTTTGCACAATTACTTCTGTCACCTTACACCAACCATTGATGTCAGAGTCCGGTTCATCCGGGTCAAACTTTAAAAGCGATGTACGGTTTGCACTCACAGGTGGTCCTTGTTGCGCCTCTAAAATTCGGGAAAACAACGTTTCCATATTGATTAGCAGTTTCTCGGAGGTTGTAGCAGCTGGTTGCCTTGCTTCGTTCTGCATTTCGTTACATCCCACTTCTGATGAAAGCTCAGGAAGGCCTTCATCAACATTCATATTTATATATGGCGTGGTTGAGTACTGTTTGACAATTAAAACTAATGTTCCAATTGGTATAGATACAATTTTAATTTGCTTTTGAAAGAAACACGAAATAAACACGAAACACTTTCTAAACCGCAATGCACTTTAATAATAGCGATTTGTTGCAGGCTTGATGCCCTTGCGACCACGCACACCGCCCAAAACATGTCCCGACATGTCTATCTGTCATTGAGGTGGTCGCGTCCTTCCACAGATGCAACACTCCGCTAAAGTGTCATTGACAACATAATTATTATTCTGATCGATGGTGCGCCGACAAATAAATAAATGCCTTATTTATTTTTGGGAGTATATTTATCTAATTACAATGTTAGCCGTTAAAGGTCAATCACACCCCTGTCGCAGTCCAGTCACATTCTTAAACAAGAAAGAATCAGACAATTCTCACTATTGTATCACTCTAGTAAAAGTAAATGAATTCTTCTAACAGTTGCTGGGAATAGATTAATTTGAAATAATAAACCTGTTAGATTAATTTATTCTCTTTTGAACAAATTATGACCTTTCGTCGGATGTCAGAACGTCGGAAAAACCAAAATCAAATAAAATTACAGCGCTTAAAACCGTTAAAACATAGTTTTATTATATGACCTTTCAGTTAGGTTTAGGGTCAAGAATGAAGTTGTATTTGCCATGTCTTCTGTGCATGTAACACATGCTACAACACTGCAGCTCTTTATTCATCTGTAAGATTTTTGGCTCTTACGAAAAACAAAAATCATATTAGGAGAAAAATATTTTGATACTATTTTCAACTTTAACAAAGCAGCTGGATGACACTTGAAAAGCTTTCCAGAAATTCTTTGGATCATGTAATCAAGGCTGTAATTTATGCATAACTAGCTGATAACAGTACTTTGAAGACAATTAATTGAAATGTGAAGTTAGCAGTAACTTTAGCCTTAATAAATTCATTTCCCAGATTTTTTGATCAGTGGGATCAGTTTGATACATCAATGTATCTTAAGTAATTTATGATAAGATATTATCTAGTTCAGTTTAGCCCTAACCTCCTATCTTACACAATTGTAGTTGCTTCTAATGATTGCCATAATTTTTACAATAGAAAATAAAGTCACTTACCATTGTCTCCAATGGAGAACAAATCACTGTTAGTAATGTCAGATATACTGCTAGACGCTGAAGTAACAGCTGCCTGTAAATTTGAAATATTCTATATTTCAAGTTTGGTCAATAAATAAGTAAGTGAAAAATAAAAAAAACAATAATCATTTTGCAATATTTTTGAGATTTTTTGACTCAATCTGTTTAAAATTGATAAGAAACAACATAATATCTCTCATTTTACTGATATATAATGATAAGTAACATATGAACCAGTACTGTATCCTGTACAAAATACATTTGTACTGGTACAGCTCACAATTTGAAAATGTAATACTTCAACATTTTTGTGCTGCTACTACTCACACCTCAAACATAAAAGGAAGGATAGAACGAGGTTTATGCTACAACAGTGCAGTAACACGTCTATGGTTATTCACATGACAAAGAGGTCCCTCTTAAGGTACTCTTAAGTCAGTTGTACATAACATGTACGACTGCTAGTAAAATGAGGTGACCGAGGCCGATCACATCCAATTACTAACAAACATTTCCGAACTAGAAGTTATGTATGGGACATATGAGGAATTATGTCACCGCATCACCGGCCTCATCGCTTCAAATGTACTGCCGCAGTACAAACCATACAAATTTGCTCACCTGATCTGAAGTGGTACATTGTACTGGTTCAGTACAAAATGCCATTTTACTCTTACAAACTCACTTTAAAATCATGTCAAATATGCATTGCTAATGTGGTGATGTTGCTAAAGGGGTCCATTCACTATCTTGCATAGCAGTCTGTCATGTAATGCACGACTGTGAATGTTGTTGCAGTCTGCATTGCTCCTACAACACCGAGCAGAATGCCTCTTGAGACCTACTAGGTCCTCTGCACACTATAGGATAGTGAATGGGCCTCTTAAGATGTTGAACATATTATCTATGAAGAGATTTTTTTATTAATAAGATCCCAGCCCCATACACTTTATTGGTATAGTGCTATTTAGCATAATGTATAAATTCTTGTTTGTTTACTCAATATTGTTTTAATCACTGAACATTCTTTGTCACTTTAAGATTTAGATGAAATTGTTTTTTTATACTTTGGTTTTCTAATGAATACTATTTTAGTATTATAGAAAAAACTATACATCTAAATCAAGGAACCAAAAGGTATATTATGAGATCTCTGTGTGTTAAACTAAAATGTTAAAAGTGCTTTTTTGCTTACTAAATCCGTCCTTAAAGTTTAGAAAACTTAAAACTGCACTAGCTTACCTGGGCAGCCTGAGCAAATTGTTGGATCCTTTGTGGCGAAGATTTCACTTCCTCAGCCAATTTATCTTTTAGTTTTTTGAACATCGTCAGGTTTTCTTATTATCATTTACTCAACCAACATACATAAATGAACCCTATTAAAATTACTAAAATAGATTAATTAAAATAATACTATAAAAAACATCGAGACAACAACCCATATTAAAGATTAAAGAGCTTGTGTAATTTTGGAAAATTTGTACAATGTACGAACTCGATAAATTGTGAAATGTGAATTTGTGATTGATATGATAATAGATAGATGATAGGTACCTGTCGAAAATCTCTGACATCACCAAAAACTGCCAAGTGTCACTCTGTGACACTAACACTATGGCTACGTTCCAACACGGTCTCACAATGACCATGTTCATGACCGCAATTTTTCCCGTTCCTCTTAATTGCCGGTGTTACTATCGTATACCTAAGTGGATGGTTATTCGACCCATCTCTTGACATGGATCGTTGTAAGCGTTGTGTGATCGAAAATGATGACGTCATTAGTGACGTTTTCGTCATGACTACAACGACCGTGGTCGCCTTGTGGAACGGCTAATGGAGCATTTTGGACGTTGTGAACTACAAGTGCAATGCTCTGTTTAAAGTGCTTTGGTTCATTTGTAGGATAAAAATATCTTAAGAAAAATATCGATGTATTTAAATATCTATTTTTTTATACGTATAATACAAATTTAAACTCGCAATTTGTGTTTCTAATTTTTGTATATTGTATTAAAACAAATCAGGGAACCAATAGATTCTGAAAATGCAAATTTTTGAATTTTTGTCTGTATGTCTGTTTGTTAGAGCATCACGTGAAAACTGCGTAACTTAAATTAAATTCGACTTTAGTGAAAAGCAAAGAATGCTGTTCAATTTAATTTTAAAATACAACGGAAAAATAAATTTTAGAGCAAGGGAAAATTTACTTTGTGAAGTTGTGTATTTTAAAGTACGTTTTATAAATGAGAAAATGTAAACTTATACTAGTGACTTGTCCAAACAATATTAATATTTATAATTTATACTGTACTAGTATTTGTCCGCTGTATCGTCCAAGTTGGATAGGTAGCAAAGTTCAAAATTTTTTTTGTTAATTAATAAAATCATAGAGTATTTCCAATAGGGTAATGGGGTGGGATATAGTTATACGGCACATTTATATTATGAAGCGGAGCACCCGCCTTAGCTTTCGTGGTAATTTTTTTTTTAAACCACCCAAAGTTAAATTTATATCTCAAATAATAAATAAATGTGCCGTATATCTCTACATTAAGCAACAACAACAGTTCTGCTAAATATTTCTACATTAATACTAATTATAAAGAAGAAAGATTTGAATTTTTGTATGTTTGTAAGGAATAAACTCAAAAACTACGGGACCAATTTCAAAAATTCTTTCGTCATTAGAATTCTACATTATCCCAGATTAAGATTCCCAGATACAAGTTATATTTATTACTAGAAAAAGTTAGGGATCCCTATTAAAACTGTAATAATGTAACCCAATGTGTAAAAAAATTAGTGTTTAAATGGGTCTGGGGATGGTTTAGAGTCACAATTTGACACGGTGAGGGGCGCTAAAATCGTGTTGTAGGTTTTTATTTTTTCAGGGTAGGATAAACGTCTGCCAGAACCGCTAGTCTATATACTTTCATAACAAGCAAGTCATAAAACCTTCTTGCGACTGCCGCAAAATCGATCTAGTCGTTTTGACGTCCCGGGATAATCAGATATGAGTAATGACATATATTAAGGGTTACGGTATTAGTAAAACTAATGTCGGAATCAGCCAATTTTAATGCATCCCCTGTAAATATTTCCGGAAAAATCTTGCAGGATTCCTAGGATATAAAATACCCCAGCATTTGAAAAAGAACGTAAGATAATAATATAGTTAGAGTAATGTGGAAACTTTTTAGAATGTATTATTTTTCATAATTTAAATTTATATGTAATATCATTTCTTTGTTTTTTGTTTATGTCACTTTTAAGAAAATTTTCTAAAGGAAAGTCCAATATAATGTTTTAGAGGCGAATTTTATTTATTTACGTTTTCGCTAATAAATATATATTATATAAAATAATCCACAACATCTGGCGACCGTGACGAATATGGAATCATTACACACTACATAAATTATCAACCACTGATGGATCTCAGGACTTGTGTGATGTGAACGGGACCATCTTTTCGATGTATCTCTACATATCTAGTGGCCGCCGTTTGCTACACAATTAAGAGTTTTCTGAAAGATCGAAAAGATAAGAACATAACAATTATATTTAACCAGATATTGAGGTCAGAAGATTTCGATCAAATTGAGAAGGTAGGAAGGCTTTACAGAGAACCATACAGTGAGGTGACAAAAAACAATATTTCTGAAATGGAAACAGAACCTATATAGGTATAGTTGAAGAAAAAATATCAGAAGGTGAAACATAATAGAACATATTAAATAACACTGCAATTTTTTCCTTGGTGGGGAGTATTTTGGAGAACAATTCACACAAAATTATACCCATTGAGATATATATGATCTAAAGTTATACCATTTTGTATGTGAAATTTTACGGATTCTTTGTTCATTTTAAGAAAATAAAACAGGGACACATGGTTTGCACTTAGTTGCATATGAACGAGTAGAATGATGAACACGTTAGAGCAATCCAAAGCCTGGAGTTCGAGAGGATCCATATGAATGATGCTCCAAAGTCAGTGGACGCGCTCGGGTTGAACAGTGCAAATGATGCTGCGCATACGCATCGCGGGGCATGGAGTGTGTTGGAACTTTTTAGAATGTATTATTTTTCATAATTTAATATAATATGTATGTAATATCATTTCTTTGTTTTTTGTTTATGTCACTTGTAAGAAAATTTTCCTAAGAGCAAGTCAAATATAATGTTTTAGAGGTGAATTTTATTTATTTACGTTTTCGCTAATAAATATATATTATATAAAATAATCCACAACAAGTAACCTTGTAGGTTTGCTTAAGATTCTTAGAATAACTTTGAAACTTACTCTAACACAATATGAATAAGACCGTTAGAGGATATCTTATCATAATTAGCCAATTTTTATGCACTTTAAACACTACACGATTCAAAGGAAAAATCCCCGGGTTTCCGGAATGTAAATTGCCTGTAAATCATGTCAGAAATTTTTCTATTCATCAATGAAAACCACATAAAAATTCATGTAAAACTTAGAAAAAATTTACAAAAAATCTAAAAAAATTGTTTCATCTTCTTCATTGTTCAATAGTATATTCCAGTTTTTTTATTTGCTTCAATGCAGACACGGCGATTTTATAATATCGCTTGACCTTATTTTGTTTTTCAGGCACATTTTATAATATGTCTGAACAACTATTTTTTAAAAATCAAATTTGCGATAGATTTTTTGACTGATTGAATGACTAAATTCTACTATTTTTAAAATGTTTCTCTCTCTCTCTGTGTGTTCTTCTTATAACTGACAAACGAATTCATCAATCTACAATAAGAACGTTTGTCATTACGCAAAAAAAAAATATTGTGATATGAATTAGGGTCAAATTTTATTTTAGTCTAGTTTGTACAGTTTTAAATTAAACAGAAACCTACTTAAAATGTTGTTCTGAAGTCAAATGACTGAGATTATAAATACATACATACATACATACATAACTTCACGCCAGTTCCCTTGCGGGGTAGGCACGAACAACAGAGCGCCATTTAGGCTTATTCTTACACACCTCACTTGCTTCTTTGATATTCATAACTCTTGTCATGCACGCTCGTCTGTTCTTAAGGTTCTTGAGATTATAAATATTAAATTATACATACATACATACATACATAACTTCACGCCAGTTCCCTTGCGGGGTAGGCACGAACAACAGAGTGCCATTTAGGCTTATTCTTACACACCTCACTTGCCTCTTTGACATTCATAACTCTTGTCATGCAAGCTCGTCTGTTCTTAAGGCTCCTGACATCACCTTCTACTAGTACACGATCAATTTGATCATGGAAGGTGTGTCGTGGCCTTCCACGACTTCTGCATCCATCCACTTTTGCATTGTATATCTGTTTAGTCATTCTTTCATCATGCATTCTTTCCACATGCCCGAACCACCGGAGCATTCCTTTCCTTACCTTCACCCCGACACTCACTCTATTAAATTATATTACTACTTTTGTAAGAGAAACCACTTTAAAGTTTTAGAATTTTTAAACAAAACATCAATGTAAAACATCACTCGAAATAACATCGATATATCGATGTTTTGTGAATTTCAACATCAATGCTTTCTCCCCAAACATCGATGTTTGTAGAAACATCGATGTATCTCTTGCATCTCTACTACCACTTACTATTATTTTTATTTATTTAGGTTTATGGCTTGGCAGCTAGGCCTTTAAGCCAGATCTTAGTTTACAATATAGTTTCTTCATTTTCTTAAGCCTATGTGTAGCACAGCTAAACTGTAGGTAATCAGCTAGTGCCATTCATCGGAGTTCTTGTGACAACTCAAAAGGCCACATTTGACTATACAGTTCACATTTCGTACAAAACACATAATTACCACTCAAAAACTGGCAATATCCTACAACTATTGTTCATTTTAGAGTAATTTTACACATTTTTAGAAAATAAAACTGCACAGCACAACATCTCCTTTCAGTTCCCGCCAAAAACACCTCTAGTACCACTTACCAGTCATTTGGTTGGGTTAGCGATGTGACGAGTTGGATTTTTTCTGACTCGAGTAACTCGAGGTATTATGGCCATTGACTCGAATCACGACTCGAGTTGACTCGACTCGTGCCATCAGTTTTCGTTCATAATTCCGATCATAACCGACCCGAACCCGAAATGGCCCGACGAACCGACGAATCCAAATATTACAAAGCGAGTTGAACGACGTGCAGGAGTTACGAGTAACGGATTCATTTCATTCAATTGAATCCAAATCGGAGATGCTCGGTGCCGCCCGTCGCAACTCGTGTCCCCTGTGGGATGCATCATGCGAATACGACGCGAGCTGCAAGCTCGTTCGCTTCGCGACCGTAAACAGAGAATTCTCTTACTATATTGTAGTGATTCGAGTTACTAATAACTGAACTCGAGTTGACTCATTCGTGGTTTGATTCGAGCAACTCGAGTCAAATAGGTCGACTCGCACATCGCTAGGTTGGCTTTGGTTCGACTTATCTAAAATCTTGGGCTTAAATTTTAATAAAAGCACTTTCTTTCTTCCACAAAAATCACAGAGTACATTGTACCTATATCTTTCTTTTGCATATTTCAATTTTGGAAAGGACACGCAGGTATAGTTTTATTTAATAGTAGATTAGACTATAAAATTTGTAGTAATATGGATATGGTACGTTATATGGTATATTGTTTTTAAATTGATTAGTACTATAAGTATGCATTAAACAAGTAAAATTAATCTGTAAAAACAGCTACTTATATATAACTTACATAATCCATTTTATGCTCATGGACCATTAAACAAAAACATTTTTGAATTTTCAAGTATAAGTTAACCTTAAAAACGCTAAAAATTATTGTTTTTAGGCCTCTATATCTTACTTGCGTCGGGTTGGTTTTATTTTACTTTAAATTTTACATTTAAGCTCATTGTTACTTTGTATAATATCTATAAAATGTATTGTTGCTCTTATTAGATCAATGTAAGCAGTTAGGTGATCACCAGTTATATACGAGTTCATTCTTTTATAGTATATATGCTAGATGTTAAAGACAAAACCTTGCATTAAAAGGTTTTTTTTATTAACAAAATTAGTGTTAAATATTTTATATGACATAATTATTATAATAGATTGGTTGCTAAGGAACGTCCATAGACCGGATATAAGATGTCATAGATATAACACATTTGTCCGATGTGCTAAGATGTGACATAGTCGTTCAGATAACTGGGTGGTCGGTGCTCTCTAGACGTCCTTCGTAAAAGTCCAGAAGAGATTTGATTTTGTGGTTCCACTGTCTGTGGGTCGGTTGTAGATGTCTCAACTTCTGGAAATAGGCTTCTTCAAGAGTGAGGCTTAAATTTTCGAGAAGCTGCTGTCTAATTTTGCTAGATCTTATGCCACTAATAAATGCGTCCCTTATATAGTCATCTCTGTTTGTATTGGTGTCAACACTTTTGAAGTCAGTCTTTTGAGAGCTGTTTCAGTGACTGTAAGAAGGTATTGAGAGACTGTTCAACTTGTTGTTTTCTAGTAGCAAGTGCATATCTTGCGTAGATAATGTTTTTAGGTTTTGTAAATAATTTACTAAGTATGTTCATAGCCTGCGAATAATCAGTACATTCAGTAATGTACGTATATATATTTGAAGAAACGTGATTTATAAGTAAGTCTAAATTGCCCTTAAGCACTTGCTCAGTAGTTGATTCTAAAGCTTTAAGGAAATTTTCAAATGTCCATTCCCAATGTTCCCATTCCTTAGACGCCGACGAGCTTGATGGATCGATGTCTAAATGATCTGGTTTTAAATACTTCTCCATTTTCTTTTCTTTAATATTCGTACATACTTATAAATATTTTGTTAATAAAATTGTTAAAGACAAAACCTTGCATTAAAAGGTTTTTATTAACAAAATTAGTGTTACATATTTTATAGTTAATATGACATAATTATTATAATAGATTTGGTTGTTAAGGAACATCCATAGACCGTAAGATGTCATATTAGGTTGGGGAAAAAGTTTCTTCGCATTTTATATAAAAATTCAAAAGGTTTTTTTATAAAGTTTATTTACATTTGACTAAAGTATGTAGGTGCCATTTTGTTGGATAACTTTTTGCCATCTTGTACGTAGGGCTGTGATCCCATTGCTATAAAAATTTTGGAGCTTCTGATCAAAAAACTGCGACAAGTGGTTTTGGCAGTCCTCTCGTGATGTTAACCTGACACTGCCTAAGGAATTCTGCAGAGACCGAAACAGGTGAAAATCTGAAGGTGCGCGGTCAGGACTATACGGCAGATGCATTAACACCTCCCAGCCAAACTTTCGTAATTTTTGCTGAGTGGCTAAAGATGTGTGAGGTCTAGCGTTATCATGGTGAAAAACCACACCCCTTCTGTTGATTAATTCCAGTTGCTTTCTCTCAACTTTTTGCTTTAATCTCATCAGTTGTTCGCAGTACAGTTCAGGATCGATGGTCCTGCCTGGCTGTAACAGCTCATATTGAATAATGCTCTTCCAATCCCACCATACACACAGCATCACCTTGTTGCGAGTTAACCCGGGTTTCGCCACAGTCTGAAGCCTGACCGGCCTTTGACCACGATCTTTTTCGCATATTCTTGTCGTACGTGATCCACTTTTCATCACCAGTTAGTTATCAGCTTCTTCAAAAATGGTTCGGTTTCATTACGTCGTAATAAAGAATCACAAATGAGTACACGGTTCATTAGGTTTCTTTCAGTGAGCTCATGAGGCACCCAAATATCGAGCTTTTTTGTGTACCCAGATTTTTTCAAATGCGTCAAAACCGTTTTGTGGTCAATTCACAGTTCTCCAGCTACATCGTAACTACTAATATGCCGATCTTGCTCCACTTTTGCCTTCCTCCCGGACCTCGGTTGCGAGCAGTTGTGTCTTAATATATTGTCGCAGTTTTTCTTATTTTTATATTTTATTAATAAATCATATAGTTAAACCAAAAATACGATTCAAAAATAGGAGTGCATAATAACTAGAATGTTGTTAGTCTAAGAAAGTGATCTTCGTCAATCGCAGTGATCCTGGTACCTGTGACTAGTGACAGTGGCCTTAAACAAAAAAGGCTGACCAATTGGACACTCCGCAAGTATTCTCCAATCAGTGTAAATTGTATGAATTAACAATTACGCCCCCTTGCATTGTGTTGATGCTACGTCACGGATTATTTGACCATCTATTTGCTCATATATGCTGAAGCAATTTATAGTATAAGCCATTCAAGGAAGGGTTGCTTATGATTTGCAGAGTATTATCGGGGCTCTTGTTATAGTGGACGGAACTGGTTTTTGTTCGAAATTGTCGATCGACGTCCATTTATATAGACCTCTCCACTGTGAATCAACTTCTTATTGTAATATTTATTATACCACCCTAGTACTTGTCAGTAGAATGTCGCTCAGACATATACCGCCGCCCGACTCTCACCAGCCACCAGTCACTGAAAAGGCCCCAACAATGGGTACAAACATGGAAGGGAATATTGCTTTGAATTCATCTATCTTTTCAATGCAACATGCCTCCTCGGAACCGGAACTGAGTATTACGCCTAAATTACCTGATATGGCGAACTTCAAATCACATTTTCTTCAACCACTTAGACGAAAGCGAAGAGATTGCGTGGAGGAAGATTTATCCGATTTTATGACACAGGTTAAGAGTATGTTTTGTGATATAAAGGCATGTCAGTCTGTGCAAGATACAAAAATGGAAAGAATCTGCTCAGCCGTCGAGGATATCAAAGCTCAAAATTCGTCTATCCAAACTTCTATGGAATTTTTATCCGAAAAATATGAGTCGTTGAAAACTCAACTAGAGAAGTCTGATTTAGAGAATAAAAAGAATTTACAGCATATAAAGGCCTTGGAGCAAAAATTAGATAAATACGAACGCATTTCACGCTCTGCCTGTATTGAAACATTCCTCCTGTCACTGGGGAGTCTAAGCAAGATCTTTTATTAAAAGTGACTTCTATTGCTAAGCAAATAAACACCGTCAACGAACAATGTGATGTCAAGGATATTTATCGTATTAACACAAAAGTACCTTCTAATAAAATAATCATTGTTGATTTCGTGAGTGTTATCAAAAAAGAAGACTTAATTTATAAATATAAACATTTTAACAAAGGTAGCATAAAGTTAAACACGGATATGTTTAACTACAACTATACCAGACAGCCAATATTTATTTCGGAGAATTTATCACAGCAAATGAAACGCCTATGTTATTTAGCGCGGGATTATGCGAAGTCTAATGATTATAAATACTGCTGGGTAACAAACGGAAAGATTTTCTTGCGAAAAATTGAAGGTGCACCACTTAACTGGATACGAAATGAAACTGACCTAAAAAACTTGTAAAAAACAGCTCCTCTGTAACTATTATTATCGTATTATGATTTAATCTTGTATTATTATTTTTCTATAGTAGATAGTTTTTCTTTTCTTTATTTACTTGATTTTGTGCTTAAAAGAATTATTAACACACACTACATACTCACTCCATTTTACACCTCATTCACGCCTTTCACAGAGATTACACACACATACACACACTTACTACGACACAATAACAAACATTTGCCTTCTATACATGCCAGTTGTTTATACCTTTTCATTTATATAATTTTTTTAACAAAACTTAACTTCGGTCTTCAATTTCTTTCTGTCACTAAGGTTATTAAATTATTTTTATTCTGGATTCTATAAACATTGCTAATGAAATAGAGGACGTATCTGTCTCTAAAAGCTATCTTTGTTCACCTGGAAATTGCAATGACTATGTCTCCTCTCAAATTGATTATTTAAAGATTTTTCATGTTAATATTAGGAGCATTGCAGGAAATTTTAATGAGTTAATGGTTTTATTAAAACGAACAAGTGTAAATTTTGATGTTATATTGTTATCAGAACGTTGGCTTAGCAAATGTCCATTTTTACCCAAGTTAACAGGATACTATATTTTGGGAACAGAGCATACAAATCAAAACGATGGTTTAGTTGCTTATGTGAGAAATAATTTACCATGTACATTTGAATATCCGTCTTTAGAGGCTAACTGCCTTATTCTTAAATTTGGTAAAGATATTGCTATTATTGCTATCTATTGCTCCCTATCTTACAAAAATATAACTAACTTTAATACTTCCCTTAATGATATACTGAAGTCGCTCAGCAAATATAAAACAATAGCATTAATTGGTGACATTAATATAAATATATCTCAAAATAGTACCAATCCCGATAGTGACTACTATTTAAACTTGACTGCATCACATGGATTATTACCTGCTCATTTGTACCCCACTCGTTGCGATAATTGCATTGATCATATATTATTAAAAACCAACCTATCTGCTATATCTCTTGTACTTGATACATTGATAACTGATCATACCCCGTTGGTACTATATTGCAGTCGGAAGTCTCTCGTACACAAATCTTCTCGTAATCAACATTATTTTAATGAATCCGCTTGTATCAAAGAAATTGAAAATATAGACTTTACTCCTGTAATTACATGTGATGACCCAGAAGAAGCGGCTTATAAATTTATTAATACTTTAATGGAAACCATAAAATCACATACAGTTGTCTCTGTAATCCCAAATAGAAAAAGAATAATTAAGCCTTGGATTACGCCCGGCCTTTTACGTTGTATCCGAAATCGAGATAAATTTTATAAGAACTCAAAAAGGGATCCTGATAATCTTATACTTAAAACTACATATATGAGATATAAAACTTTTTGTAATAACCTCTTAAAAAAGATCAAAAATAATTATGAGAGTCTAGAGTTCGATAAGGCTAAAGGTAATCCAAAAGCTACTTGGAAGCTAATAAAAAGCATTGCTAATCTCAAACCTAATGCAAACTCTTCTGTAGACTTGGTCAATAGTTTCTTTGGGAATATAGGTGCTTCTCTAGCTTCTAAATTTATCCCTCCTACCAACCCGAGCCTCACAAAATCTAATGATAATAATTTATGTAACTCTTAACTCTTTTAAATACGGATAATGCTGAGGTTGAACAAATTATCTTAGAGTTGCAAAACTGTGCTCCTGGTTGGGATTTAATTTCATCTTCTTTCGTCAAAGCCGCACGCCATGTTCTGATTCCTTATTACGTATATTATCAATTTATGTTTTGCTTCAGGCGTTTTCCCTGAAGTTTTTAAGAAGGCGGTTATCTATCCCATTCACAAGGGTGGTGCTGGAGATAGTGTTAACAATTATAGACCTATTGCGATTCTATCAACTTTTTCTTAAATTATGGAAAAGATCTTGAATAGCAGACTCATGGAGTTCCTGAGCTTTAACAACATTCTTGCCCAAAACCAATATGGCTTTCGAAAGGGCTGTTCAACTGAAGATGCTGTCTTGAAACTCTGTGATTCTGTTGTTAAAGAACTAAATTTGAAACACAAATCAATTGGAATTTTTCTGGCTTTATCCAAAGCTTTCGACACTGTCTCTGTCCCTATCCTTGTGAATAAACTTAATTGGCGTTAGAGGTTTAGTTTTGGAAATCTTCAAAAGTTACTTGAGCTCTAGGTCTCAGTATGTCAAAATTGGTGATTATGTTAGCCAAGATTTACAAATTAGTTTTGGCGTACCTCAAGGCAGTGGCCTCGGACCCACATTATTTTTAATATATGTAAACAACCTCTGTCAATTAACTATACTGCAAAATTTTAAGTTATGCGGACGACACGGCTTTATTAATTAGTGGTAGCTCTTGGGATGAAGTTGTTAAGAACGCCGAGACTGCTATGCATACTGTTATGATGTGGCTTTCAAATAACCTACTCACATTAAATATTGATAAAACTAAATTTGTACCTTTTTCCCCTAACATCTCTCTATTGCCTCCTGTGTCCTTAACAATTCTTGCTCATAATTGTAAGCTTGATCGGTCTGTTATTTATACATGTGCTCCATTAAGCCGTGTAGATTTTATAAGGTACCTAGGGGTTTTAATTGACAACACATTGAGTTGGAAACCTCAAATACAAGCGTTGATTTCTCGTGTGCGTAAATTGATTTATGTTTTCAAATCACTTAGGAATATTGTTGGTATTGAAATCTTAAAAACAGTGTATTATACTCTAGTACAATCTATTATAAGTTATTGCATTACAGCCTGGGGTGGAGCGGCTAAATCAATTCTCTTAAGACTTGAAAGAGCTCAACGAGCAGTTCTTAAAGTGATTTTGTTTAAGCCAATACGGTTTCCGACTTCCGATCTATACATTCTGTTTAAGGTTCTTTCTGTAAGGAAACTATTTATTATGCAGTTAGTTCTTCATAAGCACCGTATTTTGCCGTTTGATCCTAGTATATATCATAAAAGGAGACACGATTTAGTTTGTACACTTGTACCATGCCGCCTTCGATTAGCTGACCGACATGCTTACTGTCTTAGTCCCAAAATTTACAACCGAGTTAATAAGTTATTAAACATATACTCTCTTACTCATCGCGAATGTAAATTAAAATTATTAAACTGGCTAATAGAACTTCCTTATGACGGCACCGAGAATTTACTAAATTGAAAACACCAGTCTAATAAGTTTGTAACCACATACTCACTCATTCACTTGTACACACATCACACACATACACATCACATACACACTACATACATATATACATACATACATATACACACCCATTCACACATCTATGCATTTCCACATTCATTACAATTATTAACACGAAAATTTACAAATGTATAAACATTAAAATAATTTTCTTTTTAAAATTATATAACAAACGAGTTGTCTGGAAGTGGGCGCTAACAACTGCAACACAGTATTATACTACAGCAGTTGTTTGCGATACCAAATTGTTTCTGTACACTATGTTAATGGTATCGAATAAATTCTTTAATTCTTTAACTTTTTCAAAAATAGTATCAATTTTGTCCGTAACAGGGCGACCAGAGCGACGTGCATCTTTGATATTAAAATTTCCGGTTTGAAAACGCTTAAACCAAATTTGCGCTACTCTCACAGATACTGCATTAGGTCCATAAACATCACAATTTTTTTTCGCGGCTTGTGTTGCATTTTTACCTTTTTTGTAGTAAAATTAAAAAAAAAAGGCTTCACAGACTGTGGTGAAACCCGGGTTAACTCGCAACAAGGTGATGCTGTGCGTATGGTGGGATCGGAAGGGCATTATTCACTATGAGCTGTTACGGCCAGGCAGGACCATCGATTCTGAACTGTACTGCGAACAACTGATGAGATTAAAGCAAAAAGTTGAAAGAAAGCGGCCGGAATTAATCAACAGGAGGGGTGTGGTTTTTCACCATGATAACGCTAGACCTCACACATCTTTAGCCACTCAGCAAAAATTACGAGAGTTTGGCTGGGAGGTGTTAATGCATCCGTCGTATAGTCCTGACCTTGCACCTTTAGATTTTCACCTGTTTCGGTCTCTGCAGAATTCCTTAGGCAGTGTCAGGTTAACATCACGAGAGGACTGCCAAAACCACTTGTGGCAGTTTTTTGATCAGAAGCCCCAAAATTTTTATAGCAATGGGATCACGTTCCTACCTACAAGATGGCAAAAAGTTATCCAACAAAATGGTACTTACATACTTTAGTCAAATGTAGATAAACTTAATATTTTCTTAAGTTTTCGCGACTTGTATTTATAATAAAACTACGTTTTAACGGTTTTAAGCGCGGTAATTTTATTTGATTTTGGTTTTTCCGACGTTTTGGCCACTTTTCAGTGGCCGTGATCACGGAAGACAAAGATGTCAAGTGTCAACGAGTATTGTTAAAGTTTTATTTAGCCTACCGCCAACTTATTAATTTTAATTATTTAATTTTAATTTTGTTTATGGTTATTATTTACTCTATGGGAGCCTAATCTAATTTACTACCGCTTCGCAACATGTTATGGCTTGAAGAGAAGAAGCGGCGCAAGAAACTCTTCAGCAAACATGCCTAGCTCTAATAATTTTATATAATATTAAAATGGGTGGAAGGAAAAATACAAGTAATTATCAGTCAAGTTGGTTTGTGTTCCGTTGTACGCAGAAAGAGCTCACAGTGTCTTGAGGTCTGGCAGCTGGTTTTTGCTGGGTTTGGGTCTTAATAGTTTTGATAATTGGATCCCAAACAGGTGGTACTTGCCAACCATCTTCTCTATTGAAATTTGGGTGTTTTTTGATTTCAATAGCCTCACGCATCATTCTAGGTATGAAACGATTCTCTTTCGCGAGGATTTGTGGGTTATCGAATCTGATGTAGTGGTTGGGTTTATCCAGCGTGTGTTCACTGATCGCAGACTTCGTAGACCTTGTGTGTTTCATGTCAGCAATGTGTTCTTTTACTCGTGTTTTTATGCTCCTCTTTGTTTGCCTAATGTATGACAATCCACACTCACAATGAAGCTTGTAAACTCCTGCATCCTGGAGTGGGATATTGCATTTCACAGGTCTCAGAAATTGGACAGAACATATTTCAAGCCGCAGAAAAAGATTACCCAATTTCAACAAACACATTGCTGACATGAAACACATAAGGTCTACGAAGTCTGCGATCAGTGAACACACGCTGGATAAACCCAACCACTACATCAGATTCGATAACCCACAAATCCTCGCGAAAGAGAATCGTTTCATACCTAGAATGATGCGTGAGGCTATTGAAATCAAAAAACACCCAAATTTCAATAGAGACGATGGTTGGCAAGTACCACCTGTTTGGGATCCAATTATCAAAACTATTAAGACCCAAACCCAGCAAAAACCAGCTGCCAGACCTCAAGACACTGTGAGCTCTTTCTGCGTACAACGGAACACAAACCAACTTGACTGATAATTACTTTTATTTTTCCTTCCACCCATTTTAATATTATATAAAATTATTAGAGCTAGGCATGTTTGCTGAAGAGTTTCTTGCGCCGCTTCTTCTTTTCAAGCCATAACATGTTGCGAAGCGGTAGTAAATTAGATTAGGCTCCCATAGAGTAAATAATAACCATAAACAAAATTAAAATTAAATAATTAAAATTAATAAGTTGGCGGTAGGCTAAATAAAACTTTAACAATACTCGTTAACACTTGACATATTTGTCTTCCGTGATCACGGCCACTGAAAAGTGGCCGAAACGTCGGAAAAACCAAAATCAAATAAAGTTACCGCGCTTAAAACCGTTAAAACGTAGTTTTATTATGTAAATAAACTTTATAAAAAACCTTTGAATTTTTATATAAATTGCGAAGAAACTTTTTCCCCAACCTAATATAAAACAAATAACATTTTTGGGGCCCTAACCACCCATCATCACTATAATAAAATAAAGTATGCTTGCAGTGAAATTTTCATATTTCATGTTCTCTAATAGCCTGTTCCTATATCCAATTCTGTTACGATATATCTGTTACACAGCTCAAGGGGTGAGGTAAGCTATATTATTGTGAAGTTTCATCAAATTCATTGCAATTCAGTTTTTGCCTGGGGCAGTGACAAACATGCATCCATACAATAAACAATAAAGTTAGCCCTTATTATGCTGTAAATAGTTTTTAGTAATAAGCACAATATTTTATTTTAACAAATTATATCAGTAGTAGCCTATTTGGCAGCTTGTCCTCAACATAGGCTTCAAAATGTCCATCTTTTCCATCTTTGGGCTTGACGACCCCAGTGCTGGAAATGGTAACCAAGACCCTAAGAGATGGAAAAAAGTAGGATATAGGACACCAAATGCATGATTCGCCCGAGGCGCTTAGATGGTTAATAAGACTAGCTGTTCTAACCCCTTACTATAGTTAAGTAGCCTGAGTATTTGGCGTAAAAGTGGCGATCACTTGGCACATTGAGCATAGCCAAGGTGATTTGATATATTATCAATAATATATTGTCTTCTTTGTATTGATATATTATCTCTATGCAGAAAGAACTAAACCAAAAATATTTTATAATTGTAAATTTCTTTATCAGTTTAGAATGTTATCATTTAACGCCATCTGGGAGTTAATTTGTATTTCAAACTATTATAATTCATGGCTGGTTCCTACACTTATGTACCAGCTTTTTATTTTATTTCACAGGTTTACTGCAATGAATAACTATATGGGAGATGATTTACCTGGTGATTGGGATGAAGATGAGTTCATGGATGAAGGCATTAATTTCCCACCAATGGCTATGAGGGTAGGCGGTGGGGGTGGTCGCGGAATGGGTGGCCGAGGAATGGGTGGCCGAGGAATCGGTGGCCAAGGAATCGGTGGCCGAGGAATCGGTGGCCGAGGAATCGGTGGCCGAGGAGGCGGTGTTCGCGGAGGCGGTGGACGCGGACGTGGCTTTCCTAGAAATTTCGAGTGTGTAATAATCTATATAATATAATATATACTATAATTATACATAATATATAAATGTCCATTTTAGGGTTCCATTTCCATTTTGGCAAAAATAGAACCCTTGTGTTTTCATCATGTCCATCAGCCATCTAACTTTGTAATTATATTTCGTATTTATATAGTCGTAAGATTCAAATTCATTTGTTACAGAAATGACCGCTATAACAATGCATATGGTGACTATAGGGGAGGGTATGGGCCAGGCGGTGGTTTTGGACCTCCACAAGGCATGTTCAATGGGCCTAATTTCTATAATGGGCCACCACCACCACCACTCATGATGGGCCAGGGCTTTGGTCCTGATGGACCACCAATGAGAAGGAAGCAATTTGATGACAGTGCAGTGAAGTATCTTATGCGTAAGTATGTTTTAACTCTGATACTAATCAGCACGGTTTAGCGAAATACAAGTTACAAAGCGCTGTACTCCAACGAAATAAAGGCCTCAGTGCTATTATTCTCACTGATGTCGAGGGCAAAAACTCTTTATGGCCTGTATTTGTCGAAACCGTGCCGACTAGAGTGGGGACTGCCTTAACACAATTGAATGTCGCAGCCATTTTTAGCAAAAGCGACTTGCTCTATATGATTGAAAATTGTAGGCAAGTGTACTTCATGTTAAAATGCTCTAGTGAAATCGCAAAAGAAATAAAAGTTAAGGGTGGTCACCATACACAATTATAACTGAGGGGTAAACCTAATTGAATATGCACAAGCATGGGCGTAAAATTTCAATTGATCTTCAAAAATTATCACCGCACATGTGTGGCCGCCTCCAGTGGCTGTGGATAGTGGCCCGTTTACGCGCAGCCTTAGTAAAATTATAAGACAATAGATAGCAAGATACTCATTTGGTTTTCAAGCATGAAGTGGCCCCCCTCACCTTTGAAGATGGCGTCAGTGTGTACGCCATTGGCGCTTGTCGTTTATATGAAAATTCATAAATCCTTACAGTGCTGGACTGACCGTACGCACGCGTATATTGCTACGCACTGCGTATTAGGATCGCCGGTCAAGCGCGTTCGCATACGTGCCGTTAGTCGACTGGCACGCTATGGAAACACTATGCGCTAAAGCGCCATGGTGGACTGATCGCACGGATTAGTGTGACATCATAAAAAAGTGATTTCATACTGAAGTTAAAATGTTGAAATAAGTTCTGATGTTTACGTTCTCTTGTAATTTAGATGATAATTCATCAAAATTATGATCGACATTCTGAAGTAATTCATTTTTTTTTCTTCATCTTCGCGCAATAATGAATACAAAGTAGTGAATTCCCCTTGAAATGCTCTTTGGGCAACGATTGGGTGAACGTGATATCTACGTTTTTTGTTCCTTAAACGTTTACGAAGATAATAAGCAGCAATTCTACTATTTGGAAACGCGTCCATTTCGTGTACCGACTGTACCAGTCCGGTCAGTTTGTTGATCAGGAGAACACTGAATGTAAGAAACTGACGGTCGGTTAATGCGTACCGTCAGGGCGGAACATACGCACTGACGGTCGGTGGAGCACTGTAACCGGCCTAAAAAAAAGGTAGATCATAAAAACCACATTCAATGAAAATAGGTCTAAATAATATTTATTGAATAGATGTCTTTGTCACAAAAATTTGTAGGGCTACATAACTACATAAAGAGAACAGTGAAAATTTCATTTCAAAACGTCACTCCACTACTATAGCGAAAACTTCAGTAAAGGTGATGAAGGAAGATGTTTATCAACTTTACTGAAGTTTTCGCTATAGTAGTGGAGTAACGTTTTGGCCGAGTTTTAAATTACTAATAGAGAACAAGCTGGTTGGTTTCTTTAATATTTTTTTTTTATTTCTCATATTCTGAAAGTACGCGTGGAGTTGCATGATCATAGGGATGAACACAGTACTTTTCGTTCCTGGGATTATCCTTGCTGTTAAAAAATTTAAAAATTATGCGAAACACATAATTCATCTGACTCATGTCCGCACTTTTTTCAGCCACTGTTAAATCGCTGCATAAATTGTAATAAAAAATATCATCAATTTTGTAACATCATTGACAAAGGCTCAGCGGACTGTAGTTTTAGGTTTATAAATGAATACCAGAAAGAAAACGTTCTCTGATTGCAAAATGCACTATACTCGAGTCAATTTTTTCTTAAACACGGTGTTGATCATTGCAATTTCGCAACCGTAGTACGTCTCTAAATTTAAAACATTGCAAAGTATAAGCTCTAAGGAGGCTGTCGTCAACAATAATTTTATACTTATAAATTACTTTTCACTAAATTATTATTTAATTTGCATAAATTTAAGCTAAATATTGACTATCATCAATGACAGAAAAATATTCCCTGGCAGAATGCCACAAAAAAAAAAATTACTGGACATTTCATATGTGAGTAAGTGAGTTCATCAGATTTAGATATGGATTTAATGCACACAATCTTTCTGTTTAACTAATCAGTTTTTAATTATTTTCCTCATATTTGGAATGAAAAGCAGAGTGTTAACCTTGGTTGTAAGGCCTTTTTAGGCACTCGAACTATTAGTGCCCTCGTTCCGCTCGTGCGCCAAACCATCTCATGCCTAAGTAGCTTACTTTCACCTTTCGTGTAACAATCTACTTTTTCATAAACATTTGACTGAACATTTCCTATCTCAGTGAAGTAAATAGTGTCCAGTAGAGATTTTTTTTTATCTGGCTTTTTTACATTTCAGGCTGTGGTGTTCCCAAAGAAAATTTGAAGGGTTTACCCAGAGACCTGTTGAAGATGATTGATCCACAATTCTGCGCATTGTGTGGGATTCAGTTTGACTCCTTTGTAATGTGTAAGTCTATTATTCTTCGGTTTGGAGGTTATTGTTACATTTTTTAGAGCATAAAACGGGAATTTTTGGGCTAAGGAATTGTAATAAGTTAAGATATGGTTTAAAAAAAGCGTTATATTATTACATCAAAATTGTGTAAAAAAAAGAAACCGACTTCAAGAGTAAATAATTTTTTGTAGTCGCTAGGGTACTTGATCTGCATTTCTTTTTACTACCTGTGTTGCTATATGAATGTGATGTGTGACAGTGACCGTGTTGACGTCCTTTTTGTTACTAATTTTTGACGATTAGTATTTGTGTCTTATGCATTCAAAGGGCGAGAACGTAGCAATAACAGATGCAATAATGATTGAAAATGGAAATTACATTAATAAAAGAAACACAAATTGTAGGTCACAATCAGCGCCTCTTTAAAATCATGAAATTTACGAAACTGTAAAGAAACTAATTAGGACTTTCAATTTATGATTGATTAGCGTGTACTACCGAAACTTTGTGCACGATGACGCGGCGACGTGCGACGATGCCAACGACGCCTTTGTCAGCAAATTGCAATGGCGTACCAAGACCCGTTACCGCAGAGATATCTTTTTCGCTATATTCCTTCCGTGATCACCTCTACTAAAAGGTGGTTGAAACGTCAGGACAAAAATCAAATAAATGCCGCGCTTAAAACCGTCTTGTTTGAAATTTATTTTCCAAAATATGCTTTATACATAAAACATATTCGAATGTGGCACAGAAACCTCATGGGTTTATTCGTGGCGCAGAGAGTCGTGTAGAATAGTTCAGGTTGTGATACATAGTGACCTTTTAAAAATGAATTTACACAGTATTAATGTTATATTAAAAATAGGAGCAGAGGCGAGAAATTGTTAATGATGACATTAAATTGTTTACTTCTGATTTGGATAATAAAAAGCGGAGTTATCATCATTCTAGTATATTGTTCTGATTAAGTCTCAGGTCTGCACATGTGAGCCTGATGGTCTGCTTTTAAAACGTAGTTTTAATTATGTTATGTGTCACTAAACCTTATGAAAATACTAACCATCTCCTCAAGTTTCTGGACTTGACCAGACCTCTAGGCCTCCCACCGCATGTGAAGCATACCACGGTTCATCTCATCGTGACTATCGATGACCTGCCAGTTTCCTGCCGGCCACGTCGATTCGCATCACAAAAGTTCGTCGCAGCTAAAAGGAATTCGAGGACATGGTCAATTGCGATATAGCTCGACCATCGGACAGTCCTTGGGCTTCTTTTCTACATATGGCGAAGTAAGGAGACCAAGAGTGGCGACCGTGTGGGAACTACCGGGCTCTCAACGCAAGAACTGTACCAGACCGGTATCCAGTCAGATATATCGCCGACTTCGCATGTAACATCCCAGTTTCCACTATCTTCAGCATGATTGACTTGCTATATAAAGGCATTTTGTCTGTTCATGAAGCTGACATCTGCAAGACCGCAATCATGACGCTATTTAGTCTGTCCGAGTTTCCCTTTATGACCTTCGGTTTTCGAAACGCAAGGCAAATGTTCAGCGTGCAAGTGACGAAGTCATGAAGGAACTCTAATTCTGATACCCTATGTTGATCTACTGGTCTTCTCAAAAACACCAGAAGAACACCTGGATCAGTATGCGCAGTGTACCAGAGCTTGGTCAATTATGGCTGCGTACAAATGCATCGAAAAGCATTTCCGGCGTTGACGAAGTCACCTTCCTCGGCTACCGGCTATCAATAAAGACGACACACGCCCACCTACACAAAGAATCGAAGCACTACAAAATTACACCTTGCCGAAAACTATGCAAGGCCTACACATATTTCTGGGCATGACCAATTTTTATCGCCGACTCCTTGGCAGCACTGCAGCAGAATTACAAGCTTTTCTCATAAAGAGTTTTTGACGGGAACTGAAAGGGGACGTTGTGCTGTGCAGTTTTATTTTAAAAAAAATGTGTAAAATTACTCTAAAATTAACAATAGTTGTAGGATATTGATAGTTTTTGAGTAGTAATTATGTGTTTCGCGAGAAATGTGAACTATATTGCCAAATATGGCCTTTCGAGTTTTCACAAGAACTCCGTTGAATGACGTCGATTGTAGCCTACAATATAACGGCGCCTGGCTTAAAGGCCTAGTTGCCAAGCCGTAAACATTTAAAAAAAAATCTCAGATTAGGGTTAGCTGCACTGCATCCAAACTCAAAGGACTAAAGCCAGTGCCTTGAGCGTCCGAGCTTGAACTCGCGTTTCAGAAGTGCAAGGATATCCTTGTGAGTTTTACTCTCCTTGCCTATCCAGTTAGCAGTGCTAAACCGGGACGCTTCAATGACACCTCTTCAGTTCACGTGAGATTTTGCCTCCAAAACAGAAGATAGACAATCAATGGCAGTCTGACCTTTTTCGGTAAGAAACTTACTGAAAAACAATCACATTGGCCCTCGTACTACTGCAAACTCCTCGGGGTATTCGCTACCTGCTCGAGGTTCAACACGTGACAGTCTATACGGACCACAAGCCGCTCATCTGTTCTTTAACCAGCGCGGAGAAAAGCTACTGTTCATCTCAACGAGCTGACCATCTCCCAGTTCACAACAGATATTTACACGTAAAGGGAGTAGACAATGTGGTTGCTGACGCAATGTTTAGGTTAGAAACCATCTCTACAGAACAGCTTCCCTGAGTTGGTAGGAACGAAATGTACAGATTCCCTTTAGACAGTGTGAAACCACTGTTCATCGAGGGGGCCCAAACTTCATTACCTCCTTTTATATCGCTTTCACTTCACGCTCCATCTACACCGTCAGTTCCCCACCATCAACCCCACTAACGACTCCGGCTCAGGCCAAACCACATATTAGCGCCCAACACATCTCCACATCCAAGTATGTCACTCGCTCACGACGTCGCGTTCGTTTCAAGTCGCCCATTGAAGTGTAATATCTTATCCGTGCAGGAACGGAGAAAGAATACAATTTCCTGCGGCCGGGCGGCCTGTCGTAAGAGGCGACAAAACAACCCACAGTCAGGTGGTAGGGCATTTGCCCGACTGGATGGCTACCACCCCTGGTCTAGAGTATGTCGCCATAACAACCTTGTGTTGTGTTCCGGCATTAGTGACCAGGTTCCAGTTTCCCTTAAGAGAGCAGCAGCGCATTTGTAGCAACTTTGGTGTTGCAAATGTCCATAGGCGACGGTAACCGCTTTCCATCAAGTGGGCTGTCTGCCTGTCTGCTGATCTCCTGCAATAAAAAAAAAAAAAATATATATATATATATATATATATATATATATATATATATATATATATATATATAAATGTAAATATTTTAGACATATGCATACTATAAGCGCTTTTCTCTTATCATCAATTTATGTTTTACAAATGTGGATACTATTTTGCTACAACCTTGATGTAGAATTTGTCTTCTTATTTTGAATTTTAACATATATTTTAATTTTTATTACGGTACTTTTTTCCGTGTGGCGGGCGGGCTTTGTGCCACCCACGAATACTGCCAAGCTCCTTGCTTTTAATTACTTGTGATGTGATATGCCAGATTTTATTTATTCAAGTTTCTTCTTTGATAATAACATTAAATCACAGCACGTTTAAGCATATTTCGAGGATGTTTTGTCTATGACATGCGAATTCAGACTGGCGATCACTTGCGCTTAAGTCAGCGCATTAGTTAGACACGATTATTATTATTCGTGCCCTCTGTAGTAGGGGGCGACGATAGACGCGTGGCGATTTTCTCTGCTCTATGGTTTAAAGTGTTTATTATTTTTTTTACAGCTCGTTTGCATTACATATCGAAAAACCATTCCAAAAATACGAAGAAGTTTTTGAAACGAGGCCTCGACGCCGAAGTTCCCCGTGCTAAGGAGGTAAAAAGACAATTTGGCAATGTAATATTTCGTAGGTATTTTGACGACGACAAACAACATGTTTGTTCACATAATATTGCAAGAAGGCTTCTTTTAATATAATACAGTAAAATTATGCTCGATCTTTTTTATAAAAAAAAAATCTGCTAGCTTTTGCTGTTAATTTAAATCAAACTTTAGAATTAGCGAGAATTCTATATGCTTATTGTAAATATATCTTTCAGTCATAAAATTGAATTAGAAAACCTATTTGTGTGAAATTGAGCCTCTGTTCACAAAGGTAGTGTTTCACTAAAACAAGAAGGGCTGAATAACGAAGAATATATTGTTTCACTTGTGCCGCTGTCGCATCGCAGTAAACCTAATCTGGTGGCCGATAGCATATATCAAGTGAAAATTATGTGAACATATTGTCGCCAGAATAAAATCTTACATTGTAACCAATTGTCTGGTCCCACGTTGTGTTGACGTGAGGCTCGATACCATTTTTCATTTTATGTCCAATTCTTTATATATCCAATTCAAAACTGAAATAAACTTAGAGAATTAATTTGGAATTAGTAATAGTATTTTAATGGAAATGAATGAATGTTTAGGTTCCGCTGAAATCTCGCGAGCTGTACTGCGAATTGTGCGATGTACAAATCACTTCTAAGCCTCACGCCAGTGCGCACTACGCTGGGAAATCTCATCGCTCGTAAGTATCGATTAGTACTAGAATTGATTATTATTATTATTACAAAAACAGAGTCCCCATTTTTTCAGATGAAAAGTAGCCTATGTAGTATTCATTTCCATTAGAGAAATTACGTAATATCAAAATGAATGAAAATTATATATTATTTTTATAGTTAATATCAAAGACAGACGAAACAAACAGCTAATTATGTGAGGAACAAATGTCTAGCCATGCCGCCTCCGCCAGGTCCCGGTCGAAGGGGAAGGCCCAAGAAATGTTGGCTTGACGTTGTGAAGGATGACATGCGTACCAATGGTCTCAAAACGGGGGATGCTGAAGACCGCGCGAAGGGGAGTAGAAAAAGTAGGAAAGCGGACCCTGGGCGTCGGAGTGAACGCTCTGAACGCAACCGGGAATTAACGCTTGGATGATGATGATGAGACGAAACAAACACAAACACACCAAGTGGCCAAGTTGAGTCGGCTGGGCGTAGCACACACATGTGCGTGCACTACGCAGCACGCAAATGTGTGACTGTGTATATCGTGAAACAAAAACTACACAGAACACCCGATATTTTAAGGCATTGTCCTAATGGTTAATTTCTCCTTGTTCGCTATACACTAGTAGAGAATGATAGTAGCTTTTTGGAAATAATATCTGGAAACTGATTACAGTTCTGATACTCTTAAAGTGAGACTGAGGGATCTTTAACATGACTTTTAGTATTCTACTGATTGGGTTTAACATATTGTATTTTATAAATAGTAGTGTGGTGTTTTTTTACATTAAAATTAGAAAGTATGACTTCGGCGTCTTATAAAAATGTAGGGGATTTTTCAGAATTTATTTCCATTTAATGTCTAATGTGTACCATGTTTTTAAGCAATTAAATAAATTGTGTTGTCTTACACACACATGGATATCTATCTAATCTTATGCAATAGTCGCAAAGACCTAAATTTAAAAAAATAAATAATCATATCTTCATCAGAATCGTCGAGGGTCGCAAGAACCCGAAGAATTCAGCTTTGTCACAACGGGGCATGGAAGGTCGCATGTAAGTTACCTTATTGTTCTATACTTGTTAGTGTTAACTTTTTATGACACGGGAAGCCTTTAATTTTTGGAAAAGGATATTCAGTGCATTCTTGTCAAACAATCACACAAATGTCAGCTTCAACAGTAAAAAAATTGTTATAGGGTAAACTATGCCACTGTTGCCCCCCATATATATAGACAAAAATTTCAGCAATATATTGTAAGATTATATCTCATCCTATTATTCCTATATCACTGCTGACTGATCCCTCTGTCTCATCCCCCTAACCCATCCTAAAGGCTGGGAACGCGTTGGCTTCGCTCCTGGTGTTCTAAACGCCTATTGGCGATACTGACCACCTTTCATTAGTTCATAGTAGATCATTTAAACTGGCAAATTTACCTATTTGCCAGTTAGTTAATAAAAGAAAAATCTTTGATTGAGCAGTTTCTCAATTATCTTTACTATTTGTAGTACACGTCAAGGTTTACATTGAATAAACTCAATGTAATCAATCGTTATTTATACAAATAAATAACATTATAACTAATAAAAGCATTTATCAGTTTAAAAGAAGTCAGAAATTTCACAAGTCATGCGTGCATTTAGTCTTTCTCTATAAATCGGCAGAAAAACACACATATTGTATATCCCCAAATTAAGCATGTTACACTTGTGTTATGGGTACTGTACAACGGACTACTCTGGGACCGTTCCCAGACACCCAGGCCATAGTAAATAACAGAGAAAATTCGTTTCCAAGATTTACCATACCAGGAATCGAACCCGGGACCTCTGTGTTACAGTCAGGTAAGCCGTCAAAGGCTTAGCCCGCTCAACCACAGAAGCCGTCATATATATGTTTTATAATAAGTATTATTTTTATGCATTCCTTTATAAGAAATTTTAATTTTTTTATAAAACATATTATATAAAATGGAAACATTATTCTTTTATTAAAAGAAAAAACGCAAAATCTTTTGATGTCCACCGGCAGCAGGGCTTTTTGGGTCCATGCTATCAGTGATTAGGACTACAGAGACAGGAACTTCTTCACATACATTACTACCAACATTATAAATGCAAATGTCTCTTTGTTATGCTTTCACACTTTAATTACTCAACTGACCATCATGAAATTTTTCATATATATCATCGCCAATAAAGGACGTAGGATACCTTTCATCCAAAAAAAAGTACTTTCTCAGATGAATAGAAAATAAAGCAAAATAGATGGCGCTGCAGTTGCATTTTTGGCATTTCAGTAAAAATTTAATCATCATGGCAACATGATTTGGTAGGGTTCCATGACGACACGTTTGTTAGGTTCCGTAGTTCATAATACATATTATTATTATTAACAATAGAGAACAACTGATTCGCCGTGAGAAAAAGTTCATGAAGACAGTCGAGGAAGCCGAGGAGCCGCGGTCGGAGAAGGAGGACGACAAGAAAGTCACAACACCACCCGAGCTTTATTGCGAAATCTGCAAGGTATGACCATTGTACTTGCAATCTTCACCTATCCATCACCCACGGTCACGTTTCTTTACTTGTTTAAGCAACAATAGATTGACATGGGTGACTCAGCAAAATTCTTTGCCTCAACTCAGTATCTCAGCCACAGATTATTGCGCCAACTCTTTGAGAAATCTCAAAGTTGCGCATATAGCACAGCTAGATTATATGCATCGTGTGACCCTCAAAGCGCACTCCACGCCAATCAAGATCATGCACCGTATTAATTATTCAATCGCGTGGATCGTAAGGCTAACCCCGCCTACTCCGTCCTTCGCCCCCAACCTCGTACTTCGAAAGACACCCAAAACTCAAGTTCTGCGCAGGCCAAGCTCACCGATCACCATTCGTGCCACGATATACATATACTTAGTCTGGCCATAAATACTGTTACAATTAAACAGAAACAAAATATTACATTTGAATTTTGAATCTGTGATTTTTATATGATTGTTCATTGTGTTTTCTCATTTTGGCGCCAATACATTGTACAACATTTTGGGATATTAAAATGGAGTGTGGAGATAAAAAGAACCGAATCGCTGTGATTGCATTACACAAAGTAGGTATGTAGCCAAATGCAATTTTTAGAACTCCATACGCTTGGTATTAGTCAAATGTTTGTGTACCGGGCTATTAATAGGTACAATGAGACCTTCTTTGTTTGTGACAGAAAAAGATCTGGCCGTCCACGTAGTGTTCGTACGAAAAAGGTGGTCAAAGCAGTAAGAGAAAGAATTCGAAGAAATCCTGTCCAAAAGCAAAAGGTTTTATCTCGGGAGATGAAGATATCACCTAGAACCATGTCGCGTATTTTAAAAGATGACTTAGGACTTGGAGCCTATAAGAGACGCACTGGTCATTTCTTAACTTATAATTTAAAAAAGAATAGGGTGGTAAAATCGAAACAACTACTGAAGCGGTACGCAAAGGGAGAAAATTTTTGTTTACGGATGAGAATTTTTTTACAATTGAGCAACATTTTACTAAACAAAATGACCGTATTCATGCTCAAAGCTCTAGGGGAGCTTCTCAATTAGTCGACAGAGTGCAATGTGGGCATTATCCGTCTTCAGTGATGGTTTGTTGGGGTGTTAGTTATGAAGGAGTGACTGAGCTATATTTTTGTGAAAAAGGTATCAAAACATCGGCACAAGTGTATCAAGATACCATTCATGAGAAGGTAGTTAAGCCCCTTAAGAACACCATGTTCAATAACCGAGAATGGTCCTTCCAGCAAGACTCGGCGCCGGGTCATAAAGCTCGGTCCACGCAGTCTTGGTTGAATATGAACGTTTCGGACTTCATCAGAGCTGAAGACTGGCCGTTATCTAGTCCCGATCCTAATCCGCTGGATTATGATTTATTGTCAGTTTTAGAGAGTACGGCTTGCTCTAAACGCCATGATAATTTGGAGTCCCTAAAATAATCCATATGATTGGCAGTGAAGAATTTTCCCATGGAAAGAGGGCTTCTATTGATAACTGGCCTCAACGTTTAAAGGACTGTATTGCAGCCCATGAAGATCACTTCGAGCTTTTTATATTTTAAATTGCTTTATATTTATGTATTAAACTAACACACTGTAAAACTTATAAATGTTATTTACAATAGAAAAATAAAATTTTCCTTGTTACAATATTTTTGGCAAGACTAGGTATATATATATATATATATATATATATATATATATATATATATATATATATATACCTAGTCTTGCCAAAAATATTGTAACAAGGAAAATTTTATTTTTCTATTGTAAATAACATTTATAAGTTTTGTTGTTACAATATTTTTGGCACAATATTTTGGCACAATAGTTCTTGTTACAATATTTTTGGCAAGACTAGGTATATATATATATATATATATATATATATATATATATATATATATATATATATATATATATATATATTATATATATATATATATATATATATTACAGTTATTCATTGAAAAGAGCTAAATTTATTTTAACTGCTGATGAAACAATTGTTATTAATAAGTTCTGTGAATGGTTATAATCCTTCTGCTTTTTAGTGCTCCATAGGCTTTTAATTTGCACAGTATCTCTTGAGTCGGCTCTTGTGCTATTAAATTAAAAGAATTACCTGTGAAAGAACGGGTGTTAGAATAATATCTTATCCTCTTACTTTTCACTCCTTGCACTTATGAAGTCATAAGTACGGTCGTACAGATCTGGGGCTGCGCGGAACGTTTTGGATTTTACATATTTATAAAAAAGTATCTCAGTTGATCGGACTGTTCGCGCACCTTTTCTATAGATGGATAGATAAAAATTGCTACCTATAAAAAAGCAAAGAAAAACATGTAATTGCGGTATTCTAGAGACGATGGTTTTGTTTCAGACTTGTGTGACTTGCACTGAGCAAATGACAATGCACTTGAATGGCAAAAGACATCTCACCAAAGAGAAGCAGCACATCCTCAAGATGATGAAGGGAGATAACAGCGGTTCTAGTGAGTTTTATATTTATAAATGTTTATGATGGGAACTTGAAGACTGATTTTCTGCCACATAGTTTTATTTTCTAATTATGTTTGTTGTTAAAGTCTAACAATTTTCTATCGATCAGCGAAAACCACATCGAAATCGATTCAGTAGTTATTACGTGAATCCCGAACAAACAGACAAATATAAAAATAATTGCATTGTATTCTCCATAGTTTATATAGTCTATACCAATTGTTTTTTTAAATAGCTTCAATATATAAACATGGCATATTTAGAATTTTACAATATTATAGATAGATTTAGTGTTATGTGCTTTTTGTGGCTATTTTTTACTACTTGTCTAGCTTTTATAAATTAAAATCGACAATAAGGCTAAGGCTTCTGTTTCATAGGTCCACCTTTCGCATGGTGCCTATTTACCTAAAGATTTTTTAAATCGTGTAAACCACTATATTCTACAAAAAAGAAAAAGTTGTTAAATATTGTTTTTATTGCATGTTGCTTTAGCTGGAGGGTACCAAACTCCGTTGTAATTCACAAATTAAATCCTAGTTTGCGGGGTTAGTAGTTGATGTATAAAGTTACTAGCTGTGCCCGCGACGTCGTCCGCGTGGAATTTGTTTTCAAAACCCTCCGATTTTGAAACATTCTTCATTGGTGCTCCGCTCCTATTGGTCTTAGCGTGATGATATATAGCCTATAGCCTTCCTCGATAAATGGGCTATCCAACATGAAAGAATTTTTCAAATCAGACCAGTAGTTCCTGAGATTAGCGCGTTCAATCAAACAATATTAGTATATTTGGCTACAACACTAATACTTACATTTTAGATATCGCGATATCTTTTGAATGAAACGTCCGAATTGAATAATTCAAAAAGTTCTAGAAAGGTATTGAATTCGTCTTGAATATGGAGTAATGGATAAGGATTAATACCAAGGTACAAAATAAAGAGTTTTTGAAGCGACGGCATTTTAATTATTTAAAAAAATAAAAGAAAACACTTATTGTGAGATAACTACAATAGTTAGTTATATGGTCACGGGATATTGTTTGTAGACAATTATATGTTCTGCAAAGTGGTAGTACATTGTTTTGTTCTATAATCAATAGTTTTCGCAGCGCACGCCGTGTAAGGATTTTTTCGGGTCATTTTTTTACACCTTGGGTTACATTATTGGACTTTTAGTAAGGATGCCTAATTTTTTGAAAATATAATATGGCCCATAGCCTTCCTCGATAAATGTACTATTCAACACTGAAAGAATTTTTCAAATCGGACCAGCGATTCCTGAGATTAGCGCGTTTAAACAAACAAACTCTTCAGGTTTATAATATTAGTATAGATTTACTGATAAAAAATACGGCCTTTAAATGACAATGAATGAATACTTTCTAATACAAAAATTTTACAGAAAAAAAAACAATGCAAGCGAAAACTGCAGAGGCTCCTGACGCAGGTAAGTTGCATCATCCAATCCAATCAATACTGTAGAAGAATCTAGTTTCAAATTACAGTACGTGTAAAAGTTTAAAGCGTAGATGACATCAACTGTTTAGTTTTTTCATGTGGCTACGGAATTATAACAACTTTTTATTTAAAAATATCCCATATCTCAAAAAGTATTCAACGAATTTTGATCAGCTCAATTCTGATTGATATAAAAGTACTTTTCAAGTTTTACCACATTAAGTTTTTGTAAACACATCCAATTTGTAGTTCCAAGTGTATAATAATTTTATACCTACACCTTTGCTTTCTAACGAGCCTAGATTTTCTATCCGGAAGTTACTATACAAAACGAGAAGTCTACGAAACATTGACGCATAACAAGAGTTGTTAAAAAATTTATTTAAATGAAAATATTTTAATATTTCTTACTTCTTAAAATATAATAAATTAATATTCAATAACGGTGGAAATAGTTTTCAGTGGCAACATTTATATTGCCAACTCAGACAAGTCATATCTAGTAGATTTACATAAAACGGCCCGATAAAAAGAAAAAAAAAGATATAGCTATGAAGAACTGTATTACTCTAAGACGCAGATTAGCTCTGTTAAGAGCCGAAAAGCTAGAGCTAGCCGTATTGTGACACACACGGCGAAATTTTGCTTGATATTGCCTCTACGTAAACAAAATATTTTTGTCAAAACTACAAAAGAAGTAAAGATTATGCAATATCTGTTCTGTTCTATAAACAGAAAAGTAGGCTCAACTTTATTTTTTAGGCACAAAGTTTATTTTACACTATGTGTATTGAGAACATTGTGCTTTGTATTGGCAACTGAGCCGATGGAGCTCCGCTTACTATAGTGTGCACAGAAGCACTAGTCACCGCCTGAGGTATGTGAGCGGCAGGGCGGGGGAGGTAGACAAACGTCAAGCTAACTCAGTCTGCCGTTGAGCACCGTGACGGTTACACGATTCAGTTGTTCTCGCCAATTTGTTCCAAACATACACGAGATAAAATAACCTAAGATGGGTCCACCAATTACACGACCAGTGAAAAATGTAATTTACCATGTGCACAGTTTTTTTCTCAGACGAAAGGGTGACAAGGAAAGTATTGAACACAAATATGATATGAACATAAATATATTAGTAGCAGAGGCTACAGGAGTGTCAGCTCGCAAGGTAATGAGAATTGTAGCTGAAGAAAATTCGAATCGGCAAACATCGGAAAAACCATAATTTACTTCTCCACGAAAACCTATAAATAAAAAAGAGAATCCACATTGATGATTTCGACATGAGGGTGATACGAAGAAAAATTGATCGGTTTTATACTGTTGATAAAAAAATCCCAAGTATTCGTAAGATGCTTGCAGTTTTAAAAGAAGATGGCATCCTGCATTGCGGTTGTACCTATTTACGAGAGCTTTTACGCTAAATGGGATATTTCTTTAAAAAATGTAATTCTGAAAGACACATTTTAACTGAAAGACGCAGTATTGCTGAATGACGAGTAAGATATTTAAGAGCTATACGGAAATATAGAAATGAAAACCGAAAAATATATTTCTGGACGAAACCTTTTTTTTTTCAGACGGGGGAAAGTTATTTACGCACAATACCGGGTCCTTTGTAAGGGATTAGACCATAGTCGATCATGGAGGCATTCCCAGAAGGGGTAATCCAAACAGTAATCAACCGGCTTGTATGGAGACTCGAGCCCAAATGGATAATACCCACTAAAAGCACCCTCCTCCGATGCCCCGCGCTTATGGCAGGAAAGGCATGAGATTTAGAACGTAGTTACGCCCACGCCGATCCTAGCGCAATAAGTGCCTGAGAAAGCCCCTGGAACACAGGGGCAGGGGGGACAGGGGGGACAGGGGTGAAGACTCCTCTGCTCCCTTGATGCATGAGGGCCCCTGAAGCGGTATTATCCTAGGGAGGGAAGTCATGCGCGTATCTGCGTCTCCGAGCTCCCGGCTGACGCCTGCGCCCATGTGGAGGCGCGTCAATACGCGCACTTACCCTTCTCTCCCTTTCTCGCTCTGCGGCTTCCTTTTGAGACTTTACCGTCTCGCAGGAATCGGGTCCCGCTTTTCCGCGAGATCCATTCCAACAACTGCGGTCGAATCGCCTCCACCGTGAGAATGCCGGCTGCAGAGTTTTCCAACTCTACCGACCAAGATTCGATCATGGAGGCGGTTTCCCGCTTCCTGATCGCCTCGATTTCGGCCTGGCAGTAGACCAGGCCACGTTCTGGACGAAACCTACGTTAACAGTAGCCACAACTGCATTAAGTGTTGGCAATCCGAATCTGAGCCCGGAATTTATGCTGATATTGGCAAAGGGCGTCGTTTAGTAATTATTCATGGGGGAAGCCCTGACGGATTAGGTGACGGGGCCTTAAAAAATTTCAAATCTGATTCAAAATGCGGGGATTAACATGGCGAAATGAATGCCATAAATTTTCATAAGTGGGTTAACCATAATTTGATGAATAAACTAGCCCCCCTAATTCAGTGGTCGTAATGGACAATGCCTCTATTGTGTATAGGTTGAGAAAATACCTACAATGTCAAGTTTAAAAAGAGTCATGCAAGATTGGTTACGTGAACATAATGTTGACTTTACACCAGACAATACTAAAGCCGAACTCTTTTCTCTGATAAAAAGAACTCAGTCCGAAAATATTTACACAATTGACGAAATGTTAAAGGCTGCAGGTCATATCGTTCTTCGCCTTCCGCCGTATCATCCCGATCTCAACCCCATTGAGCTTGTGTGGGCCGATATAAAAAATAATTTAGCTTCAAATTATATAAATTCTTCATTGGACGACAAAATTACGATCATCACAAGATTGTTTTCTGAATTCACTCCCGAAAAATGGCAAAGTGTGACGACCACATACAAAAAATTGAGAGCCAATATTGGAATCACGACATGAGGTTTGACAATGTGATAGACGACTTGATCATAAATGTGACATGTCTAGTAATGAAGAAGATATGGATTATTTTTTAATCGATTTCAAAAAATTATCCAACGACAACTCCCTGCCTAGAAACACTAAAAATCGTAAATTAAATTTTAGTTGAATATTTTTTTTTTTAAGTCGGCTTGATATTTTTTTTATGATGTACTATAACGGTGATAGTGTTTTTTTTTATATTTACTTATTGAGAAATGTTAATTTGCTTATAAAGTTGTTTTGTATCGTAAATAATAAAATATAATAAACACTTTTGAATATGCATTTTTTTGTTTATCCAGGAAATAGAAAAATACAATATTACAATTAGGTAGCCATTACATTAATTCTAACATGGTATTCTGAGATTTATCTGCACTTAAATATATCGTGTGCGTCTTGTCAATCGCGCTCTCCTCCGTCTCAACACCCCCCCCCCCCCCCCCCCCACATACCACAGAAGGTGACTAGCGCTTTAGCGTGCACGATAACTAAGCGATTGATAGACAAGTTTTAATATGGGATATAGCTCATTTTTATCTGTCATTTGCGAGCTACTTCAGTCCAATGTGTAGATAGTTTAGGCAGTATTACGAAATATAAGATATAAAACAGACTTAATTTGTCGCTTGTGATTACGTATTCTCCGTCTACCTTTTGTTGTTTTAAAATTCTTTTAAATAAAATAAATGTTTTATCTTCAGCTGAAGATAAACAGGTAGAAGGCGAGGAGCAGGAAGAGGATAAGAAAGAGGAAGATAATGCAGAAGAAAAGAATGTCAGTGACGACTGGGAGAATAATGGCGAGAAGTGGGAGGATGCCTCCATATTTTAAAGGTAAACATCGATTACTGTGCGGTTCCTATATTTTACTATTCATTCACTTGCCTTACCATCGGTTGAATGTTGACATTACTCGTATGGAGCTTATGTCAAATTTTAACCGTTCATAAGGCAAATGAACGGTAGTCAATGATGGCTCTCAGAGCGAACACGTATCATAACTTGTCGCATCAGGAGTTTAAAGGAGAAGGGGACTTTTAGGCTAATTCGGTTATAGTTTCGATTTCAATTTAGTTTCGGTTACCCGATAGTTTCGGTTACGGTTCTGGAGCTCCCTAAAATTACTAATAAAGTAAATAGTCATGAAAAATTAACCTAAAAATAATAGGACTTCGTTTATACGGATTTAAACGCGGTGTTTTATTTTATTTTTATTCTGACGTTTCGGCCACTTTTCGGTAGCCGGAAGACAAGAAAAATGACGCATTTAAAACCGTTAAAACTTCGTTTTGTTATAGTTGAGAAAACTTAAAGAAATACTAGTCTAAAAATGTTAAAAAAAGATATTTATTTTACGATAAACATTTTTTTGTACATATTTTTTTATTTTTCCAGATGTTTATGCGGATATAACACATCTAGTTGTTTCCAATTCCATGATTGAAAGCGGGTCTTCGGATAATAATATTGTACTTTTGTGTACCTAGAAATTAAACATTTAAGTCATGTAACTTACAATAAATTTTTCATCTACAGTTTGGAGTGTAATTTAACCTAAAGCATTGTAAAAAAAAACACGAAAAAGCCTTGTAATCATTTAATAATGAACATAAGGTTGGCATGGTAGAATTAATGATATTCGCCCATAAGAACGTGACTCTGAAAACGTCCACAACTAGATGGCGCCACATGTCACTCTACCTACTTTATGAATGTGAAAACGATTATTTAATTAATTTCTTGTTAAGTATCCTATTTTCTTCCCCATACTAAGTACCTATACAGTATGCACATTATTCAAGAAAATCACATGAAACCTGAAAAGAAAAAATATCTACACGTTCTATCGATAAATGAGCACACGTTTATTCTAAAGTTCAACAATTTACGCTTATTTAGATATAATACATTATGAAAAGCTCGGCACAATTTTAAGAATATGCAAATCAGAGTAAATATTAGAATTAAATTAACCTTACCGGGAATTGAACGTGGTCCGTTTAGTTTCAATAGTCGCTCGTCAAAACCGTCGTGCCTTGGAGTACTCGTTTACGCACGAAATTTTTTATGCGATAGCTGACCGCCGCTCAATTTCCTCCGGATTTGGGACTTTATCAACTCCAAAAATTTAAGATAACATTCCTGTTTCAGACCATAAATTAGAGACTTTCGCACACTGACAAACAAAAATTCAATGAAAACTGTCAGTTATGATTAGGTATCGTATAAGTAGCAGTTTTCACTTAATTTAAGGCATTTATAAACCACAAATGTCTCGTAGATCCAGATCAGGGCGATACTACGATATTGCATATTGGTGGACAGAAGAAGGCTACCGAATGCCGTAGCCGAGCGAGTGCTGCTGTAATATCATCTTGAACGATCGGGTTCAGTTGCCTCATACCTCGTTACAGTCAGGTTAGCCCGACCAGTTCAAGTCAGGCTAAAGAGCTTTAGCTCAAAGCCCCTATTTGCCTTAATCTCCCAAAATGAGAGAAGGCAAGATCCTTGTATAACCATTTTTTCATGGCATGATAATTATAGACGAGTAAACTAGAAGTATAAATATTACCTTTTTTTAAATTCTTGATGTGGGTTTACTGGCTACAAGATGATTGCCTACGACGTCGACGGCGTCCCAAACAGCCGTGCGTGAAACCATACCAGAGCGCCAATACAAGAACAGCCAATAGGGCGACAAGTACCGCGCCTTGAACTTTTGGATCGGACAAATTTAAGTTGCTTGAAGTTTCGGGTTTACCTTTACTAGGCTTGGTCGCTTTAGTACTTCCTGACGACGCTTTTTTTACGCCAGAGGCGCTTTTTGCCATTCGGGATGATGACCTGGCATCATCTATTTCCCCCATTTTGTAGTTTGAACAGGTTAGTTAGAGATTTTGTTCCATCTTTCATTATAATATGAAAGGTCTGCTGTGGTTATGATATTGGTATTTTTACAGAAGAATTTGGATATTACATTTTACTGAAATTTTGGACGGTGTTATGACAGTGTCAATTATAGATTTTTACTTGTCAAAACTAGTTTTTTTTTGGTAATAGATGAAAATCTTGAAATGGCAGTTATCTTCTTGGTGAGCGTGGTAAGTCTTCACTACAGAACATAGTTTACGGCGGCCTCTAATAGAGAGGGCGTAGCCATAGAGTACATTAATATAATAAGAGAGGGCGTAGTCAACACTATCCATACAAACTAATTCGCGGTTGAGGTTTTATGTTCCAAAATATCCCTGTCTCACGTTTTTGCAAAAACCTACATAATAAAACTACGTTAAGACGTAGTTTTATTACTAATACTTTCATTTGATTAATTTCCTGTGATATGATACGCCTGAATTTGGTTTATTCAGATTATAATAAAACATCAAATCACAAGACAGGCATAATTTTTGAGGATTTCTTGTTTACGACGTGCAAATTGGGAATAACGGAAGTTTGCGCTTAGCGCATAAGTTCGTCACAAATGTTGTTATTAGTATGCAACTTCTCTATTAGGGGTGCGGCAATAGCCTACAATAGACGCGTCGCGCGGCGGTTATCTTGACTTTCTTTCCATCACAGGAACCGTGTTGTTATATATTATACAATTTATATGAATGTTGAAAATGAAAGAAAATATATTTATAAATTATTTATAAACCAATCTGGTAATATAACATCTTCCTCACTATACTTTGTGCTGACTGAGATGTTTTTATTATCCACATGAAATTGTAAAGATACTGGCTTGTTTGGAGAACACTGTTTAATCTCATTCCTGAATGAATCTTTGACAAATGTTAGGAAATAGTTTAAATATTGTAATGCAGTTCCTGGGTCCCATTCATCCTGAAAGACAAAACAAGTTGTATTATAATGATTCTCTAAAGTCATACTATGAGTGCTCATCTGCTATAGCTAACAACATATATTTTTTTATAATTCCACAGCTACTTTGTATTAATCATTGATATTTTTTAATAATGGTTAAACTGTCACAAACAAGTAACATTTATGATAAATTTTCTATTTTCTATGATAGCACAATTATAAATATTATAATTTTAAAATAGATATAGATTACATATTAGTAATGGATTGGTTCTACAGATCCACAAACAAGTTTTTACTGTACATCAAGGGCCAGTGTTCTCTCCTATAAAGTAAACAATGACAAGTTTTTATTCAAATCCCTTGTCTATTTGTTTGTTATGCTTTTACGGAAAAACTAATGGGCCGATTTGGCTGAAATTCGGTACGTATGTGAATTAAATACCGAGGGTGGACATGGGATACTTTTCATTTTAGCCTTTTCGGTCATTTTGGCCATTTAGGCCATTTTATTTATTTTGGTTAATTTGGAAATTTTGGTCATTTTGGCCATTTTAGTCATTTTAGCCATTTCGGTTATTTTGGTCATTTTGGCCATTTCGGTAATTTGGCCTTTTTGGTCATTTCAGTCATTTTGGCCTTTTTGGTCATTTTGGTGATTTTGGTCATTTTAGCCATTTCGGTTATTTTGGCCATTTTGGTCATTTTGGCCATTTCGGTCTTTTGGCCTTTTTGGTCATTTCAGTAATTTTGGCCTTTTTGGTGATTTTCGCCATGTTGGTCATTTTGGCCTTTTTGGTCATTTTGGTGATTTTGGTCATTTTAGCCATTTCGGTTATTTTGGCCATTTTGGTCATTTTGGCCATTTCGGTCTTTTGGCCTTTTTGGTCATTTCAGTAATTTTGGCCTTTTTGGTGATTTTCGCCATGTTGGTCATTTTGGCCTTTTTGGTCATTTTGGTAATTTTAATCATTTTGGCCATTTTGGTCATTTTGGCCATTTCGGTCAATTAGCCTTTTTGGTCACTTCAGTCATTTTGATCATGTCGGTCATTTTAGCCTTTTTGGTCATTTTGGCCATTTTAGTAATTTTGGCCTTTTGGCCATTTCGGTCATTTTGGCCATTTCGGTCATTTTGGCCTTTTTGGCCATTTCGGTCATTTTGGCCTTTTTGGTCATTTTAGCCATTTTGGCCATTTCGGTCATTTTGGCCTTTTTGGTCATTTTAGCCATTATGGCCATGTCGGTAATTTTGGCCTTTTTGATCATTTTGGCCATGTCGGTCATTTTGGCCTTTTTGATCATTTTGGCCATGTCGGTCATTTTAGCCTTTTTGATCATTTTGGCCTTTTTGGTCATTTTGGCCATTTCAGTCAATTCGGTAATTTTGGGCCATTTAGGCCATTTTGGTCACTTTGGCCATACTTTTTATCGCAAAAATAAAACTAAAATGAAAGTGTTAGTGAGAAAATAATCATTTCTCAAGTTTATAGGTATAATAAAAATTAACCCCTATCCCTATTAATATTGAATGTCCCTATTAATATTATAAATGCGAAAGTAACTCTGTCTGTCTGTCTGTTCCGTTTTCACGGAAAAACTACTGGACCGATTTGGCTGAAACTCAGTATATATATATTTTCGATGCCGAGAATGAACATAGGATATTTTTTATCCCGAAAAATGGAATAGTTTCCGGGATAAAAATATATTTGTCTTTTTGTTTGTTATCCTTTTATGGAAAGACTATTGGACCGATTTGGCTGAAACTCGGTACATATATAATTTGAATACCGAGAGTGGCCAAGGGATACTTTTTATCCCGGATAATGGGATACATTTTGGGATAGATTTATGTAAAGTTTATCCCGGAAACTAGGACTGGTTTTGTGATTTCGTCCACTGGGTCCACTTGGACCACTGTGTCCACTTGGTCCACTGGGTCCACTGGGTCCACTTGGTCCACTGGGTCCACTTGGTCCACTTGGTCCACTGGGTCTACTTGGAACACTTAGCCTACTGGGTCCACTGGGCCCACTGGGTCCACTTAGACTACTGGGTCCACTGTTCCCACTGGGTCCACTGGTCCCAGTAAGGGTCCACTGGGTCCATTTGGAACACTTAGACTACTGGGTCCACTTGGTCCAATAGGTCCACTTGGTCCATTGGGTCCACTTGGTTCACTGGATCCACTTGGTCCACTGGGTCCACTTGGTCCACTGAGTTTACTGGGTCCGCTGGGTCCATTTGGAACACTTAGACTACTGGGTCCACTGGGCCCACTGGGTCCACTTGAACCACTGGGTCCACTGGATCCACTGGGTCCAGTTGGTCCACTGGGTCCACTTGGTCCACTTGGTCCACTTGGTCCATGTTATCTATCTATTTTGTCATTTTTGTCAAGTTTTGTCATTTATGTAGTTTACATATAGACGGGGGTGGTATAGTTTGCGATATAAAATTATGAGAATCTTTCGGGGGCAAATACATAAAAAAATAATACAATGTAACCTGGACTACTTGCTCTTTAAACAAGAGACACGCACTAACCGGGACCGAAGGTTAATCTAAACTTTTCTCGAACCCCCTTAAATAAAAATAACATTTCATTAAAATTGGCCCCACCGTTTAGGAGAAGTTTAGCGACGCCACCTACCGGGTCTAATCGTGAATCTGAATCATTGCGGGACCCACTTGAACGTTTGTTCAACGTGTGCGTTTACACAAAAAATCATTTCACCTAAATGCTGGTACCCGATTGCAGCGCCATCTATCTACCTGGGTCAAATTTGAATCTTAAACTATCCCGGGACACACTTGAACACACACAAAAATAATTGACATAAATCCTGGTACCCGATTGCAGCTAACCCGGTAAGTGGCGTCGCTAAACTCTTCCTAAACAGTGGGACCTATTTTAATGAAATTTTAATTTTGTTCAAGCGGACTCGAGAAAACTTTAGATTAACATTTGGTCCCGGTAGATGGCGCTGCAATCGGTTTCTAAATTTTTATTTTTTAAAGCAGGACAACGTCTGCCGGGTACAGCTACTGTTTGCAGCACGCATGCTGTCAATTTATGTCAAACATCATAAGGTTACATTAAAAAAGTTTATATTGTCCAAAGCACTAAGGTTAGATTAGAAATAATTTTATATGGTGGTTAAGTATTCTTTTGCAGCAGCAGAAGGTGATGTCAGGAGCCTTAAGAACAGACGAGCTTGCATGATAAGAGTTATGAATGTCAAAGAGCCTAGTGAGGTGTGTAAGAATAAGCCTAAATGGCACTCTGTTGTACGTGCCTACCCCGCAAGGGAACTGGCGTGAAGTTATGTATGTATGTATGTTTAAGTATTCTTCAATTTTCTAATGTTCCGCGCAATTTTCTTAATTTTTTCTTTCATAAGAACCTTCTCCTGACAATAACAAACAACAAAAAAAAGAACTTGCGAAACCTGTCCAGCAGTTCATGCGTGATGGCGTGACCAAGGGAAATAGGGATTCATTTTTATATGTATAGATAATATAACTACTTTTTAACGGTTTTAAGCGCGGTAATTTATTTGATTTTTGTTTTTCCGACGTTTCGGCCACTTTTCAGTGGCCGTGATCACGGAAGACAAAGATGTCAAAAGTCAACGAGTATTGTTAAAGTTTTATTTAGCCTACCGCCAACTTTCTAATTTTAATATTTATTTTAATTTTGTTTATGGTTATTATTTACTCTATGGGAGCCTAATCTAATTTACTACCGCTTCGCAACATGTTATGGCTTGAAGAGAAGAAGTGGCGCAAGAAACTCTTCAGCAAACATGCCTAGCTCTAATAATTTTATATAAACTGACGGACTCATAAACTGCATCAAAGTAATAGACGACTTTGAAATAAATATTTTAACCAAGTATGCAAACTTTCTATACAGATTTAAATTGAAACCTCTAGATTGGTTCGTGAACTTTAAAACAGCGTAGGGTCATATCCTTAAGTTTAAGTTTGTGTACTGGAAAGGACCTTAAGACTTTTTTTGAAGAAAAAACAGAAATTTAAGGAAAATTGGTTTAATTAAAAAATTGGTTTTAACAATAGACACAAACTTTATGCAAGGGTTTATTTATGTTTTAATAAGGTGTATTACCTCCACGTACCCTTATTACGGATTCTAATCGGTTCCGCATAGATTTTATTAGGGTTATTAAAAGATCTTGCGGAATATTGTCCCATTCTTCTGAAAGTGCTGTTCTTAGTGCTGCCACTGTCGTGGGCAAAGGATTTCTCGCATATACAGCTCTTTTTAAATTGTTCCAAACATACTCAATGGGATTAAGTTCCGGGCTGCGTGCTGGCCATTTTTTAATTAAACCAACTTTCCTTAAATTTTTGTTTTTTCTTAAAAAAAAGTCTTAAGGTCCTTTCCAGTACACTAACTTAAACTTAAGGATATGACCCTACGCTGTTTTAAAGTTCACGAACCAATCTAGAGGTTTCAATTTAAATCTGTATAGAAAGTTTGCATACTTGGTTAAAATATTTATTTCAAAGTCGTCTATTACTTTGACGCAGTTTATGAGTCCGTCAGTGTAGTATTAAAATTGGTGGAAGGAAAAATAAAAGAAATTATCAGTCAAGTTTGGTTTGCGTTCCGTTGCACGCAGAAAGAGCTCACAGTGTCTTGAGGTCTGGCAGCTGGTTTTTGCTGTTTGGGTCTTAATAGTTTTGATGATCGGATCCTAAACAGATGGCACTTGCCAATCATCTTCTCTATTGAATTGAAATAGAAAAACACCCAAATTTCAATAGAGAAGATGGTTGGCAAGTACCATCTGTTTGGGATCCGATCATCAAAACTATTAAGACCCAAACCCAGCAAAAATCAGCTGCCTGACCTCAAGACACTGTGAGCTTTTCTGCGTGCAACGGAACACAAACCAACTTGACTGATAATTTATTTTATTTTTCCTTCCACCTATTTTAATATTATATAAAATTATTAGAGCTATGCATGTTTGCTTGAAGAGTTTCTTGCGCCGCTTCTTCTCTTCAAGCCATAACATGTTACGAAGCGGTAGTAAATTAGATTAGGCTCCCATAGAGTAAATAATAACCATAAACAAAATTAAAACGAACAAGTTGGCGGTAGGCTAAATAAAACTTTAACAATACTCGTTGATACTTGACATCTTTGTCTTCCGTGATCACGGCCATTGAAAAGTGGCCGAAACGTAGGAAAAACAAAAATCAAATAAATTACCACGCTTAAAACCGTTAAAACGTATTTTTATTTTGTATACAAGTCGCGAAAACTTAATAAAATATTATATATAGATAAGTTAATATTTAAATCTACTTCAATGTACACCAGTTCCCTATGTGTTATCATTTGTTTAAGGAAAAGAAATGGCAAGAAACTCCTCAGCAACAAGTTAGTTAAAATTATTTTTCTTCATTTTATTTATCTCGAGTTGTTTTTTTAATAAATACAGAAATATATGAGTACATATGAAGATATAGATATAAAAACAGAACATTTGAAATATATTCTACCTACCTTGCAATAGTGTACTAATTCTTCAGTGTCATACCACTGTAGCCTTTGGATAATACCATCATCATTTCTGAAGCCAACAAGCAAACCTTTAAGGTTTGCCAAATAACACTGGCACCAACATCTCAACAGTTTATATTTTCTGAAACATTACTAATTGTTACCAGCAGTACCACACATTGCTATGATAATGCATTTGTTAACCATCTTCAAAAAGGAGGAGGTTCTCAATTCATCTGTATGTTTTTTTAAATGTTCATTACTCAATTTCTCCATCAATTGTAAATTAATTTTCATTTTTTTCTTTTAATTGAAAGAGTATGCTCCCGAATTGGTCCCATAGTCACTGTTAGGATGTGATGAGTGGATCCAGGAAAATCGGGAGAAACTTTAGAAAACTATTAACCAACTTCTTTGTTACGCCATATCTCCGTCTATTGTGGACAGATTTTCAATTTTATCTTTGTTTGTAAGAGTATACATCCAAAGTGGTCCCACGGTCACCAAGTCAGGATCTGATGAGTGGATCGCAGGGATATTGAAAACAACCCTTATTGATGAGTGTCAACACTGAAGAATGAGATAGTAATCTTATATACACCTGCCAGTGGTATAATTTCTACAGACGCTTAATATATAAGGTATTCAAGAGTGTAGGTGCTGAATGCGCCTACTAATCATAGATTACAACTATATAAGAAAATAAAATATAATTTTGTGGTAAAAATTATTTTGACACAGTAAAAGGCAAAAATATGACAGATAGCAAATATATAAAAATGGAACATGTCAGTATAATAAAGGATAAAAAAAACCGGTGGTTATAAAAAAGGTCATATATATAGGTAGCATACTCTAACAAAGAGCTTGTGCAACTAAAAAATATTTTTGTTTAACAAAAACAAAACCGACAAAAAAATTAACAACAAATATGCAAAATATAAGTTATTTCTTTGTTGTTGTTGCCTTAAGAACAGACGAGCGTGCATGACAAGAGTTATGAATGGGGGTCATGTCAGAAGTGTGCTCGTCGCGATCCCCGCTGGCCCAGAGGGCCACAATTCTGACTAGAATTCACCCGAGTGCAGTGCACGATAGTTTACCTCGGCTGGACTGTTGCCATGAATGGGGAATGAATTTAATGATGCCCACCATAGGGCGACACAAAATACTAATTGAGAACGGGCGACGGGTAATATAAAGCCCGAAGGGAAGGATCACGGCGGGCCGGGATCGGTGGTTTGCGGTGGCCTACGCTATCTTACTGCCGTTTCGCAACGTGTTATGGCTGGGAGAGAAGAAACGGCGAAAGAAACTTCCCAGCAACACGCCTAGTCTATCCTGTGGGGTGAGCTATGTCTCCTAGCGTCCGTCGCGGGGACGTGGAGAGATCTTGATTGGCGGCGTCTGAGACGCCGCCGTCTGTGTCTGTCTGTCGGTGCCTGCCAGCCTACTGTTCTAACCGTGGGCGGACTGATCCGGGCCAGCCGTTTCGTAATAACGTCGACTCTGTCCGTCAGGACGTTACGCGGTCGTCGCACAAGAGCCTTTCGACGAGGCTTATAATCGGACGCGGACATGACGAGCGGATTTCGATGGTGCGGCGCGAGATCGAAATACTTACGCGAGAGCGACGTAATGTAGTTTTTGATGGAGGGAAGCTCCAGATCGCGGTGGAGGTCGACGTTACGCATATAGAGGGGAGCACCGACGGCTCTGCGCATGAATTTATTCTGCACGATTTGCAGTTTATCTAAAAGGGCAGGCTTGACATGGCCGAATACCACACTCGCGTATGTCATGATCGGGAGGATGCATGTTTTATACAGAGTAAGCTTGTGTCTGAGGGACATTTTGCTTCGTTTGTCTATCATGGGTGCTAAACGACCCATCACAAATCGCGCTCTATTTCGGACTATAGTGATATGCTCGTTGAAGCGCAAGTTCCGATCTAGGGTGACACCAAGATATTTGGTGTACTTTGCCCAGGGGATTTGTTGGTCATAGAGCGAAATGGTTTTTAGGCGAAGGCTAGCGCGTTTGGGGGAGCGAAGCGTGCCCGGGGAAAAGAACATTGCTGCGCTTTTCTCCGGGTTTACCTCTATCCTCCATTTGCGAAACCATTCGCCTAGTTCTGTGACAGCTGTCTGCAGCCGGATGCAAGCCATTTGTCGGTTTTGATCTGATGTATAGAGTGCGGTGTCATCCGCAAAGAGGGCCAACTCCACATCTGGAGTTTTTGGGATGTCGCTGGTGTACAGCGTGAAGAGTAGTGGCGACAGGGCCGAGCCCTGTGGTACACCGGCTGTGAGTGGGTGAGGGGACGAGCGCGTTCCCTCCACTCGAAAACGGAAGCTACGACCTAGGAGGAAGTCTCGCAAGATGAGCACGAGTCTGTCTGGCATACCGAACTGGTACAGCTTGTAAATCAAGCCGTTGTGCCAGACCTTGTCGAAGGCTTTTGCTACGTCTAGAAACAGTGCGGCTGTTCCTATAGGGCGGGGGCGATGGGCAAAGTGAGATAATATGTGCTCCGTGATGCGGTGCACCTGTTGGACGCATGAGTGTCTGGCACGGAAGCCAAATTGCTCATCGGGTATTAGATGTTTGCTGAAGGCAAAATCTCTAAGTCGAGAGAGGATGACCCTCTCGTAAAGCTTGCTGAGTGCGCTCAGTAGGCTGATTGGACGGTAGCTAGACGGTTTATTAGCCGGTTTTCCCGGCTTGTGAATACCGATGACATCTGCTTCCTTCCAGATCGCGGGAAAGGAGCAGTTTGTTATGGCGGCATTGAAGATGCTCACTAGAATTATAATTAGATGGGCGGGTAGGAGTTTTAAAACGCGATTGTTGATGCCATCGGTCCCTGGGGCCTTTCGCGGTTTGAGAGACTTGATCAGATCTTGCACTTCTTCGACCGTGACCGTGTCGAGTGTGGTTTCCGCTGGTAAGGAGGATCTACGTTCGACCTCGGAGTCTACCTCCGTCAGGTGTGACTGGTCGACGTTTTGCGTAGTGGGGGAGCATTGAAGCTCTAGACTCTGAGCAAGGCACTCGGCCTTCTCCTCGTCATCGAACGCCTCGGTGTTGTCGGCTCTTTCTAGCGCGGGTATGACAGTAAGGGTGTCTGATTTGAGAGCTCTAGCCAGCTTCCAGTATGCCTGGTGAGTTGGCTCGATATCCCTCAACGTTCTGTCCCAACGTTGTTCCCTGACTTCCCGGATACGTAGTTTGACCTCGCGCTCTAGTTCGCGGAGTCGGACTCTGTTATCCTCGGTGGGATATCTGTCGTGAGCTCTGGAGGCGGCTCTCTTTTCCCTCAGCAGTACCCTCACCTCGTCCGGCAGGCATAAGTGGCGGTCATCCTCCACTGGCACCTGCCTGGACGAGTTCCGCACTGCGGATTGAAGGTGGCTGGTGAGGGCCTCGATTGCCGTCTCCGTGTCATGGCGGGACACGATGTGGTCCGGGATGCGGTCCAGGTCTTGTGAGCTGGTTGCCTTGAGGAGGGTCTCAAGTCTCAACCAATCCACAGAGGTCCTAGTTTCAGATGTCTGGTCTGTCTGTGGTCCTAATCTGAGGATAACCGGACGATGGTCCGAGTCGATATCGTCCATCGTTTCGATCGAATGGAACTGAAGGGTTACGCCCCTCAGTAATGCTAGGTCGAGAGTGTTTGGGGTCCCCCAGTCGCGGTTGGGGGGGTATCTTGTGGGGGTCATGGGAGTTAGTATATCAAACAAAAGATTGTCTGATATATTTATTAGGGCTCTGCCATTGGGGTTAGTGGTATTGCAATTCCACTGCTCGTGTTTGCAATTCAGATCTCCGGCTATAATAACAGCCGGGCCTAAGTTGAATAGGGTTTCTAGGTCTTTCTTAATAAGGGTTTTTTGGCATGCGAGGTATGCTGAAACTATGACTAGAGGTTGGTGGCCAGTCATTGCTAGTCTGCAGGCGGATACCTCCATACCGTCTAGTGGGGGGGTGACTACAGGCATGCAGTGTAGGGATCTTCTGAAATAGATCAGGGTGCCGCCACCACGGCCTACCCTGTCATGTCTAGTGATCCGATAGTTAGAGATCTTTGGATCTCTATTACTCGGTTTCAGGAAGGTCTCCTGTACTAGTAGTATATCTACTTGATTGGTAACCAGGAAGTCATGGACCAAGTCGCGCTGGTTTCGAAGGCCATTGGCGTTATAAGTCGCCAGAGTCAATGAGCGTGGTTTATTTCTACCTACATGCGCCATTTGTTACCGGTAACAATAATTTGACTAGGTTGTTTAGTTACAACGATCTAAGTATTTGGAGGAGGTACGCGTGATCCATTTCGATCACGAGTTGATCCCGGAGGGAGGGTTGTGTTGACTCTGAAACTTGCCTCAGTTTCCGAGCCAAGAGTTGGACCTCTTGCAGGTCGAAGGGCAAGTTCTTGGCGAATTTAGTCGCCAAAGCTAAGTCCTCCGCTATAGAGTGGTGGGCCGATGGCCCTGAAGGTCCCTTAGAAATGGGGGCGAGGGCGGGGGCGGGGGTGGCCGAGGGTAGGCCGGCCATAACTGGGGCACGCGTCCTTAGCGGAGGGAACGCTTCCGTCGTGGGAAGACCCGTCCAGTGGTTTACCACTGGGGGGGGGGCCGCCACGAATGCGGGTTTGTTCGGCACTTTTCTAGTGCCTTTTTGGGCATTGCCCTTTCCGACCTTACGTTTGGGTCGGGGGGCGGCAGGGCAGCCTCTGTAGTTAGCGGGGTGACCCGCTTGGCCGCAGAGGATGCAGCTCGGTGGCTCCGGGGAGTCCCGGGTGCGAGTGCACTCCGAGGTCCCGTGGTCGCCCAGGCACTTGACGCACCTGGGACGGGATTGACAATGTAGGGCAGAGTGCCCATAAAGTTGGCAGCGATGACACTGCCGCAGTGTATGTTTTTCGTGTGGACGTTCCACACGAAGGCCAGAGAGGCCACAGACCTTCTCAAGATCGAAGATCTTTTTCCCCTCTGGGGAGAGGTCGAGGACAACCAATACTAGGTTTAGAGGGGACTTTGTGGCGTCGCCTCTGTGCATACGGTGCACTTCGTGCACTGGTAGGGCTTGGGACTTAAGGTCCTCTAGAATATAGGAACTTTCAATTTCCTGAGGAAGTCCGCGGATTACAGCCCGAAGGCGTTTTTCTTCTGGCAGGGCGTAAGTGTAGTAACCGATTTTACGGTCACATAATAAAGTAGTTAGGGCGCGGTGGTCACTTGAAGACGTGACCATAACTTTGATGCCGTGTTGAGTATCACGGGCTTCTTTTATGGAGATTGCCTTACCTGGCAGTTCTTTAGCGAGTTGAAGCCAATGGGCTTTCTCGCGGATGGTCAGGGGTGGCGGCGGGCGTTGTGAAGGTGGCCCAGGGCGGCTGGAAGGTGCCGCTGTCGGTGTTGTGCCCGCTGTTGGGGCGGGGTTGGGGGGGACCTCCCTCTGGGTCTTACGTTTTTTAGTACGATTAACGGTTATAAAACCGTCATCGTCTTCGCGGTCTAAGGGGATGTTCGCGGGAGGCGCGACATCCATAGGAGTAATTTCATCGGCCGGTGGAAGAGGGGCATCCCTGAGGTTTTGCGGACCTTCAGAGGATAAATCGATTTCTCGACGAGAATCGATTACGCGATGGATGGGCGAACGTGAACGCGATGTCGTCGAACTCGCAGAGCTCGAACGCGGTTTTGTCGATGCGGAACCGCGAGAAAACGAGGCGCGCGACTTTGGTGCCACACGATGGGCATCGTTGAGCGGGGGTGCGGGCGGCGGGCGCACTGGTAACGCGGCGGGTATGGATGCGGGGGGCGCGGGCGCTACGGCAGAGTGCAGGTGGACCGCGGTAAGCGCGGCGGCGGGGGTTGCGGGGCGTGCGCTAGTCGCGGCAGGTGCGATGGTCGCGGCAGATACAGGTGCGGGGAGGGGGGCCTGCGCGGGGGCCCTTTGCACGTGTGACTCGCGGGACACAGGTTTCTCGGAATTAAGTTCCGAAATAACGGGCACCATTGATTGGGACTCCGGAGTCCTCAAAAATTGGTCGAGAGCTTGAGGGAATTGCTGTCGTAAAAACGACAGCAAACCCTCTAGCAACGATGGGGAGGGCTCCACGCCGTCCATTGTCCCTGAGGGGGACGAACGATTTGGTGGAAAAACCACCTGATGACGCACTTTTCACTGCACTGTCACAGAAAAAATACAGATCGACCGGGTGAACGAACGAACACAACGAACACGAATAACGGACTGCCGAGGCGGAACGGGAGACGTGCGCGCGCGACGAACGACAGCGGGCGAATGTCGGAATGAAAGATAAGATGGACGAAATGATTGATATAATGAATGAGAGAAGCCTGGATGCCTTATGTCTGACAGAGACAAAGCGGAAGGGGTGCGACGTCGATGACCTCCCCGGTGGCATGCTTGCTCTGTGGTCCGGCGTGGACCTGGACGAGCGTGCAAGTGGGGGGGTAGGCGTCTTACTCTCATCCCGCTTTGTGTCTGGAGTAAAAGCTTATTGTCTGGTGAACCCGAGACTTCTCTGGGTCCGCCTAAAACTGGGGATCACGCGAGTTTTTCTGGTCGCAGCTTATGCTCCCGTAAGCTCAGCGGATCCCCAAGAACTCGAGAAGTTTTGGGAGTCTGTGAGAGAAATTCTGGATCTGGCTGAAGGGAACGAAAGACTAATTATGTGTGGTGATCTTAATGGCTGGGTGGGGACCAAACGAGACGGCCTTGAGGCTGTCCTTGGACCCTATGGTGACAAGAGAGTGAACGATGCTGGTAGGCCAATCATAGACGTATGCATGGAAAGAAACTTGCTTGTGTCGAACACCCTATTCCATCATAAGGATATTCACACGTATACATGGAGAATGAATGATCAGAAAAGTATGATTGATCTGATTTTAATTGATAGTCGCCTCCGAAACACAATAATGGATACAAGAGCCTACAGAGGCCCCACTCTTGAAACGGACCACTACCTGGTGATAACCCGGTTTGTGGGCCTTTTCAAGAAGTGGAGACACTGGCGAGTGCGTACCAATTTCGGGGAGCTTGAAAGAATAAAGTGTGAAAAATTGGAAGATGTTAGTGTAAGGAGTATGTATGCGCGCTTAGTCGAAGAAAGGCTTGCAAAAGCGGACTTCTCCGACTTAGATGTGGATAATGACTGGGATAGTATGAAAGAAAATATAGTGGAAAGCGCAAAAGAAGCATGTGGATGCGCGAAGAGGCACATAACAACGAAAGGTGATGAATGGTGGGACGCGGATGTTAAATCCAGCGTAGAGAGAAAGAGAAAAGCCTGGCTGGATTATGTTGCTTCCTTGCAACAGAATGACAGTATGAAAGAGATGAAGAAAGAAATTTATCGCCTCTGCAAGAATGAAACCAAAGCTTTAGTGAAAGAGAAGCGTGAAAGAATAAAATTGAAAGAAGAAGAGAAGCTGACGGAGAACTTCGAGGCGAATACCAAACTCTTTTGGAGAGAGGTTAAGAAGTCTCGGGGTTGTTCGTCAGCTTCCAGAATGGAAAGAATAAAATCTAAAGTAGGGGTAAATCTAACGTTCTTGCTAACCCACAAGAGGTATTAGCGCGATGGAGTGAATATTTTAGAGAAATGTATGATAATATCCCGGATGCTGGCACCACGACTCAGTCTGTGACCGACTCCGAGGAGTCAGCATCCGAGATCACTTTGGAAGAGATCGAATGGTCGATAAGAAGTCTGAAAAATGGAAAGGCAGTAGGAATCGATAGTGTCTGCTGAGATGATCAAATATGGTGGAACCTGCGTCCGGGACGCTTTCCTGTCCTTATGCAACTTGTGCTGGAGGACGGGAAAGGTTCCCAAGGACTGGAGGCGCGCTGTCATCGTGCCCGTGTATAAAAGGCAAGGAGTCACGTATGGAGTGCGCCAGCTACAGGGCCATCAGTTTGATCAGCACAACATCTAAAGTGTATGCGAAGATTATTGAAAAGAGAATGAGAGTTGTATCCGATGGATTACTGTGGGATGCACAAGGTGGTTTCAGAAATGGAAGGTGATGTATGGATCAAGTTTTCTCTCTCCGCAATATCGTAGAGAAGCAGCTGGCTATGGGCCGGAAGGTTTTCTGCGGTTTTGTGGATCTAGAGAAAGCATTTGACAGGGTTGTGAGGAAGGACCTCTGGGACATATTGCCCGGATATGGGATTAATGGCCAATTGATGCGTGCTGTGCAGTCCACTTACGAGGACTGTATGGCATGCGTGCGAGTGGAAGGCAGCCTGTCGCCCTGGTTTGACGTCAATATAGGCGTCCGCCAGGGCTGCGTGCTGTCGGCTTTGCTGTTCATCCTATATCTGGACGATTGACTCCAGAGAATAAGATTGATGGATGTTGGGGTGCGGATGAGTGATCTAGTTGTAAGCACCTTGCTTTATGCGGATGATGCCGTGCTTTTAGCCGAATCGCCATCAGAACTGCAAACACTAGTCACACTGATGAAAGATGACTGTCAGGCGAGAGGCTTACATTTGAATGCGAAGAAAACAAAAGTTATTGTGTTTGAAAGAGAAGAAACCAGAACGAATGCAAGGATAATGGTCGATGATGTTATGCTAGAGCAAGTGAATGAGTTTGTATATCTTGGATGTGCTTTTAGCAGGGATGGAAGGTACACCGCTGATATAGAAAGAAGAGTGAATTTGGGGAACAGTGTGAATGGAGCGTTAGGTAAACTTCTAGGCGCTAAGAACCTCAGCCAGAAGGCCCAGCTCGCCGTACACAACGCGGTGCTGGTACCTACGCTCACGTATGGATGCGAGAGTTGGGTATGGAAGAGAGAGCATGAAAGTAGAGTAAACGCGGTCGAGAACGCGGGCGGTTGTGTTCCGGCATTAGTGACCAGGTTCCAGTTTCCCTTAAGAGAGCAGCAGCGCATTTGTAGCAACATTGGTGTTGCAAATGTCCATAGGCGATGGTAACCGCTTTCCATCAAGTGGGCCGTCTGCCTGTCTGCTGATCTCCTGCAATAAAAAAAAAAAAAAGAAAAAACGCGGTCGAGATGCGAGCACTGCGCAAAATCTGCGGAGTAACGCTCGCGGACCGCGTTCGTAATACCGAAGTAAGAAAGAGAGTTGGTCTGAAAGAGAGTGTCGGGGTGAAGGTAAGGAAAGGAATGCTCCGGTGGTTCGGGCATGTCGAAAGAATGCATGATAAAAGAATGACTAAACAGATATACAATGCAAAAGTGGATGGATGCAGAAGTCGTGGAAGGCCACGACACACCTTCCATGATCAAATTGATCGTGTACTAGCAGAAGGTGATGTCAGGAGCCTTAAGAACAGACGAGCTTGCATGACAAGAGTTATGAATGTCAAAGAGGCAAGTGAGGTGTGTAAGAATAAGCCTAAATGGCACTCTGTTGTTCGTGCCTACCCCGCAACGGATCTGGCGTGAAGTTATGTATGTATGTAATTTGAAGTTGGTTACATTTTTATTAAAAAATTGTAAATCACATTGGTGGAACAAAAATAAATGTGACCACAGCATAATCTTTTTGGCTATATTCATATAAATAAATATAGCCAAAAAGTTGGCACTGTGTGAAATAGCACACAGAAAGAACATCATTTATTAAGATAAAATTATACAAGTGTTGACCCGGGGCATAAATTAGTACTGTGTTGGGTTGAGTTTTAATGATTCCATAGTTTTCCCATGCTACTCTAACAGACAAAAATTCTGAAAGTTGCATTTTGAAATCTGCTGGACATCCCCAACAGATGTATTATAGTGTTGCGAACCAATAATAATCCCATACAGTTGTTTTATTACCCCTTTGAATTTAAATGATCTATTGTTTGCATTATCCTTTTGCATGACTCCCAGTAAGACATCATAAATACTTTCTTTTTTTGTCTGTATTTTGTTGCACATTCTTAGAGGCTATAAAGTTTACAAGGTAATTCCAAGAAATGGTGGGTGTGTTGTTAGGGGGTCATGTCTATTTTACAAATATATAAGGGCAGTCAGTGGGGACTGAGTTAGTTGGGTTTCATCATCAAGGTGTTACCTAATGTACTTTTGGAAACAATACCTTATAACAGTGGAGTTTGTGTTATTATAATTTATCAATAAAATTATCTGCTTTAAGGTTTGGACTTGTTGCATTCAGTTTTGTGGTAAGAACTGTATATTACGTGTGTGTACCACTAATAAAGATTATTATCATTCCAATGGCATTTTGAGTTGACATCTCACAAATTCGTAACAATAGTTATCCCATGCAGTCTATACAATCAATACCTTTAAAGTGGAGAATAATAATAAACATACTTAAAGTTTTGTTCTTGTTTCCAATGCTGTATTACTCTGTTAGTTTTCAGTTCTACAAACGAATGACTTCTCAAATAATTCAAAATTGCATTTACATCATTAGCCTTCAGTGGTTTATCTGCACAGTTGTTTGTAGCTAGCAGACCATCTATTTGAGCTCCATAGAGAAGTGTATGTGTATTCAACTCACTATAGTAATACAATGAAAATTCCTCATTTTCTTTGACAGGTTTTTCTATATCTGGTTGCAGATCTGGTAGATCTGAAAGATTGCGATTTAAATGGGTTCAAAGAGAATTTATTAAAATTAATCATTTAACTATTGTATAATAATTTCATAGGCAGTGCAAATAACCTGATAGAATATATTGCTCAAATTTATATCCCCAAGCACAAAACTTATCTTGCTGTTTACTTCTAGATTGTCTCTTCTGTATATCATGTTCAGTGTCTAAAGAGCATAAGTAAATACAATTTTTGTATAAAGTTGCCATAATATACAATGATTCGGAATTTCCAAAAGCACTACACATTACACTTATCAATGTTCTCCTGTAAGTAATGAATGTAAAAACTGTGTCTTGGAAATTTATCCGATGTTTCTGATCTAGGAGAAATTTCAATAATAAATCAATCTTTTCATTGTTATTTTCTGTTGTTCTTTTTTTAGCCTTTTCTATATTGTGATTTAAATTGAGTGATAGTCTTCCCATAGGAATACTGTTTAGGAACTTTAGTTGTGTCAAATTCGAATAATATTCTCTTGATTCATTTACACTCATATATCCAACTATAAAGGGCTCTTTCAGAATAGGATAGTTCTGAAAAGCTGCATTCTTGCGATTGGAACTGTTTTGGAACATGTTGATTAAAGTGTAAACGTATCACTAGTATATAATGCTTTTCTTCTGATGATCTGAGATCCTCGTCTTTTAGTGCTAATCTCTCGTTAGTGAGTACTAGTGTTCTGAACTGTTCTGTGGTGCTAATAATGTTTGCGACAGGATAATGGTTCCTTTAGTTAGGTATAATTGCGTTCTATATATTTACACTTCGAATACACGATGTGGCTCTGGTCATTATTTATTATTCAAAGACATTAAATATTATTTTTAAATTATTTTCATTCCAGTTTTTCTAGACAGTTTTAATGACTTAACTTATTAGTTTGCCCTCCAAGTACTTTATTTACCATTTTGCACTTTTTTAAATCGACAACACCAACTACTATGGATGGATACTACCACAAACTACTATGGATACTACGTATATCATGGACCTCTATAATAGGGACGCGACATATTGTTCTATACGTACAATTGCTTATACAAATAGCATCCATTTTGAAGGCACACACATAAACATATATCTATCTCGTTCTTACTCAGCACTGTAACTCGCAGGAAAACAATATAACAGTATTTCAGTGCGTACATAAAGTGGAACATGAATATACGTAAATACCTAATGAGGTCGAAAAGCCGCCATGTTTAGCGCACCAAATGTCATTATCAGTCAGTGCAGCTGCATAAACGCGGAACCTGAAAATTACGCATTTTTTTGTATTCAAAGACTTTACATATGGTTTGCTATGGTTTAATAACGACACTAAAATCATCGGTAAGCCATCATTTAGACAAAAAATTAATACACATTACAATTAATTACGAAATACGTGCATTATATCGATAGAAATAATGTTCAATTTTAGCGTGACGACTTACCTACTAATTATAATAAAAACACAATTACTTTAATTTTGGGATTAATCTGCAAATGTAACATGTATGACATGATCAAAATAATTAATAATTATAAAATCAAATATTACGGCATTGCTAAAAAATCACGACATTTTGTAATATGTAAGTAAAACCTCAGATTAATAATATTGAGAGACAAAGTTTTTACCTCACTTTGCTAAATGTCAGGCAAAGGAACTAAATCCGTACAGCATGAATATCAATATTATTCAATCAAACTGAACATCTTTGAATGACATAAAAATACGGAATTTTAGATTTTTCACATTATTGTGATTAAGATCATTATTATATTTTTGTAGTTTGTATATATAATTAACGACAACATGCAATACTAATGTTAGACAAACAATATATAGGTGTGAGGGGTGTTCGAAGGTTATGGCAAGGACAGTGGGTTAGGTTAGGTTATCTTTAGACCAAAGCCCACGAGCCGAGCGAGCGAAGCGTGCGTGCCGCGGCAGCGGCCGGCGAGTGGCAGAACCGACTTTAACTTTTATCAAAATTATCAACGAATAAAAGGAAACCAGTTGGTTCTGCCACTCGCCGGCCGCTACCGCGGCACGCTCGCTTCGCTCGCTCGGCTCGTGGGCTTTGGTCTAAAGATAACCTAACCTAACCCACTGTCCTTGTCACTGGTTACACCTTCGACCACCCCTTACACCTATACTTTGTTCTGCTTACATTGGTATTGCATGTAGTCGGTATTTATATATACAAACTAGAAAAATATATTAATTATCTTAGTTACAATAATGTGAAAAATCTAAAATTCCATACTTTCATGTCATTCAATGATCTTCAGATTGATTGAATAATATTGATATTCATGCTGTATGGATTTAGTGTCTTTGCCTAACAAGTAGCAAAGTGAAGTAAAAACTTTGTCTCTTAATATTATTAATCTGAGGTTTCACCTACCAATTACAAAATATGGTGGTTTTTTAGCAATGCCGTAATAGTTGATTTTATAATGATTAATTATTTTGGTCATGTCATATATGTTACATTTGCAGATTAATCCCGAAATTAAATAAGTGATTGTGTTTTTATCACAACTAGGTGAGTCGTGACGCTAAAATTGAACATTATTTTTATTTATATGATGCAGGTTTTTAACGTAATTAATTGTATTCTTTTTTAATTTTTTACCTAAATGACGGGTTTCCGATAATTTTAGTGTCCTTATTACACCATAGCAAACCATATTTATAGTCTTTAAATACAGAAAACGCATAGAGGAGCAGTTGAAGGTTGCGACCAATGAGAAGGTCAGTGGGTTAGATTCGGTTCGCTTCAGACCAAAGCCGCAGGCAGAATCGACTTTAACCATAATTAATGGTAAGCAGTCGGTTCTGCCACTTTGCTACTTGTTAGGCAAAAACACTAAATCCATATAGCATGAATATCAATATTTTTCAATCAATCTGAAGATCATTGAATGACATGAAAGTATGGAATTTTAGATTTTTCACATTATTGTAAATACTGACTACATGCAATACCAATGTAAGCAGAACAAAGTATAGGTGTAAGGGGTGGTCGAAGGTGTAACCAGTGACAAGGACAGTGGGTTAGGTTAGGTTATCTTTAGACCATCGAGATGAGAGCGCAAGTGTTCCGCGCGCGCTCATTTCTCCTCCCGTGGGGCGCGTTACAGACCGCCCCACGCCCGGACTAGACATGGACGACGCTGGGGATTTAATCCCCCGGCAATGGAAGAGGCCTCGTGAGGGAGGCCCACGCCTGCCAGGGCATGCGGAGCCGGGAATCCCAATTACCCGTAGCCCTGGCATAAGGCGCAGGACGGAACACCCAGGGGTTTTAGTGGGTATCCCTAACTGGGGAGTGGCAATAGCGTGGCACCAGTTTTGACTGGGCGCGCTAGTGCCACCCCCGATCTGGCGAATCCCACACACGGGTCGCGAATTATTCCCCCAGGCTTCTGTGCCTGTCGCGGCTTAGTCCTCAAACGGATTTCCCCTGGCCAAAAAAAAAAAAAAAAAAGGTTATCTTTAGACCAAAGCCCACGAGCCGAGCGAGCGAAGCGAGCGTGCCGCGGTAGCGGCCGGCGAGTGGCAGAACCATACATTATTTTACAACAAAACGTGCTATAAAAGGATCAAAATTAATATACAAGTTTTGTATGGTGGGACGATGATCAGCAGGATAGTCGTTGGACTGTAAGCTTATTATATAATTCCTGCGCCGTCTTCGCAGTCGAAGGCCTTAATATGTCTTCTCGTGCCTCTCACCCTCATGGAGACTGCTCGTATAATTGAAATTTGTACTTTTACTTTTAGTCTTTGATATACTTGTTGCTGCTACATTATTACTGATATGCTAGTTACGACTAGTTGTAGTCTATGTCATTCTCATTCTATATAACTATTTTAGAAAAACTTATGGGTTTTGTGGCTGCGACTCCATCCAAGATACGTATTTGCCCAATTTGAATGATAATGTCATCATTTAAGCAAATTTTATGAAAAAAATACTGTGGACACAATTATTCTAAACTAATATTTCAATATTTTGCAACAACATGCCAGCCAACATAAAACTGGCATATTAAAAGAAAATCAGTTGGAAACAATTCTTGTTTTGGCCGGTCCTGACACCTCTACCTTGGTAAATGCTTATATAATTTATATTTGTTTACTAATACCATAAATGAAAATTTATCATCAATCATGTAAACTATTATCTTACACCACAATTTTATTTACAGGTCCCTCTAAAAGTAGCCAATACTAGTACACATGCTGCTCCTCATGCTGTTGCTGGTACTTCAGGAATTTCAGGAGTCATTTTTCGGTCGGAATCAATTGATCATGACACCAATCATAAATACCTCTTAATAAAATGTGTCATCAAAACATATTTAGACATTCGGTTTAGATATTTCGGGAAAAAGGTTACCGACAAAATCTCTCTTCGGAACTATTTAAATAAAATAGTTTTATTCCGTAACGAGTAAAAGACTATTGTAAATTCGTTAAATTTGTAACAATTAAGTGATTTTAGAGCGGAAGTCATAAGGAATGACGTTTGTAATTAAATAAATGTTCTGAAGGTGTTTTTTTTTATCACGCGGTCCCTTGATAAGTTTAAAATTTGAATCACTCTCACCTATGGTGTGGCGCACAGTTTTATCGCCCCCGACCGACGCGTGTCGTTCCCCTAGCAACGGCCCAGTTTGTGCGTAAATCGGTTAAGCATTTTCCCCCGCCTCAAAAAAAAAAAGTGTGCTACGGGCTTTAGAGTCAGCAACGCAATTAAAATAGATTGTAATAGAGATGTAAGTAGTCTAAGAAAAACACGTACTCTTATTTTGATATCCAAAACAGCATAGCTAGCATGCTCACGTTTTATCACCGACATAAAGCTTCCATCCCTTTCCGTCATATACGCAAGTGCGAGCGAGACGGCAACATACGAAACGACGATAAAATTTAGCATGCAGAGATAGGCAAATGGCACTGTACTACTATGTTTATGTTTTGCGGTCACTGAGTTGTCAAACGACAACTTAATAAAATCAGTGTAGCAACTTTTAAAAATTGTCATATCGTTTACTTGGCAAATTTGAAGCACGAACTTGTCTTAAATTTCACACATCTAAATCAAAGTATCTTTGCACATAACAATATACTTACTTCCTATTAAAGTATAAATTCTACAAATAATTAATACTCAATACTATTTATAATAAAATGAGCCAAGAACGTTTATCGATAAAACCTAATAACATTAAAATCTTCTGGGCAACACTAAAACCGCCATGTTTAGCGGCCAGATGACGTCACAGTGGCACGCATTTTTTATTGACGTTTCATTTCCATAGGTTTCCTACTTCAGTGACGTATATCGACAATCATAAAGGCATTGAGATATAACATGGGTTCTTCACATTCTCGCGAGGACGCGGACGAGAGGAACGCGAGCACAAAACATTATATCTAAGACGCGAGGCACTAGGCAGTGAGAACAAGAACGCCCTTTTCGTGTTCTCGCTACGATCACAAGTATCCATAGTAGTTTGTGATCACAGACTATTATACAATGGATACCACGGCTACGATGTCTGCGGGAATATCATGGACCTCTATAATAGGGACGCGACCATGGACCTCTATAATAGGGACGCGACATATTGTTCTATACGTACAATTGCTTATACAAATAGCATCCATTTTGAAGGCACACACATAAACATATATCTATCTCGTTCTTACTCAGCATTGTAACTCGCAGGAAAACAATATAACAGTATTTCAGTGCGTACATAAAGTGGAACATGAATATACGTAAATACCTAATGAGGCCGAAAATCCGCCATGTTTAGTGCACCAAATGTCATTATCAGTCAGTGCACCCGGTACTTGTCTTGTCAAAAAGTCGTGGTATAAATCAAAATAACTAATTATCTTTCAATATTCTGCTTGTGATTTAAAATAATTGAAGCCAAATATAAATAATTACGTCGCAGATATGTCCGTGTGCAGTGTAATAGGGTGCGGCATAAGAAAAACACCAAATCAGTCATCTTTAACCATACACAGGTACGCTGTAAATAACTTTAAAAATATTGCTTATTGTTAATGTTTCCGGGAAAATAAAGGAAGATTTTCATTATAATTAGCAAGGTTCTTATGTGCAGTTATAGGTCATGAATGGATTTAACTTATTTAACTATATTTTTACGCTTAAATAATGTTAATTTATTAGCTGGGGTTGTACATTATTTATCGACTTTGATATCGATATAATATGATTGCTTATATAAAATTTCTTATTTTATCATGCTACCCCGCTTAAAACATAGAAAAATAATAATTAAAACATATTTTATAGGATCCCAAGAAATGAGCGTATAAAGAAAAAGTGGCTGGAAGCCATTGGAATGGAAAATATAAAGCCAAATGCAAAATATATTTATATTTGCTCGCTACACTTTGATGATAAATGTTTCAACAAAACTCTGGATGTGACTCGACTACGAGATGATGCCGTGCCCTTCAAATTTGTAAGAGTAAGTTAATACTGTATATACTTTTATAGTTAGTATTGATATACTTTTTTTAAATTATATACATATTTTAATACATACATATTATTTTATAACAAAACGTGCTATAAAAGGATCAAAATTAATATACAAGTTTTGTATGATGGGACGATGATCAGCAGGATAGTCGTTGGACTGTCGGCTTATTATATAATTCCTGCTCCGTCTTCGCAGTCGAAGGCCTTAATCTCTTCTCGTGCCTCTCACTCTCATGGAGACGGCTCGTATAATTGAAATTTGTACTTTCACTTTTAGCCTTTGATATACTTGTTGCTGCTACCTTATTACTGATATGCTAGTTACTAGTTGTAGTCTATGTCATTCTCATTTTATATAACTATTTTAGAAAAACTTATGGGTTTTGTGGCTGTGATTCCATCCAAGAAATGTATTTGGCCAATTTGAATGATAATGTCATAATTTAAGCAAATTTTATGAAAAAAATACTGTGGACACAATTATTCTAAACTAATATTTCAATATTTTGCAGCGACATGTCAGCCAACATAAAACTGGCATATTAAAAGAAAACCAGTTGGAAACAATTCCTGTTTTGGCCGGTCCTGACACCTCTACCTTGGTATATGCTGCACATTTAAGGACTCTGCTGTTCTTTAGCTTCAAGAGATGTTAGATTTTGTATATACAGACTCTTTATAGTGAAGCTATTGAACCTACTTAGATAAAAGTAATATGCTTTGACATCTTTAGAGGAATAAACCAAAACTGATGGTGTCACTTCTTTGAATTTTGTATTCCATGTAAAACATCTAAGGTACAAATAAAACTCATATTATAAACTTATGCCTTTATTAGTTTTACTTTAATAAAAACTATTGTAAATTCGTTAAATTTTTAATAATTAAGTGATTTTAGAGCGGAAGTCATAAGGAATGACGTTTGTAATTAAATAAATGTTCTGTAGGAGTTTTGTTTTTTTTTATCACGCGGCCCTTAATAAGTTTAAAATTTGAATCACTCTCACTTATGGTGCAGCGCACCTATCTTGAGGTGCGTTGCGGTAATGTGTTACGAACTTTAGAGTCAGCAACACAATTAAAATAGATTGTAATAGAGAGGTAAGTAGTTTAGACTACTTACCTCTCTATTACAATCTAATTAATCTGTTTTGGATATCAAAATAAGAGTACGTGTTTTTCATAGGAAAAACACGTACTCTTATTTTGATATCCAAAACAGCATAGCTAGCTAGCATGCTAACGTTTTATCGCCGACATAAAGCTTCCATCCCTTTCCGGCATATACGCAAGTGCAAGCGAGACGGCAACATACGAAACGACGATAAAATTTAGCATGCTAGAGATGGGCAGATGACACTGTACTACGCCATATGTTTATGTTTTGTGGTCACTGTGTTGTCAAACGAGAACTTTATCAAATCAGTGTAGCAACTTTTAAAAATCGTCATATCGTTTACTCGTTAAATTTGAAACACGAACTTGTCTTAGATTTCACACATCTAAATCAAAGTATCTTTGCACATAACAATATACTTACTTCCTATTAAAGTGTAAATTCTACAAATAATTAATACTCAATAATATTGAAAATAAAATGAGCCAAGGACGTTTATCGATAAAACCTAATAACATTAAAATCTTCTGGGCAGCACTAAAACCGCCATGTTTAGTGGCCAGATGACGTCACAGTGGCACGCATTTTTTATTGACGTTTCATTTCCATAGGTTTCCTACTTCAGTGACACGCATTTTTTATTGACGTTTCATTTCCATAGGTTTCCTACTTCAGTGGACGCGACATATTGTTCTATACGTACAATTGCTTATACAAATAGCATCCATTTTGACTCTGACGTATTGTCTTGAATAGGTAGTGCAGTTGAATTGTAGGCTACAACTGACGCCATTCTTGTCAAGCCTAAGGCCCAATTTGGCTATACAGTTTACATGTTTCACAATAACACATAATTACTACTCAAAAACTATTAATATCCTACAACTATTGTTCATTTTAGAGTACTTTTACACATTTGTAGAAAATAAAAATGCACACATCCCCTTTCAGTTCCTGCCAAAAACTCCCAGAGTACATTAATATAATAGCAATAGCAAAGTATTAACATAGAAAAAGAATGCTGATCTCTCTTAAATATAGTGTACTAGAGTTTACCCCGCGGGTTAACCTCTAGTTCCTGCTTCTTGTTTAAAGAGCAGGCGTTAATACAGGTTACATTGTACAACATTTTTATGTTAGTGCCATTTGCACCCGAAAAAATCGCTTAATTTTATATCGCAAACTATCCGATCTCCTGGCATGAGTATATAAAATATGTCCATTTTCGACATTAAAACTACATTTAAACAAAATTACAATAAAAACGATCCAGTATTCTCAGTGTTTTCCAAAAACTTAACAGAAAGACATATTGAGTTATTATCGCATTTTTATAGACGATGAATTTTTATATCTATGAACTTGAGAAATGATTGGTCTCATCCAAACTTTCATCCTCTATTACAAACAGTCCTAGTTTTGTTTATCTATCCCCCGTCAATGAAAACTACAAAAATGACAAAAAGGACAAAATCAGCAAAAAGGACAAAGAAATCAAAAAGGACAAAAAAGCTAAAAGGACAAAAAGAGCAAAAGAGCGAAATTGTCAAAAAGAACAAAAAATTCAAAATGGACAAAAAGGGCAAAAAGAGCAAAAGAGCAAAAAATCAAAAGGGCAAAAGGGCAAAAGAGCAAACAACAAAAAGAGCAAAATGGTCAAAAAAGGACAAAAAGTTCAAAAAGAGCAAGAGCCAAATGGACAAAAAGAGTAAAAAGGACAAAATAACCAAAATGATGAAAATGACAAATCACAAAACCAACCAAAGCCTGTCCCACTTTTGGGATAACCTTTACATAAATCTATCCCATTATCCGGGATGGAAAATATCCCTTGTCCACCCTGGATATGAAAATTACATATATACCGATTTTCAGCCAAATCGGTCTAGTAGTTTTTCCGTAAAAGCATAACAAACAAACAAATATATTTTTATCCCGGAAACTATCCCATTTTCGGGATAAAAAGTATCCTATGTTCATCCTCGGCATCGAAAATATATATATACTGAGTTTCAGCCAAATCGGTCCAGTAGTTTTTCCGTGAAAACGGAGCAGACAGACAGACAGACAGTTACTTTCACATTTATAATATTAATAGGGATTATCTATGACTAGGATATGACCCGGAATACTGTGGGCTTAAACTTTAAACATCAAGACAACAAATTAGCGCTGGGATTATTATTCATAAAATAATATCCATGATTTAAGGGAAAATAAACACACCATTGCCTGCAGACAAACAGTAAATATTTGTAATGAAAACATAAGTTATGACAACAATAATAACAATCAAATACCTGGCCATTTGCAAGCAGTCTTTTGCATGGAGGATTCTTTTATAAATTTAATATAGATATTATTATAGTATTAAGTCTGGCACTATTTATTTGTTATCGAATGACCAAGCGAGTGGCAGTTATCAATAAGCAATAAAAGTTGTACTGGTACAATTCTTATTGCTATATTTTTTAATATGCCATTTATAAAACAAAGCCAACATTATAATGTAGAACATAAAACTTTATTTACTTTGAAAGTTAAAATAATGAGATTTCCCATATATCTTTTAATGTAAAAGTAACAAATTGTTTAAAAGTGAAGTTTGAATAGGTGGGTGCTATATTTAGGAGGTATAATTATTGAACATTTTGCACCACTATTATTTACTAGGTTACACAACAACAAGTAAACTATTAATTGAATAACTAATATTTGGAATGCATTGATTAATTTTGTGGCACAAAAAAAGTAAAACTTAATACAATACTATATGCATTATATGCATCCTAGACGTTTCATAAATCAAGTGTTAGTACATTTAGTTGTACAAAATATTGACACATTTTAAAATCCATATATTGCATTCTCAATAAGTATAATATTCATAATGATTAAGTAAAATAATATTGATGTTACTTATGAACTTTCTGTGTGCACATACATTTAGATTAGAATCCAGAGTAAAGGTTAAAAGTTAAATTTATGTTTTCTTTATGATTGTGAATTTTATTTTGTGTATAAATAAAAAATAAGTGTTAAGGATCTTCTAAAATTGATACTCTTCTGTTTTTACTATTATTTTTATAGTAAACCTATTAATGAATCAATATTATTATCTGAATGCTCTGAATGCACAAACATTAAGTTAAATAGTGCTTACATACTTATGACACAATTATTCTCAGATGTGGAATTTAGTTATTTATAAAATAGTTGAGAATTAGCTTTCCAAATACACATAATACCAATGAACACATTAATTCTATTGTTTAAAATATACCAGTCAAGATTAAGAAACTGGAGTATACTAAGTAATATAATAACATATAACTACAACGTGATACTAGCAGCTACCAATACCATTTCTTCCTTGTATAAAAGCACAAATATTGTCCAGGTTAATTTATCACTAGCTGATATATAACTAAATGATAATAAGTTTTTATTCTATATCGGGAAGATCTTCCTCATCTTCTGAACTGGAGTCATCTTTTTCATAATCATCAACATAATCATTGACTTTGCCTTTAAACATATCCTCAAATTCAGGTTCACTATCATCTTCCTCTTGCCAGCGGTTGAAATCCACCTTCAGCCAATGATGCTTTTTCTTATCATTTGTAAGGACAGGCCAGAATGGCTCCTCGGTATTTTCTTTGGCTAAAACGACTTCGATAAGTCGCCCTTTATTATTATAAGCACTCTTTTCTGGATCTATATCTGCATACAAAGGTATTACAACTTCATGTAGCTTGTTGTCTGGTGCACACATTCCTTTGAACGAAACTGTTTTCTTTTCTATTTTAATATCAGGTTTATCACATTCAACATTAAACGTCAAAAATACACAAGCGCTTCTCTGGGCCCATGAAACCGACGGGGGAGTAGCAATTAAGTTTTCAGTCATTTTATCTGAAACTTTTAAGTTTTTGTTAGTAATTGTACGATAATTTTGGTAAATACAGGGACCCATGTTAAAGTATACTTACAGAAACTTAGGTATTATTATCAAATCTCACCGAATGAATAAACCGATTCACAAAAACCTAACTCAAATGCAACAGAATATTCGACTCGAGTTCGAAGGGCGGTGAAGGGCCAGGGAGTATGTGATAATTTGACAAGCTTCAGTGTCTCCATGTGTCAATCAAGAGTTACCGTGTTGCAAGGGTAAAAATACGGTGTTTCTACATAAAATGACGGTCATTCTACTAAAAGTGTACCGTGTAATTTTTCAAGGAAAAAAAAAACAATATTATTAACTAAATCAAGTCTGAATATATTTTAAGAAAATTTAAATTGCATGAAACATGCGAAATTATACATAATAATTTCTCTAAATAAAATTCTTTCAGTTTTTACCATTCAGCTTTAAACTTATGTTTATAATGCTTCCTTTTTATACCAGCTCTAGCTTTTTTAGTAGAACAAGTTGGTCTTGTGTTACTATCATTACTCTCCATTGTGAACCTTCTTTTTTTTTTTTTTTGGTTTTGAGGCGAGGGAAAATGCTTAACCGATTTACGCACAAACTGGGTCGTTGCTAGGGGAACGACACGCGTCGGTCGGGGGCGATAACACTGCAGCAATAGTATGCTCTTGGCAGCGCTCCGTCCGCGATCGACGTCACAGAATAGTGTGGAAGACTCCGACCGTTGCTGCACGGGCGAGCAACCCCAATACCCACTAAAAACCCCCTCCTCCCTGACGACCCTGCGCTTTGTATGTGTTGGAAAGGCTGAGATTTAGAACATAGTTACGCCCAGCCGATCCAGCGCAATAAAGTGCCTGGAGTGTGCCCTGGGAGAACACACCCCACTTCGTTGTGCGGGGGTAGAAGGTCCTTTGCTCTTCCTAGCAAGCTAAAGGCCCCCCGCGGTAAACGGAACCTAACTCAGGGAGGGAAGTAATGCGCGTACCTGCCTCTCCGGGTGCCAGCTGAAGGCCGGCGACCTCGAGAAGACGCATTGGCACGCGCTGCAGGACGTCTCTCCCTGTCTCGTTCTGCGGCCTCCTTGAGTGACATTACTGTCTCGCAAAAAGTAACCGCAGCCCCCCAATTGTCGCTGCTCTGCAGCATGGCCTTGACCAAGTCGCAGAGCGAGTCGACTGGACCTACGTGCGTCTCAAGTTCGAAACGCTGCGGCGCCCATGCGGCGCACTCGACTAGCGTGTGTAATGCCGTGTCGAGCGCGCCGCACTGGCGGCAGTCCGGGGAAGGCAAGCAGCCCACAATGCGACACAGATACTTATCGAAACATCCGTGTCCGGTAAGTATCTGTGTCGTCCTGAAGGTCAGGGTGCCGCTGGTGCGGTTGACCCATTCCGTCAGCTGTGGCCTGATTGCATCCACCGTGTAGCCGCCATAGGCCGCAGGGTTGTCGAGCTCTTGAGACCAGACGGCGATCATGGAGGCGGTTTCCCGCCTTCTGATCGCCTCGATTTCGACCTGACAGAAGGTCAGGCCTCTAGCTAGGGCATCCTGCCGGGTGCGGCGTACCACTGTCAGGACGTCCGCCTGGAGATGCCAGGGCGGATCGCCTGCCAGGAGGGTGGCCGCCGTCCGCGACACTGTGCGATACCCCCGTATGGTCCTCACGGCCAGAACCTGCTGCGCCCGTTGCAGCAGGGTTCTGTTGTGGCGGTGAAGTGCAATGGACCAGACGGGTGCACCGTACAGTGCCATACTCCTCAGGATGCCAGAGTAAAGTTTCCGCGTCGCACCTCCCGGGCCCCCTACGTTGGGAAGCAGCCTCGAGAGTGCGCCCGCGGGTTTGACGAGTTTGGGAACTAGCTGCTCAAAGTGCGCTTTGAACAGCCATTTCCCATCGAGAACTAGCCCCAGATATTTCATCTGGGGCCCTACTCTAATGGCCACCCCTTGGACCGAAACGGTCAAGTCCGCGGGGGGATTGCGAAATTTCCTATGGAACATGATGGCCTCCGTTTTCGCGGGGGAGACCCTCAAGCCCAGCCTAGCTATTCGATCTACGACAATCGCCAACCCGGCGTTAGCGACGTCCACGGATTCCGCAAATGACGCAGCGCGTGCCGTGAGTAGGGTGTCGTCCGCAAAGCAGATCAGCCCTACCCCGGGTAGGACCGGAACCCGAAGGATCCAGTCATAACCTACGTTCCAAAGAATCGGCCCGAGGATCGACCCCTGTGGAACGCCGCACGCGACGCGTCGACGACCTACCTCGGGATTGCCGGACTCACCGCCCTCCCAAAGGATATGTCGATCCTGCAGGTACGCGCCCAACAGCCTCGTGAGGTACGGGGGGACTCCATGCGCGCGGAGCCCCTCCCTGATCGTCTCATGAGGGAGGCTGTTAAAGGCGTTCGCTATGTCTAGCGACACCGCAAGAACGACATCCTTCGCTTGGACGGCTTCGTCCGTTGACGTTCGCAGCGTCTCGAAGGCGTCCATCGTGGAGCGCCTCCGCCGAAACCCGAACTGCGTTTCTGAAAGCCCCGGCTCCACAGCGTCGAGATGCTTCACGAGCCGCTCCGCCAAGATCTTTTCGAAGACCTTAGCGACCTCGTTCAGCAGCACTATGGGCCTGAAGGCGGACGGATCGTTGGGAGGCCGACCTCCCTTGGGAATCAGGCACAAACGACCCTCCTTCCATTGCGACGGGAGCCGACCTGCGCGAATACAGGCTTCGAACAGTTCCCGCAGCTGGCCGCGTAGATGTTTAGCGGCCAGGAAGAGGAGTCGACCTGGAACCCCGTCGGGTCCCGGTGCCGTCTTCCTGCCCCGGAGCCGGTCCAGGGCAACGATTGTGAACCTTCTATCTAGCCCTAGTCAACTCACTCACTTACAATACTAAAAGAAATATTAAACTTAAAACTGTAAACCTTCGTCTATAACATTTAAATAACGATTATTCTGAGATAAAAGCTTGACCTAGAAAAATTATTTGATTTAAATGTTTATTACCATAGAATTAGCGTTATAATTCAATGTTTATTACAATATTAGCAACGCGTTACTAAAACAAAACACAACGTAATTTTACATCATTCATTCATCACACTTACAAATTTCACTCCTTCCTATATTAAAATAAGGACGAGAATAGATTGCCAAGGCTTATTGGTAGTTTTATTTATGTGTGAGTGATATTGGTACATTTCTCTGGGATTCCCGGCAACCAGGATCAGTGTTGCTATTACTATATTTTTTAAGTGACTAAGATTTGTTTTACACAGTACATGGTGAAATTGTTACAACATAATTTATTGTTGGAAGCAATGTATTTAACAGACAACACTATTGTGAGTGTGGCAACACTCGCTTCCCCTCTAATATGGCTGCTCGTTTGTTCCATACGTACTCAATATTAATTAAACATTTTCACTGTGCATAATGTTGTCTTTTACTCTGCTTTTTTTTTTTGTTTTTGAGGCGAGGGAAAATGCTTAACCGATTTACGCACAAACTGGGTCGTTGCTAGGGGAACGACACGCGTCGGTCGGGGGCGATAACACTGCAGCAATAGTATGCTCTTGGCAGCGCTCCGTCCGCGATCGACGTCACAGAATAGTGTGGAAGACTCCGAGCGTTGCTACACGAGCGAGCAACCCCAATACCCACTAAAAACCCCCTCCTCCCTGACGACCCTGCGCTTTGTATGTGTTGGAAAGGCTGAGATTTAGAACATAGTTACGCCCAGCCGATCCAGCGCAATAAAGTGCCTGGAGTGTGCCCTGGGAGAACACACCCCACTTCGTTGTGCGGGGGTAGAAGGTCCTTTGCTCTCCTAGCAAGCTAAAGGCCCCCCGCGGTAAACGGAACCTAACTCAGGGAGGGAAGTAATGCGCGTACCTGCCTCTCCGGGTGCCAGCTGAAGGCCGGCGACCTCGAGAAGACGCATTGGCACGCGCTGCAAGACTTCTCTCCCTGTCTCGTTCTGCGGCCTCCTTGAGTGACATTACTGTCTCGCAAAAAGTAACCGCAGCCCCCCAATTGTCGCTGCTCTGCAGCATGGCCTTGACCAAGTCGCAGAGCGAGTCGACTGGACCTACGTGCGTCTCAAGTTCGAAACGCTGCGGCGCCCATGCGGCGCACTCGACAAGCGTGTGTAACGCCGTGTCGGGCGCGCCGCACTGGCGGCAGTCCGGGGAAGGCAAGCAGCCCACAATGCGACACAGATACTTATCGAAACATCCGTGTCCGGTAAGTATCTGTGTCGTCCTGAAAGTCAGGGTGCCGCTGGTGCGGTTGACCCATTCCGTCAGCTGTGGCCTGATTGCATCCACTGTGTAGCCGCCATAGGCCGCAGGGTTGTCGAGCTCTTGAGACCAGACGGCGATCATGGAGGCGGTTTCCCGCTTCCTGATCGCCTCGATTTCGACCTGACAGAAGGTCAGGCCTCTAGCTAGGGCATCCTGCCGGGTGCGACGCACCTCTGCCAGGACGTTCGCCTGGAGATGCCAGGGCGGATCGCCTGCCAGGAGGGTGGCCGCCGTCCGCGACACTGTGCGCTACCCCCGTATGGTCCTCACGGCCAGAACCCGCTGCGCCCGGTGCAGCAGGGTTCTGTTGTGGCGGTGAAGTGCAATGGACCAGACGGGTGCACCGTACAGCACCATACTCCTCAGGATGCCAGAGTAAAGTTTCCGCGTCGCACCCCCCGGGCCCCCCACGTTTGGAAGCAGCCTGGAGAGTGCGCCCGCGGATTTGACGAGTTTGGGAACTAGCTGCTCAAAGTGCGCTTTGAACAGCCATTTCCCATCGAGAACTAGCCCCAGATATTTCATCTGGGGCCCTACTCTAATCGCCACCCCTTGGACCGAAACGGTCAAGTCCGCGGGGGGATTGCGAAATTTCCTATGGAACATGACGGCCTCCGTTTTCGCGGGGGAGACCCTCAAGCCCAGCCTAGCTATTCGATCTACGACAATCGCCAACCCGGCGTTAGCGACGTCCACGGATTCCGCAAATGACGCAGCGCGTGCCGTGAGTAGGGTGTCGTCCGCAAAGCAGATCAGCCCTACCCCGGGCAGGACCGAAACCCGAAGGATCCAGTCATAACCTACGTTCCAAAGAATCGGCCCGAGGACCGACCCCTGTGGAACGCCGCACGCGACGCGTCGCCGGCCTAACTCGGGATTGCCGGACTCACCGCCCTCCCAAAGGATATGTCGACCCTGCAGGTACGCGCCCAACAGCCTCGTGAGGTACGGGGGGACTCCATGCGCGCGGAGCCCCTCCCTGATCGTCTCATGAGGGAGGCTGTTAAAGGCGTTCGCTATGTCTAGCGACACCGCAAGAACGACATCCTTCGCTTGGACGGCTTCGTCCGTTAACGTTCGCAGCGTCTCGAAGGCGTCCATCGTGGAGCGCCTCCGCCGAAACCCGAACTATCACATTTATAACGCTAATACGGTGGTATATGACACGGTAATACCTTATTACCTTGACGGTAGATAAAGACATAGACCGGATTACGGTGCATCTTTTTTTTCTTCTTTTTTTTTTAAGGCGAAGGAAATGCTATTTACGCACAATACTGGGTCCTTTGCAAGGGATTAGACCATAGTTGATCATGAAGGCTTTCCCCTTTGATAAGGGGCAATCCGAACAATAATCAAGCCAGCTTGTGTGGAGACTCAGAGAAGTTGCACGGGCAACAACCACTACCCACTAAAACCACCCTCCTCCCATGTGCCCCGCGCTTTTTATATAGGAAAGGCTGAGACTTAGAACGTAGTTACGCCCAGTCCGATCCAGCGCAAAAAGTGCCTGAATGTGCCCCGGGAATCAAAACACATTCACTTCGTCAGCGGGGGTGATGAATCCTTTGCTCCCTTGATAGCTAAAGGCCCCCCGAAGCGGTATTATTCAGGGTGGGAAGTCATGCGCATACCTGCGTCTCCGGATACCAGCCAACCGCCGGCGTCCGCGTGGAGTCGCATTAGTACACGCAATAATACTCCTCTCCCTATCTCGTTCGGCGGCCTCTTTGAGAGACATTACTGTCTCACAAAAAGTAACCGCAGCCCCCCAGGTATTGCTACTATGCAGCATGGCTTTCACCAGACTGCAGAGCAAGTCGATCGCTCCTACTTGTGTCTCGAGTTCGAAACGCTGCGGCGCCCATGCCGCGCACTCGACTAGCGTGTGAAACGCCGTGTCGGGTGCGACGCACTGGCGGCATTCCGGGGAAGGCAAGCAGCTCACAATGCGACACAGATACTTATCGAAATAGCCGTGTCCGGTAAGTATCTGTGTCATCCTGAAGGTTCCGCTTTCGCGGGTGACCCATTCCATCAGCTGCGGCCTGATTGCCTCCACCGTGTAGCCGCCGGCCGCAGGGTTTTCCAGCTCTTGAGACCAGATGGCGAGCATGGAGGCGGTTTCCCGCTTCCTGATCGCCTCGATTTCAACCTGGCAGAAGACCAGGCCGCCAGCGAGAGCATCCTGTCGGGAGCGCCGCACTTTCGCCAGTACGTCCGCCTGGAGAGGCTAGGGCGGATCGCCTGCCAAAAGTGTCGACGCCGTCCACGATACTGTACGGTAGCCTCGAATGGTCCTCACGGCCAGAACCCGCTGCGCCCGGTGCAACAGAGTTCTATTGTGGCGGTGAAGTGCAGCGGACCAAACGAGTGCACCCTACAGGGCCATACTCCGAAGGATGCCCGAGTAGAGCTTCCGAGTCGCACCCCCCGGGCCCCCCACGTTGGGAAGCAGCCGAGAGAGGGCGCCTGCGGACCTCACGAGTTTGGGAACTAACTGCTCAAAGTGCGCTTTGAACAGCCATTTCCCATCGAGAACTAGCCCCAGATATTTCATCTGGAGCCCTACTCTAATCGCCACCCCTTGGACCGTAACGGACAAGTTCGCGGGGGGATTACGGAAACGCCTATGGAACATGATGGCCTCCGTCTTCGCGGGGGAGACCTTCAAGCCCAGCCTAGCTATACGATCTACGACGATCGCCAACCCGTCGTTGGCGAGGTCCACGGAATCCACAAATGACGCAGCGCGTGCCGTGAGTAGAGTGTCATCCGCAAAGCAGATTAGCCCTACCCCGGGCAGAACCGGAACCCGAAGGATCCAGTCATAACCTACGTTCCAAAGAATCGGCCCGAGGACCGACCCCTGTGGAACACCGCACGCGACGCGTCGCCGACCTAACGCGAAATTTTCGGACTCGCCGCCCTCCCAAAGGATGTGCCGGTCTTGCAGGTACGCGCCCAACACCCTCGTGAGGTATGGGGGAACTCCATGCGCGCGGAGCCCCTCCCTGATCGTCTCATGAGGGAGACTGTTAAAGGCGTTCGCTATGTCTAGCGACACCGCAAGAACGACATCTTTCGCTTGGACAGCTTCGTCCGTGAGCATTCGCAGCGTCTCGAAAGCGTCCATCGTGGAACGCCTCCGTCGAAATCCGAACTGCGTTTCTGCGAGTCCCGGCTCCATAGCGTCGAGATGCTTCACGAGCCGCTCCGCCAAGATCTTTTCGAAGACCTTGGCGACCTCGTTCAGCAATACTATTGGCCTGTAGGCGGACGGATCTTTGGAAAGCCGACCTTCCTTGGGAATCAGGCACAAACGCCCCTCTTTCCATTGCGACGGGAACCGACCTGCGCGAATACAGGCTTCGAACAGTTCCCGCAGCTGGCTGCGTAGATGTTTAGCAGCCAGGAAGAGGAGCCGACCTGGGACCCCGTCGGGTCCCGGTGCCGTCTTCCTGCCCCGGAGCCGGTCCAGGGCAACGTCTAATTCCTCCTCGGAGATGGAGTGAGGCTCCTCGTCCGAGGGGGTGTCGGGAACGACTGGACCCATACTGGGGGGAGTGAAGTGCCACGGATCCGGGAAGAGCCCATCGATAACCGACCGGAGCACCTCGAGTTTGAGCGATTCCGTGACCGTGGAAGTGCAACGTGTTGCGAGCCCCACGGTACGGACGCCCCCAAGGGCCCCGATCGAGTGTCTCGAGGAGCTCGGCCCGAGCCCGGGCTTTCGCCTGCAAGATTGCAGTTGAAAGGGCCTTTCTGGCCTCCCTAAACTCGCCCACGAGTCCATTTTCCGCAACATAGTCCGGCGCGCCCTGCAGCGTTTGAGTCTGTGGCTGATGATGTGAACTGCCTTTCGCATCTCGCCCAGCTCCTCGGTCCACCAGTGGACCTGCTTGCACGGAGGCTGCCGTTTATTGACGCGAGGCATCGTCGCGTCGCAAACCCTCGTCAGGGTATTGCGCATGTGCTCTGCCTGCGTTTCGGATTACGGTGCATCTACGGAATTACCGTGTACATGGAGACACTGACAAGCTTTCAAAGATAGTCAAAGCTTTAAACGACAAAATGGCACTGACACTTGATTGACTTCCGAGTAAACATGTGGCGCGCAGTTGTGCTAACTCAGTTTATTGAGTCTTGGCGGTTAACTCATTTCAGGGTACATTATGGTGTAGCTTCATCTGCGGTAGTGTTAAAGATTTTGACTGTCGCGAAATGCGTCTTTTAATTAAGACGCATTGATAAACTTGTGATAAAATAACGTCGTTAACGTATAGCCACATTGGTGTATATACATACGTTATATGTCAGTATTTAACATCATTAATAATGTCGCATCTCAAAAACGCATTAAACCCATCGCCATATCTACCGCGAATCAGTCTACATCTCTAACACTATTGCAGATGAAGTCGCATCTTTAAGAGACGTAAACGCTTTCATACGTTCTTGAGCCTATATTGTAAAAATATGAGTGATTTTAAGATTTGTTTTTATTATGTTGACATTTTTTATAACTGAAGTGGGTTTAATTATTTTGTATGAATTAAAAGTGAGGTGTAAGTCTATTATTAATTGTTGAAATTCGTTCACGTAATCGATTATTATTTTTAAAATTTATAGTCTTCTAGGCTGATGTTTTCTATTTTGTAATAGAAAATTATAACGGTTTTTTTACGCCCTATCTTAATTCATTACAATTCTTTGGCCTAAAAGTCGTCGTCCCTTTAACATTACACCAAAGTACTACTGTCTACGCTTGGAGTAGGCAGCACATATGGTACGAGCGGCACATGCTTTGCAAATAACTCGGCGCGTAGTATTATGCTGCACCATGGTTAAAGAGCCAACTTCAAGTGCTGGCGCAGTTATTTCTGCTTCAGTTACTGAGATAACACAAAGAATTTGGTTGAGTTACCCAGAGTTTTTGGCAGGAACTGTAGGATTTTAAAGGGTGATGTGTTACGCAGAGACAGATTTTCAAAGGCATGCAAAGGAAAACTCGTCGGCCACATTTGACTATACAGATCACATTTCTCACAAAACACATAATTATTACTCAAAAATTATCAATGTATTACAACTATTGTTCATTTTAGAGTAATTTTACACATTTTTAGGAAATAAAATTGCACAGAACGACGTCCCCTTTCAGACCCCGCCAAAATCTCCAATGTGTTACGCAGTTTTACTTTTTAAGACCTGATCCAGAAAGGGCGAATTCGCCGCGAAACGTTTCGCGCGAAATCATTCGCGCGTTAGTGAGATACTAGGCACCAATACATCGCGCCCACAAGCATCGCGCGAATTCAAAATACGCGCGTAAATCGCGTGCACTACGCCAGACTCTCGACTCGCGCGTGATTCTATATTTATATCGCGAGTCGAAATAGATAAATCTTCTTCAATTAATAAAAGTAAATCATCAAATGTTTTCACGGACATACGAAAATAGTTAAAAAAATTCTTCTCATGTTGTCTTAATTTTGGATACAAAGTTACAAACATACTGTGTCATTCTAACATTAAGGCCCGCTTGCACAACGACCGTTTTTAAATCAAATTTAGTTAATCATATTAAACTGCCTAAATACGTTTTACACAAAACGTATTTAAGATGTCTTGCATAAGGCGGTTTCCCATGTTATTTAGCTAAATGTATTTCTGCCGTCGGTAAAACAGCCAGATGTGTTCCGTTTCACGCGGCGCTCCATATTTTCGAACAAACACACGAAATTTAGCTTTCATGTTAGTTATTTCTTGCGTAAAAAGGGATTTTAGTTGGCCAATGTCAACTTGACATTTGAAATTTCGTCCGTTTGGTTAGGTTTACTTCGGAATTTTTGGCGGCAACCTGTGTTGTTTTATTTTCGATTTTATGGGTATTTAGCATTGAGATAAATAATTAAAGCAAATAATATACGAGTGACAATATGTAATTGACTTTTTAATAACTTACAATTTCATAAAGAATAATAAATAATATTAATTTATGAAAACAGTTGTTAAAATGTTCTTTAATGCAGATATATGCTTTCCCATCTCTTGTTCAGGGTTCTTTTTATAATCAAAGAATTTTAGATAAAGATCACAGGTTTGTCTTCGCTGCTTCCATTATATAGGCGTTCTAGCTCATCACATACTTCTTTAGCGCTTTTATATCGTATAACTTGTTCTAGAATCTCATCCGTCATGTTTGTCGTCATCAGAGTTAAAACGGCACAGTCAATTTTTAGAAATTGTTGTAAATTTATTTCATATTTTGCTTTAGCATCTGCATCATCATATACTACAGGCTCGTCGAGCTTTTGAAGTTTTCCTTGCAAAATTTCTTCAGCGCCGGGTATTGCCCTACACACTGTCTCAATACGATACCACCAATGCTTATAGTTTTTACCATCTAGGTGCATTATTTGTACCTTAGAAGCCTCTGCGATCGCCTTATCCATGGTGAACGTCAGGTCGAGTACAATGCTGGATATTGTATTTATTCTTTCCAAGTTAAAATATCTTTACCGCATCCAAATCCTTAACTTTATTACTCTGCTACCATGTTAAAGTTTGTACGAATAATGGGTATTTAGAATTGAGAAAAATAATGAAAGCAAATAATATACGAGTGACAAGGGCCGCTTGCATAACGTTACTAACGTTACTTGGAAAGAATAAATACAATATTCTAGCATTGTACTCAGCCTGACGTTCACCATGGATAAGGCAATCGCAGAGACTTCTAAGGTACAAATAATGCACCTAGATGGTAAAAACTATAAGCATTGGTGGTATCGTATTGAGACAGTGTGTAGGGCAATACCCGGCGCTGAAGAAATTTTGCAAGGAAAACTTCAAAAGCTCGACGAGCCTCTAGCATCTGATGATGCAGTGTCGTTTTAACTCTGATGACGATAAACTTGATGGATGAGATTCTAGAACAAGTTATACGCTATAAAAGCGCTAAAGGAGTATGTGATGAGCTAGAACGCCTATATAATGGAAGCAGCGAAGACAAACCTGTGATCTTTATCTAAAATTCTTTGATTATAAAAAGGACCCTGAACAAGAGATGGGAAAGCATATATCTGCATTAAAGAACATTTTAACAACTGTTTTCATAAATTAATATTATTTATTATTCTTTATGAAATTGTAAGTTATTAAAAAGTCAATTACATATTGTCACTCGTATATTATTTGCTTTAATTATTTATCTCAATGCCAAATACCCATAAAATCGAAAATAAAACAACACAGCAAAAAATCATTCTTCAGGTTGCCGCCAAAAATTCCGAAGTAAACCTAACCAAACGAACGAAATTTCTAATGTCAAGTTGACATCGGCCGACTAAAATCCCTTTTTACGCAAGAAATAACCAAAATTAAAGCTAAATTTCGTGTGTTTGTTCGAAAATATGGATCGCCGCGTGAAACGGAACACATCTGGCTGTTTTACCGACGGCAGAAATACATTTAGATAAATAACATGGGACACCGCCTTATGCAATACATTTTAAATACGTTTTGTCTAAAACGTATTTAGGCAGTTTAATATGATTAACTAAATTTGATTTAAAGACGATCGTTGTGCAAGCGGGCCTAAGAATTGGATGTACTAAATACATTCTATTTTCCCTCCGCTTTGTCTCTTCCAGCGACGGTAAGCTAACCACAACGTGACAGCTTCGTTGAACTCCATTTTTCGTACTGACTAAATTCGTCCCCAAATGCTCGCGCGTAGGTACGCTCTTTCTGAACGAAACGGTCGCGCGTGACACGCACGAGAGAATCGAGGCGAATTCGCTCCTTCTGAACAAGCTCTAAGCATAAGTAATATTATTTACTCTTAAAAACCCTGGGGTGTTAATCAATAAAAGTGGTTCAATATTTACATTTTTTTTATTTGGTTGAGGATGACCTCTATGGCATTAAAACGAATAATGATATAACACAGTTTACCGTTAAAATAAATATTTAAACAACATTTTTTTTATTTGAGTTACTAATACTTACTTATATTTAAATTCATATTTTAATACGCTTTTACTTAATACATTACCTATATCTTTAACACTGCAATTAGCCAATTAATATCATTCTTATGTTAGGTATTTTATATTTATACAAACATTTTAATACTTATAAGAAACGTTTTTCGCTTCTTTTTTTGTTAACTCCTTATAAGTATGTATATATATACCTATATAATATGTCAAAGAGGCAAGTGAGGTGTGTAAGAATAAGCCAAAATGGCACTCTGTTGTTCGTGCCTACCCCGCAAGGGAACTGGCGTGAAGTTATGTATGTATGTATGTATAATAACAATATTATATAGGAGTACCTCGTCGCTTTTTACTTGGCAGTTATTATTTTCAACTATCATCTAGACATCTCAACTGTTTAGTTAATCTTTTAAATGTTTTTAGATCCTTCTTCAATTGTTAGGTCGTTTGCTCTCATATTCAGTTAAACCAGCCACAAGGTAATGCTAAGTAGAAGTTGGCATCACAAAATGCAAATTTGCCCCTATTTTAGATAAAAAGTTAGATAAACCTAGCTGATGGAGTAGGTTGTCTGGCATTTTTTTATTTTTTTATTGCAGGAGACCAGCAAACAGGCAGACAGCCCACTTGATGGAAAGCGGTTACCATCGCCTATGGCATTTGCAACACCAAAGTTGCTACAAATGCGCTGCTGCTCTCTTAAGGGGAACTGGAACCTGGTCACTAATGCCGGAACACAACTCAAGGTTGTTATGGCGACATACTTTAGACCAGGGGTGGTAGCCATCCAGTCGGGCAAATGCCCTACCACCTGGCTGTGGGTTATTAAGTCCTCTTACGACAGGCCGCCCGGCCGCAGGAAATTGTATTCTTTCTCCGTTCCTGCACGGATAGAATGGTATCCAGGGCTGGTGGCTTCTTGCGTCTCCTGTCTCCCAGATCCGAGTTTACGTAACGGAGACAACTATATCAAGACTCCTTCAACTGATGTACAAATAGTCCGTTGGGGTTATGATGCCAAACAATCTCAGACATACTCCAAGATGTCATTTGCACCAATGATGCTGGAACAGTCTCGTCAGCATAGTCTACATTTACTAATTTTGGTATATCATGAGCATTAAAAAGACCACTTGAGCAAAATAGTATTGTAAATAAACAAATATTGGTAACAAAACGTACACATTGCACATTCCTAAGCAAAAATTACGCCCGTGTTATGTCTTGCTTTAGTCTGGGGTTTATCCCAGTAATATACCGCAATGATCCTTAACAAGAGTTACATGACATATATAGCAAGAATTTCATATATTAGGAAAGGGTACAGATAACACTTGGCAGATATGATTCCTCAAAAATGGCCGATTCATTAGATAAAACACTGTTTTGCAAGGAAGTGTTGCACGATGGATATGGACGCTCATTGACGTACAGGTACTATGCACACATATCTTTATTTGTCTTAGAGATCCGAAATAGTCTAGAAATAAAATTATAAAAAAATATAAAATAGTATATTACACTAATAAACTAAATATACCTATTTATAAATTGGCCCCATGTTGTTCATTGCGATAGGTGCAGAACAGGATTTATATTAACGATTGTTATCAATTCAGGAGCTCACTATCAGCCTGTTTCTATACTTTACTAGATATTCATTTGCCTTACTGCTGGCTACAATTTGACAGAATCAGAATATACGAGTAATGTCAATTTTCTACCAATGGTATGGTATAAAGAATGGATGGTAAGATATAGAAACCCGACTTGAATATATACGTAGTTGTAAAGACTCTATTCTATGAGACCACCATTGTTTAGGAATGTGTTCTTGGCGATCTGGTACAATTGAGAGGACAGTTTATCACTGGTTTCGTTAACCATTTTGGTGAAGTAGCCGTTGGGGTTGTTGAGCAGCTTGTAGGGATGATCGAACTCGACCAGCCGCCCGGCATCCATCACCATCACCCGGTCTGAGTCCATGATGGTGTTCAGCCGGTGGGCCACCGTTAGCACTGTGCACTCCGCGAAACGTGTTCGTATTGTTCTTTGGATGAATTCGTCAGTTCTGTGTATAAACAGGAAACAACGTTTAAATAATATTAGGAAGTGGGTAGGTACTGTATGGGAGATTAAGTTAAGTAATGAATTTTTAATGTGAGATTGAAGGGTAATGATGTATTGTTGTGCAGGTTTATTATGAAAAACGTATGAATGTTTTATAATTATTAATTTATTTTTATTAAATTATTAATAAAAGACCTAGATTTTGTGCCAAAACAGTCTTCCTTATCAAAGGCTCCCTTTTAATCTAGTTGAAAGTCAATTAATATGTAACCAATGTTTAGTTAATTAATCAATATTTAAGTTTTAGATATTTGTAAGCCATTTATTGGCTTACCTCTATAAGGCGAAACTCCGACCTCTGTAAAATCGTTATCCTTATTAATATTATAAATACGAAAATAACTCTGTCTGTCTGTTCCGTTTTCACAGAAAAACTACTGGACTGATTTGGCTGAAACTTAATATATATATATATATATATATATATATATATATATATATATATATATATATATATATATATATATATGAGATATATATATATATATATATATATATATATATATATATATATATATATATATATATATATGAGATATATATATATATATATATATATATATATATTAATGGCGAGAATGAACATTGGATACTTTTATCCCGATAAATTGGATATTTTCTGGGATAAAAATATATTTGTCTCTCTGTTTGTTATGCTTTTACGGAAAAGCTGCTGGACCGATTTGGCTGAAATTCGGTATATATGTAAGTTTAATACCGAGGCCGGACAAGGGATACTTTTCATCCCGGATAATGGGATAAGTTTGAGGATAGATTTATGTAAAGATTATCCCAGAAAGTAGGATAGGTTTTTATTTTGTGATTTGCTATTTTCATCATTTTGGTTAATTTGGTCGATTTGGTCGATGTGGTCGATTTGGTCGATGTGGTGTTTTTGGTGTACAGATAGTTTTAATACTGAAAATTTGCATAGATACATTTCACCCGGGAGATGGGATAGTTCGCGATATAAAATGAAGTGAATCTTTCGGGGCAAATAGCTGTAACATAAAAATTAAATACAATGTAACCTGTGTTGTATCCTCTTTAAACAAGAGGTACGCACTAGAGGATGACCCGCGGCGCAGCCGCGAGGTAAATATGTAAGGATTTTATAAAGGAAGTTATTCCAATACCCTTTTTGATAAGGTAGACTGTTTTGGTGTAAAATCTATACTGGCGCTTTACGCTTATTTTTATGTTTGAAACTTTTATGTGAGGTGTGTATAATAAAATAACGCAAATATTGAGATCGTACTTAGGGTCAACATTAGCAGTGGCTTCGTCGAGTACAAGGATGCGGTTGCCGCGTAGGATGGCGCGCGCCAAGCACACCAGTTGCCGCTGCCCCAATGAGAAATTCGAGCCGCCCTCGGACACTTTAAAGTCCAACGCTGGCACGGCTGCTTTTAGGTCCACCTTTGTGGTTATAATAAGTAGAACGAATATCAATGAAAAATATTATTATTAAACATGTAACAAAGTTACTTACTCCATAGAAAAACTCAAGTCCGGTTCTAGACTGTTTCCAAGATAGATGGAAAATGCAGATGTCCATAGGCGGTTCTGACCACCTTCCGTCAGTTGGGTCGTCTACGCGTTTAGGTGTTTTAGATATTGTAGGTGAAAATGGTTACGCTGAGGTTTTATCTTAGAAAATATTTAAAAAAATCTCCATAGAAAGCACTTTATCCTTAATTAAAGACATCAATTAATATTCATTTAGTTAAGTAAGTACCTACTAACAAATTAAAGTTAACAAACTCATTACACTGTATAACAAGCAGATTGTTATAAACTTCAATAACTTTAATCAATAATTTTGTTGAGATTGGATGACTTAATAACAATATTATTGTTATAAACATTATAGTTATTACAATAGAAATTATTACTTACAGCCTCCAGCGCACTCCAAAGTTCCTCATCGCTATAGTTATTGAACGGATCTAAATTATATCTAACTGTTGCAGAGAATAAAACTGGTTCTTGCGGAATTATTGATATTTTCGAACGTAGTTCCTGTGGAAAGATGCTAGATTACTAAGATTGGGAATCAATAAACATTAGTTAGTTTGTTTAACGTCTTATTAAGTTTCCGTTTGACCTAAAATGTAAAATTTACAAGAACATTGTTTCCGGTCTGGGTGTGATTTGTGGTCTTCAAACGCATTTTTGACGTAGAAAGTAGTTAATATAAAAAAGAGGAATACTAATATATATATATTTATTTATTAATTTTATTTATAGTGTCTAAAACAATACTCAAACCTGTAGAACTGTGTATTTACAAAATAGTATAGGTAATTTATTTTTTCTTAAAATCCACCAAATCCCAGTTAGTTTTAATGGTAAGTATATCTCACCTGTAGCGCCAAGTAGCCGGTGTCAATGTCATCGATGAGCACCTCACCCTCTACAATGGCAAGCCGGAATAGGGACGAGATAAGAGAAGACTTTCCAGCACCCGTCCGACCGACTATGCCCACCTGTAATCGGTATATTAATGAAGGTTTTCGCTTAATTAATTAATTTACCACTACACAGTAACCTACTATATAGTATGTTAATTTTGACGGAATTACTGAATTTATGTAGGTACGGAATTAGTCTTGAAAGAGAGATCTAATAGTATAACAAAGTTATAAATACATTGCCTAAGAAAATTGGATAAGTGTTTGGCAGTCGTTGCACATCGAAGGGTTCCGTAGTGGTGTTTAACTCTCCCTGTTTTCGTTATTAGGCTAAACAACAAAAATGCATTCAATCTATTATATAATATCTCCAAAACAAAACAATTCAAAACAATTTGTAGGAACAGTATTTTTGAAGCTCTGCAAACATGGTTTTTTGCCAGGATTTTCAGAAAAAAAGTTGAGGGAGAGGAAGGGAATCTTGTCATCTATTTGACTTAAATAAAAAAAACGTTAAGGAAGATGGTTACGCTTTTTTTAACAATAATATGTCTAACGATATCCCACAGGTTTATGTAGTCGGAAAAATAATTTCAAGCTTTAATGTATCGCGGCCACACTAAGTACGTAAGCCTTTATTTTTCGCGTTTTCACTACCTACATAACTTTATAGCGCTATACAGGTTACACATATCTATAAAATATTATGTATGCAGATTCTAGACCTAGTAGTGTGAGAAAAATGACCGTGACATAAAGTGCAGACGGACGGATAGGTACGACGATTTCATCGGAATTCCGTTTTTAGTAAAATAGATTTACTATCCTAAATAAAATTTTCAAATAAGAAAAAATGTTTAGTCGTTTTAGGATGTTATAAAATGTTAATTATAATCCAAAACTTTATTTAGTACAAGGAATAGGTTTGTCTTTATTGTGTATTCGTATAAGACGAAAGACAATACTTAGAAATTACATTTCTTACCTTCCAACCACTTTCTATTACTAAATTGAGATTCTTTAGAATTGGCAAGTCTTCCGGCGTATATTTCATATAACAATTGCGAAACTCAACACGACCACTCCACGGCCAACCTTTTGGAGTTTCTCTCACTGTAAAAAATAAAAGTATAGATACTAATGCGTATTCATATATGCACCTACATATTTGTTCACTGCTAAGTTGATCTTAAGATACAATACAATATATACTCTTTATTGTTCACCGATATAATAAAAAAACAAAGGCTTGCGCAAGCAAAATTTACAGCCGTAAAGCCGAGCTTCGATCAAATCAAACCCCTCCTTTGCACTGCATAATTCTAGATAGAGATGCTGAGCATTATCCAACAGCTGGCCTTAGGATTCATGAAAATTCGTGTTATCAAAACACCCTGACTACCTCGAAATACTTTCCTTAGGTAATTTATGGCCAAAAATGAGGTTAGATCATTATGCTTATAACGGACAAGATTAGGGTAGGTGTCGCCAAGTAGAGAAAAAATTCGAGATGGGTATATCCCGAATTTTTCTCTACCAGTCGAATGAAGAAACATGAAAATGAAAATATTTATTTTTTAAGAAACACATGCACACAGCACAATTTATAGTCTGTCGCTCTTCCATATCGTAAATATTACATTGTATAGTATTTAAAAGTATTTCGTTTCTAAATATTTTCATGCTTTCATCATAAGAAACATTTAAATAAAAATGTTTAAGTACCTCCTTTATCCCACTGAGGTTCCCGTTCAATGTGCGTGTACTGCAAGATGCGCTCGACACTGGTCATCTGTGAAATCACCTCAGCAGTCTGTCGGACTCCGAACTGGAGCATCCCCGTCAGAATGAGTGTCTGCGATATGGCTAAACCGACGTTGCCGGAAAATATTGTTCCTAGGGAGCAATAATAATAAAATTATTATCATCATAAATAATTCGATTTTGGTGAATATTTGAATTTCAGTGTCATTCTGAAAACCTATATTCAGTACAAAACGTTGCATGTTCTTAAATACCTAAATTGTATCAAATGTATAATATCATATAAAAGAATACTATGTAATATATATCATAGTATAGTATTCTTCTCCCATGATCATCTATATTAATATAAAATTCCAAACATGCCATATCTGCACATTGAAGCATATGAAAAAAAATCCAACTGGAGTACAAACGACGGAGAACACTAAGCATTTTTTTTCAGATTTCTCGTCTGTTTATCGGTTTGTAAAGTTTTCGGGATACACGTAAAACTATTGGGCCGATTTCTATGTAGTTTGCGCTGATCGACAGCTAATTCTGCGCTACTTTTTATCCTGGGAATTTCGCGGGAATTATCCCGGGAACGGTTTGAAATTGTTCGGTAGCATAAAAATTACCTTAGTCCGACACAGTTTCTACTAAAACGATAGCTTACATTTTTTTTTAAATGCTGCGATATGTTGTTACGAGAATCCCGCGGGACTTTTAAGTCAAGCGTGGATGAAGTCGCGCGCATATCCTAGTGTTATGAGTTTCATACAAGGAACAAAAAAACTAAAATTCACGCATACACATAGGCATGTATTAAATAAGTATAGTTGTCCTTGATAAAACATTTAAAATAGGTACCTACTTGAAAATAATCTTTCACAAACTTTTTTATACTGGCTCCATATTGTTCCGTATACTTTAGAAGTTTAGAGGATAGTTTTAAATCTGTCCAAATAGTAAGTATTGATAAAGTCAGGTAAATTGGTCGTTGTTTTCTTAGTTTTTCAATTTTAAGGCCTTGCATAAATAGGGATCTTCATGAAATTTGGTTTACTTATGTTTCAAAAAACCAAAGCTACTTAGAATACTTTTAATCATACAAAATGCGACACGTTTTATGTTGAATTACGCAAGATGATAACCAATATGATTCAGATACATTCATAATTATATTATTGTAAAACACTCACTGCTGTCAATGACGAGGAAAGCCACTATGACTATCGTCAAATACAGTACGCAAATAAGATCCAGCCAAAAACCGAGGGTTACTCCACTCGCCAAATAACTGCTCCAAGTCGATGTGTGAATGTCCTAAAAATATGGTAATTTTCTTTTATGAGCTATTGCATTATAAAAGTGAAACATTATAATCAAACAAAAATATTACCTGGAATCTATCGAACTCCTGAATAAGCCTTTGTTGTGCTCCAGATGACCTTATTGTACTAATGCCGTTAAGAGTAGCCGACATGTGCGAAAATACCGGACTGCGAGCTATGACAAACGATAATTTTCTTTTAGTTAGATTATTATTTATAAGAGATTCCTTTGATTGAAGCTTTGAATCTGAATGCTGCAAAAACTTTGCCATTTTCTTGGATGAAAATATACCTAGCGTACCAAATAGGTAAACTAAAATCACTCGTACCTACATATATCAGTTTGGATTTAAAGTTAATTTTTCCATATTCGCATAGTTTGTTTGATGATCATTAGTCCTAATTTTAAATCCTGGTTGCTTCCGAAGTGTCCGAGTTTCCAAGTTTGAGCTCCGTGTTCCTATAATGCTTTTTTTTTGTTTTTCAACCGTAAATAGTTATGCGGTTGCAACACATATTATCCATTTCATGAGCTTGTCCCTTCTACCGTGATTTCGCAGAGGTAACATGGCTAGATATTTAATTTTGTTCCTCAAATAACTAGCTGCTTTCCACAAAACATGATCGTGTTAAAGTATGCGGCTATGTCAAGGACATGGAAGATAGCTACCTAATTTGTTAGGTCTTGGTTGTTAGTAAATTTGTCTGCTATAATCGTTTTTGGCTGACAAAACTTATAGAAATGTTAAAATCGAGCTTTTGTACTTATAGGTAGGTTACCTACATCACATTACTTTAAAAAAGTTGCTTTACCTTTAATATAGATGTATGTATATATTTTAGAAACTTATAATAACTAAGTAGTTATTATGGAAAGTAAATGATGATTACTCCTATTGTGAAATATGCAATCATTTTTGAATTGCCAAATGCTAAGTAGCATTGTTAATCTTATAATTAGAATATTAAGTAACTTACTAGTGCCTTCCAATCGCTTGATAGATTGTGCAGATTTCAAATAGATCTGAAGAATGGTGTAGAACAATAGTAGAATGATTGTAGTAGGCAGTAGAGTCCATATCAATGCGGCCGCATTTAGTGCTAAGATGCTGAACATGACAAGGTATATTTGGATGCATTCCAACAAGAAACGAGGTAATAATTCGTCCAATGCGCCAATATCTTTAGAGAAGCGATTTAAAATGCGACCTGCGAATAATACAAGTTTTAGCTAAATACATCAAATAAAATGTAATAATTGTGATTTTGCATGAAATGTCGATTTTATTTTCTGTGCGAATATGCACAAAATAGATTAATATTTTAACATAATTAAAATACTAATTGTTAGCATTTTATACTAAAGTTATATTTTACAGCTACTACTTACTACCCGTGCGCAGGTTTGCCGATGACTACTTACTATTATTGTATTGTATTACTTACTATAATTGTATATACTTATGTAAACAATATACAATAATAAATTAAAATAATAAATTTATGCAACCACTATTTATGTACCCTTTTTTGTGAACCCTAATGACCATCGACGCGTGATATCATGAGTCTATCGGCAAACCTTCTGCGCAAGGATAGTAGCTGTAAAATGTAACTTTAGTATAAATTGCTAACAATAAATATTTGAAATCTGGAATCAAATTCGAGTGATTTCAACGCCACCCTTTTGGCGTGCTTAAGGGATGTGAATATTGACGTCACACAATAACGTTGGTATATTATAAAGTACAAAAACACCTGTATACATTACGAGTAAGTGTCTTTGATTAGAATCTGAATGTGTGCTTCTATTATGTGTATGTATTCTATTCTATTATTTTACACTTTTATTAATTAAATCCATAACTAAAAAGGAATCAATAAAAAAAATCTTAAGTATACATATTATATTGTTTTTTATAGAAATATCTAATTACATATTAATGTACAAAATGTTTTAAATTAACCATCAAACCTACAACTTAACTAAAAGTTTATTCAAAAATTTATCTTGTAACAAAAAAAAAGGTATGTCTACCTACGTAGGTATATTGGATTTCAAATACCTAATAATATTTAATTTTGACATAAGTGCTGTAACGACCAGCGGTTTCAGGGCTGACCGGGATTTTGAATAAGAGACTGATTCAGAGCAAAGTTAGTATTAGTAATGAAGAGACACTTTTACATACATGTGTTTACTAATTTATTTAGATAAATTATGCGTCTTAATATATCATAACGACTAAAGAGGTTAGTCGTTACAGTACATATATTACAATTACATGCATATTTTCATATGAATAATTTCATAATAATTGTTCATTACCAATACTAATTTCATATATACCTATACCTATTATACTTATATCGATTCATATAAGTATATAGGTATGTGAAAATTTAGCTAAAAGAGAATAACCTAAGTATTTTAAACAGTTTTTATTAATGGGAATAAATAGAACTTGAAAACACTCACCAGAAGAATTGGTATCAAAGAACCGCATGACCCCTCGTAACATAGAATGGAACATGTCATTATGGAGGTTCCGCGATGAGGTCATGCACACCTTGAAGAACATGAAGGCTCGCGCCGTTATGAAGAAGATGCAGCACACTATGAGGGCCGAATAGACGTACAAGTACTGCGCCGTGTCTAAAGGGCCGATATATGCGTGGATATCTAGATCTGTAATGGTATTAATTAAGATTGTGTACGTATTGCGGCTAATAAACTTGAAAAACTTGTGCTGTCGCACTCAGAGAGGTGCGAAGAAGTTAAAGATTACTCAATTATTACACTTTAAATTGAAATAATATTTGTACATAAAGTTACTATTTAAAACTCTACTCTAAATGTTCGTAAGATAAATATTACGATAAGAACGTATAAAATAAGAAATTTAAGTTAGTCTTAGCGATATTTTAAATAAAATGATAAAGATCAAGATATGTGAAAATGCACCTGGTTGAAGATCAACACCAGAGAAGTAGCTTGCGATGTTGAAAGTGCTATTTCTCGGAGCTAATATTTCATCGTAATCTTTTGTAGTCGCGTTACTTTCTTTGTCTTTTTTATTAGTTACTTCGTTTGTCCTAAAAGTAAAAAAGAAATAAAATAATATTGTTTTGGAATCTGCTTGGAAGCCAACCTTTTTAGTAGTTTGCCTTTTTTATAATTTGACAGTGTCAACATTCTTTTGTTTCGTTTTTTTCTTTTAATTCTCTCTATATTTGTCCTTGCATAGTACCGTATCGTTGTTATAAAATAAATATTAATATTATAAGAAAAATCGTGTTACTTCATGTCCAAGTTATAATATATACAGTTTACGTGCTCTCCACAGATTGGTCTTTCGAGCCGGGTATGAACCAGCGACCTATGGACGATGCTCTATGCTCTCCACAGATCTGAGTTGTTTGAGCGCGGGATAAGTAGATTTTTGAAAGTCAATTGATTTTGAAGTAGGTACACGCCCTATTATTGATTTCATTGCTATCAAAATTTTAACTACCTACTATTTTATATAAAATAAATAAAATGAACTAAATAGTGTTTTAAAATATATACCACCTAACTACTTGAATAATTTATATAAATACATATTTATTCCCAAGAGCCTATCTAGGTCGTCTTTATTTTACACGTGTATATTTATTTAATATCGTTAATGGTTCTTTAAATACATATGTATATATAAAAAATAGACACATTAAAAAATATACAAAGATGACGTCCGTCGGCAGCGGGGCCTAAGTTCCAGGCTACCGGAGGATAGAACTCCACAGATAGGAACTTCCTCACAATGCGTGCCGACCTCAGGAGAACCACCTTCTGTATCTGGCCCTTGACCCATTTACCGACCGAGTGCCTCTCTAGATGTCGGGCGAGGCTCTTCGCTACTAGACCGCTAACGGACCGTTTACTTAATAATATTATTTATTATATAATATATAGGAGGTAGATATTACCATAGGGTGACCCAATAATCGCATAATGTCGCAGATAACTGGCCTATGACGAGAAGCAGCACCATGAAGACCAGCCGCGGGGTTCGTCCCCCCGCCCTTAGGTATGCACCGTACACGTGCCATCCCATGGACCCGGACTCACGTTTCTCTTCCTCCATTTCCTGAGCTGGTCCTTCGCACCCGAGAGTTGATTCAGTGAGGGAAGGACGCCGCGTCGTCGACAACTGAATAATTTAATGACGTTTTAGCCACCTGTCTTTCATACTGGTGTAGTTGTAGTTTACATTATCAGATAAAAACAATCGTAGAAAAATAAATAACAATTTAACTCAGAATTGGCTCGGCATTCTAACAAATGATGAAAATACAGTGTTTATAAAATGTTCAATGTAGGTAATCAGCATACATTAGTGACCGTAGCAGGGTATAGATTGAGAACTTTTTCCTCAAAAAAGAATATTAGGGTTTTTAAAAATATGGGGCAGGTATAATAATTACCGTGGATAGAAAAATTCAAGTCAAGCACTAAAATGTAAGTATTTGATAACGGCGACGGCCTGAATGTTATGTAACTTCTGCCGTAATAAATTATCAACTTATTATCAACAATTAAGAACAATTGTTAACTTTAAAAAAAATATATGGATTGATATTTTGTAAAAAAAATACTAGAAAATAAAAACTAATGAGGGATCTTTGGGACATCTGATAGGAATGAAGTTCCTTTCGCTATATGAAAATATATGTAAAATGTGGCACAAAATGTCATTATATAAACACAAACAAATTGTATCAAAATATAGTAAATATTGTAAAATATCGAAATTAAATCAACTCAAAGTTATCAACAAACAGTCAAATTGAGATCAACCTCTTTTTGGAACTCAGTTAAAAATAAGTTATATAATAACATGTGTTCGTGAGCGGTGACAATGCCCAAATGCGGCCGAATAATAACGACGGGTACAAGACCTTCTATTTTCAAAACAGTGTATATTACACTGATGGATATTATTTTATTTTAGATATTATTTCATTTCATGATAGATTGAAATTATACAGCGATCAGCATTTTTAATTTCGTTTATTTTTTTTCGTCTAGGTCCCATCCGCTGAGTAAAGTGCGAGAATGAACTTCGTTCCAAAATCCAGTTTTGACTTGATCTAGATTTAAGTTATTTTAGTTGTTTCTGAATATAAATATTTTTAGTGCATTTAGAGGCCAGATATAAATGCGCATCATAAAGTAGAAGGGAGCGTGTAAAAATTGAAAAGAATATATTTACTGTTTATTAATTATATATTATTTCAGAACATGCAAATTCACACTTTTACGACGTTAATAGAGATAAAAGGTTTTTAAATAACATTGCCAAATAAACGATAGTTGGATAGGTTTTATATTTAAAACTAAATAAATGCTTATGCAAAGAGTATGCACAGATTTTGTTATATCTGAGCACCTCTACATCATCTTACTTTTAAAATATGACGATAAAATAATTAAAACTATGCCATCTGATAAAGGTAAGTCGTCAAACCTTGCTACACTGGTAACACATAATCTAGGAGGCTTCGGAGTATGGTAAGATGATTAAAAGTGTCTCGATTGATTTTACTGTCAACTACCTGTAGTAAGACTTTCAGGTACAGTTTTTAAGAGAGCATTATTTTAGTTTCGATATTTGTCGTGGAAGTTGGCAGGCACTATTTATATGAAAATTGGGACTAACCCTCGCGGAAGTTCTCCTTGACAGCGGCGCCATTTTTTCGACATCCTTTTTATCTTCATTTTCATCGTGAGTTGAGGAGAGCAATTTCGCAAAGTCTTTGCCAGAAATAATTAGTTCGTCGTAAGTTCCGCTTGCTTCAACTAAGCCCTGTTTCAAAGGAGAAAATTTTCATTTACTTTTGTCACTATCGATAATTATTAGTCTGTAAGAAACATTTTAGTATATTTTTATTGAAATATACCCTAGAAAATAGATATAAAATCTTTTTATTATTGGAGATAGCTGATAAGCTTATCAGCTATCGCCAAGAATAAAAACCTAACCGATTTGGTTTTTTTAAATGACGATCTCATTCTATGCAAGAAATATCAGATTTAGGACCGATTTTTCAATCACCAGATAAAGTTATTCATGTCATCAAATGTCGTTTATATGAATAAAGCAGTTGAATGGTTTTACTTTTCAATTCACTCAGGTTATAATTTATTCCACTGATAACTTTTATCTAATGATTGAAACATCAGCCATTAACGATCTAAATAAACAGGTGGAACACATGGCACTGCTTGCTAAAATTGGAAATGACAGCACCATCTATGTACATATTTTATATTTAATAAAAGTAACAGGTTGTCTATTATAAATATAGCATTTACAAAACTATTTTATAATAATACATACCTACCTAATTACATGGATAAAATAATGTGAAGGTGCATTCTGTATGCCGTTATACAATAGAAGTTGTGTTTGAGATATAAAGCATTCTCAAAAAAAAATTAGGGCTAGTAGCTAAATGATAAAGTTGTTCGTTAACTCTGTCTAATGCTCATATTAGACGGTTCAAACAATTTAAAGGACACAGAAGTGAAAAGATACGGCGGTATTCAATGATATTGAGTGATTCAAGTTTATGTTTACATGGATATTACTTTGCTGCTTCATCCAAATTGAAACACAGAAATTAACCGTCTGTTATCGGCTTAATTCTTCTCTCAATGTGAATGAAGGGTTAAAAAGAGGTGATGAACGTGAGACGCGCACTGACCCCTTTTTTTTGCTTTATGATTTCAATATAATTATCAGGCGAATAAATATATTTTGAATAATCATAATAATTATTTACGTTGTTCATTATAACGATGTACTCCGCATCTTTCAAGTAGTGAAGTTGGTGTGTCACAAGAATACGAGTGGTGTGCCGCAGGTATCCGTTGATGCACTCGTCGAACAACTGACGGCCGACATGGGCATCCACTGCAGATAGTGGGTCGTCTAGTAAGTATATTTCTGCCTGAAAACGCCATGCAGCATGAGTAAAATCTATAAAAACAACTCCAAACTCATCATCATCCCAGTTTTCAATCCCGGTTGTGCTACCCGACGGTCTACACTAGAGTGCACTTCACGCGGTCTTCGGCATCTCTTAGATTTTCTTAGATCTTTTAAGACGACAAAGCGACATTTCTCGGCGGAGGCGGCATGGTACTGACCAGGTCACCTCCCTTGTCAAAAGACTACATTTCCCCTGCATAACTTTATGCTAATTATTATATATGTAACTAGCGGTTTTGGCAGACGTTGTCCTGTCCTGAAAAAATAATAATCTAGAAGCTGATTTCAGCGCCACCTACTGGGTCTAATTGTGAATCTAAACCACCCTGGGACCCATGGAAAAACACACATAAAATTTCATCATAATAGTAGAACCCGATTCCAGCGCCAAGTATTTTGTTTAGATTGATGGGTTACATTATTGGAGTTTTAGTAGGTATCCGTAATTTTTATATAGCCTATATTAATCAGGGATAGAGTAGCATTTGAATGGTGAAAGAATTTTTGAAATCGGTACAGTATTTGAGTTTATTCGTTACAAACATACAAAGATAAAAAAAATACAAATCTTTCCTCTTTATAATATTAGTCTAATAGATTATGAGCGCGGATACTAAAGATTCTAATTCGGTCGTTCCGCGTAAATCTATATCTAATATCCATCGTATTATATTCAACAATCCATTCTAAACTATTTAATCGAAAAGAAAAGCATTAAACAATCCTTATATGCTGGTCGAATATTTGAAAAGAAATTTGACAAATCTGAAATGGAGCTTTTGACGTCACATTAACAGACATTAGGAATGCAAATGTACTTATTGTATTAAATTTTTAAACCCCCTTGAATCGATATACCTAAACTTAGACGTTTTTAGAGACCACATATGAACATCCTAGTAGGTCGTTTTATTGCCAAAAGCTAGCAAACAGATAAATACTCAACCTGATGGAAAGTAGTCACCGCCACTTATCAAAGTTTGCAAAACCAGGGACGCTGCAAACTCATTGACGGCCTCAAAAAAATATTTTAATCTTAAATATTCTCATGTCGTAGCGCATACGGAAAATAAAAATATTTTTAGATTTTACAGTTTTATATAATCCGGCAGTCACATTTTTATTGGAATTGAAATTTTGTATATTGTTTTGTACCCATTCATTTGATAATTAATTCCGTAATTAATAATTTAATTTCGTATAATTAACACATAATTATTTTTGAACTGGTTATTTAAATTCTGTATCAGCGTGATGAAGTAATTATATCTATTTATTTCTTATTTTTGTCACTTGATATTACAAAATTATCATACTTGTGCTACAAGTGAGGTTAAAATGAAGATTTTGTCAGCTATTAACAAAACTGAAAACCCGCGTCGTCGTAAGATTGTTAGTTTTTTTTTCTTATTTTAATTGCCTAGATAATTATATAAGATTATATGAAAACTAATTGGGAAACCGTTGTTTTGCTATAGAATATATAGTTTCTTATTTCATAAAGCGTTGTAATGCTAAATAAGGTAAAAAATTCTTGGGATGTATTTTCTGTTTTATGCTTCAGAAACCCCGCGGAGGTGGGTCCTCAGAACTCTACTGAAATTTTTATACCATTTGATTAATGGTTTAGGAACGCATAGAGGGCAAACATACAAACATTTATTTTTATTTATAAGTTAATTAATTAAATCATGTGCGTATTGTAATTAAGTAATTGTTGAGCCAATTTATTGTATTATTTTTAGAAAAGTTAACAAATAAAAATGAAATTAAAACTAGACTTACAAGTAAACGTTGGGTGTTTTTTTTTATTATGTTATACTTTCTATTCTGTGTTCACAAAACTCGAAAAGTAGTAGATGGATTAACTTCGCTAATTCAAACTGAGCTATAGCGAAGCGTGGCTGTGTTTAGCTAGTACTTAGTGGAAGAAGAATTTATCCGTGCAGGAACGGAGAAAGTATACAATTTCCGGCGGCCGGGTGGCCTGTCGTAAGAGGCGACAAAACAACCCACAGCCAGGTGGTAGGGTATTTTCCCGACTGGATGGCTACCAGCCCTGGTCTAGAGTGCCACCATTACAACCTTGATTTGTGTTTCGGTATTAGTGACCAGGTTCTAGTCTCCCTTAAGAGGGCAGCAGCGCATTTGTAGCACTTTTAGTGTGGTAAATGTCCATAGGCGATGGTAACCACTTTCCATCAAATGGGCCGTCTCGTCTACCTGTCTGCTGAACTCCTGCAATAAAAAAAAAGAAATCCGCACCCATGAAAGCGTTCATTTACACAGAAAACATTATTGTTTTATTCGTAAATATGTACTAATGAACATTTATATGACCTAATAAACAAAGCTGTAATAAAGAATGACCAATAAGTGTGTATCGTTTTCTGTAATTTCAGTCTTACTTGTCTGTAGACAGCTCTGGCGAGGTTAATACGCGCTCGTTGTCCACCTGATAAGGAGGCACCCCTTTCACCGACTAACGTCTGGTCACCATGTGGAAACTGCTGAAAATCCTTTTGAAGGGCGCATACTCTAACGACCTGCATGATAAAGGTTTAATATGTGAAGCATATAGTTACTGAAGACAAGTTTTTTATACCAGAATACAGACTTTTATAAATAGATTGATTTATGGAGGTAAATATGTTAATAAAAGATTCCTTTAAAGTACTTAAACAGCTGTACATCAATAATGTTGTAGACTTGTAAAGTAGATCATAAGAATGTTCGCTATTTCGAATAATTTTACTATATTTTGTATATACACTGTTTATATACAAGTATTTTTAAATAAACAGGCATTTTTATAGATCATTTGAAATAAAAAAATTCGAGAATATAGGATTATTCTAGAATGATTTGGCAATAAGTATTATTAAATTACAGAATTATGTACATTGTGGTTTAAGCACAATGTCTCATCAGATATCATCATTAAAATGTTTTAATAGTAGTGCTATCGTCACATTATTGCCTAAGTATAATTTTTTATCCATCGATATTTCAAAGAGCACTAATTTAGGTGGGCCTAAATGGCGCTCTGTTGTTCGTGCCTACCCCGCAAGGGAACTGGCGTGAAGTTATGTATGTATGTATGTACTAATTTAGGTACCTATAAGGTAAGACCGTAAGGTATAAGGTAAGGTAAACAAAGTTTTATATATACCTCTTTATATTTTTTAGCATTATATGGCAGTCCAAACAGAATGTTTTGTCTAACAGTGGCTACAAATAACCACGGTTCTTGGCAGGCATACGAAAGTGGTCCAGAGAGATAAATACGACCGCTGGTAGATCTGAGTTCATTTAACAGCAACTGAAGAACCGAACTCTGTAAAAAAATGATATTTTGGTACAATAATTGATTACCGTACCCTATAGACTTTTACATCACCAATGGCGACACCAATCCGTTGCTAGCCTTTAAGATGGGATAAAGATAATAGGGGGATGAGAGACGGATCAGACAGGAGGAATGGCATAGAGGGAATAGGATATGGAATTGGAATAGGGGACTAGGATAGGGAAGATTGTATAGGCCCCATGCCTCGAGCGGTTAATTCAGATGGCGGCAAATTGAAACTTCGCAGACAAATACACAATTCATCATTAACGCAATATTGACCACTGAGACGTCCAGTAGGTATTTTGAGCACATAACATTACCTTTCGCGGGGCGCGTAACCCCACAGACGCACGTGTTCATTAATAGGCGTCTGATGGCTGAAATGATGATGATTGCGGTAAAAATATGGGTGATCGGGGGCGACATTTTTCAGTTTTTGCATCCCTTCGAAAAAATTCAAGATACGGGACTGATATGGGGATGGGAAGTTGGTCGTCAGAACTCTTACGCCTCGCAAGAAAATTAGCACAAGGCCAAGGGTTTTACGCCAATATTTTGTGTGATAGTGGTATTACATTGATCGAGCCGGCCCTAAGAGCTGTAATCAAGATAGTGATTCCAGCATGGCTCTACCACGTCAATTGTTTTACTGAGCTATTTATTGTAGACGCCCTATAAAGCTAAAGAACATCTAATGTTTTTGTTATTATAGCCTAATAACAAAAACATTGGATGTTCGTTAGCTTTACATCTAAGCTCTAATTCTAAAAACATTACATTCAAAAGACAAAACATATTTCAAATAATGTAGTCTTTTTTAATCATTTTAATTGAATTCGGATTTCGAACCCCACCAACTATATTTTAGAAGTTGGAGGGGTACTTTTTTATTGCTTTGGAATCGAATCTCCCACTTCTTATTTACAATACTATCTGCACCTGCGACTTCATCCGCGTGGGTTTTTTTTCACGGAATTCTAAAAAAGCCTAAGTTATTCCTTGTCACATCAGTTATTTACTGAAAATCTCATCAAAATCGATCCAGCCATTTCAGATATTAGCCGGAACATCCAGGCAAAAATTATAAAAATTGCATTTTCGGAATCTCCGGGTCCGAATTATCTCCCCTGATTTTTCACATTTTTATTTTGACATTACAAACGGACATTATAATTTTTCATTTATCTGTATAAATAAAGAACACAATTAATATCGTTACATTTTTTAAGACTTACCTAATGAAATTCCGCTCGCTTGTGTACAATATAAAAACTTTAGTTTCCAGAGTTACATTCATGGCGGCTACTTTTTATTATTAATCAACTTGTGAATTATATTTACTAAAATGAAGTTACTGATTTCAATTAAAGTGTAGGTATCACAGATCCGTGAATTAATTGTTTAATAATCACATATTTTTAATAAGAATAAAACGTACAATACCCATTTGAGTATTTTGAGAATGTGTCGGAAAAATACGTATAGGAAAATTATTAACGCAAATACCTTTCCCGATCCCACTGAGCCGATAATGGCGCAAAGCTTCCCCTTGGGCACTGTAATGTTAAGGTTGCGTAATGTGACGGGCCCGTCCTCAGTCCAGTTGGCACATACATTTTGGATAAATATACCCACGTCCGGATGGACTGGCAAACTTAATCCTTGGTTCATTAGTCCCTTCTCTGAGCTTTCGAATCCTGAAAGACGGAAAAATTACATTGTTACAGGCAAGTTGTTTCATTATTATTATTGTTGAGTAAAATACTGTTGTTTATATTTTTGGCAAGTGTGTTTAGTTTGAGTCACTTTAAATCTATGTTTTGTAAGTTGCAGTTGTTTCTCATATAAATTAGTATAATAAAATTGTAGTAACCGATTTCAGTTTTTGCGACTGATTTGTTCGTATTGTGATCATTAAGGCTTTGACTTAGAATCGGTAGGGTAAAAAATATGAACTTCGATCAGATCAATAACTGTAGGTTATAAAAATAGGACTACAATAGTAGTTGTTATACGAGAGGTTAAAGTGACCTATTTAGGCAAGAGCTGGTTTGGCGCAGAAGCGTAGCGAGGGCGCTAATAATTCCAGTTCCCTGCCATGTATGTTTGAAAGTATAAATAAAATTTTATAACAGTACCGGATCATATTCTAGAAAACGCTAATATTAAAATGTGAATTTTTACTCCGTTCTCACGCGGATATAAATATTTATATGAAGCGGGTAATTAAACTGTACTTACAGAAATGAATTTATAAAGATCAAACTTACACATACGCATTACAGATTTTAGAAATAACAAGTGATGAAGGATTTATGGACGTACGTATAAATACAAAACAATAATCAAAAAAGACAAACAAAAAGTTAACTTTGTTACCCGCTTTCACAATGTTAATTAGTTTTGTCATATCATTGAGGTCTTCAATGGGGCCTTGAGAGCTAGTCTAGCCTTTCTAAGAAAGCAAATCATACCATATAATCGTTAGGCTTCTATGGCACTGTGATCCGGGTCTTATTTTGGGAAAACGAATCTTTGTGCTCCCATCAATTTCAGGTTGTGAAAATTAAACTTAATTTGCTCTGGTTTTCAAACAGACCGTACATATATACTAAAGCATTTTATGTGAGTGTTCCATTTTTTAAAATAAATGTTAATTAGGCCTCTCTGGTTCTAATTTATTTTTCATTCATTCTAATTTATTTTAAGTTCTGGATTTAATTTTTCCTATGTCAATGTAATTTAACATGACACTTATAAAATAGATGGCTGTCTTACCAGGATTATATATGCCTTCTTCTTCGATTTTCTTAAAGGTGTTTGGGCGTAAATCCACTTCGCTTAAATTTTTCATTTTCTGTTTTTCCACACTTTGCACTAACTTTGCAATATCCACATCTGGAACGCTACGAAGATCTTCCCTCTCATCTGTATTATTGTAATTAGTAAAAATAACTATTTGAAATGCATTTCTATAACGAAACTAGGACAAATCCGCGATTTCGTCCACGCTTAACTTGAAATTCCCTCGAAATTCCCGGGACACAAAGTATCGCAGCATTTAAAAAAGAATGGAAGCTATTGTTTTAGTGGAAACTGTGTCGGAATAAGCTAATTGTTAAACATACGAACAACTTAAAAACCGCTCCTAGGAAAATTCCCGTGGGGTTCCTGCCTGGGATAAAAAATATTTTATTACATAAAATTTGCTATCGATCACTAAAAAAACCGCAATGGAATTAAAAAACATTCTTCAACTCACTATTTTATATCATTTCTAGCGAAAATCGTATCGAAATCAGTCCAGTAGTTTTTACGTGAATACCGAACACACAGAGAAGAAATTTAAAAAAAATTGCATCGTGTTCTCCAATCGTTTATACTTATATAGTCTATTCCAGTTTTTTTTAACAGTTTCAATGTACAGACACGCCATGTTTATAATTTTATAATATTATATATATCTAATACAATGCGATTAATTATAGTTGTAATTTAAATTACTACCTATTCTAAAATATTTTTTTGTTGAATCGCTACAAAAACACATATTGTAGGTATGTATACTTAATATACAACGGGCCACTCTAGTGGTGTTCCCAGACACCCAGATAAAATCCAGTAAAAATGGAAAATTCCTTTACGAGATTTACCATGTCAGGACTGAATCCGGGACCCTGCGTTACAGTGAACCAGACGACCTAACTCTTAGACCACAAGAAGACAGAGTCCATTATACCTTCAGTAAATATCTAAGTAGTAGTAAGTTTTAGTAAATAAGTTTTGTTAGTAAGTACACTTTTTGGTTATGCTTTCAATACTAACCCTCACCGCTTAAGAAAAAAATTGCTTACATCTCTAGAACAAGGCTCAGTGATTATTTACTTTGTTTAAAATTCAATCGAGACTGAATGGCGTTCTGAAATATAGGCATTAGTTTTAGTAATAAAACAGCAACGTGCAAAAGCATTTTTATTTCCGGAAAACCAAACATAGATAAGTAAAAACAAGTATATAACTTAAATTCAGTAGTCTGTTCCCACGTTTTATAACAAATACAACGCCGAGTTAGCCACAAAGTACTAGAAACATACGTCTGCCAATTAACTATAATTAACCTTATATTTGTATAATTATATAAAAATATATAATTGAATGTATAAAATATCGTAATGACGATTTTATAGTTATAATATTTACATTATATTCCCACGGCATTGTATTAATAAATCTCGTACCCAAAAGTAGAAGGGCCTGAATACGACGGATAGAAGTGATAGTCTCCATCGACATTGAAATACACTGCGGCAAACATATAGCTAGGGTCAATTGGAGCATGTTGAACATTTGGGATATCGGGAACGCCTGCAAACATCATCACACCAATTGTTTGTACGTACCTTATCTGATTTCGATGCAAATTAGATTAGAATATTCGTTTTAAGTCACTATAGAGCATAATTATTAATTATATACATGTTATTGATGTCGAACATGCTGTAAAAGAACGCTGTATCATTTAAAAAATAATTTTAAGGACTTCCTAATATTAAGAATTGTTTATGGATTTGAAGTGAACTGTTTCAATAGTTTCATTAATATTAAATTAATATGTAGTATACTTATTTATATTGTAAATCTATTTATTTGTTTAGGACATCTTTGTGCGTTAAGAGCGCAAATCCACCCGATATAAAGTAGTTTAAATTAATATAGGATTAATGTTTGAATAATTCTTTACGTAAATAAGTTCTATATTTCATTAGAATAATTAGTATATTATTCGTTAGCAGTAAATAAGTAAATTGGTTTAATTGGTATTTTACGTTTGTCCAATTGAAAACCTACGTAAGTACCTACTGTATCAGTTTAAAGAATGTCAATCAATTATTTATAGTTAATAATCACAGTCGATTATTTTATTATTATTCTCAAAAAAATAATCATATAGTCTATAAAAAATAGTTCAGTAATTACTGCATCTAATCTTAAATTTTGAAAGGAGGAAGTTATATATACTTGAATTGTTGTGTATTGTTGTTTTGGCATAGACTTGCCATATGATCGTGTTATTTTAGTGGCCATTCAAAAGTAATTAAACTATAATTATTCTGGTTAGAGTTGGCAAAGTTAATAAGCTTGAATCAGTCATTGTTATAAACAAACTCGAGTCTTTGTTATAGTTTGGACTCGTTGGAATAAGGGATACGCGACCAGAGCTCTATGATATATTGCTCATAGAAATAGGTTCTCATGCAAGGAGTGGCACTCAATGACCGAGACATGGGGTCATTAAGTTCACGTACCGAATAGCATGAACGCCTCGAGGCGTTGGACAGAAATCAGCGCCTCGGCCAAAAACGAAACAGCGTTTGACATAATTATGGAAAGTGTGCCTTGCAGTGTGTTGAAGAATTGCGCCAATGGAAATACCTGCAAATCATATATGTGTCATATCCATCTTATTATAGCAGCTCATCTACACTAATATATAAATATGAAAGTAACTTTGTTTGGGTTTGGAACAGGAGCTATTTTCATGAATCATTTTAGAGACCGACTAAGAATAGGATACCTTTTATTGCAGATATAAAGTTGTCCTTGGAAATACAAATTTAGTTTTAATGTAGCAATACGCAAGGCAACAACTAATAATTAAAACCCACTGTCAGTATTAGATATCTGTCAATGCTTATAGCCTAGGAATGTCGGGAAGATATTGTTTTCAGCGATAAGACCGCCAGTTGTCTATCTACGTTTCTTTCGTTTATCTATGCTTTAGTGATTAGTGTAACAAGTGTAAGAACTGTGTATCTATTTATATTCCATGTTGCAACCGCTATTCAAATTAATCCAAATAATCTCTGTGAAAGAAACAATGCAGCTTTCTTTATTATATGCAGCAGACAGGCAGACAGCCCACCTGATGGAAAGTGGTTACCATCGCCTATGAACATTTGCAGCAGCAAAGGTGCCACAAATGCGCTGCTGCTCTCTTAAGGGATACTAGAACATGGCGAATAATGCCGGAACACGACTCAAGTTTATTATGGCGACATACTCTAGATGAGAGGTGGTAGCCATCAACACGGAAAAATACTGTACCACCTGATTGTGGTTTGTTTTATCGCCTCTTACGATAGGCCGCCCGGCTGTAGGAAATTGTATTCTTTCTCCGTTCCTGCACAGATAAGTTAATTAAACTTGTTGAAGTTACTTACTATGTCAGCAGTCACTTGATAGCCGAATAACGAATATGAAAGTAGAGTAATGTAAAGTGTTAGTCGCTCCGTGAACACCATGAAGCTGAGATAGACTCCACGCAAGTACGACGCAGACGTGATGCAGTTGATCTCGTTTCGGCGGGCCATTGCCACCACGTGCTCAAACGGTTTCTCCCATGCGTACATTTTTATAACCTTAACAATGTTTTGGAATTAGTTTACTGTCAATTAGAGAAATTATTATTACACTTTAGCAAATACTATGAAGGTCATGTATTTTTACTGTTTGAGTAGATATACCTTGTTCATAAAATTTAGTTTTATATTTGGCTATCGTGAATGCAATCTAGGTATATATATATATATATATATATATATATATATATATATATATATGTATATATAAACATATACCTTAGGTAAATTATTTGTCTTTTAGTTAAGTAAGCAGAAAGCAAATGATTCACTGCACAAAATACTTGAGCAAGATTAATTACCTGTTTTCTTTTTATTTGAGATTAAAGAAATAATCGCTTATAAATTGCTATGTAATTTAATTTATACTGGCTTTTAAATAATTCTGGTAAAATAAATGATTAAAAATTTGTTGTCAGTTAACAGTAACAGTCAGTTAACCAGGTTAATTAAATGTCAAATAAATTAAACAAATAAAAAGTACTTTAATCCTCGTAAAACCTCGACACTGGTTCGGAAGATTAGCAGAGTACTAGAATGGTATTAATAGGCATCCAACACTTGCTGCCATTCCTACGTTACCTCACTATTTGTCCCCGACCCATGTGGTGTCTATAGTTCATTACTACTTGAATAAAAAAGTTTATAAAGATCCGCGGTGTCGGCAAAGCTAGCTCATCCTACTTCACTTAGACTAGATTTGCTATTTTGATTTACTAATTCCTGTCTAGTAGGAATCAGTAGAGGTTTTTGAAGGAGTCCTTTATCGCCAAGACAAGATGAGAAGAGTTGTTGATATGAAATAGCTGGATAGTCAGTATAAATAAATGTAATGTAGCTCAGTAAAAAAGGCTATCATTATCTTGACTAGTCCATGACTATTAGTCCCTGGTAAATGGGTATATGCATAATTAATTGTCATCTCATAAAAGAAATAGATCTTACTTGCATGCCGCTAATAATTTCATCCATAATTCGCACGCGTTCGTCGGTTTTGCACGCTGTCTTCATTCTTAACCTTGCAGCCAATTTACTCATGTAAGCTGCAACAATTCAGGTTTTGTCAATGTACAACGACTTTTTTAAGCGTCGCAAATATGTTGGTTTTCTTAATCATCATATACGTATTTGGTTAAGGTTATAAACATCATATGTCCAATGTCAAATAAGTAATACGGCAAATGAGTGGATAATAAGATATAGAAACCCAACTACAGTCATTTTTATACTAAACTACTATAACTGAATTGGGATATCATTGTTGGCACTCTATCAATTTTTCAAAAATATTAAGAAGTTTTAATATTTTCTATATAGAAAATATCGATATCATAGCCACACAATATCATTATTATATTGTGTGGCTATAAAATACCACAAATTTTAAGATTTCTTAATGTTTTGAATAAATTTAATAAGATGCCATAGAACATGTTGTTGCGTTGTAAAAGATGAGTTTTAAATTCTTACATTGAACGGGAATAGTCTGGAGTACGATGCCAATGACTCCAACAATGGCTGCATATCCGATTTTGATGTAGATGAGGTAGCACACCACGATTACTTGTAATGGTAACAACCATATAAAGTGTGTGTAAATAAATGCATAGTCAAAGCGATTTACGTCGTTTGAGAGCAGGTTCACCACTTGACCCGCTGTTGTCTGTGCTAATGCGCCGGAACTCATACGCATTACCTAAGAAAAAAAAATATTTATGACAAATTAATTCATTATTGTCTAAATTAGTTTTGGTTTAAGCGATAATTATGTATTGTGAAAATTAAAGCTTTCATTTTCCATGTCATTTTATAAGTGAATATCACGTTATCTATTTTAGCCACTAAAATGACGTTTTGGTTTTCAAAGATCTTATACTATGTATACTGGAAAAAGTTCCACTTTCCGGTACATCTGTTACATACAGCCACCCTTAATTATGAGTTTTTGCGTAACTTGACTATAATATTGAATAGCAAAATAGAATGCACTTTGCTAATTTTCATCGATGTGAGTGCCATAGTTTCTAGGAAAATGAACTGTATCGTACAAAAACTGATTGACAATCATTTTATGAGGATTTTTTCGCCCAAATGACTACGGAACTTTAAAAAGAAGAATATCGATGATTAAGAGGTTATTGCATAAATACTTACCTTGCGATAGATAAGTGAACAGGCAGCAATTCTGACTTTCATGCCGAACTGCTGCGTGGAATAGGCTCCGTGGTGATTAAGGAATGCTATGAGCAGCGACATTAGGATCACAGCTGATGCACAATATATCGCTTGCTCATAAGACATGTCGGAGCCTGGCTCCCAGTATGCTAACATCATGCTAAGCGCCACTGGTTGAAACGGTCTGGTAACACAGAAGTATGTTTAACGTATCTTAATGTTTGAAAGATCTAAATAACCCAGAGTTGTGTCAGATATTACCGTACTGATAAGTTAAAAAAATATTAGGTCTTTACATATGAAATTGGCGTTTTGTAAGGGAGGAACATAAAGTCGATTTTTTTAAAATATAATATATTGATTTAATCAATGTATGTACCATTGCTATCTATGCACTTCTGCCATCTCATAGGTAGGTCATTGATCCCTTTACTAAAAAAACCATTCGGACGGGAATCAATAAAGTCTTTGAAGGTGCTTTGGACTGCCCCATCGGAGTTGAATTTTTTCCCTTGCAAGAAGTTATCCAAATTTCGAGAAAATTGGTAATTTGTTGGAGCAAGGTCCGGGGAGTACAGTGGATGTCTTAGACATTCCAATTGAAGCTCCTCTAATTTGGTAGCCGTCTGTTGTGCAGTGTGTGGTCTAGCGTTATCCTGAAGCAGCAGTGGCCTAGAGCTATTGGCCAGCCTCGGTTGTTTAGCAGCTAGGTTTTCCATCACGACTTGTAGTTGCTAACAATAGACATCCGCCGTAATCGTCTGGTCAGATTTAAGAAAGCTGTAGTGAACGACACCGGCACTAGTCCACCAAACGTTCACAAGTAATTTTTTTTGAGTCAATTTTCCCTTGGGGCAGGATTTGGCTGGTTCGCCAGGGTTCAGCCATTGCAATGAGCGTTTTCAATTATCACACAGGATCCACTTTTCATCACAGGTAATGAATAGATTTAAAATCCCTTCTTTATTGTGCCGGTTGAGTAATGTAACGCAGCAGTCGACGCGCGTTTATCGGTTTGCTTCACTCAATTCATGAGGTACCCACCTTTCAAGCTTTTTCACCTTCCAAATTTGCTTCAAGTGGATTAAAACAGTTTTATCACTAACACCGCAGCCTGCAGCTATCTCGGACGTGGTTTGCGATGGATCCGCTTCCACAATAGCATTCACTTCTGCATTATCAACTTTGGTCTCCGGCCGTCCACGGGGCTTGTTCTGCAGGTCGAAATTTCCAGAACGAAAACGTTGGAACCAAAAACGCACTGTGTTTTCTTTTGCGACACCGCCGCCATACACATCATTAATCCTTCGAGCCGTTTCGGCAGCACTGGTGCCACGATGGAACTCGTACTCGTAAATAATGCGATATTTCAAGTTTTCCATTTTGTAAACTGAGTGACGCAAAGATAAAACCAAAAGAGGAAAAATCAAATGAATTACGGTTTTCAAGACACAAAAGCATAAGTAAATAGCTGTATACATTTGAAATTGGATTTCCTAACCAAAGAGGAGATATTTGAGATCTAAGTGGCCAGTACGACCAACGGCAACTTCATATGTAAGGACCTAATAATAACTTGTTGACTAAAAAGGAGACGGAGAATTTTGGGCCACCAAAAATGTAATGAGTTGAGTTATGGCTTAAGAAGAGCGTTATATTTTTTTATTACAAAATATAAAACATTAGCCTAATATAAAACTAAGAAGATGGTACTAGTGTGTATTAGTACATTGGTGATTACGCCGAGGCGCCATTGAGACTCGAGCCGTAGGCGAAGGTCTTAAGAGAGCCGAGGACGGTATCTAGAAGATGTATCAGAATTTTAAAAATAAAGCCACAAATAAAATAAGTTATCGATTACTATAATGTATTTATGTGAATTAATTTCAACAATATTAGTATAAAAATACTTATACCACATGATTAATGGATTTAAAATAACTAAACCATTACACATTATAATACTGACGTGTAACATATTTAAGAATAAACGAGTTTATAATTATAAAAATATCAACATATTAAAAACAAATCTTAAAATCACTTTCATGTTTTTACAATCTGGGTTCAAGAATGGATGAAAACGTAGCCGTCTCCTTTGTCGGTAATATTTAACTAGCCTATTAAAAATAATTTGTTTAAGAGTAAGAAGGAAATTCTGTTTATGAGAAGCATTTACTGTACCTCTAAAATGTACATGTACACTTACAGAAGATAGCTATGATTTCAAGCTATTGTGAAATTAAAATAAAACTGTTTTGTAGTTTATTACATAATCCATTGACTTCACAGGTTGAGTAAAATTATTTTTAATCGGTTCTCATGTAAAACGCACATTTCGAAGTTATAGTCAAATGCTGTGCATCCTTACAAATTTATTTTCTATATAAAAAAATATTGTTTCCAAGCAACAGGTATTGTAAAAGTGAGTAAGTAATTAAATAATAACGATTAACGATAAGGGAACTGTGCCAAGTCTTTGACATTGCAATGATATGCACTCTATATGTACGAGTAGTTAATTCGTCGGTAAACGTACACGTAATTATTTTTATCCATTTTTTCTCTACCTCCCACATACATATTTAAGTAAACAAAGGGAGATAAATCATATTTATGGTTTAAAGTTTTAAAAATCTAAATTACTTTTGTTACAATTCACAATATTCATTTAGAGTATTTATTGCTTTTATGATATATAGTTAAAAATAAATAAAGAAGGTAATAATTTGGTTCTCAGTTTAAACTAATGCTGTTATACTCATGAGATTAAAAACTATAATTGGACGTAGTAATGCAAACTGAAAACAGTTACATTGTTGGCCAAATCGACTTACAACGGTTCCAACGAGTCTGTTTTAGCTCTGCATCATATTATTATTATTTAATTTTCTCTTTAATATTCATTACGCAACATATTTGTAGCAAACAGGTGTCCTTGACCGTTCCATAAATCTTTATATTGACATCGTAATTATTTCAAACCGCCATCTTCTTGTTACAGAGAAGGCCCGTCTTAGCTCTTATAAACTTTTTTATGACTTATTGTATATAACAATATACAATATTTTGTGAAATATTTTCTAGGTAGACAAAGTATTGGGAAATAATTAGGGGATGTGGTGTAAACCGATGAAACAGAATTTATTTTCAGTTTCGGTTTCAGATACTAATTATAAATATTAATGATTATTTGGCCTAACAATAATGTGATTATGTAATTCTTTTGCATTGTTTTCTCAATAAAGTTTAATATATATGTTTAGTTCCGGTTTGCATAAGCACGTCCAATCACTTTAGATAAATATAAGACCTACTTTAGTAAAAGGGCTTGTATCAGGAACATGACTCCGGACGGGGCGTAGCTCATCCAAAAGGCCTTTGTCATAGCACGTAGTAGCGAAGGTTTCCTTCCCTGTTTGTCCGCTAGTGCAATTTCTTCTATCCATTTTCTGAAACAATGAAAACCTTCTTATACAGAATCTTCATGAACTTTTTTTTAGTAAATTTAGTAGTTTCATTTTTTAACGAAGTGCTAATTCATGAGTTGGTAAAGATACTAGTAGCGGTCAGAAAGGTTTTAAGGTCATTTAACTTCAGACCATTGTCCATTTGGATATGTAATATATGTTCGATTCATTTGAATAAAATAACCCAGTAAAAGTATTTTGTAACAATAAATTTTATACAATATAATAAATAATTTAGTGTCAGTTAAAAATATCGTAAGTCTATTTTGAATAATACAAAAAGATAAAAATTATATTCACAACATAACTAACAATATCATTGAAATGTTTATTTATAGTTCCTTAAGAATGTAAGTTAAATACTGAGCTTAGTTCAGCGTCTCACTGTTTACGACTAGTAAATTGTATAACCTATAAAACTTGGAATATTATTTTTTTATGTTTCAATAATTTTAATAGTAAAATCCGTTAACCCTCTGTCGTGTTTTGGACTGAATTATAATGCTGTAAGTTTGCAGCGTGATTTTATGATGTTCTAAACTTATTATATTTATATCGATTCCTAATAGAGCAGGCAATTTTTCGTGACAGAATAATTCTGGAAACCAGATGTTTACCTCCAAGTTTTAATAGAAAAGAAATAACGAAACGACAATAACAAGAGACCTAAAGTTTCCTATGACTGATCACAGTAACTTAAAAATCTAGAATCGTCGCTTAAAACGAGACGCTAGCAATATAACGTAAGCACATAATCACATAAAAACTTTTGTTTTATATTGTTTCTTACATCAATAGAATATAAAGAGGTGATTCACAATGCACAAAATCAAGTATATAAATAAAGGTCTATGTATAGGTTTACGTATATTTTAATCTTGCCAGAATTACTTAAAATTAAAACTGCATTATAGTTTTAATTTTAAGTAATTCTGGCTAGATTTAAGTGACTTGAATTTAATGCTAGTGGCGAAATGGAACTGATTTTAAAAGTAATTTTAACATGGACATCATTATTTTTATTTATAGGATTTTTTTATTGCTTGAGCTCAGCAGACAGGCAGACGACCTGCCTGATGTAAAGCGCTTACCACCGCCTATAGGCTTTTGTAACACTAAAGGTGCTGCTACCAATGCGCTGCTGCTCTCTTAAGGAAGACTGGAACCTGGCCACTAATGCCAGAACACAACTTAATGTTATTATGGCGGCATACTCTAGACTAGGAGTGGTAACCATCCAAGCTGACAAACACCCTACCACCTGGCGTATATGTCTAGTGTATAATTTTATTAACATCGATAGGAATATAGCTAAACTAACTTAAAAAAATATAATGAAATACTAAAAATAAAGTAATTTATAAATAAGTTCATATTTAAGTACTATGTAACAAATCGCTGGCAGCGGGGAGTGTGCTCAGAAGGCTGGCTGCATTGCCACACTGTATGGTAATGCTGATTCGTTGCGCGAATTACGAACTAGCCTTCCGATCACGGGTCGCATCAAAGAAGAAACCATGCTGATACATCTCATGGCGCTCATGGACCTAAAGTTTTAACTCCAAACAACACAAATATGTAGCCCCTTTCTAGGGTCATACTTGCTGCATTTGAGAGCTTCAGATTTTAAAGCAACGTTGCTAGCACCTGACTCAGTCAGTGGAAAATGTGACGGTGCCAGAGTGTCGACGAATGTCGCGTCCCACCAAGCGGCCATCCCATCTTCCAAGGAATAAATGACATTCCGTCCGGCCTCCTAAGTCACGATCGACCAACAAGCGTATATATGTAATGGGTAAACTATCATTAATGGTACCTAGTGTGTTGGTTCATGCGTTGTATCTATAAATGAAATTTCATGACAAAGGTCAGATATTTAAAGACTGTGAATAAAAAACGAACATACCCACTTATAGATGTATAATAACCAACCAGACTCCCTTTCATATATTTTAGTTTAAACTAGTAGTAGTTCTTGATATTAGATCAAACGCACGGCCTATAGGAATATAATTCTGTTTACCTTATCCTTATAAGTATCTTGAAAGGCAGGATATGGCGAACTGTAATTATTTTGAACATTTTTCTATTATATGTTTTACCTCGGTTTGTATAAAATAAATTGGTCTGATTTGCATGTAGATATATTTTTGAAATGGTGCATAGTAATCTTATTTGAGCAAACCTTTGAATATATCACGGTCGGTTAGTTTGCGGGGCCAGTACTCAACTGAGTTTCCCCGACGCACACTAAATAAGAATTGATTCTCGATCGTGACACTGTTTATAAAATATGCGAACACGTTGATCGGTGATTGTGTGAGATCGTGTCAGCAATTAATATAATAAATGCGTTTAATAATAATTATGAGTTCATATTGTATGACTGTTGATCACAGGTGAAGGAATGTAATTGCCTTTAGACGTCATCATTGGCTATATATCAGATATCATTGTTAGATTTGGTCAAATTCAGATCTCATAGACTTTATCATTTAGATAATGGATATACCACTAGTAAGAAAAAAAACCTAGTTTAAGGAGCATTCTGTTATTTCAAAAAAAATATTTACACCATACCAATTAAAACTTTAATTTAAGTAATTTGAAACGGAACTTATAAATAATTCTTGTTTGCGATAAACGTAACTCTTTCATTCGTTAAAAGTGCACATTGTTTTAATTTTCACACATGTTTTTAATTCACATTGAATTAAAAAATTAACATATAAGTACCTACTAAATAACAGCTCAGTGAGATAAAAAAACTTCGTTTAAAAAAATCCGACTTCAAAAACTAAAAAAATTAAAATTACTATATTTTGAAAATTACTAAGCACCGACTTTAAGATGTTTTAGATAATATATATTAATAATAATAGCTTTAGAAATAAGTTATTTTATACTTTTTAGTTTTTTACTTTTTGAAATCGGTTTTTTTAAACGAAGTTTTTTTATTTTATTTGTTACTTTTTAGTGTCTAGCTATTTATGGGTAGACCTACGAAAGGTGGCGCTCCTTAAAAAAATATAGGTCCCAAGAAACGGGAATAAAAAAATGATCATAAAATGGAAACTACTCGGCCAAACTATGTTAAATTTTTAGGGGACCAAATGGCAACTATTCCGCATCAAACTAAATAAGAATCACGTAAATCGAATCATAAATCTCAGCGTAATCGGTGTACATATGGAACGGAATGGAAAAATTTTCATAAAAAATGTTCATAAAATGAAAACTACTGGGCCAAACTATGTCAAATTTTTAGGGCACCAAATGGCAGCTATTTCGCGTCGAACAAAAAAGAATCACGTAAATCGGATCATAAATCTCGGAGTAATCGGTGAACATACATAAAAAAAGATCCCGATGAATTGAGAAAAAAATAGAAGTTATTACTTGTATTTTTTTTGGTTTCAATTTTTTTTTTGTTGCACAGGAGTTCAGCATACAGGCAGACGGCCCACTTCATAGATAGCGGTTACCATCGCCTACAGACATTTGCAACAGCTAAGGTGCTATAAATGCGCTGCTGCTCTCTTAATCCCTTAAGAGATTAGCATTCCATGTGTTCCGGCATTAGTGACCAGGTTCCAGTCTCCCGACTGGAACCTGGTCACTAATGCCGGAACACAACTTAAGGTTGTTATGGCGACATACTTTCGACCAGGGGTGGTAGCCATCCAGTCGGGCAAATGCCCTACCACCTAGCCGTGGGTTGTTTTGTCGCCTCTTACGACAGGCCGCCCGGCCACAGGAAATTGTATTGTTTCTCCGTTCCTGCACGGATAGAAGATTATTAATAGGAACCAAATCATTTTCACTTGGAAACGTTGCCAAAAACTTGATTATATTATAATATATTATAAATCACACATGTCATTCGCCCTTAGATTCGTCACATACATCTAATATTAAATACGTAGGTACTATTTCTCTAAAATGTGATAAATATACAAAATATTGTGAAATCACTTAATTATATAAACTGAATCAAAAAAGACATTTTATGTAACACAGTTTGCCCCGCGGCTGCGTCGTGTGTCAAACCCTAGGCAGTAGCTTTATTTTACTTACACAAAAATTTTATTCGGATTCTCTACATATAATAATAACAAAGAAACTAAGTCCATATATTATTAAAGTCTACTCAACTGCCTAGCAAAACAGAGGCGAGTCGAAGCCAACCTGATTTGAAGTAATACAATGAATGACATGTTGTTTATGACCATGTAGGTAGTGCTGTAAATAGCCTTTTATGCGCCCCATGCGAGGTTCTATAACTGCGCCTTTGTTTTTTAGATATTATAGGTACCCTAGCTAGAGTAATCCTATGTATAGGCCTACTTTATTTCATTCAAGGTGAGAAAATAACCCACAAGGACCTTGGTGTTGGTGGGCCAATTATCTAATATTTTAGAAGAAAAATCTATTTTTTTAATGAACTAGAACATAAATACGCTCGTGCGGTGCCAAAAAAATGAGCACTATATTTTGTCTAATTGAACAGATGTTATTGATGATACTGGTATGTAGGTACGTATGTGTTGGAATTGAGCACTAGGGGCGCAGCGGAAACTTATCAGGAGCAAACCGAAAAAATAATAGTCCTGCCTGGTCTGGCCATTCTTGCGCCCCCCAGAGTCTACGCCCTGTGCCTGGGCACCGGTGGCACCCTCTATTTATGGCACCGCACGAAGGTAATTTTTTTAATGAATTGAAAAACGCAATTGCAGCGCCATCTATTTTAATAACCTAATTCTCTCTATCTCTATTCTAAGGAAACGATTTCATTTATCGAGATAGAATGTATCTTAGGTGTTGACTTCGGTAAGCCAGCACTATGTCGAGTTTCATTTATATACGTTCAGTAGTTTCCAAAAAAGAAGCAATCGCAGCGCCATATTTTTTGATATTTTCGTCTATGCTGTGGAAACGACGCCATTTGTTGGGATAAAATAGTATCTCAAGTTACGCCCCGGGATATAATGTAGCTTTATGTCGAGTTTCATTTAAATCCGTTCAGTAGTTTTTACGTCATGCACTAACAGACAGACACATAGACAAAAATTCTAAATAAGAAGGGTATATGTGCAAAAAAGATTTCAATTATGATATATTGTAAGCTGTAAAAGAAATCTAGAGCAAAAAATATACGACGCTCCGTCGAATAAGGATAAATTACATACTCTAATTTGGGCCAACAAGTGCTTACTTACAGGTGTAATGAGATGAGTGATTAGGTATATCGCAAAAACTTAAAAGTATGCTAGAGTTTAGCGGGTTAGTGTGCCACGGGTCACATGACCAGTTTTAAGATGTTTTATATTACGGTCGCTGTACGAGTAGTCACTTTTGCATATCACTATTTAAATTTCAGTACACGTGCACATCAGACTCCAAGCTTTGATTATTCTTTAAAACATTAACTATAAGTTACTATTCTATGGATTGTAAATAAGTATGGTTTTTCACGTGATGTCATTCGTACGCTGTGGAAAGTATTCCATTTTCTGAGTAAAAGTATTATTTATAAGAGTTACCAAACATACATAACAAGGAAGCGGACAGTCAAATTAACTTAGATACTTTATATTGATGGTTATGGTGTTTGAAAGAGAAGAAACCAGAACGAATGCAAGGATAATGGTCGATAATGTTATGCTGGAGCAAGTGAATGAGTTTGTATATCTTGGATGTGCTTTTAGCAGGGATGGAAGGTACACCGCTGATATAGAAAGAAGAGTGAATTTGGGGAATAGTGTGAATGGAGCGTTAGGTAAACTTCTAGGCGCTAAGAACCTCAGCCAGAAGGCCCAGCTCGCCGTACACAACGCGGTGCTGGTACCTACGCTCACGTATGGAAGCGAGAGTTGGGTATGGAAGAAAGAGCATGAAAGTAGAGTAAACGCGGTCGAGATGCGAGCACTGCGCAAAATCTGCGGAGTGACGCTTGCGGACCGCGTTCGTAATACCGAAGTAAGAAAGAGAGTTGGTCTGAAAGAGAGTGTCGGGGTGAAGGTAAGGAAAGGAATGCTCCGGTGGTTTGGGCATGTGGAAAGAATGCATGATGAAAGAATGAATAAACAGATATACAATGCAAAAGTGGATGGATGCAGAAGTCGTGGAAGGCCACGACACACCTTCCATGATCAAATTGATCGTGTACTAGCAGAAGGTGATGTCAGGAGCCTTAAGAACAGACGAGCGTGCATGACAAGAGTTATGAATGTCAAAGAAGCAAGTGAGGTATGTAAGAATAAGCCTAAATGGCGCTCTGTTGTTCGTGCCTACCCCGCAAGGGAACTGGCGTGAAGTTATGTATGTATGTATGTACTTTATATTATCTTACAAAATCTCACAAATTTATAGAATTTGTACGAGTGTATATACTCATGTACTTATGACGTCATAAGTATGTACAGTCGTGGTATGAAAATGTTCACCAGTTTTCAAATTGATTCATTATACGTTCTGCGAGCATATGTTACCTTTTCAAACTAAATCACAGACCAGACTGTTCCACAGAAAGTTCTGTTTAACTATTTGACAATAAAGTTTAAAATTACTTAGATCAAAGTTGTTTGATTTTCTATCTTGTCTAAGATAGATTGTCCAGACATGTTAAGTATTTTTTATTGGTTTTAATATTTATGTTAATCGTAATGATTATTTCCTCTTTGTTTCTTATTGTTAATCTCAGCGTCTGTCATTGTCAACAAGGCAAATTTTATTTTTTCACGTTTATATATTTTATAAATGTAACATTTATTAAAATGTTAGCAGTATTTTTTATTGTACTTGTGTAAGCAAAAGTCGATTTTAAGATGACGAACATTTTCATTCCGCGACTATACAAGTAAGAGGAGTCAAATACGGTAATTATTATTATTAACTATAATTATTTTCTTATATAAGGACAAAAATAAATTAATTAAAAAACATCGTAGAAGTGAAAGTATAGGTATATATAAATCGGAAATAAGTGTGCTACCTAACTGGCATTTGATGGTTAAGTACGCACACTCCCATGTCGATCATTGACATACTAATGGCAACTGCGTCATTGGCAGTGCCAGACTCCATGACCAGAAGAGAAAAGTAAACAAGACATAGGACCACCGTTGCGACAAAAAATAACTGTTTTACGAAATACCGCGTATATTAATCATGCCGCATAGATTAGCTAACCGCTAAACTGAAGGTGGACCGGGCCAGCTAAAGTCAAATTGTAATTATATAATAGATCAAGCTAATATATAACATTGATGGTTGATTCTTATGCCTTACCGACCGCTTATTTGATTTACTATCGGTTAAAAATTGATATAAGCTCCATACAAGTAACATCAAATTTCTACCAATGGCAAGGCAGTGGAATGAATAGTAAGGAACATAGGAATCGGCCATTAGAGAATAATTTTAAACTGCAATTTTCAAGTTCAACAGCTTTGGTATGTTTATTTTGTTGCATATGGCCACGGAAATAGATTGATGGCCGGCTAATAATAAATCCTTATTAATTAATTAATGTTATAATTGCGAAAGTAACTCTGTCTGTTTGGCTGTTCAGTTTTCACGGAAAAAGAGATATATATATATATATTTTTCGATGCCGAGGATGAACATAGGATACTATTTGTCCCGAAAAATGGGATAATTTCCGGGATAAAAATATTGTAACAGCCTTGCAGAGATTCGGGTAAGAAAGTACCAAATATTAACTATTTGGGCACGTTTTCCCCTTAATTATTGTTCAGCCTTTGATGTGACTATTCACACAGCACAACTACACCAGTGAGTAATGAACACCGTCTACACGCCGCTACGCCTTTTATACGAAAATACTATCTTACAAAACAATAACATTGCATCATTGCTAAAAAATCAATTACATCATAGTGTTGCCAGTATCAAAAACAAAACAAACAAAAACAATTATAATAATAAATTACTGATGCACTAAATTATCTAGATGATAATTTAGATTAAGATTAAGTAGGAAATGGTAATTTAATTATAAACCGACTAAAAAAATTATCTATGACGATTGTCTATGTGATATTAATGTACACTATGGTTCTCATGACTACCGTGGTGGACATCTTGTAGTAATATACTTGTCTCTATGTTTGTAATGCTTTTGCGGAAAAACGATTAGACCGATTTAGATAAAATTCGGTAACTTTAATACCGAGGGTGGACAAGATATACTTTTTCTCCCAGTTAATGGGATAGATTTTGAGATCGATTTATGTAAAGGAAAAAAAAGTAGGATTTTGTGATTTGCCATTTTCTTCAATTTGGTCATATCTGTAATTTTGGTCCTTTTTGTGCGTTTTGGCCTTTTTGGTCTTTTTTGTCCTTTTTGTGTCCTTTTATCCTTTTTGACCTTTTAGTACTTTTTATACTTTTTGCCATTATTGTCATTTATGTAGTTTTCATAGACAGAGGATGGATAAATAAAATTAGGACGGTCTGAAATAGAGGATGAAAGTTTGGATGGGACCAATCATTCAAGTTTATAGATATAAAAATTCATCGTGTGAAAAAATGCGATAGTAACTCGATATGTCTTTCTGTTAAGCCTTCACGGAAAACACACAGTTTAGGTAGTTTTTCTGAACTATTACTATTATAATTGCTGGGGGTTCACAAACAATCGTAAGGAATACCTACGAATCGGGGTAATAATAGTATAACCAGCCGATCCATACTGGACAAGAGTGACTAGTATACCGGCGCTCGTTTCCATGGCACGGGAGCCGTGAGCCTAGGAATTGTATGTATACGAATCAGTTTTATCTGATCATCTGTTTTTAAATTTTATTAGATTTATCCAATTATAATTTTGTTTTCTATTTGTGTGCTTTACTATGTCCTCGAGTTGAGTATAACGAGGATTTAAAGGCAGTGGGTGCCGGAATTGAACGAGGAAAACGGAAGACCAGGATATTTGGGAGTGTTTTATGTGTAGTAAGTGGTAAGTACATAAATAATACGCAGACAAGCACACACATGTACTTGTGTTATGTAACATACAACTAACTACTTTAGGCTGAGCCAGACATCCACTTAATAGTAAATAACAGAAATTTCGTTAACAAAATTTACCATGACAGGAATCGTACTTGCAGCCTCCGCGTTTCATTGAGCTTGGCCGGCAAAGGCTTAGCTGATGGCTCGCCCGCTTAAGGACGGAGACCGAATGACGATACAAAAATGATGTTTCAAGAATATATACTTACAACTTACTAAAAAAAATTACAAAGAATCCACATCCCAATTTATAGTCTGTTAGTAATGTTTCCAGAACAGTGACCGCGTTATTATGTTAGAGACAAGGCTTATACCTCAAATATACCCCAGTCTCTTATTCAGATGTAGAAATATATGTAGATTAATTAAGTTTAAGTTTTCTTCAGTGTACTAGTTTATAGTTATAAGATATTATGTAGATTGCTTACAATAAAGAATTGTCTATCTAATTAGACAGATCGACCATATTGAAACAAGTTGGTTGAAAGGCACAGAACTGAAAAGACACGACGGTATTTAATATTAAATGGTTCAAGTTTACGTTTTTATGAAGCACTTTGATTGATTTATTGTAATTGAAAGACAGAAATGAACCGTGTAATATCGGCTTAATAATAGGTCGTTACCTATGAAATTGTGGTTCTGCAGTGGTGGCCATTTCAAATCAAAATAATTTTTGTTTGAAGAATTATAATTGTAACTTATATTAAAAACATGGAATTTATCAGTCATTTGTTTATTGATTAATGTTACGTTTTCTTTACGGAACGAATACTTTTCGTCATCATGAATACGTTAAAAATCGAGTAATTATGGAAAATGAGTACCGTCGTGGCAACAACGCGGCACAAGCAGCACGCAACATCAACGACGTTTACGGAGCGAACACTACAAACGAATGCACCACTTGTTGTTGTTTTACCCGCTTCCGCTCTGGAAGCTTCGACCTGAAAAATGAACCTTGTGGTCGTCTGAAAACTTCGGTCGACAATGACGAATTAAACGCGATTGTGAAAGATGAGGATTCTCAATATACGGCTAACGGCTTTCGATGTTAGCGTCAAAACAATATTGGTCTATTTGCCTCAAATCTGTAAGGTAAAAAAGCTTGACAAATGGGTGCCCTACGAACTCAACTATCGCCAGCGCGAAGCACACGTTGAGACGTGCCTTGCACTGCTCATCAGGCACACAAATGAAGGAATTTTGAACCGCATTGTGACCTGCGACGAAAAGTGAATTCTATTTGACAAGCGCAAGCGCTCAGTGAGTTGATTGGATCTAGTTCAGCACCTAAATAATGCCTAAACGAAAACTTACCCCTAGAAAACAGATGGTCACTGTTTGGTGGTCTAGCGCCGGTGTGATTCATCACAGCTTCTTACAAACGGGATGAGCATTACTGCAGATGTGTACTGTGAAGAACTGAACACAATAAGAAGCACGTTTCCAACCAGCTTTGGTCAATCGCTCGTCTATGCGGTTCCTGAACGACAACGCGTGACCTCATACTGTACTGTAGAGTTTCAAGAATGGCATCAATAAACTGCTATTGCGTTCGCAAAGATGTATCGATTGCGTGGATGATTACTTTGATTAATAGAAATAAAAAACATAAACAAAACGTACTGTACGAAACGTAACTTTTTTTTTATTTTTTATTTCTATTACCTTTTACCGGTATCGCCGAAGAAATGCAATCCCATGTATTAACATCGGATTGCGTTTCTTCTGCTAGACCGGTTAATATACAGGTAATAGATTTAAATGATGAAAGTTTTATTCTTAGGCGATTTATGAGTATTAGTTTTGATGCTTAAGTTAAAACGATTTGAGATGGAAATTGACTGTTGTATAAACACAAATATACAGCAGGTGTGAGTTCACATATTTTTAGATGTTTCCTAACGATTGTATGCAACGCTAATGTATATGTATCTAAAGTTGTAAATTGATCGAGCAGGTTTACCGTTAAACCAAAACGCTAATCAAATTATGACAGCCTTATCTGTTTGTTTTACATAATACGTTTGATAGTAAAAAAACATAAAGGCTTTTAAAATCTCTAGAATGTTGGCCCTATAGCATTCTTATGCTAATTATGTTTTATTTTTAGATTTTGAAAACATCTTTCTAATATTGAAGAATTGATCAAGTATATGTGTGTCCCCAGGTACGTAGAGTTCAGTGATGATGACGAATGTGCATAGTTAAAAATACAGTATATATCATAAACCACCTTATTCAGTGTAGTCCACTTATACAAACAATTTTTTGTAAAAAGCATTTTCCAAGTTCTACCACCTTCATTAAGCCCTAAAGAGCACTTTTCTAAAAATACCCCATATTTAAAAACCACTGAACGGATTAAGCCATTTTCGTTTAAAGTACTATTTATAAATCTCGATTACCTCAATTTTTATCATAAATTTTTGTATTTTGGTTTAAAAGATGTGTTGGATGTTTTTCACGATATTGGAAATAATGATATTACAGCCAAAAAGAATTCTTTACGTTATTTTAAATGTTGATGAAATCAAGTTGGCCTCGAGATGAAGTGGTTACAAAAAACTTTTATACTTAAAACACTCGAAATATATTTATGTCATTCATACATAGCATTTTGAACTTTTATAGTCTTGGTAGGGCTAGGGATATTGTTTAATATTGTAAAGAAATTCTTTTACTGACTTGAATATAAATATCTTGATCCTTCGAGGTATGTCAAGATGCATCTTGAATTGCTTTCGTTTGGATGCATAATTTTACTCATGCTCACGTTTCATATTGAGACCGTATCCTCTCCTCATATTTATTATCACTTCAAGTGCTCATATATTCCACTAGTTGTGGTACGCGACTTCGTCCGCTATTATTTTTATACTTTCCGAATGAATCAAATACACACGTGTAACGTGTATTTCTTTATTAATTTATTATAATAATAATTTTCCCTGCTGTGAAAAAATTTAGAAAACTATTCGAACCATAGGTAATTACATGCGACTCATGTTCCAACTTCTTTTACAGCCACGGTTAAATCGCGGCATAAATTGTAATAAACAAATTTCAACAAATTTGTAAACTCATTTTATATTTATAAATTACTTTTCACTAAATTTTTATATAATTTACGTGAGCCAAATATTTACTATCTTCACTGATAAAAAAAATACTCGCTGGTAGAATCTCATAAAAATAATAATTACTTGACGTTTCATATGTGACGTACGTGATGACGTTTCATCAGACTTAGATATGGATTTAAAACCTGATTTTATTCGAGAAGTAGTTTGTTTAGCTAATCATTATTATATTTCAAACTATATAATCATTATTTACTTTCTCATATTCGAAATGACAAGTAGAGTGCTAACCTCGGGTGAAAGGCCTATTTAGGCAATCAAACTATTATTATTAGTATCTCGTGCCTAAGTACGTCACTTTCACTTCTCGTGTATCAATCTACTATTTTTACATTGATTACTTAATAACATCTTATGTGAATATTAATTATTATTGTTTAAATAAGTAAATCAGACGAAGGAAACTGCCTGAACAGTATGTACTTTCGGTCAGGATTTGATCCCATGTCATTGGAATGAAATACAACGAGCCATCACAACTTTGTATCTGGAATACTAAAGAGATAGATGAATAAATAACTATTTATTGTACCTATACCGATAGAAAATTAAACTATATATCTAATTGTGTGCAAAAGACATAAATGCATACAAACATAACTACTTGGTATATGAAATGTTAGTAGAGAAAAAAATCCTTTAGGTATGTTTATGACGATATTTTATAAGATTGAATATAATTATTTACATAAGTTTTAGTTTCAACACCAGATAAACCTGTTGATTCATCATCAATTTCACACGCGTATTTCGTATTATGTTGCACTATTCATTATAACCTGAATGTCACATTGCGATAACCGTTTCGAGTCTAGACTTTTGATTCATATAATAAATTCTCAAACTTCTTCGCTTGAGCGCCCCTTTTCTATACTAATAAATAAAAATGATATGTCTGTTTGTGATTATAGTATAAATGATAATATTTAAGTGAATACTGCTTATACGTTGATTAATCAAAGGGATTATATATTATTGCCTGTCTGTCTGTGTGAAATTTTGTCTCGGATAACCACGAAACGATTCAACGATTTAAATAAAAATTTTGGAGCTTAAACAATCATTTCATCTTTACTTTTATATGTTTTTTTTCGATGTTATACAGAACTTAGAAGATAGAAATATAACATCCCATTACCGGGCTCGGTTCTTCCAATTTTCTTAGGGGAACGGACAGTATACCTGCCACGCTTGTCCAAGGCGGATTGGCAAGTTTGTCACATCGGTTATTTCGGTGTGCAGGTTTCATCAATATGTTTTCCTTCACCGTTGTTATCCCGTAGTAATTGTAACAATATGTATATTAGGTCAGAAAATTGCCTAAGAGATGCATGCGTTTCAGCCAGGTTTCGAACTCGCGCCCTTTGACTTTGGGACGCATGCGCTAGTCATCACGCTACCACGACTTATGCAGGACATAGTTAGTTTGAAAATAAAATGTCAATTGGTCATTCTATTTTAACGATTATAACAATTATTGTTTATAATCAACCAAGGGCCATTCCTATTGTTAATTTTAACAATAACCATTTATAATTGAAGTTTTTGTTTATTTTATTCATTTAGTAGGCACATCTTTTCCTTGGCGTTGCCCCTGTTTCAAATTACCAACGTCTTTAATATAATGGGCTTGACCGTGCCCCCCTCGAGCCGATAACATCTTTGGGAACCTGTGATTTCAATACTTATTATGTTTCTCGATACACGCATACTTGAATATTTATTAATTAGACTATTCCCAGACTTTAGAAGACGGACGTAAATATATAAGTATAGACTCAACCGTATCAGATTACTATGCCTCTCACACCTTAAAGGTGTGGAAAGTTTCAAGTAGTTTTATTGAATAAGAATATATTTACAATATTAACATTCTTCTAGTAGAGTAGCTATACACTTTAGTTACATCTCAAGTAAGAAACGTTTGATAATTTATTAGGAGAATTTCGTTTTCACTTCCATATTACGTAGACGTTCGATAGCCGGTCAAAAACTAGTTCTTAATTGAAAATGTTTTTATTTTTAAGGTTACATCTCTTATGCATAATATCCGCCTGTTTATAAGATGCGTCGGCCTTGCTTTTCTTGCCAAGGAGCCATTAGCAGTGGTCGCATCGTTAAAGGACAAACGTTACAGTAGATTTTCATACTACATAAATGGTCTGTTATTTCTTTGCATTTTCTGACAACATTTACCATAGTAATGTATATTTTTTTACACCATCAGAAAGTAGAGATTTCATTCAACGAACAAAAAGCCCATCGACTTTAAAAAAAAAACTGATATTTTGACGCGAGAATTTTCGATTGGATATTAGGGTGGTTTTACGATATTAAGTCAAAATAAGGTGAATAATAAATATTTTAAATCAAAAAGATTACAGTGTTTTTGGACATAAAAAGGTAAGTTTTCACCAAATTGTGTGATTTTTTTAAAGATAAAATAAAAAGCCAAAAGCTTCGTTATTTGAATTTTTCAAATAAATTTTGAAGTTATGTGATAGTTGTAGATCTTTTTATTACCTACAACTTTGTCATTTAACTTTTTTCAGTAGGACTTTTAGTTTTGCCGGAAATCGAGATAAACCGTTTTTACCCTTAACAACTTACCCCCTTCCACTTCCCAACCCCACATTTTTCTTTTCATTTTTGTTATATTCTCTTCCTCCAATGGGTTTCATCCTACTATTATTTTTTTCACTTTTTACCATAATATTTTCTTAAGTTTTCGCGACTTGTATACATAATAAAACTACGTTTTATTATGTATACAAGTTTTACGTTAACGGTTTTAAGCGCGGTAATTTTGTTTGATTTTGGTTTTTCCGACGTTTCTTTTTACCATTTTCAAAGGCTTTATTAGCCCTGGTCTATATGTTTTAATAAGTTATCCTTTTTCTTATAAACTGTTCAAAAGACTGCGTTACGCTGTGAGATCCGTACTGTAGGTATGACCTAGCTTCAAGGTTAATGCTTTGTTATTATAACCACTTATCATCATTGTATAAGTCATTACATTTATACACGACTGAAAAAATTCAAACAAGCCTACTTGTAACTAATACTAACGTATTCAAACTGTACGTAAAAACAGTAACAGAATGAATACTAGCTTTTCCCGAGACTTCGTTCGAACGAGACTTTGATTTTATAAGAACCCGCGAACAAAATATCTACATTTTAGTAGATGTTTCTAATAGAGACTCTTTATATATATATTCTTGTTATAAGAAAAGTGTTATGAACACATTCTGGGCATGATTTTTAGTTAACTTAGGTTTTATGTAAATTACTTAGATTGTAAATTTAGTCACAATCATTGAGATATAACATGTCTAGAGAGAGCATTGCTAACAAACAACATCGCCAAAAACGGCATCAAAAACGCGAAGCGTTGCTAAATTCACTCTGCGTTTTCGGGATATCAGCAAAAAAATATTACCCCATTTTTTATAATTAAATATTTTTTTATGTAAGTGAAAAGTTTAAATGATCGTTATGATTTAATCGCTTTATGTGTTATAATTTAATATTACTCAAAGGATTCAGTTTTTTTTTAAATAAAGTATTAGCAACAAAAGTTGTGTCTTGGAACGAACCATAAAAAAATACATGCACAAATAAATTCATAACACATTCATAGCACATGTAGTAATTTTAATTCGCAATAAAATGTCTGTACAGATATGAGTACATATTTATAAGTCTGTTAATTACCAATACTAATGTAATAATTCTAAAAAATCTATTCATAATGGCAAATTATTTTTGTGTTACACATCATGTTCACGAAGGTTATTAGATGACTATTTATAACCCAAAGATTATCCTGCGCTAAAAGTCAGTGAAATCATTTGTAATAGTAGACTTGGAACGATTCGATAGGTTCATATTGGGTAGTAGGCTTTATGTATAATCCAAAGTTTATATCAGTAGTAGTAGGAACTACGGGGTAGGTACACGGGATAGTTAAATGCAGGGACTTAAGAGCAACTAAACCACTTGAAAAGAGCTATTATAGAAATAAAAATATTCATATCCAAAAGTTTTTATTCAAACTAGTTCAGTTTGATTATTTTCTGAACTAAAATTTGTTTTTTATCATATTAATATATTAAATTATTTCTTTATTAGGAATTAATGGAGATGCAGCTAACAGAATATAGACAAAATTAATATCTTAATTATGACAATAAAGAGTTATCTATAATATTACTAGCGGCCCGGCGCGGATTCACCCGTGGTCTGTCCCGCTCCCGTGGTATAAAGCGTCATGTTATATAGCCTATGACACTCCCTGTTAACGTAGCTTTCCAACAGTAAAATAATTTTTAAAATCGGTTTAGAAGATCCTGAGATTACCCCCTACAACGTCACAAACTTACAAACTTTACCTTTTTATAATATTAGTACAGATAACTCCGACCGAAGCATCTGCTTTAAACAATATTCAGTTTTTTTACATCCTCTTTGACAATATTTGCAGCACGCATTCTGTCAATTCTATGTCAAACGTCATAAGGTTACATTAAAAAGTTTATATTGTCCAAAGCGCTAAGGTTAGATTAGAAATAATTTTACATGATGGTTAAGTATTCTTAATTTTTCTAATTATCCTTCACACAACTTACATCTTATCGGTCTCGATCATATATAATTATTTTAGGTACTTTATTTCAATACAATTGTGCCGTTGATAAGAAAATATAAAAAACATAGTGTAAAAATATCTCCGAAAATGATTCAAAATACTTCCTTTCAAAATCCATCTCTTTATTCAACAATATGCTACAATTGGATCTGTAGGAAGTCTAAAACGTAATATAAACTAGTTTAAGAAAACCGGACACACAAACATTACATGTCTGTGTTCTATAGATTTTTTCAATTATTTATATTTCATAAATAAAAAAAAATCGTAAAAACATAGTGTAAAAATATCTCCGAAAATGATTCAAAATACTTCTTTTCAAAATCCATCTCTTTGTCCAACAATATGCTACAATTGGATCCGTAGGAAGTCTAAAACGTAATATAAACTAGTTTAAGAAAACCGGACACACAAATATTACATGTCTGTTTTCTATAGATTTTTTCAATTATTCATATTTCATAGATAGATAAAAAAATCGTAACAAAAGTCCCCAAATTTTGGAAAATAAGTCACACTTCTCACATGACAACATCAATCAATTCGATAACCTTGAAAATGTCGAAAATAAATTTCAGGTTTTTACAAAGAAATCATGAGAAAAGTTTTAAGTTTTCCGATTAAATGACATCTTATCCTTATCCTTTCCCGTTTTAAAATAGTTCCGACACATTTGAATAGCGCAGGCCGGCATAATGATTTTTTTTGCGAGAGCTCTAACCAGTAAAGTAATCGAAACGACACTAACAGGCGTGGGAAGCCACTGAAGCCAGTGCACCAATTTTGGTGCACTGTTTTTGGGCCGTTTTTGTGCAATTGATGCGTCATCTAGACGTTTATATGATCTAAGGTCACAATATACCACATGCAAAAAACAATAAAAATGAAGATTATGTCATTATTATATTCTTTTTTTATATAATATATCTGATGCAGTACACATTATGCATAAATAAGTTTTTATAAAAATACAACTGAATAAACGAATTTTATCATAGCCACATTAAGAGCGAGACTTATAATATACGCATTTGATTAGCGTCAACTGCATTCATGAATAATGATATAAACATAATGTGAACTTGTTCACACTGAACGCTGTGTTCTCAGTCCGTGACAACCGATCAAGTACATAAATTGCACATACTAATGCGAATATATTGATTGTTTTATAAAATCTTCAATGACGGCAGCTTTGTTTTCTTATAAGTAAATTCCAATTTATAAAACCAAAAACACAGTTCGTCTTATTAGATAATACTGATGTTAATAAAATATAACATAATAATATAATAAACGTTATATTACAGAGGGAACATTGATGGTAAGTGACACAAACGACAGACATAATTATTGTTAAGACATTAATAAATATCAACTTCACTATTATAAATTATGCGGTTCTTGTTCAAACTAATTTTCCTTGAAAGTATTTGGCTTTAGTTTCTTTACACCTTTAGAGATTTTATGATTAATAAACCAGAGGAAGCAGCATACTTTTTAAGACTGAAATAGTATTGTTACGAGTTACGGGACTTGAATTAAAATGCCGTTGGAATTACTATAGAATTTATTAGAACTATACAAACACGTATAACACAGGTACAAATATAATAACATGCGCAAAGACCGTTACTAAATAGATTACCGAATGTAGTACACACGTCTTGCTCCGCTAGTGGTTATCGTTGACTGCCTCACCCTTCCGTTGGGGCATTGCTTTATACTGTACAAATACAATATATCTGTAGACTGAATTTCTAAGAATCACGCCTGTCTAATGACTACCACCAAGATTACAATACACAATCGGCTATTTTTCCAATCACAAATTTTAAACATAAAGTAAACAAAAGAAGACGGTTATAAAAGCTCTTCAATGTTATTAGCTCAAACACCGACGGGTAATAAATGTGCTTTGTTTATAAATATGCAGGTGGCCCAAATCGTAACAGTATATCTATAAATTTAAATATGAAATTCATAAGTTGTGATTTTTTAGGATCTTGATTAACGACACCTCCCTAGTCAACTATTTACACTGAGCATTGTTTAACCCTTGTGGAGGCGTATATGTCCGACCGACAACAGATTTTAAAAGGGTTTTCCTTTTATACGAAAATAGCTACGGAACCCTTATAAATATGTGAAGAATTTTTGAATATATGAATAAGACTCAGTTGAATATTTTTATCTTTAAAATGCATTGGACATGCGAATCAGAATCATGCATTATTGATTTCTTGTATGCTAGTGTAATAATTTTAGTATAGTGCGGCGAGAAAATTTCTTATTAAATATACCTCCGTCTTGTATGCTTTTGATAGAATCTATGATTGAATTATTCATCTTTGGAATGAGACATAAAAATTAATTTTCTAGTTTCATCTTTTTTTTTTGCTTTGCACGGTTTGTGTATTTAGTCAGTTTCAAATATCAATGTATATTCAAGTTTAAGAATAATTTTCAAGTATAAGCTTCAGCCAAATTGTAGGCCTTTGTCTGACGCCAAATGAAAGAATTGTTGTGGTAGCTCGACAAGGCACATTTGATAAGCAGTTGAGGTTTTCAATACAAATATTCGTTGAAAACATTATAGTTCACTTTTAAGCATAATAAACATTTTTGTATAGAAGACTGCTCAACAAAACATTACATCCTTCAAGTTCCCGACAAATACTTACTTTAATATTCTATCGTAATAAATATTCCATAATAATATGTAATTAATGTAGATTCACATTAATGTTGTATCTAGGAAGCATACATTCCATGAAAAATGTCACGTCACAACATGTCTTGGAATTCGCTTGATGTGACAGTGTGACGTCATTAAACTAGTCTTGTTAGGTGGTTTAACAAATCAGTATCCTACTTTTATTTGCATAGTGAATGATCTTAAAATTTTGTAATTACAATGAGGTAAATTGCATCTGGTAGCATAGTGGTCGGCACACGCGTTCCAAATTTAAAAGGCGCGGGTTCGAATCTTGGCCGGAAAGCAGGCACTAGGCAGTTTTCTGAACTAACGTGTATATCGTACAATTACCACGCGCTACCGGTGACGGAAAACGTCGTGATGACATCTCCACATTGAGATAACCGATGTGTCAAACCTGCCAAGCCGTCTTGGTCAAACGTGGCGGGTATTCTATCCGTTTCTCGTATAATGGGAGGCCCGAGCCCAGCAGTGGGGTGTTTATGGACTGTTATTGTATTGCATCTGCATAAATATATGATGAACGTGAATGTCCCTCATTTATTATAATTTATTTACTTCCGTCGCAAAAAGAAGATAATATAGAAACGTTATTATAAAATTGTTACGAACTAGGAAGTAATCACCGTCAGTTAAACGATCTACAGCATTAATAATTGCGCAATTTATAGGTTTTAGTTAATTTCTAAAAGTTCAAAGAGACCTCTCAGCATAGAGGAAAATTTGCATGAAAATGAGATATCTGAGGCGAATACAGAGGAAAGTTGCAGAATTAGTTTTTAGTAAGTATTTGTGATGCAATACTACACCTTACTACACCTAATGAATGACCGAATGAATGAACACTCTTTATTGTTTACCATAAACTTACAAGTTAAGCTTAGACAACTAATTTAATACTAAAACCTTGACAACTATTAAAAGAAAGCGATTAAAAGTAAACATAACGCACAAAGGATTACCCCTTAATTACGATTAGCCGGGGACTGACATTGTCCTCAATTTGAAATATGGAAAGAAGGCCATGAAAAATACATGAGTTCTAGTTTTTCCATGGAATCATTCCATCATACTTAGTAGGCATCTAGCGATAGATAATGTTATGAATAAATAATAAGTATTCATCAAAGTGTTCACTATAAATTTTATTTAAAACTTTAGTAATACGAGTTCTGTGTATTATTGAAGGCTACAAGTGCAAATACGACTAGGTCAATGACTATTGTGTGACGTCTATGTTCTTTATAAAATAATTGCCTGCATTATGATATTACTGATGATACATTCACCACACAAGAGTGATAATTCAACAGCGCAAGTCACAATTAGCCTTGTGATTGATGTTCTGTTGATTCTGCAACATTTATTGTACTGAAACATCGCAGGAGTTTTTGGCGGGAACTGAAATGGGACGTTGTGCTGTGCAGCTTTATTTTCTAAAAATGTGTAAAATTACTCTAAAATGAACAATAGTTATAGGATATTGATAGTTTTTGAGTAGTAATTATGTGTTTTTGCGAGAAATGTGAACTATATAACCAAATGTGGCCTTTCGAGTTTTCACAAGAACTCCGTTGAATGACGTCGATTGTAGCCTACAATACAACGGCGCCTGGCTTAAAGGCCTAGTTGCCAAGCTTTAAACATAAAAAAAATTATACATCGCATTTTAGGGCCACTGTTAGCCACGAATGCTTGTATGGTAGACAGGGTTTAATCTAAAATCAGTTACATCTAGAGTTGCCAGATGTGCCGGTCGATAACCGGACGGTTCGATTTTCTTTATGTTTGTCCGGTCAAAAAATATTGGTAAACTGGACAAAAGATTATCCGCTTTCAAAGCAAATTGGTTAATTATCTGGCGAATTTTGTGTCTTGCCATAAATTCTGTAAATTTACTTATCTATATATATATATATATATATAAATCAATTGCTGTTCGTTAGTCTCGCTAAAACCTGAGAACGGCTGGACTGATTAGGCTAATTTTGGTTTTGGATTATTTTTGGAAGTCCAAGGAAGGTTTAAAAGGTGAGTAAATATGAAAAAATGCTTGGAATACAGTAAAAACAACAATTTCGCTTTCCCTTAGAAACTATTCCTACCTGTCAAACATTTGATGTACGTACGTCTCGTTCTTTAGAAAATAATTACATTTAAAAGTCGTTCAGAAATCAAATTACATTTAAAGTGAAGTTTTATTTTTTTGGTTTTGAATGTCAAACATTTGATGTTCGCCCCGTCGTTCAAAAATCAACGTTTTTATTTATTGATTCTGAGGCGGTACGAAGTTTGCCGCGTCAGCTAGTTTAATATAATTGCTAGTTGCACTGAAATTAAAGATTCCATCTCAGGCAATAAAACTTTACTAAAAGCAGTGGCATCGAGTACTAAATATGTGAAAAAGTAGATTGGCTCTTATTTTAGCATTCGATGCAAATTTCGTATCTAAAACGTCAGTTTTCAATAAATTTATAATTTAAAAGAAACATGTCTTGTCCCATTTTTTTCGAACACATCTGGCAACTCTAATTATACCAGAAACACCAATTGCGATTGGCGTAAACTATATTACAAAATAATGACCGTTAATTATTTTCACAGGTTTTTATTTAATGTTGAATCATATAATTATTATTTGAATATGAATTGTATTTGTCATAATTAAAATAATAATCTGTCACATACTCCTAAACTAGGAGTATGTGACATATTTGTACACTAGGATTGCCTGCGACTTTTTTCCAAGACTGACTAACATAGATTACATTTATTTTGCTAGTATTTAACATCAGCAGGGTAATGGATTTTTTAGTATGAAAATACATGAATTCCGAAGATTCCCGTAAAAACCCGAGAGAAGTAATGTTACTAAAGACATACGTAACTATATCTGTTCTACTAAAGATGTCTAATAAACATAGAAACTATCATATCAAGCATGTATTAATATCGGGTGGTTTCGAAGTTAGGAAATCCCGGGAAATATAAAAAGCCTCGGATTATATTGTTTTAGTATCAATCGGATCCGAATCAGCTAATTTTTATGTATAATATCCACTTTAAAACACACCCGGGAAAATTCCCGTAGGATTTCCGGAATATAGTAAAGTAACGCATTACTTGAAAAAGCACTTATCCATCATTCTAGTGAAATCGTATCGAAATCGGCCAATATTTATGCAATACTAGCTGACCCGGCAAACTATGTACCGCCTCAGAATCAATAAATAAAAAAGCTGAATTGCAGAATGTTTCAACTTTAGTAAAAATGTGATCAAAACTTGACCGGAACGAACATCAAACGTTTGACATCCAAAACCAAAAAAATTAAATAAACTTATCTTTTAAACTTAATTTGATTTCTGAACGTCTTTTAAATTTAATTGATTTCTAAACGACGGGACGAACATCAAATGTTTGGCAGGTAGGAATATTTTCTAAGGGAATTGTTATGTTTACTATATTCCAAGGATTTTTTTCATATTCACTCACCTTTTAAACCTTCCCTGGACTTCCACAAATAATTCAAGACCAAAATTAGCCAAATCAGTCCAGCCGTTCTCGAGTTTTAGCGAGACTAACGAACAGCAATTGATTTTTATATATATAGATAACTAATTTGTTCCACGCCCGGGAAAATTTCTGCGTGATTCCCGTGACACAAAGTATTGCTGCATTTTAAAAAGATTGTAAGCTATAGTTTTAGTGGGAACTGTGTTATAAGCTAATTTTATGCATCCGAACAACTTCAAACTGCTCCCAGAAAAAATCCCGCGGGATTCCCGGGATAAAAAGTTCTATTATATATTTGCTATCGATCAGTAAAAAATCGCATAGGAATTCGTAAAAAATGTCAACCTGGCTATTCTAAGTTATTCTCAGAAAAAATTTCGCGGGGTTCCCGGGATAAAAAGTAACGCTGATTTTAAGTCTAAGAATTTGTTGTCGATTAGCGAAAACCGTATCGCAATCGGCCCAGTAGTTTTTATGTGAATCTCGAACAAACAGACAAATCGATAAACAGACAAATCGACAAAAAAACAAACCGTTAAAGAGACAGGAACTGTAAAAAAATTTGCATCCTGTTCTCCATCGTTTATGTAGTCTATTCCAGTTGTTTTGTTAATAGCTTCAATGTACAGACACGGCATATTTAGAATTTTATAATATTATAGAGTAGATGTTTAATCTGTTGTTGTGATTTACTTAAAACAATAAACTGATTAAAAGATAAACAATATTCAACAAGAAAACAAAGGGTGTGTAATACGAATTTCGTGCTTTTTAAATTATTTAAAAAATGTATTGCTTTTATTTCTTAAAGTATTTTTTTTATCATATATATTATTACCAAGAATTGTTAAATTATTTTAATACTCGAAGTCGACTTAATTAGTATATAAACCGGCACATTTAACATTTCACATTAGACACAGAAACTGGATTATACAGTCTGTCTGTATTAATACAAAAATAACACGCGTTTGCGTCATTGTTTAGTTAAATATGTTTAGTAAGTATCGGTGCTTCTAACACTAGTAGAGTACATTCGTATCACTGGTATTATGATGAATGCTTCAATTAATTGTTAATGCGCCAATAACAGTTGTCCAGAATGCAAAACCTTTTGGGACTTCCGAAAACAGTTTGTTACAAACATGTTCAAGTAATATTTAATACTTTTTTTTTATTTTGTTTGGTTGACCTTAAATGGTTGAACTTTTCAGGTGGGTCTTCAGGGCTAAATCCAAAATTATGCTAAGTAGCGAAAAACATTTAAAGGAGCCTCGAGACCGATTTTAACGAAATCTTAATCGAAAATTACTTTTTTGAAAATCAATTACCCTTGCCAGGAATCGAATCGGCTGATTTTGAAAAATAAACACATGTATGTATCATTTATTATACCAAACCAAATATAGTGTATGTAGCTTGTAAGGATCAATTTCTGTGAAGGAATGTCAAACGTCAAACTAAGGGAAATGGTTGTGTTGAACAATTGTTCTATTTTCCATACATTATTTTAACATCAAATTGCGCCGAAATTTGACCGTACCTTATTGGAACGCAATCAATGTTTACCCATTGACTGATTTGATTGATTGGAGTAAAATCATGTGCGTTTTGAATATTAATATACAGATGCCTATGCAAAATAGAATAAATTTCATAATTTCCATATTGAATGAAATGAAGTGAGGTTTAATGAATGTATGGAAAACAGAACATTTTGTTCAAAAACAATCCTTTCCCTTGTTTGCTGTTTGTCATTTCTTCACAGAAATTGATCCTAACAATCCCCAATATAATTTGGTATAATAATACAGACTGTTTGACATAATTATTTCTTAAATTTTCGCGGCTTGTATTCATAATAAAATTAACCGTTATATTACCATAATAAAATAAACCAAACCGTTAAAACGTAGTTTTATTAAATACAGACTGTTTATTTTTTCAAAATCAGCCAGTTCGATTCCTGACAAGGGTAATTGATTTTTCAACAACCTAATGATACCAATTTAGTTTTAATCAAAATCGGCCTCGAGACTCATTTGAGTGTTTTTCGCTATTTGGCATAGTTGAGGATTTGGCCCTGAATGCCCACTTGAAAAATTCACCTGTATTGGTTATCACAAAATTAGGTAGGTACTTATATGATATATTTATGTTTTCGATTATTATGTGTAGTACCTACTTGTTGTCGCAGTACAAAGATCAAAATATTATTACACAAGCGAAGGTATGTGTGAAGAACAATTTTTTTATGACAGGAAAACCACAGCCTGCCAGTAAAGCATATGGCCGTCTGGATGGCCATCATATTTGGTTTAGTGTACTCCGCCATAACAATGGTGAGTTGTATTTGGCATCATTGGCGAGAATCCAGTCCCTCTTCCAGGCCGGCCGCAATTGGTAGTACATTTAATGTTGCCAATGTGTGTAGGAAACGTCAATTAGGCAAAAAATAATGTGCAAGTATTATTATTATTATATGACCTGAAGTTATATTATATACTATAGTTACGTATAGGAGAATATGTAAATAATTTAAAATTATTTTACCTAATTGGAGAGATCAAGGCTTATTGCGTCAGCTGACTCGATAACGTAGAGAAGATAGAAGACAATTGGAGTTTGAAGAAATACTGTTAGGGTTATCAGTTTATTAGTGACTGGTTAGACGTCCTAAGTAACGTTGGGAGGGTAGAATAGAAGTTGGCCTGGGCGAGGCACAAGCCTGTAATTGGTCTTAAATTGCGCAGGACGGAGAAAAGAGACATTTTTTTGGACAAGACAACTTTTGGAGTCCCTCAACCAACAAAGTTAGTAAATATTAGATATAGGTAATATTATCTTTTAACTCGCTATATTTCACAATAATAATAATAGTTAGTTAAAGATATTATGACTCAAGGCGAAATAAAAAGATTAACTTTTAACGAGTACTGTGACATGCATAATACGGTGAGTAAGCTTTAAACACCACTGAGTGATACGCACACAATGCGTTATGTTAACAAGACTCACGCTGTCTTGATTAGTACTTCCCTTTCGCACAGATTCTAGGTCTTTTGTATTATTCCGAGCACGTCATTCTCAAGCATGCAGTCCCAAGCTTGGCTTCTTGTTACATTGTAGCTTGGTGTACTCATTCACTTCACTTCTTTAATAAAATGGTTTTAACGTTTTATGTATTGGTTTTGCCAATAACATATAACAAGATGATCAGATGAGTGTTATGCAGAGTGAATAGGTCCGTAACAGTAGCAAAGAACGTAATAATAAAAGTCAACAGGCGCACACGCATTATTATTTTATTTATTTATTGATTTAAAATACATAAACAACGAGATCAAGATATAGTTAGTAGAGCTTAAAAATATATCTTAGTAATTTACAAACAATATCGATGTGGTTCTCTGCATGAGTGCCAACATCAGAGGACTATCGTATTCTTTGGCTACTAGAGTTTTTCCCGCGGCTAGGCCGCGGGTCAAATCCTAGTACGCACTTCTAGTTTAAAGAGCAAGCATTAATACAGGTCACATTGTATTAAATTTTTATGTTAGTGCTACTGGCCCCCGGAAGATTCAATTAATTTTATATCGCAAACTATACCATCTCCCGGGATGAAAAGTATCTATGCTATTTTCGGTATTAAAACTACACATATACAAAATTATAGCAAAACCGATCCAGTACCCCAGTAGTTTTTCTGTGAAGGCTTAACAGATAATCCGAGTTACTTTCGCATTTTTTATTTTCGCACCAAAATGACCAAGATGACCAAATTACCAAAATTTCTAAAATTACGAAAATTACCGAAATGATCGAAATGACCGAAACGACCGACACGACCGAAATGACTAAAATGACCGATATGAAAAAATGGCAATTCACAAAAAAATATACTTATTCTACTTTCTGGGATATCCTTAACATAAATCTATCCCATTATCCGGGATAAAAAGTATCCCTTGTCCACTCTCGGTATTAAAATACATATGTACCGAATTTCAGCCAAATCAGTCTAATAGTTTTCCCGTAAAAACATAACTGACAGATAGACAAATATATTTTTATCCCGGAAACTAACCTATTTTCTGGGTTAAAAATCCATATATATATATACGTATATATAGTGAGTTTTAGCCAAAGCATAACAGATAGACAGTTAGAGTTACTTTAGTATTTATAATATTAAAAATAGGGATAGGCGTCATATGGAGTTGTAAAATTAACAGCCGCGCTGCGCAGTTAAATAATACCAATAGAATCCTATTTGATCAAGTTACCTACTTTTATTCGCTTTGCTTTCTTTATTTTCGTTATATGCAGATATTTGAAGAATGTCCTCTGGTAATGTCATTTATTTATGTTCAAATATAAATAAGCATAACATGTAAGTACATTTTTAAATATATGGATTATATAGGCATGCATGTTTCTCGTGATCTATTATTATAAATGTAATCAAGCAACTGAACAACTGTTGACGTATATTATGAATATATTAAACGTTTTGTTTTTTATTTATTATTAAAAGGCAACGATATTTTTGTTAGTTTATTTATTTAAAAATAATAACTTAATTAAAACGATAAAAGGGTAAACGAAGCCCAAAGCATATATTTTATTTTTTTATATACTTATATCGCACTTGAAGTGTTTCCTTTGTTTTAAAAGTATGAATAAGCAATTAATGTTGGGAAAAGAGCATTATAGATGTATTTATACTTTAACCTGTTAAGAATAAACGAGTAAAAAGTTTAATTAAATAAATATACAGGAAGTTTGAGGCAAACACTTATTCAAATTATATTAACGTGTATACGAAAATTTATAATAGCTAACTAAGTAGGTAACGCATCTCATTCTAATGACGTAGGTTCGATTTCTGGCAGAAAAATAATTTGTTCTAAGAGTTGATTGTATAAAGACTAATGCAAACATTCTAGGTTTTAATTCTTTGGAAAAGTTTACAATACTAATTGTAGTTTGATGTTGGTCTATGTTTAATCTCAGCCGTTGAGTAAATAGTCTGAACTGGTCTTAAAATAAATACTAAACTTTAACTTGGTATATTATATTTATTATTTACAATGTATGATAATCACATATACATACAGACACTAGCTTCTTCTATATGTGTATCATTTGATTGGGCCGATAATCGTAGGGTTGCACGATTGCCGCATAGGTACATCTATCTGATTGTATAATGGTATTTTTTGTCGTTGAATGATCGGACAAATTTTTCATCCAAATTAGCCTGTCAGTGCAATGTTAGTCGGTTCAAGCAAAATGATATAATAAATGTGGACGCTCCGTAAGTTTACTGTTTCTCTTTGTGTTTGCTACTGGCAAACAGCAAACAGTTCGCCTCATGGTATGTGGTGCCCGCCGCCTAATTACAAGTGCTATAGTCGATGTGTTGCTACCTCGTCAAGAATTTAATTATATATTATGGTATATTATATACATACTTTATATCTATGTAGAATTTATTTAAAACATTAAACTACTAAAAATAAAACAAATTCAAACTACATATACAATAGTGAAACAATAAAAACCTATACTAAACCCCATCCAGCCCCACCAGAACAATGTTGCTGGGCATTGTACCTGTAAAATTTTATTTGTTACTAGGATATGACCGCGACTTCGTCCAAGCTTGACTTGAAATTCCCATGGAATTTTCGGGACACAAAGTATCGCAGAATTTAAAATAAGAATGTAAGCTACAATTTTAGTGAAAACTGTGTCGAATAAGCTAATTTTTACGCACATGAACAACTACAAATCGCTCCCGGGAAAATTTCCGCAGGATTCTGGGATAAAAAATATCACACAGTTTATTAGGTACATAATATTTGCTATCGATCAATTAAAAAATTGTATAGGATTTCTTTTCAATCTGGACATTTTATATCATTCCCAGGAAATTTCCCGCGGGATTCCCAGGACAAATAGTACCGCAGATTTTAAGTCTAAGAATTTGCTGACGTTCAGCGAAAACCGTATCGAAAACGGCCTAGTCGTTTTTCCGTTAATCCCGAATAAACCGAAAAACATACATAAAATCTAGGAGGATCAGACAGAAAGATTTGGACATGAAACAGATAGGAAAGTGAGTCATTGGAATTGTCATTCATCGCACGACACACAAATAGTTCAAGGCTACCCGTTCCACGTTGATATTCTGTAAGAACGTGGTATCACGCCAATTCGGCTGGTCCTAAGAGCTGAAATGATGATAATGATGCCAACATGGTTCCACCACGTACATACGAATGTAATTAAAATTAAATCTTTACATAGTATAAAACAAGTCTGTCCGTATATCCGCTTACTCCTCCTTAGACACGCACCGGATTTTTACGCAGTTTATAGTTAGATAGTTTTTCAAGGAAGATTTTTAAATATACTATCTTATGCCGGCGGCTTCGCTCGAGATATACAAAAGCCTAATTAAGTTTTTATGTAAGCAAAATAGGGGTGCTTGCTAGGGTTTGACCCGCGGCGCAGTCGTGGGGAAAACTCTAGTAATTGTATACAGTTGAAACAAAAATTGTATTCAGCGAAAAGTGTCATATTTGTGGATGCGTTACGTCGAACGAGTCCAAAGTCTCGTCTTAAATTGGTTAATGATGGCCCGGTTCCTGTGTCGTACGGGACAGTTATCGAAGCGCCTTCGTCATCGCGCACATTACCCAATGAGATGACTGGTACCTAATCACAATTACCCGGAACGCACTCTGAATTAGACAGGAAACTGGCTTGTAACAAAAGTTGTTTCATTTACTGTCGTCTCTGCGAAGTAATGTACGATAAGATAGTTCGTGTAATGCTATTGAGCATTCACATGCATAACGAGTACGGTTAAAGAATTTTTAAGTATGAATGTAGACGTAATACTTTGCCATTGACTTTGGCTAAAGTACATTGAGGAGACGTTTTTTTATAATAAGATTTTGTTGCGAATCTAGCAAACAGACCGACAGCCCAGCTCATGGAAAGTGGTTACCGTCATCTATAGACGTTTGCAACGCCATAGGGAGATGAGATTGAGGGATCAGATGCGAGGAATGGGATAGAAGGGATGGGATTGGAATGGAATAAGGAAGATAGGACGAAGAAGGAAGATAGGAAGATGGCGTATGGGTCTCGGAACTATCACTCATCGCACGAAACGATTATCTCAAGGCTAATCGTTGCACCCCGATATCCTGTAAGAACGTGGTATCACATCGTTCGCGCCGGCCTTAAGAGCTGTAATCAAATTGTCAAATTCAAATAGTTTTTTTTTTATTCTATATAATTTCCGCTGGAAAACACATTTTGAAGGTCATACATGTAAGTTAAAATCAAAATAATTATACCAGTATGGATCTTTCGCGTGTTAAAGGTATTTTACACGCCCAACGACAGTTTTCCAAGACGTTTTTCTTTAATCGCTTCACGCACTTTCGGAATTAAATTTGCATAATAGGTTCCAGTAATCATCTGGCCTTTAGGCATGTAATCAATAAAAAGGATTCCTTCACTATCTCAAAACATAGGGCCATAACTTTGCCAGCGGTAGGGGCAACTGAAAATTTCTTAATGATGGCGTGGATGGTCGTTTCCAAGACATGCTTTGTCTCTTAGTTTCAGAATCTAAATGGTGGACCTACATTTATTCCGTGGTGATAAAGCGACGGCAAAAATTATCCGAATCACGCTGGAACATTTCGAGATTACGCTTACAAATTTCTAATTTTGTTTTCGTCGATTAACATTCGTGGCACACATCTTGCCGACATTTTTTTAAATGCCAGTGAATCAATTAAAATGGATTGAACGCTACCAAAATATCTTTAGGATCTCAGCTATATGTTTTATAGTTATTATTCTGTCATCCAAAACCAGATTCTCAACCTTTTTTGATATTTTCTTCCGTAACGGAGGTTAAAGGCCGCCCAGAACGCGCGTTATCTTTACAGCTTGATCTACCTCTTTTAAAGCCACCCAGTACGCAACCGTAGAATAGGGTACAACATTATCCTCTAATGTCTGCTGAATGTCCGAAAAAAAACTTTCCTTGTAATTTTTTCAAGCTGACATATTTTATCACTGCACGTAACTCACTTTTATCCATAATTTTGCGTTTTTAGCAACTCGTTACACAAAATGATTTATTACGTGCGAACGAACTGACAAAAACAAGTGACAGTTAGCATAAATATTGTGTGATTGACACTCTTTAATTTGAATATAGAACTTCTCCCAAAAAGGTTTTATATATATGCACTTCTAAGGACTTTTTGATTCACCCTCGTATAAATATAAACAACTTAAATAAATTGTTTTATTACTATATTAGCTTATGATAATGTTGCGATTACTAGCAACTTAGTACGTGAGCCATTAGCTTGGAGATTTAATTATGGACATCGTGGATTAATAATAGCCAAATTTTTGATTTAAACGAATAAAACTTTATACCTCAAAATATTTTTATTTTATTTTACAGATCTCTATTTAGACATTATAGAAAATAGGAAAATGAAAGTAAGGTTGTCTTAGCCTGTTAGTTAGAAAAATGTAGCACAAAATATAAATAATAGGCTGGGGAAAAAGTCTTTTCGCATATAGTATGTATGAACTTGGAATAAGATCTCTTTGGCTATACCACTTGTATCTGACTGGTTTTGGTATCATTAAAAAGTTTTAATTTTAAAGAAGACAATTCCAAGTTCAATTTAGGAAAATGTGTGATTATCATTTGTTTTTCTTATTATTAAAATGAGTGAATCTAATGAAGAAATTCGATACATTTTAAAATTTTACTACAAAACAGGTACAAATGCAACACGAGCCGCGAAAAAAAATTGTGATGTTTATGGACCTAATGAAGTATCTGTGAGAGTAGCGCAAATTTAGTTTAAGCGTTTTCAATCCGGAAATTTTGATATCAAAACTGCACGTCACTCTGGTCGCCCTGTTACGGACAAAATTTATGCCATTTTTGAAAAACTGGAGCAAGATCGGCATATTAGTAGTTACGATGTAGCTGGAGAACTGGGAATTGACCACAAAACGGTTTTGGCGCATTTGAAAAAAGCTGGGTACACAAAAAAGCTCGATATTTCGGTGCCTCATGAGCTCACTGAAAGAAACCTAATGAACCGTGTACTCATTTGTGAATCTTTATTACGACGTAATGAAACCGAACGATTTTTGAAGAAGCTGATAACTGGTGATGAAAAGTGGATCACGTACGACAAGAACGTGCGAAAAAGATCGCGGTCAAAGGCCGGTCAGGCCTCACAGACTGTGGCAAAACCCGGGTTAACTCGCAAGAAGGTGATGCTGTGTGTATGGTGGGATTGGAAGGGCATTATTCATTATGAGCTGTTACCGCCAGGCAGGACCATCGATTCTGAACTGTACTGCGAACAACTGATGAGATTAAAGCAAAAAGTTGAGAGAAAGCGGCCGGAATTAATCAACAGAAGGGGTGTGGTTTTTCACCATGATAACGCTAGACCTCACACATCTTTAGCCACTCAGCAAAAATTACGAGAGTTTGGCTGGGAGGTGTTAATGCATCCGCCGTATAGTCCTGACCTTGTACCTTCAGATTTTCACCTGTTTCGGTCTTTGCAGAAGTCCTTAGGTAGTGTCAGGTTAACATCACGAGAGGACTGCCAAAACCACTTGTCGCAGTTTTTTGATCAGAAGCCCCAAAATTTTTATAGCAATGGGATCACGTCTCTACCTACAAGATGGCAAAAAGTTATCCAACGAAATGGCACCTACATACTTTAGTCAAATGTAAATAAACTTTATAAAAAAACCTTTTGAATTTTTATATAAAATGCGAAGAAACTTTTTCCCCAACCTAATATAATACACGTTTACAATTTTCACAGAGCCAAACAATCTTTTCTCGAAGCCTTGTAACTTTGTATACTTGAACTTACTGTTAACGATACAAGTGTTAAATATTTGTGACCATTATATCTCTCAATAGACGTTAGATACATATATATGAACACTAGCTGTTACTCGCCGCTTTTCTCACGTGGATTAAAAATAGTCATAGTTTCAGCAAATTTTGCAAGAACGCCGATACTCGTATACATTTATTTCTAACCAGAAGCAGGTATATAAAAATTCGTGATTCTTACTTTGGAAGTGATGGATTTTCATACACATTTTCATCCCCCTTTTCACCCCCTTAGGGGTTGAATTTTCAAAAATCCTTTCTTAGTTCTTAGTTATTTACAGTATAGAAAGAAATCGCATGCATTATTAGTAATTTTGTCTGTCTTTTTGTCTGTCCGTCTTTCTATCTGCCTGTCTCTCTGTTAGAACAGCACGTGGAAACTACTGAACGGATTTAAATGAAACTCGACACAGAGCCAGTTCATATCCTGAAGCGTAAATTAGAATACTTTTTATCCCGCTAAATGAGGTCGTTTCCTTAAAATAAACAGATTAGTAAAATAGATGGCGTTGCAATCGCGTTTTTACAATTCACTAACACTACGTTGTTATAACAACAAGTCATTCCTTGAATTGGCTTTGACACGTCTCTATGTTTTGTTGGGTAGTTGTGTCGATTATATGGATTTAGGTTTTTTTGTTATGATAGTGAATTAAGTGGCTCAGTAAATGGAGTTTTATGTAAGTAACATTGAGCTACTAAGTAGTCTAGTAATATAATAAATCAGTAGAGGGATCGAGTTTGTAGAATTAATTTAAAAATAGGAAAAAAACGGAGTATCTATTTCGGACCAGCAGATTCTAAGGATACAATTTTTGCATTTTTTTCTGATGTAATACAGCATCCATATGCTCTGTCTGTCTGTTAGAGGATCACGTGAATAATAATGAAAAGATTAAAATGTAACTCGATACAGGGCTATGATAATGTAGCGAGAAAGCTGGCGTTACGGTCGCGTTCTTTTCGTCGTGGCAACGTGTATGAAGTTCGCTAGTGTATGGTAGTCCATATACATCTACACAACCAAATATAATTGCAGTGTCTGTTTGTAATGTCAAAATAGCAGCTTTATATTAAATGCATATGAAAGTATTTGCGATACCTATATTAAAAAAAACAATTTTTAAATTTTTTGTATGTCTGTCTGTTTGTTCCGGCTAATCTCTGAAACGGCTAGACCGATTTTGACGGGAATTTCAACAGAAGATAGCTGATGTTATAAGGAGTAACTTAGGCTACTTTTAAAATTAGGGTTCCACGAAAGAAAATTCCACGCGGACGAAGTCACAGGTAACAGTTAGTATTGAATACAAGAGAAAGTTCATTTATCCATAGCGTATTTTTGGTTAATTTATTCTTTAAAGAGAGAAAGACTAAAATATTTATGTTATAGTAGTGTTTTACATCATACAATTAAATATACATAAGCAATGTTATTTTGTTGTAAGATTTTTTGCTTGTTCTTAAAATTAACTTCCATTGAATAAGTTCTCACAAACGTAGGTAAATATAGGAAAATTTATGAAACAACAATTTATAGAAAAACCTGAAAATGACAATATTCATATTATTTAATGGTTGTATGAACAGATGTTTACCATTTAACATTACAAATGGTTAGTCGTTCGTGGGTTGCGACGAAACGTCAATTTGTTAAGTTAAATGCAGATTACTGTTGATTGTAATTATCACGCGTTTATGGGATCATATTAAATGATTATTGACCTTAGAAATGCCATTAGCGTAATTTAATTTTTATCAGGTCTATGCCAGTTTTTGGAAGCCTTATTTTAATGTTGAATGCAAACAATTAGGTCATCAATGATATATTAAGCGGAACTTGGTGTTGGAGATGATTTAAGTTCGTTTATTCCAAATACGTTTGTCTAAGGCATTGTATTTTATTAATTTTGTCAATGATAAATATGAACTCTTCTTGAACTTATTACTGTTTAGGATTTTAAGTTTGTTGTTTCTACAATTATAACAAATGCTTTGGTTAAGGAGATACCTTGGATAAGGAGAGACCTTTATTTGGAGAATATATAATATTTTTATTTGTAATGCCTTAAAAATATAGTACTTTTAGGAAATTTAAGAGAAAAAAATAGTACACATTTATTTTATACTAGGATATGTCCGCTACTTAGTTCACGCATGACTTGAAATTCCCGGGACAAAGAATCGCAGAATTAAAAATGAGTGTAAGTTATAGCGTTTTAGTGGAAACTGTGTTGGAATAAGCTAATTTTTATGCTACCGGAAAAAATGCCACGGGATTCCCGGAAAAAAATCACACATTTTATTACATAACATTTGCTATCGATCACTGAAAAAATCCATAACTAGAACTAAATACTAGATACTTATATTGTTTTATTTCATGCCTATTTTTTAGTAATAACGTAGAGCATATATTTCACAGTTACTACTCCTAAATTTATAATAGTATATGCGTTTTATCAAGAATAGTAGGTACATTGATTTTTTGGCTTTTTTATTTTTATTGCATGAGTTTAGCAGACAGGCAGGCGACTCACCTGACGGGCCGCGGTTACCATCGCCTATAGATATTTGTAATAATAAGGGTGCTACCATTGCTTCCAATATGCTGCCGTTCTCTAAAGGGAGCCTGGAACATATGACGAAACGCAATTGAAGGTTGTTATGGCGGCATATGCTAGCCCAGGGGTGGTAGCCTTCCAGACAAGCAAATAATGTACCACCTGGCTGTGGGTTGTTTTGTTGCCTTTTGCGACAGGTGATCCGGCTAGCTACAGGAATAAAAACTGCTAACAGTGATTTCAATCAGGCAACCTTTAAAAAGCTAAAGCCAGCATAAAAACTTTCGTGTTCTATGCATATCATCAAGGTTTCTACAAAATTGTATAAAAATCATAAAACTATAACATAATAATGTTATTATGTAAGTACATATGTACTTAATATTTATTTGTATTACCTATTTATAAATATTTGTTCAATTCCCTCTCAAAGCATAGATCTACCCTTCTCTGTGGCCTTGGGAAAACTGTAGAGAATCTTATAGATATCGTTTTGGAATGTAGCGAAACTCAAGTAATTTGAAGCATTTTTTTTTCAGGCTTCTTACTGTATAATAGATAAATTAAATATGATTCTAAACAATCCATTGCGCACAGACTTTCCTTCATCTCCGTGCCATTGGGTAAGAAATTTTTGTATGTGATGTATATTACTAAAATATTTGAGGATACAAATTGTAGTTAAGGATAAGTGTAAAATAAAAAATAATAATAAAATAAAATATAAAATAGTTGACAGTCAACTGAGACACTTTTTATCATCGCACAAAACGCCAAAGCCTTCTAGATTTTGTACTAGCATATGAAATAAAAAGGTTTTTAAATACAAGCTTTTGACATACTGGATATTATGTAGTCGCAGAGTGCTAGCCAAGACAAGTAAAACGAGCCCAAACACGACTGGTCTATCTTGTTTAGTACAGGAGTTCCTATGGCCACCTTCCGACTCCATCATCAGATTAGCTCCATGGTACCATATTATTGCATTATCACGCGATATACATATCGGCGTGCAAAATTTCAGCTCAACCGGAAACCAGGAAGTTGGTCAAATTTAACTAGCAAGATTCCACCGGAACTTACATACTTATACATACATAGGTACATCCATTGCAAGTTAAATAAAAGCTTGTAAAAATAAAATTTATCGTAACATTTTATTACATACCCTATTGTAATTCCCCCATGAACTGATACCAGCGGCGAGAAATGTTTTATTTATAAACCTGAATAAAAACCTTTATAATATTATATTGTAAGATGTCTTCCTACGCTGGTGTGGTCAAGTTTTACGGAAAGCGAAAGTTAGTTATAGGACCGATGGACCTGCAACCGGCAACCACCGATATACGTGTCCTGAAGTGGAAACCACGGCTCGGCAAATGTAGCCTGAGACGCCCTCCAGCCCGATAGATTAACGACCTGCGGAAGGTCGCCGGCGGGGTTAGGATGAGAAAGACGGGAGATTGGGATATGTGGCGCAAAGTTGGGGAGGCCTACGTCCAGCAGTGGAGAGGGACTGAAGAAGTGTATATTGTTATTATTACCACGTGCTAACAGTTAAGGAAAACGTTGTGATGAAACAAACACATCGGGATAAGCGATGTCTCAAACGTACCAATCCACCTCGAACAAGCGTGGCGAAGTACTATATATACTGTCTGTTCCCGCCTTATAAGTGGGAGGCCAAAGACCAGAAGTAGGTCATTGTTGGGCCGTAATTACATATTTTTGTAGACACGGAATAAATTTGCTATAAATACAAACTTAAAATTTCTGCAACACATAGTTAAAACTATGTTTTAACGGTTTTAAGCGCGACATTTTTCATATTCGGTTTTTAGTAGATAAAGTAGTCTACCGAGATTACGGCTACAAAAAGTGGCCGAAACGTGAGGATAAAAATCAAATATCGTAAAATGCTGGCTTAAAACCGTTAAAACGTAGATTTAATTAAAAGTTTTTGCGTCTAGATCGTTCAGATGAACATTTTTGAAGATCATACATACATAAGTTAAAATTATAATAATGCTATGCTATTTAAATTTGATTGACATATTAACGGCCAAGCTTCTAAATTAAAAGCCTCATTTAATTAAATAGCTAAAAGTATAAATATTTACGCAAAGGTTTTTGTCGTAAAAACAACTAGGAAGTATTATTACATGCAATCTCATATTATTTAATGTAATGTTTTCAGTAATTATATTACGACAAAGAATCAAACGAGATTTCAGCTTCCTTATTGTCATTGAAACAACTATGTATAATGTGGTGCGTCTAATCGAAAACTTAACGTGAGAACACGCTTTGCTTGGTTTAATAACGATTCTTCGGAAAGAAAAAGTTCTTGTCCAAGAGGTTATCGCTATATGGCGTCTGGAGTCAACGATCATTGTGCCGCTAGTTGTCAGCGTCAACGGTCTTATAGCGAAGAGCCTCGACCGTCATCTGGAGAGGCTCTCGCTAGGAAGCTGGGTGAAGGGCGAGATACAGAACGCATGGAGCAGGCACTCTTGGACATGGCACGAATTGTGAGGAAGCACCTGTCTCTGGAGCCCTAACCACCGGTAGTTTAGACCCTAGGCCCTGCTACCGGCGAACTACCAGATTATATATATGTATATATATATATATCCATACATACATACACACACACATGCACAATATTTAATATATATATATATATATATATATATATATATATATATTAAATATTGTGTATTGGATGCTTTTTACAAAAAAAATATTTTATATTTATACTGATTTAATTTTTTTTTTTAATTTTTGTGACAAAAATAAATACTTGTGTAATAATTCTCCAGATATTTTTACGTGACTGAGTAACCATTGCAATAAGAAATCTAGCTCGTCGCTACAAGAACCCCTGTCCGAGAGCCAATACCTGTTTCCCAGACTAGTTCCCGGCGATGAGCAGGCTATTTCTAGCTCACAAAGCATAAACTTTATTGCAGAAGAACTTGTCTAAAGGGGGTAAATGCACTTAGGCGCCGCTATAATGTGCACACGCCAGTTTTAAATAGAAATAGTACAAAAACACTACGTCAATTTAATAGTCTGAGAGACTCGAGCCGGTTGTAGGGGTTGTCTCATAATTACAGCACATATGATATGTACGTACGTAATGGATGAATCAAGAAAAAATATTCAACTGGATTATTCTCGTAGTTTTATAGATATTAAACTATTTAATAATATAATTAATTTGCGCTGCAGCTTGACTTTTCATGCAACATATCTGGGTAACTTTTAGCTGCTCTGTCCTTATGCAACGTATTTTGGAAATGCCCCACGCCCAGTGGGTATTTTTAACTGGCAACCTAAATAATATCCATATACTCTATCGGATTCCAGGATTTTGATGAAATGTTTTATGTGTAATTAAGTGGGTCTTGGGGTGGTTTAGATTCACAATTATATCCGGTAGGTGGAGCTGGATTAGGGTTCTATCTAGATTTTGATTTTTTTAGAGCAGAACAATGTCTGCTGGGCGCGCTGGAATTACATAATTTTTTATAATTGTTTATTTTTTATCATTAGTGACTTACAAAAGTAAATCGAATAATATCCCCCCCCCCCTGTCATGAACAATAAGCCGTATCCGATCGTATACATATCGATTGATTATAGGTAATTTTGTAGTAGAGTAAAGTCAACTCAGACACTTTTTATCATTTTACAAAATGTTGAAGTCCTATACATGACTCATAATCATCCCCTACATAATAATATGTCCTAAATCAGACTACTCAAATAGCGTATTATTTACGATTTAAACAGATATTAATAGTTATGTATATATAATATTAGTGCGGTAAGTTGATGTTTACAAATGAGTAGACGAATGTACCATAGTCACGAGTTTGTAAAAATCAACAACCGTACGTGTGTCATACCACGTTTTTCAACACATTTGACACAAACATAAATATCAGTCGGAAATTCGCAAAAATCTTTGATGTTTCAAATATGATGCAATATATGGCAAACAAATATATAATATACTACAGTTTACCCCGCGGCTATGCCGCGGGTCAATCTCTAGTGCGTGCTTCTTGTTTAAAGAGCAGGCGTTAATACAGGTTACATTGTACTCAATTTTTATGTTAGTGCTATTTGCACTCAGAAGTTTAATTTCATTTTATATCGCAACTATCCCATCTCGGGGCATGGAAAGTATTTATGTCCATTTTCGGTATGAAAACTACATTGAAACATAATTACAGCAAAACCGATCCATTCCTAATAGTTTTCCGTGAAAGCTTAACGGAAAGACATATCGAGTTACTATCGCATTTTTTATAGACGATGAATTTTTATATCTATAAACTTGAGAAATGATTGCTCTTATCCAAACTTTTATCCTTTATTTCAAACCGTCCTAGATATATTTATCTATCCCCCGTCTATGAAAACTGCATAAATGACAAAAAGGACAAAAAGAACAAATCGGACAAATCGGACAACTCGGACAAATCGGACAAAAAAGACAAATAGGATAACTCGGACAAATCGGACAAAAAGGACAAATCGGATAACTTGGACAAATCGGACGAATCAGATAAATCGGACAAAAAGGATAAATCGGACAACTCGGGCAAATCGGAAAAAAAGAACATATAGGATAAATCGGACAAATCAAACAAATCGGCTAAATCGCATAAATCGGGCAACTCGGACAAATCGGACAACTCGGACAAAAGGACAAATCAGACAGTTTGTAGAAATCGGACAACTCGGAGACATCGGACAAATCGAACAAATCCGACAAAAAGGACGAATCGGATAACCCGGACAAAAAGGTCAAATCGAACAAATCGGACAACTCGGACAAAAAGAACAAATCGGATAAATCGGACAACTCGGACAAATCAAACAAATCCGACAAAAAGGACAAATCGGATAACTCGGACAAAAAGGACAAAGATGACCAAAATGACGAAAATGGAAAATCACAAAAAAACCTATGCCACTTTTTGGGATAACCTTTACATAAATCTATCCCAAAATCTATCCCATTATTCGGGATAAAAGGTATCCCTTGTCCACCCTCGGTATTAAAATTCATGTATACCGAATTTCACATAAATCGGTCCAGTAGTTTTTCCGTAAAAGCATAACAAACAGAAAGACAAATATATTTGTATCCCGGAAACTATCCCATTTTTCGGGATAAAAAGTATCCTATGTTCATTCTCGGCATCGAAAATGTGTATATACCGAGTTTCAGCCAAATCGGTGCAGTAGTTTTTCCGTGAAAACGGAACAGACAGACAGACAGACAGAGTTACTTTCGCATTTATAATATTAATAGAGATTTGAAATATAAAAATCTTATTCGAAGTGGTCTCCATTGGCTGCAACACAGTACTTTAAACGTTGAGGCCAGTTATCAATAGAAGCACGCACTCCTTCCATGGGAAAATTCTTCACTGCCAATCGTATGGATTGTTTTAGGGACTCCAAATTATCATGGGGTTTAGAGCAAGCCGTACTCTCTAGAACTGACCATAAATCATAATCCAGCGGATTAAGATCGGGACTAGATGTCGGCCATTCTTCAGTTCTGATGAAGTTCGAAACATTCGTTTCCAACCAAGACTGCGTGGACCGAGCTTTATGACCCGGCGGCGAGTCTTGCTGGAAGGACCATTCTTGGTTATTGAACATGGTGTTGTTAAGGGGCTTAACTAAATTCTCAAGAATGGTATCTTGATACACTTGTGCCGATGTTTTGATACCTTTTTCACAAAAACATGTCTCGGTCACTCCTTCATAGCTAACACTCCACCAAACCATCACTGAAGACGGGTAATGCCCACGTTGCACTCTGTCGACTAATTGAGAAGCTTCCTTAGAGCTTTGAGCATAAATACGGTCATTTTGTTTGTTAAAATGTTTCTCAATTGTAAAAATTTTCTCATCCGTAAACAATTTTTTTCTGTGACCCCGCTTTGCGTACCGCTTCAGCAGTTGTTTCGATTTTACCACCCTATTCTTTTTTAAATTATGAGTTAAGAAATGATTAGTGCGTCTCTTATAGGCTGCAAGTCCTAAGACTTCTTTTAAAATACGCGATATGGTTCTAGATGATATCTTCATCTCCCGAGATAAAATCTTTTGCTTTCGGACAGGATTTCTTCGAATTATTTCCCTTGCTGCTTTGACCACCTTTTTCGTACGAACACTACGTGCACGGCCAGATCTTTTTCTGTCACAAACAGAGGAGGTCTCATTGTACCTATTAATAGCCCGATACACAAACATTTGACTGATACCAAGCGTATGGAGAGTTTTAAAAATTGCATTTGGCTCCTTACCTATTTTGTGTAATGGAATCACAGCGTTTCGGTTCTCTTTATCGTCCCACTCCATTTTAATATCGCAAAATGTTGTACAATGTATTGGCGCCAAAATAAGGAAAACACAATGAACATTCACATAAAAATGACAGATTCCAAATTCAAATGTAATATTTTGTTTCTTTTTAATTGTAACAGTATTTATGGCCAGACTAAGTATATGAAAATGAATCCCTATTTCCTTTGGTCACGCCATCACGCGTGAACGTCTGGACCGATTTCACGAATTGTTTTTTTCGTTGTGTTTGTTATTGTCAGGAGAAGGTTCTTATGAAAAAAATTTAAGAAAATTGCGCGAAAAATTTGAAAATTTAAGAATACTTAACCACTATATAAAATTACCAGAGTTTACCCCGCGGCTCCGCCACGCGTCAAACTCTAGTGCGTACCCCTTGTTTTAAGAGCAGGCGTTAATACAGGATATATTGTGTTGTATTTTTATGTTGGTGCTATTTGCCCTCGGAAGATTTACTTCATTTTATATCGCAAACTATACCATCTATCGGGATGAATAGTATCTATGTCCATTTTCGGTATTCAGACAGACAGAGACAGTGAAAGTCGCATTTTTTTAAAGATTATGAATTTTTATATCTATAAACATGATAAATGGTTGGTCCCCGATACAAACTTTAATACCCTATTTCAACCCGTTCTAGTTTTATTTATATAACTAAATATTGTGTAAACTACACAAACGACCAAAACTACCAAACCTACTAAAACTACCAAATCTACCAACCAAAACTACCAAATCCACCAACCAAAACTACCTAAACTACCACAATTACCAAATCTAGCAATCAAAATTACCACAACTACCAAAACCATCACAACTAACAAAACTACCACAACGACCAAAACTACCACAACTACCAAAATTACCACAACTACCAAAACTACCACAACTACCAAAACTACCACAGCTATTAAAACTACCGCAACTACCAAAACAACCGAATATACAAAATCGACCAACCAAAACTACTAAATCTACCAAATTTACAAACCAAAACTACCACAACTATCAAAACTACCTCAACTACCAAAATAACCGAATCTACCAAATCTACCAACCAAAACTACCAAATCTACAAACCAAAACTACCACAACTACCAATACTACCACAACTACCGAAACTACCAAATCTACAAACCAAAACTACCACAACTATCAAAACTACCACAACTAGCAAATCTACCGAAACTACCAAATCTACAAAACAAAACTACCACAACCACCAAAACTAATACAACTACCAAAACTACTACAACTACCAAAATTACCACAACCACCAAAACTAATACAACTACCAAAACTACTACAACTACCAAAATTACCACAACTACCAAAGCTACCACAACTACCAAAACAACCGAAACTACCAAAACTACCAGCATAAACTACCGAAGATAGCAAAACTACCAACCAAAACTACCAAACAAAGCTACCAAAACTACCTAAACGACCAAATTGACCACCCTCGGTATTGAAATTACATATGTACCGAGTATCAGCCAAATCGGCCCAATAGTATTTCCATAAAAGGATAAATATATATATATATATATATATATATATATATATATATATATATATATATATACTGAGTTTCAGACAAATCGGCCCAGTAGTTTTTACGTGAAAACGGAACAGACAGACAGAGTTACTTTCGCATTTATAATATTAATAGGGATTTGTAATATAACCTTAGCGCTTTTGACAACATAAACTTTTTTATTTATTTTTTATTGCAGGAGTTCAGCAGACAGGCAGACGGTCCACCGAATGGAAAGCGGTTACCATCACCTATGGACATTTGCAATACCAAAGGCGATACAAATGTGCTGCTGCTCTCTTAAGGGAGTTTTTTTTAATTTAATTTTTTTTATCTTTTTTAATGTTATGACGTTTGACATAGAATTGACAGAATGCGTGCTGCAAATATCGTCAAAGAGAATGTAAAAAAACTGAGTATCATTTAAAACAGATGCTTCGGTCGGAGTTATTTTATTGATAAAATACATGTAAAATAATTCATTTAGCTGTATGTAATCGGGTTCCAATATTCAGGTGAAATTATTTTTGTGTGTGTTCAAGTGGGTCCCGGGATGGTTAAAATTATAGATCTACCGGTAGATGGCACCGGTAAAGTCTTCCTAAACGGTGGGACCTATTTTGATAATTTTTTGTTTTTATTAAAGTGGATTCGAGAATGGTTTAAATTAACTATTGGTCCCGGTAAATGTCGCTGCAATCGGGTTCTAGATTTTTATTTCTAAGGGCAGGACAACATCCGCCGGGTACAGCTAGATGGAGCATCGTTAGTCAGATTTTGAAAAAATTAACTAAGCTGTATTTCTTAATGGTTTTTTCAAAACGTTTGATCAAAAAATGCATTAATAAAGCCTGTGTATATATTGTTCGAAAGTTAAAAACTACGCATCTTACCACAGAACGTGCGGAAAATAGGTAGTTAAGTGAAAAATATGAGAATTCCACCAAGGAGTTACACATTACGAGAACGTATAAGATTAACTATCGAAACTCCTTGGAAGCGCTTTTGATCAATACCTTTGTCTCAATTTAATACTAAAGACAAAATGACACGAAAGATGTAGTTTTAATTTTTAGCATGCTCACGTGGCACCATTTCCAAATGCGCGCCATTTTCATATTAGAAACGTCAAAGATTGTTGCGATTGATATTAATATATGTTTCATTGCTTATTGTACTGTTTTAAATGTGTTGAAAAACGTTATATGACATTTTGTGCGGTTGTTGGTTTTTACAAACTCGTGACTATGTTCTACTCGTTAGTAAATACCAACTTACCGCACTAGTATCATAAATACCTACTACCTTTCAACTAGATAATTTGAATAATATCTGTTGATAATTTTTGAGATATAGGGAATTTTGGATTAAATGCTTTTTTACATAAATACAGCTGGTGAAATAAATAATAATAAATTAGAATTAAATTTTTGTAATAAACTAAAGGTCCCGGTCGACGTTGTCCTGTCCTGAAAAAGTAAAAATCTAGGATCCGATTATAGAACCGGTTCCAATTGTGATTCTAAACCATCCGGAGACACCCACCCACTCAAACACACAAAAACAAAATCATCAAAATCGGTCCAGGAGACTAAGATGATCCCAAAACCCGATTCCAGCGCCACCTTCCGGTTCCATTTATGGATCTAAATTCTAAGCCGTCCGGGGACCCACTGAAACACATACATTTTTTAAAATCAAAATCGGTAATGTTGTTCTCAAGTTACGCGATGCGCGTACGCACATTTCTACGATTAATTTTTATTTATATAGATTAGGCTCTTCTAGAGTAAAAAACAATCGCAATTAAAAATTAAAAATAAATATGTTGGGGTAGTACGTTTATATATATGTATACAACTATATATATATATATATATAGCTGGCTTTGCATAGCTGGGCGCCGTTAATCAAATAGTTAACTTCGTTAAAAGTTAAAGCGTTACAATTCATAAAATTTAACGCAAGTTAACGTTAATCGTTAATCCGTTAACACGTGATAAAAATTGCATGTTCTTTTAAAAACTGTTGATTCTGGAAGTTAGCAGGTTAGAAACAAAAAAAAGATTGGTATATTATTAGAGTGTTTAATATATACATGTTGACAAACAATATTTTCATTAATTTCGATTAAGGTTTGGAATTTATGGACTAGTTGCGTTCTGGACGAAACACTAATTAGACGAACTAATTTTAAGACGATTTGATAGTAATATAATAACCAATTGCTATTTAGACGAATTGCTACATAGACCACTCACATCTTAGACGAAATGATACTAACCCGTCCAATTTATCTGGCATAATATGAATATTCCCCTTCATGAACATTATTATGTTACAGTTCTCGTTTGAAAGCGAGGCTCGTTTCGGCTGTATATCCTTGCCAGTGAAGAACGTTCAACAGCTGCGCTTGAGGGTATAGCAGTATTATATTTAATAAACAGATTTGCGAATATCCGTTCCCCGAGGAATGCCGCATCATTTAACGAGTCTTTCGAATTTATGTCTAGCCACATTTTGAGGAGACTTTGAGCTTTAAAGATTTGTTGCTGTATTAACAATTAACGGACTTTGGGAAATTTAACGAAAATTAACGAGTCCGTTATATTTTTAAGTTAAATTAAAAGTTAATCCGTTACTCAAAACGTTAACTTCGTTAATTAACGATTAATGGATTAACGAGTTAATGCCCAGCTATGGTTATTTGTCAATATTAACGTCTTTAACAATGTAGCATCTCAAATAACGCATCAAATCCATCGCCATATCTGCGTGAAACGCCCTAGAATGCTTTATAATTCGTTAATTATTATTTAAGTTAATTTTTATTTGTTAATTGGGTAGGTGACACATTAATATAATATAATAAATTCTAAAATTATTTTCACATAAAAAAATGGGCGCTAACAAACCGTATCTTATATTACTTTTAAAATATCTTCATAAAAATATTTTTTAACTTTTATAATTAACACGCTATTTGACTCGCTTTAATCATATCATATTATCACCATACTATCGGTTAAATATGTATATGTATATAATGTCAAAATTCAATCGATGGTAAGTCAAGTGAGTGAATAAATAGTAAGATATATGAAGTGGCTATTAGTTCACTTGACTGTTAACTATTGTATACGGCAGAAAAGTATACGTTAGTGCAGAATTTATATTACAACAATAAAATGTGGACTCTACATCTGTAGTGTATCTACCATACTATGCAAACTAATGATTCGTAAGAGTAATTAATTATATTGTATGTCTTTCGAGACCACGGGCCATAAAAATGGCGACCGGCGATTAGCTCTGTCTACACCATATAATAATGCACCCAAGGACAAGCCCCGGCCAGTGTAGGACTATTGTGGGAAAAGTGGACAAAAAGTACCGGGCTATTGCGGTGAACTGCTAGTGGTACTAGGGGTCTGGGAATATGGGGACTATGGTGTCTGCCCGTCGTAATGTTCAGGGAACATGGAAAAATGGGCAGACGGTGACTCGCCACTCCCTGCATGGGCCCCAAAAAATGCCATAAAGACAGGGGCAACATGGGTGTGAGTGGCTAAGGGGTGTAGAGAGGTGGGCTGCAGGTTCACCGAAGCTACTTCTGACGTGAGGCCATTTATCACTTCCACCCCTGGAGCTTGAGTCTTAGCTCTAGCGATCTCCACTCCGTGCCGGCCAGCTAAGGCAAGCACGGAGGCGGGGGCCTTGATTTATTATATTATTGTTGTTTTAACTGGCTGATTGCAAAATTTGCGTTGCTGTTATGCTTTGAAATAACTGTAATTTAAGATAGAATTTTGATTAGTTTCCTACAGTTTATAGTGTTTTTATTTACGTTTGCAAATTAGTAGTGGCTATTGTATGCAGAAGTAATTATAATCCTTAAGTATATATTATTAACATTATACAAATGAGTATAATTATGCTAGTGCTAAATTACCTAATGTTTAAGATAAATAATATATTATTAGTCCATAAGGCAATTCCGGGTATTTGTCTAATGAAATATAATGATTTGTATGCATCAGTAACAAAGTTATAAAATGCTCTCCATTCATTTTGAGGCTTCGTACACCTGATATAAAAGGGCTTTAAAGTACACATAAGGATCAGTGTGTTTATTTCTTTGCCTGTCATAAGAAACATGGTTATAATATCGATGACATTTACAAGACAGCATAAAATGTTGTAATGTCTTACAAAGTTTAATAAATTAATTGTCAAAAATACATAATAATTAATCGACTCTACTGCATTATAGGTGCCAGTGTTCGTTCACTGTATGTTTACTCCTGCATCTGAAAATGACCTTATGAATTACAAAGAACTACTCTACCTGCATCAATACAAATAATGAGTACCATATGTGTTAGTTTACACTAAACATGGAGTTAACCCTTTGATTGTGTAAATTTTCTGCAATTAAATGTTATTGTCTGATGATATTAGAATACTGCATTCATATTTTAATGTAGGTACTTCATATAGTTTTAGGTATGTATGTATTGTTATGTACGTGTGTTTTTCACTGAACTCCTAAACGGTTGGATCAATTTCGTTTGAGTAGGTCCCTGAATGCTTTAGTTTCACAATTGAACCCGGCTGGTGGCGCTGCGCTCTCATTCCAGGATTTTTTAGTTTCAAGACAGGACAACTTCTGCTAGACTCATTAGTTTTATATATTTTAATTGGCTTCTCAATTTAAATTTATTAAGATTAAATGTGGTGAGATTTTTGCGGGTATATTTATGAGTAGTGAATTCGGCCCTGGCCCAAACATTTTCATTAACATGTCTCGCTGGTTAAACGCCGGAGAAGTACTTGCTAGTTTTTTGCACGTCACCTTGTAGAACTTAAGGTCAGTGATAAGTTATACATTGTAATTATAAGAAAAATCTTAAATATAATTTATTCAATATTTAAAAAAATATTAATATACTTACTTTTCAAGTCGATCTCCAAGTTTGTCAGAGAGATGGCTTTCTTTTGGTTTTGTGAGATCGGCGTCGTACAGATCCCGTTTGTAGCCGCGCCAGAACGTCGGCATCATCCAGATGAACCATGTTTTAGACAAGAAATTAGCTCGTTTGTAATTGTTTGTTTTCTTTTCACGATTTTTCGGTGGAATTTTTTTTGGATCGCTCGAATCTTTATTTCCACTAACCATTTTGAAAGTTTGAAATAATATGAAAACTGATTATATTATTTATAAACTACTAAAGTTTATTTATGTGACAGTGAGTCCGAGAGCGTTTAGGGTTCTCACGCAAATTAGGTTTCTCACGTAAATTAGTACGATTTGTAAATCGTCATATTGTAAGATGAGCAGAAGACGCGGTATTGGCGCGAAGGCCGGCTGCGCGTGCGCGTGCGCGAAGCACTCGATTGCCAACGACACGAAGTGATCGCTAACCTCCCTCCTACTGACTGGCGCGCGCGCATTTCTTTGGTTTATATGAACCTCATAGCGAGCTTGCATTGATGCAGCAGCTTTGTCGTCATAAGAACTGGCGACGAGATGAGCCACAAGAATTTACTTTACCTGTGCACATACATCTTCTTCTTTGTATATAATTATATAAACTTTTTCTATTCGTGTGTATATCATTGAATTCCTAAACGGTTGGACGGATTTCGATTTTGAAATTTTTTGTGTGGATTCAAGTGGGTTCCGGGATGGTTTAGATTTACAATTGGACCCGGTAGGTAGCACTGTAATCGGGTTCTAATTTTTTTTTCAGTGAAAGACAACGTCTGCCGGGCCCACTAGTATGTATAAATATTGGATTTTCTATTCTGAAAATAAAAGACAAATTTTAGGATTCCGTAACCATTTTGGTAAAAACTAAACTGTCCTTGTGTGTCACAGTAATTTTTCTCGGAAACTACTCGGTACATGGACGAAATTTCACAAGGAGTTGTAATTTATATGGCACTACACAATGGAGTACTTAGTAAAACTATGATATAAATAAAAATCAAGGGTGACCCGATACATGAAGCCGAGGGTTGAAATTTTGATCGATGTGTAGTTGTTCTAAGCTTTAGCTAGGTCTCGAAAAGTCAAGATTTATTATTTAGTCTTTAGTAACTTTTTATTTAGGTCAACAAATACCTGCTATCAAACTTGTAAAAATTATGTGCCCCTTAATTTTTGTATTGTGAGGTGAAAATTCTGACAAAAATTGAGGTTGTGCAGCTTCAAAAATACTTTCAACGAAATTTAGATTGATAGGTATCCGTTAAGTAGTTTTTGAAATATAGGGTATTTTCGATTATTCAGATCAGGTATTCAAGCACTGGCATATTTTTTTAGAAAAGTATTTTATAATAGTATATATGTATATATATATATATATATATATATATATATATATATATATATATATATATATATATATATATATAAGTCATTCCTTCTGCCATTGTGTTACCAAATACAAGCGTTGCTTCTGGATTAGCTTTTATATATTTATTGTCTATGGGCACAACCTACGTTATTATTTTTTGTGCTAATTAGTACTGTTTTCTAAACTGCGACTCTGTGTAGGATTCAGATCCCACAAATGTTTGTCACGTCTGCTGAAACCCTCGTCTGTGCGGGGTCTGCCAGACACTTACAAAATCCTCATATCATTCGTAGCGCTGTGAGAGAATATTACCGGGAACACCGCCATCATCCGTTAGCAAGTCGTAGACCATTGCTGGACTTAGGTATCCCCAAGTTATCGCCACATATCGTCCTCCGCTTTCCTCATTTACTTAGCGCCGGTCGTCGGTATACCGAGTAGGAAAGCGTCGTTACTACGTTTGTGGTTAGTTACAGTCTTCATTCCAGATACTAGTTAAATTTAAAATTCACGCGGTCTTGCGATAGCTTCTTGCAGAAACATTCGAACAGTCATACCAGTTTTATTTTGATGGATTATGATATGAAGTTTCTTTCTTGGTTTTTATTAATCGATGTGGCAGTTTGCGCAGTAATTTTTTACGACTTTTTTTAAACAAATATCAGAAATGATAACTCTATGCAATTTTTACTTTGTGTTATAAAATAGACTATAATAAAATCCTGATATGGTGCTATTGGTGTTTCAAAAAATGCTTTTAGATCATTATGACTTTGACAAAAGAATAGTATTCTTTTCCATGATAAAACGCATTAATTCCAATGGGATTTTATCACTGATCAATAGCAAATTTTATGTAATAAAATGTGTGATATTATTTATCCCGGGAATCCCGCGGGATTTTCAAGTCATGCGTGGACGAAGGAGCCGGCGTATCCTAGTTGTTTTCTTAAAATTCTTATTTTCCACAATGGTAATGAGCTTAATACTTCTAAAGCTTAACAATTCGTTTGATTTAATACTGAAGCTTAGCTGCTGACTAACACTATCTTTAGGGCGTTCTCATGATTTGCTAGGCCACACAGTTGTATTAATATAAAAATAACATTTTTATCCGTGCAGGAACGGAGAAAGAATACAATTTCCTGCGGCCGGGCGGCCTGTCGTAAGAGGCGACTTAACAACCCACAGCCAGGTGGTAGGGCATTTTCCCGACTGGATGGCTACCACCCCTGGTCTAATGTATGTCGCCATAACCACCTTGAGTTGTGTTCCGGCATTAGTGACCAGGTTCCAGTTTCCCTTAAAAGAGCAGCAGCGCATTTGTAGCAACGTGCTGTTGTAAATGTCCATAGGCGATGGTAACCGCTTTCCATCGAGTGGACCGTTTGCCTCTCTGCTGATCTTCTGCCATAAAAAAAATAACAATAATATTAGATAACACCTTGATGACAATATCGAGCCGGGCCCCTGTACACTGTAGTATTGTATGACGGCTGACCTTTACAATGTTCCAAATAAGTATCGCTGACGGAACAAAATTGAACAGCCAAATAAAATAAAAACGGACTAGCATGGCAGTCCATGAACTATGAACGTGTCCATAGAGGTGAGAAATGTTCATTGTTTTCATAATTTGCCTACGAAACCAAAAAATCACAAAAACCACTCCACAGACATTGTTTAAACGAATTTAATTTGAAAGTATTCCTTAAGATTGATCGATTTAATTTATTTCAAAATTTTCCCTTTCAAACAAAAAAGTTTGACGGAGGGACGCAAATTTTATTAGATTTCTTAGATTATCGAAGACAATATGCAACACCTATTGATTTAAATAAAAGACATTCGTATAATTATTGTAGACCTGGTTAAGGATTCTCCTCAGGCCTATGTGCCTAGCTACACTGAAAACAAATCAAGCCCTCAGATACATGTATCGTAGTCACCACTAATATTTACAATTCCACAAGTTTCACTGCAACATTATGTAGCGGCATATAGAATACACCTTCCTGCTAAATTTCATATAACCTCGTATAGTATAGTTTATATAGTGATTATGACTTAGATAGACTGACAGGCGGACAAACATGCGACTTATAAGGGTTTCTATTTTGCTAAATACAGTGAAACCTTTGTATAAACGAACCTCAACAAGTTTCTTGATTTAACAATTTTTTAGAAATCGCCTAGGACCGGCCGTACGAGTTAATACAAAATATACCTTTACATTACGAATACGCTTGTGTAAAAACCTCTGTATAACGAATTTTCAATCTTTGCAAAACATAAATAGAAGGTATTATAGGTATAGTAGCTATCCCTATTCGTTTACCGTAAGACAATCCAGGAATTTAAATTTTCATAATAAAGTGACGTTTACTGTTGTAGGGTACATAAATAAATATTAAAGTGGGTTTATTACAATATGTCTTATTTTTTATATTCCGTTTGCTTACCTGTCTAAAACGAATCTTAGACCAATCTAACTTCTATATAACAAAACTATATTTTTTTGGTATAATAAATATTTTCTAATCTGCTGCAGATTTCCAGTATCAAGGACACTGTACTACGCTGCGACTACGGAATCTAAATGGGTATTAATGTTGGGGAGTGAGTAATTGGATGATGTAAACATCTGTTTAATTTTCAATATATAAAAAAATGTCAATGCGTACCGAAGGGCCAGTTCAAAGATTGAGTTACCGGAATCTTATGCTTCGAATGATTAAGTGTTTGAAGTACAATTTTAATTTCTCTTTGAAGACAATCTACATGTAACGTATTTCATTTCAGGGCTGTTAAACGATACACTACTGGTTTCCTTTTTACTTTGGGAGTCATTCGATAATTACTTTCCTATAATGTACTAAGGTTGGTGAGCATAGATATTTAACAGATGAATAAAACATAATAATCGCTAAAACTATATGGCTGAATGGTAATTATTTTATTTTAACTGTCGGTTAAATGTCTATGCACACCATTCTAAAAAGGTTAGTCGTTACAGTACCTACCACTTATAAACATTAATGGTAGTTATTACTTAATGTAGGTACTGACTGTAGGGCTTTTAATACATAAGAAATCAATATAAATATTAGAAGGGAAACTTCAACGAAGAAGTAGAAAAACGATTCGCAACGGTCAAGTTGAAAAACGAATGAGTGGAAAAACGAATCGCAACGGACAAGTGGAAAAACGAATGACAACGGATAAGTGGAAAAACGAATGGCAACGGATAAGTGGAAAAACGAATCGCAACGGACAAGTGGAACAACGAATGGCAATGGATAGGTGATAAAATGAATCGCAACAAAATTTTTACTTGAAGTTTTACGGGCAGGTTTTCACATTGCACAAGTACATAAACAATCTGACCGTAAAACTTCAAGTAAAAATTTTGTTGCGATTCATTTTGTCACTTGTCAGTTGAAGTTTTTCCACTTATCCATTGCCATTCGTTTTTCCACTCATTCGTTTTTCAACTTGTCCGTTGCCATTCGTTTTTCCACTTGTCCGTTGCGATTCGTTTTTCCGCTCATACGTTGCCATTGATTTTTTAACTTGTCCGTTGCGATTCGTTTTTCCACTTATCCGTTGAAGTTTCACTTCTAATATGTGTCCTAGCACACATTTCGATTTTTTGCAGGGTTACTGCAAATTATGATTTGGTTAGGTTAGGTACATTTTAATGAATGCATTTTTTATTTAAACATATTTTATTTTATCAAACAAAAAACTGAATTCGATCCGGAACCAAAAAAACATCCATAGTCTACTCTAAAATTATTTATTAATTAATATTTTTTTACATCGATCACAAATAGAGGCAGTGATGTCCAGCCACGTGGAGAGCAGAGGTATATCAGAGGTATATCCCCGGTGCTCGGCTCACCAGGGCTGCCATTTTAGCGCTTTCGGAGCTTATATAGCGCTTTTTAGTGCAACGCAGCTCCCAATTTTATTAAACAACTTCTAGCGCAAAATCTTGCACTTTTTATAATATGCAAATATCTAATTAATTTTATAATAAATATATATGAATATCTATACTAATATTATAAAGGGGAAAGATTAGATTGTTTGTTTTCTTCATTGAAGAGGCTCCGAAACTATTGAACCGATTTGAAAAATTCTTTTACTGTTGGCAAGCTTATCCGTGCAGGAACGCAGAAAGAATACAATTTCTTGCGGTCGGCGGCCTGTCGTAAGAGGCGACTTAACAACCCACAGCCAGGTGGTAGGGCATTGGCCCGACTGGATGGCTACCACATCTGTACTAAAGTATGTCGCCATAACAACCTTGAGTTTTGTTCCGGCATTAGTGACCAGGTTCCAGTTTCCCTTAAGAGAGCAGCAGCGCATTTGTAGCAACTTTGCTGTTGCACTTGTCCATAGGCGATGGTAACCGCTTTCCATCAAGTGGGCCGTCTGCCTGTCTGCTGATCTCCTGCAATAAAAAAAAGCTACACTATCCCCAGGTGATATATGCTATATTATATTTAAAAAAAATTAGGGATCCTTACTAAAACTCCAATAATGTAATCCAAAGTGTAAAAAAATATCTAAAATCGCGTGCGCTGCGAAAACTATTGATGATAGAATAAAATAATGTACTACGACTTTGCAGAACCCATCATTGTTTACAAAAAGTGTCGCAACAGCATATGTCTAACTATTATAGTTATGCCACAATAAGTGTTCTTTTATTTTAAAAATTTAATTAAAATGCCTCTGCTAGAAAAGGCTCTTTATTTGTATCTTGATATTCATCCTTATCAAAATAAATTACTTCATATTCAAGACTGTTTCAATACTTTTATATAACTTTTTGAATTATTCAATTCGGACATTCCATTCGAAGGATATCACAAGTTTAAAAATGTAAGTATAGAACACGCGGCCGTGACGCTTATTCGTGACAGAAAAATCGTAAGACCCCGTCTATATAGAAGTTTCATTTAAAAAAACAAAAACATTGATATCTCTCGTTGTATAAAGTACTTACAATGCATTGATTTTCAAATACAGTTCTCGTACTGTATACATAGTAGTAAATATCACATGCGTAGTCAGTAGTGTTCCAGTAGCATGTGATCAGTGTTTATTATAGTCATGATGTGGGGTCATCAGACTGTCCAGTGACGATACGCCCGACACCATATAAGACTATATTGACTGACCGCGTGACAGCCAAACCCACTAATCCCTCCCAATTCTACCGTTTACATTACACTTAAGTTTTACGTATATGAATTATTATAGCATATGTAATTGTATATTACAATCTAATTAGATTTTGGCGTCGCTCGCGTAAATTAAATATCCAAAGCCATGCTATTTTTAGAGAAAAAATAATTCTATTTTTTAAAATCTCGTTAGCTTAATATATACGTACATAACACACTGTGTGAATGTCAAAAATATGATATACACATTTACGTATACGTGTATTAATTAAATAATAAAACGACAAAAAGCGAAAGAAAATCTGTTTCGCCATCTAGTCATGTATGATTTAGAAACTGTTAGGAGTTGCTTTTGGCTATTTTCATAATTAATATAGCCCTGGGTGATCTATGTTTCGAATGATATATTCCCGATTCCTTTAATAGTTTATGTATTACTAGACAAATTACATAGATATTTTACTATTACACTCATCTATTTCATTCCTCGCGGTAACATTTGTATTTTCAGAAATAAAAATATCCATGCTTCAATCTACATAGTCTCGAAGTTCAAAAGACTAATTAAAATTACGTTTTCACGGTTATTAAGCATTATTTTAACAATTTTGTTATATTAACATAATTAAAATCAAGAATTAACATTATTCTACATATAAATTAGGTTTTAATATTTACAATTCAGTATAAAAACATATTACGACTGATATATTACGATGGACCTGTTGTGAAATCGCTACGATAACATTTAATTTTGTTTGTATTATTTTGCTACGGATTTTACTTAAACTAATTTCGTAGAAGTTTATAAATTCTACTGATAATATGAATCTGAAATTAATATTTTTTTAAATTTTCCCCTCGTAGTTTATTTTTAGAGGGACAGTGAGTAGATACTTCACGACTTGTAGCAGCCAATATGACAACATAGATATTACATTAGTCGGTCCTATAATATTTTGTTTCGTAAGAAATTAAAAATTCTTTTATATGTGGGTTAAGTGTTCGTTAGAATTCAAAGAAACGTCTATAAAATTGTTTTATAACATACTAAATTTACTCATAAATTTCTTTCTGTTCGATTTATTAATTTAAAATCGATACTGGAAGTCGTAAAGGTAAACAACTCGGAGTTTGTGGCAAGGCCTCCGTAATTTGTTTTGTCTGGTCAATTGTGCTCGCTGCTGCGTCTCTTGCCTCGCTCGCCTTTCATGTATTGATATACTTAATCGAGCTGGAAAAAACCGAGACCTAGTATTGATACATGTCCATTCTCAAATAACGGAGCTTCACGCTGATTAATTATGCCCTCAATTGTAATGCTAATGCAATCTGTACCAATTTATATTGTACATATTGACAACATGTCACTATTCGTCACATGTCGATATATATACATATCTAGTTAGAGTTTTAATGCATTTTGACACTTCCGATCGTTATTTTGGAGGTCTCAATTTGGACATAATTATGATTTGACAATTAGGACTGAAAGATGGGTCTTTCTACGGCTGTATAAAGTTAGTACCTAATCAAGTAATCCTTTTTTTAAACCTAACTAAATGGTATACAGAGAGCGTTTTGAAGCATTTTTTCCATAAAATATATAAACTATGGATCTCCACGCAAGCATGCACTTCAAGGATTCAGTTCCGCAACGGACTTAATGTATATAGATTGCTACAGATTTGATGCATGCTAGGTATTGGATATGCGTAATTGGTTAATTTCCAAGGTCGCGAAAAAGGATTAAACGAACACCCATACAAAACTACTTTATTTATAAATTACTAGAGTTTACCCCGCGGCTCCGCCGCGCGTCAAACTCTAGTGCGTACTTCTTGTTTTAAGAGCAGGCGTTAATACAGGATATATTGTATTGTATTCTTATGTTGGTGCTATTTGCCCTCGGAAGATTTACTTCATTTTATATCGCAAACTATCCCTTCTACCGGGATGAATAGTATCTATGTCCATTTTCGGTATTCAGACAGATAGACAGATCGAGTGAAAGTCGCATTTTTTTAAAGATTATGACTTTTTATATCTATAAACTTGATAAATGATTGGTCCCCCATACAAACTTTAATACCCTATTTTAACCCTTTCAAGTTTTATTTATACAATTAAATATTGTGTAAACTACACAAACGACCAAAACTATCAAACGTACTAAAACTGCCGAAACTACCAAAACTACCAACCAAAACTACCAGTCAAAACTACCACAACTACCAAAACCACCACAAGTAACAAAACTACCAAAACCACCACAACTAACAAAACTACCAAAACTACCACAACTACCAAAACTACCACAATTACCAAAACTACCACAACTACATCAAAACTGCCGTAACTACCAAAACAACCGAATATACCAAATCGACCAACCAAAACTACCAAATCTATAAACCAAAACTACCACAACTACCAAAATAACCGAATCTACCAAATCTACCAATCAAAACTACCATAACTACCGAATCTACAAACCAAAACTACCACAACTACCTAAACTACCACAATTACCAAATCTACCAATCAAAACTACCACAACTACCAAAACCACCACAAGTAACAAAACTACCAAAACTACCACAACTATCAAAACTACCGCAACTACCAAAACAACCGAATATACCAAATCGACCAACCAAAACTACCAAATCTACAAACCAAAACTACCACAATTATCAAAACGACCAAAACAACCGAATATACCAAATCGACCAATCAAAACTACCAAATCTACAAACCAAAACTAACACAACTATCAAAACTACCACAACTACCAAAATAACCAAATCTACCAACCAAATCTACAAACCAAAACTACCACAACTACCAATACTACCACTACTAGCAAAACTACCACAACTACCGAAACTACTAAAGCTACAAACCAAAACTACCACAACTACCAAATCTACCGAAACTACCAAATATACAAAACAAAACTACCAAAACTACTACAGCTACCAAAACTACCACAACTACACAAAACTACCACAACTACCAAAATAATCGTAACTACCAACATAAACTACCGAAAATAGCAAAACTACCAACCAAAACTACCACAACTACCAAAACTGCCAAACAAAACTACCTAAACTACCAAATTAACCAAAGTAAACAAAATGACGAAAATGGCAAACCACAAATAAAAACCTTTCCTAGTTTCCGGGATAAACTTTACATAAATCTATCCCAAAATCTATCCCAGTATCCGGGATGATAAGTATCCCTTGGCTACCCTCGGTATTCAAATTACATATGTACCGAGTATCAGCCAAATCGGTCCAATAGTCTTTCCATAAAAGGATAACAAACAGAGAGACAAATATACTTTTATCCCGGAAACTATCCCATTTTCCGGGTTAAAAAGTATCCTATGTTCATTTTCGGCATCGAAAATATATATATATATATATTGAGTTTCAGCCAAATCCGTCCAGTAGTTTTTACGTGAAAACGGAACAGACAGACAGACAGACAGAGTTACTTTCGCATTTATAATATTAATTAATTAATAGGGATGTGAAATTAATCCAATTTCATGGCTTATGTTTTGCAATTTTAATGTATTGTGATAAAAAATTTCACTACAAGAAAACTGTGAAAGTTTTGTGTCCTGCTTGCATCTTAAAATTATGAACCTCACCAAATGAATAAAAGGTATTATAATCGCTAGATCACATTTAACCTTGGATTTACGCAACAAAATCATGGTTTTTACAAGGTTGCAGCTGATGTAAATTTTACTCGCATGCGGTGCAGCTAGCGCGTTCTGAGAGATCGTGCTGACACGAAGTTAGTGCTAAAAATAGTAGCACCATCGAAGCTAATGTGCGCTATACTTGGAAGGCTTTAACCGTTAATATGGGAGCCGGGCGATGGCGCCGGCGCCGCCGCGCGCCGCCTGCAGGCCAGGGGCCCAATTCTGCTATTACAATCTAGCCAAAATCGCCGGACACAATTTTCTTACGGCGAGTTTCTATATTCAATCTCAATCATTAATCTCTTATCTAAAATCGATATTTTTAATCTATTTCCTACTTTTATGATTTCAGTATTATATTCATGGATCGTTACGTTGATCTGTTTTACGAATCTATTGTTGAGAGGGCGATCCGGCATTTTTGCATTGTCACTTGTATGGAAGTGACAGCTACACGTTTTCATTATACGTTCTCTAATTTTGACAGGTGCGTTTTTGACCGCAATCGATCTTTTTTACGATCGCCCAATATTGAGAGTATTTAATCGTAGTTTTGCTCGTAGCGGCATGCCATTGGAATTAACAGAACAAGTTAAAACACGCGAAATAAATGATTAAAATTGTTGATCGCCTTTCAATGTTCATTTCAGATATCACCATTTCTGCTAATGGTAATACCATGGAAGAAGAATACTCTTTTACCATGGTAATACCAATATTTTTTCTACTATTATTTCGCCGGGACGATATCAAAAAGATTTTGTGGATTTAGTAGAATACGCATTTTAGGCACTATAGCAATGGAATCGTACTTTGTATATCTTCGCTACGCAAAGACATTGAAATAGCAGAATTGAGCCCCAGGCCGACGCCTGCGCGGGTCTGTCGAACCTTCTCTTTTGCTTTTTGTCCGCAGATCACTGGCTTTGTCGAATGTATACTCTTCGAGACAAATCACTTTCCAGAAAACCTGTTTCACTTTCTGCCATAAATTTAATATTATTACTATAATACTAGTTACCTGCTAATAACATTTTTATATGTGTAATAACTGTTTATTTGGTAAAATATCATTCTAAATACATATAAGAACTGTTAGATTGTTATTAGGACTTTATTTACATACATACATACATAACTTCACGCCAGTTCCCTTGCGGGGTAGGCACGAACAACAGAGCGCCATTCAGACTTTATTTAGATATGAATTTTAGTGATTTAAGTAGAAATAAATAAATTAATACTTCTTTTTTTTATCTGGCAACAATTCCAACACAAAATTAATGTATTTAATTGAATAAAGGAATATAAACTAAAACTATACTATAAATATAACTATACATACGAAATAACAATCTATAAATAAAAAATACACTCCAGGTCGCTGTCGGGGGGGAGCGTGCCCAAAATGTTGGCCGCATTTCCGCGTTGGATGGTAACGCTTATGCGTTGCCCTAGGTGCAAGCCAGCCTTTTGGTCACGCGAGACCTCAATTAGATGCGTTGAGAGGTCTCGATAGAGGTGATGAGCTCCAGGCCCCCACGGCCCCAGGGTTTCAACCCCGAAAGCCACAAATATGTACCCATTACCAATGGACACATATTTGTGGCGTTTCAGGGCCTCCTGGTGTGCGGCAGCAGCCCCGGCTGTCACGGCTGTGATAGTTATTAAGTTGATAATAAATATCAACTTAAAATAATAATCGTAAATTGACAGGCAAACACACATATTCCAAATGGACAAATATGGGGTTGATCACAGATGCTCTGATCACAGTAAATAACAAAAAGTTCCATTACCCTGTCGGGAATAGGACCTCTGCATACTAGGGAACTAGGGTCGGTATATATTGTATTTGAAATTTGAAAATTACGCACCACACGGGTAGTAAATAGGTACGCTCTCATAAGTACCTATTTGCCAACCGAACTCCAATAAAAGGTTTATTTTTTCCTTGAAAAAATTTAAGATATATAAGTATTCCACCCAGGAGTTTCACATTGTCGTTAGCTAGCCGTTGTCTACTGCTGGACGTAGGCCTCTCCAAGTTTGCGCCACTTATCTCGGTCCTACGCTATTCTCATCCGCTTTTTCATCTCACATTTTGAAAATAAATAAGATGAATAATGTGACCTACTTGGAAGCGTTTTTGATTAAAAACCAACTTACCACACTAATATCAGAATAGTTATTTATGATACTATCGTGGTGTGTTGGTTTTCACAAACGAGTAGTCGGTTGAGGGCCTACATAGTGTGCCATACAAAGTTTTTTAAAACTTTAGCAGCGAGAGGTAGAGGTTAAATGATACTTCAGATGGCAGAGAGTAGTATTCACTGTTGAGTGCTGATGTTAACTGAAGTGAACTAATTTACTTTGGAAACGGTAACCTTAAGTACAAATATTAACAATTCGTATAGCTAGTACAATACATAGCACAATGTGTGAGCGGACCGGATGATGTGCGAGCGAGATAAAGGAACTGTTAATATTTGCGTTCCCGCGTTGGGCTAGCCAGTAGCAAAGAGTACATTGTATATTTAGAGAGCCAGTAGTTCGTTATCCACTGCGATGACTAGACGTATGCAGCTCCCACAACATATTTACGAGAAAACAGTACAATAGGTAATGAAACAGATAAATATCAGTAGGAAAATCGCAACAATCTTTGAAGTTTTTAATACGAAAATGCCAAAAAGCCTTTGCAAATTGTGCCACGTGCGCGTGGTGAAAATTAGAACTACGTCTTTTGTCTAATTTTCTCTAAAGTATTAAAGTAAGATGAATGTGTTAATCAAAGATGCTTTCAAGGAGGTTCGGTTATTCAGCTTATTTACTTTTGTAATGTGAAACTCCTTGGTGAAAATCTTACGTGTTTTTTTCTCAAAGTAAAAAATACCTTTTCACCACCTATTTACCGCATGGTGTGCGATCGGTAAATAGGTACTTAGGTAAGAGTGCTTATTGTACCATTCGTTCCATTGTGTGGCACTTTTTAAACTTTCGAACAGTCTATACAGGCTTCATGTGTCATTGTGTTGGAAATAACTATATTGTCATCGCTAAGAACTTATTGACACTTATGAAACCCATAGTGTACATTGTATATAAGTATATAAAGTTGAAAACCTTTTCTTTTTTTAACTTAAAACCTTTTCTTTCTTTCGACTTTAATTTTTGATAGAATTATTAAGCAGGACGTCATTTCGTATTTATCTGACATTCTTTTTATACAGTATAAAAATGGTTAACAAAATTTAAAATATTCGCTTTAGTCCTCAAGTGAAAACATTATTTTACATTCAAACACACATGCCTTTATTACTTATGAGTAAATAAAATAAACCGCTGAATATTTCAACCCATGAATTTACAAAATTATTTAAAATATGGATGGAAGACAGGTCGGTTATTACCATTCCTAATTTGGTTATCTATAAAATTATAAACATGCCGTGTCTGCATATTGAAGTTATTTATAAAAAAACAACTGGAATAGACTATGAACACCATGAATTTTTTTAGATTTCTTGTCTGTCTGTCGGTTTGTCTTTTTGTTCGCGATTCACGTAAAAACTATTGAGCCGATTTCGATGCGGTTGACGCTGATCGACAGCAAATTCTTAGATTTAAAATCTTCGCTACGTTTTATCCTGGGATTCCCGAGGGAGTTTTCCTGGGAATGATGTAAAACGGTCAAATTGAAAAAGATTTACACATTAAAAAAATCCGATGCAATTTTTTTACTGATCAATAGCAAATTTTACGTAATAATATTTTTTATCCCGGGAATTCCGCGGGAATTTTCCCGCGAGCGGTTTGAAGTCATTCGGGTGCATAAATTTTTTTTTACTCCGACGTAATTTTCACTAAAACGATAGCTAACATTCTTTTTTAAATGCTACGATACTTTGTGTCCCAGTAATCAATTATAAATTAGTTCGTTTGCATAAATATTAGCTGATTTCGATACGATTTCACTAAAACGATAGCTAGATATTAAAAAAGGACTGAACCTTTTTTAAGTGATGCGATACTTTATATTTCGGGAATCCCGCGGGAATTTTCATGTGTTATTCATTATATTACTTCAAATCAGGTTGGCTTCGACTCATCTCTTTATTTTGCTAGGCAGTTGTCTAGATTATATGGACTTAGTATTTTAAACGTCGGAAAAACCAAAAAAAAACCAAAATCAAATAAAATTACCGCGCTTAAAACCGTTAAAACGTAGTTTTATTACTTAGTATTTTTGTTACTATTCTATGTTTTTATATTATATATAAAAAACCGAATTAAGTTTTTGTGTAACTAAAATAAAGCTACTGCCCAGGGCTTGCCACGCGAGGAAAACTCTAGTGTCTTGAGAATAATATAACCATGAAACTTGTTTCTTCGTAGTCATGGCAGGTTAGTGTGTTAGACAAACGAGTCTCGTTCCGAACACTAGTGTTCAAATACCGATCATGAAGAATGCCTGTCCAGCTGAGACGTTTTTTGACCTAATTTGCATATTGGTACAATTACCATCTGTGATGGTGATGAAAAAATATCTCGAGAAAACTTGCATATCGGATTTCATGCAAAGGTAGCATGAAATCCGTTAATCCACTTTAGACAATCATGTCGGCTATACCGTCCTTAGCCCTAAAAACAGTAGGTTGATATTATTTTTACGTGACATTATTTTATTTTGAGGTTTTAATCAATATTTATTATATGTACTTAACAGGAAAACACAGGAAGCGGAACTGAAAAGAAATTTAATTTTTTACCAACGCTTAAAAAAGAGACATCGATGAGCACCCTAATCGTTTGGAATGTCTCAAAAGCTTTGAAAAGTAATCCTTGCATTGATTTGAGAGTGCGTATCTTTTTTCGTATCATAGGAGAAGAATATTGGGAATGCCATTAGCCCAGTAAAAATCCTATTATATTTCTGAAAAGTTGCTAAATAAAGATGCGCACACATGTTACAATAAATTCTACTATTTTTTTCATATATGAAAAATAAGGCGTTAAAATAATGTCTTATCATCTAAGTAGCTTTTGAAGTATCAAGATACAAAATACTTTATTTACTTTTCAAACAGTAATTAAAGCGGTATTTGAGTTCTTTTATTTGTGCTTACTTATGACGTCGCAAGTAGGTACGCTCGCACAAAATTATGAGTTTGCGACGTGATGTAAGTTTGTAAAAAGTACCTTAGTTATTTAACTTTCCACTCCCCTCCACTATCTAGACTAATATTAAAATAAAATTCTTTCACCAGTGGAAATCTACATTATTCCCAAGTGACATAGGGTATATTTGATTGTGACTAATAATATGTAATATGACTTATAATATTTTTTAATTTGTTAATGATCCCGGTGAAGTGGGCATGAGGACACGTCACCTGCAGTTTAATATGATTAACTAATTTTATTTAAAGGCGATCGTTATGCAAGTGGCCCTATATGGATCATAATCTTCTCTCGCTTTTTGACGTTTTATAATTAAAACATACTTATGATTACATTTCAATAAATTTATTTTAAAATGTTGACTGATTTGGTCCAAGTTCTATTTCTAGTACCGGTGGCCCACTATCCCCTCTCCCATATACCTCTATCCCGTCCCCTTTAACCCATCTCCCTATCTAATCTTCTCTATACCACCCCTCTTATCCCATCCTACAAGCTGGCAAAGCGTGGTTGCTAACGTTCGTAGGCGATGGTAACCACGCATCAAGGCAAGGTGGGCCGGGCCATCTGTCTCTTTTCCAGCTTCAAGCAGTAAAGAAAGGTGTTTTAAATAATAAGCGTCTAAAAACGAAAGAAGAATTACATGTTGCTCCATCGATTCATGTAGAATTTATAACATGTTCAAAATTATGTTGTTTACTCGGTGGACGCTATTCCTATACTGTAAACATTTGTTACGGCGTGGAAATCTAAATATTCTTCTTCTGTTTTTATGTTTATTCTGTAGATTTTTTTCTATAATTTTATTGTGATGTAGAGTGCGATAAGAGAAGCCCAAGAACGTTTAGATCACGACCCCCGCGATTTGGATATGATGAGTTTTCAATATCCTGAGGAACGACATTTAGCTTGCGCTGTACTCGCTTGGCAACAACTTGGACACCATGATGCCGACAGCCTATACCAGTATGTTATTGATCACATGAATTTACAGTATCGGTTAAAAAAAACAAATATTTCTCTTATGAATGTTAGTGCTAATTATGAAAATAAAATCGATAAATACTCGATGCGGGTCCAGGGTTCAGTTGTTCATTAATTTCAATGTCGCTTCAAAGACCTAAATAATATTTAAGTATATACATATTAACTTTCACGCCTGTTTCCCGAAAATCGGATGGGATATTATGGATCTCCACTTGTTAGAATTTCGCTTACAAAGCTTTCGCTTCTTTCATTTTTGAGTAACAAACGCATAATTGAATGCGCAGTGTTTTGCTGATGTTATAGATACGAGATTATAACAATTTTAGCTTATATCTCAATGACCGTTCATTTGCCTTACTATCAGTTAAAATTTAACATACATTCCATACAAGTAATGTCAAAATTCAGCCGATGGTAGGGCAAGTAAAAGAATAGTAAGATATAGGAACCGGCCTTTAATCTTCTTCTCTATCGCCTCGAAGGCCACTTTACTAATTACATACGAAAAAATTGCATAAAAACTAAAGAACATGGTCATCACTAAGAAACTGTTACGTTGTATATAAATTGTAGATTCATAGAAAGGAAAAAAGAAGAAATTAACATCTCACCGAGAGATACTAGTCCTAATGTAATACATTTTCAAGATGCAACATGTTCTATGGCGACTGATTCTGTTAGTATCAATTCATGCACGATGGGTCCCGTAGTAAAGTTACCCATTCAAACCAATATTGTGATGAGAATGGAAAGTGTTCCTAATACACGCCCCAAGAAGCCAAGAGCGCAAGAAAAGGATATTATGGACAAAATTGACGCGGTAATTATTTATATCTCTGAAATGTAAACGAGAAAATGATTTTGTTAGTTTTTCTTTTCCAGCCTTAGAAAACTAGAGTCTGTCATGAACCTTTCATATCATATTACATATAACTATATATATTCATATCATCATCACACATAAATATATATATTCATATCATATTTATGTATATGTATATATATATTTATGTATGTGATATGTATATATTTATGTATGTGATATCAATAGGTGTATTTATATGTGTCTATTAAGTATAATTCTTACTTATATAATATTTCACATACTTATATGTTTATAAATAAATAAAATATATGTAAGTAACTGCATAACCTCTAATATTTATTTATACCAACCACCTTTGCCTATACTATCTGTTTTATTCCTGCCACGGGTTGTCTGGAAGAGATCGCTTCTTAGCGATGAGACCGCCCATTGTGCACATTTAGAATGTTTTTAGGCTATAAGATTTTTTGTTTTCTGTAATGGTGTACAATAAAGTGTTATCTATCTATCTATCTATCTATCTTTCATACCTATGACAAACTAAGATGAAAATAAGGTTTTTTTATTGTGAAACATGCGATAGAATCCGTTAAAGGCAGATTTGGATTTTACACGAGTGAAACAACTTAGAAAGTTCTAGTACGGTTGTAAATCTTTAATATATTTATACTTTTTATTTGCCCTTTTTATTAATAACATGTTATATGTTTAAAGGCATGTTGCTTAGAGTCTGGATGTTTAGAGAGATTATCAGCACTAGATAAAACGACAAATGAGCTACGTTCCCGCGCTGCGAGACTCGCGAAACGTGAATCGGAGCGAGTAGAACTTTTGGAGCGAGCAGAAGCCGCATGGAAAGACCTTGAGATCGGTTATCAGAGAAGACTTGGACTAGCTGAGGAAAAAGAAGAAGATATGGCTAAACAAGTAAAATCATTTTCGACTGATATAATAAACAGGTTAAAAATAGCATTGCTTTTCTTATGATTTGGTTAAATATGTTTTTACATCGTTTTCAGATTCAGAAGTTAATTGAAGAGCGTAATGGAAACAAAAAGGCTTGTACTGTTTTGGCCAAACAGCTAAAGGAAAGAGGAGATGTCGCTGAGAAAGAACGTTCGCGTCTTACTAAAATTGAAAAAGACGTGTATGACCGAGCTTGTATTCGGTTGCGTTTGAGCGAGGAAGCAGCTCGGTGCGACTCGGCGCTTGCAGAGCAGCAATGCAAAGCCGCGCAACTTGATAGAGACCTGCAAGTAAGTTAAGACAACTTATAATATTTTTTTTTTATTATGTTTCACTTGTAAAAATAGGATTGAGATATGTATCTATTAATAAATAATTATTGAAGAACGAAGGTTGAGATGGATTGGCCATTTAGAGAGAATGAATAAAAGTACGAATGGTGAGCGGCGCACTTGCTATGGTCAAATCGCACATTCTGGACAAAAGACGGGTATTATACTATTTCTATTTCTTTATTTTCTCGATGATAGTTCTAATTTGATAGTTGTAGTGTTGTGACCAAATAAGTAATGATATCGATCGCATATATTTATTATGTTTTGAACAAAGACAAATACAAAAAAAACATTCAAATATATTTTTTCAAGCTGGGAACACTCAATGGCCCACTGCCATTTTGTGTTTGTTTTAATCTGTCACTCGCAACAAGACGGTCGTGCTATATAGTCACTACATTTCTGTTCGCTGAGTTTTTTCATATCATCCATACGTTATGTTGTGTATTTTGTATTCCTCCGTGTTGATTGCTGCCCAGCTGTTTAGACAGCTGGGCAGATCCTTTAGGCATTTTGATATTTGTATCAAAATGCCTAAAGGATCTGTTCTAAAAAGGCAGGCGAGAGAACTGGTGATCAAGGTTCGTAATTACTTTGAAGCAGAGTGTCAAAATGGTGGCCCGTTATAACTACCGTCGCAAGTGCGAGAGCGTGTTGCGGCCGCATTAGGAATTAGTGGACCTACTGTTTCAAAAATTACTACCGAAACTTACGGTACAAGCGGCATGCAGGAAAATAAACTTCGTACGCCGAAGAAAAAACGTCAACCACGTCGCCGTCATATATATAACTATTATTTGCGCAAAGAAATTCCAACACTTAAAAAAATTGTTGTTTCTTTACGTGAATGTGGTTTGTTCCATGGCCAAAAATCGTCATTAAGCTTAGTTTTGAAAGAAATTGGATTTTCTTATAAAAAATCGGAAAAACGTAAAATATTGATGGAGCGTCACGACGTTGCTATGGCTCGCTGCGAATCTTTGATCCAAGCCAAAAAGATATCAGATTGGTCAAATATTATTTTCACTGACGAGACTTGGTTAAATGCAAACCACACATTATCTAAGAACTGGACTGACGACACCGCCACTTCCACTAGTTCAGTGCCAATGGGAAAAGGTGAAAGCCTTATCATAAGCCATGCAGGGTCTACGAAACGATTCGTGTCAGATGCTTTACTGGCCTTTAAATCCAAGAAAACAGTGGACTACCACGTAGAAATGAACGCGGTGATTTACGAAGGATGGTTTAATGAAATGGTGCAATCTCTGGAAGAACCGTCGATAATTATTATGGACAACGCTACATATCACTCCAGACAAATTGATAAAATGCCGACGCAGGCCAATAAAAAACAAGAGATAATTGACTGGCTCCAACGTCATGGCGAAAATATGGATAATACTTTATTAAAAGTACAATAAGTGAATATTTTAAAATCGAAAAAAAAGCCTCCCTAAAAGATATATTACCGACGAAATAGCTGCCGAATGTGGTCATTGAGTTCTTCGACTTCCGCCGTATCATTGCCTGTATATATGTGCTATAGAAGTAATATAGGCACAAATCAAAGGACACGCCGCTCGAAATAATACCCATCCCCCTTTTACGGCAAATAAGATGTTAGATTTATTAAAAAATGCATGTGCGGAATTAACCGCCGAACACTGGGAAAAAATTGTGAGGAGAACCCAAAACATTATAGCGTCGGATTGGGAAATTCATGTATATTATATTTATAATATCAGCCCATAAATGTCCCACTGCTGGGCTCGGGCCTCCCATTATAGAGGAACGGATGTATATCCGCCACGGTTGTCCAAAGCGGCTTGGCAGGTTTGACACATCGGTTATCTCGATGTGCAGGTTGCATCACGATGTTTTCTTTCACCGTTATTAGCACGTGGTAAATGTAACAATATGCACATTAGATCAGAAAACTGACTAAGTGGTGCATGCGTTCCGGCCAGGATCGAACCCGCGCCCTTTGAGTTTGGGACGCGTGCACTAGCCATTACGCTACCACGACTTCATTCATGTGACATTGGATAATATAGAAGTACAGGAACTTATAATAAATGTTGGGGAGAGCTCATCGAGTGACAGTGACGATTCATCAGATTTTGATTAAAATAAATAAATAAAGAATTAACATAATATAATTACTATTGATTAAAATAAATAAATAAAGAATTAACATAATATAATTACATCTTGTAATGAAATGTAATATTAGTTAATAAATTTGTACAAAATTATCCGGCAATAGTTTAGTTTCTTACACTTTGTAAAAAAATATCGGGTCTGTTATCGTGTTACGTTTATCGATAGCTCCATCCCTATCAGTTTCTTCGACTCTGCTATGACCTTGTACGTGCGTAAGCGTCATATTTTTTTATTAAATAATGTATACATAATATAAAAAAGACGCTCGTTCAAGTTTCCACAAGAGCTGTCATCGAGAAAATAAAGAAATGGAAATAGTATAGGTGCTTTTACTTCTTTTCTTAAGGCGCTCATGATTCCTAGGTATTGTACCTCAGGCCTCTTCAATAAAAAGTCCCCTTTGTACAAAGTATTAGCAATTAAATAAATAAAAAAAGTCTTCATTAATAATTTTCTTATATGAATAATAATTTGTATTCTGTTCTGCTATACTTGGATATGCCTTATGTATATAGCTCGGGTAAAAAGATTTGAGATATTGTGGTATTCGTACCAACTGCCGCATGTGCAACAGCGCAGATCCGAAATTTGCGACTGTCACCATAATATTATTTTTATTATAATGTCGAAGGTAAAGAATCTACTAGCTTTTTATAACATGCGACTATACTAATTATATAAATATTAGGTTGGGGAAAAAGTTTCTTCGCTTTTTATATAAAAATTCAGAAGATTTTTTTATAAAGTTTATTTACATTTGACAAAAGTATGTAGGTGCCATTTTGTTGGATAACTTTTTGCCATCTTGTAGGTAGGGACGTGATCCCATTGCTATAAAAATTTTGGGGCTTCTGATCAAAAAACTGCGACAAGTGGTTTTGGCAGTCCTCTCGTGATCTTAACCTGATACTGCCTAAGAAATTCTGCAGAGACCGAAACAGGTGCAAATCTGAAGGTGCAAGGTCAGGACTATACGGCGGATGCATTAACACCTCCCAGCCAAACTCTCGTAATTTTTGCTGAGTGGCTAAAGATGTGTGAGGTCTAGCGTTATCATGGTGAAAAACCACACCCCTTCTGTTGATTAATTCCGGCCGCTTTCTCTCAACTTTTTGCTTTAATCTCATCAGTTGTTCGCAGTACAGTTCAGAATCGATGGTCCTGCCTGGCGGTAACAGCTCATAGTGAATAATGCCCTTCCAATCCCACCATACACACAGCATCACCTTGTTGCGAATTAACCCGGGTTTCGCCACAGTCTGTGAAGCCTGACCGGCCTTTGACCACGATCTTTTTCGCACGTTCTTGTCGTACGTGATCCACTTTTCATCACCAGTTATCAGCTTCTTCGAAAATGGTTCGGTTTCATTACGTCGTAATAAAGAATCACAAATGAGTACACGGTTCATTACGTATCAGTGAGCTTATGAGGCACTCAAATATCGAGCTTTTTTGTGTACCCAGCTTTTTTCAAATGCGCCAAAGTCATTTTGTGATCAATTCCCAGTTCTCCAGCTACATCGTAACTACTAATATGCCGCTCTTGTTCCACTTTTTCAAAAATGGCATCAATTTTGACCGTAACAGGGCGACCAGAGCAATGTGCATCTTTAATATAAAAATTTCCGGATTGAAAACGCTTAAATCAAATTTGCGCTACTCTCACGAGATACTGCATTAGGTCCATAAACATCACAAATTATTTTCGCGGCTTGTGTTGCATTTTTACCTTTTTTGTAGTAAAATTTTAAAATGTATCGAATTTCTTCATTAGATTCACTCATTTTAACAATAAGAAAAACAAATGAAAATCACACATTTTCCTAATTTGAATTTGGAATTGTCTTCTTTAAAATTAAAACTTTTTAATGATACCAAAACCAGCCAGATACAAATGGTACAGCCAAAGAGATCTTATTACAAGTTCATACATACTATATGCGAAAAGACTTTTTCCCCAACCTATTATATTATAGTTCAAAGAAGAACAAGCACGTAGAAAGATATTGTCACTGGAAAGCGAAGCGGAGTCGGCGCGTACGCTTGCACATGAAGCTGAGCGTGCAATGCGCGCTGAACTAGGCGCACTTCGTGATCAAATTTCCAAAGTGTCAACCCAGCTATTGGGTGAAGATAAAGACAACAGTCTTATCAAAGTAGCGGTATGTCTAATTTGATTCATATATCTAAAGAATCTAAATAAAATTCAATAATCCCTACCCTATTAATATTATAAACGCGAAAGTAACTCTGTCTGTCTGTCTGTTCCGTTTTTACGGAAAAACTACTGGACCGATTTGGCTGAAACTCGGTATATATATATTTTCGATGCCGAGAATGAACATAGGATACTTTTTATCCCGAAAAATGGGATAGTTTCCGGGATACAAATATATTTATCTTTTTGTTTTTTATGCTTTTACGGAAAAACTACTAGACCGATTTATGTGAAATTCGGTATACATGTAATTTTAATACCGAGGGTGGACAGGGGATACCTTTTATCCCGGATAATGGGATAGATTTATGTAAAGGTTATCCCAAAAAGTGGCATAGGTTTTTTGTGATTTTCCATTTTTATTTTGGTCATCTTTGTCGGAGTTGTCCGAGTTATCCGATTTGTCCTTTTTGTCTGATTTATCCGATTTGTCCGAAATGAGGTGAATCTTCCTGGGCAAATAGCAATAACATAAAAATTTAATACAATGTAACCTGTGTTGTAACCTCTTTAAGATGGGACAGTTTGCGATATAAAATGAGGTGAATCTTCGGGGGCAAATAGCAATAACATAAAAATTTAATACAATGTAACCTGTGTTGTAACCTGTTTAAACAAGAGGCATGGACTAGAGGTTAACCCGCGGCGCAGCCGGGGTTTAAACTCTAGTAGACTATAATATAATTATGAAGTCATTGGTTTTGTTATTACTTCTTTAAACGAAAGATAAAAACGAAAAAGAAGAATTTATATAAGTATAATAAATAATATTTCACCTTTCACATTTTCCCATCGCGTACTAGCAGAAGGTGATGTCAGGATCCTTAAGAACAGACGAGCGTGCATGACAAGAGTTATGAATGTCAAAGAAGCAAGTGAGGTGTGTAATAATAAGCCTGAATGGCGCTCTGTTGTTCGTGCCTACCCCGCAAGGGAACTAGCGTGAAGTTATGTATGTATGTATGTACCTTTTCCCAGTGATTTAGCAGAATATTTTTTCTCCACATTTCTCTATTCGGGCATAGTTCTTTATGTCACTACTAATCTTCATGTCTTCCTTCATACAATCCATCCCTCTGTTTTTTGGCCAAATCTAAGCAGAAACAGCAGACTGTTTTATCGGTTATTAGCGATCTATTATAGACTATCTAAGTTACAGACTAGGTGTATGGAATCACAGTTTATGACAGTGGTATGTAAACTGAATATTCTTCTACCATCTTCATAGTCTCTCTCTCAATTTTTTATTCATTTACTAAAAAGTATATGTAAAGTAATGGAAGAAGAATATAAGGAATGATAATAATAGCCAAGGAAAAATAAACGTCTAAAATTTATTTAAATTTTTGAGTGATTTGGCCAAAAGATATGCTTGAAATTGTAAAACGTCAATAAGCAATACATGAATTTCTCATGTCATCATTAACTATGGAGTATTTAGAAGCCGTTTAGGATTACATTTTTACTGGGCATTGTCATGCCTAGTTTATACATAACTAAAACCATATTAAAATTAGTGCCTTGCCAACAATCGTAGCAATAATTTTTATAAAATTTGCTACGTGTATTTGGTGCTATTAGAAAATTTTAAATCTTGCTAAATAATAATAATTGACCAGTAAGAAAGTAATTTTGAAAATATTTCAATAGGCGGTTTCTATATCTTACTATTCCTTCACTCACTTTAATAGCGGTTGAATTTTGACATTACTTATCATATTATACATACATACATACTTTTCCAGGTGGTAGGGCATTTGCCCGACTGGATGGCTACCATCCCTGGTCTAAAGTATGTCGCCAGAACAACCTTGAGTTATGTTCCGGCATTAGTGACCAGGTTTCAGTCTCCCTTAAGAGAGCAGCAGCGCATTTGTAGCACCTTTGGTGTTGCAAATGTCCATAGGCGATGGTAACCGCTTTCCATTAAAGTGGGCCGTCTGCCTGTCTGCTGAACTCCTGCAATAAAAAAAAATATCATGTACATGGAGCTTATGTCAAAATTTAACCGATAGTAGGTAATATTCTTTATAAAATACAAAGATCTTTATAAAAGAGAAATAAATCATAATCAATCATTCATACAATAATAATGCATCTGAAAAACGACCACGTCTAGAGAATCCCCGCTATCGACCCAAAAATCCTCAAGGACGTTGGCGTTGCGACAAGCCTTAAGCTGCCTGTGCATTTATACATACTGGAAAACTAAGATTACTAGGAACAAGGACATTAAAATTAATATACACGTCTATTGACTAGGAATGCAGCCATAATGTTACAATCAATTCTTACAAGTTAAACATCATATTAAATAGAAAGAAACACCTTATCACCTTAGTTTCAAAATTGGTGATAGAAGTTATTTTTATTACTGTTTAAACAATAATAAATACACTATTGCACTGCTTTTACTTGTACAAACTTATTAGATTTTGCCCGAGCGTAGAAACAATCTACGCTCGAGCAAAATCTACGAGACAGCGACTTTTTAAACATGTTAAAAACGATTTAACTTACTTATTTAACACTAGGATATGCCCGTGACTTCATCCAGGCTTGGCTTGAAATTCCCAAGGGATTCTCGAGACACAAAGTACCGCAGAATTTAAAAAAGAATGTAAGCCATCGATTTAGTGAAAACTGTATCGGAATAAGTTAATTTTTATGACCCGAACAACTACAAATCGATCCCGGGAAAATTCCCCGTATTCCCGGGTTAAAAAATATCACACATTTTATTACCTATAATATCATTCATTCATGAGAAGGACTAAGCATTTGATTATAATTTGGATAATATTCCCCTTAAACGAGTGTCCGAAGTGAGTGATTTGGGTCTGTATTTAGACTGTAAATTTACATTTTCGTCCCACATTGATCACATAACGCCACCGTGCTCCACCGTAGACTGCATTTCCACGTCACATCAGGCGAAATGACCGTCAAAAGCAAACACATATTCAATATAAAATTAAAACTCCACTATCAATTCGTCGAACTGAAAGAGACCAAGTTTACCTCTACAAAAATATGAATAATTGCGTTGAATCCCCACTTCTCATCAACTTTAACCCTTGATTACCCTTGAAGCGTCCTCGTGTGAGCTCAGGTGATAAATCCCTATTCTCAGTACCACTTATCGAAACTAATTATACAAAACACTCATTTTTATACAGCACTTGTCAGTAATGAATTGTATACTATTTACTAATGTAGATCTCTTCATAGGTAATTTATATCAATTTACAACCCAAATTAAAAAAATGTTGGAATTTAGAATAATGCAATGACTTACACATTTTTATACTTTCTCTCTATTTTTTAAAAATAATTATTGTAGTGAATTTTTTTCATAATTGGCCTCATTTAAATAGACATTTTATATGATTTTCGTGTAATTGTATTTTCTTTTTCGTAATTCGAGCCAATTTTTATTATATAAATTATTTTTAGTGGAAGCCTGATTACATATGAATTAATTTTGTGTTTTATATTTAAGAATATTAAAAATTGTATGTTTTTAAATAAATTATATAAATAAAAAGTTGCTATAGATCAGTGGAAAATTCACTTTGGAATTCGATGTTTTGTAAGCTGGCAATTTTAAGTCATACCTGCAAGATACCCGGGATAAAAAGTAGCGCAGATTGTAAGTCTAAGAACTTGCTGTCGATCAGCGAAAACCGCACCGAAATCGGCCCAGTAGATTTTACGGGAATCCCGAACAAACAGTCAAGAAATCTAAAAAAAATGGCATCGTGTTCTCCTTTGCTTATAGTTTGTACCATATAGTCTATTTCAGTTGTCCCTTTTTTAAATAGCTTTAATGTACAGAAACGGCATGTTTAGACTGTTATCTTAATATGTATAAATTACGTGTCACGTTGTTTGTCCGCGATGGACTCCTAAACTACTTGACCGATTTTAATCAAATTTGCACACCGTGTGCAGTTTGATCCGACTTGAAAGATAGGATAGCTTACATTTGGACCCGGTAGGTGGCGCTGGAATCGGGTTCTAAATTTTATTTCTTCAGGGCAGAACAACGTCTGCCGGGACAGCTAGTAATATTATAGATTTAACTGTTTGCCATGTCCGCTACCTTATTACGAAGTTAAAATATAACTGAAAAATCCTCTGAATCATCTAACATTTCTGGAAAGCGTTACAAATAATTATTCAGTTGCCTTTTGATTATGAGATAAGCACTACTAAATTTAACTATTTTTTATTTTGAATGACTTAGCTTTTAGGCGCTGTAGGGAAAAATATACTGGAAGCATATAACCACGATAAGCCTGCGGCTTTGTTCTCGTTGGATCAAAGTTAATTTTGGAAATCTTCTTTATTGACTAAAGCAAGCAAACAGGTAGACTGCTCACCTGATTGATAGATAATTTTATGGATTCCCTTAAACGACTGATATCACGAGGGGTATTTTCGGCGGAAGTACCCTGTTGTTGTTGTACGCCATCTTCAAATCTCAAGTCAATTTTGGATAACTAAATATATTTTATCCACAACGGCGTGTGCACCAAGCTTTTTAAACAATAAATTAAATGCAAAATTATCAGAGGTAATATTCCAGAACCAGAAAAATTATATGAAACAGAAAGTTTAATGATAAATAATAAATGCATTAATTCTGTTTCTCTTACAAATACAGTTAGAACAGTTACGGACAGAAAAAATGGAGTTGGTCGAAGATCTAGAAGGATGTAAAGTTATGTGCGACAATCGTATGCAAGGTCGGGTGGACGAATTGAATAAGCGTAGGGAGCAGCTGAAGGCTTTAAAAGAGAAGGTTATGGAGTGTCGCTGCAAACTGCCTGTTGACGAATCCGTGGAGGTGAAACGTACGCCTTCCTTGGCAGCACTTTGTCGCTGTTCACCAGAGGATAAATTGGTGGTAAGAGTATATTTTATTTTAATATATGTTTATATTTCTTTTAATGCATGAGTTCAACAGACAGGCAGCCGGCCTACCTAATGGAAAGCGGTCACCATCGCCTGTGGACATTTGTAACTCCAAAGGTGCTATTGCTACCAATTCCTGCGGTTCTCTAAAGGGAGACTGGAACCTGGCCATTTATGCCGGAATACAACTCAAAGTTGTTATGGCGGTATACTCTAGATCAGAGGTGGTAGCTATTCAGAGGGGCAATTACTCTACCGCGTAGCTGTGGGTTGTTTCGTCGGCTTTTACGACAGGAAATTGTATTCTTTCTCCGTTCCTGCACGGATAGATATTTATATAATAAATTTTCAGAAAAGTAGATTATGTACTGTGAAAAAATAGCTATAGTAGGGATATAACACAATAGATTAATAAGTGACCAAAATTGAGGAATAATTTGGATTTTTTGTGTTTTTGTGTTCACGTTCGCAGTTCCTGAAAATTACAAAATGATTTAAATATTATTTGATATGAGGGTTTAATACTTCGACTTACGATATATGGGTTTTATTTGAAGAATTTAAGAAATTCGATATGATGGAGTAAAGTAATATATGAGCAACGTATCTAGTATACATAATAAATTTGTGTGAGAGGTAACTTTTTAGTTTTCTCTTTATGACAGCATTTTATGTGCTTATGTTTCAATTTTCCTGAATTTGGGTATATAGCTGTATGTAAACTGATATAGCTATTTTTGACCAGGAACATAATTATGAGGGTTATAGGATATGAAGTAATAAGTGGTCTAGCCAGACGAAGCCGTGCGCTTACTTAAATTTGTTCTGTATTGTGCTTTCGTCCGCAGTTACCTCGAATATGCTAGTGAAATTTGGAATTCACATTATGAAATACATTCCACTAGACTAGAAAGTATTTAAAATAAATTCACAAGGTTTATTAATTTTAAATTTAAATTACCACAAAAATGTTACGCTGTACTTTATTTCACCTTTTACCTCTTAAAACTAGAAGAAAGATTGCTGATTTACGTATCTTAGTTAAAATGGCGCAATCCCAAATTGATTGTGCAAATCTCATTGAGAAACTACATTTGTATCTCCCTCCTACTAATGTTCGCCCTAGGAAATTATTACACACACCATTGACGCGCACAGCTTACCGGCGTAATTCGTTCTGTATCAGAACAGCTAATGAATTTAATAAGTTAAGTAAGTTGGAAGATATAGACCTAAGCCCGCTTGCACAACGATCGTCTTTAAATCAAATTTAGTTAATCATATTAAACTATTATTTGCTTTAATTATTTATCTCAATGCTAAATACCCATAAAATCGAAAATAAAACAACACAGCAAAAAATCATTCTTCAGGTTGCCGCCAAAAATTCCGAAGTAAACCTAACCAAACGAATGAAATTTCAAATATCAAGTTGACATTGGCCAACTAAAATTCCTTTTTACGCAAGAAATAACCAACATTAAAGCTAAATTTCGTGTGTTTGTTCGAAAATATGGATCGCCACGTGAAACGAAACACATCTGGCTGTTTTACCGACGGCATAAATACATTTAGCTAAATAACATGGGAGACCGCCTTATGCAAGACATCTTAAATACGTTTTGTGTAAAACGTATTTAGGCAGTTTAATATGATTAACTAAATTTGATTTAAAGACGATCGTTGTGCAAGTGGGCCTAAAAGTACCTTATATCTTTGCACATTTTATTATTGTTTATTTGTATAATTTTTTTTTCTCTTCTTATTTTTACTGTTATCTGTGGAGGCTTATTAATAGTTTCTCTTAATCTATATTATTTTTAGTTATTAGTAATGATAACTGTTAGCCCCCCAAATAAAATAAAATAAAAATAAAATAAAATTTGAACATACAAATATAAAAAATCGATGGACAGAACATTAATATGCATAAATATTTCTTAAAGCATTTCATGGCCTGTTAACTAAAAGCTTTAAATGAAGTTTATTGAAATTTAATAGATTCATTACTTCACTTAATAAAAGCTTAGGACTATTCATAATGATTCCCAGAATTAATAAAAAATCGGGAATGTTTTTTCGAGAGGTTGTGTTATGGCGTATTGAACCTAGGCCCATAGTCCCGGTGAAGCAAAAAGTATTTTCACAGACTGGTGGAGCAGAATGGGGTATTTGACAATCTAATGTATCGAGACGTTTTTTATAAGGGTACAGAATATCAGACCCTCCCTGATTTTGTATAGATGTACTGAGTTCTGACCTCACAGTTCTAACGAGTGACAAAGCTTATTGAGTAGTTGGGCCGTTGCAATTCACCAAGGCCGCGGTCCAAAGGAGGCTCGCAACGACCAAGCTCATGGTCGTCATTTTTTCCGTTCCACTTGCTGTGAGAGTTGCGTGATCGATAATTTATTTTTCAACAAAGAGTTCATTGTACAAACGAGTATAAAGTGTTAAAACTGTTAAAACCTACGTTTACTTATTATCAAAGCACCGGCGACTTTTAGAAAAGTATTTAAATATTCCATTGACTTTAACTATTTTTTATTCCTTCTGTCATTGTGTTAGTGAATACATACATTGCATCTGCCTCAGATAATCTATTATTTTTCTCTTAAATTAGTACAGCTTTATAAACTGCAACTCTGTGTGGGACTCAAGTCCACATAAAGAGCTTTCAATAAATCAGTTAAAAACTTGAAATCCATGAAATAATTAAGGTTTCAAATTATTTATTGATTTAGTTTAAAAATAATTACCTAAATATAATTTAAATAATAATCTGTTAAAAAGCAGGAGAAAGATAACGTGTGTAATCATCTATACTCTGATTGGTAATTACTGTCACTGTGAGTTGATACCTGTAGAATTTCTATAGAAATTCTGTAGGGTTCAACTCACAGTGGTAAGTTGTTATTTTAGTCCAGGTAATTAAAAATCGGAGTAGGTATAGTATTTTTTTTACTGCACGGTTGTCGTTTCTGGATATACTACATCTACCTACAATTCTAGCGCCGATCCTAGTAACTTCCAGTCTCAGAATTGAACCTGGGACTTTCTGCATTTACATACGCTAACACTCAGAGTACAGAGACTAGAAAATCTTTTAAAATTCAAAAAAATAATTTTGGTTATTAGATTTGTCGTAAGAGGCGACAAAACAACCCACAGCCAAGTGGTAGGGTATTTGCCCGACTGGATGACTACCACCCCTGGTCTAAAGTATATCGCCATAACAACCTTGAATTGTGTTCCGGCATTAGTGACCAGGTTTTAGTCTCCCTTAAGAGAGCAGCAGCGCATTTGTAGCACCTTTGGTGTTGCAAATGTCTATAGGCGATGGTAACCGCTTCCCATGAAGTGGGTCGTCTGCCTGTCTGCTTAACTCCTGCAATGAAAAAAAGTATTGGAAGTCGTATGGTATCCATATTTTTTGTTGCCACAAACTGGCATTCATGTATATTGAAGATACCTTTTTGGATAAAAATGTAGTTAAATTGTGTCTTTAGATGATTTATATAAAACATTTTCTACTGTAATATCTAACTTTAGATGTGGCTTAAGTTATCTTTAGACATTTAAACATCCTTAAATAGAGTCATTCATTGCAAAAATCCTGTTTTTAATGTACGAAAATGGTCTTTTAAGGAAAAATAATGTATAGACGGTAACTCGAGTTTATTTGATGAAAAGCGGTACTCGCAGGCTATGGCATATAATGGCAGCAATATATTGCTTGTAGTTTTTCTGGACCAATATACATATTGTCGAATACGGAATATATCACATCGAACTTCTTTATGTGGGGAAACCACCAATCCGCCTTCGATAAACATAGCGGGTACATTATATTCCCCTGATGACTTTATGAATGTAAGTGTGCGTGTAAGTATCGTGTCATTCTACAACTGATATCTTTTACGTTTTCTACAAATACCATCTGGATGAGATGGAGATACGTTTCAGGTAATATATATAACAAAAAAACTGAGATAAACTAATTTCATGTGCTGAATTTAACACTGAGATTTTCAAACTGCGAAGGGGAATCCCGGTAACAAACAGTCATTATATTTGAATCGCGCTTTTCATCCTACATAGTAGCTGTTTCACTTAGCGTCGTGAACACCGTCAATGAATCAAGTTGGAATTCTGTTATGTAATCAGATCATGAATTATTTTAGGAATCGTGCTCTTGTACATCTTTGAGGACCAAACTCTTATCCAACTTGTTTTCGGATCTTTTCGGAGGATTACAAGCAGAGCTCGGTGGGTCAGGAACTCAGATGCCGTGTCAATTACTAAAATGTCTTGAAGATAAACACAATTGGGATCGTGCTAGTATCGTTAAAACAAATCTACGGAACTACTTTTCTAAGTTACTAATTGGAGAGCTGGACATTGCAATTGCTACCGCAATAGAGAAATACCATGCGAAGGTAAATAAATGTCGCTTATTGTTATCTTAAGTTTGTTACTATTCTTAGTGTATAAATAAACGTGTTATCATTATTTCATCATTTTTACGTATGATAATTCCGGTACATTAATGTGTTGCTTTGATATCGAGTTCCAATTTAGTCCCGCAGTGTCACAATATCGATTCGTCATAATGCACCTAACATCTGAGGAAGCATCACCTATATTCAGTTCTGTTTAAATATTTTTACGAGCTTTTATCTAACTTATATGGCAGATCTACCCGCTTGACGTGTGACAAGTAACATCTAAATTCTTCAGTAACACGGTTTAATATTGTTTAAAATTATAAATATTGATTATTGTTACCCGTAATATTACCTAACACAAAGATTACGTCAATGAGCAGTGATAACATATAAAAGTTTAAATAAATAAAGTGTTAATAGTAAGAAATTTGTAACAATAGTAGTATGTGCAGTGATCATGTTTACGTTAAAGTTTTAGTTTGAAAATCGTCCTACCAAAATTATAACAGTATAAATACTATAATAACTCTTTTACTACTTGTTTATTTACATATATAATGTCTGTTAATTAGAAATTTATGAAGTGATAAAACATAAAACCAATTCGACCCTCTAATAATAAATAAGCAGCTACACTATCCATTTTAAAAGAACTGTGCGCCATCTATTGTCAATCGAGGTAACTAAGTACAGTGCCTATCTGATTCATATCGATCGTCGATATCACTGTGTCTTAGCCCACTCAGTCGTTGTAATACGCTCTAACTATAAATAATAGAGGGCAGCACGTGTATTATAGAATGCTTATTTTTTAAAAAAAATTTAAGGCGGGGGAAATGCTATTTATGCACAATACTGGGTCCTTTGCAAGGGATTAGACCATAGTTGATCATGAGGGCTTTCCCCTTTGACAAGGGGCAATCCAAACACTAATCAAGCCAGCTTGTGTGGAGACTCAGAGAAGTTGCACGGGCAACACCCACTACCCACTAAAACCACCCTCCTCCCATGTGCCCCGCGCTTTTTATGAAGGAAAGCCTGAGACTTAGAACGTAGTTACGCCCAGTCCGATCCAGCGCAAAAAGTGCCTGAATGTGCCCCGGGAATCAGAACACATTCACTTCGTCAGCGGGGGTGATGAGTCCATTGCTCCCTTGATAGCTAAAGGCCCCCCGAAGCGGTATTGTTCAGAGTGGGAAGTCATGCGCATACCTGCGTCTCCGGATGCCAGCCAACCGCCGGCGTCCGCGAGTCGCATTAGTACGCGCAGTAATACTCCCTCCCTATCTCGTTCGGCGGCCTCTTTGAGATATTACCGTCTCGCAAAAAGTAACCGCCGCCCCCCAGGTATCGCTGCTATGCAGCATGGCTTTCACCAGACTGCAGAGCGAGTCGATCACTCCTACTTGTGTCTCGAGTTCGAAACGCTGCTGCGCCCATGCCGCGCACTCGACTAGCGTGTGAAACGCCGTGTCGGGTGCGCCGCACTAGCGGCATTCCGGGGAAGGCAAGCAGCCCACAATGCGACACAGATACTTATCGAAACAACCGTGTCCGGTAAGTATCTGTGTCAGTATTATGGAATGCTATGCTAACTGCAAGCAACGTATTCAACCAACCGACGACTATTTAACTTGCAAGGGGTGTTCGGGTAAATATCATCGACAATGTTTGAACATTAAAAAAGATCAATTTGTTGCACTCACTCTGCAATACAAATAGGCCTAGACATGTCCCGCGTGCAACATTAATATAACTACGAGGCGTCCTAAAACAGATTGCAATACACCAGTTCGTCAACATCAAATACTGTACGCTGATGTAGCTAGTTCAAACATGTCACTTGATAGCAGTTTGCTTAGCGTCAGTGATAGCCAGATAGACTGCGAACCACCCCGTATTATGTTAAATACAGAATATAGAATATTAGCCAATTATTAGATCAAAAAATAAATAGCTCTTTAACTTACAAAATAGACGAAATTCTTCAAAAATCTTTATCATCGTTCATGACATCTCTCCGAGCAGCCTTACAGGATGATATCAAAACGATGGTTCGATCTGAAATAAAGTCTGTAATACAAGATCTTGAAACTAATTTTACTGCTACTTCTGACTTCATCTGCGCTCTACAATCTGCTCTAAAATCACAATTAGTAGATAAGAACAAATGCATTCAGAAATTAGAAGAAGAGAATAACAAACTCCAGTCGGAAATTCAACATATTAAACATCGGTTCTCAAATATCGAGAATATGTCTCGAAGTAAAAATATAGAAATTCAAGCAGTTCCCGAAAGCCGTTCCGAGAACGTGGTATTAATGTTTAAACAGCTTTGCAATACTATCGGGATAACCATTGATGATGCTCAAATATTGAGCTGCCGACGAGTTGCCAAAATGGATAGCAAATCCAACTGACCACGTAATATCTTAATCTCGCTTTCTTCACCTCGACTTCGTGACACTATCCTTTCTTTATCTACACGCTTTAATAAATCGAAATCTGGCAAATCGGATGAAACGCTTAATAGCTTGCACTTAGGCATAACTACGGAGAAAGTTAAGATTTATATAACTGAACATATCTCTCCCGAGTGCAAACAACTTTATGCTGAAAGTAGAAAAATAGCAAAGCTTAAATAATATAAATATATTTGGGTGAAATATGGTAAAATATATATCCGTAAAGACGACGAATCTAAAGTTGTTATTATTAAAAATTCAGATTGCTTAAAAAAATTGTAATGATAATTCTATATCCCACTTTTTTTTCTCTCTTTAAGCTACTTTAATGCTATTATGATTTTCTTTTTATATTGATTTAATTATGATTTTGTTTTATCAAAATGTTAACCGAGTTAGAAGTAAGTTTAAAGATCTTTATCTAAATATTCTCAACAGTAACTATGAAATAATCTGCTTAACAGAGATAAATTTAAATAATACTGTATTTGATGCGGAATTTTTGGACGCTAGGTACCAGATTTTTCGCAGGGATGGATGTACTTCAAGTATAAAAAAGAATGAAGGGGGTGGCGTTGCTATAGCGCTTCACAATTGCATCATCGCTTAGTTTCATGGGAAAGTAGTGTTGAGGATATTTGGATATGCATTGAGGTATCTCCTAGTTTAAACTTATTTATCTGTTTATGTTATTTACCACCTGATCTAGAATTAGAAAAATTAAACGAATTTTATGCAAACTACCAAAATAAGGTATTGATGTCAAATAAAGGCTCTGAATTTATTTTTATTGGTTACTTCAATTCACCCAATATTCACTGGACAAAGTCTGATAATTCTTTTATTCCATATTCCAACACCTGCTTACGACACAAAATCTACTTTTCTGCTAGAAACCATATCTATATGTGGTCTCAATAAAATAACATACCTAACCTTAACAACCGTTTTTTAAACCTTGTTCTGTCGACTGTAGCCAATATTTGTGTCTATGGATCTGCAGGGCTAAGTCGCATAGATCAACACCACCCTCCTTTGATTGCCGATATTTCATGTTTTACTCCTGTAATAAAGACCATTGAATCTAAGCCTGTTGAAAGGCCAAATGATTATAAATGCAACTATCAGGAAATCCGCAAGGATCTTAGTACGGACATAAACAGTGACGTACGCTTTTTTTATAATATACTAAATAAAACAATAAACGAACACACACCGACGATAAAAAAGAAATCTGCAAGGTACCATGCTTGGTTCGGTCCTGGGCTAATACGTTGCTTAAAAGAAAAATTAAAATACCACAGACGATATAAAAAATTTGGCAACCCTCTGGATTATGATGTTTTCAGCGTGTTACGGACTCGATGTAAAAGATTACTCGATAAGTGTTATACTTCCTACATAGATACTACTGAAATGAACATTAAAAATGACATAAAACAGTTTTGGAGGTTTATTAATGATAAAAAAAACAATCTCACGCGATACCTACCACCATGAAACATAACAATATAGTAACATCTAATACTAATGAGGTTTGTGAACTGTTTTCGGACTAATTTGGATCCGTATTCGAAGATTTTTATCAACCATCCGCATATCATTCAAATATCACACATCGTACAAACACTTTACACCACACTTACATAGACTTAGATAGTATAAAAAATAAAATAAAATCACTTAAATGTGAAAAAGGAGCTGGACCAGACGGTATTCCACCATTTTTTATAAAAAACTGCTATTTAGAACTGAGCCACCCTCTGCAAATAATATTTAATAAATCAATTGAAACTGGTGTCTTCCCATCTGTTTGGAAAACTGCTCACGTTATCCCAATCTTTAAGTCTGGTAGTAGAGACGAATGTAAAAACTATAGACCCATCAGTATTTTGTCCGCATTTGCTAAATTATTCGAATCGCTACTCTAAAACACATTTTACACTCATTTTAAATGTATACTTTCACCTTCTCAACATGGTTTTGTCTCTAAGAAGTCAACTGTCAGCAACCTCTTAGTCTATAAAAATTATCCCTGTTCTGCATTTGTTAAAAGATGTCAAGTAGACTCGATATATACTGACTTCGCGAAAGCTTTTGATAAAGTCAATCATTGGATACTATGTTTTAAGCTTGAAGAATATGCTATTCACGGTAATTTACTGCGTTGGACTCAATCATATTTAAATAACAAAAGCCAATTGGTTAGCATTAAAGGTCATTTATCAAATCCACATAAAATAACTTCTGGAATCCCTCAAGGATCGCATTTAGGACCCTTGTTTTTTGTAATATTTATAAATGACTCGATCAAGCAGTTATCATCTCCGTGCCTTTTATATGCGGATGATTTTAAGATATATCGTACGATTTTAATTGACAAAGACTGCCAAGATCTTCAAGACGACCTCACTCGTGTTGAAAAATGGTGTTCTGCTATCCGGATGTATCTCAATATAGAAAAGTGCTCTGTCATTTCTTTCTCGACTAAAACTCATAAAGTATATTATTCATACACACTCAGTGGTCTAACTTTAGAAAGAAAAACTGTTATTAGGGATTTAGGTGTATATTTTGACGAAAAATTAACTTTTCACTCGCACTATGATTACGTTATTACAAAATATAACCAGCTTGTTGGATTCATTTCGCGTTCAACTAAGGATTTCAAAAACCAACATATAATTGTTTACCTCTTCTGTTCTCTCGCTCGAACAATAATGGAATATGCCTCAATAATCTGGTCTCCATTTTACGCTGTGCATAGCGAGAGAATAGAAAGAGTGCAGAAAAAAATGTTAAATATTCTTTCTTATAGACTCCATCTTGGCTGCGAATACAGATCTTACACAAAAAGATTAGTGAAATTTAAAATGGACTCACTCAAATCACGACGTGAATCTAATGAACTACTCTGTTTATTTAAGCTCCTAAATGGCTCAATTGACTGAATCCTGACATACTTTCCTTTATTAATTTTAACACTAGATACAAAACTCGTAATCCTTCACCTAGACTCTTTTCCCTTCAAGTTTTTAGAAATAACACATCGTTTTATAATCCGGTCACAAGAATGTGCAGGCTATATAATGAGATTTTAAGTAAAAATATATCCATTGATATTTTTAATTCCTCCTTTTTTAAATTTAAACGTGAAATTCGGGCTATTATTTGCACCAATATTTCTGGCATAGTTGCATAATAATTTTGTTACATAACTACTGTAAAACTCACATTATAATAAGTCATACTAACCCCTAAACATCTTATCAATGTATGGTACATTATGTGCTCACATGTTTAGAGTTACAGCTTAGACCTAATAATTTATACATAATATGAAATATGTAACTTTTAGCTGTTTCTTGTTTTGTGTACCAAATAAATAAATAAATAAAGTTAGTGGTTTTTTGTTAAATTTTTTAAGTTAAATTAGAAGCAGTTTCTTTACACTTACGACTCATAATTTTGCATTTGTTAAGTCCCAATGACAATAAACGAAAATGGTAGAAGTTCAAAATTTGAAAAACATTTTACAGTAAAAAAGGATCATTTGTTCAGGGAATATTCTAAAATTAATAAATCAATAAATATTTAAAATACGTTTTTAAAATCTATACTAATATTATAAAGAGGTAAAGTTTGTGAGTTTGGATGTTCGAAGTAATCTCAGGTACTATCGCTCCGGTTTTGAAAATTCTTACTACAGTAAAATTTACATTATTCCCGAGTGACATAGGCTATATTTGATTGTTGATTGTGACTAATAAATCAAAAAGTAAACATGTTTTACGCTCAGCGAAGCGGGCACGGGAACGCCTGTCATACATGTTACAACAATAAAGTACCACGCAAGAATTGCGCAAATCCTCGTACGAGGCACTGCGAGTGCTTTCTGCGTTTATGAATTAATTAAAGGTTACAAAATTTAATTAAACTTGATATGTGTGCGTGGGTGCATTTCTATTTTTTAATTATTCACAGCGAAGTGGGCACGGGTCAGTTAGTAAGCTATAATTTAAATCCCTGGAAAAGAAAAAATAAACTTTCAAATACATAAAACCCATTTTTTTGTTGCATTATACATACATACATACATACATAACTTCACGCCAGTTCCCTTGCGGGGTAGGCACGAACAACAGAGCGCCATTTAGGCTTATTCTTACACACCTCACTTGCTTCTTTGACATTCATAACTCTTGTCATACACGCTCGTCTGTTCTTAAGGCTCCTAACATCACCTTCTGCTAGTACATGATCAATTTGATCATGGAAAGTGTGTCGTGGCCTTCCACGACTTCTGCATCCATCCACTTTTGCATTGTATATCTGTTTATACAATTGCATTATACAATTTCATATTATTATTTTATATATTATAAAAGTTTGTCGCGAGATTTTTCATGTGTAAAAGAGATTCCGCGATAAGCTTCTAGAACATATAAAGTAACAAAATGATAGGTTTTATTTATTATACTTCAAAGTTTATTTTTTCCTATTCATAGTATTTAAATAAAGGTTTGTTTTTAAAAATGTTACCTTAATATTAATTTATTTAAGTAAGAAAAGGTCAAAAAGCTAGGAAAGAATGACCTATGTCACCATCCGATTATGTAACATTTAGGAGCTGTTCAGTGTTACGTTCTAACTATATGTATGTAAATTCTGATGTTTACACATGAAAGTTCCAAGCTATTCTAATCATCACAAAGAAATGTGTTTTGATGAGATAATCCGATAAAACTGACGGAGAATAATAATAATCTGTTCATTTTGATAATTTAGTGGGTGGGTGCGTCATGCGCAGATCAAGCTAGACTAATACCAGATCCAGGTGAGCTGGAAAATGAAGGATGGCAAGAGCGAGCATTAGAGCGCAAAGCTCAGAAACTAGCCACACAACTAGCGGAACAATTATTCAAGGAAAGAGCTGAGCAATTAGAAAAGAGAGTCAAGGATATTGTTGCATCTGGTCCACCTCCTTGCGAATGTTCTCCGAAGACAGGTACTTTTTTGTTTTCCTTTGTAAGTAAATGGGCAGATTGTTCAACTGATGGTAAGTGGTTGTCGTCACTTATGAACATCTCTAACATCAAGAGAGCCGATAAGTTGTCTTTTTCGTCCAAATTTAAAGTATTTGTTTACGATATTTTCGAATACTATTATATTTTATTACGTCATACACAAAGTTTATTATTTAATTATTAATAAATATCCATACGGGTACGGAGAAAGAATATAATTTTCTGTGGCCGGGCGCCTGTCATAAGAGGCGACAAAACAACCCACAACCAGCCATCTGCCTGTTTGGATAGCTACCACCACTGGGCTAGAGTCATCATCATCCGAGCGTTAAATCCCGGTTGCGTTTAGAGCTATCGCTACGACGCCCTGGTTTAGAGTATGCCGCCATAATAAGCTTGAGTTGTGTTCCGGCATTAGTGGCCAGGTTCCAGTTTGATCTCCGCTTTTTTATTTTTATTGAATGAGTTCACCAGACAGGCAGACGGCCTATCTGATGAAAAGTGGTTACCATCCACTATGGATATTTACAACACCAAAGGTGCTACAAATGCGCTGCTGCTCTCTTAATGGAGACTGGAACCTGGTCACTAATGCCGGAACACAAATCAAGGTTGTTATGACGGCATACTCTAGACCAGAGGTAATAGCCATCCAGTCGGGCAATTACCCTACTACCTGGCTGTGGGCTCTTTTGTCGCCTCTTACGACAGGCCGCCCGGCCGCAGAAAATTATATTCTTTCTCACTCCCTGCCCGGATAACTCCGTAACCGCATTTCATCAGGTGCGCCGTCTACCTGTCTGCTAAACTCATGCAATAAATTTAAAAATCTCAAAGAAGCAAGTGAGGTGTGTAAGAATAAGCCTAAATGGCGCTCTATTGTTCGTGCCTACCCCGCAAGGGAACTGGCGTGAAGTTATGTATGTATGTATGTATGTATGTAAATTAAAAAAACGGTTTATATAAGTTTGAATAATATATTATCCTGCTTCTGAATTTGGGCTTCCTTATTCACCACTGTAATGTGTCTTACTTTACTAGATCTAGTTGGACTAACACTTAGTAGTTTTTGATAATAATGGTTTATATTTTACAGCGGCCTTCACTTGTATGGTAAAGCAAAACATGCATGTGAATGAAGGGAAAACTGCCCCTCCGGCTTATTGGCAACGCACGGCTCAAGATATCACCCAGCTAAGAATGCAAATAGAAGCTCTTAAAAAGGTTTGTTGTTTATATGATAAATTACACATATTCTAACCATTTTTATTTCTAAAATCATGTCTTAAATAATTTAATTAAAATTAATAATTAAGCATTGGAGTGTCTTGCGAAATATATATTTCCCATATGACTTTTATAAAAAATCACTACAGAGTTGGCAAAGCACTGACCGTCATTATGTAAAAATGTATTTGTGACACTGAAATTGTTACAAAATAAGCGCAAAATAGGTAGGTTGACTATAAGAACTGTTTAAAAATTATGTAATTATGTATACTTAATATTGAATGAAAGCAAGTTTCAATAAGTACGTACCTACTATTACAACTATTATAATGCGATCCAATCAAATTTTTTGCTATTAGTTTTTTTAAGTTGGCTTGTAGACAAACTGGCACACAATCCATCTAATGCTAAGTAGTTACAATTCCCATGGATATCAATACTAAAGGTAGCCGATGCGTTGTCAACCTCGTTGAGACTTTGAATATCTCTTTACGCTCTTTTTGAAGAGCCCCATAATGAAAACGAACCTACTCATTACATTAATTTATTTCTATTAGGAGTCTATAAAGAAAGAAGACCTTAAGATAATGGAGGATAACTTAATGAAGATGGTCCAACGAGCATCGGTGAGTGAGTACAAATAAATGAGTATTACGTAAGACTTATTCACTTGTAGTACACGTGGGAAACACAATGATTCACTTCGTCATTTTTCTCCCACTTCCATGAATATTTTTAATTTTTTTATCGTTACAGGGACTAGAAAAGCTTGAGTTTACTGGTAATACTAATATGAAACCAAATCGTTTGGATGATCACACAAAGAACGGACACAAATCACTTAAAACCAATACGGAATCATCTAGCAATTTCGTCACTTCTGATAAACCGTCTACGACACAGAAAAAGCAGCTGTTCACTACGTCATTTAAGAAAGAACAGCCAAAAAAGTTACTGCAGGCACAGATGGATAATAAGTCTATAAAGCCACATAAAAGATTCAGACAAGACTACGCAGTAAATATGTGCCTATGCAGTAACTCAAAAAGCCAAAAACAGCAACCAAAACTGTTACAAAACGTGATGGTTACCGATGAACATAATAGGAATTGTTTAAAACAAAAATCATCAAAGGATAATATAATATCACAGATATCTAGCATCAGACAAACAAAACCTATAAATACGCTTTTACCTTCTTCTGCTGAACTAGCAACTTTGGGAAGTGGCAAAGAGTCAGCACAGTTTTCGTGCTTAAGCAATTGTGTTTGTTTTCATAAAATGCCGTCAAACACATCGATAGATAAATTATTAGAGACTTTAGCTAGATGGAAGTGTGATTTGGACCATTCTAATGCCAAAATAAAGAACACTGTGGAGCAAGGTACCTTAATTGCCACTGATATGAATAATATATTTTCAACAAAATGCTCTTCTAATTTGAAAAACTTCTCAAAAAGCGATGATAAACAGTCCACTGATGATGGCAAAATTCCGCTAAATAAGAGTAATATTATTTTCAATGACAAAATACAACTAAATATTAATGAATATGAAGATGATAACGTTAAGAGCATATTACCAACAACAACTGAGTCCGAATATATGGGTGCGATCAATTTGGACAAAAGTAACGAAAATTTTTGTAAATGTGTTCAAGATGTCGATAACAAAAATTCAAAAGTCAATAGTATCAGCATTAAAAGTAATAAAGGAATCCCATTGAAATGTATGATTTCTACTATATGCAATTGTAAGCAACCTCAACTCTTGAATAACACGGACACAGATAAAGATTCGTTAAATCAAAGTCCACATACCAAAGAAACTGAACTTTCTGGCGTGCAAATAATTTCGAACAATGAATTATCAAACGACACAAAACTAGAAGAGATGGAGCCGAGTGTAGCCTTAGAAAATATTTTAAAAACATGTGATAAGAAACAGGAAGGCTTATTTACTTGCGACAGTGATTATTATGTAAATTTTTTAGGAATAACTTTAGCTGATGCTCATCCTAATGAGCACAATACTAAAACTTTTACGGACATGCTTAATAGTGAAAAAGACAAAGAAAAAATATTTCACGATAACCCAAGTAAAACGTTTATGTTACAATCATCAGTAAGTATGACACCAGAAAATTTGTATAACGGAAAATGCAATACCGAAAAGTCGACATTTCTACAAAGTATTTCTAATAAAAAGTTAATGGATTGTGATTGTATGACAAAATTTGAAGAACTGAAGGATTTAATTCATAAGATGTTAGATGCAAAAACGGAGAAAAATATATCAAACCGAGATAAATCTATGGATACTAAAAATATGCAATTAAGTCCATCTACTAATGAAAATTGTATCTGCTGTAATAATCATGATTTAGAAGAATCAAAAAACTTAGAAGAGAACACATTCCAACTGATAGAAGAACATTTAAAAGAAAAACTTGATGAATTCAAGATATCTTTTTGCAAATCGTCATGTATACCTCCAAACGAAGAAGATAAATTATTTTCAGTTATACTTCGCAGAGTAAAAGAAGTTATTTCAAGTAGTACAAAAGAAATGATCTGCAAGTGTGCAGATGACACAAAATTTGAAGGAAGCTGGAACAGGGCATACGGATTATTAAAGGAGTACCTGAAAATGAAATTAAAACGTGTCCAGTGCTCTTGTGGTTCCACTTCGAAGAATAACGACATGATGATTCCCTTAAGTAATATTTTAGAAAAAGTCTGTTTATTAATTGAAAATGATTTTGAACGACTCAAAAATATTTGTAACTGTAAAAATCTTATGAATTCAAGTACATTTCAAATAAACAGTTCAAATACAAACATTTGTATGAATGATTTACCAGAAAGGGATACTCACAACACATGTACTAACGGTCCAATATATAAATATACAAAAAATGACAGTGATTCAAATTCAGATATAAAATGTAAACAAAATTCTAATAAATCAATCATTTATGTACGAAGCATATCTTCGCAAGTACCACAAAATCTTGGTATGGAAAATAAATCTTGTAATGCAATGGAGAAAGGCTTCAAAAATATTCAAATCCAAGAATCAAAGAACATGCTTTTTAATAAAAGTTGTAAGACCTCTTTATGTAGTTGTTCAAAAAAACAGAACGATAGACCGTTTTTGGAACTATTAGGAACAAATGAATTGTATGTTAGTCATTGTACCGAAATCGAAACAACAGATAAACTGCCAAACAGTGTGATCGTTTCTCAATTATTAGAAAAAAATAGTAACGTAAATTTTGTATTCGACAAAACGTCTGTGAGAGATGTAAGTAAAATAAAGTATACCAAATGTATAAAGAAAGAAACTAATTGTGTACAAGAAACAAAATTACCATATGTGGGGAAGACAGTAGATTGTTCATGTGACGGAAAAATTAGCTCTTGTGTTTGCATGAAGTCAGTTGTACAAACAAATAATGACGAAATATTAAGCATATGGAAAGTGTTTACTCAAAATATTAAATGTCAACCAAAAGTATCTTATATCATGAATAGTATTATTGATAGATCAGAACAGGAGAAAAGTGATATAATGAATCTAACGACAGATATTTATGCAAGCAATTTCCCTGAACGATATTCATTGCAGGAAAATCCACCCTCATGTGATATTAAAATAAGCCCTTTGCAAACGAATGAAGATATTGTCTTGAAAAATTCAAAAGAAATCTTGAATCAAAGTCATCACATGACTAATACATACAGTGACAATTTTAGCAGTGACTATTCGAACATTGATGACGCGGCTAATTGGTACGATTGTAAACTGTTGGATAAGTCTCGAGTAAGTTTGAGAGAAGAGATAATTGATTTAAGAGTACCTAAGACAAGTAACAGTTGCAGAGTAAATCTTTTGAATAACGGAGAGAGCCCAAGTTTACATTCTGAAGTGACAACTTGTGATTGCAACACTGTGCCTGTGTGTCATATAAAAATGTTGGTGGAAAGTATAGAAAAAAAACTGGCCAATGAGCAATGTACTTGTGACTCTTTAATTCCAAGAGTATGTCCAGTCCATGCTGCTAAAACTTCCTTGTGACAAATTAATATTTCGTGGTGGTCCACTTTCATTCAGCGATAAAGTTAAATTTTATTGTTTTTTTTACTATTTATGTTTTTAACCATCCGTGTGAATTTTAATACTTATATACGAAGAACAATTATAATCGTATGTTAGATACTTTTTTGAAACATGTTTATTTATTGAAGTCCCTATTTTAGTCCTTCCTTGCCTACAATGTAAAGTGCATACTGTTCTCGATACCCAACTTTTTGTCGAAGTATAACTGCTTTGCGTGTATTTGTATGAATTAAAATAAATACTAAAACAGGTGAAGTTAACTGAAGGTAACTGATCCACTAATCCTGGCCTGAAATCTGTTTTTTTAAATATTTTTATAACGAGGGGAAATTCGCTTTAGTACAATCAATCGCGCGGGGAATCGCGGTCGGTGTGTGGGAGTCGCCACGTTGGGGTGCTACTATCACTGCTAGTAAGTGCTATTGCCATCCGAGTCGAGGATACCTACTAAGACCCCTCAGTGCTCCGTCCATCGCCTATGCCAGGGCTACGGGTACATAGTCTCACCACTCCGCGAGGACCTGGCAGTGCCTTGAAAACCTTTTTTTTATTTTTTTATTATCCTGCGCCTTATGCCAGGGCTACGGGAATGGGGTTGCCCTGGCAGGCATGGGCCCTCACGAGGCCTCTTCCAATGCCGTGGGCCGACTCTGCCTTGAAAACCTGAACTGACCCCGCGATTATATATAACTAGAGTTTACCCCGCGGCTGAGGCGCGGGTCAACCTCTAGTACGTGCCTCTTGTTTACAAAGCAGGCGCTAATACAGGTTTCATTGTACTACATTTTTATGTTAGTGCTATTAGCAAACTATCCCATCTGCCGGTATGAGAAGCATTTATGTTCATTTTCGGTATTATAACTATATTTAAACTAATTTACGGCAAAACCGATCCAATACTCCAGTAGTATTTCCGTCAAACTTAACAGATATACAGATCGAGTTACTATAGCACTTTTTAATAGATGATGTTTTTTATATCTATAAACTTGAGTTGATTGGTTCCCCATACATACTTTCATCCTCTATTTCAACCCATTCTAGTTTTATTTATCTATCTCCTGTCTACCTATCTATCTGAAAACTACATAAATGACAACAATGATCAAAATGACCGAAATACCGAAATAACGAAATGACGAAAATGGAAAATAACAAAAAAACCTATTATACTTTCTGGGATAACGTTTACATAAATCTATCCCATTTTCCGGGATGAAAAGTAGCCCTTGTCCATTCTCGGTATTAAAATTACATATATAAAAAATTTCCACTAAATCGGTGCAATAGTTTTTCCGTAAAAGCATAAAAAACAGAGAGACAAATATATTTTTATCCCGGAAACACCCGTTTTTCGGGATAAAAAGTATTCTATGTCTATCCTCGGTGTCGAATATATATATACTGAGTTTCAGCCAAATCGGTCCAGGAGTTTTTCCGTGAAAACGGAACAGACAGACAGACAAAATTACTTTCGCATTTATAATATAAATTGGGATTAAGTTTAGAAGCCGCCAGTCGCCGGTACTGGCCGGTGTCGGCCCACAAGGTATCATTTTCTTAATATTAAAGTAGTAGAAAACTGTAGTTTCAGATATAAAGTTGTACAATATGGACATATTATCATTGTTAATCCTTCAAGCCATAATTAGTCATCGTTCTATATAAAATAGTAATTGTGACTTGTCATTTTTCAATGCCATATTTTAATGATATTATTTATACAATATATTTAAATTATTTTATAATACATACATACATACAATTTTAAAAATCACTTTGTCATATCTTCTATGGAGACGTGTAGTATATATATCTACAACTTAAGTAAAGAATAAGAATAATCTAATTTACTTTAAATCATTCAAAAATAGGCAATTACATGTTTTGGGTTTCGTAGCGATTTTGGCTAAATTGGAAACCCTGTTCGTCTTTCCATAGAAACCATAGTCATTTTTCTCAAAATTACTGGGTCTGTATAGATGAAGTTTTTCAGGATTATCAGTATTTTATGTTACATAATGCAGTAATGAAATCGCAAAATATAGGGGTGACCATCCTACATATAACTATGATGCCTTTTTTTAGTATTTTCACATAAGGATGTTCTTAAATGACTTTTTTTATTAAAATCAATAGGTGGAGATATATCCGATAGCGCCGTGTAAACTAAGTATAACTCTAACTTTTTAAGTACGGAGTGCGAGCTAAAATGCTTTATGCACACCCCATTGCCTGATAACTAGCAGAGGCAGTGCAGTACTCGTGAAATTGCCAGGTACTATGTAAGATATCTTTTATTTTCCTTTGGCCATGCGCCAGGATCGAAAACTGTGACCCTGCCTACTCCGCAACCGTAGCCGAAATACGTAATATACGTAAGAAATCTACTAGGAATGACGATCGTCAAGTAAAATGTCTCTTTTTCTTGTGTTTCGATATAACAAAACACCACAAAAGTTTCAAGCAACATTATATTCAGTTTTTGGCGCGAACTGAAAGGAGATGTTGTGCTGTGCAGTTTTATTTTCTGAAAATGTGTAACATTACTCTAAAATGAACAATAGTTGTAGGATATTGATAGTTTTTGAGTAGTAATTATGTGTTATTGTGAGAAATGTGAACTGTATAGTCAAATGTGGCCTTTCGAGTTTTCACAAGAACTCCGTTGAATGGTCTGGATTGTAGCCTACAATACAACTGCGCCTGGCTTAAAGGCCTAGTTGCCAAGCCTTAAACATTAAAAAAAAGGAACATTATATTATTCTATACAAACTAATTTTTTAAAACAAAATTAATTCAGTCAAAAGTTGACAACAATTATCAATTAAAAAAAGTACACGGCTTCTGTGGTAGGCAGGTGGAGCCTTTACCGGCCGAGTTCATTGAAACGCAGAGGTTCCGGGTTCGATTTCTGGCATGGTAAATTTCGTAAAGCTTATTTACTATGGTCATTAAACCTTAGTAAATGCTGACCATTATTTAAAAACCATGCTTTAGGCGTCTGGGATCAGCCCCAGAATGTACTTAGACATTAGCCACACAAGCGTAACTTGCTTAGCTTGGGGATATATATATATGTATATATATATATATATATATATATATATATATATATGTGTGTGTGTGTATATATATTATCCGTGCAGGAACGGAAGAAAGAATACAATTTCCTGCGGCCCGGCGGCCTGTCGTAAGAGGCGGCAGAACAACCCACAGCCAGGTGGTAGGGCATTTGCCCGACTGGATGGCTACCACCCCTGGTCTAAAGTATGTCGCCATAACAACCTTGAGTTGTGTTCCGGCATTAGTGACCAGGTTCCAGTATCCCTTAAGAGAGCAGTAGTGCAATTGTAGCACTTTTGGTGTTGCAAATGTCCATAGACGATGGTAACCGCTATACATCAAGTGGGCCGTCTGCCTGTCTGCTGAACTCCTGAAATAAAAAAAGAAAATACAATGCGTGAGTTTGTCTCGTCGCCGTTCGCCAATCGCAGGCCAGTCAACGCCGAGGACTTACGCTTTCTTAAATCTGTGCCATATCTCCTCGTCCTCCGCCTTCCGGTTTACTCATCCAAAGCCCCTTCTCAGGTCGTCATTCCATTGGGCTGGACGCCGGCCGACACGGAGTTTGCCGCCGGTTATATATTATTTAATTAATTTAAAAAGTAAACTTTTTATTAGTTAGACTTCTTTATGGGTTGGTTTAAAAATATTTTTAAGAATAATATTTGTTGTAGGGGTACGTCTAGTAGTGTTTTCCTATACTAAAACATAAAAGACGAGGGTGTTATCGCGACCTTTTTAAGTTTTAGAGGATGTCATTGTCAAGTCTTTATTCTCTCATAAGGAATGTTGATAGAATTACATTTTTCCCTAAATTATTATCGTTCCTAGCATATTTCTTCCAAGGTAGTACCCACTCTTCAGTTTGTCAGTAAATGATTCGCCAAAGAAACTAACAGAGTATCCTATCTGTAACTATCACTACTTTTATCATAATAATAATTATTATCAGTTTAGTGGCTCACGATTAGCAGTTTCGTTTGGTCTATATACATATATAATATATAAAATATTGTAATCATCACTGGTTGTTTCAACTTCGCTGCGTCACCTTGCGACTGTTTGACGCAAGTGTAATCTATGGTGTTTGCAAAAACTAAATGCTTATTATTAAAATATATTTTTTAAATATAATTAGTAGTAACGCAAATTTATTAGAATAGAGAAAGTGAGATACGTCCAGCATGGAAAGTAACGGTAAAACATTTCAAAATAGCGAAGAAAAAGCAAATACAAAAAAAAGGAGCAATCCTAATGTGTTCTCAAGACTTTTCCTGTGGTGGGTGTGTCCTGTTCTTATAAAAGGTAATCAACGGGACGTGGAAGAAAAGGATCTTATAATTCCCAACAAGAGCTACGATTCTGAAAAGTTAGGAGCTTATTTGGAAAGGTAAGTCTATTTAAATTAAATAGTGAACTTTTTGACCAGTTACAATATTATTAATAACTAAAATATGCCCGCAATTTCGTATATGCTTGACTTGAAATTCTCGCGGGATTCCCGGGATACGAATTATTGCAGCTTTTGTAAAATATTATCGTTTTAGTGAAAACTGTGTCGGAATAAGCAAATTTTTATCCACCCGAATAATTTCAAAACGTTCCCGAGTAAATTTCCGCGGGATCGCCGGGATACAAAATATCACATATTTTATTACATTACATTTGCTATCGATCTGTGAAAAAATCGAGTGAAAAATTTGATGTTTTTGAAGTGAAACTACTTTAGAATCGTTGTGATTTGAAACTCGATGAAAGGAGAAAACAACACTAAAAAGAGATAAACATATAAATCTATAGGACTATGCCTGCGAGAGAACGAGATACGAGTTTTACATTGTGCAGCACAGATTCGAGAATCAATAAGACCGATGATTAAACGTAGGTCCAATTTGGACCGAAATAAAAGTGATAATATTTTTTAGACTAAAACAGTGAAAACTTGAAAGTGATGCTTAAGAAGTTTATTTCGAATTGTAATATGTTGACGGGCGGGACCTAAAGGTATTATTAAGTATATAGTAATAAAAGTTACAGAAGAATTATCTGTGAGTGAGTATATTCTCTGAAGTTTCACTTCTACTGTGTGTGAACTGCACATACACACACACCCACACAATTTTCTAACTTGGCCATTTTAAATCAGTCTTAGAAAAATTCCCGCGGGATCTCCAGGATAAAAAGTAGCGCAGACTACCTAACCGCATCGAAACGGTTCAGTAGGTTTTACGTGAATCCCGAAGAAACAGACAAGAAATTTTAAAAAATGAATGTTAAAAATTAAAAAAAAATAGTCTATTATAGTTGTTTTATTTTTAAATAGCTTCGATGTACAGACAAGGTATGTTTAGGATTTTGTAATATTATAGATAAGTCATTATTGACAAAAATAGTGTAGGAGTGTGTGAGATAGGTTAATATAAATTAGGCAAACATATATATTACAATATACTAGTTTTCACCGCGACTGTGCCGCAGGTCAAACCCTAGTACAAGCTTCTTTTATGTTAGTGCTGCTTGAAAGATTCACTTCATGTTAATCGCAAACTATCCCATCTCCCGAAATGAAAAGTATCTATGTCCATTTTCGGTATTAAAACTACATTTAAACAAAATTACAGGAAAACCGATCCAACAGTCCTTGTAGTTTTCCGTGAAAGCTTAACGAAAGACATATCGAGTATATATAATAATGCAATAGTATGCATTATTTATACACGATAAATTTTTATATCTATAAACTTGAGAAATGATTGGTCTCATCCAAACTTTCATCCTCTATTTTAAACCGTCCTAGTTTTATTTATCTATCCCCCGTCTATGAACACTACATAAATAATAAAAATGACAACAATAACAAAAAGGATAATATGGACAAAAGGACAAAAAGACAAAAGGACAAAAGACAAAATAGACCAAATGGACAAAATGGACAAAGACGACTAAAATGACTAAAGTGACCAAAACGACATAGATGACAAAAACGACAAAGTTGACTAAAATGACCAAAATTACAAAAAGGACAAAGATGACCAAAATTACAGAAATGACCAAAATTACGAAAATCCAGTAGTTTTTCCGTAAAAACGGAATAAACAGAGGGACAGACAGACAGACAGATTTACTTTCTCATTTGTAATATTAATAGGGATAATACGTGACCTGTAACTTTTGCTTAGATTTTTCAAGAATCAAGTTTTTTAACAATATTGGGTGAAATTAGACTTTTCATGAGACTGAAGATTCCTCTAAAAATAATGTTATGCTTATTGATTAGATACCGGGATAATTTGGTCAGGACAATCTGCGTTACTTTAAAAATTTGAAAAGACACACTATCACTACTTCAAAAACAAAGAACAATTTAAAAAATCAACACGTGACTTTTATCTATTGATAAATGATAATTTTTGTACTTTTATTGTTTTCAATAGAAATGTTATCATACGTTAATTTAAAAGGTGCAAATATGGCATTGAGTTATGGCCAGTTCATTTGTCTTAACATCGGTTAAAATTTGACATAAGCTTCATACAAGTAATGGCAAAATTCAACCGATGGTAAGGCAAGTAAAAGAACAGTAAGATATAGGAACCGACAAAACAAAAGGAATTTTTTCTCTTTAATTATTTGGGACTTTACCCACATAGGCATGTCAGCCCCATCATCTCCTAACCATACAATTATTTACATATTAAATTTTAAATAATGAGTTGGGTACCAAACTAACCTTCTTTGAACCGTCTTTTAGCCTCTTCCAGAATTTCTATAAAAATTATCACAAAGATTTAGTCCCAACTCCGGTATAAAGCAGCGACAGTCATAACGCCGCAGCTTCCTAGAGTTTGTGCAAGTGGGATTAGCAAATTATAACGTCATAATTGTAACGAGTTAAATAACTTATTAATTATGTTTTAAACAGAAATTGAAATTATAACTGTATGTCTTTCAAGAAGACGGGCCATAAAAATAAACCTGGCCTTTTGGAGGGCTCGCTTTTTTTTTTTTTTATTGGACTTGACTTTATGTTGTTGGTCCGAAGACCTTACAACTTTACCGGGGTTTTTGGGGCGAGTGCCTTCGCGAAGCGAAGGCGCTCGAGCCCGGGGGGGCAACTTGCTCGAGGGAGCTCCCTAAGGAGTTTTACCTCGGCTGAACTGTTGCCATGAGAGGGGGATGAATTTAATGATGGCCACCATAGGGCGACACAAAGCACTAATTGAGAACGGGCGACGGGTAATATAAAGCCCGAGGGGAAGGATTCCGGCGGGCCGGGATCGGTGGTTTGCGGCGGCCTACGCTATCTTACTGCCGTTTCGCAACGTGTTATGGCTGGGAGAGAAGAAACGGCGAAAGAAACTTCCCAGCAACACGCCTAGTCTATCCTGTGGGGGGGCTATGTCTCCTAGCGTCCCTCGCAGGGACGTGGAGAGATCTTGATTGGCGGCGCCTGAGACGCCGCCGTCTGTGTCTGTCTGTCCGTGCCTGCCAGCCTGCCGTCCTAACCGCGGGCGGGCTGATCCCTTATAATCGGACGCGGACACGACGAGTGGATTACGATGGTGCGGCGCGAGATCGAAATACTTACGCGAGAGCGACGTAATGTAGTTTTTGATGGAGGGAAGCTCCAGATCGCGGTGGAGGTCGACGTTACGCATATAGAGGGGAGCACCGACGGCTCTGCGCATGAATTTGTTTTGCACGATTTGCAATTTATCTAAAAGGGCAGGCTTGGCATGGCCGAATACCACACTCGCGTATGTCATGATCGGGCGGATGCATGTTTTATACAAAGTAAGCTTGTGTCTGAGGGACATTTTGCTTCGTTTGTCTATCATGGGTGCTAAACGACCCATCACAAATCGCGCTCTATTTCGGATTATAGTGATATGCTCGTTGAAGCGCAAGTTCCGATCTAGGGTGACACCCAGGTATTTGGTGTACTTTTCCCAGGGAATTTGTTGTTCGTAGAGCGAAATGGTTTTTAGGCGAAGGCAAGCGCGTTTGGGGGAGCGAAGCGTGCCCGGGGAAAAGAACATTGCTGCGCTTTTCTCCGGGTTTACCTCTATCCTCCATTTGCGAAACCATTCGCCTAGCTCTGTGACAGCTGCCTGCAGCCGGACGCAAGCCATTTGTCGGTTTTGATCTGATGTATAGAGTGCGGTGTCATCCGCAAAGAGGGCCAACTCCACATCTGGAGTTTTTGGGATGTCGCTGGTGTACAGCGTGAAGAGTAGTGGCGACAGAGCCGAGCCCTGTGGTACACCGGCTGTGAGTGGGTGAGGGGACGAGCGCGTTCCCTCCACTCGAAAACGGAAGCTTCGGTCTAAGAGGAAGTCTCGCAAGATGAGCACGAGTCTGTCTGGCACACCGAACTGGTACAACTTGTAAATCAAGCCGTTGTGCCAGACCTTGTCGAAGGCTTTTGCTACGTCTAGGAACAGTGCGGCTGTTCCTATAGGGCGGGGGCGATGGGCAAAGTGAGATAGTATGTGCTCCGTGATGCGGTGCACCTGTTGCACGCATGAGTGTCTAGCACGGAAGCCAAATTGCTCATCAGGTAATAGATGTTTGCTGAAGGCAAAATCTCTAAGTCGTGAGAGGATGACTCTCTCGTAAAGCTTGCTGAGTGCGCTTAGTAGGCTGATTGGACGGTAGCTGGACGGTTTATTAGCCGGTTTTCCCGGCTTGTGAATACCAATGACATCTGCCTCCTTCCAGATCGCGGGGAAGGAGCAGTTTGTTATGGCGGCATTAAAGATGCTCACCAGGATTATAATTAGATGGGCGGGTAGGAGTTTTAAAACGCGATTGTTGATGCCATCGGTCCCTGGGGCCTTTCGCGGTTTGAGAGACTTGATCAGATCTTGCACTTCTTCGACCGTGACCGGGTCGAGTGTGGTTTCCGCTGGTAAGGAGGATCTACGTTCGACCTCGGAGTCCACCTCCGTCAGGTGTGACTGGTCGACGTTTTGCGTAGTGGGGGAGCATTGAAGCTCTAGACTCTGAGCAAGGCACTCGGCTTTCTCCTCGTCATCGAACGCCTCGGTGTTGTCGGCTCTTTCTAGCGCGGGTATGACAGTAAGGGTGTCTGATTTGAGAGCTCTAGCCAGCTTCCAGTACGCCTGGTGAGTTGGTTCGATATCCCTCAACGTTCTGTCCCAACGTTGTTCCCTGACTTCCCGGATACGTAGTTTGACCTCGCGCTCTAGTTCGCGGAGTCGGATTCTGTTATCCTCGGTGGGATATCTGTCATGAGCTCTGGAGGCGGCTCTCTTTTCCCTCAGCAGTATCCTCACCTCGTCCGGCAGGCATAAGTGGCGGTCATCCTCCACTGGCACCTGCCTGGACGAGTTCCGCACTGCGGATTGAAGGTGGCTGGTGAGGGCTTCGATCGCCCTCTCCGTGTCTTGGCGGGACCCGATGTGATCTGGGATGCGGTCCAGGTCTTGTGAGCTGGTTGCCTTGAGGAGGTCCCCAAGTCTCAACCAGTCCACAGAGGTCCTAGTTTCAGATGTCTGGTCTGTCTGTGGTCCTAATCTAAGGATAACCGGACGATGGTCCGAGTCTATATCGTCCATCGTTTCGATCGAATGGAACTGAAGAGTTACGCCCCTCAGTAATGCTAGGTCGAGAGTGTTTGGGGTCCCCCAGTCGCGGTTGGGGGGATATCTTGTGGGGGTCATGGGCGTTAGTATATCAAACAAAAGATTGTCTGATATATTTATTAGGGCTCTGCCATTGGTGTTAGTGGTATTGCAATTCCACTGCTCGTGTTTGCAATTCAGATCTCCGGCTATTATAACAGCCGGGCCTAGGTTGAATAGGGCTTCTAGGTCTTTTTTAATAAGGGTTTTTTGGCATGCGAGGTATGCTGAGACTATGACTAGAGGTTGGTGGCCAGTCATTGCTAGTCTGCAGGCGGATACCTCCATACCTTCTAGTGGAGGGGTGACTACAGGCATGCAGTGTAGGGATCTCCTGAAATAGATCAGGGTGCCGCCACCACGGCCTACCCTGTCATGTCTAGTGACCCGATAGTTAGAGATCTTTGGATCTCTATTACTCGGTTTCAGGAAGGTCTCCTGTACTAGTAGTATATCTATTTGATTGGTAACCAGGAAGTCATGGACCAAGTCGCGCTGGTTTCGAAGGCCGTTGGCGTTATAAGTCGCCAGAGTCAATGAGCGTGGTTTATTTCTACCTACATGCGCCATTTGTTACCGGTAACAAGAATTTGTATTAGGTTGTTTAGTTACAACGATCTAAGTATTTGGAGGAGGTACGCGTGATCCATTTCGATCACGAGTTGATCCCGGAGGGAGGGTTGAGTTGACTCTGAAACTTGTCTCAGTTTCCGAGCCAAGAGTTGGACCTCTTCCAGGTCGAAGGGCAAGTTCTTGGCGAATTTAGTCGCCAAAGCTAAGTCCTCCGCTATAGAGTGGTGGGCCGATGGCCCAGAAGGTGCCTTAGAAATGGGGGCGGGGGAGAGGGTGGCCGAGGGTAGGCCGGCCATAACTGGGGCACGCGTCCTCAGCGGAGGAAACGCTTCCGTCGTGGGAAGACCCGTCCAGTGGTTTACCACTGGAGGGGGGGCCGCCACGAATGCGGGTTTGTTCGGCACTTTTCTAGTGCCTTTTTGGGCATTGCCCTTTCCGACCTTACGTTTGGGTCGGGGGGCGGCAGGGCAGCCTCTGTAGTTAGCAGGGTGACCCGCTTGGCCGCAGAGGATGCAGCTGGGTGGCTCCGGGGAGTCCCGGGTGCGAGTGCACTCCGAGGTCCCGTGGTCGCCCAGGCACTTGACGCACCTGGGACGGGATTGACAATGAAGGGCAGAGTGCCCATAAAGTTGGCAGCGATGACACTGCCGTAGTGTATGTTTTTCGTGTGGACGTTCCACACGAAGGCCAGAGAGGCCACAGACCTTCTCAAGTTCGAAGATCTTTTTCCCCTCTGGGGAGAGGTCGAGGACAACCAATACTAGGTTTAGAGGCGACTTTGTGGCGTCGCCTCTGTGCATACGGTGCACTTCGTGCACTGGTAGGGCTTGGGACTTAAGGTCCTCTAGAATGTAGGAACTTTCAATTTCCTGAGGAAGTCCGCGAATTACAGCCCGAAGGCGTTTTTCTTCTGGCAGGGCGTAAGTGTAGTAACCGATTTTACGGTCACATAATAGAGTAGTTAGGGCGCGGTGGTCACTTGAAGATGTGACCATAACTTTGATGCCGTGTTGGGTATCACGGGCCTCTTTTATGGAGATTGCCTTACCTGGCAGTTCCTTAGCGAGTTGAAGCCAATGAGCTTTCTCGCGGATGATCAGGGGTGGCGGCGGGCGCTGTGAAGGTGGCCCAGGGCGGCTGGAAGGTGCCATTGTCGGTTTTGTGCCCGCAGTGGGGGCGGGGTTGGGGGGGACCTCCCTCTGGGTCTTTCGTTTTTTACTACGATTGACGGTTATGAAACCGTCATCGTCTTCGCGGTCTAAGGGGATATTCGCGGGAGGCGCGACATCCATGGGGGTAATTTCATCGGCTGGTGTAAGAGGGGCAACCCCGAGGTATTGCGAACCTTCAGTGGTTAAGTCGATTTCTCGACGAGAATCGATTACGCGATGGATGGGCGAACGCGAACGCGATGTCGTCGAACTCGCGGAGCTCGAACGCGGTTTTCCCGGTGTGGGACCGCGAGAAAACGAGGCGCGCGACTTTGGTGCCACACGGTGGGCGTCGTTGAGCGGGGGTGCGGGCGGCGGGCGCACCGGTAACACGGCGGGTACGGACGCGGGGGGCGCGGGCGCTGCGGTAGAGCGCAGGTGGTCTGCGGCATGTGCGGCTGCGGGGGTCGCGGGGGGTGCGATGGTCGCGGCAGATGCGGGCGCGGGGAGGGAGGCCTGCGCGGGGGCCCTTTGCACGTGTGACTCGCGGGACACAGGTTTCTCGGAATTAAGTTCCGAGATAACAACGGACGCCATTGATTGGGACTCCGGAGTCCTCAAAAATTGGTCGAGTGCTTGAGGGAATTGCTGTCGTAAAAACGACAGCAAACCCTCTAACAGCGACGGAGAGGCCTCCACGCCGTCCATTGTCCCTGAGGGGGACGAACGATTTGGTGGAAAAACCACCTGATGATGCACTTTTCACTGCACTGTCACAGAAAAAACACAGATCGACCGGGTGAACGAACGAACACAACGAACACGAATAACGGACTGCCGAGGCGGAACGGGAGACGTGCGCGCGCGACGAATAGTAATTTTAACTCCCACTGTTATAAATGAATATTATTTTGAATTTATTGTAAAATGCCTTAATTTGAAACGGGCTTATTTTCACCTACGCCTCTTGGTTCATCTTTAATCAACTTTTTACTCCGGTCTGGGCAGCTTCGAGGTCTGTGGAACCAAACTTCCTGAAAAAAGTGATTAACGGAGGATTTCTAGATTAGTATACTTAGTCTGGCCATAAATACTGTTACAATTAAAAAGAAACAAAATATTACATTTGAATTTGGAATTTTTCATTTTATTGTTCATTGTGTTTTCTCATTTTGGCGCTAATACATTGTACAAAATTTTGTGATATTAAAATGGAGTGGGGCGATAAAGAGAACCGAATCGCTGTGATTGCATTACACAAAGTAGGTATGGAGCCACATGCAATTTTTAAAACTCTCCATACGCTTGGTATTAGTCAAAAGTTTGTATACCGGGCTATTAATAGGTACAATGAGACCTCCTCTGTTTGTGACAGAAAAAGATCTGGCCGTCCACGTAGTGTTCGTACGAAAAAGGTGGTCAAAGCAGTAAGGGAAAGAATTCGAAGAAATCCTGTCCAAAAGCAAAAGATTTTATCTCGGGAGATGAAGATATCACCTAGAACCATGTCGCGTATTTTAAAAGATGACTTAGGACTTACAGCCTATAAGAGACGCACTGGTAATTTCTTAACTCATAATTTAAAAAAGAATAGGGTGGTAAAATCGAAACAACTACTGAAGAGGTACGCAAAGGGAGGTCACAGAAAAATTTACTTTACGGATGAGAAAATGTTTACAATTGAGCAACATTTTAACAAACAAAATGATTATTTATGCTCAAAGCTCTAAGGAAGCTTCTGAATTAGCCGACAGAGTGCAACGTGGACATTATCCGTCTTCAGTGATGGTTTGGTGGGGTGTTAGCTATGAAAGAGTGACTGAGCCATATTTTTGTGAAAAAGGTATCAAAACATCGGCACAAGTGTATCAAGATACCATTCTTGAGAAGGTAGTTAAGCTCCTTAACAACACCATGTTCAATAACCAAGAATGGTCCTTCCAATAAGACTCGGCGCCGGGTCATAAAGCTCGGTCCACGCAGTCTTGGTTGACAACGAACGTTTCGGACTTCATCAGAGCTGAAGACTGGCCGTCGTCTAGTCCCGATCTTAATCCGCTGGATTATAATTTATGGTCAGTTTTAAAGAGTACAGCTTGCTCTAAACGCCATGATAATTTGGAGTACATTAATTTTTTAACATAAATATATACATACATACTTATGCCATATGTTTTACTGATAAGTAGTAATTATATGACTTAAATAATTCTATGTAGATGATTTAGGCGTAATTGTTTAAGGAAGGGTAGTGCAAAGTGCGATATTAGATTAGATAGAGATTTTATTTGTTCACTGAATAATAAATTTTATGAATAATAATATTAAATATACAATAACGATAAGTTTTAAAATCGGGTAACATGTATATAAAAAATAAAGCGCCTGTAAAAAATGAAATAACTGCAGGCGTAAACAAGATTTTTCCAAGATTTTAGGCGCACGGCATTCTTTAATAAGTAATGGTTACTGTTGATTTCCCTGGAATCCATTCAAAAAATTCTGACTTGGTGACCATGTCACCACTTCGGGAGTATAGACTTACCGAGTACAGAAAAGAATTTGAAAATCGGTTTCAAATTCACGGAGATATCGTGTTACAAAGAAGTTGGTAAACAATTTTCGTGAGTTTCTCCAATATCTTGGAATCCACTCATCAGATCCTGATATGGTGACAATGGGACCAATTCGGGAGTATAACCTTTCGATTAAAAGAAATTTTTTTAAAGTCGGTCCATAATAAAATTGATGGAGAAATCGAGTAACGAACATATTAAAAAGACAACAACATACATACGAATTGAGAACCTCCTCTTTTTGAATTCGGTTATAAAGTGCCTAATCTATAATATAACAAAATTTTAAGCTTACCCTGTCTATACATTAAAGCTACTTAAAAAAAAACGGGATAGACTTTATAAATAATTGAGAATACGATGCAATTTTTTTACATTTCTTGTCTGTTTGTCTGTTTGCCTGTTTGTTCGGGATTCACGTAAAATATACTGTGCCGATTTTATGCAGTTTTCGCTGATTAACAGCAAATTCTTAGACTTAAAATTTGCATTACTTTTTAAACCGGAACCCCGCGGGACTTTTTCTGGGAATGATTTAAAATGGTCAGACCAAAAAATATGTCGTATTCCAATGCGGTTTTTTCACTGATCGATAGCAAATTTTATGTAATAAAATGTGTGATATTTTTTTATTTTGGGAATCCGCGGGAATTTTCCCAGGAGCGGTTTGTAGTTGTTTGGTTGCATAAAAATTAGCTTATTCGGACACAGTTTTCATTGAAACGATAGCTTACATTCTTTTTAAATGCTGCGGTACTTTGTGTCCCGAGAATCCCACAGGAATTTAAAGTCAAGCCTGAATGAAGTCGCGGGCGAATCTTAGTATTATAATATAGCTGTAATAGCTGTTTAAAGACCCCTACTGTGTTAGGGGTAGAGGCGAATCTGAAGGGCCCTTAAAAAAATTATAAGTGAAAACTCGCAAAATAAATGTTTAAAATTCTGATAAAACCATATCTGCTAACGGTAATACCATTTTTGTCTCCTATCATTCCGCCACGACGTTGTCGAGAAGATATTGTGCAATTAGTAGCATAAGAATTTTTGACACCATCGCAAAAGGATAATATTTTGAACACCTTCTCAACGCCATGGTATTGAAATAGCAGAGTTGGACCGCAGGAACACGGCCCACCTGATAGAAACTGTTCACAATACACTCTGTGGAGTTCACCGTCGTTTATAGACATTTGCAATACCAGGGACGTTGCCAATGCATTGTCGGCCTTAAAAAGATTTTATGACGCCTTTTTTAAATCAAAGGTCCCTCTCTCCTAGTCATTATTTTACGCGCAGCAATTGCCAATAAAGGTAGTAAATATACAAATACTACCTACTTTTCACTACAATAAAATACAGCAGTTGTTAGTTTGTAAATGTTAACTTGTAATTTTGACTGTACAAGATATTTAAAATAAATATAATTATGTATCACATATCGTGCTTGGCAAACATACAACATTTCCAGTTTATTTATTTTTTTAATATCTGTAGTCTTACAAACTGAAGTTACAAAGACAAGTAACGATTAGTTATTTATAAGCCTCCACAGATGACAGAAAAAATATAAGTTTAGCCATAATTTGAATTTGTTTAATGTATGTATTTTCTCTCGGTATGTATAATTTTTATTCGTAAATATGTTGTCATCGCTAGGCTCTAGCCCAGCCACGAGTTACGGCTTAGCGACGGACGTGGCGATGGAGACTGACATGTAACATACTTCATACATTATTGTTTTTGTCACCCGTTGCATCGCGCTAACTGTCGCTTATGGCATCAGGGTCGTGGTCAGACCTTCACGGAAGACTATTATTAGTTGACCTAAAGCCTGTTTAGAGTGAAGTTTTATGTGTGTCTATCATCATTTTTATGTATATATTTTTTTATTTTACTCTAAGTAAACATTTTTCTTTCTTTTTAATGTTTAATCTTGACTTTGTTCAAGGTACTGGTTCGAAGAATGTGAACGATCTGTAAGGAAAAACCGGAAACCATCGTTATGGACCGCTCTGAGAAAAGCTTTTTGGGTGTCTTATATACCGAGTGCTTTTTATATCGTAACAATCTCAGCATTAAGGTAGTAACTATTTTTTTTAATTCTGTAACTTTAGTGTATATTTGTTTATTATCCTAAATAAATAAAATAAAAAGGAACTTTTTATGTTTATTGTTTATTTATCTTTATTTATAGCCGATTACTATATCTTATATGTATTCACTCTCTTGACTTATCATGGGTTGAATTCTGACATTACTTGTATGGAGCTTATGTCAAATTTTAACTGATAGTGGAAGACAGATAAACGGTTGGTAAGATTTAGGAACCGGCTTTTAATAGTAATTCTTTTTTTAAACATATTGCTATGACGTGTTTGTTAATGAATTGCAACGGAGGCACTAAAAAATGCAACCGCTGCGCCATCGTTATCCTATTCTTATCTCCCGCGGAAAGGATGTAATTTATCGTGATAAAGAATACTATCCAAGGTGTGGACCGGGGATATAAACTAGCTCTGTGTTCAGTTTCATTTAAATTCGTTCAGTAGTTTTCGCGTGATATTTTAACAGACAGAGAAATTCTAGAATTTGCATTTCAAAAGATGCTGATCCCAATTAAGCCCCTAGAATATTTTATAATATTTATATTAACTAGACAAAGTCCCCAACAGATTTATTATATGTATTTTAATTTACAAATAGAGTATAATTGTGGATAAATTTGTGAGTAATAAAGAGTTATTTATCTATAGTTTTCTAAATATGTTTATAATGCATAATCGCGACACGTATCTTTACAAATTTATAATAAAGCTTGATAATATACTGTAGTGACCTCTTTAGTTGTAATGATAATACTATCTAAACTGATTCAATTCTATCAATTACAGCACCATTACGTATTAGCTTATTATAAGTCTAATTTCCGAAACGGTTGTGTGGTTACATGTGTGTTTTGATAAAGGCTAAAACTGAAACTGCGTCATCCCTTGTCGCAGCATAATGCTGAGTTCTAGCGTCATTGGCTTGAATGTGATATACGATTTTTGTATTTTTTTTATTATATAATAATAAAATAATCGCCACATAAACACACACATTGTACATCACCAAGCTAAGCAAGTTACGCTTGTGTTATGGGTAATATACAACGGACAGAAAGGTCGTTTCCGAAATTTACCATGCCAGATTCGAACCCGGAGCCCCTGCGTTTTAATGAGTTCGGCCGGCTAGGACTTAGCCCGCTCAACCACATAGGCCGTCGATTACAATTGTATATTCATACTTTACATGTACAATCTCTTATTACTTTTGCATACTGTATTTTCTGTGTGTCATACACTGACGTCAATAAATCTTTTTTTCTTACTCCTTTCTTTCTTAAATAGTAAATATTTATGTTTTCATATCGAGGGGCGATATTAAAAGATAAAGATAAAATTCGCTTGAGGACAAGCTGCCGCGGGAGAAGCGCGCCACGTCAGAATAGCACTAGCACTCCCGCAGAAGTGCTATTGCCATCCAGGTCGATACCCATTGAAACTCTTGCCGTTTCTGCTAGGCGTCCTATGTCCGTGCTGTGGGTTCGCTTCCGCATTCACCTGCACCCGGACTGCAGGACAATAGACAATAAGCAGCCCCTTTACGGCCCGGCCCTTTCATTTTATAGATTAGAGAGCCGGGCTTCTCCATCTTCCTCGGTCGATACGAAGTGAGAGGGGGTGGGCGAAACGGTGCGCTTCTCTACTCTCCGGCTTTTGTGTACTTACTGGAAAACATCAGACTGTTGCCCACCTGTTGAAAGGGGACATTGGAACTTGACCACTAGCGAGATCCTGTACCCGCCGGTTGTGCAGCATGGGGATATTTAAATTTAAATAATATTTAAAATACCTTCTAATTATATAATGCATACAAAAAATGAAAAATTGTATTGTTATGAGAATGTGTGAGTTTTAATCGTATCTAAATACGCATAATCACCGTAATAACTGATAAGTTTTTACGCTGTCCTTGTTGTGATACCTATCAGGGTATGCCAATAATCTAAATTCAAATCTAAACACAAAACACATTAGTATATTTTTATTTCATTCTTGGAATGATATTTAAATTATTAATTTAAGTTGAAACCCATTGTTAGAGTGCTAAGGAAATATGTATTACGATAAAAGTGATTAAGTCATATAAAAGTCGTGGGAATAGCAAGCGCACGCGTCCCAAAGTCAAAAGGCGCGGATTCGAAACCCAGGCCGGAACGCATACACCACTCGGGCAGTTATAAGACCTAATTTGCAAATTGTCACGATTACCACGTGCTAACAATGGCGAAGGAAACACCGTGATGAAATCTGCATAGCGAGATAACCAATGTGTCAAACCTGCCAAGCCGTCTTGGACAAGCGTGGCGGATATATTGTCCATTCCCGTGGGAGGCCCGAGCCCTACAGTGGGAGATTTATAAGCTGTTATTAATATTATTTATTATAAGTTATATTAATGCTGATATTAGACGTGTTAACCAAATTGAATAAATTTGACTAAAAATCACAGAAGTGGAAGAACACGACGCGCGACGGTATTCAATGACATTGAATGATTCAAGTTTATATTTACATGGATCAATTTGGTTGATTCATCTCAACACATCGATAATCTCGATGTGCAGGTGTTTCAGTTCACGATGTTTTCCATCATCGACAGCATATGCTATTTCTATATAATAAGCAATTTAGCCTAGAAAAGCTAGCTAAGCATTGAATGTTCAGAACTAGAATTTTAACGCACCTAATTGGAGTGTCATGTTCTTAGTTTTTACGTCATCATGAGTTAATGACATTGAAGTGAAATTAAATTTATTTAAAGGGCCCGGAATCAAATATAAGCATTTTTCTCCAACTATAACAAAATCATCATTAATACCTTTACTAATCAATGGTAAACATAATGTATACGAGTACATACATACATACATAACTTCACGCCAGTTCCCTTGCGGGGTAGGCACGAACAACAGAGCGCCATTTAGGCTTATTCTTACACACCTCACTTGCTTCTTTGACATTCATAACTCTTGTCATGCACGCTCGTCTGTTCTTAAGGCTCCTGACATCACCTTCTGCTAAAAATAACGAGTACGAGTAAATATACTAATTATTTACTCATGTGCAAAAAGGCTGCGAGATGTACATATTTACCCTTATAACGCCTTCCGCGTTGAAAACATATCTCAAGTGGCGCTTTATATAACGAAGTGTTGTTCTAGAATAGGGGCCTAAATATCAATACCAGGAATCATGATTAATTTCATGAATTTTTCAAAATATGGTTTAAATATTTGAAGTATCTTCTATTGTACATACAGAGTGGTCCAGCCTATGTTATTCGGCCAACTTCTTTCATATTGGTCAGTTGAAGAGAACATGGATCGATTCGACGCAGGCATGTATGCGTTGGCTATGCTTGGTTTAAACTTTACCGTAGTGATGTGTCAGCACCACAATAATATGTTCGTTGCACGTTTCGGTATGAAAATCAAAGTGGCATGTTCATCACTTTTGTACAGAAAGGTGAGTTATGTTTACGCTATAATTGTTTAAAGCGAATGTAATTTCAATTTTGATCATATGATCCTATCAGCATGCTAACATTCGCAGCATCGACACTCAAATTTTAATATGATTATGTGAATGAAAGTTATTAAAAAATGCATTGGCATATTTTATGTTTATAACTTAGATCATTAATAGAAATCTAGAGAAATTCACGCGGAAACTACCTGAATGTAACTTCCTGGTGTTAAACGTATCATAATTCATTCTCGTCGTTGAAAGTACACATTATGTAAGTTCTACATTTTATTATATTCAATCCATTTTCAGTTTCGTGTAGAAAGAACTAACAAACGTAGTCACTTTCACATACATGCATCTATGAATTGTACTAAATTATTATGGACTATCTAAAATATTACAAAATTCTAAACATGCCTTGCCTGTACATTAAAGCTATTAAAAAAAAGACAACTGGAATAGACTATATAAACGATGAAGAACACGATGTAGTTTTGTTTTAGATTTCTTGTCTATTTGAACTTGACTTGAACCATGCGCTTCTTTATTCTCGGGAATACCGCGGGATTTTTTCTGGAAATGTATTCACAGTAGAATTCCAATGTGATTATTTAATGTAATAAAATATATGATATTGTAGGAGGGTGCCCCGTAGAGGGTGAAGGAGCGAGATAGAATGCTCCTCCGTCTCAAAGGAAGATCTTCCAGCGAGGCTAATGTTGTTCCTCGCAGGCCTAGGCCCATCTATTACAATTGAAAATTTGTATATATTCTTTGTATGTTTCGGGAAACGTTTGTGACCTCTATTATTGCACAGCGCCAGCTATTGGCTTGTGAGTGTTCTACTACAATATTTTTTATCCCGGGAATCCCGCGGGAATTTTCCCGGGAGCAGTTTGTAGTTGTTCGAGTGCATAAAAATTAGCTTATTTCGGCACAGTTTTTACTAAAACGATAGCTTACATTCTTTTTTAAGTGTTATGGTAGTTTGTGGCCTGGGAATCCCTCGGGAAATTTAATTCAAGCGTGGACAAAGTCGCGGGCATGTCCTAGTTTTATATATTATTGGTTTTCTTAGTATTGCGCAAAATCGAATAATAAGATAAATAGCTAAATAAATTGCCCTAAGATAGTTCGACAGGTACTATGGTTGAACGTGCATTAAATGGTTTGTTATATGACCGAATGGATTAATAACTTTACCTATTATAAACCTCTCATTTTTAGGTACTACGTATAAATCAGGTGTCCGCTGGCGATATTGCTGGTGGAAAGCTAGTCAATTTACTCTCCAACGATATGGCAAGGTTTGATTACTCATTCGCGTTTATGCACTACCTCTGGGTTGTGCCAATTCAAGCAGCGGTTGTTCTCTATTTTTTGTTCCAAGCTGCAGGATATGCTCCATTCGTGGGATTGTTTGGAATTATCATTCTTATTCTTCCGATACAAGGTCAGTACTTCTTTTTTGACAGTTGTGTAAACCGATATAAGTCATGTGAATACTGGTATGTTCCACAGTTGCTTGATATCGATTAGATCTAAAGGCTGATTTACATTGATCCAGTTACTGACTTGGTAGCGCCCTAATCAATTTACACGATGCCGGTATGAATTTTTAAGTATTTAATATTATTTCGTCAATACAATTTTAAGTGAAAAGCTAGGACTGATATAAGAATACAAATCGGACTATGCAGCTATGGTAAATGAGATTGTTATAAAACACAAATCATATCTTAAATAATTTTAACGAACCCTTTAAAATTTTAGCTTTTTTGACAAAGATGACTGCAATAGTGAGACGCGCGGCTGCCCAAAGAACAGACAAACGTATCAAGTTAATGAGTGAAATTGTAAACGGAATACAGGTAGATGATCATAAAATCAAACTAATTCCTGGCTTTGTCAGTATAGTTTTATTAGCATTTTATTGTTTTTGACTGGTTAAGCTAAACATACCCTTCAATGACATAAATTATGTTTTTTTAACGAAATTTCTTACTTACCTACTTAATTTGATGAAATATTATTATCAGTCAGTCATCCAGCTTTCAGCTTTTAAATTATGTTAAAAAAATTGTACACTATGAATTAACTTGCAAAATACCGATAATTAATTAAAAAATGTATCTGTGTTTTGATGCCATTTTAATTGAAGTCTATTTGATTTGATCTAGGTCATTAAAATGTATGCTTGGGAGAAGCCATTCGAAGCAGTGGTGAAAGCAGCACGTGCTTATGAAATGAAAGTTCTTACGAAGGCCATATTTATAAGAAGTGTATTCCTTGGATTTATGCTATTCACTGAAAGAAGTATTTTATTTGTGACAACATTAACTCTCGCTCTTACTGGAAATTTGGTGACTGCAGCACTGGTAAGTAATACATAACGTGATTTTCATATGTAACATGATAAGTTTATGTTAATCCTTATAAATATGTAGCAGTTGACATGTATAGTAGTTTTTAACGTGGTAGAGTCTTGCTGGAATCACTACCTTGATTACAGCTCTTAGAGCCGAGTCGATCGGTGTGATACCGCGCTCTCAGCGGTTAAATTTGAGCTAATCGTGTTTCATCCGATGTGTGAGAGTTCGGATGGCCCACTTCCATCTCCGCCTATCCAACCTTCCCTATCCCATCCCCTATTCCAATCCCATATCCCATCCCATATCCCATCCCTTCTATCCAATTCCTCCTCTATCTCATACCCCTTTTTTTTTGGCCGGGGGAAATCCGTTTGAGGACTAAGCTGCGACAGGCACAGAAGCCTGGGGGGGATAATTCGCGATAACGCCAAATCGAGGGTGGCACCAGCGCGCCCAGTCAAAACTGGTGCCACGCTATTGCCACTCTCCAGTTAGAGATACCCACTAAAACCCCTGGGTGTTGGCTACGGCAAAAATGGTCTTCCCGGCTCCGCTTGCCCTGGCAGGCGTGGGCCTCCCTCACGGGGCTTCTTCCATTGCCGGGGTCTGAACCCCCGGCGTCTACTTAGTCTTTTCCGGGCGTGGGGCGGTTTGTAACGCGCTCTATGGGAAGAGAGATGAGCGTTGACGGCATGTGCGGGTGAGTGAGAACCCCTATACCCCAAGGGGCCGCACCCGCGCCGCCCGCTTACGGCGGCCGAAGGTGGAAATCCGCCCTCCGGCGCCGGCGCGTCCTCCTTTGGCGGGAGCAGAGCAAAGAGGTCCGCTCACGCTCTCGCTCCGCTTCCTCCTTCGCAAGCATGACTCACTCGTAGAAGGAGGACGCGGCGTCCCATCCGAGTTTGCTCCCGACCATGGTGCGAACCACGGCCGGGAGCGATCTCATACCCCTATCCCATCCTCTTTATACCTTTTAATTTTATTTTATATTTTTAAATTTTTTAAAGAGGTAAGTTTAATATCTAGGATGGATATGGGATACTTTTCATCCTGGAAAAAGGCATAGATTTGTGTAAAGGTTGTCCTGGAAAGTAGGATAGGTGTTGTGATTTTGTCATTTTTGACTATTTCGTCCAATTTGTCTTTTTTGTCATATTTGTCAAGTTTTGTCATTTGTGTATTTTACAGATAGACGGGGGATGGGATAGTTTGCAATATAAAATGAAGCGAATCTTCCGGGGGCAAATAGCACTAATATAAAAAATTCATACAATGTAACCTGTATTAACGCCTGCTGTTTAAACAAGAGATACGTACCAGAGGTTGACCCGCGGCACAGCCGCGGTGTGAACTCTACTTTTATAATAAAGGATGGCAACGCGTTGCCTTCGAATTAAAATCAAATTCATGATATACATGACAAATATAGATTGTTATTTTTTGCACGCCCTGAAAATGGTAAAATGTATAGGACATTAATTTATCGCTGTTACTACTTTTGTACTACAACATTCTGGCAAAATAAAGATTATTATTATTATTCGACATTGGTGATGCAAAGGCCTATAGACGATGGTAACCACTTTCCATGAACTAGCCGTCTGTCTGTACGCCGGATACCCAAAATAAAAATGAACAGTATGGGCATTGTACGGTCCTTTTGTATCAGTGAAAACATTTTGTAGCAACAGTAAAATTGTAAACCAATAATTGTTACTTTTTCAGACTACCGTAATAAGTGACAAAAAAAGAAACTTAATTACTATTTGTTTCTAACACCTAGTTTTGTATGTTTTAGATTTACCCAATCCAGCAATATTTTAGCATTATTCAAGTGAACTTGACTCTTATCGTACCACTTGCTATATCTAGTTTGTCTGAGATGATGGTTACACTGGAGCGTATTCAAAACTTCCTCGCAATGGGTAAAAAATCTCATAATTTACTATATACATGATGTAATCGATATAAAAACAAAATAAGTAAGATTTATGCAAGTTTGTTTGTTCTTACTTACTCCGTATTACTACATCACGTTCTTATTGACTCCCTTGAAAAAGTTTTCTGATTCGAAAAACTGGCGCTAAAGCTGCTGTCGATGTTTTGTGGAACTGGCGCTAAGATTGCTGTCGCTTTCCTGTATGTAAATATTTTCTGGCGCTAAAGCTGCTGTCGATGTTTTGTGGAACTGGCGCTAAGATTGCTGTCGCTTTCCTGTATGTAAATATTTTCGTTTTTTTTTACGTCTATGCTCTAGACTCTGAAGTCGAGCATAAAAAAGACGATCATTGCCGACCAGCTTCCTGGCTCTTTTCTCAATTGATTCCTCTTGGCCATTTGAGGCGGCGAGGAGGTTGGGGCCTCGAGGAAAACCTCTTTGCCCCGGCTTCTACTCGACGGACAACTACCCGTCGGTGGCGGGGTTTGGAGCCATTGGAGCCTACCTAACGGTGGTCTCTCAACGGCTCTCGTTGGCCAGTCTGTGGCATCGCCACAAATTGCTCAACACTAGATATTTTCGTATTTTATCATATAAATGTATCAGTTTCCACTGTTATCAGTAAAGCTAAATAAATTAACTATATCTGATGTGTTCGTTTAGAGGAAAGAGAAGACCTAATGTCGGCACCGAAAGGATTCGCAAATGCAAATAGAGCACTGTTTACTAACAATAGAGAGATATTAGATGATTCTGCAGATATCATGCCTAAGAAATATTCTTCTAAAATTGATGTTATCCGGCCTATTTCAGGTGGTAAGACTAAACATATATTATTTTTTACAACTTTATATCTTATATTTTGATATACCTATTCAAAATACTACATACCTTATTTTATATTGGCTTTGAATTAGAACTGCTTTATGGGTACTTCTTTTCATTCATAATTGCTTACACAGTAATATTTGGTTTGACAGATGTTACAATTACACAAACACCTGCTGGAGATCATCCAATAGAACTCGCTAAAGTGAGTGCTACATGGAGTGATACAAAAAATCCTACTGAAGAGATGACTCTTAAAAACTTATCATTACGGATACGTAAGGGCAAATTATGCGCTATCATAGGCCCAGTTGGTTCAGGAAAGGCAAGAATTCAATTCCACCATCTTAATATTAATGATTTTAGTAAATTTGCCAACATCATCAATACTAACCCTTTTATTTCAGTCCTCTATTCTTCAATTAATTCTGAAAGAGCTGTCCGCAGCTGAGGGTAGCGTAAATGTGAAAGGAAAAGTTTCTTATGCCTCTCAAGAACCTTGGCTATTCCCAGAGACTGTGAGGGGAAATATTCTTTTTGGAGTACCTTACGACCCAGTGAAGTATAAAGAAGTTGGTAAATCAGTTAAATAATACCAAAATCTTACTTGTTGACATTAATTCAATAATCTTAGTATTTTAACTATAGATACATTACTTTCTCTTAGGTTTGCAGAGTTTGCTCTTTGTTGCCCGATTTTAAACAATTCCCTTATGGCGATCTTTCCCTTGTCGGAGACCGAGGCGTGTCATTATCTGGAGGTCAGAGAGCTAGAATAAATCTAGCTAGATCTATTTATAGAGAGGTAAATATGAACTTTAACACTTTACCTTTTTTATCTACTTTCGCATACTCCCATTTAGTTTTATAAGGTTACGTTTACCTAATTGGTTCTTGCCTAACAAGGGATAAAGATAAGTACCCTAAGTACATGCACAACTACAGCTGTTACATAAATATGTTTTTGGAACGAATTTTTCAACCAATATTTTCTTAACAGGCTGATATATATTTGTTGGATGATCCCTTGTCTGCGGTCGACGCCAACGTCGGGAGACAATTATTTGATGGTTGTATCAGAGGATACTTGCGCGGCCGCACTTGTGTACTGGTAACACATCAAATCCATTATCTAAAAGCAGCTGATATTATAGTTGTCTTGAATGAGGTAAATAGTATACATTTACATTACATTATATTCAAAATATTCATAATACGCTATCGTGATTTTTAACTGCGACATTGACATTGTGGATGTTTGAATAGTATTCAACCGTCTTGGTGAAAGATTTCTTACTAGTCATATTAAATAGTGCTCCATTTATCGTAAAATTAAATTTCCATGATTAAATACGTTTTTTTATATATTTTGCAATGGTAATAGCAAAGTAAATTTGTCTTGGACATGAGTATTAATGTTTATATATTAATCTGTTAAGTATTTAATAATATCTACATTTTAAATTCTTTAAGTACGGCAGTGAGTAGCAAATAATATACAAATCATGTCTTTAATGTTTAGCCCCATAATTGTTTGTTCTTACTGACATCATTGCCATGTAATTAATGAGACAACATTATATCAGTCTAATGATTTTAGGGTGCTATTGAAAATATGGGCACTTATGATGACTTAATAAAATCTGGAAAAGAATTTTCAAAATTGCTATCTAATCAAGAAAACAATGATGATAATGAAGATGGTGATGGTATTAAAGTAAGTTTCAAAGTCTAAGTTTTTGAATATAATCTATTGTTCGTGTTTTAAATTTAACCACTGTCATACTGACAGTGGTTAAATTTAAAAATCAAAAAATCCATTAACACTGCCAAGGGTTGCCTGGGAGAGATCGGTTTTTAGCGACAAGGCCGCCCGTTGTACTATGTCTTGTTATTTTCTGTTTCTGTTTATCTATATTTTAGTGTACAATAAAATGTTGTATCAATTTTTATAGATATAGCAAATTATATACAAAAATAATATATATGTATACCTAAAGGTTATATAAGAATTTGATGAACCAAAAAGACAGCGTAATTTTCTGAAAATTGATTTTATTAATAAACATTATTTAACAAAAATTATATGTACCTACGTATTTTCAAGCCTAATTTGAAATTAAAATTCAGAAAAGACCGTCTTTCAACCGTAACGTGTCCAAAATATCTACTGTAAGTGGTGGTAATCAAAAAGATGAACACGCTCAAGAATTAAAAGCTGAAGAGCGACAAAAAGGCAATTTGAAATGGGAAGTAGTATTCAAATACATAGCATCGGCGCAATCGTGGTGCTTAGTTGGTACGGCACTGTTTGTTTTGCTTGTTACTCAAGCGGTGGCTACTACTGCGGATTATTGGTTGAGTTTTTGGTATGTACACACTATGCTTTATTTGATAAAAAGTTATTACACATTACAATAAAATACATGAAGACGATAAGTAAAGTTTATTACACACATTATTACTCCGTAATCTATTTCAGGACAAATGCAGTGGATGAATATGCACAGTCATTACCTGAAGGACAGGAACCAGGTACGATTAAAATGTTATATTGCAGTTAGGAACTGTCATTCATGTGATTCATATGACTGTAGTTATACAAGTTTAGATTTATTTCGTTACATTCAGCCTTTGTGGACTCTATCTACACTATAAAATTATTATTTAAATTTGTACTTTCTATATTTAAGTACAGACGTTCATTATAAATAAATATGTACCTTTACACGTGGTGCGATGAGAGAGAGCGATAGCTTGTACTGCAAATTCATCTAAGGGACTCTCCACTCTGTCATCCTTAGATGTGGTTAGAAGGGTTACTCTAATAAAAGCAGTGATGTTGCTAATACTCCATTATCATTTATTTCAAACTCTACCCGCTTCATCATTCATTTCATTGTCAATTATATAACACTGAATAATTTCCCAAGTTATTTAGTTATTTTATTGTCCTCTCGTTGTTGGATTGTTACTTACAGTATCTAAATTATGGATTCAAATGAAAATAAAACCTAAAACAATTTATGAAATCGCATTTAACCTGCTACGTGTTAAGTCGTTTGCATGGAAACAAGGGTTTAATAAACAATACTTTTCAGATACCAGTATGGACGCTCAAATAGGAATACTAACAACAGCAGAATATTTATATGTTTATGGTGGAGTCATCATAGCTCTTATTATATTAGTTCACGCAAGAATAGTAGGATTTGTCATGATGACAATGAGAGCTTCACAGAATCTTTACGACACCGTTTATAAAAAGCTTATTGTTGCTGTTATGAGGTTCTTTGATACCAATCCATCAGGTAAATTGTTTTTATTCGACAATTTTTTTTTATCTGAACTATTCAAAATGCGTTAAAACTCCTAAGAAGTTTTGTTTAAGAATGTATTCATTAAGTTTTATACAAGGTAGAATAATATTTTAATATTAGGTATTAAAAAGATAGATATAGACATAGACAACACTTTATTGTTCACCAAAACAAAAATTCCAAAAAAATGAACAACAAGACAATAGTTACTTGGTAAAACAAAAGGCGGATATACATTTATATAATTTTAAAACTATCCCATTTCCAATATAAAATAAAGATATCCTTTTTTTATACACAGTGGGAAACTTTCTTAGTTACTTTTAACTAAATGAATGAATGAATGAATATTCATTTCCAAAAGGTGAATAATATACGCAGCCTCATAGAAAATTTGTAAAAGTATGGTAGAGCTTAATGGTATTTATTCATATTAAGTTAGATATAGAATAAGACCGTAAAAAACAATTAAAATCGGTTTGAACAAGATTCATTGAGTAGTTTTTGGGTTATGGGATGATTTTAATTAAATCCTTTTTCTTAAGGTTCCGTAGCCAAATAATCAAAATCAGTGGCCATTGGTCACTTCTAATATTCAAACCTTCATTGTGTATGGAGTGGATATATATTTGCCCGAGTTTTTGTTTTGCACCACATGTTGTGCTTAGACCTATAGACCTTAGACCTATGAATGGTTCCAGATTTTGGCGAACGACTATTTTTGGTTCCACTTTTGAGTATTTATAATAAATATTATTTTCAATTATTGTTTTTAGGTAGAATTTTGAACAGAATTTCAAAAGACATTGGTGCCGTTGACGAGTTCTTACCACGTAGCACATTGGAAACATTACAGATGTACTTGTCAATGGCAAGCATACTCCTGTTGAATGCTATTGCTCTTCCATGGACTTTGATACCTTCCTTTGTATTATTAGTAGTGTTTATTTTTCTTCTGAAATGGTATTTAAATGCCGCACAAGCTGTAAAACGGTTGGAAGGAACAAGTAAGCATATGTTTTATTTTCAAGTGTTTTAAGATTAAGAAATTCACTACAGCAAAAAAGAATAAATTCGTATTGTTAAATAGTAAATGAGGGTACCTTAAGAGCGCAGCAGCGTATTTGTAGCACCTGTGGTATTGCAAATGTCCATAGGTGACGGTAACCGCTTTCCATCAAGTGAGCCGTCTGCCTGTCTGCTGAACTCTTGCAATAAAAAAAAACGAAAATGAGTGCAATAGAAATCTTAGCAGTATAAGGAGTCCCGCTCAATTAGTTGCTAAATTAACCGGAATAATATTGACTTCCATCGGAAAGGTGCTATCAGAAAACAAATATCCTTCTTCAGAACAGTGAAGTGACCAACAATTTACACACATACATACATACATGCATAACTTCACGCCAGTTCCCTTGCGGGATAGGCACGAACATCAGTTACCAACAATTTAGTATTAAAAATATGTTTAATATTAATATTTGTTGTTTTAATACATACATACATACATACATACATAACTTCACGCCAGTTCCCTTGCGGGGTAAGCACGAACAACAGAGCGCCATTTAGGCTTATTCTTACACACCTCGCTTGCTTCTTTGACATTCATAACTCTTGTCATGCACGCTCGTCTGTTCTTAAGGCTTCTGACATCACCTTCTGCTAGTACACGATCAATTCGATCATGGAAGGTGTGTCGTGGCCTTCCACGACTTCTGCTGTTTTAATATCGTTTAATATTAAGTATCTGCCTATAAAAAGTATTAGTTTATTTATTTATGTGCTGACCATACGCTACGACAAACGCAAAAACGTCTCGAAGCTAATTTACTTATACTTTTTTATTTATCTTGCGTAATACATTGTCACGCATAACAGCCAAGTTAATTGTTAACCTGGAAATACTACCAAATGCATATTAGGTCCAGAAACTGTCTAATGCCCATAGTGGTAGCTCACCGGTTAGGATTAAAAGTTACACTATTAAAGTAAGACGCGCGTTCCTTACTCATCACGGTTTTTGTAAAATTAATGTGAAATTATAGTTCTCTGAGGAACGATTGACATTAAAGTCATGGTAGCTTAGTGACTAACGCAGCAGCTGCTCGTTCTAAAGATACAGGTTCGAATTCTAGCCATATAAAGAATGCTTATACTTTTATATATATATATATATATATATATATACCTATATGTAGGTATATTACTTATAAAGCCCACCATCCACTTTGGAGACACGTGGCTCATATTCCGTCGGTTCTCCTGATAATTAATAGGCTGTTCCGAGCCTAGCAGTGAGATATTTACAGTGTGACTAGCTGTTACCCGCGACTTCGTCCGCGTGGAATTTAATTTAATTGCCTTCCAACGCGGCGACGTCTGCGGTATGCGCGCGGGCCTTTCAATTTTTTCCTAAAATAAAAGTAGCATAAGTTACTCTATATAACATCAGCGATTGCCATTGAAAGTCCTGTCAAAATCGGTCCAGCTGTTTCAGAGATTAGTCTAAACAAACAATCAGACAGACAAAAATGTAAAAAAAATCGGGTTTCTTTCGTATGCTTTAAGTAACAAGCTGTTAATTTGACATTACAAACAGATACTTCAACTTTATTTATTTGTATAAACTTAGATTAGTTAGTGTAAATTTTCCGAGATGTATGTCTTTTGTCTTTTCTTAGCAAAAAGTCCCGTGTTTGGAATGATCAACTCTACGCTTTCTGGCCTTTCAACTATAAGAAGTTCGAACTCGCAACACAGATTATTAAATGCTTTTGACAATGCACAGGTTAGTATGACAATGTAAATACATTTGTTCACTCATTTACAATAGTCCCCTATTTTCGCCATTTACCTACGGAACCATAACAACTCTACCGCCTACCGCCAACTTGTTCATTTTAATTATTTAGTTTTAATTTTGTTTATGGTTATTATTTACTTTATGGGAGCCTAATCTAATTTACCACCGCTTCGCAAAATGTTGTGGCTTGAAGAGAAGAAGCAGCGCAGAAAACTCTTCAGTAAACATGCCTAGCTCTATTAATTTTATATAATATTAAAATGGGTGGGAGGTAAAAATAAAAATAAATTCTAATCAAGTTGGTTTGTGTTCCGGTGCACGCAGAAAGAGCTCACAGTGTTTTGAGGCCTGCCAGTTGGTTATTGCTAGGTTTGGGTCTTAATAGTTTTGATCATCGGATCCCAAACAAGAGGTACTTGCCAACCATCTTCTCTATTGAAATTTGGATGTTTTTTTTATTTCAAAAGCCTCGCGTATCATTCTAGGTATGAAACGATTCTCTTTTGCGAGAATTTCTGGTTTATCGAATCTGATGTAGTGGTTGGGTTTATCCAGCGTGGGTTCACTGATCGCAGACTTTGTAGACCTTGTGTGTTTCATGTCAGCAATGTGTTCTTTTAGCCGTTTTTTTATTGTGTATACTACTCGCGAAACCTTAGAAAATATTACATTCTTTTAAATAAAGATATTGATTCATTGATTGATACAACGTTAGATATGATACACACTGAAAACTCAGTTACATGTGTAGCTACCGCCCCTTAATTTATTTGCGATTACACTACATAATTTTGTAACACTATACAAATACGTACTGTACTATATAGTAGTAATGAAATTTGACTAGAAGGAGCATTACTTCAAGTCAAATTTCATTAATTACTCTTGATAGAGTCTGAGAGTAACGACTGTGCTATGCACAGAAAGACGGACATGATTTTATAAGTCCGTTGCCAAGATGACTACAACATAAGTAAAAGTAAACCGTTATATTTTTGTTACAGTTCTCCGCATGTTTTTAGTACATTAGTTAATCTTAAAACTTTCAGGATCTTCACTCAAGTGCCTTTTACACCTTTATTGGAGGATCAAACGCGTTTGGCATGTACTTGGACGTGCTTTGCTTAGTATATCTTGGAGTAATCTTCACCCTCTTCCTTATGGTGGACTTTGGTAAGTTTACTGTTTACACAAACTTTAAACTAAATCGCTTACTGTGTGCTTTAATAACTCCCCCGGGGAGAATTGTTTTAAAGTAACAAACCGGAAACTCTGCGTTTAACTTAATCTTACGAAGGACGCGATTATAAGGCGGTGTAAAAAGTTACATATTTATGAGATAGAATTGTAAATGTTTACAGATGCTATTAGGTTCATATGTTTTTACGATAATAATTAGCAGGAAGGATGATATTGATTGGTGTGGAGAGCACGTAGACTGTATATATTTTGACTTGGACGTGAAGTAATACGATAATTTTCTTATAATATTAATATTTATTATACAACGATACGGCACAATGCAAGGATGAAAATAGAGTGAGTAAAAAGGAAAAAAACAAAGGAATGTTGACAGTGTCAAAATATAAAAAAGTAAAACTATTTAAAGAGGTTGATTCCAACAATTGGTATGACAGAAAGTGGATGTGTATACATACTGCAATGACACCAATAAATTGGGTGATGGTGAAAAGACAAAACGATGAAGCAAAGCTCGTAGTGAGTTTATTCGTCTATGCGACAGGATATATAGAAATGATTTTTTTTATGACTTAAACAGAGACTAATACAATCTAACTTTGTGTCATTTCCAATTGAAATATATTCATAACTTACAGCATAATGCGTAAATGGAAGGCCGATTAGATTTTCAAGGTTGGAATAAAGGATATGATTAGTTCAAACTACATGATTAGCATAAATTATTATGTTTACACTTGATACAGTTTAATATACCGTCTTATAATTTTCAGGATCAATTATACCAGTTGGAAGCATTGGTCTCGCTGTGAGTCAGTCTATGATGTTAACTATGTTGCTCCAGATGGCTGCAAGGTTCACGGCGGACTTTTTAGGACAGATGACAGCCGTCGAAAGAGTGTTAGAGTATACCAGACTGCCAACGGAAGAAAACATGGAACATGGACGTATGTATACAAAAATAAAGATCCATAACAAGACAATTTTTTATATTTCACCCAATTTGATGTATTAATATATGTATTTTTTTATATATTACAAACTTAATTAATATTACAAGAATTAATATTATTTTACCTTATTCCTTACATTAATCCGATAGATTCATAAAATAATGTTTAGCCCGGAACTATACCTATACTTTTACTCGCATAAGCGTTAAAGTTACAGTTATTTGTCAATATCTAACTCAATTGTGAAAGGATGAAATCTTATATACCCAGGTTAATGTAAGGATTTTTAAAAATACCACTTGCATCTAAATCTATCTTACAAATCAGCATACATTCACTAACATTGGAAATATAACACTCTATTTTCGTTTGCAGCAACCAAACCTCCTAATGAATGGCCTATAGCTGGCCATATACAATTTGAGGATTTGTCATTGAGATATGACCCTGAAGAGGCGCCAGTATTGAAGAATTTGAACTTTGAAATCAAGAGTGGTTGGAAGGTTGATAATAAATACTTCTGGCTTAACATTGAAAAACAATTTCCATGAACGTATTGCTATAATATCAATTGGTTTTCTAGGTCGGTATTGTGGGAAGGACAGGTGCCGGAAAATCATCATTAATATCAGCGTTATTCAGGTTATATAACTTAGATGGCAAGATCAAAATAGATGGCATTGAAACCAATGGTGTGGCTAAAAAGGTTGTTTTACTTAATATATTTGGATTTAAAGAAATATTTATAACATTAATATCCAACACAAAACTGTTGTAAGCAAATTTTATGTATATATTTTTTTTATTTTAGGACCTAAGGTCCAAAATTTCCATTATTCCGCAAGAACCTGTGCTCTTCTCTGCTACGCTGAGATACAACTTGGATCCATTTAATACTTATAGTGACGATGAAATTTGGAAAGCTTTGGAACAGGTAAAAAACCTCGACTGTGTTTGTATATTCATTTTGAAATCCCGATTATATACAACTATAGGATTTTAAAAAGAGCTACTTTACTTATTTATTTATAACATACTATGGACAAATGTGAATTTCATCAATCCATAGTTTATTTGGTCATTTAAATGCTTTTTTTACCTTTGCTCCTGGAATATCCCATAGTAATTGATCCTATTACTGATTACAATATAAATAATTAACAGTCTAGTGAATTATAAATTCTTCTTCTTCTTTTTCTTCTTCAGCCACTCTCAGTCCACTGCTGGACGTAGGCCTCCCCAAGTACGCGCCACATATTAAAACTAAATACTTAAAAATAAACTAAATTATAAGCAAATTACACTACAAAAAAAAAATTAAATATTATTATAAACATGTTTTACAAGTAAAAGATGTAATTCAGATCGCTGTGAGTGGGGAGCGTTCCCAAAATGCTGGCTGCATTCTAAATATCCCATCCTATTACTTAAATAACACTAAATCTGGCATACTGTTCTCATTATCACATGATTTTGTGCTACACAGAAACACTATGTAAATAAAATACAAAGTCATTTAAAATATTTAAAATTAATACGTATGTTAACATATATTAACTTTATATATATTAATTTAAATAAACGAGGATGTAGTCATAATATTAATATATTTTTCAGGTAGAGTTGAAAGAAGCCATTCCCGCTTTAGATTTTAAAGTATCTGAAGGTGGTAGTAATTTTTCAATAGGCCAGCGTCAGTTGATATGCTTGGCTCGGGCAGTTTTAAGATCAAACAAAGTATTGGTAATGGACGAGGCTACAGCAAATGTAGACCCACAGTAAGTGACATATAGCATATTGTACCTTAGTGTTTTGTACACGAAACATTATAGAGAAAATAATTATCATAATTTCTCAAATTATGTTAATTTAGCTAGTCAGTAGAATAATTTAAATCAAATTAATAGTGAACTATCAACAGAACTGAAGAACGTTAGGAATCATAAATAATCGCCTAGTAAAAACATCCCACTTTTTACTGTTGGCTGAAGGGTCTACTACTACTATTGTCGTTGTGGTAGCGTAAAGGCTACCGGACGCGTCTCGAACTTAAAGAGCTCGGGTTTGGAACCTGGCCACAACGCATGTACCACTTAGGCAGTTTCTGACCTAATGTGCATATTGTTACAACTACCACTACGTGCTAACAACGATGAAGGAAAAACATCGTAATGAAATGTGCACATCGAGATAACCGATGTATCAAACATGCCAAGCCGCCTTGGACAAGCATGGCGTGTTTACTGTCCGTTCCCCCTGTAGTGGGACGCCCGTCTATGGGCTGTTATTATGAAGGGTTTACTAAACACAAGTTATTTTTCTCTTATTTTTGACATAGGATAATATTACTAGACTTTCAAACATATTTTTTTCATTTCTAGAATTCTTCGTCATCACTAGCAAGGACTAAATCCAAAATGTCGATAAGTTCCATTGAAAACATTATATTCGCGGTAATGTGAACGTAAACAATGCTAATGTCTTATTTTTTTCCCTAGGACTGATGCCTTAATCCAAAAGACGATTAGACGCGAATTCGCGAACTGCACAGTGCTAACAATCGCCCATAGGTTAAACACAATTATGGATTCGGACCGCGTTCTGGTTATGGACAAAGGCACTGCGGCTGAGTTCGACACACCATACACTCTGCTCTCAAATCCTAACAGTATATTCAGTTTTATGGTTAGGGAAACCGGTGAAAGCATGAGGGCAACACTTTTCGAGGTTGCAAAAACCAAATACTTTAGTGATAATCCGAATTAAAAATTATTATTAAGTTATAGCTCAATTCTTATTTTAAGGTATTCCATAAGTATTATTTCATAATATAATATTGTTTCGAAATGTCGTTTTACTATCCCTGTCATAACTACTGTACCTCAGTAATTAAAAATTATCAAGTCATCGTGAGTCTTTAAATCGATATTAAAATTATTATTATTTTATAACACTGCTTGCTAAATTAGTTTAATTGCGGGAAAAGCGGATTGACCATAGCTTGCATTAGGAACAACTCCTGTTCTAGTCCTGACTGCAAAATTTTAGTTAAGATTACACATCTTCTACATTTGGAAAATACAATAGGATGAAGCACACATACACATATAATTAAATATAAACAAACTGAATGTAAGTGCAGATGATATTATTTTGAACTTTCCTGTCTTTCAGGAGCTTAAATTACCTATTTTTTTTAGTTTACAAGCTTCTCGCAAGCACTGCTGGTGTGTGTTTAAATTTCTATAGTTACTTTACAATGAATACTGAGCTGAATGATGAGCTGATACTATTTAAAATTACATACATACATAACTTCACGCCAGTTCCCTTGCGGGGTAGGCACGAACAACAGAGCGCCATTTAGACCCATTCTTACACACCTCACTTGCTTCTTTGACATTGCTTATTTAAAATTACATACATACATACATAACTTCACGCTAGTTCCCTTGAGGGGTAGGCACGAACAACAGAGTGCCCTTTAGGCTTATTCTTACACACCTCACTTGCCTCTTTGACATTCATAACTCTTGTCATGCAAGTTCGTCTGTTCTTAAGGCTCCTGACATCACCTTCTGCTAGTACACGATCAATTTGATCATGGAAGGAATGCCGTGACCTTCCACGACTTCTGCATCCATCCACTTTTGCATTGTATATCTGTTTAGTCATTCTTTCATCATGCATTCTTTCCACATGCCCGAACCACCGGAGCATTCCTTTCCTTACCTTCATCCCGACACTCTCTTATTTAAAATTGTACGTGTAATATTACTTAATATTGTAAATGGAAACAATTTGCTAGTCAGATAATTTTTTTCCAATCTCAAATACTAATATACTCATTAAATGCCCTTATTTGTTACTATTTATATTAGCATCATTTAATGTACTTACGTAATCACACCGATAAATTTGTTAGATAAGAAGCCGTTTCTCCTCATGCAATATTTCTTTAACTTTGTTTGCTATACAACATTAATTTTATCAGATATACGTTAGTCGATTAATGCTCAAACAGAATATAATATTTGACTTCTTTAAAGTGTTTGGTGAACAACGTCACAGAAACGTCGCCTGGTAGCTGGGCGTCGTGAAAACGAATTAATTTTCATTTTTTATACATAAGTATATTTTAAACATTAATAAATAAAAAAATAATAATATAGTTACTGAATATTAGTTTTTCAAGAAAGTGTAATGGAAAATACCAAGAAAATAATTGATGATGACAACGATAATGAACGTAAAAACAAAAGAAATAAACCAAATTTATTTTCAAAACTCTTTATATGGTGGGTTTGTCCGGTGCTTATAAAAGGGAATAAAAGAGACGTAGAGGAAGAGGATTTGATTGTTCCCACAAAGAAGTATGATTCTGATAGACTGGGTGCATATTTGGAGAGGCAAGTAATTATTTATACATTCTAAAACAAAGATTGTATTTTAAGGTGTTAAAAACATTCAAATAATTTCGTATATCCAAAATAGATAACCACATAAAGGATTTCAGTTTTATATTTTCTGTAAAGTAAGTTGTTTTTAGTAAGATTTTTAATTATTGATCTTACTATGAATAATTTTCCACTACGTATAATAACAGACCCTAAAATAATAGGTTACATCCACGTTTAATCTATTACTTACCCCGTGACTTACGCCTATGTTCTAGAAAGTACTTATGCGCAAATAGAGCATGTTTGTAATAACAACCAAGGAATTGACGAATTGTTAAAGGTGCGCGTCATTGCTCATTTTAACGGTTACTAGCTCCAGATAAATAAATAAAAAATATTCCCTACTTAAATTGGAACCCTCATAAACTCGTCATATTCTTTCGTTAGTCTGACCGTCTATGTATGTATATCACATTAGTTTTTTCAAAGACTATTGGTTTTATATAGATGAAAGAAAGCCGTTTATACGTCGCTAATAATGATGTAAGGGAAATCGGGGAAGCTTATGTAATAGAGGGTCAAGAAAATTCTGTACGCAAGAGTGGGTCTGTCTGGGTAGAGTCTGGGTATTCTTAGATATGACTTGAAAAATGAGAAATAAGTTTAATTGTGACGATTCAATTACGAATCTTATTGGTTTGAATAAAATATGTACAACACACAATTTTTCGAGTTTCGTAGCCCAATTGTAAAAGTTTTCCGCGACAACGGTATACGTGTGATTAGTTAGCTTATTTTTAACCATTGCTAGTATGCCAACTGGCATTTGGTTCACCATCCTGTAAAATCCTACTAGTACCATTTTGTAATACTAAACGAACACACGTATTGTCTACTTCCTTAAAACTATAAATATCTATTTTTGAAGAGCTCTCTTTGAAGAGAGAGCCATTGCAGCGATCCTAGAAAAAAGTGGAAAGAAATTAATTCCAAAACATGCACATATGTACGACAAAAAGGTAGGAACTCCATCTGTAACGAACGCGCTTTTCAAGGATGTGTGGCCTGTGTAGGTCTATAAAAATATGCATAAGTCTCCAGTCGTTGATGAATAGTGCCTTGATTAAAAAGGTGACAATGGTACTTCCTCTAGCAGTTCTTCAAATCATTTCCCATTACATACACTCATAATCAGTAATCGAGATAGTCCTGGACCGACTGAAGTGAAAGCAGATGCAATAGGATTTATCAATTGAGAAACGGAAGTAGTTAAAGGTAGACACGGTGTGGTTATTTTAGTATACGAGTTTTAATACCTATTTCATGACAGTATCAAGTTAAATGGTTGTTTAAAACTTCGCAACCATCTGTGACAACCTACAGAGGCCATACTAAGCAAGGAATATGTTGTTGTTATCTTAATAAATATATTAATACGTGAAGCAAAAACTTTGTACCGCTTTTTAAAAAAAATTGCGCGGTGGAATATGAAATTTCGCACACTTATAGTTTATATAGAGAAGAAGCGATGAATGCTAATGTTTTTTTTTAATGATGCATATAAAATACATTAAATCAATAAAAAAAACATTACACACACTACCATGTATTTGACACACACACGCATATATACTCTTTTGTTTATTGTTCAAGTCAAATTAACAGTATAGCCTTGGTGAAATCTGTGATTATAGAAGTATATAGTCTTTGACATTAATTATTATAGTCGAATTTCGACGACGGGCGACCACTAGTCTTACTAAATACACTGGAGAACTCACTTATCGAGATAATTTACTTTATATACTTTTTTAATTTAATTGATAACTATACTTGATGTTTCCTTTTTTTGTCCGTGACTGCTACCAACCGTTAAAATACTAAACAAAAAAAAATCGGCCCTAGCCGATTGTTTTTAATAAGTATATAGAGTCATAGTTTTTAAAGTTCATAGATGATGAATTATTCGACAGACCTGATTAATGTTTTTGTCATTTGTCTACAGTACCTTAAAAAAGCATTTAATCAAACATATTCTACTCTATAGCACGAAACACTTAAAAAAGGATCTTGTTCAAACCAAGTTTTAAGCTCTACCTACAATTTTTCTAATTTTGTAGATCAAAAGTTTGAAAATTAATGAGCTCACTTAAAACGCCTATTTCACCACTAACCGACTAACAAAATAGTCACTGAAACATTCTTACGATTTGTATAACAATACCCTACGCGACTATGCACACTGTTATTTTGCACGTATAGTATTATTATTTTTAATTATATATTTTTTCTATTTTCCTACACAATTACGTGGCGGCAATATATTTTTCAATCCCTTAAATTATATATATAGACTGTTCAGACTAAACTAACTTAAAAAATAGAATTAAATATTATAAATAAACTAATTAACTTATAAATAAATAAATATAGATTAAGCGTGTCCAGAAGGCTGTATTGCCAAGCTATATGACAATGGTAATTCGTTGCGCGAAATAACGTCGTGATTACGCCCATAGGTAATCAGAAGGCTGGTTAGCCTTCTGATCACAGTTGGCACCAAAGAGTGTCTTACAAATTTCTTTGAAGAAACTATTTTCCGATAGACCCCACGTTCCTAAAGTTTGAAGGTAATTAAAATGATAGAAACAGAAGACTGTAGTTTAGATCCCACTTTTCTAATGAGGTTTTTATAATGATAACAATAGCTAGATAATAACAACTATTTGTGCTAAGCGGTCACATTTTTAAACCATTAATTAATTTCTAAGGTACTGGTTAGAAGAATATGAACGCGCAATATCAGAAAATAGGAAACCCTCGTTATGGAGAGCTATGTGCAGAGGATATTGGCTGGCGTATATGCCAAGTGCTTTTTACGTTACAATTGTTGCTATTATCAGGTGAGAACTAATTTACAACATCAGAGTACAAAAACAAAATTCACTATATACCTTAACTACGAGATATAGAGACGTATTGTAGTTATTATTGGTAGAAAATTGACATTATTTGTTTGAAGTTTTTGTCAAAATTTAAACAATAGTGATTAATTATAAAATATTATAATGAAGAAAACTTAACCCAATTAATTATTGCTATTATATATGTTATATTCTACCTATATTTCCTTAAGACGATTGAATGGATAAGGTTTTCCGAAGGCTGGCTGCGTTACTATGCTGGATCGCCATATCGATCCGTTGTCCGAGGTAGGCAGTCAAGAACAAGGCCTCTGATCAACTGAACAGTCTAGGCCTTTTGAGAGCTCTTTGTACAGATAGGCTCATGGCCTCAGTTACCTACGGTCCAAGCGTCTTAATAGCAAATGAATTACAGATACTTAACAACAACTTTATATTTATGTTTTTTTAATATGGCCCAGAGGGCCACAATTCTGACCGGAATTCACACTAGTGCAGGGCACGATAGGGCGTCCCCCGCAGGCGACGCTCACCGATGCGCCCCCGTCGGTGTGAACTCTCGCGCATGCGGCGAAGGGGGCCGCCACCCTTCACGCAGCGCCAAACCTGGCGGGTCGAGAGGAGCAGAGTGCCGTATAGGCACGTGGAATGTGAGAGGTGGAATGAAAGATAAGATGGACGAAATGATTGATATAATGCATGAGAGAAGCCTGGATGCCCTATGTCTGACAGAGACAAAGCGGAAGGGGTGCAGCGTCGATGACCTCCCCGGTGGCATGCTTGCTCTGTGGTCCGGCGTGGACCTGGACGAGCGTGCAAGTGGGGGGGTAGGCGTCGTACTCTCATCCCGCTTTGTGTCTGGAGTAAAAGACTATTGTCTGGTGAACCCGAGACTTCTCTGGGTACGTCTAAAACTGGGGATCACGCGAGTTTTTCTGGTCGCAGCTTATGCTCCCGTAAGCTCAGCGGATCCCCAAGAACTCGAGAAGTTTTGGGAGTCTGTGAGAGAAATTCTGGATTTGGCTGAAGGGAACGAAAGATTAATTATGTGTGGTGATCTTAATGGCTGGGTGGGGACCAAACGAGACGGCCTTGAGGCTGTCCTTGGACCCTATGGTGACAAGAGAGTGAATGATGCTGGTAGGCCAATCATAGACGTATGCATGGAAAGAAACTTGCTTGTGTCGAACACCTTATTCCATCATAAGGATATTCACATGTATACATGGAGAATGAATGATCAGAAAAGTATGATTGATCTGATTTTAATAGATAGTCGCCTCCGAAACACAATAATGGATACAAGAGCCTACAGAGGCCCCACTCTTGAAACGGACCACTACCTGGTGATAAGCCGGTTTGTGGGCCTTTTCAAGAAGTGGAGACACTGGCGAGTGCGTACCAATTTCGGGGAGCTTGAAAGAATAAAGTGTGAAAAATTGGAAGATGTTAGTGTAAGGAGTATGTATGCGCGCCTAGTCGAAGAAAGGCTTGCAAAAGCGGACTTCTCCGACTTAGATGTGGATAATGACTGGGATAGTATGAAAGAAAGTATAGTGGAAAGCGCAAAAGAAGCATGTGGATGCGCAAAGAGGCACATAACAACGAAAGGTGATGAATGGTGGGACGCGGATGTTAAATCCAGCGTAGAGAGAAAGAGAAAAGCCTGGCTGGATTATGTTGCTTCTTTGCAACAGAATGACAGTATGAAAGAGATGAAGAAAGAAATTTATCGCCTCTGCAAGAATGAAACCAAAGCTTTAGTGAAAGAGAAGCGCGAAAGAATAAAATTGAAAGAAGAAGAGAAGCTGACGGAGAACTTCGAGGCGAATACCAAACTCTTTTGGAGAGAGGTTAAGAAGTCTCGGGGTTGTTCGTCAGCTTCCAGAATGGAAAGAATAAAATCTAAAGCTGGGGACGTTCTTGCTCACCCACAAGAGGTGTTAGCGCGATGGAGTGAATATTTTAGAGAAATGTATGATAATATCCCGGATGCTGGCACCACGACTGAGTCTGTGACCGACTCCGAGGAGTCAGCATCCGAGATCACTTTGGAAGAGATCGAATGGTCGATAAGAAGTCTGAAAAATGGAAAGGCAGGAGGAATCGATAGTGTGTCTGCTGAGATGATCAAATATGGTGGAACCTGCGTCCGGGACGCTTTCCTGTCCTTATGCAATTTGTGCTGGAGGACGGGAAAGGTTCCCAAGGACTGGAGGCGCGCTGTCATCGTGCCCTTGTATAAAGGCAAGGGGTCACGTATGGAGTGCGCCAGCTACAGGGCCATCAGTTTGATCAGCACAGCATCTAAAGTGTATACGAAGATTATTGAAAAGAGAATGAGAGTGGTATCCGATGGATTATTGTGGGATGCACAAGGTGGCTTCAGAAATGGAAGGGGATGTATGGATCAAGTTTTCTCTCTCCGCAATATCGTAGAGAAGCAGCTGGCTATGGGCCGGAAGGTTTTCTGCGGTTTTGTGGATCTAGAGAAAGCATTTGACAGGGTTGTGCGGAAGGACCTCTGGGACATATTGCCCAGATATGGGATTAATGGCCAGCTGATGCGTGCTGTGCAGTCCACTTACGAGGACTGTATGGCATGCGTGCGGCTGGATGGCAGCCTGTCGCCCTGGTTTGACGTCAATATTGGCGTCCGACAGGGCTGCGTGCTGTCGGCTTTGCTGTTCATCCTATACCTGGACGATTGTCTCCAGAGAATAAGATTGATGGATGTTGGGGTGCGGATGAGTGACCTAGTTGTAAGAAGGTTATGGTGTTTGAAAGAGAAGAAACCAGAACGAATGCAAGGATAATGGTCGATGATGTTATGCTGGAGCAAGTGAATGAGTTTGTATATCTTGGATGTGCTTTTAGCAGGGATGGAAGGTACACCGCTGATATAGAAAGAAGAGTGAATTTGGGGAATAGTGTGAATGGAGCGTTAGGTAAACTTCTAGGCGCTAAGAACCTCAGCCAGAAGGCCCAGCTCGCCGTACACAACGCGGTGCTGGTACCTACGCTCACGTATGGAAGCGAGAGTTGGGTATGGAAGAAAGAGCATGAAAGTAGAGTAAACGCGGTCGAGATGCGAGCACTGCGCAAAATCTGCGGAGTGACGCTCGCGGACCGCGTTCGTAATACCGAGGTAAGAAAGAGAGTTGGTCTGAAAGAGAGTGTCGGGGTGAAGGTAAGGAAAGGAATGCTCCGGTGGTTCGGGCATGTGGAAAGAATGCATGATGAAAGAATGAATAAACAGATATACAATGCAAAAGTGGATGGATGCAGAGGTCGTGGAAGGCCACGACACACTTTCCATGATCAAATTGATCGTGTACTAGCAGAAGGTGATGTTAGGAGCCTTAAGAACAGACGAGCGTGCATGTCAAGAGTTGATATAGAGGATGAAAGTTTGGATGAGCCAATAATTTCTCAAGTTCATAGATATAAAAATTCATCGTTTACAAAAATCTGATAGTAACTCCATATGTCTTTCTGTTAAGTTTTTGGAAAACACTGGGAATACTGGATCGTTTTTATTGTAATTTTGTTTAAATGTAGTTTTAATGCCGAAAATGGACATATATACTCATGCCAGGAGATGGATAGTTTGCGATATAAAATTAAGTGAATTTTTTGGGTGCAAATGGCACTAACATAAAAATGTTGTACAACGTAACCTGTATTAACGCCTACTCTTTAAACAAGAAGCAGGAACTAGAGACTAACCCGCAGCGCAGCCGCGGGGTAAACTCTAGTATTATTATAAAAATAAGTTTGCACAAAAATATTTTTAATTTATCCTTTGAACGCAATACTTTTTGACATGTAGATGTAGATTGGGAATAGTTATGTTAAAAATGATTTGACGTATGATTGATGGCTGATTCCTATATCTTACCGTTTTTTTGTCATAGTGCTGATTAAAATTTGACATAAAATCCATATATATACGTAATGTCAAATTTCTACTAATTGTAAGGCAAGTGAATGAATATTAAAATATAGGAACCTGCCACGAGTAGTATAAATAATTACCTTCCTAGTTCACTGAAACGCAGCGGTAACATGTTCAATACTTGGGATGGTATATTATAGAAAACAATTTGTCATTGGTTGTTATGGTCTGGGTGTTTGGGACTGGCCCTAAGGTTTAGGGCTTGTCCTAAAATTGTACACTGTATATTACACATAACAAGCGTAACTTGCTTAGCTTAGAGATATATATTATGTGTTTGTCTGCCGATTAATTATAATTATTAAAAATTACATGATTTTTCTCATTACGATGTGGTTAAATTATTCATTTTCAGCTTCTACGAGTCAATCAAGTCGCACTAGGTGATATTGCCGGTGGAAAGCTTGTAAATTTATTATCGAATGATGTCGCAAGATTTGATTATTCGTTTATGTTCTTGCATTATCTGTGGCTGGTACCAATACAAGCCGTTGTAGTATTGTATTTATTGTACGAAGCTGCAGGATATGCACCATTTATTGGTCTGTTTTCTGTGATCACAATTATCCTTCCTGTCCAAGGTAACTATTATAAATATTATAGTAATAAAATAAATAGCTGACTTGACTCCGGAGGCCAAGGTAAGGCCCCCCCGCCTCCGTGATTGCCTTAGCAAGCCAGCACGGACTGGAGATTGCTAGAACTAAGATTTAAGCTCCAGCGATGGAAGTAATAAATGGCATACCATCGGAAGTAGTTTTGGTGAACCTGCAGCCCACCTCTCGACACCCCTTAGGCACTCACACCCATGTTTCCCCTCGCCAGTCTTGGCATTTTTAGGCCCATGCAGTGAATGGCGAGTTACCGTCTGCCCATTTTTTCCATGTTCCCAAGTTCCCTGAACATTTCAACGGACAGACGCCATAGTCCCCGATCTATAACTCCATTAGCAGTTCATCCCAATAGCCCGGTACCTTTTGTTCTCTTTCCCTACAATAGTCTTACACTTACCGGGGCTTGTCCTTGGGTGCATTTTTATATGGTGTAGACAGGGACAATCGCCGGTCAGTGTCATGCCACATTTAGATTAAATTTGTCAAGGGACCTCTACGTGTTGGCCTTCCCATGGCCCCACACAAGCCCTCCAAAAGTCCGGGCCATTTTTATGACCCGTGGTCTACAGAGGCATATATAAAAGAAATAACTTCAAGTACTTTGAATATTAAAATATTGATTTGCAATAATAACAATTTGAGAAAGAAAAACTCACAAATATCCTAGCGTTAAGTCTCGGTTGTACTCGGTACGTTCGTTCGGAGCGCGACGTCCACTTTTAAAATTTATTTTCTTTAAATAGTAAATAAATCGTCTTGACCCCTTTTAGTGAAATCATGTGCATGCATATCATAATCATATTATATGTCGTTTTAAGCTCGCATTTGTAACCCCTTTTCCCGAAAACTAGCTAAGGTGTCATAGCTAGACACTTACTTCCTACAACAAGTAGTCGATATGAGACACAAAATGACTTCATAATTTAAGTATTCACCCATCACCAGTTGTTTAAAAACAAGTTTGTTTGTCTATTTGTGTTTAGAGATTTCTATGTTAGCTACGTCTTAAAGGCAGTTGACATGAATGTATTGTAGTGACGAAAATAAGCTCCTTTTTAATTCGCAAACAGAAAGAGATTTCTTGCCTCAAACCACAGAGCAAAGAAAACCGCTGCGCATCTGTCGTCAATGGGGCGGCGCGGTGCAACGAACTTTGCCTTGTTGATCTAATCGAAATTTGCATGAACGAAGACGTATAGAAATATCTTATAAAATTACATTTAAGCGTATATTATATTCGTATTTATATAATATTATTTTAATTTTCAGCTGGCCTTACAAAACTAACTGCGATAATGAGACGAGAAACTGCTCAGAGAACTGACAAACGTATTAAGTTAATGAGTGAAATCGTTAATGGAATAAAGGTTATTTAAAAAATTAATAATATTTCACATAAGGACTATTAGTATAATATGTAGTCGGTTGAGTAATATGTTCACGATAACTTGACATGCAGGGTTACTAACTCTCAACAATATTAACTTTTAAAAAAAGTGAATATTGTTGAGAAAGTCAAAAACTGCTAAAATCGATACAATTACTTGAATAATTCCCTAAAAAATAAAAAATGATTTACGTTTTGGGATAGTCAAGTTATTCTACCCTGCTTGTCAAGTTATCATGAATGCACACTGCACAGTAAACATTACCATTGCTAAGAAAGTCAATAACCCAGTAAAAAACATAACTTTGAAAGCTCTTACATAGACATACATAGACAGTACTTGACTAAATGACACCACAAGTAATTCTTCTTTCGTTTCTTAACGTTCTATTATTCAAAAATTGAATTTTAATTTTAAACGTGTTGGAAAAGTAAGAGGACACCCAGTGGCTGTGTAAATTAGATTGCAGTACGGCCTGAACCTACCAAATTAAATGTATTCCAAGAAGACCAAACATATCAAACTTGTAACTTGCCTATTGCCAATATTTTTGTGTATTTTTAAAAACATAACACACCTATTTTATTTTCAGATTATCAAAATGTACGCTTGGGAAAAGCCGTTCCAGATAGTTGTAAATGCAGCCAGGGCATATGAAATGAATGCCCTACGAAAAGCTTTATTTGTACGCAGCGTGTTCATGGGTTTTATGCTGATTACTGAGAGAAGTGTGCTATTCGTCACATGTTTGTCCATTGTATTGACTGGATCTATGTTGACTGCAACATTGGTTAGTTTTATACACTTATTTTGTAAATATTTAAACATATATCTACATACCTTACGATTAAATATTGAAGTCTAAATATATTATGCTAATCATATCAAACTGCAATTAATAACTGTACCGTTTTCCGGTTTAAAGATATATTGTGATTTGTCCAGGGATATTATGTAAATGTGAACATAACTTTGTTAAGATGTGTGTGCATTTATTTGTTCCTTGTTTTTAGAAATATATCGATTACTGTGTTGGTATCTATATGTGTAATAAATAGGGTAATCTTACAAATCGTGATATTTATCTTGGTAAATGTAATACTCCTTGAGGTTGCGAATTCAAGGGATGAGCGAGCAAGTCGGCTATGAATAGGTCTGGCAGGGTCTCAAATAAAACATTATGATAGCACATACTACTTGTTCTTTATATTAACTATCCCGCAAGAGTTAACCTTAAAACTAGCTTGACCGATACCAGCGAATATAAAGAGCGCGTAGAAATAATTAAACGTGATTGGCAGTTAATTGGATAGGCGATTAATTATCACAGACTTAAAATAATATCTACATTAAATTCATAAGTTATCATTTGCTAAATTTTAACTTTCTTGTTGTTTTATACAGTTTTCAAGGCTATCGATTGTCATTTTTTGCTACATATTAAAAATAATTCATTTATTATATAGGTTATTTTTATCATTTTTACAGATTTATCCCATCAACCAGTATTTCAGTCTTATTCAGATAAATCTTACACTAATTTTACCTCTCGCAATTTCCAGTTTATCTGAAATGTTTGTCTCCTTGGAACGTATTCAGAATTTTCTTTGTTTAGGTTTGTATATATTTTATTATTTGTCGCAAAATGGGGAAAGGCTACCCGACATAGGCCGCACATAAACATTTAAAATCGTTTAAAAGAATCTGATGTACAGGAGTTTTAACTGTATCGAAATTACAAACATATTATTTTAATTCCAATCGTATTATGTACTCTAGTAAATGACACAAGTGTCTGACTGTGGTTTTAAAATAAATATCAAATTATACGACCACGACTAATCACAAATGGCCGATATTAGAATTGTTGTCTGTGTGTCAGTTTGAAACATTCTCATAAATAGGCTCAGAGACGGTTGCAATGAAAATTGCAGGTATAAATAGGAAATTTATCTTCAATCGTGTATACATTTTGATATCTTGTTGTATAAGGAAGTTAGACTTAAAGCCTAAGTCCCATGTGAACGAACGGCGGAAACGCTAGTTAAAGTTAATTAAGTTCGAAAGACTACGTAAAAATGCCTATCCAATATGAGGATTTAAATCCATGTCATTATTTATCATAAGAGCAAAGTGCCTTAGCCACCAAGCCACGTACGAGTAATTTAATAAAAATGTAACATCTCAATTCATAGATGAACGCAAAGATCTTCTTGTAACACTAAAAGCCAGTTATGCTGCAAATGTATTAAAATTTTATAGTAATAAAGATGAATCTGAGAGTAGTACTGAAACTTCCTTGAAAAAACATTCTATAAAAGATGAACAGATCCAATACCAGGCATTCCCAGGTGAGTGTACTTATAATAATAATATAAATCTATAGATGTCCCTTTACTGGGCTGAGGCCAATTGTTTTAGGATATAAATAATAAATACTACCTTATGCGTCAAACTTTCATGGTGTGTTACGTACTGCGTGCACCACGAATATTTCGGTGCGTTTTTTCCCCCTGCAAAAGGTATAAGGCTTTTGGAACGCCATTCAATCGCGTGCACCGCGGAATTAATCTGGCCCCGGATTTAAATTCTGTAGATTGCTACAGATTTGTTACGTGCTAGGCTTTATCTAAATGTTTTGAAAGTTCAGAGGTTTCTAAATTAAATTTTGATAGTTTATAAAGTTATTGCAATAATTGAAGTCTCAATTTTAATAGTCTCAATAGTTTAATTTCAGAATTCGGAAAAAAATATTGTAATAGTTATCATAGATTGATATAAAGCCTGATTTCAGTTTGCGTTAGTTAAATAGTTAATTAACTTGCGAATAACTTCTTATCCAACTCAAAAGTTTTTATTCAAAATAAGTTCCACTGGAGAATACTTTTTGAAGGTCATACATAAAAGTTAAAATTTAATTTTACTTCCTATTCTATGACACGAGTTATGAATGACAAAGAAGCAAGTGAGGTGTGTAAGAATAAGCCTGAATGGCGCTCTGTTGTTCGTGCCTACCCCGCAAGGGAACTGGCGTGAAGTTATATATGTTTGTATGTGTGTATTATATGTACATTGCTTCGCAACGTGTTATTGCTGTTAAGGAGAAAAAGAGACAAGAAACTCCCCAGCAACACGTCTAACTTAAAATGGTTTTTCTTTATAGTTCTTATTCTATTTATATCTCAAGTTCAAGTTTTATACAGAAGTATGTTACAGAATTATTTTTCAAAAAATTAATGGAGCTGTAGCAAACAGTGAATGCTCAGTAAAACAAAGACACAGTAAGAGGAAAGAAGAATATTATTATTGTTATAATAACGACGAGACGTGCTAAAAGTTTGTACTGCAACATAGCTCCATAAATTCTTTACATATTTGGCAACATTAAAACTTTATACAGACGATTGTATAAGAGGCAGGAGCGAGCTGTTATGTAAATGAAGTTTTATCATATAAGCAAGAAAGACACTTTTTAATTTATTGAAAGGCAGATCTAACATTTCATTCGGAATCTTATTGAAGAAGCGTATACCAACCCCTAAGAAAGAGGACAATACTTTTTGTAATCTAAAAGATGGCAATATCAATCTATTACAATTCCTGGTGTTGAAATTTAAAACATCCTTATACTGCTTGTAGGCACTCAAATTATTACGAATATAAATTATATTATTAAAAATATATTGGCAGGCGACCGTCATAATACCGATTTTATTGTCATTCTATCTTATCATTCTACTTACTCGACAACTTATTATGTAACCGAATGAAGAAACAGTTCAAACGATTATAAAATTTTAACTTTGGCAAGTCTAAATTTTGTTTTAAAGGAAACCAGATAAAATACAATTTCCCCGATAATAAGTCTGGAAATCGTTAATTTTTTTAATTACGGCTCAATATTATAGTATTGTAACATGACAAGATCAGATAATTTCTTAATAATTTATATTTATATATGATTAATTAAAATTAATGCGTTTAATGTTAATAATGCAAATTAGTTCTGTAATAACATGTCTTTAACGTATGAGTTACATGTTATTTTTACATTTACAGGGTATTCCTCAAATAACGGACCCGTTAATGAATTTGCGATTGAATTATCGAATGTTAATGCGTGTTGGAACGATTCTGAAGAACTCAGTACCATGACCCTGAAAAATATCTCTATGCGTGTCGAAAAGGGCGAATTATGTGCAATCGTAGGTTCTGTTGGATCTGGAAAGGTATTCTAATATAAAAATATTTTTAGCCTTAAAATAAAATAAGACTTCCACAGTTGGGTTCAAACCGGCCCATTTTAGGGGAGTGGACATTATACACGCCACTCTTGTAGATCGACAGATTGGCGAATTTTCATTCGGTATACTCTTATCGGTATATTTCACGATGTAATTCATCAACGCGTCTTAATTGTAAATATGCACAGTATATCATAAAATTTGCTTAATATGTGAATATTGTCGTTTCATCATTTAAATAAAATGCGAGTATATTAGCCACTAAAACATCACGACTATAATTTCTATATATTCCCGTTCAATATAAGATTTGTTCACAAGGATATGTACTCAAAATTTCCTATTTCTACATATAGAACTACTAATACTACTAGATTATAAAAAGGTAGTCGCTGATGTAAAATTCCAATCAAAAGCCGTCCGTGCATTTCAAAACTGGGATCAGAGAGAATCCTTTAAATAACATGAATATCCGTAGGATTTAGACTGAAGTACCTCGTCAGTGACCGCCTTTTCTTTTCTGGAACAACTTTTCTTTTTCTTCTTGTTTCTGGCACAGTCCATTAGCAACTGTTGGATATCTTCTAATAGTATTTTTCATATTGACTTAGAGTAAGTTTAAAGGCTTCTTTAAGAACCATAAAGAAGACTTCAAACTTACTCGACTCAATAAGAATAAGACCGTAAGTCAATCTAAGTAATACAGTTTGATGATACGGCTTTCCTCATTGTCCAATGAGGGTAAAAGAATGATCTATGCCAACTTTGCTAATGGTTAGTGATCAGAACGCAGTATCAACATTACCTTAATATGAAGTGTTGATTTAAAGATAATTCACCTACCAGTTTATTTAGTATTCACGTTAAAATATCTAAAATTGAGTTTAAATTACAGACATCTATTTTACAAGTACTTCTGAAAGAGTTACCTGTATTGAATGGTAAGTTGACTGTTAACGGACGTATTTCATATGCATGTCAAGAATCGTGGCTATTTCCAGCTACTGTCCGAGAAAACATTCTTTTTGGATTGCCTTATGAACCTGCTAGGTATAAAGAGGTAAGAAATGTATTCTTCTTCATAAACGGGAGCATATAGAGTTTTAGTTATGACACGCCTGCTATATTTAAGTATTTATAAAATAATACACAGACTTCTGTTTTTATTACAAGCTTTTTATTAACTTGCAATGGATGTACCTATGTATGTATGGATGTACCTATGTATGAATGGATGTGTGTATGTATGTATGTATGTCAGTTCGGGTGGAATCTTGCAAGTTAAATTTGACCAACTTCCCGGTTTCCGATTGAGTTAAAATTTTGCACGCATATGTATATCGCGTGACAATGCAATAATATGGTACCATGGAGCTGATCTGATGGCTGATATCTGGCCATAGGAACTCTTGTACTAAACAAGATAGACCCGTCGTGTTTGGGCTCGTTTTACTTGTATCGGCTAGCAAGCACTCTGCTGCTACATGATATCCAGGATCTCAAAAGCTTGTATTTAAAAACCTTTTTAAAAAAGCGTATGATATTATATTAAGTAAGTATAGATTATGATCTAACCTATAGAGACTACCTAAGTAATTAATTTTTAAATCTAATCAGTTATATCTAAGAATGTGTCCAGTGGCACTTTATTTAGTGATAGCCTGTTAGGGCGTATTTACATGTTCTCGTCTCCTAAAAAGCATAACAACGACCATAATTTACAGATTTGCAACGTCTGCTCTTTGTTTCCCGATTTCACCCAATTCCCATACGGCGATCTATCACTTGTGGGAGAAAGAGGAGTTTCCTTGTCAGGAGGACAAAGAGCGAGAATCAATTTAGCTAGAGCCATTTATAGAGAGGTAAGAACAAACACAATCTACAATAACAAAGAGATATCGTGAATTTGTCATAATAATATTTACGATCAAATGATAATATGGATTAAATGATTAGAGTAAAAACTGTGCAAGTATTGATTGAATATAAAATCAACAGGCAGATATATACCTATTGGACGATCCCCTATCAGCTGTCGATGCCAATGTGGGACGGCAACTATTTGAAAGATGTATCAAAGGTTACCTGCGTGAAAAAACTTGTATCTTAGTCACACACCAGATACACTATCTGAAAACTGCAAACACTATTATAGTAATGAATGAGGTAAACAATTAAGTATGCATATATTATTGTAAGATTATTTAATAAGTACCAAAATAATACTAAAAGTTAAAAATAAAGACTAAACAAATATGTGTAAAGAATCGATATCAAATAAAACTAAGATCGCTATCACGTTGAAATGTTCCCCGAAGAACAGGTAAATTAGTTTCGAGACGTTTTGCTTTTGCATTTGTAGTAGTATTTGTAATATTTACAGGACTTCTAAAGTTGAAATTTAATTTTTTTTGAGACTTAGTATTACAAATAAGTTTAATATTAATATTTATTATTTTAATATCGTTTAATATTTTTAGTTTCATATTAAGTACCTGCCTGTAAAAATATATAAAAAGTATTAGTTTATTTATGTGCTGACAGTATACAAACACAAAAATGTCTCGAAGCTAATTTACCTGTATTGAGTATTATGATATTCTCAACAACCCGCAGGGTATTATTGAAAATATGGGCACCTATGATGAACTAATCAAGTTAGGAAATGAGTTCTCAAAATTCTTGTCCAATCAAGAAGAAGACAGCACAACAGAAGAAAAAAAAGTAAGTCTATTAAACACATTGCGCTTTTCCAAATTCTATCCAGTATGAAATATATTTTCAAAGGTACTGTAATATTTTTTTTTTACATTAAACCTGTTATACAGAAAAGGACATCACTTACTAGAACCATTTCAAAAATGTCCACCTTAAGTGGACAAAATACTGGAAATGAAAAGGTACAAGTTCTCAAGGCTGAAGAACGGGCTAAGGGCAATTTGAAATGGGAGGTGCTTTTTAAATATTTTTCATCAGTACAATCTTGGTGCATCGTATTCCTTTCCATTTTGACTTTGATCATTACTCAGGGTGCTGCCACGACCGCAGATTACTGGCTCAGTTTTTGGTAAGTTTGTACTTTACTAAAATTTCTAAATGAAGTCAAATCAGTGTTTATTTGAATAAAACATTTTTGTTTCATTCTAATGTTTTGAATTTTTGTGAGATTGTCTGATTTAAGGTTGAAAGCACTAAATCAACTTTTAAATAGGATTTCTCTTAAAAATATCACAAATTTCCTGAGTTAACATAAAAATCAAAACTGTCAATGTTAAAAACAAGTCAATATTTTATTATTTCAGGACAAACCAAGTTGACGAGTACGAGCAATCATTGCCAGCAGGTCAAGGGCCTGGTACGTTTGCGTATAAAGCTTTTATTACACTACAGCTACACTAATTTAAGGACCCGATACACTACGTAGACGTGGCCTAGAAAGATTTGGAATCTCATTTTCTTATAACATCACTATTTTACAGAAAGAGCCATGGCCATGTTTTAATTACCGCTTAAGTACAACATTCATACACAGCATGATGTGTACACACTCACTCACTCACAAACATGAAACTACTCGTTAATCATAAGACCTTTATCTATGATACTATAAAATTCTAAGCAAACTGTGTTTGTACATTGAAGCTATTTAGAAATAAAATGCTGGAATATATATTCTATCCCAGCATTTTTTAAATATTGTTACGAGTTGCAGGACTCGAATTAAAATGCTGTTGGAATTATTATAGAGTTTATTAGAACTATACAAACACGTATAACACAGGTACAAATATAACTGAACACAACGAGTCCAAATGTAAAGCACGATTCAATAACACGCGCAAAGTCCGTCACTAAATAGTATACCGAATGTACACAAGTCTTGCTCCGTTTATGGTTATCGCTCGACTGCCTCGTTCATCAATCGAGGCTTTGCTTTATACTGTCCGGATGCAATATGTCTGCCCCGCCGCGTGACCGAAATTCTCAGAATCACACTTGGCTAATGACTGCCATAAAATGTTACAATACACAATGGACTGTTTTTCTAATCACAAATTTTAAACACAAAGTAAACAAAAAAAGTGCAACTACCAAAAAGGTAACAAATTGTGTTTCTACAGACGGAGGTGTGAATTTACCTTTGTCGGCACCTCGGTCGTAACAATATAATAAACGATGCATTTTTTTAAAGATTTCTTGTCTGTTTGTTCAGGATTCACGTAAAAACTACGGAGCCGATTTATTAGACTTAAACTCTGCGCTACTTTTTATCTTGGAGAATTCCGCAGGAATTTTTCTGGGAATGGTTTAAAATGACCAGATTAAAGAAAAATTTGAATTCCAATGTGATTTTTTTAGTGACCGATAGCAAATTTAATGTAATAAAATATGTGATATTTTTATTGCCGGAATCCCATGGGAATTTTCCCAGGGTGCATTTTGAAGTTGTTCGAATTCATAAAAGTTAGCTTATTCCGCCACAGTTTCCACTAAAACGATAGCTTACATTTTTTTTTTTAATGCTGCGAAACTTTTTGTCCTGGCAATCCCACGAGCATTTCAAGTCAAGCATGGACGAAGTGGCAGATATTAGGATATGGCCGCATAATAATAGATAAACATTTATTATATTAAATATTTTAGTTTGTTTTATTTTTGTAATTACTTTTAATAGTTTTAGATTTACTTACTGCTGCGTATTATTAGTTACTGTACTAAATTGAAATACTGTACTATGTTCTTATTGCCAAAAGCAATCAATCAAATGACGATCTACTTTTTGAAAACTGGTCACCTATGGACGTTTGCAACACCAGAGACTACATCCATCCGTTTGCGTTACATCCTTTAAAAAATATAGCTGTTTTCGTTGGTTTATCCGCGTAAAGGATTGTATAAAATTGTAGTTAACAAATAAAAGACGAAAATCACTTTACAAAATATAATATAACCTATACTATTTTTTAAATTATGCTTAGGTTTACTGATGAAAAATACAATATTAACTGAAAAATGATCTGCAAACTATACTATATTACAAAACTAAAACTAAATAAAAAAGGGAAAAATACCTAAAGATAAAATATTGGTCCCAAACTACTGTCACTTACCGGGAACGTTCCCAAAAGGTTGTCGGCGTTGCCACGTCTCATGGCAACGCTCAATCTTTGAGCAAAATAGACGCCTGTCTTCTGGTCGCGTGTGACGTCTAGGTAGCATAGGTATACTACTTTTATTATGATTTTGTTCTTTTCAGACCCTAGCCTGGGAACGCAAGTGGGCTTGCTCACTACAGCTCAATACTTGTGGATCTATGGCAGTGTAATCTTAGGACTAATTATAATATCTCATGTTAGAATTGGATACTTCGTCGTAATGACTATGAGAGCATCTCAAAACTTGCATAATACTATTTACAAGAAATTAATCGTTGGACTTATGCGTTTCTTTGATACAAATCCTTCAGGTAATTATATTTTATTGTGACCTTCGTTAGTTAGATCCCGGTAGAAAAAGCAGGTCCAATAAATGAGGGGTTTACGTCGTGGGAAATGACATGCACGCTAATGATCTGGTAATGAGACATCCCGAAAATAAGAACATTTATTGCCTGCTAATAGAGAAGAAAACATTATGAGGAAACTTAAATGTACAAAATATTAAAGGATGAAACCCGCCCGTACGTCTTGAAATAATTAGATTTCAACATTATCTTCCACATAAAAATTATTTTTAAAATAAACATAATTTAGTTGGAAAATATTTACAGTTAATGATTCAGTTTCTTTTAAAATAATTGTGTCTGAAATGTGTACGTAATTAGAAAAAGTTTACTTAGATAAAGCACACCGCGTTATAGCGATTTATAAGGCGTCAAGCTCAATACTTTCAGTTTTTACTGACTATACCTTTCTATAATTTGTTTACATTTTTACAGTAAAAAGAACTGCATTAATTAATAAATCTGGTATATATTGCGCAATAATCATACAAATTAGCGGGGACTCCTTACTTATTTTATTTCAGTATTTTGTGTATCAACATATTTAATTTTGCATGGTCTTAAAATAAACCATATATACAAATTAAAATAAAACTAATACATATGAATAAAAAAAACCCCTAACAAATTTATATAACTAAAATAAAACACTTTAAACTACAATCGGTCCAGCCTAACCAGACCGCTGTCGTTGGGCAGTGTGCATAGAAGGCTGGCAGCATTGCCTCGCTGATTACATAGGTTAATTCTTTGTTCGAGGTAAGCTCCAGCCGTCCGGTCGCCTGTGGCCTCGAAGAGTCGTATAAAAAGTAATATATAATAATAAATCTAGATATCTTCTGTTCAATAGGTGAAAACCTTAGATGTAAAATTGTATATTTTTGGCAGGTCGTGTCTTAAATAGATTTTCCAAAGATATGGGAGCAATGGATGAATTTCTACCTCGCAGCTTATTGGACACTATACAAATGTACTTTTCGATGTCCAGCGTACTCATACTGAATGCGATAGCTCTGCCTTGGACCTTGATTCCCACCATTATTTTGCTAATCCTCTTCGTAACGTTGCTTAAGTGGTACCTAAATGCAGCCCAAGCAGTAAAGCGTCTGGAAGGAACAAGTTAGTATCTATGTTTATGAATACACAATTCTGTTATTTTTAAATAAACTCAATACGAAGTTACTCTTATATTATGGGCATTTTAAATATTTTAACGTTATTGTGAATAAGTAACTACATTACTGTTGATCACATCAACATTTAATTAAAGCTACACATATAAGTATTATATAAAATAGTATTGTACAAAGAGCGTCCCTTTCGCTCATATCTATCTCTTGCAGGCAAACCATTGCTTTTTTTAATATTACGTAAAATTAAATAATTACTTAATTTACGTAATATTATTTAATATGTTTACATGTATGTTGATTTGATTTTTACAGCGAAAAGTCCTGTGTTTGGTATGATTAATTCTACGCTCACCGGGTTGTCAACAATAAGAAGCTCTAATTCTCAAAATAGGCTTATAGGAGTATTCGATGGTGCACAGGTAAAGCAACGGATGTCTGTTATTATTCAAGTTAAACTATATATATATATACTGCCAAGCCGCCTTGGACAAGCGTGGCGGGTATACTGTCCGTTCCCCTATAGTGGGAGGCCCGAGCCCAGCAGTGGGACATTTATGGGCTGCTATTATTATATATATATACTTATATATTACTATCTGACCCGTTCCCACTCCGCTGGACGTCATTAAAAAATAAAAAAAATAATATTAATCACATTTAAATATAGCCTAGTAACTTAGGAATAATGTAGGTTTGGTCTAGAATATGCAGGCATAATAACCTTGAGTTGTGTTCCGGCGGCATTAGTGACCAAGTTCCAATCTCCCTTAAGAGAGCAGCAGCGCATTTATAGCACCTTTGGTGTTGCAAATGTCCATAGGCGATAGTTACTGCTTTCCATCAAGTGGGCCGTCTGCCTGTCTGTTGAAATCTTGCAATAAAAAATTAAAATAAAAAGATTTCTACTGGTGAAAGGATTTTCAAAATCGGTTCAGTAGTTCAAGAGATTAACTTTCTAGAAACAAAATCACAAACTTTATCATATACCTGTAGTATTGATAGTATTGATTATAAATACAAAAGTTTGGATGGATGTTTGTTGCTTAATCACACCAGAACGGCTGCACCGAGCTGGATGGGATTTGGCACAGAGATAGACTATATTATGTAATAACACATAAGCTAATTTGTATCCCGAAAAAATCTACGGTCCCCATGGGATAATATTCAAACGAGTGAAGCCGCAGACAAAAGATAATATTTATATATATCGAGGGCTTCATAACAAATGGGCGTATACGCAAAAATGCCATTTTTTTTGTTTACTAAAATCTATGAAAGATTACAATTTAAAAAGTCTTACCAGTATGCAAGTGTACCTCAATAGAAGGATATTTCAAATTTCAACCTTATACAATCAACTAGTTTTGTTTTATTCGTAATTTTGTCCCTTGTGTAAAACTGCACTTTTGTCTGTACATTTGTTATGAAGCCCTCGATATGGACTTGAATTCAAGAAATAAATAATAATGAACAACCAAGTTGGATTAAAGTATTCGGCCGTAGTAAACAGCTTAAAAATATAAAATGTTATGTTTTTTCAGGATCTTCATTCTAGTGCTTTTTATACATTTGTGGGTGGTTCTACTGCTTTTGCTTTGTATTTAGATGCTTTGTGCCTAGTCTATCTCGGAATAATTATAGGAATTTTCCTTTGGGTAGATATAAGTGAGTATGACTTGTTTCCAATAATTTACAAGTATCTCTACTGTATATACCCGTTTAATAAATTGGTATTGTCGTGAAATATTAAATAATTATTTATATTTTAGTTTAAGTCACAAATTACATATCTTAATCTTTCACACTCCATATAGTATTTTTTTATTTATTAAGCTTGCCAACAATTGATACATTGATATGCTTAACTTAAATATACATAGAAAGAAAGAAAGAAAGAAAAACGTTTATTTGGTCATGACATAACGAGACACATGGCGATTAATTGTAGGATTATATAACAAAAAAAAAACTCTCGCGATGGCACAAAATAGGTGCAGTTCAGCATGTGCCCGGTAACAGGTGCCTGACGCTGGTTTTCAACTGCACCCTAGGACGGACGGATGTTGTGAATAATAATAAATTACATACATAGATATACGTACAATTAATACAAACATAATAATAATTAGTACTGAGCAAATTAAAAATATATACTGTGGCGATATCGATAAAATAAATAAATATTCATTATACATGATAATATATGGAATGAATAATACATGTTTATAAACAGAATAGTATTGTAGAGGCAGAAGACAAAATTATAATATACTAGCGGCCCGGCGCGGTTTCACCCGCGCTCTGTCCCGCTCCCGTGGTATATATCGTCATGTTATATAGCCTATGAAGTGTCACAGGGAGTGCCCTGTTAATGTAGCTTTCTAACAGTAAAAGATTTTTTTTAAATCGTAGTAGATCCAGAGATTACCCTCTACAACGTCACAAACTCACAAACTTTACCTCTTTATAATATTATAAGATAAGAAAGATTGACATGGATATTTTCTAGCTTCTGTTGCTCATCTAAGAGGTATTTTTTTAAGTTCTTGCGAAAAGTGATAATTGAGTGATTATGACTTGTGAGCGACATGTTAATGGTCTTACACTAAATGTACAGTCTCTTACAGGCAAGCATAACTTGCTTAATATAAGGAAAATATACTATAAAAAATCAGATTAAAACGCTAGACTTAATTTTCGTTTTATTAATTAATAGTGAGTGACTGTATTTTTTAAATTTGTGTAAGGAGTCATGATGTATGTCTATACTGTTCATATTATTGTATAACCTGTTAGTGTGTGTGTAGTGTTATTTCAGTTTTGCGAAAAAGTTTTTATACATAATTTTTGTATACAAGGTTTGATGTCTTTCAGGTTCTGTAATCCCAGTGGGTAGTGTAGCTTTAGCTGTAAGTCAATCCATGGTGCTAACAATGAAGCTGCAAATGGCTGCTCGATTCACAGCAGATTTCCTAGCTCAAATGACTGCTGTTGAAAGAGTTCTAGAGTACACTCAAGTACCAACTGAGGAAAATATGGAACACGGTCGTAAGTATTCCATCCTATTCAAATAGAATCTAATATTAAAAAGCAGAAAATAAAAACCATCATAAAATAAATAAAACCGCTGAAATCAAATCCTATTTTTCTTGCACAGATAATCTAATATACCTAATCCTAGAATCCTATAAATATTTCCTATATAATATATATCATAAACGCGAAAGTTTGTAAGAATATATGTATGGATGTATGTTTCTTACTCTTTCGCGCAAAAGCTACTGAATGAATTTTGATGAAAGTTTACACTAATATAGCTTACACATCAGAATAACACATAGGCTATAATTTATAAAGATATTGTGTAAATTAACCAAAATATAATGATTTTCAATCATCACGCGGGTGAAGCCGCGGGCGCAGCTAGTTATATATTAATTCATATTTTAAACCTCACTACCACACTTAAACCCGTTTCCTTCATTTGCCCTTCTATCGAGTAAAATTTGACATAAGCTATTATTTGACACAAGTAGTGTCAAAATTCAACCGATGGTAGGGCAAGTGAATGAGTAAGTAGTAAGATATAGGAAGCGGACATCAGTCAGCTAGGATTGAATACCCTAACTTCTTATACCTTTTATTTCTCTGTATTTCGAGTCACTTAATAAATAGAAAAATAATGAATACATTGTGAATATTACCTTCTTCTTCAGCCAATCTCAGTCCACTGCTGGACGTAGGCCTCCCCAAGTACGCGCCACATATCCCGGTCTCCCGTCTTCCTCATCCAGCCCCTGCCGGCGATCTTGCGCAGGTCGTCAGTCCACCGGGCTGGCGGGCGTCCTACGCTACGTTTGCCGAGACGTGGTCTCCACTCCAGGACTCCTTTGCTCCATCGGCCGTCGGTCCTGCGACAGACGTGACCGGCCCACTGCCACTTCAACTTGCTACTTTTGCGAGCTATATTACCCACTTATCACATTTAAAGTAGCGCTAAAGTCTTATTATCTCTTATAAATGTTATTAATTTCATTTTGTTGTTTTAAAGGTTTATAAGAGTGGTACAATTAATTGTATTTACTTTCAGCGACTACACCACCAAAAGAATGGCCAACTGAAGGACATATAAAGTTTGAAAATGTATTTTTGAACTATGGCCCAGAGGATCCACCTGTATTGAAAAATTTGAACTTCGAAATTAATAGTAGCTGGAAAGTGAGTATACGTGTTATTTTTGGTTTGTTATTATGGTTGTTTTCAAAATTAACATACTTGGATACCAACCACATAATTACAATGTATGTACAAGGTTTATACGCAAATATGAATAGTGATAATTTTAATGGGTGATTAATATTGAAACAATTATATTTTTATATAGTTATCTACTTTGTACAAAAAACATATGCTTGGTTTTCTCTTAAACTTAATCCAAAACAGGAAAGTTACACTAGTGATATAATTTGTGTAATTTTCCTGTAGTATAAGTGCGGCTGATAAACGTCGATAGCTCTCTTCTTGAAGTTGTGCAGGTATACGTTTATCTTGGACAGTCTTCTAGTTGACCATACTGCAGACGAGTTCTGAAGTAGAAACGCAGTGTAGAATGCCCTGCGCAAGCTGGACCCTCATAGTGCACAAGGTCTTCGGTAGGCAACGAACGAGGAAAGATAGTTAACAGGATATGTGGAGTGAACTTAGGGAGGGAAAGCTAAGTCTAGCAGTGGACTACAAATGTCACAAAAATTACTATTATAATTGTTTCATGTTGTGACGCAGAAATGTATGTTTTTAATGAAAATGTTTACATTTCGTAGGTGGGTGTGGTCGGCCGGACTGGCGCAGGAAAATCGTCTTTAATATCAGCTCTGTTCCGTCTATACAGCGTACAGGGCAGTATTAAGATTGATGATATCGATTGCAACCACATTTCGAAAAAGGTATGATTACACTTTCATATTACTACTAAGTTATATGTGCAATACACATATAGTGATTTGGTGTAAATTAGATTTTTTTAAACAAGTTGATTTCAATGCCTATATGCCTATATATAATAATTCTTTTTTTTGCAAATATGTTTGGATTTTGTAAGTACAATCATTTCAAAATGTAATATAAACTTTTAATATGGTTACATACATTTTCGATTTAATATGGGATAATTCCGAAAACAACTTTAACGCAATTGAATTTATTGAGCTGGGACTGGTGTCTAAATTTTTTTTTTCAACTTTACATTTACACCTTTGTAAAAGTACGCTTGTACGTGTGGCACACGCTGACAAACACATGATTATGAATAATACCGTCTTAAAAATACAGATTGAATAAAATAGATGATAGGTCAGGTCTTAACAATATTTTATTTAGGGTAAATATACTGTCTTATACTTTTGTTGCAGGAATTACGATCGAAAATATCTATCATTCCACAAGAACCAGTTTTGTTTTCTGCGACTATAAGGTACAATTTGGATCCATTCAATAATTACAGTGATGATGATATTTGGAGAGCTTTGGAACAGGTATCTTAGAAACTTTCATTATACCGTTTAATTGGACAACTAATCAAATTTCTTCAATTAATAAGTATGGAAAATAAAACATTCTGTTAAAAAAAACCCAGTAGCTTGTTTTGCCGTTTGACATTCTTTCATAGAAATTGATCATTACTACCTACGCTATGATTTAATAATAGAGCATATGTTTATTTTTCAAAATCAGACGATTCGATTTCTGACAAGGGTAATTGATTTTTCAAAATTTTACTACTTTAGTTTTCGACAAAATCGGTCTACAGACTCCTTTGAGTGTTTTTGGCTATTTAGCATAGTTTAGGATTTGGCCCTGAATACCCACTTAAAAAATTCACCTGTATCCCTATTAATATTATAAATGCGAAAGTAACTCTGTCTGTCTGTCTGTCTGTCTGTCTGTTCCGTTTTCACGTAAAAACTACTGGACCGATTTGGCTGGAACTCAGTATATATATATGTTTTCGATGCCGAGAATGAACATAGGATACTTTTTATCCCGGAAAATGGGATAGTTTCCGGGATAAACGTATATTTGTCTGTCTGTTGGTTATCCTTTTATGGAAAGACAATTTTTTTTTCCTGGTGGGCCCGGACGAACAAGATATATCCGAGCTAATACAATTTATTTCTACTTGTTTTAATATTCTACAAAATGGAAAGACTATTGGACCAATTTGGCTGATACTCGGTACATATGTAATTTGAATACCGAGGGTGGCCAAGGGATACTTTTCATCCCGGATACTGGGATAGATTCTGGGATAGATTTTGGGATAGATTTATATAAAGTTTATCCCGGAAACTAGGATAGGTTTTTTATTTGTGGTTTGCCATTTTCATCATTTTGTTTATTTTGGTCAATTTGGCCGTTTAGGTAGTTTTGGTAGTTTTGTTTGGCAGTTTTGGTAGTTGTGGTAGTTTTGGTAGTAGTGGTAGTATTGGTAGTTGTGGTAGTTTTGGTTTGTAGATTTGGTAGTTTTGGTTGGTAGATTTGGTAGATTCGGTTGTTTTGGTAGTTGCGGTAGTTTTGATAGTTGTGGTAGTTTTGGTAGTTGTGGTAGTTTTGGTTTTTAGATTTGGTAGTTATGGTAGTTTTCGTTGGTAGATTTGATAGATTCGGTTATTTTGGTAGTTATGGTAGTTTTGATAGTTGTGGTAGTTTTGGTTTGTAGATTTGGTAGTTTTGGTTGGTCGATTTGGTAGATTCGGTTATTTTGGTAGTTGTGGTAGTTCTGGTAGTTGTGGTAGTTTCGGTAGTTTTAGTTTGTAGATTTGGTAGTTTCGGTAGTTGTGGTAGTTTTGGTAATACTGGTAGTATTGGTAGTTGTGGTAGTTTTGGTTTGTAGATTTGGTAGTTATGGTAGTTTTCGTTGGTAGATTTGGTAGATTCGGTTGTTTTGGTAGTTGCGGTAGTTTTGATAGTTATGGTAGTTTTGGTAGTTGTGGTAGTTTTGGTAGTTGTGGTAGTTTTGGTAGTTGTGGTAGTTTTGGTAGTTGTGGTAGTTTTGTTTGTTGTGGTGGTTTTGGATGTTGTGGTAGTTTTCATTGGTAGATTTGGTAATTGTGGTAGTTTAGGTAGTTTTGGTAGTTGTGGTAGTTTTGATTGGTAGATTTGGTAACTGTGGTAGTTTAGGTAGTTGCGGTAGTTTTGGTTGGTGGATTTGGTAGTTTTGGTTGGTGGATTTGGTAGTTTTGGTTGGTAGATTTGGTAGTTTCGGCAGTTTTAGTACGTTTGGTAGTTTTGGTCGTTTGTGTAGTTTACACAATATTTAGTTATATAAATAAAACTAGAACGGGTTGAAATAGGGTATTAAAGTTTGTATGGGGGACCAATCATTTATCAAGTTTATAGATATAAAAATTCATAATCTTTAAAAAAAAATGCGACTTTCATTCGATCTGTCTGTCTGAATACCGAAAACGGACATAGACACTATTCATCCCGGTAGATATGGATAGTTTGCGATATAAAATGAAGTAAATCTTCCGAGGGCAAATAGCACCAACATAAATATACATACATACATACATAACTTCACGCCAGTTCCCTTGCGGGGTAGACACGAACAACAGAGCACCATTTAGGCCCGTTCTTACACACCTCACTTGCTTCTTTGACATTCATAACTCTTGTCATGCACACTCGTCTGTTCTTAAGGCTCCTGACATCACCCTCCGAAAGTACACGATCAATTTGATCATGGAAGGTGTGTCGTGGCCTTCCACGACTTCTGCATCCATCCATAAAAATACAATATAATATATCCTGTATTAACGCCTGCTCTTAAAACAAGAGGTACGCACTAGTTTGACGCGCGGCGGAGCCGCGGGGTAAACTCTATTATCATAATATATTGCAGGTTGAAATGAAAGAAGCAATTCCGGCATTGGATTACAAAGTAGCCGAAGGAGGTAACAATTTCTCAATGGGTCAACGTCAGTTGATCTGCTTAGCTCGTGCTATTTTACGTTCTAACAAAATTCTCATTATGGACGAAGCTACTGCCAATGTCGACCCACAGTAAGTTCATATATCTATTGCATTTTTATACGTATAATGACTCAATTCAGTACTATAGTATAAGTTTAGTAGCACATAGTGAAATGTTTATAAAACATTCTGAAAATGACATTTGGCAAATGTCAGACGCAGTTTGACGCAGATGTAACGATGGGCTCAATGCGTTATTTGTGACGCGACATTGTTGTTAATTATTAATGACGTTAAACATTGACAGATAACGTATGTATAGCATCTAATCAGTAACGGTGTTATTTTTAGCGCTATGAACTAGACACATTTGACCATTATCACGAACACTAACATTATCCCAGATAGAGCAGAGACATTAGAAATAGTTGTAAAATATATTTTTTTGTTGTATGGAAAATATAAACAGGCTTTTGCCATTGTCTTAAGAATTACGTTGTGTGGCATCAGTCAAGAACTACAATTTGACTGAGCTGATATATTTATAATAATAGGTATACTGATAATAATTAGTAATTCATAAACTCATTTATTCGTAACTATGTTACACGTCAGGGTAACATGTGATTATCTGGTATTTGCCTGGTGAACTGGTTTATGTACGCAGAACAAAAATATATTTTATATTCTTGTAATTTTTCAGAACGGATGCGTTAATACAGAAGACTATTCGTCGCGAATTCGCAAATTGCACAGTGATAACTATCGCGCACAGATTAAACACCGTGATGGATTCAGATCGCATCCTGGTTATGAGTGGTGGCAACGCAATGGAGTTTGACGAACCTTATCGGCTCCTCTTAAATCCAAATACCTTGTTTAGCTTCATGGTTAAAGAAACAGGCGAAAGTATGAGTAAAATACTTTTTGAAGTAGCCAAAGACAAATACTTCAATAATAAACCACCTAATTAATTAATATAGTATTCAATTAGTACTATTTAAATAAAAATGGCCTAATATTTAAGTACCACACTAAGATGTTTTCTTTCTTGCATATACTTAACACAGAGTTTTAGTTCTTTTACTAAATCGCATCTAATTCAAGAGTTTTTATTCAATCTAATTTCGCTTGCTATTCACCCAATCATACAGAAAGAAGCTAAATTCAAAATTTTGATGATGGGACCTTAGGAGGTGATATAGACACATTAAAAAATGACCTGAAATATTTAATAAGTGAGTTTGGCAAAATAGGTCTGAATTTGAATGATTCCAAATGTGAACTTTTTATAGCAGATGCTACCGAAAACGACAACAATATTATTTCCGATTTTCAAAATCTGGCCCCAAATTTAAGATTAGTAAGGAAAGACAATCTAAGCCTCCTTGGGTCCCCTATCTTCGATTAATCTTTTTCTTATTTTGTTGACGATAGTGTCCAAATTTTTCAGTCCAAAATAAAAAAAATAAAAGAAATAAGCGCACATAGTGCCTATTTTATTATTCGGTATTGTCTGTTTACTCCAAATTTCACGTACATTTTGCGGTGCTCTCCACTTTGGAGGCATCCAAATATTGTATACAATCTAGACAACATCATTCGACAAACTTTAACATCCATAATAAACATACCTTTGTAAGATCGATCGTGGACCCAAGCATCCTTACCAATACGCTTAGGAGGCTTGGGTGTACGCAAAATTTCCGACATAGCACTACCTGCCTTTTTATCCTCAGTTTATAGTACTGTGGACCTCATAGCACAAATATTAAATCCGTCACTTAGTGGCTTTGAGATCTCATACTTGATTGAGGCCAGAAATGTTTGGTCCTTGGCTTGCCCAACGCAAAATTTACCCGTGGAACCGAAGTCGCAGAAGCTATGGGACGGGCCGCTCAGCAAGCTAATACATGAAAACCTTTTGTCTTCTTGTGTTGGCGAAACTGACCGAGCCCGTCTTTTAGCTGTCTCTAAATGGGAGTCAGCTTTGTGGCTCCAAGCTCTGCTCTCAGCGAATCTAGGCACTCTCTTGGATGACACTACATTCAGGATTGCTGCCTGCATTCGTCTGGGGGCAGGTGTTGTAGTGCCACATCGCTGTCGGTGTGGAGATAGAGTTGATGAGTTAGGCCACCATGGCTTGTCATGCGCAAGGAGCGCTGGCAGAATGTCACGGCATGCTATACTCAATGACATTATCCGTCGGTCTGTTATTACCGCCGGGGCACCAGCTGTTCTTGAACCAAATGGGCTGTGCCGCGACGATGGTAAGAGACCAGACGGGATGTCGTTGGTGCCATGGAAGATGGGACGCCCCCTAGTATGGGACGCAACTTGTGTCGATACTTTGGCGGCGTCCCATCTTCCAGACACAGCCGTGACAGCCGGGGCTACTGCTGCACACCAGGAGGCCCTGAAATGTCGCAAATATGTGTCCATTGGTAGTGGGTACGTATTTGTGGTTTTCGGGGTCGAGACTCCGGGGCCGTGGGGGCCTGGAGCTCATCACCTCTATCGAGACCTCCCAACGCGTTCAATTAAGGTCTCGCGTGAATAAAAGGCTGGCTTGCACCTAGGGCAACAAATTAGCGTTGCCATCCAACGCGGAAATGCGGCCAGCATTTTGGGCACGCTCCCCGCCGACAGCGATTTGGAGTCAATTTTTTATTTATAGATTTATATTATTTTGTAAGTATAGCTTTATTTATAGTATAGTTTAGTAAAGAGGCAAGTGAGGTGTGTAAGAATAAGCCTAAATGGCACTCTGTTGTTCGTGCCTACCCCGCAAGGGAACTGGCGTGAAGTTATGTATGTATGTATGTATGTATGTATGTACACATTGAGTACATTATCACAGTTACACGTGCTAACGGCGAAGGAAAACCTCCTGATGAAATAGGCATATTGAAATATTCAATGTGTTGAGAGTCGTGTAGTTCCGTCAATCTTCATGTTATTTATCTTCGACGCCGTCACGTAGACCGGTCTAAATTTGTAGGTCTACGCAAATAGACCCTAGCTACTAGCTTGCGTAATCATACTCCTGCCTGCCCGAGAGCATTCTTTACGACGGCTCCTATATTTTATTGGCGCCCTGAGCGATATCACGAGCCACGAGGGTTGCTATGGATCCTGCGAGCGCCGGTTGCCAACCCGCCTTGGAAAACGTAACGAGTATATTGCCCGTTCTCCTGAAAAAGGTAAGGCCTGAGACAAAGGAAGGGAAGTTTAAGAGCTTATATTGTCTACACCTCTCCCTACAGGTAATATGAGCCTCATCAGTAATTTATTAGAAACCAGCTAACATACAATGCATACATGTAATCACAAAGGGACGGACATGACATGAGAGTTCCTTTTCGCTAAAATTGGGACATTGTCCAAAAAGTTCATTTTATTTACATTATTACATTCAGTTACTGCTCTGAGGTTCTATTCTATGAGTATCTTATATGAATAATAATTATGACAAATTATGAAATTTCACGCATAGGGCGCGTTGCTCTATTAGCTCACAACGCCCATAATGCTCCGTCAGCCGTTCCACATAGCGACCATGGTCGTTATGGACGTGGCGAAGGTGGTGTGTGATAAAAAATAATTACTTCATTAGTGACGTTTTCACCACGACCAAAACGATCGTGGTCGCTATGTGGAATGGCTGACGCAGCAGTTTGGGCGTTGTAAGCTACTAGAGGAACGCGCCCAAGATCTATTATGATGAAAGTTTACTCTATAGTTAATTGTGTCTTAATTGTACAGATAACATATATCAAAGAGTACATTGTATATATAAAGATAGTCTTCAGTCGCGAAAATGGTGCTACTAGCACTACCTGGCGTGTAAACTATAGAACTAACTGCTATATGAACGTACCTATATATATATATATATATATATATATATATATATATATATATATATGTCTATTATACTTGCCATTACAAAATTTTATATATATATAATTTTATTTATATTTATTTTTATTCTAGTTAAATTGCAAAACCCACATGTTACACAATTTTTCTCTAATCCATCCTAAGGTTGTCTGGAAGAAATTGCTTTTAGTGATAAGACCGCCTATTGTCTTCTGTACTTAAACTTCTTAAATTGTATCTTAATGTTATGCAATAAAGTATATTCTATTCTATTCTATATATACATATATATATATATACATATATATATACATATATATATATATATATATATATATATATATATATATATATGACATTTGCAGGCAGTGACATTTTAATGATATGGTATGATTCTTCATATGTGACATTTTGGTCACGTAACCAATTCTGCGTGTTTTCTTTACGTGATGCGAAAGGCGGTTGTTTTTCTACTTGCTTGCTATGATATGCAGCGTTATTAATAACTACTATGCATTTGGCGGTAGTTTCGGAATAAGCTTATTATTTAACCATTTTACAAAATTATTGATATTCATCTCAGCATATTGGTCACCTGTGGAACTCTTACATGTGGAAACTAGTTTTGCGTTTTCTATAAAGCCATTCCGATTCCCAGTGTGAACAATAATCTGTCTTTGGCGCGGATTAAAATTCTTTTTTACACTAGCGTCTAAATAATTTTGCCAGCATTAAGCGACGGTGTAATGGCTGAGAATCCAGGTTTCATCAAGATATGTAGGTATCAGGTTTCTTATCAGCGCCAAGTTCGTCATTTTCTTCCGATATCCGGTTTCTGTACAAGAAAATTTCTAATATTTTTACATTTTTTCAATTTGTAGTTTTTCTTTTAGGATTTTTCTCAATGAAGTTTGTTTGTTTGTCTGTTTTCGCAACGTTTAATATCTTTCCGAGAGTTGGTATTTCTTTTTTCACACTATAGAAACTCGACTATATTTCTAATGGCACATATGACAAAATCGTCTATTTCAAGCTTCTTTCCACTTAGCTTCTTGTTCTTTGGCGTTGTAAGTTTCACTTCTTGTGTATCAGCCGATGTGCTTGGTGTAGGTTTAATGCTTCTTAGCTTTCTTGGCTTCATTTTTAATGTTTCGAAGGATTCTAATACTCACACCTGTGGCCGCACTAAGGCGATCTAACGCACGCTCAACGGGTATAACAGGCGACCCTTTTTGTTTTTCTTTCCCGAAAAACGTAAGAACTTTTAAAATAATATCACGTTCTCCACCACGATAGGCTTCCATTTTTTCATTTTGATAAGAAAATAACAAACAACGATATCAAATAAGTAACAAAAAGCAAGTAAAACTTAACAAAACAACAATGAATTAATTCGGAGCGAAAGCAAATAATTGCACATGCGTATTGGCTACGTTGCTAGCGGTACCTACTGACCAAACGAGCGCGGGATGCGGTCGCTAGAAGTGGGAGGGGTAGTCATCGGCAAACCTGCACGCGGCAAATATCTTATTCACAATAATGTGAAAAATCGAAAATTCCGTATATTCATGTCAATAATATTGATTTTCTGATGATTAAATGATATTGATATTCATGCTGTATGGTTTAGTTTCTTTGCTTGCCATTCTGATGAACTAAATAACAACAAAAAGAAAACATTTCAATAATTTAAATGGACTATGGAGTTTTTCACGGGAACTGGGAAGATACTGTTTTGTGGTTTTATATTTAATAAAATGTGTAATATTGCTATGAAATTGACTAAAGTTTTATAACTATTGTATAGACTACTTTTAAGTTGACTTATGTGTTTGTGCTCAAAATCACAAGTGTTTGGTAACTTAGGCAATAAGTTTTAATAATAATATTAGCATAGTAGGCACTGTGTGTATATTCTAATTCCTTGTATTGTTTATTAATTATTTGCCTAAATGAAAGCTTTCCGGCGATTTTAATGTCGTTATTATACCATAGCAAACCATATTTATACTTAACGCATTAAAAAAACGCGTAACTTCCTTGTTCCATGTTTATGCATATTTACCATAATAACTTACAAAACAAATATATGAGAAGCAAAAACTTATGGATGCTAACAGTGCTATCTGTTATGGAAACAAAATAATCAATCTACGAATATCCCGAGTAAATTAAAAGGACTGAAAAATATGCGCAGTAACAGGAAATTGAAAACATTCATAAATCTATAATTAACTTATAGATTTATGAATGTTAGTGATTTTTTTCCAACTAATTTGTTCGAAGCTTAAATCCCATGACATATATAATATTATAGTATATTATCTATGATAAACATGTAAGGATCAACTTAAAACAATAATGTAATCAACAGAGTAGAAGAATTCTCATAATTTCCAACCCAGAATGGCTTGCAGGGGTGGACCAGGTTGCTGCAATCCGTTTGCGGTATTCAAAAGCCCTAAAATATTTCCAATAGTGGCAGTTCTTGTAATGGTGATAGCTTACCTTTCTTGGTCGCTCTATAAGTGCCAATTTTGTGGAAGCTAATGACGAAAAAGCAGGTATTTGAAAATCATTCCTTTTATTATATAGTTTCTTTAATTTCAAACTGAAGTTAGTAAATCTATAGATTTTTAACATACGAATTTTAAGTAGTGGGTGGATATTATTACCCTTTCTGTAAACACCCCCTAAGGTCCGGAGATCTTAAATATTAATATTTGGTAAACATAATTTGTCCACACTTGTCTGGGTATTAAAACTACATATTATATATTCCGAATTTCAGCCAAATTGTAGTAGTTTTCCGTGAAAGCGTAACAGACAGACAGACAGAGTTACTTTCGCATTTATAATATTATATATTATAGTATTCTTCTTAGTGATAATTTTACAATACTGCTTTCGGGTGCGGTATAGTTATAGGATATATTTCTTTATCCTTTCTTTCATCTACAATTTTAGCAATTGTCAAAATGACATCCAAAATCATGTTGACAAATTTTTCATTAGAAAATTAAAGTACAAATAAAATTATATTTTTTGGCTGCAATACCTAGTAGTTATTAAAATGTCCATCATATATAGCAAAGATGAGTTGCTGCCAGGGCTGCAGTGATCAAAATTGGGAATCTTTTTTGTTTGACCACAGAACAGAAGGAGTTTTGCTTGGATTAGCCATGCTTACGTTTATTCTGGCTTACCGCTTGTTCAGGTGCCGTCATCCCAGAAGCAGATTATTAAGTTGGTAAATTATGTAAACTCAATTCAACAATGTCAAAAACATTATTAAAAAAAAATTGTTTTTGAAGTCGGTCCCAAGTAAAACATAAAAAACAACAAATGTGCAAAATATAGTAATTTTTACCTTTTACTTCGCACCGACTTCAAGATGTTGTAGAAAGAAGTCGGTTTAATATTTATTTTTTGCATTTTGAAGTCGGTTTTATTTTTGTTAAAAAAAATGCTTTATAGTTGCTCAAATACTAACTAGAATAGCTTTAGAGATAATATATTAAGCGTCTATAGAAATTGTGCTACTGGCACGAGTATACAAAGTTGCTATCTCACTCTTCGGCGTAGGCGCTTGTCATCAAGAGTTACTCTCAATGTCCCTGCGATCCATTCATTAGATCCTGACTTAGTGACAATGGGACCACCTCGGGAATATACTCTTTCGAATAAAAAAAAATTAAAATCGGTCAACAAATGACGGACATACGCGTAACAAACAATTTTCGAGGGTTTCTCTCGATTTTCCTGAGATCCAATCATTAGATCTTGACTTGGTGATCGCGGGACAAATGGCCAGATTAAAATAAAATTGAATTCTAATCTGATTTTTTTCTGATCGATAGCAAACTTAATGTAATAAAATGTATGATTCTTTTACCCCGGGAATCCCGCGGGAATTTCAAGTCAAACGTGGATAAAGTTGCGGGCATATCCTAGTATCACTATAATATGTTGACTTTAAATACAAAAGGTTACTAAGAAACATCAAACATCACATATATCAAACGATTAGGCAATCACAGGTTTGCCAGGTTGCAGGTTTGACAGTTCTGCAATGATAAACAAAATCCTTTTATAAGAGTGTGGGGGCCCCCACGCTTATATACGGATTTTGTTTATCCTTTATTTTCGTGCTATCACGATATTATTGTGAATATAATAATCTTTCTGCTAAAATTCCATTCATGCAGACCCAGGAATTTTGAATATAGTAGCTGTAATATACATTTATAAACAGACATAGGAGCATGTGATGCTTAAGGGATCCTTTTTGCCAAAAAGGCTACGGAAACATAAAAACAGGACTGTCAATTTTTATAAATTTAATAATACATTTCGACTATTTGTCTACCAGGCACTGGGATTCGATAAAGTTCGAGTTTTCATTTATTGACTACAATTTGTTTCATCTACTATTCTCTTTTAGGTTACTTTGGAAGTATGCTTCCTTTGACATCTGGAAGAGCTTAGCACTATTCTTTTCGCCAGTTTCACGAACCATCGAGGACAAGTGGCTGTTCGGATCCGTGAGTAAAATGTACGGATGTTCGTATTCGAGGACCTGACCGAAGCTCATTACCAACACCTTGTCAGAATCCATAATAGTATTAAGACGATGCGCTATCGTCAGCACAGTACAGTCTGAAAACTCTCGACGTATTGTTTGCTGTATGAAATTGTCCGTCCTGAAACGATATAAGAAGTTAAAGAAATCATCTTAGTGCAACATAAACTATGTGAACTCGGGATAAATGCTTACTGTGGATCCACGTTTGCCGTTGCTTCGTCCATAATCAAAATTTTATTTGACCTGAGCACAGCTCGTGCTAAACACATCAACTGTCTCTGACCGACGGAGAAATTAGTCCCGCCTTCCGTAACCTTAAAATCTAACGAGGGAATTGCCGCCTTTAAATCGACCTGAAAATATAAAATAAAATCTAGAAATAATGTAAAAGAATGAATAAATGGAATATTACAATAATTATAGGTATTTGATGTTACTGACCTGTTCAAGCGCCCTCCAGAGATCATCATCACTATAGATGTTGAATGGATCTAAATTATATCTAATAGATGCTGAAAATAATACTGGTTCTTGAGGTATTATAGAAATTTTTGATCTCAAGCTCTGAAAAAGTACAAAACAGTTTTTTATTAGGTCGTAGGTTATGTATTGATTTGTTAAAAAAGTTAGCCAAATGCGTGTCATACCACGCACAATGAAGGATTCCGTAGAGAGATCATCCTCTACTGCGTTTGAATTTATTATTGTGCTAAAGACCCCAAAATGTTTAATCGAAAAACCCATATCTCAAAAATTGATCTTCAGATCTTGTTCAATCCAAATTTTGTTTAAAGTATTTTGCAAGTTTATATTTTCCGAGATTTCCACATAATATTATAGTCTAACTGTCTAACAGTTGGGTTTTTGAGTTTAGAGTAAAAGCAAATATCCTGACTGAGACCCACTGAGTCAAATAAAAAGTTATTAAAACAAAAACTTTATGTAAAAAAACTACGTTTTAACGGTTTTAAGCACGGTAATTTATTTGATTTTTGCTATTCCAACGTTTCGGCCACTTCTCAGTGGCCGTGATCACGGAAGCCAAAGATGTCAAGTGTCAACGAGTATTTTTAAAGTTTTATTTAGCCTACCGCCAACTTGTTCATTTTAATTATTTAGTTCTAATTTTGTTTATGGTTATTATTTACTTTATGGGAGCCTAGTCTAATTTATTATCGCTTCGCAACAGATTATGGCTTGAAGAGAAGAAGCGTCGCAAGTAACTCTTCACTCATTCAAAAATTGTACACCTTAGTCGCATGTATAAGGGTCTTCCGTAATTTTTAGAATGCTTGCGGTTCCACTACACTATCGTATAGCGACATATAGTGTATACTTCGTCTCAAATTTCAAGCTCAGTAATTAAAAAAAACTGTAATATAAAAGAAAAAGGCGGAAAGACATGAACACGACGAAAGCATGAAAGTTCTAATTTGCTGAAATGGCTAAGATGCAATAAAAAGGATTTGCACCTGTTTAGAAATCAACTCCGTGTCGAGACCATCAATCGATATCTTGCCATCGAGATATGCAAATCGAAATATGGCCGACATCAACGACGATTTGCCGGCCCCAGTTCGACCTACTATGCCCACCTGTAATCAAAATAACATACCAATGAATAAACATACTGTTCTGCGTAAGTGCATTAAAATACTAGTACTAGAAAACTCGACTAAACTTACAATAAAACTACTGCTAGTAACAGTAGAAAACGTTGTCAATTAACATATGACCTTAATAAATACTACATGTGCCCACCGCCACTTCCTTCGTAAAGGACTTGATTTTATATCCATACCTTCTGTACCTTGCAAGATATCTAAATGTCTGATGTCTAAAGATCTAAACATATACGAGCTCTTTTGGCATCTATTCGTGATAAACTTTCAGACTGACAGACAAAATATTCTATAAAGATTCATTTAAAACTACTACAAATAGCAGTTTTATTTAAATTCTATTATTTATTGAAATGAGTTGAAATCTGAAAAATTGTTTTTTAATAGGGATTGGCATACGGCTACGCCGCGTATTACCCTATTTATTTTGCTTACACAATAACTTCATTCGGTTTTTTATATATAACAAAGAAACTACGTCCATATAGTTTAAACAACGGCCCAGCAAAAGACAGAGATGAGTCAAAGCCAACCTGATTTGACAAGTAATATCTACAATGAATGACTTGTTTCCTATGACAGCGTAGTTATTTGTTAGTGAATTGAAAACTACAGATTGCAGGGCCGTCTATTTAGCTAATATATCTATTTTATGGAAACTACAGCATTTATCGAGATAATAAGTATCCTAAGTGTTGATTCGGGATATAAGCCAGCTCTGTGTCGAGTTTCATTCATATACATTCAGTAGTTTTCAAAAAGGATGCGATCACAGCTATATCTTTTCAATATTGTTATCTATTTCGAGGAAACGACGTCATTTATCGAGATAAAAAGTATCCTAAATTATTTCCCGTAATATAAGTTAGCTCTGTTTCCAATTTAATTTAAACCCGTTCAGTAATTTTTACGTGATACTCTAACAGACAGACAAAAATGTATTTTTGGAATCTCTTGGGCCAAATTATCCCCGTGATTTTTTTCATATTTTTAAACGCAATGTACAAACTCGAACCATTTACAGACATATTATAGTACAAATAGATAGATTTAAAATCGATGGAAAACTATGACATCCAACTAAGACAAAATATCTGTTGCTTATTAGGACTTTCAAATATGTATTGACAGACGTAATAAAAGAAATATAATATAATAGAAGGTTGATTAAAATGTTTACTTGATTTTGTATAAAAACTAGATCGCTTTAAAATATTTTTTTAGTATTTTTTTCCATAGTGATAATAGATATCCGTGGTATATGATATAAATATAATTGCAAATATAGTGAGACGCGAATTGATGATTTTATATTTTAACAACACGTAAAAATTTACCTTCCATCCACTTTCGACAGTTATGTTCAGATTCTTCAAAACTGGACTCTCGCCAGGAGCATATCGTAAGTAAACGTTTTGAAATTCGATTCTGCCTTCCGACGGCCATGTTGGTGGCATAGCTATCTCTGTCAACAATATAGAACATATTTTTAATTTAAAGTAAAAACAAACTAAGGAAATGGCTTATTTCGATAGAAGAATTCTAAATTCATAAAAGACGTTAGTTTTCTATGGATTTTTAGAGGACTTCAATCTCTTCAATTATAATAATTTTTTAGAGGCCGTACGCCTAAAGGTAAAAAGGAACTCTTATGGTCTCTCACACTTCTTCTGTCTGTCTCTATTGTACATTTAATTATCTCAGGAAATGCTAATAATATTGATATCCGACGCATCAACCACATTGAATAAATTTGGATGAAATGCACAGAACTGAAAGTACACGAACGGAACGACACTCAATGACATTGGATAATTTGATTTGTTTTTTTTAATATAAAAATCATGATAGTTAGTAGATAGATAGATAGATGGATAACACTTTATTGTACACCATTACAGAAAAACTTACGATCTAGTATTAGTCTAGTTGGGTACAAACGACGGTCTTATCGCTAAAAAGCGATCTCTTTCAGACAACCCGTGGCAAAAATATTCTGATTAGGAGTGGCGACGGTGGTATACATAATGATTGTACGATTACTTACATTTTTATAATAGATATATAACTATACTATATTTACAAATGTACACATAAGTTATATACATATAATATACAAGATATGGTGATAATATGCAACTATTTAAACATATAGTAGTTGTTTTTTATAAAAGAATTTTATACTAAATCGTACTAAATCCACACATAAAACTTCATATATCTCCTGCTCTTGCCCACATTTTGGATGCGAAAGATTTCTGTTTACTCGTACTATAGGGCCCGTGTGCAGGACCGTTTTCACTAGTCAACGGTAGTCGTATGCGGTGTGACGGACATTCTGGCCCGCACGTTTGGCAGTGACTTCGAAAATGTGATACTCGGTAATAGTGTGCGGTTACCCACCCACACCTCGCATGCTTACTCATGCCAATCAATTTTATTGGTCGTCCCACCGCTTGCAGGGAAAACCAGCAGGCGACATATCTATCACATTATCGACTTTCATTATTTGTTTTGTCACCTGCAGGAAATTATCGTATGTTGGATATCGACCGAGTTATCGACCAATGAAAATGAACCTTCAAGCAGGTGAAGTCATAAAAAACGTCGGTAGAACAGACAATACTTACGTCCTTGGAAAAGATTAGATTCCTTTTCGATACGCGTGTATTCGAGTATACGTTCTACGCTCGTAAGTTGGGCTAGAAATTCAACCAGCATCCGCGCGCCGTGTTGCAACATTGTAGTCAGTGTTTGGGTCTGTGTTACTGCCAACCCTACACTACCCACTGGGATTATGCTACCTGAAAATATTATAGGTTACAGCCAAGTGTCAATTTCAGATCACGATAGCTTTACTAATATTTAAATTTCGCCTGGCTTTATAATCTGTCATTTGATCATAGCGATCCTATTATCTATGATAGCGATGGCCTTCTTGAATCATTAAAACCCAGAGGTGTCGGGTGCGATATTGGAGTGGGTGTGCCAATTTATATTATCTAGTATTATTATATGTGAAAGTGAGTTTCATTGTTTACTCTTCACGTTCTTGCATATGAAATAAAGTTGCTAAAATACGTTATAAATGTAGATTTTTATTATGGATGTTTGGTGTTAAATAAACAAGCGATACCCCTCGGGTTAAGAAATCAGTACGCACGTTGGTTAAGACGCGATCAAGGTCATAATAAATCATTACAGTATAACTGTCGAGAATTAATTATTACTTGCTCATGTCTCTCTTTCCTTTCATCTTCTCCCAATTATTTGGGATCGGCACAATATGTCTTTACTTGCTAATACTTCCTAATTTATTCATCATTAAATAGATATAACTTACCAAAATCAACGTATAAGAAAACGAATATGATTGTACTCAAATAAAGTAAACACATGGTATCCAAATAGAAACCAAAACATGTTCCACCGCCTAAGTAACCATTCCAAGCTGAGGTATGCAAGTCCTAAAAATAATAACATAATTATTAATTACATTGCATCTTGTATAATCTAAAGCGTCATATATTCTACCATATAACATAAATATAACATATACTCGAGGCCCGGATATTCTATAGGTACTTATTAATATATTAATTTTTTTTTTCAAACTAAGTATCACTGAGAACATTGTAAGTTAAATATTAAGTTTACTTCGTATTCTATGCACACCGCTTCGCAACGTGTTATTGCTGTTTAAAGAGAGGCAAAAAACACTTCAGCAACAAGCTTAGCTAAAAAAAATTACTTCATATTTATCTCAAACTCTATTTTTATATAAGTACAGAACTATGTTATCTAATTACTTCTATGATCAATTCCAAAACAAAGAAAATTGTTTTTGTTTGGTTATATTGTACACCAACTGTTAGCCAAACGAAAACAACATTTAATGCACTCCTATTAAAATATAGACATTTTTCGACAACAGGTCATCTTAAGCATAATGTTGCACTTTTAGAATTGATTAATTAGGATACGATTTCTGGACACTATATATAAGATAGTGACTGTAGATGCATTTTACAATAAACAATTACCATAAAAACATTATTCAAATAACTTTTATCTTTTAGAATATCATGATAACATGAATTTTAATTACTATTTATACAATAGTTTATTTGACTAGTTACAATTACGAAACCATATCTCGCTTACAACATTAAGGTGGCTGTGACCTTTTGTCAGATGATAAAATTAATCTCAGTTAATTTGACTCTAATAAACTAGTGTATAAACAATCATATAACTGTTTTGTAGAGGAAATTTTGCTAGCCATGTCTACAAAGCATCGATTTTCTGCCAATTCAGTTACAACACTACATTCAACATACTAGTTTTAGTACCATTTATGTCTGAGGTATTAGTGTCTGTCCGTGACCCGGGGTCTGCTTTACAACTTTTTGTTTTCTGTTTTACACAAAGTTTAACATCCCTCTTTGTAAGACCACTGATACACATAATCATTCCTCACAACGTCAAGCAACCATTTTCTCGGCTTACAAGGCTAGAAATTTGAACTGCCAGTTAAAAAACCGCATTAAGAACTCGTGCAACCGCGGCAGCTTCACATACGATCTTTCCGCGTGACATCACATAACCATTGCAGTGTATTCATATCCGTGACATACAGCTCATGCCTCTGTGGTTCAAGTACACTATCCTGTGCTCATATAAAACTTTAGAACTAATAAAACATCTAAGCATCTGTCCAAAAGGACAACCTAAGGTTTAACCTAGCATTTTAAGATCACGACATGACACCAGTCACCTCACGACATTTAAACCAAGATGCTGAGATGAATATTATAAGTAATATATATAATGACGACTAATATAAGGTAACAACTTTGGCTACCTGTGCGGAATCGAATTCTTCTATTAATCGGTTTTGGGCACTTGATGATCGAATTGTTGCTATACCGTTTAAAGATGCTGTGACCATACTAAAAACTGGGCTCTTTGCTGAAATTGAAAAGAAGTCAATAAATAAAGATTTGCAATATAAATGAGCAACATAAACATTTTAGTTTTTGAGCGATGTTCGTACTGATGGTAAATTTGCGCGTGTTCACCTAAATGCTAAGTCGGGAAAATGTACACACACTTCGTACACTTATCCAATTGTTGTTGCATGAAGTTTACATATCATTTTAGTACCTAATAAACTATCGTGTCATTCTAATGAGTTAGATTCAAATATATGGCCCAGGAAAATGTGCTGTTAATTTGCAGCATGTTGACGCTGAAGAAATATATCTTTGAAACGTAATCTGCCTTGAATAAGCGTAGTGCTATATCATCCGATGCACTAAAATTAGAAGGTTCAAGTACAGCAGTAGGATGTTTACGGGTTTTATTTTATTATATTTATCTAAAAGATTTTACCATACTGTAGTTTTTACATTATTGATTTTTATGTTTCCTATTTAACATTCTAAAGAATATCTGCCTCAATGGGCGAGAAATTTAGTAAATAAACATGCATCTCGTACTTTCTTTCCGAAATATACGTGTATAGGTAAATAGTTCATTAGTCTCGATAGTCATAATCTAGGTTAGATACGTACATATGCCATATCATACAATGGTAAGAAGCGATTAATCACCGCTTCGCGTATAAAAAGGTAACCTCGATTTGCTTGACATGGTTTATGATGGCTAATATTTGGGACGATTCAGTGACACTTATCACTACGGTAATAAAAAATGAAGTTCATTATTAGCACAATTTTTGTAAGTTGTTAAAGACTGCAGGCAATATTGGCCCAGAATTTTGGGAGGCTTATCGTTAGGCCATGGTTCATTTAGAACTTGATTTAGTTATTGTTCTGAGGTAGAAACTGTTTCAAAATCTCTAGGCAACAGTTTTGAATATTCCCCTTATTTTACATTTTCAGTATGTATGAATAAATAAATAATTTATTTTCTGAATAGCACATAATAAATGTAAGAGGTATTGACGCCATAGACGATGTCCTCTAGACTACCGTAATATTATTAAAATAATCTTAAATACATACAGAAGCATATTTATATTATCATATCAATGAATCATTTTCTTCAAAAACAAATATTTCACATATAAGAACGCATGTTGCAATCACACAAATAATGTAACTTCTGAATTTTAGTCACATAAAATTTATCTACATATTATACATCGCAAGGTTCAAGATACGTTGTAGTCGAAAGTTGAAGTTCCGGCGCTCCTAAGTTTGACTGGTCAAACACTAATTTCATAAAATTGAATTTCGGTGTTTGTCTGTCTAAATTGATTAATATTAGTTTTAGACATAAATTCGTTAGTCAAATTCGAAACAAAGTAGAAGGTAAAGTTACGGACTTTAATCTAAACGTTTTGCCAGACATGGGTTTAGCTAGTCGATTCTGTAACTTCGACATTCATCGACGCATAATATTTGTATTATGCATAAGATCATAATAATAAAACTGTCACTTCTTTATAAAACTTACTTGTTCCTTCCAGTCGCTTAACACTTTGAGCAGTATTCAAATAAATTTTCACAAAAAAGGCAAATAAGATAAGTAGTATGGCAGATGGTATCAGCGTCCAGTACAGAGCTAATGCATTCAAAACTAAAATTGCCGCGAGGGTTGTATAAATCTGGAATACGTCCAACAACGTTCTGGGTAAAATCTCATCCAACGCACCCATGTCCTTTGTGAAACGATTCAGAATGCGACCTAAAAAGAATTTGAACTCTACAGCATACATTTATAATCTCAAATAATATTATTATGTTGAATGTATTTTTATAACATTTATTATTAATTTATTTTTTGCAACACTAAAACTTCTATTTTTTGTAATATAAAACATTAAAAGGCAATAAAACAAATCGTGCTTTTCTCGTCATAATTAGATTTAAATATATCTGTCGTAGGTTAAATTAATGACAAAGAATTTCTTTGTTTTAATTATAAAATATCACTCCAACGTTACATACATAACTTCACGCCAGTTCCCTTGCGGGGTAGGCACGTACAACAGAGCGCTATTTAGGCCCATTCTTACACACCTCATTTGCTTCTTTGACATTCATAACTCTTTTCATGCACGCTCGTCTGTTCTTAAGGCTCCTGACATCACCCTCCGCTAGTACACGATCAATTTGATCATGGAAGGTGTGTCGTGGCCTTCCACGACTTCTGCATCCATCCACTTTTGCATTGTATATCTGTTATCCAACGTTATCATTGTTATATTGTAATTGCTGCTTTTATAAAACGCCTTAAGAACAGACGAGCTTGCATGACAAGAGTTATGAATGTCAAAGAGGCAAGTGAGGTGTGTAAGAATAAGCCTAAATGGCACTCTGTTGTTCGTACCTACCCCGCAAGGGAACTGGCGTGAAGTTATGTATGTATGTATGTATGTATGTATAAAACGCTAAAATTGACTCAGCCTTTTAAGTAAAACTGGTATTCTAGGTGCAATTTAACTAAAAAATATTAAGTAACAATATATAACTCTTGACAATTTTATCTATTATAATTATCTTTACTAATATTATAAAGAGGTAAAGTTTGTGAGTTTGTGAGGTTGTAGGGGGTAATCACTGTATCTACTAAACCGATTTTAAAAATGATTTTACTGTTGGAAAGCTACGTTAACAGGGAGTGTCATAGGCTATAGAACATGACGCCATATACCACGGGAGCGGGACAGACGCGGGTGAAACCACCCGGGCCGCTAGTAATAGATAAAAGTGTCTAGAGTTATAGAATTTTGGTTACCTGAAGAACTGGTATCAAAGAATCTCATGATACCCTTTATCATAGTTGAAAACATATTATTGTGAAGGTTATTTGAAGCAGACACGCATAGCTCAGTAAAGGGGAATATTCGTATATTAGTTAATAGAATAGTTAGCCCTACAATTGCGCCATGGATAATTAGGTATTGAGCTGTTGTGAAGTTGCCGACTTGGACATCTAAGCCTGGATCTGTAAGAAATGGTACAAGTTAATAATTAATTTAATTCGAACATTGATTTAAAAATTCATATTATAGATTTAATCCATACTATAATAATATAATATAAATATAGTTAGTAATATAGTAAAAAAATAATAAGCAATTTAATTATACAATTAAATCATAAACCTATATAAATTAAAATTAATCTATAAAATCTAGTGCCAGACCGCTGTCAGTTGGAAACGTGCCCAAAAGACTGGCTACATTACCTCGCTGAATGGCAACGCAAATCGTTGTCCGAGTTATAGACCAGTCTTTTGGCCACGTGAGACGTCTACCAGGCGTTTTGCTGTGTCTCGATGAAGCTTGTGCGCCTCAGGCCCCCGTGGTTCCAGTAAAAAATATATGGTGTCTGTAATGGACATGGGTGGGACGTGTATATAGAATAAATCAGAAGAATGTACAAATAAAGCTTTAGAGGGATACCTCGAGATGGTAAAGGCAAAAGGGGCGGACCAAATAAAAAACGGAAAGATGTTGTTAATAAAACAGTCATACCGGACAAGACATAAGTAATAGGGAAGGATGAAAGAAATCAAAAAAAATTTACGCCGTTAAAGACTTGGGTAGATTATACATTAGAAATAATTATATATACAATTAGATCAGAATTAGATTAGAATTACATAAACATTTAGATCGCGCTGAAAAAAGTGAATGTTTTTAATTATGAAATAAAATCGACTAAATATTAATGAATGTTTTGTTTTGAATTGCTATACAACGTAGCAATGCAATTCACGATCTTGATATGTAAGAACAATAAGTGTATATTATGATGGTACTCAAGAACAAAATCTCCATCTTTACAAAACATGAAAGTGAACTTATGACCAATTTTCATGAAAGCTGTCGTTAGAAATTTGAGAGCCCTCAACTGAATATCCAATAAAAAAAATCTGGGCATTGCGAATTTGAGACTACACGGGCGAATTGGCAATCAAATCAAGTTATTCAAAGAAAATTAACAATTTCCTGGTAAGATATACCTATCTATGTACTTTGGTTTTATAATATAATCTAATATACTTCATACATAATCGTTGGTGATAGTATGAAATACATATATTAGAATTTGTAACAAATATTAGCCACAAGTAAATGCGTATTAGGATTATTGCCTCGCTTATAATAATATTATTGAATTTCTTATCTAATCTTTTTATCTTCGTCATATATAATTTATTTAATACTCACCGATAGTAGTACCGTTTAATTGCTCTTCATACGCAGCCACTTCATTCGACCTTAAAACAAACAAGTCTTTACTAATGACGTGGAAAAGCCATGCTGGAATCATTATCTCGATTATAGCTTTTAGGGTCGACTCAATCGGTATGATACCGCCCATTCATAACATATCGGTGTGAAACAGTTCGCCTTGAGCTAATCGTATTTCGTGCAATCAATGGGAGTTCCAATGCCACACTTCCTCCTCCCCCTATCCTATCGTCCCTATGCCATCCCCGTACTGCATTCCTTTATTCCGGCGTCCTGTCTGTCCCATTCCTTCTGTCTGATCTCTTTATCTTATTACATCTTTTTTATTGTATCCCATCTCTGTTATCTTATCCCATCCTGTCTGTCCCATCTAAAAGGCTGGATACGCATTGGCTTTGCCCCTGGTGGTGCCAACATCCAAAGACGACGGTAACAACTGTGCATTAGATGGGCCGTCTGCATGTTTGCCAGCATCGAAAAAATACACACACACACACACACACACACACACACACACACACACACACACGCACGCACGCACACACACACACACACACACACACACACACACACACACACACACACACACACACACACACACATATATATATATATATATATATATATACATAATATACCTAGTCTTGCCATAAATATTGTCACAAAGAATTTTCTTTTTCTATTGCAAATAAAATTTATAACTTTTACAGTGTGTTAGTTTAATACATAAATATAAAACAATTTCAAATATAAAAAGCTTATTCGAAGTGGTCTCCATTGGCTGCAATACAGTCCTTTAAACGTTGAGGCCAGTTATCAATAGAAGCACGCACTCTTTCCATGGGAAAATTCTTCACTGCCAATTGTATGGATTGTTTTAGGGACTCCAAATTATCATGACATTTAGAGCAAGCCGTACTCTCTAAAACTGACCATAAATCATAATCCAGTGGATTAAGATCGGGACTAGACGACGGCCAGTCTTCAGCTCTGATGAAGTCCAAAACGTTCGTTTCTAACCAAGACTGCGTGGACGGAGCTTTATGACCCGGCGCCAAGTAATACTGAAAGGACCATTCTTGGTTATTGAACATGGTGTTGTTAAGGGGCTTAACTACCTTCTCAAGAATGGTATCTTGATACACTTGTGCCGATGTTTTGATACCTTTTTGCCAAAAAAATGGCTCAGTCACTCCTTCATATCTAACACCCCACTAAAACCATCACTGAAGACGGATAATGCCCACATTGTACTCTGTCGACTAATTAAGAATCTTCCTTAGAGCTTTGAGCATAAATACGGTCATTTTTTGTTAAAATGTTGCTCAATTGTAAAAATTTTCTGATCCGTAAATAAAAAAATTCTGTGACCTCCCTTTGCGTACCGCTTCAGTAGTTGTTTCGATTTTATCACTCTATTTTTTTATAAATTATGAGTTACAAAATAACCAATGCGTCTCTTATAGGCTGCAAGTCTTAAGTCATCTTTTAAAATACGCGACATGTTTCTAGGTGATATCTTCATCTCCCGAGATAAAATCTTTTGCTTTCGGACAGGATTTCTTCGAATTCTTACCCTTACTGCTTTGACCACCTTTTTCGTACAAACACTACGTGTACGGCCTGATCTTTTTCTGTCACAAACAGAGGAGATCTCACTGTACCCATTAATAGCCCGGTACACAAACATTTGACTAATACCAAGCGTATGGAAAGTTTTAAAAATTGAATTTGGCTCCATACCTACTTTGTGTAATGCAATCACAGCGATTCGGTTCTCTTTATCGCCCCACTCCATTTTAATATCGAAAATGTTGTACAATGTATTGGCGCCAAAAATGAGAAAACACAATGAACAATCATATAAAAATGAGATTCCGAATTCAAATGTAATATTTTGTTTCTTTTTCATTGGAACAGTATTTATGGCCAGACTAAGTGTGTGTATATATATATATATATATATATATATATATATATATATATATATATATATATATATATATATATATATATATATATATATATATAGAAAGTCGTGTTAGTTATACACTATTTATAACTCAAGAACGGCTGTGTCGATTTGGCAGAAAATTGGTGGGGAGGTAGCTTTGAACCAGGAGACGGACATAGGATACTTTTTATCCCGTGGGAACCGGTAGGTGGCGCTGAGATCGGCTTCTACAATCCTCCTAATCACCTGGAGCGATTATGGTGATTTTGTTTTTGTGTGTTTGAGTGGGTTCCCGGGTTGTTTAGATTCGCAATTAGAACCGGTAGGTGGCGCTGAGATCGGGTTCCAGAATCCTCCTAATCACCTGGACCGATTTTGGTGATTTTGTTTTTGTGTGTTTGAGTGGGTTCCCGGATGGTTTAGATTCGCAATTAGAACCGGTAGGTGGCGCTGAGATCGGGTTCTAGAATCCTCTTAATCACCTGGACCGATTATGGTGATTTTGTTTATGTGTCATGAAACAAAGTCTTTTAGGTATTCAGAAAATATAGCGGTACGAAATTCGCCGGGTCAGCTAGTATATATATATATTTATATATATATATATATATATATATATATATATACATATATATATATACATATATATATATACACACACATATATATATATATATATATATATATATATATGTATAAGTATACATGCTAGGATATGCCCGCGACAGCATCTACACTCGACTTGAAATTCCTGCAGGATTCATGGGACGCAAAATATCGCTATCGTTTTTATGAAAACTGTGTCAGAATAAGCTAATTGTACCACACCTGAACGACTACAAACCGCACCTGGGAGAAAATTCCCGTGGAATTGCCAAGATAAAAAGTAGCGCAGCGTTTAGGTATAAGAATTAGCTGTCTATCATCTAAAGCCGCATCGAAATCGGCCCAGTAGTTTATATGTGAATCTCGAACAAACAGAGAATTAGACAAGAATCCAAAAAAATGGTATCGTATTCTACATCGTTTATATAGTATATTTCATACATACATACATACATAACTTCACGCCAGTTCCCTTGCGGGGTAGGCACGAACAACAGAGTGCCATTTAGGCTTATTCTTACACACCTCACTTGCCTCTTTGACATTCATAACTCTTGTCATGCACACTCGTCTGTTCTTAAGGCTCCTGAGATCACCTTCTGCTAGTACACGATCAATTTGATCATGGAAGGTGTGTCGTGGCCTTCCACGACTTCTGCATCCATCCACTTTTGCATTGTATATCTGTTTAGTCATTCTTTCATCATGCATTATTTCCACATGCCCGAACCACCGGAGCATTCCTTTCCTTACCTTCACCCCGACACTCTCTTTCAGACCAACTCTCTTTCTTACTTCGGTAACGAACGCGGTCCGCGAGCGTCACTCCGCAGGACGCAGGTTCCACCAGATTTGATCATCTCAGCAGACACACTATCGATTCCTACTGCCTTTCCATTTTTCAGACTTCTTATCGACCATTCGATCTCTTCCAAAGTGATCTCGGATGCTGACTCCTCGGAGTCGGTCACAGACTCAGTCGTGGTGCCAGCATCCGGGATATTATCATACATTTCTCTAAAATATTCACTCCATCGCGCTAATACCTCTTGTGGGTTAGCAAGAACGTCCCCTGCTTTAGATTTTATTCTTTCCATTCTGGAAGCTGACGAACAACCCCGAGACTTCTTAACCTCTCTCCAAAAGAGTTTGGTATTCGCCTCGAAGTTCTCCGTCAGCTTCTCTTCTTCTTTCAATTTTATTCTTTCACGCTTCTCTTTCACTAAAGCTTTGGTTTCATTCTTGCAGAGGCGATAAATTTCTTTCTTCATCTCTTTCATACTGTCATTCTGTTGCAAGGAAGCAACATAATCCAGCCAGGCTTTTCTCTTTCTCTCTACGCTGGATTTAACATCCGCGTCCCACCATTCATCACCTTTCGTTGTTATGTGCCTCTTCGCGCATCCACATGCTTCTTTTGCGCTTTCCACTATACTTTCTTTCATACTATCCCAGTCATTATCCACATCTAAGTCGGAGAAGTCCGCTTTTGCAAGCCTTTCTTCGACTAGGCGCGCATACATACTCCTTACACTAACATCTTCCAATTTTTCACACTTTATTCTTTCAAGCTCCCCGAAATTGGTACGCACTCGCCAGTGTCTCCACTTCTTGAAAAGGCCCACAAACCGGCTTATCACCAGGTAGTGGTCCGTTTCAAGAGTGGGGCCTCTGTAGGCTCTTGTATCCATTATTCTGTTTCGGAGGCGACTATCAATTAAAATCAGATCAATCATACTTTTCTGATCATTCATTCTCCATGTATACGTGTGAATATCCTTATGATGGAATAGGGTGTTCGACACAAGCAAGTTTCTTTCCATGCATACGTCTATGATTGGCCTACCAGCATCGTTCACTCTCTTGTCACCATAGGGTCCAAGGACAGCCTCAAGGCCGTCTCGTTTGGTCCCCACCCAGCCATTAAGATCACCACACATAATTAGTCTTTCGTTCCCTTCAGCCAGATCCAGAATTTCTCTCACAGACTCCCAAAACTTCTCGAGTTCTTGGGGATCCGCTGAGCTGACGGGAGCATAAGCTGCGACCAGAAAAACTCGCGTGATCCCCAGTTTTAGGCGGACCCAGAGAAGTCTCGGGTTCACCAGACAATAAGCTTTTACTCCAGACACAAAGCGGGATGAGAGTAAGACGCCTACCCCCCCACTCGCACGCTCGTCCAGGTCCACGCCGGACCACAGAGCAAGCATGCCACCGGGGAGGTCATCGACGTCGCACCCCTTCCGCTTTGTCTCTGTCAGACATAAGGCATCCAGGCTTCTCTCATTCATTATATCAATCATTTCGTCCATCTTATCTTTCATCCCACCTCTCACATTCCACGTGCCTATACGGCACTCTGCTCCTCTCGACCCGCCAGGTTTGGCGCTGCGTGAAGGGTGGCGGCCCCCTTCGCCGCATGCGCGAGAATTCACACCGACGGGGGCGCATCGGTGAGCGTCGCCTGCGGGGGACGCCCTATCGTGCACTGCACGCCGGTGAATTCTGGTCAGAATTGTGGCCCTCTGGGCCAGCGGGGATCGCGACGAGCACGCTTCTGACGTTTACCTTTGCCGCGACGCGACGGAAGCATGAAATTGGTACCCATATAAGGTTTACTGAATCAAACAATATTTCGTATGGAATTACATATATGAATTTTTGGAGTTCTTTAGTTAAAAACGGAATACTTTAAGGTGCGTTCCTACATCTTATCAAACGTTCATTTGCTTTACTATCTGTAAAAATTTGACATATAAGCTGCATATAAGTAATGTCAAAATTGAACCGATGGTAAGACAAGTGAATGAATAGTATGAATCGGCAATAAAATTCACGTTAGTCCATCCGTTTTAAAACAGAACGTCTGTTTGTGTATGTCTCTGCTATTTGTCTTGAAACATTAATTTCATCCATATTCAATACGGACGAAATTAAACAAGGACATGTAAGTATTTTATATACCATTGCACCATGGTATAGCAAATTTATAAAAAAAGAAATATTCAGAATTGAAACAGCATAGTTATTATAAATTATCTATGAATTTTGTAATATATACTAAAAATAAAACTTACCAGTAACTAACCCAGTAATCAGCCCCTGCTCCTGCAGCGGTAGCAATGATATTAAGTGCAAATACTAGTATGATTAAACAAATACTGCCTCCAGAGCGAAAATAAGCGGCAATAACTTCCCAACGCAAACTTCCAGACTGTCTTTCTTCATCAGCAATTTTTTGTTTTTCAAAAATTTCAAGTTCTTCACCTTCGTTCATGCTTGACTGACTCCGTATCAAAGCTGTCTTGTCTGAGCCCTGGTAAAATATAAATTCATAACTAACTTAAAAAAGGGGTTATTGTTTAATGTTCTATATCGAGACAAAGTTAAATATAATGCAATAAAATATTATCACATTTCAATCACAATCAACAAAATTTCCTTACAAAAACGTTCACTCCCATCGTGACGCAAGGAGAAAATCAGTTACAAAGAACGGGGTAATGCAGCTTAGTTATAGCAGTCGTCGTGTCTTCAAAATGTTTTAACTTTATTACTCTCAAAGCATGCTCCATCATATAAATACCACATTGTTATTTCAGGGGGCCTAAAGCGGTCGCCTTTAAAGAATCGCTTAGTGAAATTGGAAATGTGAAATTGACACGTACCTATATATACTGGTAATTGTAAGCCATAGCATAACGTTTTACTTTATGTTAATACTTGTCTTGGTTATTATATGAATCTGCGATAACGACCTCTTTAAGCCCTCAGAGGAAAGAGATAGTGGTTAAATGTAAGTCTCATCAACACCAACAATATAAATATCTCATATTTAAATTATTAGAATAAGATACATACGCGTGAACTTAAGCTCTCGTTGTCCTTTTCTTTGCCTTCTTGCAAAGATGAAAGTGTCATTGAGAATTCTTTACCCATAGCTGCGAGCTCGTCAAAGGTACCCATATTTTCTATTTGTCCCTGTAATATTCAGAAATAATCCACAATGTCTAGAGTTAGAGTCTTGAAGGGATTTTGAGTGGTGATGTTTTGAAATAGGTACAGCTCCCAAATTTTGTATATTCTTTTTCAGCCAATCTCAGTCCACTGCTGGACGTAGGCGTCCCCAAGTACGCGCCATATATCCCGGTCTTCCGTCTCACTCATCCCGGCCCTGCCGGCGATCTTGCGCAGGTCGTCAGTCCACCGGGCTGCCGGCTACGTTTGCCGAGAAGTGCTCTCCACTCTATTTTTTTATGGTTTAGTGAAATGTGATTGTACACATAAACCATATATGATATAATCATATAAAGTATGCGTAAATAATTAGTTTAAACTCCATCTAAACGAAGTAGCTATGTATATAGCTTATTATAAAAGTAAGCGTATGTTTTAATGACATGTAAACTCAATTAAATTACGTTTTAATGGTTATTAAGTTCGACTTTTACTTCTATTTTCTATATATGAAAATCCATTAGAATCGAGTTATAATAAAGTTAGTCATTTAAGCACTGTAACTAATGAATTAAGATTATTTTTATTTACCTCGTTCAAGACAACAATAAAATCTGCAGCTTTTAGGAAATGGATTTGGTGTGTAACAAGAATTCTTGTACGACCTCGAAGGTATCCATTAATGCATCCATCAAATAGTTGTCTTCCCACATTTGCATCTACTGCTGACAGTGGATCGTCCAATAGATAAATATCAGCCTGTGAAATTAAATTAAAAATATTGGCCGAAATACAAAAACAAACACATAGTAATTTTCGAGAGGTGTTCGGTAACATTAAGAAGCCAGGCCATTACTCGGAGCTAGGATACTAAGAGAAGCGCCAGCCTTTCAATTTTGTATGCCAAAAAGGTGCCCCTAGTCGTTGATTTCCAGAAATCGTCGTCCTCAGTAAGATAAGAAAAAATAGGCAGACAGCCTACTAACTTTCAAACTAATCTAGTTACGCTTGTTTTATAGGTACGTAACATCTATGAATATATCCAATTCAAGATTGTGAAAATGGAAGACAAGTAATTTATGTATTACAATGTAGTATGTTTTCACAGAATTTAAAAATTCGCGTTGTGAATAATTTTGTCCTGAATCATTAAAAAATTTTTTTCGCCTATTTATAGTTTTCGTATGTATCTAAATATAACAGGCGATTAAAATAATTTAAGTCTACTTTGTAAGACTAATCGATGTTATAATAAAATGATTATAGTTAGTCATCGATCGATTTCGTATGCTATAATTAGTTTAGTCTCTTTCTTTAGTTTAGTTTCTTCTAATTTTCTATTATCAGAAGAAAATCTTAATTTCTCAATTTATTTTTATACTCGTATTTTATTTCAAGAACCTTCATGGTCGTATTTATTCTTTTATTATCTTCTTTAATTGTGAAAAAGCATTTATCACATTTTGCCTAGAATATAGCTTGGAAATTTCTTTTGGTTGCTCGTTCAAGCTCGATTATTTAATGACTTTCTCTAGTTTGAAATACAGCTCGTTTTATTTTCACATTATTTCGACAAACTAAAACCATGCTAGAGATAGATATGTATTACAATGTTAAGCGTTACATTAAAGACTTTAAAAAGGATAAATAATGCGTTGTGATTATAATTCTTGATATGACGTTTTATACCCAACATTTATTAACAACATAACAAACACCATTTTCTAAATATATGTCACTCATATATAGATATATATGCGTAACAATTGTAACAACCAAAATACACAATGATCTTGGTAGGCGTAGCGAAGGACGCCATCCAGCCCGGTGGCCAGACGACCTGCGTAAGATCACCGGATTTGTAAGCTCACTGCCCAAAATAGCTATTATCAGAGTGTCATGTAATGTAATATGTATATGTACTTGTGAAGCATATTACTGAAACTCCAAAATATATATTTTACACGAGAGTGAATAATTGTAATTTTATGCCAACTTATCTGTTGAAGACATTATTAATAAAACTATAAAACTGTTTTAATTGAAATTGAAATTCAATTCGTGATATATAAATATGTTAAGGTTATAAAATGCACGACCACTCGAATGGACCAACACATTACAGCCAGACTATAACCAAAATCGGTTTTGGCAAGTATGATTATTTTGTTCATAGGAAAAATAGTTTCTATATCAGAATTCACAAACTAATAAAGCAAAGTTTCTCCTCGAGTATGAAGCCAGTGTTTACTACAAATATAAAATCAATTTACCTCCCTGTAGACGGAGCGGGCCAAATTGATTCTGGCGCGCTGTCCCCCCGAGAGAGACACCCCCCTTTCACCCACTAGGGTCTGGTCACCATATGGAAACTGCTTGAAGTCCTTTTCTAATGCACACACTCTGCATACCTAAACAGATTCCATTAATTGTATAAATCGATTTGCATTTAGGGCCGGTTCCTATATCTTATTATTCTTCTATTGCCTTGTCATCGGTTAAATTTGGACATTAATTGTACGTAGCTTATGTGAAAACTGATAGTAATCGGTAAGATATAGGAACCGGCCATTAGTTTACTTAGTAATGAAATTCAATCCAAACGGTAGGTACAACATTGCAAGAGTATTTCTATTGTAGAAAATAAATTACTAAGGCATTTTGGCGGTTTTCTAAACGAATGCTACGACTGGTATGTTGATTTAAAGCTCGAAAAAAGTAAGAATCCTACGGTCATTGTTCATGTACGATCTAATTACGTTCAAATTCCTTTACTATCCGTTCAGAGATAGTAAGAGAAATCAAACAGAGCTAACATCGCCTTTGCAGTAAGTACCTGGATGGCTAATAAAGATTATACAAAATTGTAGGATTAATTTTTATTACATATAATCTAAAGGCTTTTTCATGGAGCTTATCTTGTATGAGTGTTGGAGCTTATTATGTAAGATACTTGGCATGTGTATAAGCCTTAAACTAGCTATGCCGGCCACTTCGTTCACGCGGCACACGCACAGTTTAATTCATATCTTATCAACTATACAAAATATTTAAATTAAAAATAAGATAAATGACTAAAATTTACTAAAATTTTCATTGAAATCTATTTTGCTCATTGTCGGAGCTTGTCGAAGCAAACTTTCAAACATACCAATAAAAAACAGCAATTTATAATTAACCATCGTCTAAATAGCAATTTTTACTATGTATTCGATATCTTGCACGATAGAGGTATCCCTAGGTGAATGCAAATTCGACGTATTTACGTACCCTTTTATATTTTTCCGGTTCAAAAGGCAGGCCGAAAAGAATGTTCTCCCGTACAGTGCTCGGGAAGAGCCATGATTCTTGGCAGGCGTACGATATCTTGCCGTATATTGAAACAGTGCCAGTGGCCGCAGGCAATTCCTTTAGTAGCAGTTGTAACATCGACGACTGCGAGTAAAAAACAGACAGCATTTGGCAGACAAGATTTTTTCTCATTACTGTTTATACAATATGAATTGTAATTTTTGAAACACAAAACAGTTAAAATTATTTTTAATTATTTTATTAGATTGCAAATAGTTTTTTAACTATTTACAATCTAATAACATGGAATAAGAATATTAGAGATGTCAATCGCCCTGTAAATGTATTTCTGAAATGCTTATAAATTTTACATGGCTAAATAAATAGCTCTTGAAGCCATTTTTATCTAACATTAGGATTTTCCCGCGACTACGTCCACGCATGACAAGTAACGTAGCTTACGAACGGATTTTTTAGGTAAAATACATGAATTCTGACGATTCCCCTAAAAAACCTGGTTAAGTAATGTTACTAAAGACATATTTAAATCTACTAAAGATATATAATGAACATAGAAATTTTCATATCAAGCAAGTTCTAATATCATGTGGTTTCGCAGTTAGGAAATCCCGGGAAATGCTTATAAAAGTTCCGGATTATATTGTGTTGGTATCAATTGGATCCATATCAGCTAATTTTTATGTATACTACCCACTTTAAAACACTCCCGGGTTAATTCCGCAGGGATTCCGGGTATATAAAAATATCGTATTACTTGAAAAAGGACTTAAGCTGTCATTCTAATAAAATCGTATCGAAATCAGCTAATATTAATGCAATCTAAGTAATTTATACCATACTCGGGAAAATCCCCGCGGGATTTCCGGGACACCAAATATCGCAGCATTTAAAAAATAATGTGAGCTTATAGTTTTAGTGAAAACTATATCGGAATAAGCTAATTTTTATGCACCCGAACAACTTTAAACCGCTCCCAGGAAAAAATTCCGCGGGATTTCCGGGATAAAAATTCACGCAGGTTTTAAGTCTAAGAATTAGCTGTTGATCAGTGACTATCGCATCACAATCGGCTCTGTTGTCTTTATGTGAATGTCCAACACTGTTTGTTCGACATTCACATAAAGACAAGAAATGTAAAATAAAATGCAGTGTTTTCCATCGTTTATATAGTCTGTTTCAGTTGTTTTTTTAACACCTTCAATATACAGACACAGCATGTTTAGAACTCTATAATATTACTACTAGCTGTGCCCGCGACTGCGTCCGCGCGGATTTTTTTTTCGCGAAACCCTAATACACTTTTTTTAGGGTTCCGCCTAAGTTACTCCTTATAACATCAGCTATCTGCTTAAATAATAATCGTATTAATTTGGCAGTGTAGGTCGTGCAGATTGTAAAATAGGATTTATATTAAAATTTAATTATTTTTTAGACCAAACCAAACAAAGATTGAAAAAGATTTTATCTTTTCTGGGATTATATAATCTACCTTGCCAAATTTCATTAATAACCGTTTTGCAACTTAATCGTCATAAGGTAACAATAAACAATTTTCATATTTCTTCAGTAGTATACGTATCTATGGAACATGGAGTAGTTTTATTTTGATACGGTCAGTAAGTGCGACCTACCTTACCAGATCCAACGGCGCCTATGATAGCGCAAAGTTTTCCTTTTCTTAATCGCATGGAAATATTTTTTAGTGCCAGGAAATTGGGGTCAGCGGTCCAGCTAGCTGATACATCATGGACCATAACTGCCGTGTCATCTAGTTGCGATACGCTTCTCATAAGGCTTATTTTCCTCGGTCCGTGACCTATTCATTTAAGATTATTACTTTTACTTCCGTAATTGTGATGGAAACTATAATAATTAACAGCAGGGATATTAACTAATATTCAAGAAGAATTTTTTGAATTTTGTTAATTATATGTTTTAATTTCTGAGTGTTACTTCAAAAATATTTTAGCTCTAATGCAGAATTCTAATCATGACTGTTAATGATAAAAGTTTGTCCAAACACTTCAGAGTACTTACCATTTATAGGGAGGTTTGGAAATGCGGACTCGGACTTCTTACGATAGGATAACGGTCGGACTGAATTGGCGTTAGTCTCTTTGAAACTATTCGACATATTGCGAAATAGCTTCACATCGGTCACAGTTGAAGCAAGTGCACTTTGTGCTAAGTCCTCTCGATCAGCTGCAATTTATAATTTACAAAATATTCCTGATAATAATTGTCCATACTTGGTGATTATGGATTATGTAACTTAGGATACAATCCCATAATTCTCTGGACCCAATCCCGGTATTCATAACGAGTGGAAGAAGTTTAATGATATCCCATCACCGTCTGAGATGATTTGGTTGCTAGGCTCTGCCCAGGGTCCTTCTTGTTAGGACATACTTAATATAGTGGTCCTCGGGGCAAGACAGCCGCTGACCCAGAAAGGTCGAATACTAAACATCTAATATTCGTTTATACTTCCCCCAGCGAAGCGCTGAATGTTTGGCGTATTTATGTGTGCAACTTACGCATAACTATGTATACTAAGTTTTAACTGTCTTCTTCAAGCATTAGAGTTTAAAGTGAGAAGCCATTATTAAAATTATATGTTGTTTACGAAGAAACCACGAACGCTTGTTATTAACAAATGCCGAAAAAAATATCCATTCACCAGAACCTAGGTTTTACAATTTTGAGTAATAAGGTAGACTTTTATGACACTACGGAATCCTTCATTATACACAGAAGACAAACTTTGACTGTATTTTTATATTATACTAAAGCTGATGAACACATATTTTTAGTTCTAGGTTAAGCAAGTTACGTTTATGTTATACAATACAACGAACAACTTTGGGTTAATCCACACACTTAGATTACAGTAAATAGCGGAAAGTTCGTTTATGAAACTTTCAAATCAAGGCTTGAACACAGGTCCTCTGCGTGCCAGTTAGGTAAATACACAAGAAATCTTTTTAATCTCTGAAACGGCTTGACACGATCGTCCAAGTCGCTATAATATTCAAGTGACCACAAGTAGTATTTCGAAACTTACGAAGAACCATGAACTCTTCTACTCTTCCAACGGAAACAATAAACTCAGCAGTGAAAGACAGCACTAGGGGTAGTATTAATGATATATTAACTTGTGCAGAGCTTAAGAATTGTTGTAACGGATAAATCTGAAAAAATAAATACATTGACGGTGTAATTGGTACAATTACAGTTATATGTCTTAATGAATACGAGCTCTATTTGCAATAAATTTTTTAGCATGAACTACATTTTTTTAATTTTTTTATTGCAGGAGATCAGCAGACAGGCAGACGGCCTACTTGATGGAAAGCGGTTACCAACGCCTATGGACATTTGCAACACCAAAGTTGCTACAAATGCGCTGCTGCACTCTTAAGGGAAACTGGAACCTGGTCACTAATGCCGAAACACAACTCAAGGTTGGTATGGCGACATACTTTAGACCAGGGGCCATTCAGTCGGGCAAATGCCCTACCACCTGGCTGTAGGTAGTTACGTCGCCTCTTACGACAGGCCGCCCGGCCGCAGGAAATTGTATTTTTTCTCCGTTCCTGCACGGATAATACATGTATTTTGTTGCCGTTTTCCATGTATTTTTGAAGAAAAGAATGACAATCTAGGATCATGCGGGATTCTGAAACTTTTCTGGGTTAGGGATTTCAATGAGCTATTGTCCATTAAATAGAAATATATAAAATAGAATTGACTAGAATAATTTTAAAGAAAAAGACAACATTATTTTATTATTTAACCCTGCTAAAAGCGTAACATACAATAAAGAAAATAATTTAAAAAAACAGTCGAAAAGAGGAATAACGAACAATAGTTTCGCTATATAATTACGTGCTCATTTAATATTTAATGATTATTCTCACGTTGCCTGATAAAAAATATTCAAATTAAATAATCTACCGAACTGTTTTTCTCGGCTGACGTAAAGTACCTACAGAATTTCAATAATATATAAAGAAATCCAATAATTTACTTACCACGTTAGCACTCATCGAGTTCCCTAACAAAAGATATGCGAGTATTGTAAGAAAAAGTGCGGCCCTTTCAGTAAATAATAAGAAACCCAATAACACAGTTCTCAATCTTGTCGCCTTTCTTACTTCAACCAATTCATCTGCTCTTTTTTCTCCTACAAGCTTCTGGAAAGGTATCTCCCAAGCATACATTTTAATCACCTAAAAAGAAAGTATAAAATAAGACTAATTAAATAATAAGAAAGACAGATAACGTTAAACAAATATCATCATAGAGTTGAATCCCGGTCTCTCAGCATTTCTTAAGTATTGTGAGAGCATTGGCACCCATATCGGCAATGTTGTTCGCTTTAGAAAATTATTACTTTCACCATTGACCTTCACAGTTTCCCGACGCAACACACCTTTTGTCAGAACAGTCAACGAATTTAACATTGAAAATTGAACCATCTGGTTAATGACTTATTTGCAGGTAGTCTAGCTCTTGTCAATGCGAATTGACTTTTTGTTATGGTAATTAATTACTCACCTGAGTATTTTAGGGTTATCAATAGCTTCTATGAATCTTTGTGCATATTCTAGAATTGTTACTTATGTTTGTAAAATAATTTGTAAGACTATAACTGTTAACTAAAAAAAAATTGCGTTACGTCATGTCAACATTTCCTAGGGGTACTCCTTTCATCAGGGTCTGGCTAAGCCTGCATTGATATTTGTACTCCACATATTTCTTACTAGTTTCCATAAAATATGGCTGCATCAGCGTAGGCGACTCTCTTATAGTCTGCTATGTTACGGATATGTATGCTGCCAAAGGTGGGGGACTTCCTAAAGCTGTCTTTCCGCTTGTAATCCACATTAATATAATTACATAGCAGGTAAAATCGTGTAACTCTGTTTGAATTTCTGCTTATTTATTGCCTCTTTGTATTATTTTTATTCCAATGATTTACTCTGAACTTTAATGTTGTCATGATGTTTTGTTACTTACTAGCAAACAAAAATAAACTTAGGAAGACAAATTTGAAAAATCTTATTTCCCGTAGATTAAACAACTTTAATACTTACCTGAATACCGTTAATAACTTCACTCATAACTTTAATTCTGCTGTCAGTCTTTTCAGCATTACGCATCCGAATTTTTCCTAATAATTGACCCACGACAACTGAAACGAAAATACATTAGCTTAAACTTAAGTTTGAGACAGCAATTATTGGTGAACTTCGATAGCTATTGGACTTTAGAACAGTGTTGGAAATATGTAAAAATATCAGCTAAGTGCCAAACATTACACAGCAGTGAAGGGTTCAGAAGTAGGTAAATATCTAACTTTTTTATCATTTGGCTACGGAACTCTAGAATAAACAAATAATTGTAAATACTCCATATCTCAAAGGCTACTTTAATGATTTTATTCAAACTAGGTACATATATAATAATATAAAAATAGGTACGTTTAAGATTTAGAACCTTTAGCAGTTTTCAGAGTTTTCTGCCAGTACTTCAAAAGTTAAACCGGAGGTTTTTAACCTTTGGTGTTTTGCTGGTATACTAATAAAAATAATTAAATTACTAATTAAATATACGAAAGAGTTCGTAACAACCTTACGAATTCTTTTGTATTTCTAATATGTTTTTTAATATGTATAGTTACCAAAATATATGATTTTCACCATCGTAATACACTAGTAATAATAAAATATGTAACCAATAATATTGAAAAGAGCTTTATGTTGTTTAAATCCCTATTAATGTATATATCGGTATTTATATATTTCGATACCAAGGATAAACATAGAGACACTTTTTAACCCGAAAAATTAGATAGTTTACGGGATAAAAACAATTGTTTCTCTGTGTTGGTTATGTTTTTACGCAAAACTATTCGACCGATTTGGCTGAATTCGGTATGTGTATAATTTTAATACCGAGGGTAGACACGGGACACTTTTCATCTCGGATAATGGGATAGATTTATGTAAAGGTTACTCCAAAAGTGGGATAGGTTTTGGTGTTTTTGTGATTTGCCATTCTCGTCATTTTTGACACTTTGGTCACTTAGGTCATTTTGGACATTTGGACATTTTGAACTTTTGGTTATTTTGGACATTTTGGTCATTTTGAACATTTTTGTCATTTTAGATATTTTGGTCATTTGAGTTGATTGGAGAACAGAGTTTATCCCGCGGCTGAGCCGCAGGGTAAACTCTTGTTTTCAAAAATAAGAATTTATGAATTAATATATTATGAAGAATATTTACCTTGAATAGGTAGAGCTATGAGAGCCATAGCGAGCAATCCAATAAGAGCCGCGTAACCCGCTGTAATGTAACCCAACCAAGATATGGCTGTCAGTTGTAGAGGTATTATCCATATATAGTGTAAAAACAAAAAAGTAAGGTCGAAACGTTGCAGGTCATTCGACATTAGATTCACCACTTTACCCGCCGTCGTTTCTCCAAGAGACCCGTTACTCATTCGCATTATCTGTTTGATAAGAAAATTACAAAAAAAGAATTTACGTAAAATCTGATTTAAAAATAAAACTAAATTGACTATTATATATCACACAAATATTTCCTGTTTAAGGATATGTAGCAGCAGCGGTGACAACGATCTAGATATACACTATTTTTCCTTAGAAGATCATTTCTTATGAAAGAAGATTTTTGCAATTAATTGTGTAATCGACCCTAAACATCACTAAATAATGTTATTTAGTGATGTTTAAATGTCTTAGGGCCGATTTTTCAATCATCAGATAAAAGTTGTCAGTCGAATAAATTGTAACCGAAATGAATTCATAAACGAAGCCATTCGATTGTTTTACATTTAAAATTTTTCCATGTTGTACGTTACTCTATGAATAACTTTTGTCTGGTGAATGCAAAATCGGCCCTTAGACAACTTAAGCCACATCTAAAGTTAGATATAACAATAGAAAATTATTCATATTAATCATCTAAAGATACAATTTAAATAAAATTTTATTCAAAAAATTTTCTTGTAAACAAGGTATATGTACATATCGCTAACGAGCCAAGCAAGCAAAGCATGCGAAATGCCAACAACAAGTATGATTTCATTATCATATCAGTATATATTTTAAATCCAGTTTTAATTACTATTTTTTGAAGTGGTCAGCAGGTTGGTACCTCGGATCAGTATGTCAATCCAGCGAGCTAATGTACTAGATTCTGGATACCACAGAAGACGGTAATCTGACCTCATTATTGTACTTAATATTATGATATTATGGATTCGAGGGAGCTCCCTAAGCCGGGATCGGCGGTTCGCGGCGGCCTACGCTATCTTACTGCCGTTTCGTAACGTGTTATGGCTGGGAGAGAAGAAACGGCGAAAGAAACTTCCCAGCAACACGCCTAGTCTATCCTGTGGGGGGGCTATGTCTCCTAACGTCCCTCGCAGGGACGTGGAGAGATCTTGATTGGCGGCGCCTGAGACGCCGCCGTCTGTGTCTGTCTGTCCGTGCCTGCCAGCCTGCCGTCCTAACCGCGGGCGGGCTGATCCGGGCCAGCCGTTTTGTGATAACGTCGACCCTGTCCGTGAGGACGTTACGCGGTCGTCGTACGAGAGCCTTTCGCCGAGGCTTATAATCGGACGCGGACACGACGAGCGGATTTCGATGATGCGGCGCGAGATCGAAATACTTACGCGAGAGCGACGTAATGTAGTTTTTGATGGAGGGAAGCTCCAGATCGCGGTGGAGGTCGACGTTACGCATATAGAGGGGAGCACCGACGGCTCTGCGCATGAATTTATTCTGCACAATTTGCAGTTTATCTAATAGGGCAGGCTTGGCATGGCCGAATACCACACTCGCGTATGTCATGATCGGGCGGATGCATGTTTTATACAGAGTAAGCTTGTGTCTGAGGGACATTTTGCTTCGTTTGTCTATCATGGGTGCTAAACGACCCATCACAAATCGCGCTCTATTTCGGACTATAGTGATATGCTCGTTGAAGCGCAAGTTCCGATCTAGGGTGACACCAAGATATTTGGTGTACTTTGCCCAGGGGATTTGTTGGTCGTAGAGCGAAATGGTTTTTAGGCGAAGGCTAGCGCGTTTGGGGGAGCGAAGCGTGCCCGGGGAAAAGAACATTGCTGCGCTTTTCTCCGGGTTTACCTCTATCCTCCATTTGCGAAACCATTCGCCTAGCTCTGTGACAGCTGCCTGCAGCCGGACGCAAGCCATTTGTCGGTTGCGATCTGATGTATAGAGTGCGGTGTCATCCGCGAAGAGGGCCAACTCCACATCTGGAGTTTTTGGGATGTCGCTGGTGTACAGCGTGAAGAGTAGTGGCGACAGGGCCGAGCCCTGTGGTACACCGGCTGTGAGTGGGTGAGGGGACGAGCGCGTTCCCTCCACTCGAAAACGGAAGCTACGACCTAGGAGGAAGTCTCGCAAGATGAGCACGAGTCTGTCTGGCACACCGAACTGGTACAGCTTGTAAATCAAGCCGTTGTGCCAGACCTTGTCGAAGGCTTTTGCTACGTCTAGGAACAGTGCGGCTGTTCCTATAGGGCGGGGGCGATGGGCAAAGTGAGATAATATGTGCTCCGTGATGCGGTGCACCTGTTGGACGCATGAGTGTCTGGCACGGAAGCCAAATTGCTCATCGGGTATTAGATGTTTGCTGAAGGCAAAATCTCTAAGTCGAGAGAGGATGACCCTTTCGTAAAGCTTGCTGAGTGCGCTCAGTAGGCTGATTGGACGGTAGCTGGACGGTTTATTAGCCGGTTTTCCCGGCTTGTGAATACCGATGACATCTGCCTCCTTCCAGATCGCGGGAAAGGAGCAGTTTGTTATGGCGGCATTGAAGATGCTCACCAGGATTATAATTAGATGGGCGGGTAGAAGTTTTAAAACGCGATTGTTGATGCCATCGGTCCCTGGGGCCTTTCGCGGTTTGAGAGACTTGATCAGATCTTGCACTTCTTCGACCGTGACCGTGTCGAGTGTGGTTTCCGCTGGTAAGGAGGATCTACGTTCGACCTCGGAGTCTACCTCCGTCAGGTGTGACTGGTCGACGTTTTGCGTAGTGGGGGAGCATTGAAGCTCTAGACTCTGAGCAAGGCACTCGGCCTTCTCCTCGTCATCGAACGCCTCGGTGTTGTCGGCTCTTTCTAGCGCGGGTATGACAGTAAGGGTGTCTGATCTGAGAGCTCTAGCCAGCTTCCAGTACGCCTGGTGAGTTGGTTCGATATCTCTCAACGTTCTGTCCCAACGTTGTTCCCTGACTTCCCGGATACGTAGTTTAACCTCGCGCTCTAGTTCGCGGAGTCGGACTCTGTTATCCTCGGTGGGATATCTGTCGTGAGCTCTGGAGGCGGCTCTCTTTTCCCTCAGCAGTACCCTCACCTCGTCCGGCAGGCATAAGTGGCGGTCATCCTCCACTGGCACCTGCCTGGACGAGTTCCGCACTGCGGATTGAAGGTGGCTGGTGAGAGCCTCGATTGCCGTCTCCGTGTCTTGGCGGGACTCGATATGGTCCGGGATGCGGTCCAGGTCTTCTGAGCTGGTTGCCTTGAGGAGGGTCTCAAGTCTCAACCAGTCCACAGAGGTCCTAGTTTCAGATGTCTGGTCTGTCTGTGGTCCTAATCTGAGTATAACCGGACGATGGTCCGAGTCTATATCGTCCATCGTTTCGATCGAATGGAACTGAAGGGTTACGCCCCTCAGTAATGCTAGGTCGAGAATGTTTGGGGTCCCCCAGTCGCGGTTGGGGGGGTATCTTGTGGGGGTCAAGGGAGTTAGTATATCAAACAAAAGACTGTCTGATATATTTATGAGTGCTCTGCCATTGGGGTTAGTGGTATTGCAGTTCCACTGCTCGTGTTTGCAATTCAGATCCCCGGCTATTATAACAGCCGGGCCTAAGTTGAATAGGGCTTCTAGATCTTTCTTATTAAGGGGTTTTTGGCATGCGAGGTTTGCTGAGACTATGACTAGGGGTTGGTGGCCAGTCATTGCTAGTCTGCAGGCGGATACCTCCATGCCTTCTAGTGGGGGGGTGACTAGGGGCATGCAATGTAGAGATCTTCTGAAATAGATCAGGGTGCCACCATCACGCCTATCCTCACTCGGTTCACAAGGTCTCCTGCACTAGTAGTATATCTACTTGATTGGTAACCAGGAAGTCATGGACCAAGTCGCGCTGGTTTCGAAGGCCGTTGGCGTTATAAGTGGCCAGAGTCAATGAGCGTGGTTTATTCCTACCTACATGCGCCATTTGTTACCGGTAACAAAATTTTAACTAGTTTGTTTAGTTATAACGACCTAAGTATCTGGAGGAGGTACGCGTGATCCATTTCGATCACGAGTTGATCCCGGAGGGAGGGTTGACTTGACTCTGAAACTTGTCTCAGTTTCCGAGCCAAGAGTTGGACCTCTTCTAGGTCGAAGGGCAAGTTCTTGGCGAATTTAGTCGCCAAGGCTAAGTCCTCCGCTATAGAGTGGTGTGCTGACGGCCCAGAAGGTGCCTTCGAAATGGGGGCGAGGGCGGGGGTGGCCGGGAGTAAGCCGGCCGTAGCTGGGGCGCGCGCCCTTAACGGTGGGAACGCTTCCATCGCGGGAAGACCCGTCCAGTGGTTTACCACTGGAATGGGGGCCGCCACGAATGCGGGTTTATTCGGCACTTTCTTAGTGCCTTTTTGGGCATTGTCCTTTCCGACCTTACGTTTGGGTCGGGGGGCGGCAGGGCAGCCTCTGTAGTTTGCGGGGTGACCCGCTTTGCCGCAGAGGATGCAGCTCGGTGGCTCCGGGGAGTCCCGGGTGCGAGTGCACTCCGGGGTCCCGTGGTCCCCCAGGCACTTGACGCACCTGGGATGGGATTGACAATGTCAAATATTCTGTCACAATTTTTGTAATCCTTTATATACCGGGAATCCCACCCTGTCGATCAGCGAAAACGCATCCAAATCGGCCCAGAAGTTTTTACGTGAATCGCGAACAAACAGACAAGAATTCTAAAAAAAATGCACCGTGTACTCCATCGTTTATATAGTCTATTCCAGTTGTTTCTTTTTAACAGGTTCAGTGTACAGACACGGCATGTTTAGAATTTTATAATAATATAGATAAATTAAAATTGTTTTAGATAGATTCAGCTACTGATTTCAAATACGTAGGAAGCCAGTGCTGACCTCATACTGGCATGGTGTAAATTGATTTAAAGTTGGTACAGCGTTGCCAAATCAACTTCAATATTCCAGATTGAATCTTTTGAAGTCAGTCTGCTGTCCAAGTCAGTAGGTGGATTAATGTAAATCAGCCTTATAAATTTATTAAGAATATTCTAGTTCATTATATAATAAATACATACTCCGACAATATTTAGTTTACATCTTTGATAAGAAATGTGTCTTTAATAAAAATTATCTGATATAACTTAAGAATTGTTTTAAGTGGGCCTTTAAAATGGTTTTGAGTTAATTTAGTTGGAAACTAATTTTTATGCATAAAAAACTTACTTTCCTGAACATAAGTGTAGAAGTTGCAACTCTAAGCTTCATTCCAAATTGATTGCAATACAGATTACCATGGTGATTGAAATATGCTGCTAACCAGTTTGCTAGGATCATACTAATTGCGTAGTATGAAGCATTAGTTTGAGTCATGGAGGTATCTGGCGACCAGTAACTTAGCAGCTCGCTGAACAGTAGTGGTGTTCCAGTTCTGCGCGTTAAACATTTAAGTGGATGATAATTCTTGTTGTTATGTAAGTGACATACATATTTAAATCGACCAACGAGATATAATGTGTGTCATGTCTAAAATCTAACTACCGATTTACAAACGTTACAAATTGTAATACTATATAATAATTGTTAAATAAGTCACTGTTTTCATTATGGGCAGATAATTTAACTTCCAAGATCGTAACAATTGTGCAGTTTCTGTGACTTTTGAACTAAGGAGTGAAAAATCCTGAAAGAGAATCAATCATGTTAGACTTTAAAAAGTAATAAAATCAAAAATATTTAGTGAAATGATTACGACTTTAAATAATTTATTTAAATATGTTAAAGTTTACTGCTTCAAAATTTAAATATATATAATTTAATTTATAATCTTATATTATAAAGTTGAAAAGAAACCTTAATGAGGTAGAAAAAAAAACCTTAATATTCAAGGTAGTCAGTACCTATTAATTTATTTTTAAGATTTGGTAGTCATTTTTGAAAAAACAAATTATTTATACTATCTTTATAGTTCTAGTGATTCGTAGTTACGTATAGAATTTTATTTCCTTTTAATTTTTTTTTCTAACCCAATCGGCATGAGCGACACAGTTTGGTCAGGTCTTTAATATTGTGACAACTGAAGTACCGAGATTTTTTTATTTTTTTTTATTGCAGGAGTTCAGCAGACAGGCTGACGGCCCACTTAATGGAAAGCGGTTACCATCGCCTATGGACATTTGCAACACCAAAGGGGCTACAAATGTGCTGCTCTCTCTTAAGGTACACTGGAACCTGGTCACTAATGCCAGAACACAACTCCAGGTTATTATGGCGACATGCTTTAGACCAGGGGTGGTAGCCATCCAGTCAGGCAAATGCCCTACCACCTGGCTGTGGGTTGTTTAGTCGCCTCTTACGACAGGCCGCTCGGCCGCAGGAAAATGTATTCTTTCTCCGTTCCTGCACGGATAGAGATGACGAAATCTATAAGATCCGTAATCCTTTTATGGTTGTCCTAATTATTCACATTCATTTGTTGGGCGTTAATCCCTCCGTATTACGTCCCAGTAAAACGTCATAAATCCTATCTTCTAATGTTTAAGTTTCGTTGAACATTCTTAGAAGCCATTACGCATACAAGTTCGAGAATTCCAAGGAATAGTGGGCATGTTGCTGGCGAGGGACGTCTATATTACGAATAGTCAAGCAGCAGCGTATTTGCAGCACCTTTGGTGTTGCAAATACGCTTCACTGATTGATAGCAAATTTTATGTAATAAAATGTGTGATATTTTTTATCGCGGGAAACTCGCGGGAATTTTCTCGGGAGCGGTTTGTAGTTATTCGAGTGCATAAAAATGACCTTACCGATACAATTTTCACTATTTCTTACATTCGTTTTTAAATGCTGCGGTACTTTGCGTCCCGGGAATCCTGCAGGAATTTCAAGTCAAGTGTGGACGAATTCGCGAGCAAGCTTATGATAACTCTACTAGTTACGTTTTATGTATATAATATATGTATATTGTCAGTCATAACGTCCCATTTAAAATGGACTTTAGCCATTTAATTAAAAGCTGGCCGTACCAGCGTAAGAGACTATATTACTGCTTTTACTTATATTTTGTAATAGATAACACTTTATTGCTTACAACAAGAATCCATATTCGTAATTACAACACTTTATTGGTAAAATAAATAATAATAACAATAAATAAATCTAATAGTAATAACAGCGGCAAAGCCTAAGGTTAGTTTTGACTGACTGAATCCGTAGAGTATCCGAAATAAAACTCTTGTTTCCTGACTTGCACTCACTGGCCGAGACGTTAATGGTATATAAACAACTCAGCCATCCAGCTTTTGTAACACCTAGTCTTGCCATAAATATTGTAACAAAGATTTTTTTTTTCTATTACAAATAACAGTGACAAGTTTTACAGTGTGTTAGTTTAATACGTAAATATAAAAAAAAAAATATATAAAAAGCTCATTTGAAGTGGTCTCCATTGGCTGCAATACAGTCCTTTAAACGGTGAGGCCAGTTATCAATAGAAGCACGCACTCTTTCCATGGGAAAATTCTTCACTGCCAATCGTATGGATTGTTTTAGGAACTCCAAATTATCATGGCGTTTAGAGCAAGCCGTACTCTCTAAAACTGATCATAAATCATAATCCAGCGGATTAAGATCGGGACTAGACGACGGCCAGTCTTCAGTTCTGATGAAATCCGAAACGTTCGTTTCCAACCAAGACTGCGTGGACCGAGCTTTATGACCCGACGCCGAGTCTTGCTGGAAGGACCATTCTTGGTTATGGAACATGGTGTTATTAAGGGGCTTAACTACCTTTTCAATAATGGTATCGATACACTTGTGCCGATGTTTTGATACCTTTTTCACAAAAATATGGCTCAGTCACTCCTTCATAGCTAACACCCCACCAACCATCACTGACGACGGATAATGTCCACGTTACACTCTGTCGACTAATTGTGACACTTCCTTAGAGCTTTGAGCATAAATACGGTCATTTTTTTGTTAAAATGTTGCTCTATTGTAAAAAAATTCTCATCCGTACACAAAATTTTTCTGTGACCTCCCTTTGCGTACCGCTTCAGTAGTTGTTTCGATTTTACCACCCTATTCTTTTTTAAATTATGCGTTAAGAAATGACCAGTGCGTGTCTTATAGGCTGCAAGTCCTAAGTCATCTTTTAAAATACGCGACATGGTTCTAGGTGATATCTTCATTTCCCGAGATAAAATCTTTTGCTTTCGGACAGGATATCTTCGAATTCTTTCCCTTACAGCTTTGACCACCTTTTTTGTACGAACACTACGTGGACGGCCACATCGTTTTCTGTCACAAACAGAGGAGGTCTCATTGTACCGATTAATAGCTCGGTACAAAAACATTTGACTAATACCAAGCGTATGGAGAGTTTTAAAAATTGTATTTGACTCCATACCTACTTTGTGTAATGCAATCACAGCGATTCGGTTCTATTTATCGCCCCACTCCATTTTAATATGGCAAAATATTGTACAATGTATTTTTTTTTATTGCAGAAGTTCAGCAGACAGGCAGACGGCCCACTTCATGGAATGCGGATACCATCGCCTATGGACATTTGCAACACCAAAGGTGCTACAATTGCGCTGCTGCTCTCTTAAGGGATACTGGAACCTGTTCACTAATTCCGGAACACAACTCAAGATTGCTATGGCGGCATACTCTAGCCCAAGGGTGGTAGCCATCCAGTCGGGCAAATACCCTATCACCTGGCTGTGAGTTGTTTTGTCGCCTCTAACGACAGGCCGCCCGGCCGCAGGAAATTGTATTCTTTCTCCGATAAAATTTGCGTATTTGCGCCAAAATGAGAAAAAACAATGAACAATCATATAAAAATGACAGATTCAAAATTCAAATGTAATATTTTGTTTCTTTTTAATTGTAACAGTATTTATGGCCAGACTAAGTATACAATCCGAACCTGGAGCACATTTCTTCACATCCCTCAGCCATTCGCAATCATGTTGCTCCTCGCTGTTCATGTACGGCTTTATGGGAGAACCATGTAATTAGTGGCATCGCCTGCCCATTTTCTATATATTCTGTTAAGCAAACATTGCGACGGACAGGCGCTATAATCCTCTTCCATATCCACATTTCAGGCCATTTCCCTAGGTCCACTAGGAATATATTTGAATAGACCAATACATTTATTTTTGTTCCCAATACCCACAATAGTAACTACCATTAACAATACTGACTGAAACGTCACACGTCACGTCAAACGTGAAACGTAGGAAAAACAAAAATCAAATAAATTACCGCGCTTAAACCAGCTAAAACCTAGTTTTATTAAATACTGACTGATTTACCCTTGGATGCGTTTCTACGTGGTGCATAGAGGGCTAGGGATAATCGCCGATCATTGTCACGTCAAAAGATTAAATCTTTGAATGAGTTCTACATGTTAGTTGTCTCATGGCCCTACACAACCCTTCAATAAGACCAGTCTATTATTTCGGCCTGTGGTCTTCTACGGCATACAACAATAATAATGAGTTTATTTGTATGACCTTCTTCGGAGCTTTATATATAAATTAAATTATAAATGATATGAAATATTCATATCATGTATGAACCTATGTATCAGGGTCTGTGCCTAAAATCTACCGGTAAGCGCAAGCGACGTGTACCAGCAAGAATCACGTAACCATATCGTGACGAAGGCCGGCGAGTGTTGTGATTGCAAGAAATCTTTATTAATTTATTAAATTTGGATTATATAGCATTCATATCCGTATTTGAATTTATTGAAATGCGCAATTCTGACTCACATACAGTCAGTCACCTGTTCAAAATGTGTCGACCATAGATGCAAATGGTAAACCATAACCATAAATATGAAAGGCCAACGAATGGGTTTCGCTAGCCTTTGTTGACTATTATAAAGACGTCGATGAATACCAACGAACGATCGTTGGCCTTCGTTTCGTCGGGAAGGAAGACCGAAGGGCGTCAATCAACTTTCAGCTCCCGTGAGCGGGAGGCGCAAGTGGGCCTCTGGGGCATAGTTCTAACCCGCCAGTAATACTGACGAGATGAGGTGTACTATTATCCTTCGCGCGGTCACCTTTTCAGCCGTGAGACGAGTTACAAATCGCACTACGAAGGAAAGACAAAAGGAAGACGCCAGCAGCTTAGTTCGTCGTATAGCATGAGGCGAAGGAAAGAATACCGTGGGGTTTTTGTGGGTATCCTCGACTAAGGTGAACATAGCGTTTCATTGAAGATGGTATTACCATCGCAACAAGGTGAATCCCACACGCCCCCACTGAGCTTCCCCCGCTGTGCTTAGTCTTCAATCAGATTTCTCCCCGTTAAATAATAAGTAGTGTGTGTACGCGAGGGTGTCCAAATCGGGGAATTATTTACCCTAAAATCTTTAATTTAGAGACAAAACGTTATTTTACGTGTCCAATGTTATAGCCGTGGTAGCGTAGTGGTAAGCGCACGCACCCCAAACTCAAGGGGTGCAGGTTCTAACTCTGACCGGGAAGCATGCACCACTTAGGCAGTCTTCTGACCTAATGTGCACACTGTTATAATTACCATGTGCTAACAGTAAAGGAAAACATCGTAATGAAGCCTGCACATTGAGATAACCAGTATATTTAAACCTGTCCGTCCGTTAATACTGTCCGTTCCCCTATAGTGGGAGGCCCGAACCCAGCTGTGGGACATTTATGGCCTGTTATTTTTTTTATACAATGTTATGGCTGGGATATAAATATTCGAGCCAGTTCTAAAATGTTTATTTTTTATTTATTAAGTCATTATTAGATAATAATGACGACGGTCTGTAGGTACTTTTGGCATAATAAATCTGTAGAGGAGTCGAGTTTAAACAAATTTAAAAAGATAAATCAAGAGGTCTAATTCGAACCCGCAAATTTCGAAAATGCAACTTTTATATACATTTTGTCTGTCGGTCCGAGCATCACGTGAAGAATACTCAACGGTAGAGGTCCTTTGACAAATTTAATCTAAATGTGGCGTGACAATAACCGGCGATTATCCCTGTCTACACCATATAATAACACAGAAGGACAATCCCCGATCAGTGTAGGACTATTGTGGAATAAAGTACAAAAAGTACCGGCCTATTGGTGTGAACTGCTAGTGTTACCAGGAGTCGGGGAATATGGGGACTACGGTGTCTACCTGTCGTAATATTCGCATGGAAAAATGGGCAGACGGTGACTCGCCACTCCCTGCATGGGCCCCAAAAAATACCATAGAAGACAGGGGTAACATGGGTGTGAGTGGCTAAGGAGTGTAGAAAGGTGGGCTGCAGGTTCACCGAAGCTACTTCCGGCGTTATGCCATTTATCACTTCCACCCCTGGAGCTTGTGTCTTATCTCTAGCGATCTACACTCCGTGCCGGCTGGCTAAGGCAAGCACGGCGGCAGGAGTCTTGCCTTCGCCCCCGGGGTCAGGTCCGAGGTGTCGCTACTCACCTAAGGCTTCGCCACAAAGTCCCCTGCATTATAATTATTATTATATATAATGAATTCCGAAGATTCCCGTAAAACCCCGGGATAAGTAATGTTTCTAGAGGCATACATAACTACATCTGTTCTAAAGATGTGTAATAAATATGAAAATTGTCATATTAAGCCAGTTCTAATATCACGTGGTTTCGATTTTAGGAAATCCCGGGAAATATGAAAAGACCCGGATTTTATTGTTTTAGTATTAATTATAGGATCCGATTCAGATAATTTTTATGTATACTACCCGTTTTAAAATACTCCCGGGATAAAAATGTCAAACTTTTTATTACAACAAATTTGCTATCGATCAGTGAAAACCGCATCGAAATCGCCGTAGTAGTTTTTACGTGAATCCCAAATAAACCGACAAACAGACCAGAAATAAAAAAATGCAACGTGTTTTCCACTGTTTATATAGCCTAATCCAGTTGTTTTTTTTAATAGCTTCAATTTAATGTTTAGAATTTTATAATATTACTAGCTGTGCCAAATTGTGTTTGAATTTTTTTCGCGAATCCCTAAAAAAGCATAAAAACGTGTACACAGATTACAATTGTGTGAAAACCGCCATTGCAACTAGAGCAAACGTGGAGCGCAAAGCCCGCAGTGGGACGTTTATATGGAGCGATCATGTTAAATTAATCTATGCTTTACCGGATAGACTCACTTTAACTTATCTAAAAATACTATATGTTATTGACAGCTCTTAAATATTTTATCGAATATTGACCTCTTTGAAGACTGATTTATTGTACAAATAATAATATGATTAATACAATCAGTACACATACCTACATCTTAAAGAAATAACATCAAATTAATTTCAAAGAGATAGTCTGTCAGTTGTAGTAATTACTAGTATAATAATGTCATAATTTAACACATTTTGTTAGGTATCACGGAGCAATAGCTATTTTAAGGCAGATGTTTATTGATCTGTTGCAGTTGATAACAAAGTTAATTAGTGAATACGATATTGTTATATTTACTAATCGTTTTGGTGGCATTTGTAACAGGTATTAACAAGTTGCAAGACATTTGATTGCGAACATTTAATTTACGGTACTTTCAAGTACTTTGTAATATTTAAGCGGTGCGTGAGGTGAGGCAGACACAGTGGTGCTACCATTCGTCAAGCGCTACGATCTTCAGAAAACTAAGTGTTACAGTCGTACTTAATTCAATTTTTATGAAATTTTTAATGTGTTTCAATATGTAAAATTGAGATTATATAAAGACTAACTGTGAGGAACGGGGTGACTGTAAGAGCAGGTTGGAGTCACCGGTAATATATCTGAATGTATGGCTATCAAATGATTGAATAGAGTTATTATTTTAATATACTAGCTAATTAGCTATATAATTAGCTATATTTATGTTGCGAACATATTGGTTTCCTTTTATCTGATAATAATTTAATCAGTATAAACAGTTTGTACTTTTAATCAGCTCATATTAATTTAATCACTACACAAACATCATGAAGACTTGTTAAGATGCATAACATAATTAGGTATATCAATTACTTTTACCATCACATGTCTAGAGAGAGCATTGCTATAATAATCACAAAATAAAAAGCCCGAATTGCCAGTCTTCGTTACAACATAATAATGTTTAGGGGTTAAAACGTTCAAATCGTTAACCAAATTAACCGATTATCACGAGAAAACGATTTAAAGTTAATTATTTTTTGTATCACACGAATACCTCACAAAATCTGGAGCATGAAAGTTTTGTCTCACATCGCCTTTCGCGTAGGTACCGTACCGCATGCATTTATCACGCACCACAGTTAATGATGTTTTTAAGATTTCACTCGTAAACATTTTTTGTATTCAAAGACTTTACATATGGTTTTCTATGGTACAATAACGACACTAAAATGGTACATCGGTAAGCCATCATTTAGGCAAAAAATTAATAAACAATACAATTAATTAGGTACGAAATACGTGCATTATATCGCTAGAAATAATGTTCAATTTTAGCGTGACGACTTACCTACTAATTATAATAAAAACACAATTATTTTAATTTTGGGATTAGTCTGCAAATGTAACATATATGACATGATCAAAATAATTAATAATTATAAAATCAAATATTACGGCATTGCTAAAAAATCACGACATTTTGTAATTTGTAAGTAAAACCTCAGATTAATAATATTGAGAGACAAAGTTTTTACCTCACTTTGCTAAATGTCAGGCAAAGGAACTAAATCCGTACAGCATGAATATCAATATTATTCAATCAAACTGAACATCTTTGAATGACATAAAAATACGGAATTTTAGATTTTTCACATTATTGTGATTAAGATCATTATTATATTTTTGTAGTTTGTATATATAATTACCGACAACATGCAATACTAATGTTAGACAAACAATATATAGGTGTGAGGGGTGTTCGAAGGTTATGGCAAGGACAGTGGGTTAGGTTAGGTTATCTTTAGACCAAAGCCCACGAGCCGAGCGAGCGAAGCGAGCGTGCCGCGGCAGCGGCCGGCGAGTGGCAGAACCGACTTTAACTTTTATTAAAATTATCAACGAATAAATGGAAACCAGTCGGTTCTGCCACTCGCCGGCCGCTTCCGCGGCATGCTCGCTTCGCTCGCTCGGCTCGTGGGCTTTGGTCTAAAGATAACCTAACCTAACCCACTGTCCTTGTCACTGGTTACACCTTCGACCTTACACATATACTTTGTTCTGCTTACATTGGTATTGCATGTAGTCAGTATTTATATATACAAACTAGAAAAATATATTAATTATCTTAGTTACAATAATGTGAAAAATCTAAAATTCCATACTTTCATGTCATTCAATGATCTTCAGATTGATTGAAAAATATTGATATTCATGCTGTATGGATTTAGTGTTTTTGCCTAACAAGTAGCAAAGTGGCAGAACCGACTGCTTACCATAAATTATGGTTAAAGTCGATTCTGCCTGCGGCTTTGGTCTGAAGCTAACCTAACCTAACCCACTGACCTTCTCATTGGTCGCAACCTTCAACCGCTCCTCACAACCTATTTTTTGTGTTGCTAACATTGGCATTGCATATTTGAGCTCTAGTGTGAAGCTAACCCAACCTAAAGAGTGGCAAGCAAAGGAAATAAATCCAAACAGCCTATTTTTTATTAAGAATACATCAGACAACGCTGTATGGATTTATTTCCTTTGCCTGCCACTCTGATGAACTAAATTACAACAAAAAGATTTGTCTTTAGCAGTGTGGTTTACTTTATGTAGCATGGCGGTTTTATCTGGGAAGTGTTTTGTAGTTTTTAACCTAATAAAATGTGCTTTAAAATTTAATAAAGTAAGATATTGATTGTTTTTAAGTTAACTTATGTGTTTGTGCTCAAAATCATAAGTGTTTAGCAACGTGCCCTATTACTTTACAATAATAATATTAGCATAGTAGGCAGTCTGTGTATATTCTAAGGTAATTGTATTGTTTATTAATTATGTGCCTAAATGAAGGCTTTCCGACAATTTTAATTTCGTTATTGTACCATAGCAAACCATAATTATAATCTTGTATATAAAAAAAACGCATAATTTTCGGGTTCCGGCTTTGTGATTTAACAACAAATCATTATGTAAATATATATATTTTGAAGTTTACTCCTTGAATGGAAATTCAAAGTTAAAATTTGAAAGTTTTATAATCAAAGCATCAATAAGTTTTGTATAAAAACAAGAACGGACTGGTGACGCTAGTTGTGATTTTTTTACTGAGCAGCTGTTATTCCTTAGTATTCTTCTTCCATGTTTAAATAGTAGATTGTTACAGAGAGGCGAAATTGACCTATATAGACATAAGATTGTTTGGCGTACGAGCGCAGCGAGGGCGCTAATAGTTTGATCCCCAATTGATGGAGAAATCGTATAACTCTCTATCTCTTTTCTTTCACCATATCCCAATTAATTGGGGTCGGCACAATATGTCTTTTCCCTCCACACTCCTCTATTCTGACACACATCTTATGTCACACCAGAAATCGTATAACATGCATATAAAAAAATTACGCTCTTGTAGAAAATGTAATACCTACACGCGTATACAAGCCTTTTTTCTAAAATTTAGGCGCACGGCGTTCTTGAGCGACACTCTTAGGATACCTCGGGAGTATACACTTCGGAGTAAAGAAAAAAAATTGAAAATGGGTCCACAATTGGCGAAGAAATCGAGTAATACACATACAAAAAACATACAGACGAGTTGTGAACCTCCCTCTTTTAGAAGTCGATTAAATAGTGTTTAACTGAACATACGGACTCTGTAGAGAAAATATAAGACTTGTATGCAAATATTTTTAAGTCGCAACTTCTTTTCCGCTATTTTATTTGAAACATTCAATATTATATAATAAAAAATATGAGTACGGTGTCCATGGCGAATTACTCCTCGATAAAAAAAGAGATAGCCGATATTTTTGCAAGCAAAGTTACACGAGCGCACTAAGCTTTAAAAACAATTAATGACGTAAATTACAATTTACTTACAACATAGATAAAATATGATATAAAACAATTTGACGAGTCACTGAACATTCAATGAGCTGATAGGCACAGTCCAGATGATCGTGTGATATCAACCAAGCAATATCAATATAGATATAAGTGACTTTAATAATGGAGGAAAACGACTAAAATTAAACATACCACAATAAACTCGCAAAACAGGGGAGCGCATTCAAATCAACTGAGATACTTTTTATACACTTCAAAACCTCGCAGCCTCACTAATTTTATTTGAGCGTATGTACTTATGAGGTCATAAGTAGGTACTAGTAAAAGTAGTCAAATAGCGCATTAATTATTGTTTGAATAGTAATTAGAATTACTCCTATGATGATATTTAAGAGATGCTGAGGTGTTTTTAACGGCTGTTTTTTTATATGTAAAAGTTTTCGAATTTATTGTAACAAATGTCCGCATCCCTATCATAACAAACAAGACTATTAAGGTAATAACAGTTTCACAAAAAAGAATTTCACTAACCGAAATAGATAATCCCGAATCCAACAGCGGGGCCTTTATCGGCTGTTATTTGTTACTTTATTTTTAAATCGACTTCAAAAAGGAAGAGTTTCTAAAATTCGACTGTATATTTATTACGCGATTTCTCCGTCAATTGTACACCGATTTTCAATTATTTTTTATTCCAAAGAATATACTCCTGAGGTGGTTGCATTGTCACCAAGCCAGGATATGATGAGTGGATCCCAGGGAAATCGACAGCAACCGTCGAGTAATGGGGGCGTTCATTAATTACGTCAGAGTCCCGAGGGGGGGGGGGGGTTATTAAAAATCTATACATGCCCTTACCTGGGGGCGTGGGGGGGTAAATGTTAAAACCAATTCGTGCGTAATATTTTACAAGTCGAAATTTAAAATTATATTATAAAGAAATTATATATCTGATAGCAATGAAAGAGTATAACCTAAATTATCTTTGATTTACGTTAGAGTCTGAGTTTTAGTGTAACTGATCCTTTTCTAACAATGTTTTATTATTCGGAAAAACGAGGTTGAATCTTATATAAGAAGAGGGATTCAAGAATTCAAGACATTTTATATATCCTTACCTGGGGATAGGGGATCATAAATTGTAAAAATCATCCTTACGTAATAGAACGTGTTTTGTACTTTTTTTCTAAAGCTATTCAAGCATTTGCGTAACTAAAGAGTAGAAAATAAAAAAAATAGCAATAAGCAAAATCAACTTCAAAAGTAACTAAAAGGCAAAAAAAAAATTTTTTCTGCAACATCTGAACTTGGTACTCTGCAAAATATAGTAATTTTTAACCAACTTAAAAAAACGAGGAGGTTCTTAGTTCGTCGTGTATTTTTTTAAATTTATGTTCAGCCTGACTTTGTTGTTTCTGAACCGATTTTGAGAATTCTTTTTGCGTTGGATTCAGTGTATCTTCAGTAGTTTAGTAAATTTTATTGCTATTGAATCTTGGATTCCGAAGATATAGCAGAAAATTCCTCAGAATCAAATAGAAAACGTATTAAAATATTGTTAAGTTTATGAAATCCTAAAACGAGTAGGTACCTAAGTAAGATCAATAACGTGCTGTACTAGACTCGACTAGGACTAGGAAGAGGTATAATGGAAATCCATAACGATAAACAGCACGACCGCGTAAATTGAGTTATAGGATCCGTGGTATTTAGAAAACATTGACGATCGGGGTTGAGGTTCAAACGAAAATGTTGCATGCTGAAACCAGACGACGGGTGTAATCATTTTATTAAACAACTCAGATGTACCCATGACTTCGTCAACAAATTACCGCAGCATTTAAAAAAGAATGTAAGCTATCGTTTTAATGAAAATTGTGTTGAAATAAGCTAATTTTTATGCACCCGAACAACTACGAACCGCTCCTGGAAAAATTTCCGCGAGATTCTCAGGATAAAAATTATCACACTTATTTTACATACAATTTGCGATAGCAAACTTTTTTTACTGGTCGATAGACCAGTAAAAAAATCACATTGAAAAACGAATTTATAATTTAATCTGCCCATTTTAAATCATTTCCAAAAAAATCCTGTAAACCAAAATGCACGAGCCGCACCGCGACAGCGGCCAACTAGTGCCAGAACCGACTGATATACATTTATTCACTAACTAGTGACTAGCATGTGCTAGCGAAACTTCCTTTGCGTTACTATGATAACGACGTGTTTGTTCGTGTTAACAGCACTCCGCAGTCGAAATGCTTATTTACACCTTAACAGAGATACCACCACGCATAGATTTTTTGTTTTTTAGTTAATCTTGAAGTTGGTCTCTTTTTCGCTAGAATTTTTTTATGACGGTTGAGATCATAAATAGTCAAATTAAAACTTCGCGTGGTCTTGTGATAACGTGTGCTTGCGGGAATATTTTTTAACTTACACTTTAAGTTATCATCGTAAGCCTCGCTTTGTTTATCACACTCAAAAACTAAAACAGTGAAAACTTCAATCAATTTTTTGTTTTTTTTGTTTTCATTGGGTCGATATGATAGTAATTAATTGACGCCTTTTCCTTTTTTTCAGTATTAAAAATTACTTTAAATGACCGTGTAAAACATAAAAAATAATTTGCGAGGCAATTAAAAAAGTTCTTGTACAGCCAATTAATACTTCAAATTATATACAGTAATGTAATGTAAAAGTGAGTGTGATTTCTTAGTTCACTATTCACGAGGTTGAATTGGAATCGACTTTCATGATACTCTTGCGAGTACTTCAAAGACCAGAAATGAATATATAAAACATTGTTATATAGGAAAAATCATAAACTCCCGTGAGAAAACTGAAATATTACGCGGGTGAAGCCGCATGAAGTGGCTCATTACAGGACTATGTTCGCGCAGGACTAGGAGTTTATACTCATATGTTTTGAACACTGCTAGATGTCGAAAAGAAACATGATAAACTTTCATTGAAAACCGTTAAGTAAATTCCGAGAAAAACTTTCAAACATTGGTAAAATGATCATTTACGATTTGAGATAGTTTTCACTTAAAGGAGACGGATATGCTATCTTATATTCTTGGGCCCAGAATATAAAAAAAGATGAAAGTGATCTTAAAATTTCTTTTTACAGTAAAAAGAAATCTTAAGGTCACTCGGTGATGTTTTTTATGAATATACATACATACATACATAACTTCACGCCAGTTCCCTTGCGGGGTAGGCACGAACAACAGAGTGCCATTTAGGCTTATTCTTACACACCTCACTTGCCTCTTTGACATTCATAACTCTTGTCATGCAAGCTCGTCTGTTCTTAAGGCTCCTGACATCACCTTCTGCTAGTACACGATCAATTTGATCATGGAAGGTGTGTCATGGCCTTCCACGACTTCTGCATCCATCCACTTTTGCATTGTATGTATTAATATGTTTTATGAATATCGTGGGTTTAATTATTTTGAATGAAGTAATCGTGTGCTGGTAAGCGTTTACATATTATTAATAGGTGAAATTCATGCAAATAAATGGATTATGTGGTAATCGATAACTTATTTTACTTGTGACTTTATTTTTAAAATTTATCGTCTTCTGGATAGAATTTAGGGCGGTTGTTTTCCATTTGGTAATAGCAATATATAACTTTCCCAAAACTCGCCGTCTCCTTTAGGTGTTTAATTTTAAAATCACATTCACACAAGAAAGAAAGAAACAAATATTGTATGCAATGAATATACAAGTAACCACCGACTTTGGAGGTATACAATTTAATTTATATTTAAAATAGTAGTTAGCATCTATTAAATTGTTATCATTGTATACGTAATGTTCTTAAATGAATTTATTTTAACATAACATAGCTGGATGTGCGACTTAAGTATTTCTTTCTTTTTAATTAATATGTTTTTGCGCAATTTCTGTATGTACTAGCCAGTATCGAGTATTCATGAATATTCAACTTTTAGAAGATTATTTTTGCAAACCAACACCAGGGACCCAATTCTGCTAGTATCTCGTCAAAATAATAATAATAATAATCAGCAAACAAACACACACCGTTTTCATCCGTGCAGGAACGGAGAAAGAATACAATTTCCTGCGGCCGGGCGGCCTGTCGTAAGAAGCGACTTAACAACCCACAGCCAGGTAGTAGGGCATTTGCCCGACTGGATGGCTACCACCCCTGGTCTAAAGTATGTCGCCATAACAACCTTGAGTTGTGTTCCGGCATTAGTGACCAGGTTCCAGTTTTCCTTAAGAGAGCAGCAGCGCATTTGTAGCAACTTTGCTGTTGCAAATGCCCATAGGCGATAGTAACCGCTTTCCATCAAATGAGCAGTCTGCCTGTCTGCTGATCTCCTGCAATAAAAAAAAAACCACACACATTGTATATCCCAAACTAAGCAAGTTACGCTTGTGTTATGGATGATGATGATGGACCAGTCTGGGGCCGATCCCAGACACCCACCAGATCATATTAAGTAACAGAAAGTTCGTTTCCGAAATTTACCATGGCAGCAATCGCCGATACCGTCGCTTGATTGTAGGGTTGGTTAATTTCGGTATTCTGTCAATACCAGTCGCGTACCCGTGGTATGCCGCTCTATCTTAATAAATATTTATAAGCGAAAACTTGCGAAACAAATGTTTAAAATTTTGGTAGCTTTCTAATATTCATTTCGGCTAACGCCATTGGCTAATGGCAATATACTCTCTGCCACAGTATTACCAATTTATTACTACTATTATTCCACTGCGACGATATTGAGAAAATATTGTGGATTTAATCAATACGAATTTTTGACACTTTCGCAATGGAATCGTACTGAATACTTCGCTACGCCAAGATATATACCTCTATATACCTCTCCCCTTCTTCCTTCACCTCCTTTACATTTTCTAAATTAATAATTTTGAATAAAGATAGTCAATACTCAATATCGTACAACTAATTTATTTTAAGCCAACAATTAGATCTTTTTGGAAGTTTCTGTAATAACTACGATTATATAGAAAAGGTTTCGTTTATATTGGAATAAATGATTAAAAGCGCTTAGGAAGCACAAAAATGCTGCTGCTATGATTTTTTTCACTGATAGATAGCAAATTTCGTGATTTGAACTCTGGGTTACTTTATAACACGTGGTAAAGCCATGCTGTAAAGAATATCTTGATAACAGCTATTACGGCCGGTTCTATTGGTATGATACCACACTCTCACAGAAAGAATTCCGATTGCCCACTTGTTTTTCCTCCTCGCTATTCAATATCTCATTCTTCCTATCTGATCCTCCAATCGCATCCCTCTATCCAATCCCTTCTGTCTCCAACACGTTGGCTTGTCATCTGGTGTTACAAAACATCTAAAGGAGACGGTAACCACTTTCCAGTACCTACGTGGATCGTCTGCCTGTTTGCCAGCTTTGTAAATAAATAAAAAGCAAAATGAGCTTGTAAGGATAACTAATGTATACAATGATCATAAAATAAAACGGGTTTGTGAATATATTTAATTAAATGTCTTTAAATATCTACTCTGCGTCCTCAAGAGAACTAGCATCAAGAATGTCCGTAATAAACGGATATCATTTGAAGAGTATTTTAATCTTTTACGATATTTTCGTCTATCCCGCGGAAACGCCGTCATTTATCGGGATAAAAAGTGTCCTATGTTACGCCCCGTAATATAGGTTAGCTCCGTTTCGAATTTCATTTAAATCCGTTTAGTTGTTTTTACGTGATACTCTAACAGACAGACAGATAGACAAAAATTCTAAAAACTGCATTTAGAAATCTGATGGTCCGAATTAGATTCCCTGATTTTTTTCACATTTTTAAACGCATTGAACGAACTCGAATCATTATGTACAGATATTATTATAGTATATAGATAGATTTAAGCACCTGAGTTATCCTGTTTTGACCTAACTTACGGAGCTACCTAAAGGGAATTCGTTTGCTCGTGTGAGCATTACTATATTTTTGAATATATACATTGACAGAATTAAGTATTTGTCAGTCAAATCAACACTTTTTTTAAATTCATCAAAACGCCACATCCTTAATCTTGTACGAATGTACTACGTTGTGACATCGTAATTGTAATGAATCAAATAGCTTTCTTGTGCATATTATTTTAGAAATTATAGTAGTGTGTCAAATGCCTCATTTACCTACGACAAATACGTATTACACAAATCTTAACAATAAAATTAGGTTTCTTTTTATATGTATATGTTTTTTTTTTATATATTTTAAAGAAAAATATATATTCCTTAAAAATAAATAAATATACATACACATACATACATAACTTCACGCCAGTTCCCTTGCGGGGTAGGCACGAACAACAGAGTGCCATTTAGGCTTATTCTTACACACCTCACTTGCCTCTTTGACATTCATAACTCTTGTCATGCAAGCTCGTCTGTTCTTAAGGCTTCTGACATCACCTTCTGCTAGTACACGATCAATTTGATCATGGAAGGTGTGTCGTGGCCTTCCACGACTTCTGCATCCATCCACTTTTGCATTGTATATCTGTTTAGTCATTCTTTCATCATGCATTCTTTCCACATGCCCGAACCACCGGAGCATTCCGTTTACCTAACGCTCCGTTCAAACTATTCCCCAAATTCACTCTTCTTTCTATATCAGCGGTGTACCTTCCATCCCTGCTAAAAGCACATCCAAGATATACAAACTCATTCACTTGCTCCAGCATAACATCATCGACCATTATCCTTGCATTCGTTCTGGTTTCTTCTCTTTCAAACACCATAACCTTTGTTTTCTTCGCATTCAAGTGTAAGCCTCTCGCCTGACAGTCATCTTTCATCATTGTGACTAGTGTTTGCAGTTCTGATGGCGATTCGGCTAAAAGCACGGCATCATCCGCATAAAGCAAGGTGCTTACAACTAGATCACTCATCCGCACCCCAACATCCATCAATCTTATTCTCTGGAGACAATCGTCCAGATATAGGATGAACAGCAAAGCCGACAGCACGCAGCCCTGGCGGACGCCAATATTGACGTCAAACCAGGGCGACAGGCTGCCTTCCACTCGCACGCATGCCATACAGCCCTCGTAAGTGGACTGCACAGCACGCATCAATTGGCCATTAATCCCATATCCGGGCAATATGTCCCAGAGGTCCTTCCGCACAACCCTGTCAAATGCTTTCTCTAGATCCACAAAACCGCAGAAAACCTTCCGGCCCATAGCCAGCTGCTTCTCTACGATATTGCGGAGAGAGAAAACTTGATCCATACACCCCCTTCCATTTCTGAAACCACCTTGTGCATCCCACAGTAATCCATCGGATACAACTCTCATTCTCTTTTCAATAATCTTCGCATACACTTTAGATGCTGTGCTGATCAAACTGGTGGCCCTGTAGCTGGCGCACTCCATACGTGACCCCTTGCCTTTATACAAGGGCACGATGACAGCGCGCCTCCAGTCCTTGGGAACCTTTCCCGTCCTCCAGCACAAGTTGCATAAGGACAGGAAAGCGTCCCGGACGCAGGTTCCACCATATTTGATCATCTCAGCAGACACACTATCGATTCCTACTGCCTTTCCATTTTTCAGACTTCTTATCGACCATTCGATCTCTTCCAAAGTGATCTCGGATGCTGACTCCTCGGAGTCGGTCACAGACTCAGTCGTGGTGCCAGCATCCGGGATATTATCATACATTTCTCTAAAATATTCACTCCGTCGCGCTAATACCTCTTGTGGGTTAGCAAGAACGTCCCCTGCTTTAGATTTTATTCTTTCCATTCTGGAAGCTAACGAGCAACCCCGAGACTTCTTAACCTCTCTCCAAAAGAGTTTGGTATTCGCCTCGAAGTTCTCCGTCAGCTACTCTTCTTCTTTCAATTTTATTCTTTCACGCTTCTCTTTCACTAAAGCTTTGGTTTCATTCTTGCAGAGGCGATAAATTTCTTTCTTCATCTCTTTCATACTGTCATTCTGTTGCAAGGAAGCAACATAATCCAGCCAGGCTTTTCTCTTTCTCTCTACGCTGGATTTAACATCCGCGTCCCACCATTCATCACCTTTCGTTGTTATGTGCCTCTTCGCGCATCCACATGCTTCTTTTGCGCTTTCCACTATACTTTCTTTCATACTATCCCAGTCATTATCCACATCTAAGTCGGAGAAGTCCGCTTTTGCAAGCCTTTCTTCGACTAGGCGCGCATACATACTCCTTACACTAACATCTTCCAATTTTTCACACTTTATTCTTTCAAGCTCCCCGAAATTGGTACGCACTCGCCAGTGTCTCCACTTCTTGAAAAGGCCCACAAACCGGCTTATCACCAGATAGTGGTCCGTTTCAAGAGTGGGGCCTCTGTAGGCTCTTGTATCCATTATTGTGTTTCGGAGGCGACTATCAATTAAAATCAGATCAATCATACTTTTCTGATCATTCATTCTCCATGTATACGTGTGAATATCCTTATGATGGAATAGGGTGTTCGACACAAGCAAGTTTCTTTCCATGCATACGTCTATGATTGGCCTACCAGCATCGTTCACTCTCTTGTCACCATAGGGTCCAAGGACAGCCTCAAGGCCGTCTCGTTTGGTCCCCACCCAGCCATTAAGATCACCACACATAATTAGTCTTTCGTTCCCTTCAGCCAGATCCAGAATTTCTCTCACAGACTCCCAAAACTTCTCGAGTTCTTGGGGATCCGCTGAGCTTACGGGAGCATAAGCTGCGACCAGAAAAACTCGCGTGATCCCCAGTTTTAGGCGGACCCAGAGAAGTCTCGGGTTCACCAGACAATAAGCTTTTACTCCAGACACAAAGCGGGATGAGAGTAAGACGCCTACCCCCCCACTTGCACGCTCGTCCAGGTCCACGCCGGACCACAGAGCAAGCATGCCACCGGGGAGGTCATCGACGTCGCACCCCTTCCGCTTTGTCTCTGTCAGACATAAGGCATCCAGGCTTCTCTCATTCATTATATCAATCATTTCGTCCATCTTATCTTTCATTCCACCTCTCACATTCCACGTGCCTATACGGCACTCTGCTCCTCTCGACCCGCCAGGTTTGGCGCTGCGTGAAGGGTGGCGGCCCCCTTCGCCGCATGCGCGAGAATCCACACATCCACATAAATAAATATGTACATAAAATTACAAATGTTTCACAAAAAAATAGTTTCAGAAAAAATCTCATACATAATTTTTTTAACAACAATTATTTGTAATAATTAAATAGTAATAGTGAGCCCGGCCAACGTTGTCCTGCCCTGAAACAAAAACCGAGAGCGCGATTGCAATGCCATCTACCGGGTCCGATTGTGAATCTGAATTATGCAGGGACTTTATTTACTCAACCACACAAAAAATAAATTGTACACGACATCAAAATCTTCTTATGAAACATTCGTAATTTTATTATTAAGATTTTTTTATTGCAAAACTGGTAAATAGGCAGACGGCGCAACTCTGGAAAAGTAGTTACTGTCGTCTATAGACGTTCGCAACATCAATACCAATGGCGAAAATAATGCGTTTTTTTAAATTCTCCTCAATCCTGATAAACTAGACATGTCAGGGATTGTCTTTCTTGTTTATTCATTATTTTTTATTCTTTTTTTGTGCTTTTTATTTTAGATTTTATACTATCTTATTTTTATTTTATCTATTGTTATAGTTTTTATCTTATTTTCTAGTACATAATTTTTATTTACATCCGTTTAACATTCACTCATACTCTTACGAGTCTATCGGCTATCGGTTTACATTTTTTATTTACTGTATTTTAATAATAATAATAATAATCGGCAGACAAACACACACATTGTATATCCCCAAATTAAGCAAGTTACGCTTGTGTTATGTGTAATATACAACGGATTACTCTGGGGCCGATCCCAGACACCCAGACCATAGTAAATAACGGAGAAAATACGTTTCCGAAATTTACTATACCAGGAATCGAACCCGGAACCTCTGCGTTGCAGTGAGGTACGCCGACAAAGGCTTATCCCGTTCAACCACAGAGGCCGTCTTACTTATGTTATGTACTTAGATCATGACATGTTATATCTCAATGGTTATGTATTACATTTTTCCGTTTATTATTTCTACTACCCGTTTTTATTTGTGCTTCCTTAACACTACTATTGCTTCTGTTTGTTTATTATACATGTAATATAACCTTTCAAGATTTGTCATGACAATGTCGCGCACATTATTGAATTTTTATATTCAATAATGTGCGCGAGAGTGAGATAGCAAACCGACATAGGTAGCCCCCTTAATGCGGTCACTATCACATAAAGGTCACGTTTCGCATAAACGTAAACTTGTTACGGAATGTTTAAAGCGTTAATATACCGCTTGATATGACTCATCAATAATATATTTTACATCCTTAGGGTTGCGTAACCTAATAATAAGAAACCCTGGACATTCAAATATGCTTCATCCAACGGTTTATTTCACTTCATTCGATTTTATATAAAAGTTATTATGTGAATAATTTTTAATCAATTTAGTGAACCTATTATCATTTGCTAAAAATACAGTGTTGCGTAATAAATAAATTAAAAACCACATATTTATACTTCAAAGTGAATTAAAAGCATAATTACGACTTTTTTAAATCTAAATAAATGCTGTGTTATTTTCTAATTAATTAAAACATTTTAGTTTAAAAACGATTAATTACGATTAAAATTAGATATGATGGCGATAACTTATAGTCTATGTACTACATGACACACAGAACGGCACTACTGCGATATATACAATGTACTGTTTGCTACTATGTCGCCTGGAATAATTAAGCATGGCAATTGTGTCATTTACTGTAAAAAAATGTGCAACTTGATGGGCGTGCGAACATCAAAGTAAAATATATGCTTAGACGGGGTACAGTGTGATCCATTTACGTACTTGGTTTTTTAATCAGTTGGTTTTAATCTTCGTTTAATCTATTATGCCAAATCGTACCCATTGCTGTGAGGAGATATTGAACAACTCAAAGATAATAATTTGAGTCGCAATATCTCAACTGTCCAATTTCAAAATTTAGCAACTGACCTTGTTTTTTAAATGAATATTTCTGTACTTATTGTCTTACTCCCTCTGTCTTGCTTAGAACAAACGCAGTACTTCCAAATGGCGGTTTCGACAAAAAAGCGATAAACATATCTTTAGATGTCTGCACAATATGTCCATGCTATGTAACTTTTTAGTGTATTAAAATTTCTGTAAAAAATTAACAACCCAAAAATGTCGAATACTGCAAGTGCACTAAGTAGGGCAGAGCTATTTGCTGATGTTTGTGCTTGCTAATAAAACATGTAAAACTATCAAAATATTTAATCGCTCCCAATAAGCTTAAGAAATAGGTTTGAAATGGTACATCATTGAAGTTCATATTTTTGTGCTGTGGTGAAAAAATTCTGAGAATGCACTAGCTATACAGGACTTGAAATTACACGGCTGATCTTACTTTGTGTGAAATAGCGTCTACTGCGTAACCATTTTCAAATTATAGTGGAAATAAAGTTCAGCACAGATTGTGTATGAATGCATGCACTTTAAGTACATTATACAGACCGTTCCAGCAATCAGTATAATGTTGTTTTGTCATTAACATTAGGTATACAGGACAACACCGGACACTATCGTCTCAATAGTAGATTTTCCTATATTCGGTATTGTGTTAATTCCAATGGCATGCCACTCTATCAATATTTATAAGCAAAAACTCGCAAAATAAATGTTTAAAAACGCCATTTGTACTAATGGTAAAATAGTTTTTTTTTACCATTAGATATTTTGCCGCGACGATATCGATGACATATTGTGTATTTAATAGAATACGAATTTTTGACACTATCGCGATGGAATTATACTTTGTATATCTTCGCTACACCAAGATGTTGACATAACAGAATTGGGCTCAAATATAAACAATGTATAAATAAAAATCAAGGATCTATAAAACATCATTGAATAAGTTTATAACAGATAATAAAAGGAGATACCGTTTCCAAATATAGAATTTGGTAGAGTAAGTAAAAAAAAGTAAAATGAATTGCCTGGACCAAAGATACAGGTGTTCATAAAAAAACTTACCGTTCCAGTTGGTCGCCGGCTACTTTGGAATTATAGTTTTTTCTCGCAGGCACTAGATCGTATTCTTCTAGATCGCGTTGGTTCCCGTAATAGAACAACGGAAACATCCAGCTGAAGAGAGCACGTGAAAGTATCCCAGGAACCTCCTTTTTCGGAGGTGGCTCCTTCATGTTGTTTTCTTTGCTATTTTTTTCTTTTTTAGAACTCATTGTATAATAAATTAGACATTTATCATCAAGTTGATAGACACGTGATTATAATTATAAAATTTTACAGTGAGTGTGCACGCGTGAGGAGTTCCTTTCAGACTGCCGCTTTTATCATATTCATATAATAATGGCTGTATAATGTTCCGCTTTAATAATACTTTTATTAGATAAGTTTATACGCTTTAATCAGTGATACAGAAACAATAGTTCTATAAAGTCGATCACTCGAATATTGGCTATTATTATTTAACTTGTACTAGGGAAGGTAACTTAGGACACTTATATCATATTATGTAATTTTCATTATATAATTTTTTAAGTTATGCTGTATATATATTTTAACTTTTTTGTTGTTGTATTAGTTATATTACTATAGTAATTGTCGGAAATAAAAATCTATTAGTACTGAAACGACACTTTTGTTTTTAAACGAAACATTATTTTGTTTAATAAGTCATATATTTAACAATAATATTTTATACTAGGGAAATATTTGTTTTTATCTTATTTTAGACTACGTAAATATTGAGGATTTATATATTGGTATTTTATTAATTTTATGGTATTTCAACAATTTTTAATTTATGTAATAGTTTTTCGTAGGCTAGCACTATTGTGGTAGATATTTGAACCTCCCTTTTCAGCTTACTCTTTATCAACTTCCCCTCCATATAAATTGTACTCCTTATCTCTACCCTCCATAGTGACTGCTTAAAACTAATAGCTAATGCCGCTAAATTTAAATTATTTATGCCTTCATACGTAAGACATGGCTGACGAAACTAATTATTTAATTACGTAATTTATTTTACTCTTACACGATTCATTTAAAACTTTTAAGTATAAAACAATATCATTTAAAAATTACCATGCCATTTTGTCTATTTAATTAATATTTTCTTTTAATTGTGATTATTTCAAATGTTCTGATATCATCAGCAAAGGATAAAATTGAAACTATAAGTTACATCCACTTGGCGGCTAATTATCCAATTTTAGATATATCTGACAAGTGCGTAGCAGTCCACGTACAATGAAGGTTTCCGTAGATGTGAAAAACGTCTACATTTCGTTATTTCGCAATGGAACTATAGAAAACGTATATATAGAAATTATTCTATATTTCAAAAATGGTTCCTCTTCAACCCAATTCACGTCAAAACTATTTTTAAGCACTACCCCCTCGGCTTGTTCCCTTTTATAAACTGGAAAATATTGAACAAATAACCATCAGCTCCCTACATATTCCATTAAATAAAAAGCTATTAAAATATCCTTATGAATTTTCAAGGTCTAAATAAGGATGCTTTAAACGACTATATGTATATAGCGATAAAGTTTTCAGCGTTCAGTTACATGCTATGTGCCAGTTACAGTATGGAAGCCACCTAATATTTGCTTTTTCGCGATTTCACTACAGAACTGTATAGCGGCATATAAATTACATAATCCTATAAAACTATATACATATAAATCTAACAGGTAGTTTCTGACAAATAATAGCGACATACAAAAACAGAGGGAAAGACAAACGACATGCCCTCCTTGTAGCAAATGCAATACTTGCAAATGGCGGTTTCGAGAAAAACGCAATAGACATATCGTTAGATATATAAACAACATATCCAATTCTCCCTGTTATTTTTAGTATATCTAAAAAATAATTGAAAAAATCAAGCTATATACTTAGTCTGGCCATAAATACTGTTACAATAAAAAAGAAACAAAATATTACATTTGAATTTGGAATCTGTAATTTTTATATGATTGTTTATTGTGTTTTCTCATTTTGGCGCCAATACATTGTACAACGTTTTGCGATATAAAATGGAGTGGAGCGATAAAGGGAACCGAATCGCTGTGATTGCATTACACAAAGTAGGTATGGAGCCAAATGCAATTTTTAAAACTCTCCATACGCTTGGTATTAGTCAAATGTTTGTGTACCGGGCTATTAATAGGTACAATGAGAACTCCTCTGTTTGTGACCGAAAAAAACCTGGCCATCCACGTAGTGTTCGTACGAAAAAGGTGGTCAAAGCAGTAAGGGAAAGAATTCGAAGAAATCCTGTCCGAAAGTAAAAGATTTTATCTCGGGAGATGAAGATATCACCTAGAACCATGTCACGTATTTTAAAAAATGACTTAGGACTTGCAGACTATAAGAGACGCACTGGTCATTTCTTAACTCATAATATAAAAAAGAATAGGGTGGTAAATCGAAACAACTGCTGAAGCGGTACGCAAAGGGAGGTCACAGAAAAAAATTGTTTACGGATGAGAAGTTTTTTACAATTGAGCAACATTTTAACAAACAAAATGACCGTTATTATGCTCAAAGCTCTAAGGAAGCTTCTCAATTATTCGACAGAGTGCAAAGTGGGCATTATCCGTCTTCAATGATGGTTTGGTGGGGTGTTCGCTATTAAGGAGTGACTGAGCCATATTTTTGTGAAAAATGTATCAAAACATCGGCACAAGTGTATCAAGATACCATTCTTGAGAAGGTAGTTAAGCCCCTTAACAACAACATGTTCAATAACCAAGAATGGTCCTTTCAGTAATACTCGGCGCCTGGTCATAAAGCTCGGTCCACGTAGTCTTGGTTGGAAACGAACGTTTCGGACATCATCAGAGCTGAAGACTGGCCGTCGTCTAGTCCCGATCTTAATCTGCTGGATTATGATTTATGATCAGTTTTAGAAAGTACGGCGTACTCTAAACGGCATGATAATTTAGAGTCCCTAAAACAATCCATATGATTGGCAGTGAAGAATTTTCCCATGGAAAGAGTGCGTGCTTCTATTGATAACTGGCTTCAACGTTTAAAGGACTGTATTGCAGCCAATAGAGACTACTTCGAATAAGCATTTTATATTTTAAATTGTTTTATATATTTTATGTATTAAACTAACACACTGTAAAACTTATAAATGTTATTTGCAATAGAAAAAAAAAATCTTTGTTAAAATATTTATGGCAAGACTAGGTATACAGTATTTATTAGCACCTTGGGATACCATTTCGGCAAAAAATGAACAACCGAAAAATATGGATTACTGCAAGTGATATATAGGGGTTATTTTTTTCCTAAATGGTTACGGGACCCTAAAAATGAAAGCTATTTAGCTATAAATCTAAACAACCACTCACAGATAGATTGAATATAAGTAAAAAGTATTGAATACACAAATGAACAAAACAAAAGACCAAATCTACGTGGGCATGGGAACGCCTGGAAGAGTTCGCTGAAACTCATTGTACAATATTAATTCATTCTTATTATTCCTGAAACAAACTTAAATTATCAGAATGTTGAGAAGAGCATTCCTATATTAACAAAGAAAACAATACGTACCATACCGTATAACGAAATAAAACAGCTGATCCAGAATTGAGAATATTGTAGGAGGCTACAACAACACAAACTCAGCTCTTAAGTGCCATAATGGCATACATATCTTTTTATGGTAAATAAGGTAACACGAAGATTGTCATATATTGATCTTTAATTTAAGGATAATATTTTAAAAATGTCATTGCCAAAATTAGCACTTGTTACGTGTATGAAAAGTAAAATATACCTGTAAAGCATTAATTTGTATTTTAATATAATAAAAACTAGCTGTATATTTAAACAACTCTTAGAAATCATTTAATTTTGAATTTTGTATTATAAACTAGCGGCCCGGCGCAGTTTCACCTGCACTCTGTCCCGCTCCCGTGGTGTATAGCGTCATGTTATATAGTTTATGACACTCCCTGTTAACGTAGCTTTCAAACAGTAAAAGAATTGTTAAAATCGGTTTAGTAGATCCAGAGGTTACCCCTTACAACGTCACACACTCACAAACTTTACCTCTGTATAATATTTTAATTATAAATAATTTAGATTATATTAATTCACTTTTAAATAAAATCAATAACTTTATCTTAGACATTATTAAAAAAACATTCTTTTTCGTACAGAATTAAATGCCCCGTTTGGCAACATCGCGCGCGAAAACCGAACAACAAGTTTGGGTCCACTACCTTTTACACATACATTATCTATAACCCGCCTCAAGGCCGTCAAGATTGGGTCTTATAGTTCCTCGTATATCTTGAAGTACAGCTTTTTTAGAATCGTTGTGATGATGTGAACTCGATGAAACGAAAAAGCGACACTAAAAAGAGATAAATACATAAAATTCAACCTTATTTATTTCGAAATAAATCACATTTCTAAAGAGAAAAACCAAAAAACGGGTAAAGACCCGTTAGTATTAATTTTCACTATAAATAAAACTTAAAACATTTCAAATGAATTTTAGGTCTATCTGTATATACTTGAGGGAGATATTCTTTTATACGTGATCAATAGATACGTAGATACACATATGTGCGTAACAGTGCATTGAATTTTGATCTTTATGGTAGTGATTTAAAGTGTAATTTAGATTAAATTATTACGAGTAAGGGTAAAAATAGCTAAGAATAAAGTCGTCTATAATAGAATAGAAATGCCTAGGTATTTATTATTCTAAGGTACTTTTAATAAAAAATTATGGTTAACATTTCTAAGAATTACATAGTACCAGAGCTTAAAATTCAATAAACTCTGGTGTATGCCTCTTGCTTAAAGAGCAGGCGTTAATACAGGTTACATTGTATTACATTTTTATGTTAGTGCTATTTGCCCCCGGAATATTCACTTCATTTTATTTCGCAAACTATACTATCTCTCGGCATGAAAAGTATCTTAGTCCATTTTCGGTATTAAAACTATATTTAAACAAAATTACAGCAACACCGATCCAGTACTCCTAGTAGTTTTACCGTGAAAGTTTAACAGACAGACAAGTTGAGTTACAATCACATTTTTTATAGACGATAAATGTTTGTATCTATAAACTTGAGGAATCATTGGTCTCCCATACAAACTATCATCCCCCTTTTCAACCTGTTCTAATTTTATTTTTATGTCCCCCGTCTATCTATAAACTACAAAAATTACCAAAAAGACCAAAATTACCACTCTGGTCACCTTGGTTATTTTAGTCATTTTGGTCATTTTGATCCCTTTGGTCACTCGGGTCATTTAGGTCACTTTCATCGTTTTTGTAGTTTACAGATGACAGACAAAAATTGACACAGGCTCTCCTACTTTTTATCGCAAAAATGGATTGTAATAGGGGGATGAAAGTTTTTATGGGAAACCAATCATTTCTCAAGTTTATAGATATAAAAATACATCATCTATAAAAAATGTGATAGTAACTCGGTCTATCTCTTAAACTTTCACGGAAGAACTACTGGAGTACTAGATCGGATTTGCTATATTTTTTTACATATGTAGTTTTAATACCAAAAACGGACATAGATACTTTTCATCCCGGGAGATGGAATAGTTTCTGATATAAAATGAAGTAAATCTTCCAAGGACAAATAGCACTAACATAAAAATTTAATACAATATAACCTATATTAATGCTATGTACTAGGCGGAGCCGCAGGGAAAACTCTAGTCTAGTTACAATTGTTGATAATATGTTTATTCCATTCTCCATAAACGTGTATTTTGTTATCTTGTTATTGTTAAATTGATAGTCTTGTTTTTTGTATAATGCTATAAAGGATTTTATTTGTAATGAATCAGCGAAAATTCTAAATATGTTTAATAAAACAACGTCAACTCAATCCATAATTCCATCCAGAAAATTATCGCCACCATGGAATAAGAATGTTAGATACAATAATCACGCAATACAATACCAAGACCGTCTTTACACAGTGTAAAATACTTCTACTGTGATAATTTTAACAATTAAAACTGCACGTACGAATATTATGATGATTTTAATAATAGAAGGAAAAAATTACGTTAAAAAACAATATAACGTCAATACGGGTTGTCTGGAAGAGATCGCTTCTTAGCGATAAGACCGCCCATTGTGCGCATTTAGAATATTTTTAGGCTATAAGTTTTTCTGTGTTTTCTGTAATGGTGTACAATTAAGTGTTATCTATCTATCTATCTACAGTTCTATATTTAATAAATATTATTAGTGGCCAGTCCTACGCCTTACTAACCACATTAAAAACTCGTTGTTAGAAATTCCAACATCCAGGGGTTCAAGAGGTGCGTGACCACCCAGCCGCAGGGACTTAGGGGGCGCAAACGGATAGCCTTCTAACTACAGTTACCATGTGTAGACTCCTAGTTTTGAAAATACTTTTTGAAACATTCATTATACTTATAAAAATATTAATACTCATTTTTTCGACATATTCGGCTTATTCAATTGCGACTTGCAATATACAAACCATAATAAACGAATACGCTTTCATACGTTCATGGGCCTAGATCGCAAAAAATGCAGTGATGTTAATTATAACGTAACAAAACATTTCTGAAAATTCTGCGGAAATTATCTATCTATATAGATCTTATTGATAATTTTATATTCCAACAAAGCCCGCCAAATCCTAATGAAAACTTAAGTTTTTAACCGACTGTAAAAATGAGGAGGCTCTCAATCCGACTGTGTTTTTTTTTGTATATTTGTTGCGATTTCTTCGTTAATTGCGACCGATTTAAAAAAAAATGTTCGAAGGAGTATCCTTCTGAGCTGGTCCCATTGTCACCAAGCCATGATCTGATGAGTTAATTACAGGAAAATCTAAAACTTTGTATTCGCATGTCAGAAGTACAATTTCTACACGCGCTTAATATATAATATCTAAAGCTATTCAAGTATACGCGCAACTAAAAAGTAGATGTTTTTTTAACAAAAACAAAACCGACTCCAAACTAAAGAGCAAATATATATATCTTATACAACATCTGCCAAGGTGCCAAGTAAAACATGAAAAAAACAACAGATTTGCAAAATGTAAAAAAATTAGGTTTTATGTTTTACTTCGCACCAACTTCAAGATTTTGTAGAAAAAATACATTTGTTGCTTTTTAGTGTATAGTCGTTTAGTTTTTAGAAAAAAAAATATTTTTGTAGCAAACGGGGCCGCAGACTTATTTTTGCACCCCGGAGCCCTATACCTATGAGTGACGGCTTGACAATAACTTAAAAATACAATTTGACCAGAAGGCGTTACGTACAGGTCATCTTTATCGCATTTAATATTTAAAAAAAAGCACCACTAAAACTTTCAGCCGGATTTTTATTTGAAACAACATTCTTAACACCAAATTAGTCAAAAACATAAATTAGGTATCTATTAATAATTAATTAATAAGTTTCTTTTCAATTTCATATTCGATCAATTCAATAAGTTTCCACATATGTTACTCGTGTCATGTTACTATGAATTGATATTAATGACATCTAGCGAACTACCGTAATGCTGCGACTTCATCTGCGTTAGTATTAAAGATTTGGGCTGTGGCCGAATGGGTGTTATTGAAAGCGTTAAAAAATTACTTCGTTAACGCGTAACCACATTAGTGTATATACATACGTTATCTGTTATTATTTAACGCTATTATAAATATCGCATTTACTTGTAACGGCCTTTAACTTACCTTTAACTTTGTCTCAGATGAAGCCGCCCCATTAATGGCCGCTTTCTATATCTTGCGACCGTTCATTTGCCCTACTACCGGTTAAAAATTGACATAAGTACCATTCAAGTAATGTCAAAATTCAACCGATGATAAGGCAGAGAATGAGTAGTAAGCTATGGAACCGGCCATAAGGCAACATACACTCCTCGGAGTACAACATTAGCCGTCACTCGCATGAAGGATATCAAGATAGGCGTATGTATATGTACCGTGCTCGCTTTTCCAATTCTTCAAATGAAAGCAACATCGCTGGATTTGGTCCTCAGATTTAGGGAAGGACCCTGCCTGCCGGCAAGTAGCATTGGGGCGACGATAAGAAAATTTAACGATTTTAAACTGAAGGTCACGTCTAAAAGAGAACTGTTCATGATCTGGAAAAAATATATGTTAAATTAGAGCATTTAATTAACAATTTAATATGTGAATATTTTAAATTATGTTAATATTTCATAATGTAATTAATTTGTAAACTTACGTCTAACGTCGATAAAAAATAAGAATCACGTAAAATCTATCAAGCGCATTTTTAGGAAACTTTAAACATCTAAAATATAATTAAACTATCCGTCTTTTAATATACGTCTTTTTTCAAAGTGAAGGAATAATATGCAGTTACTGTTGTGGTTTTTCGAATAATCTTTATGCTCGGATTAGCCGGGGACCCGCCTTTGCGGGCGGCGGGCAGTAGTACATCACATCTGACGGCCTCTGTGTTTGAGCGGGCTAAGCTGTTGCCGGCGTACCTCACTGCAACGCAGAGGTTCTGGGTTCGATTCCTGGTGTAGTAAATTTCGGAAACGTATTTTCTCCGTTATTTACTATGGTCTGGGTGTCTGGGATCGGCCCCAGAGTAGTCCGTTGTATATTACCTATAACACAAGCGTAACTTGCTTAATTTGGGGATATACAATATGTATGTTTGTCTGCCGATTAAAAAAAAACATCGCTGGCCACTATCACATGTAGATGTTGGCGCTCGAAGCAATCACAAAACGATTAAATTCTATTATAAGTTTCGCTCTAAAATGGCTGGTAAATACAAATTACCAAAAAAGAAACGCCATACACTCAAAAAAAAATTACTAAAGCAAGTAACGTGTTCTCAATCATAATTATCATTTATACATTCTAACAGATTGATGTATAACATAACATTTAATCAATACAAATATTAATATTTTTTATATCAATTAACCGATAATATTTTTGTTTTAGGAGATTGCGAAATAAAATAGATTCTCGCGACGTCATGTAGGATGACCATACTACATCGTAGGAGGGATAGTCCGGATTCGAATTTTAAAAATTATTGATCGCTGTTACTACTTACTGTCATTGTATACCTAAATGTAAGTACATTTATTTGTAGCTCTCGATTTACGGAAACGCTTAAAGTGATTAAAGGAACTTGGCATATTGACAATGAAAGTGAGAACATGATTGGTGACAAGTAAATTCATATTTAATTTAATATTTTGAATGTAACATAATTTAAACCTAAGTCAGATAAAGGATACCAGAACATTTTTGACAACATAAAATGTCATTTGATACATATTAATTTACCTTTTCGTATATCTTTATAGTTTATGAATAACGAGGCAATCATTTTTAGCGCTTTCAAACATATAAAAAAACAAAAAATATTCCAGCTTTAATATTTATATATATAGAAGATGTGACTTATATTTATTATTATAATTATGTTGCAGTTCTGAAGTAACCCAAACAACATTTGCTCAGGAGGAAACCTTTCACAAAAATATATAAAATGAGAAGTTAACTAGAAAATGTAAATTTATGTTTAGTATTTGGTCTGGGGAAAATTTCCCTGTAAATAATAAATAGTAATAGTTTAAATTAGTTTAATTTACATGTATGACACTTTTTGAGACATTAATATGAAAAAGAAATTGATTAAATACAGACTGCATGCTTTCCGAACTAGTCGATCCTAGACATACAAGAAATATGGTAACTAAGGATTCCTTTTATATAGCCTACCATACAGAGACGCAAAAGAAAAAAGGAAGACTAAAAAAAATTAAAACAAATAAATAAAAAACGAGCAGTAATGGCTGTGAAAGAACACAATAAAGACAAAGATAAACTTACTAATCAAAATCATGGTATAGTTACTGCGAAAGTACGAAATTTAGATGAGTTTTAAATCAAATTCTATAAATACCTAACTCAGTTTTTTTTATAGTCATTGTAAAAGATAAATTCATATGTCTATGTCATAAACCCAAGACAGTGTCAATACAAATGGCACTATCGACATACTATAAAAAATTTATTTCATGAAGCGAAACGCGGTTTACTTTTGTTTACCAAGTGTACAAACACGTTGTGAATGTCTAACACACAGGCACTCACCCTTACACTCTTCTGGGTTCGCCTTTGTCTCGGACGGTACTGAGAGCTCCTCCGTTTACACACACATTCACAGCGTGTTTGTACACTATAGTTAAACACATGTAAGCGCGTGTATGTGGCCTCGGTTTTACGTTACGTATTATTATTATTTTATTACGTTATTTATATCTACTGTTATGGGGTAATTCTGCTAATATATATAAAGCGTCAAAATTTATAACAACGATTTTTGGCATTCTTTCACATGAATCTGACAGCAAACCTGGGTAGGTATGATATAATTATGTTTTCAGTCTATTGAATTAATTTATATCCTATCACGTGGATTCCTACGAGAAATAAAATATGAAACAATAATCCCAACTAATATTAAATAAGCGCTTAAAAAGTCAATTATTATCGGATAGTCCGTATAATCTGAAACGTATGGTTACCCTCGAAATCACTGTATAAAATTACGTCTCGTGCGACATTTCAATGCGGGCTTGCGGAGGGAGCCCCACGCAAAATCCCTCTTCTAGCTCAAGTTCTTCCCATTCGCGCGAGAAACACCGAGATGATTTTAATGAATATCGTCCAAGTTCGCCTATAACCGAGCAATGGAGTTGTGCTTAAAGCATTTTCCACGTCACACCATAAAAGCAACATCTTAAAGTCCTGTTATTTCTAGTGTAATTTTTCCACGCTCCTCTCCTTTGGGATACAGCATAATATCACATAGCCCGCATAAAGGTTTCCATATACACGACTTCGTTTTGTTAACTTTGGATTTCATAGCCTACTGAAACTATCTCATTCCTGGCTGAAGATATCTTATTATCGTCGTAAACCAACTGTTTTCCACTACTGGACGTAGGCCTCCCAAGTTTACGCCACCTATCCCAGTCCCCCGCTTTTCTCATCCAGCTTCCACTGGTGACCTTGCGCAGGTCAGTTGATCCATGGGCCGGAGGGCGTCCTAGACTATGTTTGCCGAGACGCAGCCGCCACTCCAGGGCCCCAATTCTGCTATTAATTAATATCTTAGTATAGCGCAGACATTCAAAGTGCAATTCCATTGCGATTCGTATTTTACTAAATGCACAATATCATGTTGATATTGTCGCAACACATTAATAGTAGAAAATAAATGGTGTTTAGCAATTACGTTTAACAGCAATGGCGTTAGCCGAAATAAATATTAAAAAGCTACAAACATTTTAAAAATATACTTCGCGAATTTTCGCTTATAAAATAATATTCTTAAAGAAAGTGGCGAGCCACTGGCACGCCATTGGAATTAACAGAATACCGAAATCAGACAAACCTACGATTGAGATTTGAGACGATAGTGTCCAGTGAATTTGAGGACATAGTAATAGCAGAAATGGGCCCCGGGACTCGTCTGCTCCATCGGCCATAGGTCCTCCGAGAAATATGGCCGGCCCACTGCCACTTCAGCTTGCTAATTTTGCGAGATATGTCGGTAGCCTTGGTTCTCTTACGGATATCCTCATTTCATTGTTATTGTAATCGAAAGTATTATACAAAAGATACTAATCGGTTCGTTCCCAAGGCAGTAAATAAAGATTGAACAAACATTGAGTAGTAGTAGTATTCTTATTCTTCAATAATTGAAGAGCAGGCTATGGTCCTAGACCATACAGCCTCGTCAATTGTATTAGTAAACAAACATGGAACCAGAATCATCACAAAGGGTCTATCTAAAGCAAATATATATTTTTTCAAATCGATTTTGTTTCTAAACTTAGTTACGTGAAACTGTTGAATTAATGAATAAAATAGATATGTGTGCTACACTTATGTAAATAGATAAACACGCACTTGGCCGACTTCTATTAAAAATTATTAGCAAAAAATTCAGTTTTAAATTTAAATTTATAATCAACGGAAACTCATTTGTTTTTTTTTATATAATAAAAGTCGTACGTCGTAATAATTAAAAGTATCAATAATATTATTACATTTTAAACCTGTATCTGTATAATGAAGCTATTAAAAAAACTGGAATCTTCTTTATATATAAAAACTAGCTCTGCCCGCGACGTCGTCCGCGTGGAATTTGTTTTCAAAACCCCCCGATTTTGAAACATTTTTCATTGGTGCTCCGCTCCTATTGGTCTTAGCGTGATGATATTTATAGCCTATAGCCCTCCTCGATAAATGGGCTATCTAACACTGAAAGAATTTTTCAAATCAGACCAGTAGTTCCTGAGATTAGCGCGTTCAATCAAACAAACAAACTCTTCAGCTTTATATATTAGTATAAGATGAATGTTTGTCTGTATATCCTTTATAGAATCGTAAACTATACTTTTGATCATGTGATGATCTTTAGCAAAGTTGTTGTGCATGAGCCAAAGGTTTCTGAATTGGTTCAAAATTGGACCCGGTAGGTGGCGCTGCTGTCAGCATATCGATTGAAGCTTTTCCGGGCAGGACGACGTCTGTCGGGACAGCTAGTAGGCTATATAAATGATGGAGAACATGATGCATTTTTTTGTCAGATTTTTTTACTGTCTGTTTGTTCGGGACTCACATAAAAACTACTGGGCCGATTTCGATGCGATGTTCACTGATCGGCAGCTAATTTTTAGACTTAAATCCTACACTACTTTATATCCTGGGAACCCCGCAGGAATTTTTCTGGGAATGATTTAAAAGGATCCGATTAAAAAAATCTAATTCCTGTGAATGTGATTTTTTACTGATCGATCGCAAATTTAATGTAAAAAAATGTGTGATATTTTTTATCCCGGAAATCCCGCGGGAATTTCAAGTCAAGCGTAGACGAAGTCGCGGGCATATCCTAGTATTATAATAACATTAGTATAATTATTCAAATAATTTAATACGTTATTTCAAAAATATATAATAGAAACATTTAAAAATCAACCAAGCAAATATTATTATAATAGATGTGTTTGAAGCGCGTTATTATGATTATATTGAAATTTTAAAATCATGAAGACAATTTATGAAAGATTGTAGACATGCAGCAGATACTTTTACTCATAATAATTATAAATATTACAGGAATCAATTTCCTGGACAAGAACACCATAATGCCATTGACCTGATTGGCCCTTAAGTCGGTTCGGTAAAACATAATGTAGTCCAAGGTCGAGTGTCGATACATGGTGGTGCGTGAAAAGCAAAGGCGTTGGTGTGCGTCGCGATGCCCTGTAGGGCGGACGGTAGCATTTACTGAGTATTTCCCACTACGGACCCTAAGCTGCTCGTCTTGTTTACTGAAACAACAATTTGTGAATAAAATACGAGTTCTTTAATTTGCCGCCTCTTTAACAACTCAACTGTTTGCGATAAACACAACTCTTTCATTTAAGATTACATTATAATTCACACATTTTCGTCGCATACGTTTAATATCTAAATTCATACTATATTTCTATAAATATAAAAACCTGTGAAATTACTATAAATATACTTACATGTAGAGTTCGAGAACAGCTTTTATTTCATGTAATATTAAATCATGACATTTAATTTTAAAAGATGTTATTTATACAGAGTTCTCTTAAGCATTGTTTAAATTTAATTATTTTTATATACAATATAAATTACCTTCATTATCTATGAAGTGAATGATAAATATTGGGCCTGCTAAGAACACAAAGGTCTAGGAATACCAGGCACATGACATATTTCACAACCAACTTTCCGTAATTCATTCTGTTTCGGATATCTTGGACCAGATCCAGGGTGGTTTAATGTATTTATTCATAAAATAATACGAAACTTGCTTATCTGTGGAATATACAAAGTACCTATGTCTGTTTGTTTGTCGAATATAATTAATGTTTCGTCACATCTAAAGCAGCACGTTATGCCTTACTTAATTATTATGTGACCCAATAAACTGCCCAATGTAGTCGGGCCACATCGGACAGTCTTTTGTTTATTAAATTAAATTATTTCTAAAATCCTTAAAAAGCTTGGAATTTTCCAGTCCCGTGAGAATTTCGGAATTAAAGTACATATCTAAGAAGTTTACCCATTGCAATGCAACGTTACGCTGGCTGAACACCTATATATATATATATATATATATATATATATATATATATATATATAATAATAATTTATTTCAGACACAAAGATCCATAATTTCAACACACTTTTACAACTTATTATTATAAAATTAAATTAAATTAAATTAAAAAAAAAACCTATGTATATATATATATATATATATATATATATATATACATAGGTATATATATTGTATGCTCGCGTAGGTTGCGCGTAAACCTTTAAGACTAAGCGCGCAATATGATTTATCCATATCTTACTCAGCTGTGAAAGGTTGAGTCTGGGCGGGCAAAACCCACAAGCGTATGGTAGATCTTATATAAATATTTCAAGTCCATCTCTAGACTATTTTCGAGTTTTGCGGGCTTTTCGTATTAAACATACTGAAGAAGTCTTACATAATCAAGGTAGGGAAGTCCGTCAGTGGGATAAGTTCGTACAGTTCTCGTTTTTTAACGCTAACTATTTGAAGACAGAATTCACTGGTGCCTTAGCTTAACTTACTGATTTGTTATTGTCGTAACTATTCAAACAAAGAAATAATGAGAGGAGAAAGTTCCCCACGGATGGACTTCCCCACCTTGACTTTACATTAAAATATTTAATTCACTTCGAATATGCAATGGGACAAAATGGGAAACTCTTCGATTGAGGATGGAATGGAGTACGTAGTGCGGTGCGGGTGCGGGCATGCGGCGCGTCGGTGCCGGTGCCGCCGCCGGCCGCCGCAGTGTGACGCGGCTGACGCGGCCCGCGAGTCGCCCGCCCGCCTCACTGCGCCCGAAACACACTTGACACGCGACCACATGCTAACACCGCCATAAAAACTATTCACAGAAAATAAATATCATGTGATTTGTGCCTTTCCACTACTATTTCAAAATCAATAGTTTACGTTTTTTACGCGTCCACTAACAACTTTTGTGAAGTGATATGAAATATAGAACAGTTTCAAACTTAATTGACTGTGACTGTATATTAGTCAGCGCAATTATTTTTTTGATTTCAGATTATAGGATAGCTATGTCTTATAATCTGAAATCTAAAAAATACTCTTTAATATTCAAATATATGATGAATAAAATAAATGTGTTTACAAAGAAAAGTAACGTAGCAACGGATGTCCATTGTTATTAACAGATTATGTAACTTCGCAGTAAATGTTAATCTGTCACTACAAAACTTTTCGCCGCCACTGTTCATGTATCGGGAACATTTAAACAAAACGTCAGATCTTACGAATAGGCACCGAAGCTAAAGTAAATTCTTTTACTATGACCAAAATCATATAACAATAATCTCTTTACTAAATAAAATTAAAATATTTTTCTTAATAATGTCGGATGAACCGAAAAAAATGATTTGAAAAATGCTTACCTATCGATTGTCATACCATTGTTTAGATTTACATTTCTGTTTATAAAACAATCAAGCCATAAAGATAAGAGATCATCAAAGACAAACAATCGATATCAAAGTAGATCAAAATAGCTGCCCTAAATATTCTGAGGACACATTTTCAGCTTTCCTAATTAATCGTATGCTAATCGCAAACTTACATTTTTTATTTCTAATTCAGAAGGGAAGTAGAATTTTAATAATGTATTGAATCCGAATGCTTCAGTGCAAAAGCTATGGCAATTTAAATTCTTACCTTGAAACTCGGCACGTCAGAGCTTAATAATGAAGTTGGATATTAATATTATAGGAACACCACTTGGAAGCAATTAGTGTAGGATAACAATGAAGTAAGAATAGACGCGTCGCTACAACAGTCGTAAAGAAAAAGGCTAAAATGTTAACTTATATAAACAATTAGTCATTTAAATATACCTAGGTATGTAATAAATGAGGATAGTTCTAAGTGTTATATGTGTAAATAACCCAACAATCAGTTGTGGTCATGGAAAACGGTGCCTTAAAATATGGGAGCAACAACAACAACAATGATATTGTTGAAGAGAAGGTGGTGAGTACCGCATGATGTAGCCAGTAGATGGACCAAGCTGATGTTCGGTAGTGCATGTTGGCATCCTCGTGTAGTTCACATACCTGGACAAAACAAAGTATCAAGTCAAATGCATTAGCAGTCATAATTCTATTGAGTACTACCTTACTCATAATTTAATACTCATAATTACATTTCCAACTTGAGGTGTGTAACAATAAGCCAGAATGGCGCTCTGTTGTTCGGGCCTACCCCGGACGGGAACTGGCGTGAAGTTATTAAGTATGTATGTATGTATGTATTTACTTTTCCAACTAACAATGTTCATGTTTTATTTTATTGTAAGTAATCGTTTTTCATAAAATTAAATTACACTATTTTAGGGTTTCCTACGGATTATGGCAAAACGTAAAAAATGATTGAAATGATCCATACACGAATACACTGAGAATTAGTTTTTCATACAGTTTTCCCGTCAAGTTCAAGTCAAATCTTAAAAATCATTACGAAGCTCTACTTGTTTCCCTTTAACTTTTTTCTCGTTGGAGCTAACAAAAAAGAAAAAGAAATATGAAGTAGAAAATTGTCAAAGAATCGATGTAAATTGATTTAATAAAGAAAAATAAAGAAAATAAAATGAAGATTTTTTTTATTAACAAACCATAATGTCTCAGGCCTCCCATTATAGGGGAGCATACCATACATACCCGCCATGCTTGTCCAAGACGGCTTGCCAGGTTTGATACATCGCTTATCTCGATGTGCAAGTTGCATCACGATGTTTTCCTTCACCGTTGTTAGCACGTGGTATTTCAGGTAAGGTAATAATATGCACAGTAGGTCAGAAAACTGCCTAAGTGGAGCATGCCAGGATCGAATCCGCGCCCCTTGAGCTTGGGACCTGTGCGCTAGCCATTACGCCACTACGACTTACGACGACGAAAATATGATTGGTGAAGTCGTTTTTGAGGTTTGTTTTCGAATAATTGCTTGTTTAGGGTTTTGTAGATAAATGACAAAAATGTACACCATACAAACTTACTTATTATACTTACAAACTATTTAACAGATACTGTTCAACTCTCAACCCATTACCCAACCAAACAACAAACCCATAATTTTTGTTTTCTCCGGCTTATTACACCACTGTATAGTGGATAAAGAATACAAATCTTCTGATAAATATTCAACATCTAGATTTTTCTCCGAAAAATGGCTGTTGCATTTATGTAGATTAACGAACAACCGTACGGACAAACGTGACGATATCAATAAACTTTAAACATCTGTCTAGTGTTTCTAAATCAATGTCAAAATTTCATTGAAAAATAACCGTTTTTAGAATTTTAGTCTGTTAGTCTGTCTGAAAGTTCTCGAATAGACCTTAAAACAGTTCAACAGACTTAAGTGAATTTTTTTGTGATTTATACAGGAAATGTATGTTAAATTTTTGTGTATATTCCATTCAACATTTCACAGGGTTAAGAACATATGGAATATTGTAATACTGCCCGAAAGACTTCGCGGCCCCAGTTAGTCGTTTAATAATAAAAGAAATTGCTTTTTGTTACATACTTCAAAATTCAATCTTGTGATTGAAAATTATTTATTCAACCAGCATAAGGCGGTCCGTTTTGCAGTCGGAATGACATAGCAGCTGCATAACAGTTGATTGTGACGTTATAGGCTGGTGTGTCTGTTTGATTGATTATTTGACAAATTTTACAATCAACTCTAAAACATACATGAAAAAATGCTAACAAACAGAGTAAAACACCGAGCTATCGTGTTACTTTAGGCTAGCCTGGAGTAGATTGCCTGTTTGGCGAAAAATTCCGAGAAAACCACCCGTCCTACCTTCATGTATGTGCAGTAAAGTTCGGAACGAGAAAGGGAGAGGTGCGCATGTGTCTCGCGAGTACCGACGTCAGTCGGGGTCCCGGAGGCGCAGATATGCGCAAGATCTCCTCCCGTAATACCGCTGCAGGGGCCCTCTAGCATCTAGGGAGCAGAGGACTCTTCACCCCTGTTGATGAAGTGAGTTTACCTTTCCCGGGGCATTCTCAAGCACTGATACGCTAGGATCAGCGTGGGCGTAACTACGTTCTAAGTCTCACGCTCTTCCTGCCATAAGCGCGAGGCACATGGGAGGAGGGTGCTTTTAGTGGAGTACTGAGTAGTCGAGTCTCCACACAAGCCGGCGATTTGATTCTGGTGCCCATTCGTGGTCTCACCTCTCGTAGCTTTGGTCTAATCCCTAGTAAAGGACCCGATAGTGTTCGAAATACATTTCCCCCGCCTCAAAAAAAATGTGCAGCAAAGTTATTCAGTCATTAATTTTCATCATAGAAATAATTTAAATTTCTGTTTAAAGATCAATAACCCTTTTGACTCAATAAAATTATGACGTCATTACCGCAAAAAATCGCTACTCATGTAATAGGGATGCAGACACATTTTACAATATATTCTAAAAAAATTACATATAAAAAACAGGCGTTAAAATAACATCTTATCATCTAACTTTTAAAATATCATGATAGAAATAATTTTAAATACTTTTCAAACAATAATTAATGCGCTATTTCTTTCCTTTTACGTGTACCTACTTATTATGTTATAAGTAGGCACACTCGTACAAAATCTATATGTCTGCAATGTTCTGTTTTATAAAAGGTATCTCGGTTGAATTGACTTTCCACTCCATTATTTTGTATGATGATAAAAGTGCCTCAGTTGTTTCTCCCGACAAGTAGATCTTTTGTTTATTATATATGATTATATATGACATTGTGTTAGTCACAATAATGACATTCATAATGTACTCGTATATTCATCCTGGACAAAAGTGGCGCACTGGCAAGTATAATATACCATCCCCTTTCTTAAATGCGGCCCTGCCTAGACACTGAATAGTTTTTTGACATTGACATTTTGACGCTGATATTTTTTATTCAATGTTATAATGCCTTCACATTGTTTTTAAGTTTCCGAAGACATTTTATTCAGGAAACGTAAGTTTTGGTATCTCAGTAATTAACGCCCACCGCGTCTCATTTGAATGAAGTTGGTTCTAATACTTGTCGGGATGCAAGCGTGGTGCATGCATTTTGACAGGGATGATACCCAGGCACTTTTGTGACTTATAATTTTACCACATACTGACAATGTAAGAAAAACGTCATCGTGAAACCTGGACATTGAGATAACCAATGTGTTAAACCCACCCGATTTATTATTAATTTTATATCTATATCCCGTTACTTGTGCAAAGGAAACGGATTCGCTTTCATTCATTCTGGGGTCGAGATTGTAAAAAGATGACAGTGATTTTAAAATTTCCTTTTATTATAATATTTTCTTAAGTTTTCGCGACTTGTATACATAATAAAACTACGTTTTAACGGATTTAAGCGCGGTAATTTATTTGATTTTGGTTTTTCCGACGTTTCGACCACTTTTCAGTGGCTGTGATCACGGAAGACAAAGATGTCAAGTGTCAACGAGTATTGTTAAAAATCAAAATCAAAATCAAATAAATTACCGTGCTTAAACGTAGTTTTATTTCTTTTTATTAAGTTGGTATTTTTTTTTAATAGTTGGTGGGGGTTTTCCTACATAGGATGTTAATGATACGATGTTTTAAGATGTTAATTGTTTATTGCTTAAATTATGATAATGAAATGATGATGGTGCTTATGATTATGCTCTAAGATCAATGGCTGTTTTGCCGCCCAACCGAGTACGGTGCTAAACGAGTACTGATGCAAATGATAAAATATCTTAAAATACACATGTCGACGTAAACCGCTGACACGGCAGTATACGGATGTTGCTAGCCCGTACAATGGCTTTAGTTTTTTTAATGACTTAATCGTATGATGTGTTTTCATATTATTAATTCTAGAAATTCATTCACTTAACTCCATTATAGTAATCGATAACTAATTTTATTTGTGACCTTATTTTTACGGCTTCTCATCTTCCAGATCAATTTGGACCTAATATTTATCGTTTTGTAATCTATAATATAAAATTCTAAAAATGCCCTGTCTATACATCGAAGCTATTTAGAAAAAAAAACAACTGGACTTACTATGTATACACGATGGAGAACACCATTTAATTTTTTTTAGATATCGTGTTTGTTCAAGATTCACGTAAAAACTACTGAGCTGATTTCGATGCGGTTTTCGCTGATCGACAGCAAATTCTTAGACTTAAAATCTGCGATGCTTTTTATTCCGGGAATCCCCCGAGGATATTACTAGGAACGATTTAAAATGGCCAGATTAAAAAAATCGAGTTCCAATGTGACTTTTTTAGTGTTCGATAGCAAATTTTATGTAATAAAAGGTGTGATATTTTTATTCCGGAAAACCCGCGGAAACTTTCCCAAGATTGGTTTGTAGTTGTCCGGGTGCATAAAACAAGTCAAGCGTGGACAAAGTCGCGGTCATATCCTAGTACAAAAATATAACACTTTTTTGAGAGGGTCTCTACACTCAAGGTCTGGCGATTCAGCAGACCACGACATAAAGTTGATTCAAGCAACGGCAAGAGTGCGTGTTACGACTCTAGCCGTGTGTGGAAGTGCGTTGACGTGCATTAGTCGAAACAAATCACTCAACCAGCTTCGCAAACGATGAACACGTCTTAAACAATACTCTCCACATAAACCTGAGCATTGAGGTTGCCTCTGATGCAAATGAAATTGGTTCTTCCACCGATCCAAATACTCTAAGACAAAATGCTAATACAACTAGACAACCGCAATAGTTACTTACTATTTATAAAATTTAACAAATATCACATATTTTTTAACGTATTGTAAACAATAAACATGAAAATTAATATATTTCACATGTCAAAAACTTTATAACGTAATGTTCAAAATTGTTCCCAGTTCACTAATATTTTGTTTACTGACAGGTTTAAAGGATTTCACCTGATATTCTCATCTGATCTAATCATGTACAAAAAAAGAAACTTCGTAGTTGGGAGTCGGCCCCCTAAGTTATATATATATTCTTTAGAGTTTGTATATAGTGCAGTTCCTACATCTTTCTCATTCCCGTTATTTGCGCTCTAGTAATAATCTCTCCTTAATGACACCTGTACACACTTCTTCCTTCGTTGATAACTCTTTCACCGTACAGGCTGTCCGTTTATGGAACTCACTACCACTCAACATCAGACAAGCTAAATCCATAATGTCTTTTAAATTGATGGTTACTAAATATCTTTGGTCCTCGCAAGCCTAAAACATGCTGCTGATTCTATATATAGCATGATATATCTTATTTTTGTATAGTATATAAAGTATATTACTCTTTATTTATTTCCTTTTTACTTATTCTTGGAATGTTTCTTATTATTTATTGTCTTCACCGCCACTGTTGTTTTAATATTTTCCTTAGTTTAGGGGGTTGCCTGGAAGAGATCGCTTTAAGCGATAAGGCCGCCCTTTGTTCAACATTTGTTGTACTTAGTTTTAAGAACGTAGTTTTAATTTTTGGTGAACAATAAAGTGTTTTCATTCATTCATTCATTCATTCATTCATTCATTCATAGTGCAGTAATCGTTAGATAATGCTAGGGCCGGTAAACCGCCCGCGATCAACAAGCTATATGTCAAAGACTCCATAATCATCCAACAAACTCCTAAGAACATGGCGCTACATAGTGTCGCAAAGACTTCGGCTATTAAACTTACAAGACGTTCAGAACACCAGATTAAGTGGTAAATATCATTAAAATTTGATATTAAAACGAGGACGCGAAACTCGTAACAGCGTACTGTAGAGAAATTCACATGAAGGTAATTAAAGCGTATGAACACATTAAAGATTTTAATTTGTATTCCAAGCCAGCTAAAGGTCACTTAGATATTTGCAAAAGGCTACGCAACAAGATGCCCTAAAGCGGCCGATTTTGGAGAATCATTTAGTAAATTGACACGTGTCTAGATATCTTGGTATAAAGTTCTGCCCTATTGATATTTGTCATATTCGTAAACTGTATTACGCAAGCTATCTTTCCATAAAGTTTGTTTTCTATATCAGCCTCGCAAAATATAGAATGTTCATATACTTATTATTTTTAATCATTTATTTACATTAGTAGTAAAAATAGATGATCGTAAAAATATTAACTTTTAGCATAAAAGTACCAATATTTTACGCATTGTTAAGCATAGACGCGGCCAATTTGGCGCCCTTTTTAGTTATAGTAGTCGCTGACGTCACACAAAAACATCAACGTTTTGCAAATAAGAGCTCCCCATTAATGTGCCGTTGTTGACAATATGATCATATTTTAACACTTTTTATTAATTTAAATCATATCCCTACTTGAGGAACTATGGGTTGCCTGTATAAAATTCCATCCCGTTTCCTTTGTAGCCTACCCCTAGCATACAATCCCCTTGCAAATTTTATTACAACGTCAAATTTCTTTTCTTTCGTTTTCTTTTTTTTTATTGCAGGAGATCAGCAGACAGGCAAACGGCCCGCTTGGCGGAAAGCAGTTACCATCGCCTATGGACATTTGCAACAGCAGAGTTGCTACAAATGCGCTGTTGCTCTATTAAGGGAAACTGGAACCTGGTCACTAATGCTAGAACACAACTCAAGGTTGTTATGGCGACATACTTTAGACCAGGGGTGGTAGCCATCCAGTCGGGCGAATGCCCTACCACCTGGCTGTGGGTTGTTAAGTCGCCTTTTACGACAGGCCGCCCGGCCGCAGGAAATTGTATTCTTTCTCCGTTCCTGCACGGATAGATCTTGTTGTAGACTATGTAGACTGTTTGCTACGACTCCATTAATTCTTCGAAAAGTAATTATTATATTAAAGTACTAGCTGACCCGTGCCCACTTCGCTGGGCATCAGTAAAAAAATTAAAAGTACTTATTATTAATCACAATCAAATATACCCTATGTCATTCAGGAATAATATAGCTTTTCACCGGTAAAAGAATTTTCAAAATCGGTTTAGTACATCCAGAGATTACCCCCTACAACGTCACAAACTCACAAACTTTACCTCTTTATTTTTTGTTGAGTTTAATTACCTACTAAGCGAATTCAAAATATTTCCCCTCCCGTACTGCCCGTACCCCAGTGTCACTTACATCGCATAAGACTATCTGCCGATTAGGGTGAGCGGTGACCACGCAACTTTTTTCTAATACTTACATTTTTAAACTCGTGATATCTTCCGAATGGAATTTCCAAATTGAATAATTCAAAAAGTTATGTAAAGATATTAAAGCAGTCTTGAATATGAAGTAATTTATTTTGATAAGGATGAATACCAAGATACAAATAAAAAGCGTTTTCTAGCAGCGGCGTTTTAATTAATTTAAATAAAAGAACGCTTATTGTGCCATAACTATAACAGTTAGACATATGCTGTCGCGACACTTTTTGTAAATAATGATGTGTTCTGCAAAGTCGCAGTACATTATTTTATTCTATCATCAATAATTTTCGCAGCGCACGTGTTAAAAATGACATGTTGCGATGTACATAGATATAAGAAGTAGACATAAATTATAACTGTATGTCATTCAAATAAATGTTCTGTAGTGAAATTTATTTTGAATAAAAACAAACCTTTAAATTTGACCCGTTCAGCCGTTTAGTAGTGATATATTCTTTTTAGTGTTGTGGTTCTTTAATTTTTATTTTTCTTTCTTTTGTTTTTTACGTCAATATGGTTGTCTTGAAATAACACGTATTATCACACGAACAATTCTTTTCATTGAATTTAATTATAAATACATATCTAATTTATGCAAGAGTGAATTGCCACACTAGAGCTTATAGATAAACTCCTTCGCGATGTTGCGTAACCTGCCATGGTCGATGGTGCGGCCTTGAAGGGCAGTGGGCGTGCTGCCTTCAGCTGCGGGCTACAATAACTTCATATTAATAACGAGGTCAACTCAATCGCAGTTTTGATTTCCCATCAACTTACATTCCATTTGCAATATACTTGTGGCGGATGTGCGCAATAAAGAATATAGGCTTTGTTTCAAGTTAAATTATTTAATTTCTGGTTTTAACATATAATACATTAATTAATTTCAAATAGCTAGTAGCTACATTGGAATGACAATGTCATTGGAATGTAAAACTTTATAGAGAAATAAATGACCGTACAAAAGGTTGTCCTATAGGCCACAAAACTCGCCCCAGAGACCATCCTAGAATGGCCGATAATACTCAGGGAACAAAACTCTCCTTCTCTACCGCGTCCTTGTTCCAGGTTCATCCTTTTGCTGTGAACGCGTGACGTCAGAGGTGCGGTGTCCATTAGAAACCATATAAGCCGGATTCAGCCTTTCTATGATTACAGTTTGTTCTTTGCCTTTCATGGTCAGCTAGAAAACCTTATTGGCCCTATCTAGGACGTTTAAGGACCTGTGTAGGCTGGCTGTAGAACTCCGCGGACAGTGTCATCCCTGACGTAGGCATGCGATGCAGTAGGCAAGTCTCTAAAGATGAAGATGTTTCTGTTGCAGTACTTTGAAGTTGATATAGGACGAATATTATTCATTATGGCGCGAAAACGCGCCATGAAATCTATCATACCAGAGGTGGAATGAAGATTGTTGTCTGATGAACTGCTATTGAAAGTGAGAAAGTAGGATTGGTTACTGCGTCACTTGGTGCAATGCTTATCAGCTTGCCACCAATATCAAATTTGATGTGGGACATAGTAACAGGTGACAAAACATGGATTTATTGTTACGATCCCAAGACAAAGCAGCAATTGAGCGTATGGGTCTGATGAGCCGAAAACAATAAAAGTGGCGCGCGTGCAATATGCCTTTAAGCGGATGATTGTTTCCTTTTTTAATTTAAGTGCACACGAGGCTCCTGTTGCTATGGAGAATCATCGTACGGTGTATAATGATTGGTACATGATCATTTGTTTGCCGGAAGTTATTGACGAAGTCTGTAGAATAACCGTAAACTTCGTACCATCTTGCACCACAATAATGCCAGCCAGACAGACAAATGAATTTTTGAAGATGAAAAATATAAACCTTGTACAGTGCCGACCTGGCTTCTTCTGCCTTTTTTTTGTTCTCAAAAATTAAAAACCAGTTGCACGGTCAACGATTTTCATCACAAGAAGAGGCTGTCGAAGAGTATGAAAAACATTTGCGAGGGCACCACGGAGCAGTAGTATAAATCTTTTCAAACGGAGAATATTTTGAGAAACAATAAATTTGTGTTTGACCATTCCTAGTATTTTTCCTAATTAATTCCGGAAACTTTTAGTGCGTCTCACGTAAAAAGAAGTGAAACAGATGGCCCAAAATTTAACAGACAAGAGGTCTTAAGAGCTTAGTACTTATCAGTTGAGTCAAACCATTTAAATGTTAAAATTCAAGTCTCAGCTTTATAAATCGCAAATCAATAAAATTAATTGCAGTAGCTTATAATGTTTGCTTTTCTTTTTATTTTATTGCTTTTCCGGTTAGTTAGCGAACTTGGAATTATATAATTAATTGTTTTACTTTAACTTCAGCACTGTATCCTGTTGCTGGAAGATAAGTTACAAGTTAACCAAATACGTGGGTCACTCAGAAAGTTTTGCGAAAATAAAATAAAAAAACAATAGGTAAATATTTTTTTATTAAATCTTTTCAAAGTACTCTCCACCAGCCTTGCTCCAACTTGCTTGCTTGCTTTGAGCTCATTTTTTATTTTCGGGAATAAATAGAAGTCACACGGTGCTAGATGAGAGCTGTAACGAGGATGACCCAGGAGTTTGACGGGCGTGCTGTCCAGGAAGGCCCTCGTTTTGAGCGCGATATGGGCGGGCGCATTGTCGTGGCGGAGCAGTAGCCCGCGGAGCCCTGTGTTTCGTCGTTAGTTGCTCAAAACAGAGAAAACTTCTGCCAAGCATTTGGTAGTATACCATCGGCATTGATGCTTCTTTGGTTCCGTAAAGGAATTGACACCAAGTAATCAATCAAATTGAAAAAACTCGCGATCAAAATGTTCTCCCCCGCTTCTAGATCGCTTCATTTTGGTATGCGTTGATTCATTTTGAAACACCCAAACCGTCGACTGGCGCTTCGTTTCTGGATCGTATTGATAAATCCAGAACTCATCTCCTGTAATGAGGTCGTAAACACGCCGAGAGAAGCCTGTTTCAAATTTGTTTATCATATCACGTCACCATTACACCCGGGCCAGCTTCTGAGCATCGGTGAGGTTGTACGGCACCCAGCGTGAAACGATCCTCCTCGCGAGAAGAGGCACGTGTAGAATCTCATGAAGGTTTCCCGATCAAATCTGCAGTACGTGCTGAATCTTTTGATACGTACCTCGCCTATTGTCTTGGATTAAATTTTTCACTGCTAGCACGTTTTCTTCCGTAACAGCCGTCAAAGTCTACCACTTTCGTTCTTTCTTCATCCCCCAAAGTTAGTCGACCGCGCTTGAATTTGTTGTACCAACGATACACGGTTGTCTTAGAAGGGCCATGAATGCCATTTGACGTCTATCGTATGATTCCTCCGGTTTTAGGCGACACTTGAAATCGTAAAAAATCATAGCGCGAAAATGTTCCCGGAGCAGATCCATTTTACAATGAGACAAGATAAATTAGCTCCCAAACAATGTGGAGGGAAATTTTGAAATTGGAACGTACTTATTTTTAGTTATAAAGAATCATATTTTCAAAATAGATTATAACTGGCCAGTCTCTTATACATTAAAACTTTTTTCGCAATACTTTCTGAGTGACCTGGTAATACGTTCTTATTATTTTTTAAATTAATTACATGAATTTAGTTATGCAAACTAGAACCAACACACAACTGACAAAATTGAGTTAAGTAAGAGTACTTACAGTATATATTTGGGATAACAGGCTATCATGACCGTTCTGACATTTTCGGTTAAATTATTTTTAAGATATCATAACCAAATAACAATGAACGTTGGTCACCTTTCACATTTTCTCACTATAACCACGGATAAAGATAATATTCTTCTTCCATGCTATAACTGTCTTATAACTATATTTCTAAATATGACAATTTTTCTATTTTTTCTTTTAATGCTTACCTGTCTACTATTTTATTTATTTGCTAACTTATATCTAATGCAAGGTGTATTAGAATGCAATTTGTTGTAACACTGCTATATAATGCTGTTTTATTTCTATTTTATCCAATACAAATGACATTATTGTTTTGTGCTATATGTCTTTACTACCAACCTTTCACTGTTGGTGTACTGATATGCATAAGTATTATTGTAGTGGCGCCGAAGTTGCAATGGGGTAGTTAATTAAATATTATCGTTTGCGAAAACGTTTGTTTATTAAATGAAATATTATACAAAGTGCCAATATTGACGTATGCACCCGAGAGTAGCACCGGTTCGATGTGCACCGACTCGTTCGTGAATCACCGTGTTCATTTCTATATACATACTACCTATATATATTATCACAACTAATAAAATCAAACTACATATATAGAAGCGAAGACTTACCTATACTTTGAATTCAAAAGTATATTCAAAAGTAGAGCGTAATGAATCGGCCAAGTACCTACATGGCAGACCTGGCAGACCATACACATTGAGATTCTGTAGAGGCGACTAACGTCCACTGTTTTTGTAATTTGTTTGCGAAACCTTAAAAACAATTTTTAATCGAGAATATCCCATATTTGAATAATTGCTTAATGTGTCATCTTTTAACAACATAACAACAATTTAGAGATAATCCAATAAATAAATTTCAAAAAAGTTAAAACAATGACTGTCAAATATAATGTTTTACTTTATTGATGTTCACGACAAAAAAGGTTTTATTTTATTTTAGTTTTAATTCGAATAATTTAAATATATTATCTGTCATATTAGAAAAGATATTCATAATAATACATTATAATAGAGAAAACCATTATTTTATTAATTAATTCAATAATTCATTCCCTCTCCAACAATTGAACGAATTCTTCAATTTATAAATAACTTGTAAATAATATTTGTTTACACACATTTTAATGGTTTTATTTAAAATATGCTTACTTTAATATAATTTGTTTGCTTTTACGAGTGTAAAACATGTATAATTGTATATACCTTAAACTGATCATTGCTCATTTGATTTTGGACAAATCTCGTTAAAAGTATTTTTTCATGCTTTTCACTTTATAGTTCCAAAGCTACAGGGGACACAATTTTTACAATTTTGGAAATGAACATCTGACCACGTATTTGATTAAATAAAGTCATTAAAGAACATAGTCATATTTTTTAAAAACTGACTATATCCCACGAGATTGAAGAAAAAATTCAACTCTCAATTACATATACGACGACCACTCCTAATTGTTACATTTTAAGACTTTCTTTTTGGTTGGAGGCCGGCCCTATGAATTAATACCGGTTCGTCACGTGACAATCCGTCAGTAGCACAATTTGACGGTAGCTACGTAACAACGGTGATAGTCAGTAGCTTGGTGACACCATGAATTTCAGCTGAAATATTCGATGAGCGAAGGGGTGGTTGTGCGAGGTCACGCCTGTGTTCGGGCGTCGCCGCCGACCGTCGGGGCTCCAGACAGTCTCGACGCGCGCACAGCGACCTCTTGCGTGCGCCGCTACGGTGCCCCATCGAGTTTACGTGCGGATATCACGCTGCGGACTCGGCCGCTTCTCCCACTGCCATCAAATTATTAACTAAATACAGTAACTGGGCTCCTCGCCATCACAAAACCAATACCGCGATCTGTACTGCAAAATCATTTTCGAAACGTAATACAAGAAATACGAACGCGATCCCGTTTAACGTGTGAACGTCCTGTAAATGAGCCGAGCGCCCAATCGATCGACTGCATTAAAAAGTCAAAACTATTATTATCGTTTTGCAGACAACCTTTGCAGATTTTGTTGCAATGCATTAGGGTCTTTTAGTTATTTTTTTTTTACATTTTGATAAATAAAATTATTCCAATTGTATATCGCAAATGCGTATCAATTGCGTTAAGTGTGTGGTGCCGTCCTGTGCTTAGTTTTGGTTCCTTCAGTATAAAGTGCGTCAATTGTTGAGGTGTTTTTCTTCATTCTATTGGTTGCGAGCTTAGCGAGAGTCTGAAAATAATATATTTCAATTATATTAAAGCTTTTCTTTTTATATTTGTGGAAAACGCGATCCATGCTTGGAGTTATGACTACCATGGTATGGTTTTCTTTGTCTACATTAATCATTAATCTTTTTTCTATTTTTGTAAAAGAGGTAGTTAATTGGCATAATCACGATCGAATTGATACATTTAGATTGAATACTGTGACATGATATGAAAACATCAACATATTTTCATTAATATTTTATCATTCAATTTCTTTAGTTAAGGACTTGAAACAGTAGACCGTTGTGATCACTTTGTATTTTATTATAGCTCATCCAAATGGTTTTATGATAAGCCAATGCTATTCGCTTGAAAGCTTTTTCAACCGATTTTAAACTATAAACGCTGTATTATACATATTTTGTTACATACCTTCTATGAAGTATATTGAGCATGCAGCCCCTCCCACTTTTTACAGTCTAGTAAATATCCTGCAAAGGAATTATAAGGCCGGTTCGTTTTTCTTTTTCAATGTTTTCTATGCAAGGGGGCTTCAAGCTATATTTTATTCATCATAAGAAACGCTAATCTCACAGGACTAAAATCTTGTCTTGTAAATCTTGTAATCTAAATCTAACAAAGATCACGCAAAAGCCCAAGAAATATTTTATTTAAAAGCTTAAGCTTTGCATTTCGAATTGTTAAATACCATTTCGTACTGGTATATAAGCATTTTACATACCGTGAGCATTCGCAATTTTTTTATATCGATTGTCTATTTGACACATAATTCTGATAAATAAATTATGTCAATAACAAAACCACCAATTAAGTATTCAAACAAATTTCTATAAAACGAGATGCGCATGCCCACGACAATGCAGCAAAGCTTAGTAGAGTGGAAAAATAAAATAATGCATTTATTAAAAGTAGCTAGCTAGTCCAACGGATATATTTTATAGATAGAATTTTGCAGTCGATTCTATCTGTTTCAAACCATTATTTGTTGTTACATAATCTTATAACTTACTTCTTTTTAATAATTATTTAATTTAAAAACATCAATTATATTTAATATTATTTCAAAATAACCGTACTATAAATTAAGAGGCTTAGCACCGTTTTTACAAATAGATTAATATTGAAGGAAATTGTATGAAAGTATCCGTACCCATAGGCAGATCACAGGATAATTTGACTTTTGTATAAGCATATAAGCAACAATGAATATTGTCATCTTTGTCATAACTCTATATGCGGATGTGAAGAAACGTTTCACGTGAAATGTATGCATAAAAAGATTAAAAGAACCGACCACCCATTGACACGGTGTCTTGAATGAGGCCCGGCCTCGTTCTCCGCTTTCAGGCGCTCGCAGTTTCTATGCCTATTAGGCTCGCTCTATACTCTTGAGGTACATACATACAATCTAAGTCGCCATTTGCGAAAACTACTGCGGTTTTCTTTCCTACAGTCGTCTTTTGTGTAAACGCCATTCTCCACAATTATGATCGCATAAAGCTTATGTCACAGTAACTGTCATAATAAGAGTGGTAATTTTAAAAACCATACCATCGTAAACATATCCTACTGAAACATATTTTATTTATGTCACACTACCATACTAATACGTGAATACAATTATCGGAATAGCGAAAGCGGAAGAATCGTGAGTCTAATTGGGGATAAAACGCGCATCTATGCAAAACACGGCGATAGCACTTCTCGAGTCAGCATCGGCGTTCGAGCGGGCCGTGCTGGAATGTGAGCATCTGGAGGCGTCGGAGCACGGCGGGTTCCGGTGAGAACGTTGGCGCGGCAGCGGCATGGAGCGCGGGCCCCCCGACGTGCCGTTGATAGTGACCCCGCCATGCGGGGGCGCAGCGCTCACCACCTCGAGGCGCGCAGCCTCCGCGCGCGGTTCGCGCGATGACCCTCCGCCTTCCACTTGGCGCTCCTCGGTGCGCCTGCGCGACTCCGGTTTTCGCGGATCGCGCAAGAGTGTTGTACGCCTTGAACCACCCTGTAATGGTCTCAACGGGCTGCCAGCCATCGGCAAGGAGGTAATACGCTTATCTCTTTGCCTGATATACTCGTACGCAACAGATAATTTAAAGAATAATTCGTGCTTTCAGTTTCAATGTTGCCATTTGACTTTCCTCTATTTTGTCACAAGACCAATCAAACTGTAAACACGCTGTACTATAATTTTGAATACATATATGTATGTCTTGCACGGTCACCAGACTTACATTTTTTTAAATAACTGCATATCTTAGACAGATGTTGCTCTAAAGCTGCTAGCAAAATAAAGTTAATTAATACAACATACGGATTTTATGTAAACAGAGATGGTCCTAGTATAATTAACGATGCTATTGGGATAAAAAGCCATTAATACTATACAACAAATTAAAGATTTAATGTTTTCTTTACTCAGCCTCTGTTCGCAATTAGGAGGGTGGGCTGCGTCTGTACAGAAGAAGGACTCCCAATAGATTGAATTAATTAATTCTCTTAATTAAAATCATTATGTTATGTATAGTGGAAGGTATATGTGGCTTTTACCGCGCGTTACTTTCAACCTTACTTCTGTTGGCAACGCTAACATTTTAATAAATATTTTTGCAAATATTTGTAAAACATTTTAAATTCTTTTTATTCCTATTAATATACCTGATTGTTTTCTCGAATAGGCACATTTACTGAAGTGAATGAAAGGTATTTTTATTTATTTGTAAATGACAAGGTAAGTACATTCTGTAGATATTAACCAAACGGAATGCACTCCTTAGTAATATTTAATATTTTAATAATTGCTGCATTTTAGATTAACAGTGATTGCATGTCTGTTCAAACACCGTATTGAGTGACATGAGATATAATGTCATGAAATTATAGACTAAGTGCAAAATCATTTTGGTTGTACCGCTTACGCTTATTGCATACATCTAGGCCATTGCGGACAAATGCACAATACACATAACATTACAACGAGTAATATTTTATGTAAACAACAGAATAACAACAGTATAATCTTAGCAGACTTCAAACTTGAATAATTCTTATATAACAATATTGAAGAAAAGTCAATTCAAATACTGACTGGTAGTTTAATATCTTTGAAAATTTTAACAAATAAAGATGTATACCTACGTAAAGTTAATAGAAATAATCAATAATTAACACGTAAATTTTATTAAAAAAAATATAATGGTTGTTCACAGGTACTGTCTCTGGGGGCGACCGGCGGCCATAAGGGAACCACGCAGCCTTCTCCGCCTTGTACTATCCTTCATCATTCTCCTTACAAAGTAAGTACAGCACCGTGTCCTTATTGTTCTAAATTTACTTGGCCTAATTATTTATAGTTTATCTTTATAGATAACCGTAGAAAGAAGTTGTATGCTCGGCTATGTATTAACTAAAAACCAACAAAGCCATAGTAATCTGAACACTAGACATTTATTTCCAGGCCCCCTTTAATCCATAAAAAGTTTGGATTTTAGTATGAAGAGTCTGTAATAAAGCAGTGTTGAAATAAACAAATGTTGCCGAGTTTTCAACCACCAGATAAAAGTTATTCATACAATAAATTATAACATGGAAAAAATAAAAAATATCAGTTGCACGAATAAAACAGTTAAACGGTTTTAGTTTTTGAATTCACTCGGTTAATTAATTAATTCAACTTTTATCTGACGATTGAAAATTCGAAAATAAATTCCTTAAGAAAATAAATATTATGCATAGTATATGAATACGAGGATATTTCAAAAATCTTAGTTGATTGGCAACAAAATATAAAATTTATTTTAAATTTAAAATAAATTAGAAACCATAGTCTATGTTCAAAGAGTTTGAATAAACTGATGTAATCCATATAAGTCGTGGTAGCGTAATGGCTAGTGATAGTAGATAGTAGTGATAGTGTTATATAGGCCCTGGGCTCTCTTGTCTGTCTGCCGAACTATTGTTTTCACTAAATGTACATACTTTCTCTTTTTTTAATCCAAAGCATCGTTATCAAAATGAATTAGGCAATTGGTTTTTTTTTTAAACTAAAACGCCCAAAGTCCTTTAAAAAGGTTTCAATGATAAAGTTCCAAGACTTTAACCTTTAAAAATTGTACCTTACAGTTATCGCATCAGTGTGATTTTTTTTCTTGTATCAGGTGAATGAGGAAAAAAAAGAATAAAAATAGATTACCTTTTGGTAGGCCTTTGGGTCAAAAGCTCTCGACTGAAACTGCAAACTTCTTACAATATAATTTTTTTTTTAATGAAATTAAACTTAAAAGCCAATTTAATAACCTTAACAAACAAAAAAACCTTTAAAATCAATAGAAACATTTATTTTATTATTATATATTTAAAACAATCATGATAGTCCTTACTAATCCAAAGGTCTATTAAAAGTTATTAAATTTTGAATTATGATAATTTTCACTATCTTTCAGATCTATATAAAGTTTTATATAAATAGCAAATATAAGCAACTATTTTTGATAAGCATATCAAAACAAATCGTAAAGATTTCATGAATATATTAAGATTTATTTTCACATTTGACGATATTGTTCGATGTTAAGTCAAGAAAGACAATTTTATTTTGTTTTTGTTGGCTCTATTGCTTGGTCATGCACAAACAAAAACCTCGGAACATAGGTTCGGAAACATCATTAGTATCAATTATCGCATACATTGTCGCAAGTGACTTTATCGCAACATTATAAATTCACATTCATGTAAAAAGTTAAATGAGGTTTAATTAGATTGATATTTATTTGTTTAAGAGTGACGGTATTTGCGATAATGTTACAGATATGCGCCGTTTCATGCAGATGTAGTCAAGGGTTTAAGGAAATTTTTGGAATGCGCCATTATTAATAATGTTACATATTGACTGCAAACGTATGTTTGAACACTGATGCGACTATTCGTTAACGGCTTTATTTTCAATGCTTTAAATAAGACGTATTCGGTCACAACCTAAATCTTTAACATTACTCGTAGGTGTAACAGCACCACAATGATTCGCGTAATGTATAAACAAGACAGTATCCAAGCATCATTCAGTTATTTCCGCCTAGGACAGGGCATCTGAATCTATCGCATACTGCAGACAGCCAAGAGAGCCCAGGGCCTAGAGAATATTGGAAGGAGAATAAATATAGAATAACTAATATGGAGGAAAATAATCGATGTCACGTGTACAAAACTAATGCTGCACAAAGTTCAGCTGTTCGCCACAAAAGTATATCCGCTGTCTAAATGAGAATGTTGAGATGAATGTTACGAATTATATAGTTAAGGTAAAAAAAGCACTATGTAAGCGAATCTTAAAAAGTAGTACACTTGGGTGAAAACTATGTGATACAAAGAGCGTTAATCTGGAAAATTGATAACTATAAGAGTAAAATTAGGCTACAAAAGACATGGGTAGATTATAGTAGTAACACAAATAATATCTGGTTTTTGCCAGAACATAAAGTATATAGGTACAAGGAAACCTACTCCAAGGAAAAAGTGAAAAAGAAAGATACTTGCATATATAATATTATACATAATTAACTAATTTATATATTAACTTTACAGGCAGCATGGGACTGGTTGATCTTAATACTAGTAATATATACAGCAATATTCACGCCGTACGTGGCTGCCTTTCAATTAAATGAACCAGATTTTGACAAACGTTCCAGAAGCTTTGGTGAAGATCCTATAGTAGTTATCGATATGATAGGTAAGTTTATATAACTAAATTAATTATAAATAAAAATATCTATATACAAAATTATTTAATTGTTCTCGTCTGTCAATCCATGTAAGCACAATTTTCACATTTGTCTTAGATACGTATACTATATAGATTTAGAATTGGTGCTAGAAATTTAAGGAACAATTTCCGAATTGTAAAAGTCCAAAGTCTCTACTATTAGAAATATATGTGTAACGAAAATGTCGCTAAATCTTCAATTCTGAATTGGAACTAACGAAAAAAATAACCGTGAATTTCTTTCACAAGACTGAATCGAGCAAATATTTAATATAGCATGAGTGCGCGTGGCAATGATAGCTAAACGGTTAAACAAAATGTTTTTTTGCAGTGGATGTGACGTTCATAATTGACATCTTAATAAATTTTCGCACCACGTACGTGAACGCGGCAGACGAAGTGGAATCTGATCCAGCCAAAATCGCCCTACACTATTTACGAGGGTGGTTCCTTATAGACCTCGTCGCAGCTATACCCTTCGATTTGCTGCTCTTCGGCACCGATACTGATGAAGTGAGCTTTTACTCACACCTATTAAACACTACATTTTAATACCACATCACAAACAAACCGCAATTTAATTAATAAAAACAGGGAATGGCTATAAATCTAGACGACAACGTACACTATGGTCTTACTGTGATTCGCAAACTCAATGTTATGACAAATGTAACATTTAAAAAACCCTATTGCATTTAGATTATGATACATAATTAGAAATATAAGTTTGCTTCTCACGGTAATTACCAGATGATCAATTGTCCGAAAACTTATAAATTTACAAGCACACAAAATTGTAAATATTTAATATTATGTTATAATTTAAAACTAGTATTACATAGTGGTCAATAATGGAGGCCATACACTACAACAAGATTAGGGTGACGAAGCCGGTATATTCACAATAGTAAAGTGTTAAATAGGTCATAAGAATATGAAAGCAAACTAGGTCAAGTTAGGGCTGCAAGACAACCATTTCAAGAAGAAACAATATTATTTACTTGTTTAAATAAACTACCTTGGACAGTGTTCGGACAAATGAAGCTCTGGATACATTTAAGGTCTCACGTAGATATGAATGGAATGCAATTACTACAAGTGTCACACTTAATAGGTATCACTTGGCAAACACGAAGATCTCACTTATCAACCGAAAGATAAAATTATGAATTATATATCCGATTAAATATATTTATTAAGCTTTCAATCTTGTAAAAACGCGAAACCATCAAAACCATTAATATAATTTATTTGTAAACAGTATTAATTTGTGTGTATCTTTTATTTATAGGTGTTTTACTTTTCTAATAATTGCCTGATAAAGTTCAATTTATTTTGTCATTTCCTTTAAATAGTCATAATAATGGTAAAGCCCGAAGGTGGGTGCGTATTGAATTTGTAATCCCATTTCTTGTTACAGCAGGGGCTGGAAAGTGATGAGGTATACCATCTTTGTGAACTATTTTTATGTTGCTGCCACTCAGTTTTATTACAATTTTAAGTTAACATATTTTATTCATTGATTTCCACTGGCCATCGAATCCACTACGCGAATGAGTTAATGGAAGATATGGACGCTTCCCATCAGCAAAACATTATGAATGAGTTTCCAGTTTTACATTTGACAAAGTTCACTGGCTATTTCACAAGCTTGCCCGCCGAATCGACTCGTTCATTTTATAAAGCATCGAATATTAATTACATTTGACAATAACCACATGCTGATAGGAAATTTTCCCAAAGATTTTATGCGGGTACAGTTACTTACATAAGTGCATTGTACTACATTTCGAAAACTCCTATAAAAATAGCTAAAAGCTAGTTAGTGTTTGAACTATATTGTAGTTTTCAAGTTCCCTTTCGATTACAATTTATCTAGAATGTAAGGCATAAGTAGTTAAAAGCATGAAAAAAATTATTGTAGATTCTGAAATACTTTTATTCTATTAAATTCAGAATATGTTAAACTATAAATACATTTTATGATAAAATCTAGTAAAAAAAATCGTAAATTAAATTGCTTAATTTTGAATTTGGCTGTCGATCTGGTAATGAAGTAATAATGAAAAAATCGGCGGTACATCGCTCATTAGCTTCTCATAGTAAACAGGCAAACGTCACATCGTGCACAGAGCTTGGTAGCAAATTTATACGCTCACACTTCCCAGACGAAACTTTTTTGTACAAATCAATAAATCGCCTGTATTCACGACATTTTAAGCACCAAGTTACAGTATCAGTCCCCGACATACGTATCTATCTACTAATAGCACCCACCTTAAATCGAGCAAATATATTTTGATGTCCGATTTTCATGTCTCAGCTATCAATTTGTATGTTCCAATTTGATTTATTTATTCATCATGTTCATTCATAACTTTATTTTATTGGTGTATTCACTTAACATGTACATTGTTAATTTTAATTTCATGCATTACATATAATCCAGATTTTGTTTTTTATAATTGAAATAAATTGTTTTTAAAGTTTTCATTTTGTTTTCCTTTTCCTCGCCCTTCGGTACACTATTTAAATAAAAAAGTCTTCTAATAAGAAAATGTCGCATTTCAATTAAATTAGTATTATCATAGTTAATGTTTAAAAAGAAAATATTATATACTAATATGATACTAAATGAGATGAAATAAATATTCAATCGAAGTATATTATTCAGACCAATATCCAGAAATCTAGAAGTACATTTTTTACTACTATTTACTATTTTTAAGTTCGTGTCAGGAAATGGTGCTATTAATAAATACTTCGATTATATCAAACTCAGGTTAAGAATTAATAAATTGGTGTAACAATTGAATTAGAAAGGTTTATTAATATCATTAACTCCAAAATTGGTAAGTCTGTCATTTAATTCTGAGAAAGTAATGATAGCCACCTATATTTTACTAAAGATCTGTTGAAATGCACGGTATTCTCTAGTGTTCACTAAAATGTAAATACTGAGTTTAATGTTTTTGCTCAAAATTCAGCACCGAGTGCCTGACTGATATTATTATCCAATTTTAACAAATTATGTCGTTTTTGACTTTTTCAATTATACTGTTTGACAAAAAGAATTATATTGCACCGCATTCTGTAAGAAGCCAGCTAATTTTATAGTTTTGAAATAAGCGCTTGTATTCTGCAAAATATGTCTAAGTTTGTTTGAGCTCAACAGCATATTTCATAGACGAATTTTTGCTTAGTTAGCGTGTTTTGCGCTGCGAGGCCTCGTTGATGCTATTTAGTTATGAGCAAACGTTCATATAACGCTTGAGTTGGGTTTAATGAGTTAGCCGACCTACTCTCCACCGCCGGTGTGATCAAGAGTTCTGAGTCTCCGTTGTGCTGCTTGCAGACGACCACCCTCATCGGTCTGCTGAAGACGGCGCGCCTGCTGCGGTTGGTGCGCGTAGCACGCAAAATTGACCGATACTCCGAATATGGAACGGCCGTACTTCTCCTACTTATGGCTACCTTTGTGCTTATTGCTCATTGGTTGGCTTGCTTGTGGTAAGAATTCAATTACGTATTATATAACTCGAAGACCTCAAGTAATAGTTTAAGTTAGTACATTCGTTAATTTGTAGGTATGCCATTGGTAGTTGGGAACGGCCACAACTGCATGCTCCAATTGGATGGTTAGATGCTTTGGCTAATGATGTGCAGGTCTCATATGGCAACTCCACCGGTCCATCGATGAGGTAAAAGCACACCCAAATTACATCGTCCTCTCAGCAATTGTGGAGTGATTATCGTATATTAAACTTATATTTTCTTTTCAGATCTCGATACATCACTGCTTTATATTTCACCTGCACTTCATTAACAAGCGTTGGCTTTGGTAACGTGGCGCCTAACACTGATATGGAAAAGGGTTTCACAATATTCGTAATGCTTGTTGGATGTAAGTTAACACTACTGAACATTAAACTAAACTGAAGGTTGTCGTCATTTCAATTAATATCTCTCATTTATATTCTTTTGCAGCTCTGATGTATGCGAGTATATTTGGAAATGTATCTGCAATAATACAGCGCCTGTACTCTGGAACAGCTCGATACCACACCCAAATATTAAGAGTGCGAGAGTTTATTCGGTTCCATCAAGTAAGACTGTACTTATATAATGTTAGCTAAATAAATTACAAAAACAAATTATTTGATTAAATTCGAAATACAAGTGATTGAAGTAGTGTAGCGATAGTAAGTAAAAACCGACATAATCTTTAAATATGTGGTTGTATTTTTTGTTGTATAGAATACCAGCTACACTAAATTTTAATTTAGAATGCTACTAAGTTCATTAATTATTTGAAGATACTAAGCATATAACTAAATACCAATAGATATGATACTATATATGCCTCTACCACTTGTCGATAGCAAATCGGTCATTTTGTTGTTATAGATAGCAAATCCTCTCCGACAAAGGTTGGAAGAATATTTTCAGCACGCATGGAGTTATACTAATGGCATTGATACATCAAGTGTTCTTAAGGGTTTTCCGGAATGCCTTCAAGCAGATATTTGCTTACATTTAAATCGCAACTTGCTAGCAAATTGCTCAGCTTTTGAAGGTGCCAGCCCGGGATGTCTGAGGTAAGAATAACAATGGAACGAAAACCTATACGATTACCGTATTTAAATTTAAAATATACCTTAATCTCTTAGAAAAGTTCGGAATAGCAAGATATTTCCTAGTTCAGTACCGGTAAATATCTCAATGCAAATAAATATTACAATTTTCTACCGAAATTGGCATCCTTACACTTCAAATTAATATGCCGTGTTTACTAGGTCTTTTCTCGGGAAATGTTACATATGAATTTGCCCGTTCCAATAAAGATAGATCGATAGATATAATAACTCTTTATTATACACCATTACACAAAACTTATAGGCTAAAAATGTTCTAAATGCGCATTATGGGCGGTCGCTTATCGGCAAAAAGCGATCTCTTCCAGATAATCTGAGGCAGGAATAAAACAGATATATAGAATTTAATTTTATAATATTAAATTGCAGAGCGTTATCCTTAAGATTCAAAACGACCCACGCACCACCTGGTGAAACTTTAGTCCATCGCGGTGACGTCCTCACTTCACTCTACTTCATATCACGAGGATCTATTGAAATTCTTAAAGACGATATAGTAATGGCCATACTAGGTAAGTTATATTTTGTACCAAGTTACTTGCCACGTTGATTACTATGTATTGAACCAGAAATAAAATAATACATTCCTAATATCAAGAACAAAACTTGACATTTATATATCATTGTACTTCATGCTTCGCCTACTCGAAACCTTGGGGGTTTCGTGAATGTTTTATATATTCAACTTTGATATCAAAAGGACCTGAAGTTATGGAAGAAAGTAGTCTCTGAAGAGAAAACAATGCGCCCATATCCGTTGTACAAAATCTTTAAACATACCTATTAAAATGCCTGTTATATACATATTTATATGTTAAGCCCAAACACGTTCCCCCTGCTAAATCGATCACAAATGTTTATAGAATGTACCAGAGCTACCCCTACGGCTGCGCCTCGGGTCACACTTTAGTGCATACCTCTTGTATAAAGAGCATTCGTTAATACAGGTTACATTGTATTAAATTTTTATGTTGGTGCTATTTGCTCCCGGAAGATTTACTTCATTTTATATCGCAAACTATCTCATCTCCCGGGATAAACAGTATCTATATATTTTCGGTATTCAGACAGACAGATTGAGCTACTATCGCATTTGTTTTATGGATTATGATTTATTATTTATATAAACTTGAGAAAGGATTGGTCTCCTACACAAACTTTCATTCCCTACTTCAACCAGTTCTAGTATTAGTTACCTATCCCCCGTCTATCTATCTGTAAATTACATAAATGACCAAAACTACCACTACTACCAAAACTACCACATCTACCAAAACTACCAAACCTACCAAAACAACCAAAAACTACAACTACAAATACTACCAAAATAACCATAATGGCGAAAATGACAAACCCCAAAAAATCAAAACCTACCTTACTTTCTGGGATAACCTTAACATAAGTCTATCCCATTATCCGTAATAAAAAGTATCCCTTGTCCACTCTAAGTATTAAAATTACATATATATCGAATTTCAGCCAAATCGGTCCAATAGTTTTCCGTAAAAGTAAAACAAACAGAGAGACAAATATTAGGTCCTTACATATGAAGTTGGCGTTTTGTCGTAATGGCCACTTTGATCTCAAATATCTCCTCTTTGGTTAGGAATTCCAATATAAAATTTATACAGCTATCTACTTATGCTTTTGTGTTTTGAAAACCGTAATTCATTTGTTTTTTACTCTTTTGGTTTTTTTCTTTGCGTCACTCAGTTTACAAAATGGAAAACCTGAAATATCGCATTATTTACGAGTACGAGTTCCATCGTGGCACCAGTGCTGCCGAAACGGCTCGAAGGATTAATTATGTGTATGGCGGCGATGTCGCAAAAGAAAACACAGGTTTTGCGTTTTTGGTTCCAACGTTTTAGTTCTGGAAATTCCGACCTGCAGAACAAGCCCCGTGAACGGCCGGAGACCAAAGTTGATAATGCAGAATCGAAGGCTATTGTAGAAGCGTTGTTAGTGATAAAACTGTTTTAATCTTGAAGCAAATTGGGAAGGTGAAAAAGCTTAAAAGGTGGGTTACCTCATGAATTGAGTGCATCAAATCGACAAACGCGCGTCGACTGCTGCGTTACATCACTCAACCGCCACAATAATGAAGGGATTTTAAATCGAATCATTACCTGTGATGAAAAGTGGATCCTGTACGATAATCGGAAACGCTCATCGCAATGGCTGAACCCTGGCGAATTCAACAAAAATTACTTGTGAGCGTTTGGTGGACTAGTGCCGGTATCGTTCACTACAGCTTTCTTAAATCTGGCCAGACGTTTACGGCGGATGTATATTGTCAGCAACTGTAAACCATGATGGAAAAGCTAGCTGCTAAACAACCGAGGCTGGTCAATCGCTCTAGGCCACTGCTGCTTCAGGACAACGCTAGACCACACACTGCACAACAGACGGCTACTAAATTAGAGGAGCTACAATCGGAATTTCTAATACATCCACCGTACTCCCCGGACCTTGCTCCAACAGATTACCATTTTTTTCGAAATTTGGATAAGTTCTTGCAAGGGAAAAAATTCAACTCCGATGGGGCAGTCCAAAGCGCCTTCAAAGATTTTATTGATTCCCGTCCGAATGGTTTTTTTAGTAAAGGGATGAACTACCTATGAGATGGCAGAAGTGCATAGATAGCAATGGTACATACTTTGATTAATAAATATATTATATTTTAAAAAAAATCGACTTTATGTTCCTCCCTTACAAAACGCCAATTTCATATGTAAAGACCTAATATATTTTTATCCCGGAAACTATCCCATTTTTCGGGATAAAAAGTATCCTATGTTACATACATACATAACTTCACGCCAGTTCCCTTGCGGGGTAGGCACGAACAACAGAGCGCCATTCAAGCTTATTCTTACACACCTCACTTGCTTCTTTGACATTCATAGCTCTTGTCATGCACGCTCGTCTGTTCTTAAGGCTCCTGATATCATCTTCTGCTAGTACACGATCATCTTGATCATGTACTAGCAGAACTACTATCCTATGTTCATTCCCGGTATCGAAATATACTGCTTCAGCCAAATCGGGCCAGTAGTTTTTTTGTGAAAGCGTAACAGACAGACAGAATTACTTTCTCATTTATAATATTAATAGGGATTAAAAAATATTTTTTTGTTTATTCTAGGTAAAGATGACATATTTGGCGAAAATCCATGCGTGTACCCAACAGTGGGACGCAGCAACTGCAGAGTGAGAGCATTAACATACTGCGACCTTCACCGGGTGCATAGGGATGACTTGCTGGACGTCCTAGACTTTTACCCAGAATTTAGATCCTCATTTGTCAACAATCTTGAGATTACCTACAATATGCGAGATGTGAGTGTCTGTATAGAAGTAGTCAGTTAACTTTACCCATTGTTCGAAAACATATTTTTTATTTATTAAATTAATAACAGGGCCGACAATAATGCAGAAACATAGTGAGAGCGACGCGGCAGGCAGGAATTGGTGTAAAATGGGCGGAAAACGCATATATATTTGCAAGCGCCTTATGTTATCTGTCTATCTTATATATAAAATTCTCGTGTCACAATGTTCGTGTTCGTTCCCATACTCCTCCGAAACGGCTTGACCGATTCTTATGAATTTTATTATGCATATTCAGTAAGTCTGAGAATCGGCTACTATCTATTTTTAAAACCCCTATGTGATAAGGGGTGTCCACCACAAAAAAAATTAATAAAAAAAATTATTTTGATTTTCTCTCTTCTACCACTAACCACTATATTTTAATAGCGATATTAATATTTTAATAATTTTCTACTGGGATGATTTAGATTCAAATTTGAACCAGGTAGATTGCGCTGCAATCGGATACCAGAATTTAGGTGTTTTTTTTGTTGTATGTGTTCAAGTTTGTCCCGGAATGGTTTAAATTGGTTTAAAAAACCGATTGGACCCAGTAGGTGGCGCCGCAATACTCCTCCTAAACGGTGGGCCTGATTTTGATGAATTTTTTTGTTTGTTCAAGTGGATTTGAGAATAGTTTAGATTAACATTCGGCCCCGGTAGATGGCGCTGGAATCGGGTTCTAGATTTTTATTTTTTAAAGGCAGGACAACGTCTGTCGGGTACAGCTACTTATTATATACTATAATAAATCTGTCAATGGTTCGAATTTGTACGTACATTGCGTTTAAAAATGTGAAAAAATATCAGGGGTGCTAATTCGGACCAGGTGATTTCGAGTTGCGAAGAATGCAATTTTTAGAATTAAAAAATAGCGAAAAAGATGGCGCTTCAATCGCCTTTTTTTGGAAACTACTAAATGTACATGATTGAAATTCACATAGTGCTAGCTTATAATCCAAGTTAATACTTAGGATACATTTTATCCCGACAAATTACATCGTTTCCATAGAGTAAATGAATTAGCAAAATAGATGGCGCTGGAAGCGTATTTTCAATTCGCTAACAAATACCTACGTTATCATAAACAACATCTTATTCATTGTATTAATTCAAATCAGTTTGGCTGCGACTCTCCTCTACGTTTCTTGGACTTCGTTTCTTTGTTATTGAGTGAACTTAATAACAAAAAACAGTAAAATTTTAGGAAAAACACAAAGTTAAATTTGTACATACGTAACATAGAGCTACTACCTGGGGATTTTCACGCGACGTAGCCGCGGGAAACCTCTAGTTATAATAATAAATCCTTCATTGAAACATATGTCATACTCAACTAATAGATAGATGTTATGTTATGTTATGTTATATTACTAATGATATACCTACATAGCTTTATATATCGACTGCCTTATATAAAGCTGTGGTAATATCCAGTACGACAGGTGCAATGAGCGTACTATAAACAGACCAAGATTTTGAACATTGTTGATTACTAAGAGGTTACCCCGCGGCGTAGCCGCGTGTGAAGACCTAGGCATATACATAAAACTTAATTCGGTGTTTTACATATAATACAAAGAAACTAAGTCCATATTTATCTAGACAACTGCCCATCAAAATACAGGTGAGTCGAAGCGAACCTGATTTGAAGTAATATAATGAATAACACTCCCGGGAAAATTTCCGCGGGATTGCAGAAATATAAATTATCGCATCACTTAAACAAGGATTTAATTTGTCGTTTAAGTGAAATTGTATCGAAGTCGGGTAATATTTAGGCAATCTAGCTAATTAATAACCCGGAAAAATTCCCGCGGGACTCCCGGGACATAAAATATCGTAACATTTAAAAAAGAATGTAAGCTATCGTTTTAGTGAAAATTGTGTCAGAAGAAGCTAATTTTTATTCAGCCGAACAACTTCGAACCGCTCGCGGGAGAAATTCCACGGAATTCCCGGGATAAAAATAACACATTTTATTACATTAAATTTGCTATCGATCAGTGAAAAACTCGCATTGAAATACAATGTTTTTTTTTCAATCTGGCCATTTTATATAATTCCCAAAGAAACTCCCACGGGATTCCCAGGATAAAAATTAGCGCAGATTTTAAGTCTAAGAATTTGATGTCGATCAGCAAAAACCACAACGAAATCGGCCCAGTAGTTTATACATGAATCCCGAATAAAGAGACAAGAAATTAAAAAAAAATTCATCGTGTTCTCCATCGTTTATATAGTCTATTCCAGTTGTTACAGACACTGCATGTTTATAATTTAAAAATATTATAGATAGGTGACTAAAATAAACCTATTTAAATTATAGGTACAAATCAGCTTGCATTATATTAATACTAGTAAATAATTAATGAAAATTCTGTAGGAGGAACTGAGTGGGATTGAGCCCCGTCGCAGGATGCGCTACGAGAACCCCTGTGATGCACGTCTGCTACGCGAAGCCTACGCGCGTACTACGCGCCGTCCCCACACAGAGACGTTCGCGGAGAAGGTGGTACGTTATACTGATTTACAATATTGGCAACACATGACAAAATCTTTTATTCATTGAAAAACTAAAAGAAAATTCATGAATGTGGTATTGTTATCAGGTCTCTTAATTTAAACGTTCCGTCGCCTTTTTTTCGAAAACAGCGTTAGAAACTAATTACATCTGTTTGTCCATCAATTCATCAGTCCATGGTATACATATATGGTATCTAAGTCATTTTATTCAAAAACTACTGGGCCTATGAGTATGAAATTAGGTAGGAAGATGTACCTACCCTATACGCAGCTACACAATGGTGTAGTAAAATTATAAATGAAATAAAATCAGGGCATCATATTTTATATATGACAATATCATTGAATATATGTTACAATACATTCGAACATTATTTAGATATATAATAAAATAATAACTCTTAAAATTGCATATTATCATGTTACTTTTGAGATATCATCAAAGAAATAATTTAAATTACGATTTAATTATTAATAAACCTGCTATTTGATTGGTTTTAGTTGTACATATTTACGACTTGATAAGTTTGTGCGCTCCTAGATAAGCTATGAGGCTGCGACGTTTTATAAGATGATAGAAACTATCTCAGTGGATTTGACTGTCCGCTCCCCTATTCTGAGGCTGATCTCAGACACCAAAATCATAGTAAATACCGGAAAGTTTGTTTACGAAATTTACGACGTCGCGAACCCGAGACCTCTTTCTTTTAGTGAACTAGAGGCTAAATAAAGGCTTATACTACTTACCCAACTATAGAAACCGTCGATGCACAGATTTTGAAATAGTATATAGATATCCGTTTTCTGCTTTTAATGAATTTCCTCTCTTCTCCCTCTTTCAGTAATTTGTTACGTAGTCTCTCTAGTGACTTACGTTAGTTTATAAACTCACTTTCATTATATACCTAACTTTAGATATTAACATTTAGTTTGATTCCATAGTATAATAAATGTAGTAATTTTAGCTAGCTAATGATAATTATATCAAAAGATATTAGGAATATTATACCTACCTATTTTCAGGATTCCCAATGTAGTGATGACGACACCGAATCGCCAGCCAGTCGTGGTATCCTAGAATTTTCAGCTGACAAAGCCGGCCAAGATGTAACACCGCTCAATTTTAACTTCAGTAAACAACGTTCAACTACGCTTAACTCTATTACAGGTAAGATATCATATAACTGTACAGAATGTCGGATTCAGTTTTTCAACCTTCTGACCGGGGACATACCACAAACGCCCGTTTATTTCCTATAAAATCTATATGAAAGATTTGGTGAAACATACAGTGATATGCTGAAATAATCTATACAAACATCACTTGAGCATTTATGTTTAAAAAGAATTCATATATTTTGATCAAAGTCAAAATCTCTGAACAGAGAAAGAATACTAATCCCTTGCCGGCCGGCCTGTCGTAAGAGGCGAAGGATCAATCCACAACCAGGTGGTAGGGCGTTTGCCCGTCTCGATTGCTACCACTCCTGGTCTAGAATATGCCGCCAAAATTGAGTTGTGTTCCAGTATCAGTGATCAGGTGTCAGCCCTCCTATCGAGGCCACCAGCACCTCTAGTCTTGCAAATATTCATAGGCGGTAACTACTTTCCATCAGGAGGGCCGTCAGTCTTTCTGCTGCACTCCAGCAGTAAAGTATATTTTAGATCTCCGCCGTTTAGCTTGTCTTATTTTTTTTATTGCCTGAATCAGGCGAATAGGCAGACGACCCGCCTGATGGAAAGCGGTTACCATCACCTATGGACGTTTGAAACACTAGGGGTGTCACCAACGCGTTGCTGACCTTCAAGAAATTTTATAACGCCCTTCTTAAAAAACCTCATGTCATACATAGCGCAATGGGAAAACGCGGCGGGAAGTTCCCTCCAGATCATTGTTGTACGCGGAATGAATATTCTAGAGAACCGTTGCGTAGTTGAACGTTGACGCTCCAGAAATTGGGGGTGAACATTCCGTCGCTGGTGATCACTACTGCTGTAAAGTGAGGCGTTACCACCAGATCAAACAATTCTTCGGAACAAATTTTCGTTGTGCAGACGGTAGAATACGCAGAGGGACGCAAAGTCCCTCCGAAAGCGAAGCGATTCTAAACTGCCTGTATTAACTGTTAGTATGGGATTGTCGACGACACGAACAGCGCGACACTGGATGAAGTCGAAGGGCTCAGATTAGTAAGAGGGTGCGCCGACCTATAGATGCAAGCAATACTCCATATGCGGTCTGTTTTGCGCTTTGTAGAGCGCAAGTCGTTGCCGCAGGGTGAAGTACTGCTTTGACCGGTTTAGCACACCAAGCGTTTTAGAGGCTTTGGTCTTGCCTTCCAGATGACCCCGAAATTGTCCGTGGTTCGTTATGTCGACCCCAAGGGCGGAAGGAAGAATAAATCACATGAATTTGTATAAAAAACAGTCATTCTTGATAGGTTTCTACTTCCTGATATGATATTTCCATTCACTTAATATAAAGGTTCACTTTCTTCTTTACTTGCACTCAATTAAGAAATATCAATTCCTCTATTAAAAAATTAAGTATTTAATAAAATGTAGGTAATTCGTCTGTAAATTAATCATGGCAATCTTTCTAAATGCGATAGCTAGTCCTTGTACACAAAATATTGTAAGCTATATATACCTATAGTGTATAAAAATAAAATAAATAATTTAATTATGATTTATTAAAAAAAAATTGTTGTAACAACCTCCAAATGTATATTTCACCGATTCTACTAGCTATTTATAAGAAGTCGGGTGGCATGTTGTGGTAAATCTTCCTAATCTATTCATAGAGTAGATACATTTCCCTTTGTCATATTTTAATAATATATACCTTTTTCTTAAAACTCCTGAAGATTTATCAGCTCCATATATTTCAAACGGGTAAGAAACGTAACATATTATTTTAATGACCCTGCTACACCTGTGTTAATGTTACTTTGAATGGTTTTGTTCAAATACGACTTATAGCGTTAAAAATAACGCATTAACGATTAGCTGCATTAAGTCAGTATATATATATACTATACTTCTTTAACAATGTCTCATCTCATATAACGCATTAAACACTTGGCTACATCTGGGTGACACAGTCACGACCACTATCATTATCCCATGTGCAGTAGGGATATTAAAATTATGAATTCAAAATTAATTACATTTTGCAAAAAGCTTTTTATTATATTTATCGCAACAAATAATAATTGGCATACGATATGATGATGTTAAAAATCATAAAATTACTTGTTAAAAACTTTTTGCTAAATGAACAAAACAATACTAAACTTGTTTTATTATAATAATAAAAGTAAACCTACCTACTTATTTGTAAATTTATTTTTAAGGCAGCATGTATTGATACGCTTTTTTTCCTTTATTATTTTGTTCCTGTTTACTGGCGTTAGGGGTAAGGGGAAGCGGAGTGATTATTTTTAAAATATTTAATCTATGTCTTATATTAATAAGACTACCCCATCAATATTGTCAATGGATATTGATTCCTCTACTACTCCTCTACCCCGCCGCCCCCGCCCGCTCTGAGCGCGGCCCTTGTGTGCAGGCATGCTAGCGCAACTTAAACGGAGCTTCCCCGACCTCTACCATCATAAAACACACCAGCCGCTGCACAACAAGTACTGTAAGTATGCATATACAAATATTAGTGCATGCCACTGCAAAACATCCATCTCCCATGAAGTACACACTAGACGATCACCAAAATTTTATTTAACAAATAAATTTAATAAACATAATATAAAAAATAATCCTGAGTTAATAATGATCAAGTTACTTCATGCGATCGATGACAACCGTAATAGAAGACACGTATTTGAAAGTTAACTGCAAGTTAACAATCCCAATTTAACTTTGTAAATATAATAGCAATGTATATTAAAGCTAAATAAATAGAACCTACTTAGAACCTAACCAAAATGTTTAATAAGTCAAAGAAAGACTAAGTTTCATAAAATTAACAGAAAATAAGGCAGTTATAAATTTGTTATCTTTCCTGTGAATTTCAGCACAATCAACTCCGCAAACATATAGAGGACGGGCTGCGGGCGTTCGGAGACAGTCCTCGGTAGGCCCATTAAATGACACGTCACCGTTGACCGGTGGGGCCGCGGCCGGGGAGCCGGCGGTCAGCACGCCGGCCCACAGCGCAACGCTGCCAGTTTCCAGCCTTAGCACAAATCCTAGTTCATATTATACAAACGCATCACCAAGCCCCCCTGCAGGGCCACCAGGCCCGCAACACGTGTCATGCGACGACATCCTTGCTCCAGCCGCCCCGCCCTCCGTAGCGCGCACTCCGTCCTGCCGGTCGGCACCGCATTCTGCGGTCAACCTACACCAAGCGGGTCGACCGGCAGCTCTCTCCTTCACTACCGAAAAGATGCACAACACAGGAGTACATGTAAGATATTGTACTTATATATCTAGATTGCACTTAATAGTTTGTGTTATAATAGAACATAAAGTTTACAAATTTTTGCATATAGGATACCGTCTCACCCCAATATCAAAATGTAGGGGCAACAGCCACTGCTGCGTCAGTAGCCACTGTGTTAACAAGGCTTGAAGAACTAAGTAGGCGAGTAGCTGTGTTAGAAACTGGCCTCACAGCTGATGTCCGCCGCATCCTTCAATTACTACAGGCTCGTGATAATCCGGCGCATAACGCACAGCCAGTGCATACACCATCGCAAGTTTTACCGAAATCATCACTGTCCGTGCCTCAAGGGAATGAGGTAACTTTAACAATTTGTAATTAGCATAAGGGTTTCGCTTACTTTGTTTGCATATATCATATTAATCAATAAATGTAATACTGTAGTGGGAGTGGAATTGGAACGGAGATCGGGAACGCGAGCGCAACAGCGGGCGGTACGGGCGAGGAGAACGGTCGGAGCGCACGCCGGGCGTGCAACGGTCGGCATCGGAGCCCCATGCGCCGGTACCGCCGACGTTGCCACCTCCACCGCACTCTCACTCCTTCTACAGGTAGTGTGAGGCAGGCGAGACGAGCGCTCCCCGCTCCCGGCCTTCGACGCGCTCGCTCGCTGAGTCCGCTTCGTGCGGCTCGCTGGCGTGCGGCTCGCCGGCCGCAGCCGAGCCGCCCGCGCCGTGCGGCACGCGCCCGCCACCAGCTCGCGCGCGCTTCCACTTTTGCCGCCGCATCGCGCGTACCCGGCACGACGACGCCCGGAGTTTCCTCTGACGCGGCCCCACCTGTCTTATGGACCAATTTTATACTTCCGTTAATGCCTAACCTAACACGTCCTCGCGATCAGCGAACCGGTGGCTAGCCCCACCAGTACCGTGTCCATTTGTATTAAAGAATAAAAAATCATGAATAATGGCTTAATACCTCGCCTAATATTCTAGCGGCAAAATACTACTTAATTCGAAAGACGGACACGAAAACTTCGCATTATTAAGATAGCATACAATTTATGAGTGTTTAGAATGCAATAAGTGGTGAAAATATCGGGTGCTTTATTTTTATGTAATTAACAGATTATACATAAAGTCACAACATTACAATATATACTTATGCTTATTATAACTCGATTATAATGTATGCACAATAGCACTATCTGACAGTATCTATTATTTTTGACATTTTAAGGGATAATTTGTATGTTTCTGTTTCAAAACTTAGCAGCAGTTTTGGAATGTGGCCTATAAGACTGATACGTAAATACCGCAAATTGTATCTTTGAACGAAATACCTATACTATACGATAAACGCTTTCTACCCGTCCTTGCTTCTTGCCTTTACATTACATTAGCTAGGTGATGTCTTATACCACTTTAGTGCTACAAAGCACTGGAAATTTTAAATACTTGTAATTATATCAACCTCTCCATATCCTTTCCAGTTCCCGTATTTTCATTTTTATTTAAATGTATATATCTATAGCTATAATTGGAGGAGCATCGTATACCTATAGCTAGCTTCACACGAGGAGTCCACTGTATCATTACATTTTTGATACATTCAAGACGTATTTTCCACCCTAATTTGTATAAGATAAACTAAATTGTGGCTCAAATAAAATTATGTTATTATTTATATCCTAGTTATGGTGTAAGACTTTCGGTAATATTTCTATCATACTAGGCAATAATAAGTCCATCATAAGTACGTGTTTACATTGTGATTATATTACCTAACCACATGCAATTCAAATATTGTTCTATTCAGATAGTGCTACAATTCAAATTGTTTTTATGTACATAGTTATGTTTTTATGTACATATTTGTTGGAAATTTTATAAATAATATCGGATCATATCATGCAAACTTTAAGTGATTAATTGAAAAGCAATCTTCTAACAATACGTTTTAATTTAAAAAGTATTTTCAATCATTCCAATCGTGCGTTATGAAGCTTTTATATGAAAGTCGTCTGAGAGGGATGCAGTACTCATCAAACTAAGTGTATAAAATAAGAGAATATTGAAACTGACACTTGATATTGCGATAATAATATAATCAGTTATTGCGTTCGAAATATACATTAGGTACATTTCCCGTAGTTAAATAATATTACGTGTTCCATTTTATTAGTTACATTTTACAATTTAATTACAATTACTTCATTATCTGGCTGCATCCTAATATCATCATATATTTAATGTAAAATATTATTGAATTCACATTTAAAAGTAAGTACGTTAAATTATAACCACCGTTGAATGAGATCAAATATTTCACAGATCTGTTTTTCAAACGCGAGCTGTATTGCAAAATGTATAAATACACCGTCCAAAATAAACTGGCTTTAGCTATGACATGATCGTTAATGATAAATTACAACTAATTATTAATTCGACACTTAAAAGTTAAAATTGTTACCTAAATTATTGAACGAACGCTAGAAGTTAAGCGCGTTGAAATTAGTATACAACGATTAAAGGTCGCGGAATGGTTGACAGTTTTATATCGGAAAGCTATTGAAAATAGTACCATGAAAGAACATTACTAGAAAGGACAGTCCAAATATAATCATGCAATTTGATGATTAGTTCCAATACGTTCACTAAATTCGAATAACCATAAAAAAGACCCTGAAATTAGAGGTTTTTTTTAAATTGCAACAGTTCAGCGTACAGTCTGACGGCCCACCTAATAGAAAGCCATCACCATCGCCTATGGACATTTGTAACATCAAAGGTGCTACAAATGTGTTGTCGCTCTCTAAAGGGAGGCGACATACCCTAGAACAGAGGTGGTAGCCATTCAGATGAACAAATACCCTACCACCTAACTGTGGATTAGTTTGTCGACTCTTAGGACAGGCCGCCCGGCCAGAAATTGTATTCTTTCCCCGTATATTTATACGTTTAAGTTTTCATATTCTATTTAAATATGAAATTGAAAGGATATCTATTAAGATTTTCAATTTGTGACTGATTTAGTGATTAAGTTTTAATATGTTTTATCTCTTGATCTACACGTATCAAGAAGCAAGAGACGAATGAACTGTAACGCTCACTAGTCATGTAGCATTTAAGGCATTTTATCTTGGCGATTGTCAGTGCTAGTAGTTTTCTTCCATGCTAATATTTAGACCCGTTTTATAGAACAATATTCATGCTCAAATCGACACTAGTGATGGTAATTGATATATTTAAGTGTTTTGCAGCCTTATACCACCTCGTAAATTTAATAATACTTTGTAATTTACACGAACTATTATCTCCAGCATCAATTTCCTCCTGATTATTGCTCTAGAGTACGGGCCTAACAAAATCTACATCTTATGTTTGTTATCACCTGAATAAATGCGCGAACTAGATAGCGGTGTTGTATATAGTTTAGCGTGTAGATTTAGGTTTTTAAATTGTCAATTTCCAAATATACACCTATTTTCCAATCTCTCTAGTGTAACAAAATTTATAGCGTTGCTTTAACTAACCATGGTAAGCCAAGCACTAGATGATACACTTTAAGCATTGGATTTTGCTTTAGTAGATATAGGATTTCAATCGCCTGAATGTTGAAGCATAGTATCTACCTTGTTATATCTTACAATTGTATCCATTAGTATACATAATTTTATATTAGGCATTAACCGCCATGATTTCTTATAAGCTTGTAGAGTGATTTTGTAGTACATGTGATGTCACGCTCCTTTTTTTAATCCTTCAATATTTTATGAGGATAAATGGTCATCGCTACACGCAATTTACCTATAGCTGTAAGATCTAGTTCAGCGTTTACTGGTGTAAATAACCTTTAAAAATACACTCTTTAAACAAATCGTTAATATTTCTGTCGTTGCCATTTATATCAAATGTTTAACATAAACACGGACAGATGATAAAAAGTTTAGTCAGATCAGACTGTTGTTTTAATTTTTTTTTATTGCATGACAGACAGACAAATGACCCGCCTGATAGAAAGCGGTTCTATGGACATTTGCAACACCAAAGGTCCTACAAATGCGCTGCTGCTTTCTTGAGGGAGACTGGAACCTAGCCACTAATGCCGGAACAGAACTCAAGACTGTTATGGTGGCATACTCTAGGCCAGGGGTGTTGTTAGCCATCCAGATGCGCAAATGCCTTGCCACCTAGCTGTAGTTTGTTTTGTCGCCTCTTACGACAGACCGCCCTGCCGCAGGAAATTGTAATCTTTTTCCGTTCCTGCACGGATGTAAATGTGATATAAATTTTGAAGGCTTCATTTCGTAAATCTATAAAGTGTTTAATTAGCTCAATGTTAAACATAATCAAATTCGCACAATAATATTAAAGGGTAACGAAACAAGTAATCGATAATTGAAAACATAAAAATAAGGTGAATTGGTAAAGAATTATTTGCGAAATTTAACATTGGATTTGCAAACTTTTCTAGCGACAAAAGGATTATTATTTGCTTTAAAATTAAAGCGTTAAGGCACAAATATTATGGTTACCAAATTCGGAACACTTAAAAGAATTACTAGCATAATTAACGATGTTCCCGGCAGCTATCCTTTTAAAACTTCAATTCTGTAACCAGAAATAACCCTAAATATTAAGGGAGATCACTGCCAAGTTTTATGTCAATTTATTAAATTTTAAAATGATAATGTGGTACAACAGATTAAAAAAAACATATTTAAAACCAGTTATAATTAGCCCTCCAAACGAATTTAAAGCTATTTTGTCTATATTAACAAAAAATCTTAATGATTAAAAAGGCCATCAAATCCTTGACAAAATGTTCAACTGTATACGTACATGTGTATGTTTAATCATAAATCTGTAGAAATAAGTGCTATGAAATGGCCATCATCGTTTCTTAGTACTTATTTCTATTATTCCTGATTTAATAACATTTTGGTCATCAGCATTATTAACAGCAGTTGTTTGTTTATTTTTATTTAAACCAAAATTCCAGTCCATTTTAAATGGCTTTTATTGTTTCTCAAAATCCTATTTATTGATATGTACCTACACGTATACCTATAATAAGTATACCTTATGTGATAAATATTGCAAACGAAGCGGTTCTTAGGCCTAAACTTAAAATATAATTTTTTACCAACCCAAATCAGTATCATGTACATTATTAATAAGCTATTAGATAGAACCAACTCTGCCCACCAGAATATTCTAGTCAAATCATCAGAAAATAAATACAATATCTTTTTTATAATTTTCAGGGATTTAAAATGATTTATCGTAAAAAAATTACTGAAAATTAGCGTTTCAAATAAATTATTTATTATAGTTATAAATTCGCAATAAACTTACATATACAAAATAAGTCGTGGTAGCGTAACGGCTAGCGCACGCGTCCCAGGCTCAAAGGACGCGGGTTTGATCCTGACCGGAACGCATGCACCACTTAGTCAGTTTTCTGATCTAATGTGTATATTCTTACAATTACCACGTGCTGGCAACGGTGAAGGAAAACATCGTGATGCAACCTGCGTGTCGAGATAACCGATGTGTCAAACCTGCCAAACCGCCTTGGACAAGCGTAGCGAGTTTACTGGCCATTCCCCCTATAATGGGAGGCCCGAGCCCAGTAGTGGGACATTTATGGGCTGTGATTGTTTTATATTTATAAAAAACTTACAAAACGAACCCTGCTAAAGTAATTAAGACTAATTACTGGTATAAATAAAGAGAAGCTTTATAGCGTAATGAAAAAGGGTCTAACAGCAGATTGTAATCGCCTAAAAATCCATTTGAAGCACATAATTCTCTACAAAGCGGAATTTGTACGACATTAATATGTAGGTATATGCATGTACCTGCTACGTGCAACGTCTGAATTGTAAAAATAGCTGATAAGTATAGAGGCTTGAGCGGTGGCTGCCCTTCTGAACACCTATTCGTAAGTGTAGTTTTTTAAGTCGTCACCTTGCGAAATGTTCGCTTAAATCATTTGAAAATTGTTGCCTTGAAATACTTTAGTCACAGAAAACTGGTTGTTTCAGCTTTGAATAATCACACAATTATATTAGAATATTGTAATGATAAGTTAAGTATTTTATATTTCAACAACATAAGCGCAAAGTTAACGCGTGCATCGTATTATGTAATTTTGTCTGTGATCGAAATTTTATATTGTTAAGCTGAAAAATTAAAGCGCACGTTTCATTGTTTTAAACGCTTATCTTGTTATTTATACATTCTGTACGCTTTTCATAACATTTTGTCGTTTTAACATTGCATTCTAATGTATACAGCTAATTGGTTAGCCTTACTAATGACGAACATATAAAACGTAATGAGATATTGAGATTAATAGTAGCAAAGCTCAATGTAATGTGGGGAAATTTCTGTCAGCGTAGGCTAAATTAAAGAGTTATCAGTGCCGATTTTTAGATTAAATAATGTCATAATAATGTAATAGGTACCATAGGTGTTTTTATATATATATTACCCCTAAAACTTTACTGCATTTGGTTCAATTCATTACAATAACTAAGAAACTAAGTCCATATGGTCTAAACAACTGCCCAGCAAAACATAAAGATGAGTCAAAGCCAACCTGCTTTGAAGTAATACAACTAATGACTTGTTTCCTATGACAACGTATTTGTGTGTGAATTGAAAAAACGCGACTGCAGCGCTATCTATCTATTTCACTAATCTGTCTTTTTATGGAAACGACATCGTTTATCAGGATAAAATGTATCCTAAGTGTTAACTCGGGTTATAAGCCAGCACTGTGTCGAGTTTCATTGATATACGTTCAGTAGTATCCAAAACGATGGGATCGCAACGCCACCTTTTTCGATATCGTTATCTATCTCGCGGAAATAACGCCATTTATCGGGATAAAAAGTATTCTAGGTTACGCCCCGTGCATATCACAGGGCGTAACCTAGCTCTGAGTCGAATTTCATTTAAATCTGTTCAGTAGTTTACACGTAATGCTCTAACAGAAAGACAGACATAAATTGTAAAAAATTGCATTTTCAGAATCTCCTGGTCCTAATTGAACCCGTGATTTTTTTCATATTTTTAAACGCAATATACAAACTCGAACTTAATACACTTATTATAGTATAGAGTTCATATTTAAATTTAAATACCGATGGTCTCAAGAAGTTAAAAAAAGACAAGAGTATTTAGATTTAATGAAAGAACCTATCTTCCCTCGATAATATTTTATTCGCTTTCATATTTAAATAAACGTTATTTAGTATGGAAATCGACTTTGTTTCAACCTGAAGCAAGATCTCATACTGGCAATAGATTATAATGAATTCAATTTATGTCCTATTCCTTACATGACATTCCAAACTTTCACATAATTAGATTATCTCATGCATTAGCTTAGCTATATTATACAAAAAAAAAACTGTACAGAATGTATAAATACTATCATAAATATGAATTTATCTCCTAATATTTCATCTTAATGTTACATAATTTCACACATTGTCTATAATAATAGCATTGTAAATTATGTTCTGTTATATATCTACTAGGATACGTTATTTACAAAATATCGTTCTAAAGCATGTTGCGTGTTTATCGAGTCTTTAAAGCTTGTTGACCTTTTTTATTTGTTTATTTTGAAATATTTATTTGTCGAACTAAGTATTGCTTCGCCTTAAAATCTTTACATTGACTTGAAAAGGGTTACAAGGCATACCAGAAGACTGAACTTTATTACGTGGCTCGAGCTCAAATTAAAAAAAAACAAGAGCAATTCAGTAATCAATGTAAGGCATTTTAAATTGTAGAAGCGTTTTGTTCCAAAATTATATATAATCTTTTATGAAATTAAAATAATAACTAGTAAATATTCACTAAATATACAAGTAAGGTACTCACATTGAATACGTCGCTGTATCATGCCTTAGAGCTTTGTGTTTGACATATTATATCAAATCAAGAGTGTGATATTTCGCGATATTTCATGAACACGACTACGGTAATGAAGCTCTTGTTCGTTGAGCCTCCTCCAATATTCTCTAGCTTTTATGAACACTATTTCACTTCTATATTAATTTGATCGAGGTATATTTATTCGCCTTGGCTTTCCCTTCCCATTCATCCGTTTTATTGTCGGAATCATACCATAGCAGCATTATAAGAATATGTATCACAATAGAGGGTCAAATAACCGTTTGCCCCCTATTGTGATACTACATTTTATCACATTTCTTTACTGTTTCTCTCTCTTTTTTTCAAAATAGTTTCTCAAAATGGTAGGTTATAATAACGAGTAAAATTGTGGTACTTTTTAATACATAACCTTTTTATTTTTGGAGAAAAACGGGTTACTGTCGCTTAAGGACATTAATAACACAAGTATGTTAACGTGTTGAGGGCCTCGAAGGAATTTTTGCCTAGTGTCGTTTTAGCAAAAGCTAGGCTCAGTTCTGTTTCTTCAAAACTTTATTGTCGTTTTTATACTTCATTGAAAGGTTGCCTGGATGAAATCGTTATTCATTGGCGATAAGACCACCGGTTGTACTTCAACATCTACCTATGTTCTTGATCTTATATAAAATTTCTGTAGAATAAAATATAATTCTATTGTATTCTAAATTTACAAGTAAAATTCATAGTAAATTTTTAGCGCCGTAGTCGTTTCGTGGGAAATATGCGTAATCTTTAACAAACATAATTATTTTAGGATCCTACCTAGTATATACTTAGTCTGGCCATAAATACTGTTACAATTAAAAAGAAACAAAATATTACATTTGAATTTGGAATCTGTCATTTTTATATGATTGTTCATTGTGTTTTCTCATTTTGTCGCCAATACATTGTACAAAATTTTGCGATATTAAAATGGAGTGGGGCGATAAAGAGAACCGATTCGATGTGATTGCATTACACAATGTAGGTATGGAGCCAAAAGCAATTTTTAAAACGCTCCATACGCTTGGTATTAGTCAAATATTTGTGTACCGGGCTATTTATTAATAGGTACAATGAGACCTCCTCTGTTTGTGACAGAAAAAGATCTAGCCGTCCACGTATTTTTCGTACGAAAAAGGTGGTCAAAGCACTAAGGGAAAGAATTTGAAGAAATCCTGTCCGTAAGCAAAAGATTTTATCTCGGGAGATGAAGATATCACCTAAAACCATGTCGCGTATTTTAAAAGATGACTTAGGACTTGCAGCCAATAAGAGACGCACTGGTTATTTCTTAACTCATAATTTAAAAAAGAATAGGGTGGTAAAATCGAAACAACTACTGAAGCAGTAGTTGTTTCGATTTTACCAAATTTTACGCAAAGGGAGCTCAAGAAAAATTTTGTTTACGGATCAGAATTTTTTTATAATTGAGCAACATTTTAACAAACAAAACGACCGTATTTATGCTCAAAGCTCTAAGGAAGCTTCTCAATTAGTCGACAGAGTGCAACGTGGGCATTATCCGTCTTCAGTGATGGTTTGATGGGGTGTTAGCTATGAAGGAGTGACTGAGCCATATTTTTGTGAAAAAGGTATCAAAACACCGGCACAGGTGCATCAAGATACCATTCTTGAGAAGAAGTTAAGCCCCTTAACAACATCATGTTCAATAACCAAGAATGGTCCTTCCAGCAAGACTCGGCGCCGGGTCATAAAGCTCGGTCCACGCAGTCTTGGTTGGAAACGAACGTTTCGGACTTCATCAGAGCTGAAGACTGGCCGTCGTCTAGTTCTGATCTTAATCCGCTGGATTATGATTTATGATCAGTTTTAGAGAGTACGGCTTGCTCTAAACGCCATGATAATTTGGAGGCCCTAAAACAATCCATACGATTGACAGTGAAGAATTTTCCCATGGAAAGAGTGCATGCTTCTATTGATAACTGGCTTCAACGTTTAAAGGATTGTACTGCAGCCAATGGAGACCACTTTGAATAAGCTTTTTATATTTATGTATTAAACTAAAACATTGTAAAACTTATAAATGTTATTCGGAATAGAAAAAAAAATGTTTTCTTTGTTACAATATTTATGGCAAGACTAGGTATGTATAGTTGTAATTTTCCTACATAATATTTTACGTTTAGTTTAGGTTTGTTTTACTACTTTTGTTTGTAATGTAGCTGTTGTAATGCCGGTTTCTACATCTTAGTATTCATTCATTTCACTTATTATCAAGTAATTAAATTTGGATATAAACTCCATGCTTATAATATCAATCTCTTACCAATGGTAATGTAAAATAATGATAGTAAGATATAAAAACCTGGCAAAAGTCATTCCTTTTCAACCACTATTTGGCTCTCCATAAAAGTGGAAACATCGAAATCAAACCAATTTTTATTTATTACAGACTCAGACAAAACGGATAAGTTTTGGTCTATGATTACAGAATACTCGCATAAACTACCAATGTAATAACTATATTTTTAGGTTTAGATACGTGGTCCTTTAGCGGAGCACCAACCAGAGATTGATCTACGAACCAAACGTAAAATACGGTGTAGGCAAATTCAAATTAAAGTGATATACTTATACGACCCTGCTTCCTCTCAGTTCCTATATCTTACCGAACGCTCATTTTCCTTACCATCAATTTAAATTTGATATAAACTCCATACAATTAATATGAAAATTCAACCGATGGTAGGGCAAGTGAATGTGTATAGTAAGATATAGGAACCGCCCATAAGTGAGCGCAATGTTCCTACGCCACATGAGCCGCTCGTACCAAATTTATGGTGTTTTATTTAAAACATGCACGATCCCATCGTACGAGCGAGTTTCAATAAAAAATAGGGAACTGAGCATAATATTTTCTTAAGTTTTCGCGACTTGTATACAGAATAAAACTACGTTTTAACGGTTTTAAGCGCGGTAATTTTATTTGATTTTGGCTTTTCCGACGTTTCGGCCACTTTTCACTTTTTTCTTCCTATTGAAAAGTGGTCGAAATGTCGGAAAAACCAAAATCAAATCAAATTACCGCGCTTAAAACCGTTAAAACGTAGTTTTATTAAACAGACCATAACTTCGTGCGTACGACTGTGGTGCAGATTGGTTCGCGCTCAGCTTTTACCTTCAACGGCATTCAATGGAGTTCATTTTACTATTGTCACTTTTCTCTTGATGTAAAATTTGTCTATAAAATCGACGCATTGCGGAGCTGATCATCAAAACTATCGAAATCAATTTTAATTCATGTATATAACTAATTATGATCATCGAATGTTTGTTTAATACTATTTATCTTATTTACAGTATGTTAAGCAAATGTCTAATAAAATATTAATGAAATGAAAAAAATGTGCAGTAAAAATCTTGAACTTAGATTAATTACTCTTTCTTATTATAGGTATATACAAGTCGGACTTGGAGAGTTCCTTGCTCTATGGCAATATTCCTTAGTTACCCATCATCTCTATAAAGTACGATGCGAATATTATGTCTGTGTTAATACTTTAACTTACGAAAACTTAGGGCGTAAATGTACACCTATTTGGGTATAACAAACAAATTATTGTAATGTTCAAAATATTTGCTTCATACCGTCTTTTTTAAAGTACATACCTACACAACAAACAAAATCTATAGTTCGACTTTAGTAAATTCAACAATCTATAGCTTTTATAAATTTTATTTTTATTCTTTATTAAATTACCACCGGATTAACATTACAATTTTATCAAGAATTTTTTAACATGTTTGAACATAATAATTACTTTTTGATTGATAATATAAAGATAGGCTGATAACAAAATGATAATCTAAAGTCATTTATTGTTAGCTATAAATTTTGGAAGATATAAAACGTTTTTCGCCTTGGCACCTTATAGCGGTTATTACACTACTGGTTTTGGGAGCCTTTCTCTAGTCATGGTGAATCGGGATAGTGCAGTAAAAAGTGTCCGCATCTATAACTGGTCATGCCCATCTTCTGTACTGGTATTGAGTCCCTTAATCAGTAACGTAATAAGGGTTTTAGGTTAGAGCGTGTTTATGCCCTGTGATTCTGTCGCACCTATCAATAGAGTGCGTCTCACGGATAAAGTCCCACGGCAAAAAATGGAACTAATTGTAACATCAGCCCAGTCACATTGTTATGTCATTTTATGAAGTATTTTAATGTAAATACTATATTTTATTGTTATTCTATTTACTAATACTATTAAATCGAAATCTTTCCAAAATTATTTAAACTTTCTAACATTCCGATTCACATCCGTAGCGGGACTTCATTCGTGAGACAAAATCTAGTACTTATTTACTATAGCGTTTTTCTAAAATTTGACACGTGCAGAAAGTGTAATTTGCAAATGAAGACTTAAAAATATATAGTTTTCATTGTATCTCAATGACTTTTTCAATGAACTCGTTCTTGAAAAAATATCGTTATAAAAAGTCAACGATTGTTTTATGACTTTTGTTGCAATATTAGTAAAACATAATTTTCTATGTATTAATTTTTGGTAGTCGATACCTGAAAACAGAATTATATTTAATTATTAGCTACAACGGGAGTTATAATTCAAAAATACTTTAAAAATGTACGAGTATCAAGATTGTTTACGTTTTAAAAAACCGTTTGTTTGACATTTGAATAATATACCTGTACCTTCTTCGTTATTTTATCTTCCATGGACACTGAGCCTAGAAATAAGTTTCGTCTATAATCTTGGTGTCTTACTGGATTTTTCTTGCTTAATAAATTAAGAAAATTATTTTGAAATGTCTTATCAAAGAAAGATCCATAATATTATCCCAAAATTCAAATATGGTTTTAAGTTCGTTTACGTAAGCAACGAACGAAACGAAAATTTAACTTTCGATGTAAATTGACACCACAAATGTTCTCAGTTAGGTATACTTTTTATATATTATTAAAGAATATTTGTTCATCATTATTGTGAAAGCGTACATGATAAATATTTACATGTACATAGAAGATTAAAAACGGAGCACATTAGTCACATAGTTATTCTAAACTTTGCTATCATTGAACAACGCAAAATTGTCATGAAATAAGTTCAGTGAAATAAAAATATCACGCACATGCGACAAGTTGTTTTATTTCAATATCATGTAGTTCATGCAAGTATCAACACCATCACACTAATCTGGGATATTGTTATTATTAATATACCGTTAAACCAAATTGCATCAATTTGGTTGAAAGGCGCAGTGTATTGAAACAATACAACTACATAAAATAACAATTTTATGATTCAAAATTATGTTTATATGAATCACTTTGGTTGCTTTATCCAAATTTAAAAACAGAAGTGAAGTTTAGTTAAGCAAGCCGCCTAGAAGACGGCATACTCGCATAAAATCGATATTAAAATTATATATGTACCCAGTTTCAGCCAAATCGGTTCAATAGTCTTTCCATAAAAGGATAATAAACAGAAAGACAAATAGTCTTTTGGAATTTATTTAATTTCGAATAGCAAGCTCCAACAAAGCGACGCGTCCACTCAACACGAAGGTCTCGGGCGTATTGATCACAAACTACTATGGATACTACGTATGTATTGATAAATTCCATACATTGGGACCGGCAACTGGCAAGCGATTTTTCCGAAGTCATTTATAATAAAATAATTCATTACTTCCAAATTCGCTAAGTAACCGAATAAAATAACTATAATTATATTTCTTATAATATTATATGTTACTTTTATTAATTTTAGCGATGTACCTTTAACAGTAATAACAATATTAAAGATTGAAGAACACGTTTAGAGGTTACTTTGCAATTATTTTCTATCGACAAAATTTATCGAAAATGCGTTTTGAGTACAGGGATTACCTCAGAAATATGATTAAGATTGACATATATTTTTTTCACCTGTATAAAGTGTGTAAATATTGGCTGAACAATCAATGAAAACCGCTTTTTAGCTGATAAAATGCTGTTAAGTATAGCAAACTTAGTTGATGAGCCGATATACAAACATGACCTATTCTCATTCGAGTTATGAGAGACGATACCCTTTTGCCCAACGTCAATAGGAGAACCAATGTTTCAAAGGAATTACTGATTTAACTGACCTATAAAATGTACCTTTGTTGTGAGAGGAAGCATACCATAATTTATTCCAAGAATTACGTCGGTACATTTTAGGTAAGGCTGCGAGCGAACGTAATTTTATAATACGTTTTATCGCCACATTCGATTACATCACTAGCAAGATTATCAGCTTTCTCAGTTCCACGTATACCCCTGTGACCTGAAAATAACAGACTACCTTCTCCCTATACATTTTTTAATCAAATTCCGAGTTTCTATAATTAACGGACTAAGAAGTTTAGTTTTAAATAGATATTTACTTAAAGATTGAAGAGCACTCAATGAGTCCGAAAAGATAACTGTCTTTTTACATTTTAAAAGAAGGAAATATTCTACTGCTATATACACACCTAAATTCTACCTACATTCACCAGTGAAAAATGAGCTTTCAGGAGGTAATTTGACCTTTTGAACTATATCACACTGCGAGTTACACATCCCAACCCCCACTACACCAGATGTGGAACGGTCGACGCATCAATAAAAATATGGTGCCAGTTTTCACTGTCACTGTTGAATTTGGAATTCAAAACAGTGTTGAAAGCATGACCAGTTTCAAAAGTTCTTTTACTTATGCCCAAATTCAGACGAACAACGATTTAACAATCAGAGGTTCATGTTCGGAACTGTAAAAAGAAAACGTCGTGAGTTGTGAATAGGGGCTTCAACAGATAACAGTTTATGAAAACTTTTGATTAAGCAAGGAGAAGACTTTTGGGTCTGTGACGGCTAGCGACAGTTGCAATTCAGCAAAAATTGTAATGTGTGGATATTCGTAGCACTGTCGTTAGTCGCCCCACGTCGCCTTCCGAGTCGAGTCGTACGAACCAAATTAAAGACAGTATATAATTTAACGATTTATTTCATTTTTATCTCCATCTGCCCGACACGCCATAATAGGAGTTAGTACAGGAATATACATATACCATCACAGTAGTAACCCGCATAATACCACAAGGACCAATAACTAGATGAGGTAATGTCGTCTGAAAGGGATCTAAATTTGGATAATAATGGATGGTTACTAAATTGTATACAGCAGAATAAATAATTATCCGAGAGAAACTGCCTTCTAAGATGCAGAGGGGGATCAACACATTCCACCTGCGTAGGATTAATTGGATTCGTTGTTAGTTTGTCATTGTGGTACTCCTGCAATGCGTCTATCGTTTTAAATAGACTTCAAACAAACAACCCTAACAAAAGCCAGCGAATAAATTTCGTGCGAATAAACCTCTCCTATTATATTAATGTACTCTGTGGTTGACCCTATGTAGGCTACGTTCGGAGTTTTTGGGGGAACTGAAAGGAGACGTTGTACTGTGCAGTTTTATTTTCTAAAAATGTGTAAAATTACTCTAAAATGAACAATAGTTGTAGGATATTGATAGTTTTTCAGTAGTAATTATGTGTGTTTGCGAGAAATGTGAACTATATAGCCAAATGTGGCCTTTCGAGTTTTCACAAGAACTCCGTTGAATGACGTCGATTGTAGCCTACAATACAACGGCGCCTGGCTTAAAGGCCTAGTTCCCAAACCTTAAAGATAAAAAAAAGGCTACGTTCCGCGTGAGGCTCACTACGACCACGCTCACGACCGCGATTTTTCTGTTACAATAGTAAAATCAAGTGGAACGGATTATTCGACCCACCTCTTGTCATAGGTCGTTTTGAGCGCTGCGAGAAATCGTCATTAGTGACTTTTCGCGGCTATCATAACGTCCGTGGTCGCTATGTAGAACGGCTAAAGGAACATGATCGTTGTGAGGTACAAGAAGAACGCCCGTAGATATCCTGTTGTACGATTCGATTCCTGTGATGTTCATTGTACCGAGTTTTAGAAAATATATAAAGTGGAATATCACGAATCTATAAAAAAAGAGGATGTGTAAATATAATAATGTAGAAAAATCAATGTATGAATAAAATAGAATATTAAAAAATAGTGAAATATTAAAACCAATAATATATGACTGACATCTTTGATTTTAATCATTTATATTAAAATATGTGATCTGTTTATTGTCATTGCCAATTCTATTTTTGCGTATAACGGCAAATTGTTTATTTTTTTAATTTTATGGCTTCAACGCATCCGGTATTGATTTTGCCAACGTCACAGATTAGAAACGACAAGTGAGTAAAGAAGCATTAATACGTTTGTATAGGAGAAATTTGGTCAGTATTCATAATGTTTTCAGTTAACCTGTGGACAATACAAATATTATGTTAGAGAATAAATATATATATTATAAATGGATATTATTAGTAGATAGAAATTTACTTAATATATATACATGTTCTTTATTAGATAGAGTTAGAAGGTAGTACAGGTTGACAGGACGGGGGAAGTCTTTGGGTAGAATGTCATATAGAGGAGTAACAATATTTGGGCATTCTAAAAAATATGTTGTAATTCCTTTTAAGATTGCACTTATAAACATAACTTAATAACTTTCCCTTGTAACACAACATTAAAACATAACACTCTCTACTTTCTTTTAACATATTGAAAGTAATATTTATTCTATAATTAGTTATTAATTTATATTTTAATTCAGTATCTAATAGTCTGGCTTTCACGAAGTTCATTGCAATATTTGAATTTTTATTTTTATTTTTATTTTATTTTATTAGAATCTCCAACAAAGGATACACATAACAGATTTGTAACATACACATAACCTTAAAATTTTAATCAATGTGCTCCTTCAATTACTGGAGACCACGGCATGCGTAAAAACTTAACATAATATAAATTTAATGTGTAATATATAATACAGTAATACTTATATAAAAAGCTAAACAATATAATATTATATATTCGTGATAGAATACATAATTACATATATAGATAAATTAGTTTATTAATAAAAGTAAAAAACAAAAAATTGTATATGTCATAGGTACACAGATTTCATCAGCCTTTATCAAGCAGACTCTGTAATACCTTTCTCAAGAATATAGTCTTTGTTCCCAAAAAAGGATCAGTATCGTTAAAATTACGGTTATAGGTATCACCAATTCTGGAGAAAACAGAGTTCTGTCCGTAGTTAGTACTATGGCATGTAATATGCAGCAATTGTGTGTGTCTTGTCCGACGCATTGGGGCACAATATGACATTTTTTGCGTTATTGCAGGACAATCGAAACGACTATGCATAATATCATACAGCAAACCCATGTCAAGGAAAACTCGGCGTTGTTCCATGTTAAGTAGCCTATATGCCAAGCACCTTTGTTCATAAGTGCTATGACGGCCTTGTAGTTTATAGTCCAAATGTCTTAGAAACTTCTTCTGAATTCCTTCAATACGATTAGAATATATACGATAGTGTGGATTCCAGATGGGACTGCAGTATTCTAAAATGCTACGCACGTAAGCGAAATACACTACTTTCATGCACAATAGAGAAGTGAACGGCTTACAAATACGCATAATAAAACCAAGATTTCGAAATGCTTTATTTGTTATAGTGTTTATATGGTGCGCCATAACCATTTTGGAGTCAAAATAAACTCCAAGATCTCTCACTACATCAGTTCTATCAATTTCACATCCATTAAAATGATATGGATATAAAACAGGGTTTTTTCTACGAGTGAAAGTAATAGTTTGACACTTTTTTACATTTACATTAATTCTATTTACTGCATAGTATTCATATTAAGATCTTTTTGAATACGATTACAATCATCGAAATTATTAACTCGCATATAAATTTTCTTATCATCAGCATATAATAAATGAAGAGAACTATCAAAACAATGATTAATGTCAAAAATATATGCATTATAGAAAAGAGGACCTAAATGTGATCCTTGAGGCACACCTGATGGAATCCAAGCACAATCGGATCTAAAGCCACCCATAACAACTATTTGAGATCGATTTGTCAAATAAGATTCCACCCATCTTAGCAAGTCTCCTTGGATACCAAGATACTCCAACTTATGAAGTAAGATGAAGTGATCGACACGGTCAAAAGCTTTTTCGAAATCCGTATAGATCACGTCCACCTGTCCACCGTTCTCCATATTATTATGAATGTAGTCTGAAAAAATAGCAAGGTTAGACGTGGTAGACCGACCCTTGTAGAAACCATGTTGCGTGTCAGGAATATTCCGAGCGAATGTATATATAATTTTTTCAAATAATTTTGCAATGGTACTAAGTATCGAAATAGGACGGTAATTATCGATTGAGGATCGTGAACCCTTTTTATGTATTTGAATGATTTGTGCTTTCTTCCATAAGGTTGGGAACACACATTCTTTTAAAGATAGGCGAAACAGAATAGAGATAGGTACACTAAGACTCTTAGCACAAGACATGAGAAACATGGGAGGAATTCCATCGGCTCCTGGACCCTTATTTTTATCGAGTGCTTTTAGTAGTTGGAGAACCAATTCTTCGTTTACGTTAAGGTTTGAAATTGATTCAAAGTTATGATTATTTGTGTTCCTTCCCTGAATGCGCGGCGTGATGTTAGAAATCGGGTTAGTTGGATGGATAAATACACTCTTAAAAAATCTATTAAATGCACTACATATCGACTGGCCATCCGAGAAGTTTTCCTTCCCCAAATTAAATTTATTAGGATAATTAGACCCACCCCTTTTTGATTTTACATATTTCCAGAAATATTTTGGTGAATGTTGTATTAATTTACTAGAACTATTTATAAAATTATTGTAACATTTCTTAATTATATGTTTTTGTCTATCTCTTAACATAGAATACTCATAATAATCACGAGGATTACCAAACCTTTTCCACCTACTGTGTAATTTGGATTTTTCACGTATGATTTTTATAAGTGCAGTACTATACCAAACGGGGTATTTAGAATTGGGCTTGACAACGGAAATAGGAACATGGAGAAGAATACATTCATGAAGCTTATCATAAAAAGCATCAACTGCGTCGTCAGTAGATTTACCTAATAATAAATCGTTCCAGTTGGTCTTAAAGAGGTAGGAGTTAATAGCATTGTAATCACACTTGTAAAAATTAATGCGGCTGTGATTACATTCTTTGAGTAGATGAATACCTAAATTGTCCATTTCTGTAAATTTACATCCTACTGCCTCTTAACTCATTTATAATCTGTTCAAATCTTATAAAAAATCTTGTAATTTTTCATTTGGCTGACATTTAATAGTTAATAATTTCTTCTTTAGATGCATTTTATTTTGTATACTATTTCTCTGAAAAGTTTCTTGTAATAATTTTATCGTTTCTTCCGATGTCTGACATTTTGATAAAATATCGAGATATTTATCTTCTAAACATTGAACTATAATAGCACGAGCTTTTGTATGTAATATGCGTTTTTTCTTATCATCTTGGATCTCCTCTTTTAAAATAATTCCTTTTTCTTCTAACAATAGGTCTATTTGATATTTCCAATAGGCAAAATTACCGTTTTCTTTTAGTAGGGGAAATTTTCCTTCCGACATTTTCTTTTGTTTTTTTTTCGTATTTGTGAATTACTTTTTCTATTTTACTTATACATTTCCCTACAACCTATAGGGCGTCTGGGCCCATAACCTATGAAAACTTGACTAATTATTGGGATAAGCCATTTAAACAAAGCGTGTTCTTTCTACATAGTTTCTTTATTACAACAACGTCACATCAATCACAATATTAGAAGTAAATATAAATAATACAAAAGAGGTTCTAATGCCTAACAGGAATGAGCCTTCAGCCAAACCGCACTCGCACAAGGAATGATCGCGGATTCTTATTTTAGCTAGAAAAATCGGTGAGGAACAGTGGCCAAGACGCAGACGTGTTATACATGAGATGACCTTTTTGGGTAATGTGCGGTGGGTGAAAAACCAAGGTTTGGGTTGGACTGTCGATTGTAGGAAGCCATAGTATCTTCCCACAGTTTGGCGAGAGACTTGCCAAATGTCATTCCAAGATTGGAGCATTTTAGGTCTGGTTAGTGTACGGAGGTCTCGAGGGAAATTCTTACTATATTTAACAACTCCTGCGTATACAGTATCCCTGGCGCAGCTATCAGCTATCTCATTGCCCCGGATTCCTGAATGGCCAGGTATCCAGATTAGTATTATTTCAAGGCCAGTAGTTAGACATCGATAGAGAGCTTCTCTAATTTTGAGTGTGATATGAAAATTGTGTTTAGAGTGAAAGGGCATTTTTATTACATCCTGGAGACAACTTAAGGAATCCGAAGCATTGATAGAGTTCCTGATGCTGTGAGACTCAATGTAAAGTATGTCTTCCAGGAGCGCAATGGATTCACCTGAGAAGAGGGAACTGGATGGGGGGATTTTGAAATTCATAATTATTTTATACTTGGGAATCCACACAGCGGCTCCAACAGGATCACTGGGATTAATTTTGGAGGCATCAGTGAAAACTGAATGTGGTCTGGTCTGGAGATGCCTAAGTCAGTTATGACATTAGAAAAATGAGACTATCAAATTTAGTTTCAAATAAAGGTAACAAATAAGCTTAGATCATATAAACGTCTAGAACACGCATCAATTGCACAAAAACGGCCCAAAAACAGTGCACCAATTTTGGTGCACTGGCTTCAGTGGCTTCCCACGCCTGTTAGTGTCGTTTCGATTACTTTACTGGTTAGAGCTCTCGCAAAAAAAAAAATTATGTCGGCCTGCGCTATTAAAATGTGTCGGAACTATTTTAAAACGAGAAAGGATAAGGATGAGATGTCATTTAATCGGAAAACTTAACAATTTTCTCATGATTTCTTTGTAAAAACGTGAAATTTAATTTCGACATTTTCAAGGTTATCGAATTGATTGATGTTGTCAGGTGAGAAGTGTGACTTATTTTCCAAAATTTGGGGACTTTTGTTACAATTTTTTTTTTTATGAAATATGAATAATTGAAAAAATCTATAAAAAACAGACATGTAATGTTTGTGTGTCCGGTTTTCTTAAACTGGTTTATATTACGTTTTAGACTTCCTACGGATCCAATTGTAGCATATTGTTGGACAAAGAGGTGGATTTTGAATCATTTTCGGAGATATTTTTACACTATGTTTTTTTATATTTTCTTATCAACGGCACAATTGTATTGAAATAAAGTACCTAAAATAATTATATATGATCGTGACCGATAAGATGTAAGTTGTGTGAACGATAATTAGAAAATTTAAGAATACTTAACCATCATATAAAATTATTTCTAATCTAACCTTAGCGCTTTGGACAATATAAACTTTTTAATGTAACCTTATGACGTTTGACATAGAATTGACAGAATGCGTACTGCAAATATCGTTAAAGAGGATGTAAAAAAAACTGAATATCGTTTAAAGCAGATGCTTTGATCGGAGTTATCTGTACTAATATTATAAAGAGGTAAAGTTTGTAAGTTTGTGACGTTGTAGGGGGTAATCTCGGGATCTACTAAACCGATTTTAAAAATTATTTTACTGTTGGAAAGCTACGTTAACAGGGAGTGTCATAGGCTATATAACATGACGCTTTATATCACGGGAGCGGGACAGGGCACGGGTGAATCCGCGCCGGGCCGCTAGTAATATTATAGATAATTCTTTATTGTCATAATTAAGATATTAATTTTGTCTATATTCTGTTAGCTGCATCTCCATTAATTCCTAATAAAGAAATAATTTAATATATTAATATGATAAAAAACAAATTTTAGTTCAGAAAATAATCAAACTGAACTAGTTTGAATAAAAACTTTTCGATATGAATATTTTTATTTCTATAATAGTCCTTTTCAAGTAGTTTAGTTGCTCTTAAGTCCCTGCATTAAACTATCCCGTGTACCTACCCCGTAGTTCCTACTACTGATATAAACTTTGGATTATACATAAAGCCTACTACCCAATATGAACCTATCGAATCGTTCCAAGTCTACTATTACAAATGATTTCACTGACTTTTAGCGCAGGATAATCTTTGGGTTATAAATAGTCATCTAATAACCTTCGTGAACATGATGTGTGAGACAAAAATAATTTGCCATTATGAATAGTTTCTTTTAAATTATTATATTAGTATTGGTAATTAACAGACTTATAAATATGTACTAATATCTGTACAGACATTTTATTGCGAATTAAAATTACTACATGTGCTATGAATGTGTTATGAATTTATTTGTGCATGTATTTTTTTATGGTTCGTTCCAAGACACACAACTTTTGTTGCTAATACTTTATTTAAAAAAAAACTGAAATCTCTGAGTAATATTAAATTATAACACATAAAGCGATTAAATCATAACGATCATTTAAACTTTTCACTTACATAAAAAATATTTAATTATAAAAATGGGGTAATATTTTTTTTCTGATATCCCGAAAACACAGAGTGAACTTAGCAACGCTTCGCGTTTTTGATGCCGTTTTTGGCGATGTTGTTTGTTAGCAATGCTCTCTCTAGACATGTTATATCTCAATGCAAATAAGTTTGAAAGATTCCAGAAGGGAGCTCAATTACTTTTTTGTAGGAATGGATAAGGAGAGGTAGTGTCTTATGAGCCCAATAAGGGGAAGCAGTGAGATGAGACAATTGATCAAGAGTATCTAAAAGGGGGCGACTTGAAAGTTCCATTGCTTTACTAAGAAATCTATCAGATAAAAGCTGTTTAGGCAGAGCTAGCGGGGGTTCAGAACATTCCACTTGGAGAGCCTTAATGGGGGAAGACTTCATAGAGCCTGTAATAATTCTGAGACATTTGGCTTGAATTTTGTCTAATTTCGAGAGGCCAGTCTTGTTGCAGGGCTCCAGTAGGAAACAAGGCAAATTGTTAACACCAGCCTTTATTTCAGAAGTTTAAAGTTGACGTTGACAGCCGACACTTGTATGCTTTCATTGATTGTCAAATTACGAATAATGTATACCTAACCTAAAATTAAACATATAAATTATAAAGAAAATATATCGTCCTTAAATATAAAACTATGAATAATAATGACTTCACCGAATATAAGTGTGATCAAATGCCATAAATGTCGAAGCGTACTTTTAGACATGTCAACGGTAACAAACAATTATACGACGTGTGACCAACAGAAGTGCAACAGCTACAATTTAAGTAACTTTATTTTCGTTTCTGAAGATAACTTACCAGATTGGATAAGAAGAAAAGTTGAAACTGAACAGTGGACCAAAGGAAGACTTAATTGTGAAAAATGCGGTTGCCGGGTTGGCGTCTTTGACTATGTTTCGGGTAGAAAATGTGATTGCGGTGAAACAGTTTTACCTCCTGTTCGTTTCGTAGCAAGTCAAGTAGACAGACCGATAGCTGTTAATATTTCTCATAAGTCATTGTGATATTGTTACTTTTTGTTACAATTAATTAGTCTCAATAAAGGTCTGCTTGTCATTAATAATAGCCTTTCAAAAGAGTGATTTATATACTAGAACATTTCAGTAACCATTGATGCACAAGTAAATATAATAACCCTTATATTACCCCCCAATCAATACCTACTTGTGTGTTTAGTTTTCTTGGACTACTTTATAGATGCTAAAGATTTAAAATGTGCAAGACTAAAACTGTTTTGGTTATAATGTTTTATATACTTTTAATAAAAGAAATTAAATAAAATCTGTTTTGTTACACTTAAACCATATATTTACTACATCTTTAAAATTATCACTTAATTTATTTTTATTCCACTGTCATATGGTTTGCTGTTGATTCATTAATTTCAAGATCTCTACACTGGGCTGCCTGTAATTCCCGGCGAATCTAAAACCAAAATTACCATATTTTTTATAATATTCTAATATAATAGTTATATCACAAGTTATTTAAATTACACAGAATACAAGAATTATGTCAACAGTTAACTATGGAAATATGAGTTAAATAATTTAAAAATAAAAATAAAAGAGCTCACTCACTTCAGGTGTTATTGTAGGATGAGATTTTTTTCTTAGTAATTCCAAGAGAGCATCTCTCTGTTCTGTAGAAATGTCTGCTTTGTAGCGCTGTATAAAAGTCAATAAGGCTTGATGCCATAACACAGGTAAATCACGAGAGTCACTCTGGAACCTACAACAAAACTATTGTTTTATCGGGGGCTTTTTATATATTGTTGCTTGCATAATCTACAAATTGTGTTCAACTGAAACTGTCCCATACTCTGGGATAAAAGCTTATTCATACCAATTTCAAAAGTACACAATAATAAAATTTCATTATAATTAGTTCATCCAACATTTCCATGTTTACGAGTTAGTTAATAATTTCTTTTAATTTAATTAAGAAATTAATTTAATCTATACATATAATAAAATCGTAGAGGTCGAATTTCTGTACAATGAAAAAATTGCTAAAAACTGAATCAGGGGGATTTACGAAGTGAAATAGAACTAATATAGATTTTTTCAAATTTTTTGTTTCTCTGTTTGTCTGTTTGTACCGGCTAATCTCCGAAACGACTGGACCAATTTAAATGAAATTTTGTATGACTGGAGCTTATATCCCGGGTCAACATATAGGATACTTTTGATACCGAAAAATTAAAGAGTTCCCGTGGGATAATTAAAAAACCGCACCACGCGGACGAAGTCGCGGGCATCAGCTAGTAATAACTAATTTATTAAGTGAAAACTAAATACAAAATACCTGATGAAATGAAACACAACTGAATCCACAACCCTATAAGGCAATGCATATTTTTTGTCAAATAGTATCCTTAAGAATATTGAATTTGCACCAGTGTAGTCCATTTCAGCTATCTTAAGCATTGCAGCACTTGAATGCAAAACTGGTACTGAGTTCCTGGCTAACACGGAACCCACTATTATGGCCTCACGTAATGTGCAGTCACCTGCCTAGATAAATCAAAAATAAAACTTAGGTCATTTTCTTTTGAATAAAGGTTAATAATAATTTGATCCTCAAAATAGTGAAAATAGATAAAAATTATGTCAGTACTTCGAGTCAAAATAAACTTACCTCTAAGAGTGGTAAGAGGATTCCCTTCATAAATGCTCCAGGTTTGAATAGAGACTTTCTAAGTGCTTGGTATAAGTGGAAATTTAATCGTTTGTACTCTGCCAAATCATCTCTGACTCTTGGTAACAGTACTAAATTGTAGAATCTTTGTGCCATTTTTTCCTTCAGATTCGAAGCAAAGATTCTTGTTGCCTTAAAATATATACCATCATAAATGCTTAATTTTTAATATTAGCAATACTAATAATTAAAATAATATACTAATATCAAAAGTAATAAGAGTGTAGTATAGTTTTACCTCAATCTTTGTGGCCTGGTCTGATTAGCTGCAGAAGGCTCCGGCAACAGTTCATTTTACGTTTGTGGGTTTGAATCCCATATCTTATACTGTCACATCATCCACATTCATCATCATTTATAATCTAACAAACTACCTTCATTGTACATAACAAAATATCCATTGCAACTATTGCTAATCAGAATATCCATAAAATTTAATAGGAACCACAAATAATACATTAAATTAGTACCTGATACATAGCAGCAGCTGACCAAGTTGTAGGTTCTGTGAGGTACAAAATTTGTTCCCAATTTTGCAAATGTGGTATCATCTTGAATGCCTTTGGCAGCTTTCCTGAACGATACTTTTGTAAAACATCTCTTACACCTTCATACATTGATTTTACCCTAAATGGAGAGATAAACTTAAAACCTGACAAATATTTGTAAATATGAATTATATCTATATACACATTCCAAAAATTCTAAATTGAAAATTAACAAATCATGACTAAATATCTAAATTAATATTTAATTGAGGTTGATGATCCAATATCTGTAATAATCTCTTCAGAGCTAGCTTGAGGTGTAATTTCTTACTTTTTTCACTTCATTTCACAGATCCATCATTGATTTGATTGATATCCATCATTAACAGTCATATGTTCTAATTAATGTAGCAGATTCAATAACAATACAGAGGAGACTCAATTAACTATGCTGATTATATTGTCGTAAAGTATTCAGATAATCAAAACACCAGATAATAATTGAATATATGAAGAAAAGTGATTTATGTACATATTTAAATATAGATTGAAATTTTTAGATTCAGAGGTGATATAACACAGCAAAACTATTGTAACTGTCTGCATACAATAACAAAACGCTTGGGACGGTTACAGCACAAGGTGCAAACGGATATTGCCATTTGCAACATGTCAATCCACTCATGGATAGGTATAACTAAAGTCCGGATAATCAAGTTTCCACTGTAATTCATTTTAATGTGAAAATTACCTGGGGTCAATATTTTGTAACTTCATTGTTTCGACATCAGAGAATTGTGTTTGTAGTTCAGTATTTTTTTCTGTGATCTTTTCTTTTATAATATCTGCCAATGTTCGGGTTCTTTCTGGCTTTGATGACATAAACATTCTTAATGCTGCTTCATCTTCTTCATTAATTTCAATATTGTCATAGTATGTATCAGGCTCCAAGTCATCATGTTCAGAGTCTGACTCTGCTTCAAGATTTTCATCTAAAAAGAATCTTATTAATATTTCTTACATATGGATAAATATTTTTATCTATATTTTTCTTGCCATCTGCAATCAATGTGGCAGATTTATGATGGACACTATATATATATGAATTGTGAAGTGGATTGACGATAGAGGTGGCCATCTTACATTAAGGATGCTATTTTAAAAGAATTTCATATGATAAGTTTCATCAACCCTGGAGCTAACAAAATTGATATCTTTTAGAGTTAAAATGTAGTAAATACAAGATAAAAGAAGAGTAAATAAAAAATCTGTCTCTGCACTCAAACTCACAACCACATTCAAACTTAAGGTCCTACAAATATTGCACTAAGTAACTAATAATTATAGATATAACAAGCAATAAAACAAATTATATTCTACCAAAATGTTAATAAATAATAATAATAAACATACTGGGTTGCTAAGTCAACAAAGATAATTAGTTAGCTAAAGCTTAGTCCACATTATATTTGTATTATTATTTTTTATGTGGTATAGCCATGCTGGCTGGAGTTGTTCATTATCTTAATTATAGCTCTTAAGGCTCGTTCAATCTCTGTGATATTACACTCTCACGGTATATTGGTGTGAAACAGCCTCATCATGTCTCATGCTTGAGTGAGTTCCGATGGCCCACCTGCCCCTCTGCCTATCATATTTTCCTTATCCCATCCCCCTATTACAATTACATATATTGTGTTTAATATGCTCCCTCTACAAACACTGCATTGTTAAAACATTATATACAATAATGCCTATAGCATTTGAATGAATGTGCAGAACATAATCTGATAATAATAATAATTTATACATAGATGATAATGACAGTCTTATGTAATAAATAACAGAATACCATAAACACATAATAGTACACATAAGATTAAAAAAATATATCATATCATATATCAATTAAACTAAAATTACACATAAGATTAAAAAAATATATCATATCATATATCAATTAAACTAAAATTACCTGTAAGTTTAGCTGGAAGAATGACATGTTTAGCAGGTGATGGTGCAGCATCAGAATCATCAAGTTCAACTTGTTGCCGTCGAGCAGTTTTTAAAATTTTCTTTGACAAATCTGGATTCACAAACTAAAACATAGACCTATAGAATTTATTCTTGATATCATATATATTTAATTTAGTATTGAATCTATACTCATTAAGAGTTTTAAATGTAGCATTTTATTCTCCCATTTGATTTTCTTCTCCCTTCTGCAAACCCCATGTCTAGGAGACATGTAGTTCTTGAGATATTCATTTTTTTCATTCATTTGTTTCATTAAATTGTGATGATGGTGACCAGTCTGTTCTGGCACTTTGGTTTACAGTCTAACCTAACCTAAGTCACCGTTCTAGTCACTGGTCACAACTTTCAAATATAGTCCACAAGCTAAGTGAATGTGCCATAGCAGCGGTCATTTGTAACTATTGTCGCAATATATAAGGAAAAAACTATTTTTGTATTTAAAAATCAATAAACTAGTTCAAAATTTACTAAACTCAAAAACAGGTTTAGTGTTTATATATTAAGCATATTCCTAAACACAAAAAACACTTTGTTATCAACAAAAATGTTATAACTTTCTTATCTAACATATTTTTGTTTTTCCATTATTCATTCAAATCCTGTTTGTGGGCCCTAACTTTTTTCCTAACCCAAATAACAGGTCTAGGGGCTCTATACACAGTTATACATCCCTAAACTCTAATTACCCTTAATCTCATATCAGTTGTGGTCGAAAACCACAGCCACTTCTTACATGTTAATGTTTCTAAGAAATCAGTATATTTTTTTTAAATATATCATTCTAACAATATTTTTTTAATGTGTAGGTTACAATCTCTGCATGGATGCATACACTACATGGGCAGTCTTACTGGCCTAATTCAGATCAGGGTCGGGCAGTATTTGAATTACTTGTAATTAAAATACAAATACATATTTTGTATTTGTATTTCAACTACTTTTAAAAATTGTAACTTGTAATTGGTATTTCAAATACCTGATGCTGAAGTATTTTGTAGTTAGTATTTCAAATACGTATGGCTTCAAAATACATTTGAACATAAACACATTTAGCTATCATATTGATGGATGTGTTCTTCAGAAAATAGTGGTTGATAGCTTTTGTAAGCAAATTTTTTCCACCAGTTTCCTAACAATTACTTTGGAAATATGCATCATAAAAAGATTTCACAGTCGGGTCCGAAAACTATACACTTAAAGCTACAATTTGTTTCTTTTTTTTACTATACGGCCTGTTGAAAATCACACAAAAATTTAGATTTTTTTAATATCTTCTTTATTTTTGGGAGTAGTGCATTTATATAACCTAAGCCTAACTGCATTTTGTAATTTGTATTTCAAATACATGACTTAAAAATATTCTGTATTTCATATTTTAAATACATGCGAGATAGTATTTCAATTAAAGCAAAGCATGTATTTTACGCAGCTCTGATTCAGATATTGTTACAATTATCACATTGTGAAGGAAAATATTATACATGCACTTTGAGATTTAATAAAGGTAAATCTATAGCATTTTAATACAGGAATTTTAAGTAGTGGTGTGGTGAAGTGGAGAGGGGGGAGGCATATTTACCTTTACTACAACCCCTAAGGTTCGGAGATCTTGAAATATATTCTTTTTCATGAACAAAACCTCACTTATTTTCACTGATTTTTTCGCTAATATTGCACTTCTATCATAGGTCCAAAGTTAAAAAATCCTTTCAAAGTTAAAAAAAAAGCCAGTAATCAACATAAAAAGAGCCAAAATAACCGAAAACCAGCTTAATTGGATAAAAATGAAGAAAAATCACAATAGAACACATTCATATACACTGTAAGAGTAACCATTCAAAATGGCGACCAATAAAGATGATGTTTTTTTTTACATAATCACATTAATTTATATTTAACCAATATTTTAAAAAAATTGTTCAGCAATGTATTTAAAATTTGATATCATTAATATATTGATTCATTGTCCTATTTAAAACCAACTTGCTAGTCGTCCACTAAATTGATAAATAAAATAAATATTTTGAAATACGAAACTTTTAAGACGTCGTAACTGTTTGTGTGTATAAAAAATAGTAAATGGTTACAGTCGGTTCTGGCACTCGCTGGCCGCTACCGCAGCACGCCCACTCGGCTCGTGCGATTTGGTCTGAATATAACCTAACCTAACCATCTGTTTGTGTGTATAAAATAAATAGTAAATGGTAGTCGGTTGTGGCACTCGCCGGCCGCTGCCCGCTGCACACTCACTACACTTGCTTGGCTCTATTATCAGGTAAAGGATCTCTTTAAATAAAACATGGTGTCTAGGGAAAAAATATTTATCAATATTTTTTTTTTCCATAGAAATATATATATTTTTTTTATTGCAGGAGTTCAGCAGACAGGCAGACGGCCCACTTGATGGAAAGCGGTTACCATCGCCTATGGACATATGCAACACCAAAGGTGCTACAAATGCGCTGCTGCTCTCTTAAGGGAGACTGGAACCTGGCCCCAATGCCGGAACACAACTCAAGGTTGTTATGGCGATATACTTTAGACAAGGGGTGGTAGCCATCCAGTCGGGCAAATGCCCTACCACCTGGCTGTGGGTTGTTTTGTCGCCTCTTAAGACAGGCCGCCCGGCCGCAGGAAATTGTATTCTTTATGTTCCTGCATGGATATGAATTATAAAATATGAATATAAAGATTTCCGAAAATTATATAAAGCAATATATTAATTAATAGCTCAAGATTTCGAATTTCTTAATTAAAAATCGATAAGTATTAATGATATATCAATTAATTTCTTTTTATCATCACACCTTGTTAGCCAAGCTACTAAAAACAAAAGTGACAGTAAATACTGTCACTTTTAATCAATCGATTATATGTCTAGCATGAATTTTGTAGTTATGCCTGAATTAAATTTAAAACTATTTCTACATTAAAAACAGGTTTAGTGTTACAAAAAGTTCTGATGGTTACATGTAATTCATGAGCACATTCATAAATAATTCATGAGTAAATTCATAATCTCAAATCACGGTTTGTTATTATCAATAGTGATACAATTTTACAACAAAAATAAGTGAGGTTATGTTTATAAAATAAAATAAAAATATGACCTCTGGACCTTAGGGGTTGTAGCAAGGGTAAGTATACCTCCCCCTACCCACTACGCCCACCCACAACTTAAAATTTGTGTATCAGATTGTTAAGTCGCAGCCGAACCAAATATTGAGTCTACTTTGCTGATGTTATTTTTTATTTTACCATGACATAATAAATTATAAGCTAGGACACTGAAGAAATTTATAAATAATCTATACAATAAAAACACAATTAGCTTAGCTTGATACTATTCCACTTATTCCTACTATTAATTTTTTATGTATTTCGTAAACAGTATAAGAAACAAAAGTAGGGTATCTGAAGTTTCCCTAGAGATTATTAAACCCTGCTGGCTATATTTAAGTAAATCGCCACATACCTCGTCATCGTCGTCGTGCCTTTTCCTTCCTTTAACTCTGTTTTTCATTTTCACAGAGTTCACTGATTCTATTTGGTCAGCAAGAGCAATATTTTTTCCTACTTGTGAAGGTTTCATCTTTTTTACTTTCCCCATTTTTACTAGAATCACAAATATCTAAGTAACAATAAGTGTCCCTCAAGACGTTTGTATTTAATGTGCCTAGATATTTTATTTATTCCTACCGTATACCGATTTTAGCTCAGTAATTTAGTTTTATATTCCTTACGTAGTTACGTTGTCACATGTACAAGTACATGTAAGTAAAATATAACCAAACATAAAATTAAGGAAAGATTGGTAGGTATTTAGGCATCCTCGATCTGATATCGATTACTCGAATAATCGTTTTTCGAACCAAACCAAATCGTAGCAACCCCAATATTAGGTCAGGAGTAATTTCGATACTTATTAGTAATTTTTAGTACGACATCAAATATCGTGTAAGTATCAAGTAGCTTTAGTTACGACGTACGGTAGTCATCTTGGTAAACTTTAAAAATCACTGTTCACTGCTCATGTGAAACGTGGGATTGTTTCATGCGTATTTAGTTATTTTTTACCGGATTTTACCGGACTTGGATCAACGTTAAAATTAAAATAACGTTAATAAATTCGCTTTATTTGTGTTTTTATGGTTAAGGCTTGGCAGCTAGGCCTTTAAGCCCGGCGCTGTTGTATTGTAGGCTACAATCGACGTCTGCTCTTATGGTTTGTTGTAAATATCATGTTTATTGTATTGTATTCGATTGGCAGATTTTTCTTTTTCTTTTTAATGTACCTGCCAAAATTCCTATTTATATCACCTGGCTTTTCTATACACTTGATATTGGCAATATCAATGCATAAATGGCATTGCAGCCATCACCAAAAAAAAAAAACAATCGACGTCATTTAACGGAGTTCTTGTGAAAACTCGAAAGGCCACATTTGGCTATATAGTTCACATTTCTCGCAAAAACACATAATTACTACTCAAAAACTATCAATATCATACAACTATTGTTAATTTTAGAGTAATTTTACACATTCTTAGAAAATAAAACTGTATAGTACAACGTCTCCTTTCAGTTCCCGCCAAAAACTCCCTAGTCCCTTGTTTGTGATTATTTATTTTCTTTATGTTTATGGCTTGGCAACTAGGCCTTTAAGCCAGGCGTAGTTGTATACAACTACACAATTCACACCATTCAACGGAGTTCTTGTGAAAACTCGAAAGGCCACATTTGGCTAGGTATACAGTTCACATTTCTCACAAAATTTCCTTACACACGTAGTTAGTGGAAGATGGGAAGAATAAAGAAGATTCTTAAGGGATGACGTCGTCCGAGTCGTAGAACTTTGGCTCACAAAGGTCAACACCTTTTCCCCGGGCCCCAGAAAAAGTAATTTACCCCGCACTTCCGCGTCTCAACGATCAGTCTGAATCGACCCGTCGTAAAGACATTCACGCATCGCGCGCGCATTTGAGATATCCACCCAATTGCAATACTAATCGGGTTCCAAGAGCTTGGTGATAAGTGGCAAGTGAATCTAGTTGTGAAGCGGGAGATATATAACAAGAGAACACGCACTGCTGCTCCTGTATCGCAGACGCTCCGGTTACTTTGAGTCCATTTATCTCCATTCCCTCTTACCCTTGCACCCTTGAAATCTGGCAATCGGCCAGATCACTTAGAAAATAAAACTGTATAGTACAACGTCTCCTTTCAGTTCCCGCCAAAAACTCCCTAGTCCCTTGTTTGTGATTATTTATTTTCTTTATGTTTATGGCTTGGCAACTAGTTGTATATACAACTACACAATTCACACCATTCAACGGAGTTCTTGTGAAAACTCGAAAGGCCACATTTGGCTAGGTATACAGTTCACATTTCTCACAAAAACACATAGTTATTACTCAAAAGCGATCAATATTAAAGTAAAATAAAACGACTAGTTTTTGATGGAAGCTAGGATTGGAGTGATAATTTATTTTATTAATATTTAAATGTGACATGTACTTTTCAATTTAAATATTTACATAGCCTGTACTATTTTGATACCAAACTATTGTTCATTTTAGAGTAATCTTAGACATTTTGTTAGAAAATAAAACAGCACAGCACAGCGTCCCCTTTCAGTTCCCGCCAAAAACTCCTTGTTTGTGATTTTTTTTTAATAATATTTATGGCTTGGCACATAGGCCGTTAAGCCAGCCTTGTTTGTAATTTTTTTTAAGTTTAAGGCTAGGCAACGAGGCCTTTAAGCAGACGCCGTTGTATTATAGGCTACAATAGACATTCATTCAGTCATTTAACGGAGTTCTTGTGAAAACTTGAAAGGCCACATTTGGCTATATAGTTCACATTTCTCGCAAAAACACATAATTACTACTCAAAACTATCAATATCCTACAACTATTCTTCATTTTAGAGAGATTTTACACATTTTTAAAAAACAAAACTGCATAGCACAACGTCCCCTTTCAGTTCCCGCCAAAAACTCCTTGTTTGTAATTTACTGGCCTTGCCTACAGATAAAATAGAATATTGCCAGAAAGCAAAAAATTAGTTCTCATTCTAGACGTTATGGTCGGTTACGTCGGGGTCACCATTACTTTAATTGATTAAATTAAACATTAAACTATCACGTCGGGGTCAGTCATTATTAATGACGGGTCGTTGCAGGAATAAATATACCCCGTTCATTAGTAAAATATGTAATTTCGTGTATAATATTTACATAGCCGAAAGTAATAATATCTAATATACAACTGGATTTAAAACAATTAAATTATGTACATTTTCGTGACGAATTTTCTCTGTATGTCATGTGACATAACAACTAAAAATCTGTTTGTCAAAATATAAAGAAAGTATTTATAAGGAATGGAAAGAGTACTTTGATCTGGCGTCAAGAGAAAAGGGCATATGGTATAGAACATTGCAAAGCGAGCCTCCTCGTATTCCCTGGTTTACTAATACTAGCTATGATAGACGGCTTTGTGTCCTAGCTCATAGATTGCGCTCCGGTCACATTCCACTAAATAAATTTTATCATCTTGTTGGAAAGAGCTGTTAGTGGAATGTGTTCGGACCAAAGACGGCAGGAAGGGACTGGTGGACGGTCTGGGAATTGATCTGATGGACGTGGGTGTTTTCCAGAGCATTTTGTCGCGGCCACAGTCTGCTGCGGCTCATTAATTTATAAAATAGTGTTAGGGTAAGATGGGGCTGACATGGTGACATTATCACTAAAAGCCCCTAAATAAATTAGATAAAAAAAAATCTGGCCTGCCAGCGTGTAGGCGAAAAGGTTTGTTTTGCCACACCGTTAAAGATCGATATTACACTTTAGAAAATCGAGATTTGTTTTTGACGTGAAACTATATAAACGGGGGGGGGGGGGGGCGGCTTCTTAGGATTTTTTTCAGTCACGAAAAAGCGTTACAGCCGCGTGGAGGAGCGGCATAAATTTAGACTAGACGTGGTGAGAAGCGGCATTATTTTAAAGTATATTATGGATGCGTTTTTTGGTTCTGGATCGAATTCAGTTTTTTTGTTTGATAAAATAACATACATACATACATACATAACTTCACGCCAGTTCCCTTGCGGGGTAGGCACGAACAACAGAGCGCCATTTATTTGATAAAATAAAATATGTTTAAATAAAAAATGCATTCATTAAAATGTACCTAACATAGCCAAATCATAATTTGCTGTAAACTGGCGAAAAATCAAAATGTGTGCTTGGGCACATAGTAGAAGTGAAACTTCAACGGACAAGTGGAAAAACAAATGAACGCATTATATCCATCTAATACAGCCGTTGCCTGGCTCTCCCTACGCCGCTGCCGCCTCTCACCACGCTAAATATACGTTTACCCCTTCCACGCGGCCGTAACGCTTTTTCGTGACAGAAAAAATCCTAATACCTCCCGTCTATATAGAAGTTTCACTTCAAAAGTTGAGACATGAGTTGCATGTATTCATTACCTATGGGTCGCATAGTTTAAAAAAACATTAACTGCTTTGAAAATCGTTTCCCAGGGACGAAAAGTACTGTTTTCTTAATATTTTCTTAAGTTTTCGCGACTTGTATACATAATAAAACTACGTTTTAACGGTTTAATACTTAAACGCTTAAAACCCTTAAAACGTAGTTTTATACTGTTTTCTTCCCTGTGAATAAGCAACTTCAAGCGTACTTTCAGAATATAAGAAATTAATAGGCCTTTTCCATTGCCCCATACCAGTGTCTTTGCCCACGTGACAGTGACTATATTATATTTGTGGACGTTGCCGCGGCGCCGAGGTCGCTGATGTTTCGCAGGTGTTTTGTGATGATTGTACTCCTATATCATCTTCAATGCGCGATAGGTTGCCTGAGATGGGCGGAGAAATTTCGTTTCGAAGCAGCAGCAGGAACAATGGCCGCAGGCAGCTTCGTAAACAGCAGGAATAGTAGGTGAATATCAGTCCTGATGAGGTTAAGAGCACCAGGATCAGGGCCTTGAATGGAGCTGTCATTGAGGTGGACTCCAATCTCTCACTGTTCTCCATTCCGTGCCGCTCCCGCTCGCCCTCATGCATGAGATCACGTTCGTTCTTTTGTTTTGACTCTGGATCCAGCACACACAATGATCGAGAAGCTGGATCCATGGATCAGACGGGTTGGCGCTTGCAAAAAAAGAGACGGTGGCCCATGCCATACCGTGGCTCTCGGGACTTTTATGCATGAAGTAGTGAGGAGACGCAAGTGCCCAAAATTCCCCGTAGAGTATCTCCTCCTACCACGGTAACAACAGAGGGACGACGGGATCTTGAGCAAGACCATGAATAGAGCACCGTCGAGCTGGTTAGAGCTGCTGAGAAGGCGCGTATCGCTCGATGGGCCTCAGAACTTTTAGGTCATTCAGATTCCATCACAGATGAAGTGGGGATAAGATGGCCTAAATGATTGAAACCGATGTTCGCAATGCAATTGTTAGTGGACCAGTTTGGACCTTCAGCCACTCTGAGCGAGCGGAGCGGGTGGGTCACTTGGGGATAGGGTTTTCATCCGACTTTATGACATCGAGATGGGAATGCGACTTATTTTGCGCGCGCTCATCTCTCCTCTGGTGTAGCGCGTGCAGACTGCCCCACGCCATAAGAGTTTAAAGTCGCCAGGAGACAAAAAAAGTTCCCCAGCAGTGGATGAAGCCGCAGGGCCAGTGGAGGAGCTAGGCCGTGGCAGGTGGCATTCCTATAACTCGTGGCCCAGGCGTTAAGGGTAAAGGACGGAATACCGAAGGTTTTAGTGAGCGTTCCTAACTGTGGTGTAGCAATAGCACTTCTAGTTCTGGCTAGAGGCGCTAGTGCCACCCCGACCTGGCAAATTCTACACACCGGCTGCCACTTTCCCCCATCGCGCGGCTGATGGCTCTCAATCGGGTTTCTCCTCGTAAAAAAAAAAGGTTTTTTTTATTGTATGAGTTCAGCAGACAAGCAGACGGTCCCCTTGATGAAAAGCGGTTACCATCGCTTATGGAAATTTGCAACACCAACAGTGCTACAATTGCCCTGCTGCTCTCTTAAGGGAAACTGGAACCTGGTCACTAACGCCGGAACACAAATCAAGGTTGTTATGACGGCATACTCTAGACCAGGGGTCTAGCCATCTAGTAAGGCAAATACCCTACCACCTGGCTGTAGGTTGTTTTGTCGCCTCTTACGGCAGTCCGCCCGGCCGCAGGAAATTGTATTCCTTGTCCGTTCCGGCGCGGATAAAAAAAATAAAAGGTACTAGGTGTGTCGTACTTGTGCGGGATCGACTCGTTATCTCGACATAGAATAAGAAAGGTGTTCACAATATAAATTTAAAAAAAATGTTTGCTTTCAATCAAAATTATATTTGGCCTTCATTTACTTTATATATTCGCAATCTTATTGTAAGTTACAAATTTTCAATCACACTAATAATATTCTTTATGTTTGAGTTAAGGAAACTGATGACGTCTTGCACGACCGATCGAATGTTAACTTCAACCACCTTCATAATAATATCGTCGAATATTCTTAGGAACACGTTGATAACAGGATTGACAAGCCAGTCGACCAAAATGTTGCCTGTCAGCCGGACTTGAAGGCGACTGCAAATAAAGAATACAAAATTTACTTCAACTTACAATTCAATACTTATAATAATAGTTGGACCATCAGTGATGGATTTACACTGGAGGCACTAGGGGTTAGTGCCCAGGGCGACTTTTCGAGGGCGACAAAATTTCGAGTGTCACCAAAAAAAAATTAACTTTCTGCTATTAAAATTAAGTTCGGCCCTGTGGACCATGTTTAATTTACTAATTTATACTAAAATAAATCTGTAAACGGTTCGAGTTTGTACAAGGTATTTAAAATCGTGAAAAAAATATAGGAGAATAATTCGGACCAGGAGATTCCGAAAATGCAATTTTTAGAATTTTTGTCTGTCTGTCTTTCTGTCTGATAGAGCATCACATGAAAACTTCTGAATGAATTGAAATGAAACTGGACACAGAGCGAGCTCATATCCCGGGGCGTAACTTAGGATACTTTTTATCCCGATAAATAATGTCATTTCCATAGAATAGTCAGGTGGTAAGGTATTTTAGGGAGGATGGCTACCCCCTGGTCTCAAGTATGTCTCCGTAACAATCTTGAATACTGTTCCGGCATTAATGGCCAGATTCCAGTCTGCCTTTAGAGAGCGGCAGCACATTGGTATCACTTTTGATGTTATAAACGTCCATAGGCGATGGTAACCGCTTTCCATAAGTGGGCCTTTTGCCTGTCTGCTGTACTCATGCAATAAAAAAAAGAATAGACGGATTAACAAAGTATATGGAGCTGCAATCGTGTTTTTTTAAATTCACTAACAAATGCCTACGTTGTCATAAACAACATGACATTCATTGTATTACTTCAAAACAGGCTGGCTTCAACTCGTCTCTGTGCTGTCTAGACTATAATATGGCCTTAGTTTGTTTGTTGGTACTAAGAAACCGAATTAAGTTTTATTTTTCATCATTTATTCAGTCAATAAAAAGATTTGATAATGAAAAAAGTTAAGTTGGGCTTCTTATAAGATGTATGGGAAAAGATTTTTGTGATTGTTGGCTCTTTTATTACCCTAACGACGATTGGTCTGATAGAAGATTTTGATTCGTTTTAGAAACAGGATCGAAAGGAAACATTTTTTTTTTTGTAAAATGGCCATTTTGTTGCTAATTGAAATTTTTTAAAAACTGTGAATGGGGATCAAAGTTTCGTGAAAAGGTATAAATGCTCTCCAAGGACTATTTTCGTATAGCTCAACAGTTAAGAGCTTCCCCTTACTATCCTTCTGAAAGTGTAAATTTCATGAAAATGATTCATTTTTAAAACTGTAAAGAGGTAACAAACAAACATCCAAACAAATTTACTTTCATTTCTATATTAATGATGATGCTATAATAAATAATATAAGAATGAATTTTAGGTTCATCGTACCCAATATCGGTTAGAGAAAACTGCTGCAGATGGATTTCGTCATTATTGAAATCGAAAAGCAAATCCACAGTGACTATAAATCTAGTCAATGAAGCACGTATTCCACCTGTAGGACCAATGTTCATCACTTGCACCAAATATTTAAAATTAAACTGAAAAGAAAATTGAAACCAGTTAATATAAGAGCGATTAATCAGTAGGTAAAGGTTCACAAAAGTTCACAAGTTCCCTTAATATTGTTGACTTCTTGTTGTGTGTTGTTATGAGCCCACAATCTCTCGAGAAAATCGCGAGAAAAGGTTCCATATTCTTGTTCTTACGAGAAAGTGGTGGACAGAAAAGCAGTGAATAATAACATCTCCATTGTTGCTGGTGTTTCTATTTGCGACAACCCAAATTGCTAAATGCTTTACTAGTGACTTAACAATAGGGTGGCAGAGAGGGCCAAATACCATGGGCCGCCGCCTATCGCAGGCTATTGGCCCCAGAAGCCGTAAGCACAGAAGGGATCTAACATTTATTACAAAATTTAGTTAAAAATATAAATTTGTATTTAAATCTGTTATGTTTAGTACTAACTCAAGAACGTTACTGAATTATACAAATATATTATCAAGACTTGAACAGATTCGTAGAAAGGAAATCGTTTAGTTTTAATACGCGTTATGCTAAGTTCTTTGGTGATTCTTTAGAGGGCGTGAATTTGCCACGGACATCAACTGGCATAGTTATGCCACTCTGTTTAACTCTAATTTTTCAGTATATAGATAGACTCGATTGCTAGATTTAATATTATATCACACAATAGGCGTCCCATCAATGGGAAAAACTACTTGTAAATATCCCCTGATATGTGATGCGGCCTGCGTAGTGCGTATATACTTGGTAACATCCCATTTACCAAATATACTTGATCAGCCCATTCCGTGGCCGAAAAAGCTGAGTCACTTAAGCGACGCAAATACGTAATCCTCGATGAGACGTACTTGTTTGTAGCGATTGACGCTTAGATCGTGGGATCGTGACGGCATGAGCTAGAGTTCTCATAAAGTCTAATTGACTCTCAGGTAATCAGAAGGCTGGTGCCTACATCGAACAATGGATCAGTGTGGTGTGGCCAGTCTTCTGGTCTCCTTATGCATAGATGACGTCGGCCTAAGTTCGGCTTTCTACCTATAAACTTAAGGTATTATAGGGATAAGGGTTAGAATACAATATTAAATAATTAATTAAGATTGGTTAAAATTAAGTTTTTTTTTATATTATCAGATGATAAAGTATTAAATTAGGTTAGTGTAATAGAAATTATTTATAGTAATCAAAGCTTCACAAATATAATTTAGGACAAGATTTAAACAATGATAGTATCTCCTAAACGTCTTACTTTTGGACTTGTCTCATTTCAGGAGAAGAGAAGCTTTGAAGACAACAATTATTTGTATATAGGTAAAAGATAATAAATATGCCGCGATCCCATTTTCAATTATATCATCAGAAGTACATCATTCTATGTGTTACGTACTTAGCATACACACACTAAACATTGCTAAATATTTGAATATCATGTCATATTATTTTTTTTTGTTTAATTCTATACCAACCTCAAGATTGGTAAATTGCAGCTTGATTTGGGTTCTCAACATTTTGGCGAAGTAGTTGACCATCTGATCTCCAGAACGCTCCACGTTCACCAAACCAGTCATAACACCATCGTGTAATTTCAGCCAAGCGCTATATGTAATTAGCACAGGTCTCTGTAATTAGAAGTTTAAATTTCATCCTATCTGTTGAAATTGATACAGTCTCAGACGAACACAATAGGTAGACCGAGTCCCGAGCTCTCAGAGTAAAGCCGGCTAAAGGAAGGCAATTTTGAAATAGGAAGTAGGTGAGAGCCGAGGTAGCAGGAGAAACCCAGTTTTCCGATTAGTTAATGGTGAGGCCAGCCCGTAAAGGGGTCGGCCATCGTCCGTCCAGGCTGGAGTTGAATGCGCGAGCGAACCCACAGCCCTGGCAAGGGAGGTTGGAGGATCAGACAGGGCTTTTAGTAGGTAATTATAACTGCGGCGTGGCAATAGCACTTCACACGTGAGGTGCTAGTGCCACCCCAACCAGGCGAATCCCACACACGGGTCGCGACCTTTTCCCTTCACACGAGCTATGGTCCTTAAACGGATTTCCTCTGCACAAAAAAAAAGAATGATTAATATTATAATACAATAAAATTACAATATCAGGGACGGGAGTACGCTCGTGCGCGAGTCAGATGATTAAGCACCTAAGTGTACAATTACAATGTACAATTATATTTTTCACTGGCTTGGGTTATGAGTAGGTTTTTAATATGTTTATATTTATTATCCTGTGTATTGTAAAATTTCCGAAAATGGTAAGTTTCTATTCGAATGGCTTTTTATACGCAATCCAAACATATTTTTTTAATTATTTCTTATTTTTCGTTTAGAACCAAAAATGGGCATAAGTCATTATCACCGAAATTTAGCAGTTAAGAAACATAAAGAAATGAAATGTGTTTATTTTATTGGCTCTATATCTTACTAAGTTACGTAGTTGTAAGTAGACCAATTTCAAGAATATTTTTGTTTCTTATTTTCACACCTTTCCAACATTTGAATCATTGTGGTAATTTGTGGTATTTAGAGAAAAAAACATGTAAAATTAAAAAAACACAACATTTGAAAATGTATCTCGATTCGTTCACTTGAATCTAGAAAATATATGAGTAGTGAAATCAACAAGTACATACAACACGAATAGAAGAGAGAGAGATAAACACCCTACACACGAGTCCGATTCGAACACGTAGGTACCTCGTTTACATTTCATTTCTGAATTACGATTTATTTTATATTGTGTAAATTATACAAACCACTTCGAACCCTTCTTCAATGTCAGGCAGAAGCATAGGGTCCAGGCCAACTTCTTGAATGAATGGAACCATCATAGAAATTGTATTGTCGATATAATCATTTATGTCAGCGGTCAGCCCAAGACCTTGCCAGTTGTGATTTCTAAGAATAAGAACAACAAAATATTATACCGCAAATAACCCAATGACGGGCCTTTGCAATTTAACCTAACAGACAATACTGAATTTATATATCTTACTATCCATTAATTAACCTTAGTAATGTTAGCAAATTGTTATTACCGACTTGTCTGAAAATTATACCAAATTTTAACCAGTAGGTAAGTAGGTATTGAAGGTAAAGGAAAGGATAGCAAAATATAAAAATCAGACACAAGGCAAATTCGCTTGTTTCACACATAAGGGAATGCAAACACGTATCGCAAATACTCTCTAATATGCTCCATAGGTATTTGACGACTGATCTGTTAATTATTATAAATTTTGCATGTATGCATCTGACAACTAGTATGCATCAATCAATTGTACTTTCTTAGTAGTATATGATCTGCTTCAAAAATAATAAAGTTTGCTTACGTAGCAGTGTCTATATTTGGATACACGCATTTATTTAATTGTTAGTAGTTCTTTTAAAGTAATAAAGCTTAAGTAAACTTGACTGTACTAAGAGTCAAGTTCTCTTAAGCTTTATTACTTTACCCTACCACATGGCTGTGGGTTGTTTTGTCGCTTCTTACTACAGGTATTTCTCGAAACTAGTGTTTCGCGGAATACCTATAGGTTCAGCAACGGAGAAAGAATACGATTTCTTGCGGCCGGGCGGCCTGTTTTTAGAGGCGACAAAACAACCCACAGCCAGGAGATAGGGCATTTGCCCGTCTGGACGGCCACCACCGTTCCGGCATTAGTGGCCAGGTTCCAGTCTCCCTTAAGAGAGCAGAGCAGCAGCGCATTTGTAACGCCTTTGGTGTTGCAAATATCTATAATATAGTTTCATGCATTACCTATTAATATAGCGTCGGATTAGCTAAATAGGTATCACTTTAAGCTACATTGCCTAAAAGAAATTCAGTTTAAGCGGTAAAGCATTTTCTTATGGTTAAAAATATATTAAATTTGTTTAAGTGGCAATAAAATGTTATCTGCATATTTGTAACAAGCTAATTACTTACCGTGCATTGGATAATTTTGATAATAACGCGCTTTTAACGTTAACATTGTGCGCTTCTGCTGTTACCAGCAATATGGCCAAAACAACAGCCGTGTATTTCTTGTCCATCTTGCCCTCTACAATAACTAACACGAATCACTTGGTTATCTGATTTTATTACTTTATATGAACCCCTTGCTAATAGATAAATATGATATTAAATACATTTATCACAATCGTTATTACCAAATCAGTGTCGATAAATTTCGTGAAGATAAACATCATAATTAATGACTTTGGCGTAAATAAGCTGTTTACCTACGTTTAATTTTAGGATTCCTTACATTCGCCTCAAAAACGGAACCATTTTTTTAATCGAAAATAAGGCCAGTCCCATATCTTTATCTACAATAGTTTCTGAGGGACTCAATATGAGCATACGCTGTAGCACCACTAAATCCTTATAAATGAATTTATAAAGCCTGATTTAATTTTTTCTTTAGTTTAGAAGCTAGTATCATCGTTTGGACAGATGTCTATTTATAGCTGGTTCCTATTTCTTATTCATTCACTTTCATTAGCATCGCTTAAATTTTGACACTATTTGTATGTAGCATATGTCAAATTTTAACCGATAGTAAGGCAAATGATTGGTCGGTAAGATATAGGGTCCGGCTATAAATCGGCTAATTATTGTTTTTTTTTATTGCAGGAGTTCAACAGACAGACAGACGATCCACTTGATGGAAAGCGGTTACCATCGCCTATGGACATTTGCAACAGCAAAGGTGTTACAAATGCGCTGCTGCTCTCTTAAGGGAGACTGGAACCTGATCACTAATGCCGGAACACAACTCATGGTTGTTATGGTGACATACTATAGACCAGGGGTGGTCGCCATCCAGTCGAGCATATACCCTACTGCCTGGCTGTGGGTTTTTTTGTCGCCTCTTACGACAGGCCACCCGGCCGCAGGAAATTGTATTCTTTCTTCGTTCCTGCACGGATAGTTCCAGCAATGATAACTTTAACTAATGCAAATTATAAATCAGGCCTCAGAGAATGTAGGTGAGAGCTGTGCTCTATAGGAGACTCGGGCAAGGTTCTGATTTTAAACTTATTTATAAATGGATGAAACACAAGCCCACGGCTCACAACGATCTGGCATAAATCAATCATAAGTGTTAAAATTTGTACGGAAAGCTTCTCCACTAAAGTCTGATTCGGCTTGACCAGTTATTGTATTTTTTAATCTAAATTATTCACTTTCAAGATATGCATATCATGCAATATAGTATATACATATACTTTAGCTTTAGCTACGTCATTAACGTACAAAACTTATTTCCTGACGCGACCTGAACTTCACGAAGCCGGTGGTCCATTATCATTATATTAATACGTGAAACAAAAACTTTTTACCCATTTTTACGAAAATTGCGCGGACAGAGGAGTATGAATTTTTGCATACTTATAGTTTATATAGAAAAAGAGTGCAGAATGACAATATTTTTTTAAAATTATACATAAAAAATATATTAAATCAATAAAAAAAACATTATACACACTTTCATGTATTTGTCACAAACACGCATATATATATATATATACCTACTCTTTTGTTTATTGTTAAAGTCAAATTAACAGCTGTGATTATAGATGTTCAAACTTATAATTTAAATTAATTATTATGGTCAAATTTCAACCACTGGGCGACCACTAGTTTATCTAATTGCATCCCATAGTCATAGAGTTACGACATACTTTTTAGGAATTTACGAGTAGACGCGAATATCATCCCACCTAATTTCATGTTATGGTACCTAGTTAAAAAGACATTGGGAACACGCCTTTTTTCCGAATTAGAAAGCAAGTGTCTTACTTATTGCTTTAAAATAAATCCTTTTCTTTAGCCCTAAACCTGTACCTGGGACGTCGCACATGTGCACCACACAGATGTGTCTGTGAGATTGAAGTAGTCGACCCAGGATACCACGGTTTTTTCAGCCGCCGTAGGCCTGGCAGATGGTCACGATACGTCGCCTTGAATGATGTCTTTACGGAGAGCGCTTGCTACCGCTAATGTACCGGCTCTTTTAGAGCCGAGCGATATTGCACGTGACGATGGTAGGCATCCTGACGGAATTACTCTAATTCCTTGGCGTCGTAGCAAACCTCTGGCATGGGATGCGACCTGAGTGGACAAGTGCGCCGCATTCCATTTACCAAACACGTCGAGATCGGCCAGTTCAGCAGGGGAAACAGCTGAATCACTCAAGCGGCACAAATATGCAACCCTCGGTGAGATTATATGTTTGTGCCATTTGCTGTTGAAACATTTGCTTGGACCGTGGGGTCCTGAGTCTATGAGCTTCTACAAAAATATTTCAAAAACATCATATTGACTCTTCTGGAGATCAGAGGGCTGGTTCCTACATCGGTAGTATGCCGATCCAGTGAGGTAACGTAGCCAGCCTTCTAGGAACCGTACCCATTGATTTCGATGACCTAGGCTCAGTATCCTACTTAAAGTCTTAAGGGATTATAAGTAGAATACAATTTAAGTAATTTAAGTTTCCTTCACTTTACTAATAGTTTATAGTTATAATGTATTTATTATAATATTAATTTTATTAAATCGACATTAAATATATAAACGATATCGTTTTATTGTTGATATCATTTTAATTTTGAGCTATCGTAGTCGTGACTTATGTGCGCCGCAAAAAAAATTTCAGCCTCCAGTTAGGTGCATATGTGGCGCTCACCCCTAATCATTATGTTTTCGTGATTTTTCAACATTGTGTTGCGATACGTGGAATACATAATATTATCCTATTGAGATTTTATATAGATAGATCCACAAGTTTCCAAGTAAAATGGATGTGACATACAACAATAAATGGACGAACATGATGTTTACATAAAAATTCATTTGCATTTCATCCGTGCAGGAACGGAGAAAGAATACAATTTTCTACGGCCGGGCGGCCTGTTGTAAGAGGCGACAAAACAACCCATAGCCAGGTGGTAGTGTAGGTTTGCCCGACTGGATGGCTACCACCCTTAGTCTAGAGTATGCCGGCATAACAATCTTGGGTTGTGTTCCGGCATTAGTGACCAGGTTCTGGGAAGAGCGCCTTAGACGCCCCAGCGCGGGCTCCGCCACCATTGAGGCGGTGAGGCCCATCCTGTACGAATGGCTTGGACGAAGTCACGGCACCCTGACGTACAGGCTGACACAGGTCCTCACGGGACACGGTTGCTTTTGGAGGTACCTGTGTCGCCTCGGCCGTGAGCCCACATCAGGGTGTCACCATTGTGACACGGACGACGAAGACTCTGCGCTGCACACACTCCAGGAGTGTCCAGCTTGGACGGAGCAGCGCCGGGGGCTTATCGCCCATACCGGATTTGACACCTCGCCCCCGGCTGTGGTACGCACCATGGTCGGGAGCAAACCCGGATGTAACGCCGTCTCCTCCTTCTGCGAGCAAATCACGTTTGCGAAGGAGGAGGCGGAGCGGGAGCGTGAGCGGACCTCCTTGCTCCGCTCCCGCCAAAGGAGGATGCGCCGGCGCCGGAGAGCGGATTTCGTCCTTCGGCCGCCGTGAGCGGGCGGCGCGGGTGGGGCCCTTTGGGGTATAGGGGTTTTCACTCACCCGCAAATGCCGTCGAGATAAGAGCGTGAGTGTTCCGCGCGCGCTCATCTCTCTTCCCGTGAGGCGCGTTACAAACCGCCCCACGCGTGGAATAGACCTAGATGATGCCGGGGGATAAAAGAAGTCTCCCAGCAATGGAAGAGGCCTGTGAGTGAGTGTTGGGTATCCCATATACCCGTAGCCCTGGCATAAGGCGCAGGACGCAACACCCAGGGGTTTTAGTGGGTATCCCTAACTGGGGAGTGGCAATATCATGGCTCCAGTTCTGACTGGGCATGCTAGTGCCACCCCCAATCTGGCGAATCCCACATTAAGTCGCGAATTATCCCCCCAAGGTTCTGCCCTTGTCGCGGCTTAGTCTTCAAACGGATTTCCCCTGGTAAAAAAAAGAGCAGCAGCGCATTTATAGCACCTTTGGTGTTGTAAATGTCCATAGGCGATGGTAACCACTTTCCATCAAGTGGGCCGTCTGCCTGTCTGCTGAACTCATGCAATAAAAAAATAAAATTCCGCTTTTGATAAAACAGCTAAGCATAAGTTTAAAATGAGAGGCCCGTCAATATGACACCTAATTTTATTGGTTCCTATTTTGACAGAAGACAGCCCATTGAAGAGATTCATCCAGATAATTTTTAGAATTATAAAACCATGCTGTTTTGGGAGTTATTATTTAAATTGTTTAATTATATAATATTAATTATATATTAAATAAAATGTAATAATTGTAGTATTTAAGCTAAACAGCTTAAACGGAAAATAAATATTAGGTAAGTCCTTACGTATGAAGTTGGCGTTTTGTCGTACTGGCCACTGATCTCAAATATCTCCTCTTTGGTTAGGAATTCCAATTTAAAATTTATACATCTATTTACTTATTCTTTTGTGTTTTGAAAACCGTAATTCGTTTGTTTTTTCCTCTTTTGGTTTTTTCTTTGCGTCACTCAGTTTACAAAATGGAAAACTTGAAATATCGCATTATTTACGAGTACGAGTTCCATTGTGGCACCAGTGCTGCCAAAACGGCTCTAAGGATTAATGATGTGTATGGCGGCGGTGTCGCAAAAGAAAACACATTGTGTTTTTGATTCCAACGTTTTCGTTCTGGAAATTTCGACCTACAGAACAAGCCCCGTGGACGGCCGGAGACCAAAATTGATAATGCAGAATTGGTGGAAGCGGATCCATCGCAAACCACGTCCGAGATAGCAGCAGGCTGCGGTGTTAGTGATAAAACTGTTTTAATCCACTTGAAGCAAATTGGAAAGGTGAAAAAGCTTGAAAGGTGGGTACCTCATGAATTGAGTGCAGCAAACCGACAAACGCGCGTCGACTGGTGCGTTACATTACTCAACCGGCACAATAATGAAGGGATTTTAAATCGAATCATTACCTGTGATGAAAAGTGGATCCTGTGCGATAATCTGAAACGCTGATCGCAATGGCTGAGACCTGGCGAACCAGCCAAATTCTGCCCCAAGCGAAAATTGAATCAAAATAAATTACTTGTGAGCGTTTGGTGGACTAGTGTCGGTGTCGTTCACTACAGCTTTCTTAAATCTGGCCAGACGGTTACGGCGAGTGTCTATTGTCAGCAACTGCAAACCATGATGGAAAAGCTAGCTGCTAAACAACCGAGGCTGGTCAATCGCTCTAGGCCACTGCTGCTTCAGGACAACGCTAGACCACACACTGCACAACAGACGGCTACCAAATTAGAGGAGCTTCAATTGGAATGTCTAAGACATCCACCGTACTGCCCGGACCTTGCTCCAACAGATTACCATTTTTTTCGAAATTTAGATAACTTCTTGCAAGGGAAAAAATTCAACTCCGATGAGACAGTCCAAAGCGCCTTCAAAGATTTTATTGATTCCCGTCCGAATGGTTTTTTTAGTAAAGGGATCAATAACTACCTATGAGATGGCAGAAGTGCATAGATAGCAATGGTACATACTTTGATTAAATAAATATATTATATTTAAAAAAAAATTGACTCTATGTTTCTCCCTTACAAAACGCTAATTTCAATGTAAAGACTTAATACAAATAGGTAAAAAAATGAAATTGTGGCAGAAATAATTTATTGTACAAATGTTATCATGAGTTCTTTTATACGTATGTTGATATCGCCGATAGCATCTTCCACAAACGAACGGATTTTACTTTCGATTACCCTTATAACAGTATTATGAAAAATGTCGACAAATATATTCACTACTGGCGTCAACACCCAATCAAACATTGGATTACCACTCAAATTTAAGTGTAGTTGTCTGTAAACACAAAAATAAAAATTGAAATATCTCGTTAAATAAACATGCATCCTAATGAAAAATAAAATTCGACCAAAATTAAATTGCAATTATATATATGTAGGTCATTATAGAACTCTATAGAGAGTTGTATAATGACCTACATATATATAATTGCGATTTACAGCCTTTCACATATGGTTAAAAATATTACGTACCCTACCTATTACCTAATAAAAATTGCTATTGTCTCCTTTTAAACTAACTTTTATTTCCTACAGAATATACCTACTTCCTGATTTAATTTTATCCATATAGAGCTGTATACAGATATAGATTATTATATAATATAGTGCATAGATATATTTATATACACATCTCGTCCTCCGACGAATTACGATTAAATTAAAATTTGAAAAAAGTCAGTCTTTTGCTTTCATAAAAAGCAAAAAAAAATACCCTTTATGAGCCATTTTTTGTATTAACCTGCCTTCAAACTTCTATAAAATTAATAAATCGAAAAATAAAAATGTCGGTAAAACATACAAGGGGGTAATTCAGGTACCCCTTTATGTATACTAATTAAATTTTTTTTTTGAACGTCACTATTCTGGCCATTCTGTATGTATATATATAGTTTTCGATAAAATTGACTGTGACATAGGCGGATATGACGATTTTTTATGCTTCTGTTTTAACCAAATAAAAGTCCTTTCTGAGAAGAAATAATGATTAAGAAACATACTGCAAAACGAACCCCTTTAACATAATTGGACTCAGATTAGACCACGCAAGTCGTTTAGAAATCTTTAATATTATAAAATTCTAAAAATACCCTGCCTGTATATTGAAGCTATTTAAAAAAAAAACAATTGGAATACACTATATAAACGATGGAGAACACGTAATGTACACACGTATGTTAATTCCTTTAGATTTCTTGTCTGTTTGTTCAGGATCACGTAAAAACTACTGGGCCGATTTCGAAGCGGTTTTAGCTGATCGACAGAAAATTCTTCGACTTAAAATCTGCGCTACTTTTTATTCTGAGAATGTCGCGGGAAATTTTTCTGGGAATTATTTAAAATGCTAAATAAAAAAAAACTTATTCCAATGAGTTTTTTTCACTGATCAATAGTAAATGTTATGTGATAAAATGTGTGACATTTTTTATTTCGGGAATCCCGCGGCAATTGTTCCTGAAGCAATTTGTTCGGATCCGCACAAATTAACATATTCCGACACGGTTTTCACCAAAACGTACTTCGTGTCTCGGGACTGCCGTGGGAATTTCAAGTCAAGCATGGACGAAGGCGCGGGTATATCCTACTTAGTACTTATAACCTTAATTATAAGGGTCACATAGTACATACCCGACATTCAGTAATAAAAGTTCCTGCAGATGAATTTCATCGTTATTTAAGTCTACAATAAAATCAAAATAAATTCAAATTGGCTCACTGATCCATGTATTTCGCCATCGAGACCATTCTCCATTATTACCACCAAGTATCTGTACATAAACTAAAAAAGAATTTTATTAGAATAATGAAGAAAAATATTAAACTAAAACAACCTCCTGGCCTCCATGGTTTAGGTTATGGGTTGGCTTGTTTTTAGAGGCGGGAAAAATGCATTTCGCACACTACCTTTGCTAGGGATTAGACCAAAGCGATGAGAGGTGAAGCAACTGAAGATAGCGCAGCCACCAGAGTCAGTCGCCGGCATGTGTGGAGACTCAGCAAGGTACCTCCCTCTATGTGGAGAGGTAACCCATAACTCCACTAAAACCCACCCTCCTCCCATGTGCCCCGCACTTATGGCAGGAAGAGTGTGAGACAGTGCAAATTCACTTCGTCAAGAAGGGAATGACTCCTCCGCTCTCTAGATGCTGAAGGGCCCCAGCAGCGGTATTACGGGAGGAGATTTTGCGCATATCTGCGTCTCCGGAACCCCGACTGACTTCGGTACCCGGGAGACACATGCGCACCTCTCTCCCTTTCTCGTTCTGAGGTTAAGAGTTAGCTTTTTTTTAAGGCGGGGGAAATGCATTTCGCACAGTACCGGGTCCTTTGCTAGGGATTAGACCATAGTCGATTATGGAGGCATTCCCAAGGGGACAATCCAAACACTAATCGACCGGCTTGTGTGGAGACTCGAGTACTCAATACTCCACTAAAACCACCCTCCTCCCATGTGCCCCGCGGTTATGGCAGGAAGAGCGTGAGACTTAGAACGTAGTTACGCCCACGCTGATCCTAGCGCATCAGTGCTTAAGAATGCTCCGAGAAGCAGTGCAAACTCACTTCGTCAAAACGCTCGAACCCGAGGTCCTCCGGTCGATTATCGATGGGCTTTTCCCGGATCCGGGGATCTTTACTCCTCCCAACATTGGTCGAACCATTCCCGATACCTCGGAGGTGGAGCCTCACTCCATGACCGAAGAAGAGTTAGACGTCGCCCTGGACCGGCTCCGGGGCAGTAAGACGGCACCGGGACCCGACGGAGTTCCGGGTCGACTCCTCTTCCTGGCTGCTAAGCATCTACGCAGCCAGCTGCGGAAATTGTTCGATGCCTGTATCCACGCAGATCAGTTTCCGTCGCAATGGAAGGAGGGCCGATTATGCCTGATTCCTAAGGGAGGTCGGCCTCCCAACGATCCGTCCGCCTACAGGCCCATAGTTTTGCTCAACGAGATCGCCAAGCTCTTCGAAAATATCTTAGGTTATGGGTTAGCTTTTTTTTCATGCGGGGGAAATGCTATTTACGCACATACCGGGCCCTTTGCAAGGGATTAGACCATTATCAATTATGAAGGCATTCCACTAAGGGCAATCCAAACAGTAATTGATCAGCTTGTGTGGAGACTCGAGACCATTGGACGTACAATGACTAATACCCACTAAAACCACCCTCCTCCGGCGGTCCTGCGCTTATGGCAGGAAAGGCATGAGACTTAGAATGCCCACACCGATCCTAGCGCAATAAGTGCCTGAGAAAGCCTCTGGAAGAGCTAACTCACTTCGACGACAGGGGTGAAGACTCCTCTGCTGCTCTTGATGCGAGAGGGCCCCTGAAGCGGTATTATTCAGGGAGGGAAATCATGCGCATATCTGCACCTCCGGGCTCCCGGTTGACGCCGGCGCCCACGTGGAGGCGCATGAATACGCGTAATTCCATTTCTCTCCCCATCTCGTTCAGCGGCCTCCTTTTGAGACATTACCGTCTCGCAGAAATTGGCCGCACCCACCCAATGATCTTCGCTGTGCAGCATGGCTTGCACCAGACTGCCGAGCGAATCGATCGGACCTACTAGTATCTCGAGTTGAAATCTCTGCGGCGTCCAAGCTCCGCACTCGACTAGCGTATGAAACGCCGTGTCAAGCGCACCACAATGGTGGCATTCGGGTGAAGGCTGACAGCCCGCAATCTGATGCAGATACTTATCGAAGCAACCGTGCCCGGTAAGTATCTGCGTCATTCTGAAGGTCAGGGTTCCGCGTTCCTGCGAGAGCCATTCCAACAGCTGCGGTCGAATCGCTTCCACCGTGTAAACGCCGGCCGCAGGGTTTTCCAACTCTACCGACCAAAATTGGATCATGGAGGCAGTTTGCAGCGCCCTGATCGCCTCGATTTCGGCCTGGCAGAAGACCAGGCCACGAGCGAGAGCATCCTGTCGGGAACGCCGAACTTTGGCAAGCACCCCCGCCTAGAGAGGCCAGGGCGGATCGCCAGCCAAGAGTGTCGTCGCCGTCGCCATATGAATGAATGAATTAATAACTTTATTGCACATACATTAAAGTACATATATCAACATATTTATAGACTACTGTTATTTGAATATATTAGGTAAAATCTTGACCAGTCATCGTGACGCTCAGCAAGTGAAATACTACATAGTACTCTTTTTCCATACTACGTGCATTCCATACCATTTTTTTATACTGATTGTACCTAGTATTGTTACGATCTGTCTTAGAGAAATATTAATCTAAGTAAGCGATCTGTACATTTAAAGTTTTCAAATTGAATAATTATTGCTGTTCTAATGCAAAAGATCTAGTCTAATTTATATGAACAAGAAAATAAAAAGAGAATAAAAGTGTACAACTCACAAGTGTTGGGATTATTTATTTTGTAATTGTTTATTTTTGTTGTATTGTGGTTGTGTTGTGTAGTGAGTGTATGTTTATTTATCTACCTATGTCAAAAATTAAATGAAAGCTGCTAATTTATACGATGCATAAATCATAAATAGAAATTTTATCATGTTGGTATGATTTGTCTCGAAATGGTTCCGAGCTCCACGGATTACAACAAAAATATATTGTTTCAGGATTGACAACATATGAATATAGGATTGTCTTTATTATATATTAGGCGCTGATTTGCAAACATTCTAGCAAGTCGCTTCCCTGCTAGGATTGATAAATATTTATTTATGGTAAAAATCGAAGTATTATGTTTTTTTTAAAACTACTGCAACTCTAACTGTATGTATGTGGATCTATTTTACGGATTAGTATTTATTATGAAAGTAATTTTCAAAACTAGCACATAAAGTATCGTATGTGTAGGTATAGACGATCGGCTTGCGCCCTCTAGGTACGTGCGCCCGGGTATCACGCTACTCTTACAACCCCGGAAAAAATACAAAATCCAAGCCTCCATGCGAACTATATCGCGTGGATAGTAAATCATTACACAAAAATCGCTCTCTCGTAAGTATATGTACTTTGATCTCGCTCTTCGTATCAAGATTATGTATGGAGGGTAGAAGTAAGGACAACCATCTCATATGGGAGAATTGTTGAAGAAATATCCAGTTTTAAGCTGTAAATAACATTTCAAAAACCGTCCAGAATGGTACTGATGTAGACAAAGAAAGGCTATGGTATGAATGTAGCAGTTGAAGACGAATTGAAGTATGCCGAGTTAAAAAAATAATATCTTTTATGTTTAATTCTTTTATCTTTTTTTTTTATTTATGGCTCCAAATTCTTTTATCGACTAGAGTAGTTGGTGACAGTACACTATTAATAACGTCAACTATTTACATAATACAAAATAATTTAGTAAATACAGGATGTAATAATTGTTGTGTAAAAACGTGAAGAGTGATTTAATTTCGTCAACTTTGAATAACACGCTTAGTGATTTTTTAATACTTTATAAATCTAAAATACTCTATAATACTACTTTCATAACTTTTGGCGCTTTCTTCAAACTCCACCCTGATGCCTAATGTGGGGCCAACTTAATTTAATACATTTCAATAGACTCTTTTTCATATACAGAGATGGTTCTCTTCACCTCTACCCTCCATAACTCCATGACATTAGCAGTCATAAGACATACCGATCGCACAAACCTCAAGAAGAAATAAAATTTAGTACCTGTACATTTGTAAACCTCAGCTGTATTCGAGCTCGCAACATGTTGGAAAAATAACTGAGAAATTGATTCCCGGAACGAGTTACACTATGTAACCCACTCGCATGACCATTGTTTAGTTTTAGCCATACGTTGTAGTTTATTAGGAAATATTTCTGAAATTATAATTCCAAATTCATTTTCATCGTCGTTTTAATTATTTGAAAGCGGTCGTGCACCATGATAGAACCGGGGCTAAATAGAGGGTGTCTGTCTCCCTCAACTAAAAGGGAAAGGGAGGTTGATCTCTTATGGCCGTTCTATATCTATACTATTTATTCACTTGCCCTACCATCGGTTAATTTTTTTTTTTTATTGCAAGAGTTCAGCAGACAGGCAGACGGCCCACTTGATGGAAAGCGGTTACCATCGCCTATGGACATTTGGAACACCAAAGGTGCTACAAATGCGCTGCTGCTCTCTTAAAGGAGACTGGAACCTGGTCACTAATGCCGGAACACAACACAAGGTTGTTATGGCGGCATACTCTAGACCAGGGGTGGTCGCCATCCAGTCGAGCAAATACCCTACCACCTGGCTGTGGGTTGTTTAGTCGCCTCTTACGACAGGCCGCCGAGCCGCAGGAAATTGTATTCTTTCTCCGTTCCTGCACGGATAAAATAATTAATTTGATAATTTTGACATTACTTATTAATATTAATTAGTAATATTAGTAATTAGGTAATATATGTCAATCTGACGATATTGTAAAAAAGTAAGTAATAATATAAAAAATCTATAAACATGGAAAAATAATAAATATTAGGAATGTTAATAAATTCAGTCCATTAGGACCATATAAATATTTCATAGAATCATAGTAGCGATATCTAGCGAACTCGATGAAACTATCAGGCCACGTTCAATTTCGAAGTATTATACTCCTACGCCAAAAATATTATTTTAAGTGTGGTATTATCATTCCTTGAATTTTGCTCCCAGGCTAAAAATTAATATTTTAATTCACTCACGAATTCAAATCCTTCCATGATATCGGGCAAATTCATAGGATCAAGACCAAGTGTCATGATAAATACTCTCGCTTATGTCCACAATTTCATTGGTGCCCGCTTGGTCAGTGATACTTTCCCAATATTCGTTTCTGGGAATGAATAGCAAATTCAACAACTATAATTAATTTAGCGAGGTTTAACCTTATATATTCACTATCGGTTAAGAAACCAAATCTACGTTTAAAATAAAATTTAATTATCTGTGTTTTCAAAGTGAAACCTAATAAGTGAAGGCATTAAATTTACAAAATTAGGTATTAGATTACAACAATGTTACACGATGCCAGATCTTTAATTACCATTTTTAGACTTTGGTTTGTCAGTCTGTCCGAAAATACGTACATAGGTATGCCTCAAAATGGCTATCAGCTCAACAGATTTCAATAAAAATCTTATGGATAAAACAAAGATAATAGTCGTATATAAGAAAGTTTGTTTTTCAAAGAGCAGGACTATAAAACAAGATGTTAAACTTACGTTCCTATGCTAGATTTTGGGAGAGATTCACTTCGAGCTAAAACAGAGGCTTCAGAGCCTACTAGCAGCAGTATTAGAAACACAACTGCATATTGCTTATCCATCTTTATAAATCTGTCTTCAGAAGGCTATGAAAAGAATACTAAACAATCGCATTTTATAGTAAGTTTACCTGGGATGAATTGATAGAAATTTTTTATCATTTAAATCGGCGAGATTATTTACGATTACCATCATAATCCGCATTTTTATATGTTTTCTTGTGATAAACAAACCCTTTAGTTTGTTTACCTAAATAAATGTTAGTGTACTAAGAGCTTTATAGTTCAGTGGCGTAAACACAACCCTGCGTTATGCGGCGGGCTATCGCTCCAGACCCAGAGGCGGATTCGAATATCTTGATGAGAAATACTATAATAAAATATTAATTTCAATAGCATAATATTGGCATTAAAATGTAACACTTCAATTCAGTCACTGTTAACAGAATAAATTGGATAAAGAAGAAGAAAGAAAAAGATTTATTGACTTAAAAAAGACGACGCTATACATAAAAACACATAATACACCCACATTAAATGTTACCAAATAAAAAAACCTGACAAACTAAACACAAAAACATCTCTATAATAAATATTATAAATGCGAAAGTTTGTAAGAATGTATGTATGGACGTATGTTTGTTACTATTTCACGCAAAAACTACTGAATGGATTTTGATGAAACTTTACAGTAATATAGCTTACACGTCAGAATAACACATAGGCCATAATTAATAAATATATAGTTATAGTGTGAATTATCCAAAATATAACGATTTTCCATCACCACGCGGGTGAAGCCGCGGGCACAGCTAGTACATAATAAATAAGGCTTGTACGACAAGTTTTTTAGTCACTACTCAGTTAAAAACCAGGCAAGTGTACACGTCCTCGCACTCTCTCACGCAATGGGTTCCATAAAGGCAACTAACGACCATTTTTTTCGTCATTTGGAGAGTTTTAATATATTTCATTACAATTTTTGACTGATTTGGTTTCCAAATTTATTTTCAATATTTGGAAATACTTGTTAAAACTACAAAAACTCAGAGAATTAGACGAAACGTAATTATAAGAATTTTCAAGGAAACTTACATTTTTCACTGGGAATCATAGTGTTGTTATTCCGTATTTACACTAATAATTTTAAAAGTTTCTATCTAAGCCAACTTATGTTTGAATATTTTGAAAATATTAAGTATTTACTCTTTCCTGAGAGTTATCCTGTTCACTTCTTAGCGATCTACATTAATTTCAAAATATAGTTTAACAATATATAGTTTATAGAAATTGCTGGGATGTTTGGGTGTCTAAAGAAAGATCTCCTCGAGAAGTGAAGGGACGAGGTTTAAAGATGGTTTAACAGTTTTACATCAGTCGGTAAAATTATGTCCCAAGTATTGAAATAGTTGCATCGAAGAGTCAGTATCCATTAGCCGGTGCGTTCCATTTCTTCAGTGAGCAGATAATCAGGGGCCCTATTTAGCGGGGGGGCAAGGGGTACGTGGCACCCGGGCGCAAGGACCTAAAGGCGCAAGCCGTTTGCATGATACCTATACATATCATGCGACAGACAGATGGATGGACATGAGGATTACTTGAGCATTTTTTTTTTTGCCAATATCACATTTTTTGTTGTCCTATAACTTTGAATATTTATGTTTCCATTTTTTGCCCACAATACTTTAAACATCTTAAGCTAAGAGGTCTATTGATTCATTTGGCATTTGAAAACATTAAAGAAATGTGTCAAAATTAATTTAATTCATTCTGAAGGAAATATATAAAACAAAAATTTCAATGTATGAAAAGTTGTGTCCCATTTAGATTTCCACACATTTAGACTAAATATTTTGGTATCTGTTAAAGAAACTATAGTTTTATAATTGTAATCAATTGTATAATAAAACTACGTCTTAACGGTTTTAAGCGCGGTAATTTATTTGATTTTTATTTCGACGTTTTGTCCACTTTTCTGTAGCCGTGATCACGGAAGACAAAGATGTCAAGTGTCAATGAGTATTGTTAAAGTTAAATTTAGCCTACCGCTAACTTTTTCATTTTATTTATTTGGTTTTAATTTTGTTTATGGTTATTATTTACTGTATGGGAGCCTAATTTAATTAATTTACCTTTGTTACCTATACTTATCTATGTATAAACCACGATGTTGATTCGTGATTATGAAAGATAGTTATAATCATTTTATTTTTCCGATTACTTTCAATCAAGCTCACAGAAGTGCGTAAACAAAGAAGTGCCGCAATCACTTCAAGAGATGGAGCGAATATTCTTAGAGTCAGCAAGCTTACAATACCATTTCTTTATAAATAAATAAGTGGGTATTTAGTAGTTTATTAAACGGGGACTACCCTATGCCCGCTCCTACTTCTATTCCATAGATATTCAAGTATGTATTTGAAATTCTGACTAAGGTTGCAATATGGGATTCAGATCCAGGTTTCTTATCTCTATATATGGGTACAATTTAGTCTGTACCTACTTCTCCACATCGCCCGGACATCTAACCCTTATTGTGTGACCATTAGCATGTAGGTATATTATTCCTCATGATATCAAGCTAGGTTTCCTTGGACTTATCCGTTTTTCCGATTTCTAGCGGAGACGGCATTCTGGTACATACACAGTTGAAAGTTAACTCTAAATGCGAGCACTGAGGCAATCTGTCTATACTATAATAAATCTGTAAATGGTTCGAGTTTGTACAATGCGTTTAAAAATGTGAAAAAATCAAGGGAAGAATTCGGACCAGGAGATTCCGAAAATACTAATAACATTTAGAACTTTTTTCTGTCTATCTGTTAGAGCATCACGTGAAAATTATGGAACGCTACGTGAATGCGGGTTTCCCAACTCCGCGTGCCCTGGCAGGCGTGGGCCCCCCTCACTGGGCCTCTTCCTATGCCAGGGGACGTGTCCCCTGGCTACTTCTAGGTCTGATCCGTGCGTGGGGCGGTCTGTAACGCGCCCCACGGGAAGAGAGATGAGCGCGCGCGGAACACTCGCGCTCTCATCTCGACGGCATGTGCGGGTGAGTGAGAACCCCTATACCCCTAGGGGCCCCACCCGCGCCGCCCGCTTACGGCGGCCGAAGGTCACTATCCGACCTCCGACGTCGGCGCGTCCTCCTTTGGCGGGAGCGGAGCAGGGAATTACGCTCACGCTCCCGTTCCGCCTCCTCCTTCGCAAACATAACCTGCTCGCAAAAGGAGGAGACGGCGTCCCATCCGGTGGAGCTCCCGACCATGGTGCGTACCACGGCCGGGAGCGAGGTGTCAAATCCGGTATGGGCGACGAGCTCCCGGCGCTGCTCCGTCCAGGCTGGACACTCCCGGAGTGTGTGCAACGCCGTGTCCTCGTCGCCCGTGTCACAATGATGGCACCCTGACGTGGCCTCGCGGCCGAGGCGACACAGGTACCTTCCGAAGCAACCATGCCCCGTCAGGACCTGCGTCAGCCTGAACGTCAGGGTGCCGTGACGTCGTCCAATCCATTCTTGCAGGACGGGCCTCACCGCCTCAATCGTGGCGGGGCCCGCGCTGGGGCGTCTTAGGCGTTCTTCCCAGACCCCCACGGCTACCTGGCGGAGCTCCGACCGGCACGCCTCGATTTCGCGAGGCGCGGGTCTGGTGCCCCTAGCCAGGGCCTCTTTGCGCCACACATACAGTGACGCCAGGACCCTGGCTTCCAGGTCCCATGGGGGGGATCCGGCGAGTAGCGAGGCCACTTCGAAGGACACCGTACGGTATCCTCTTATTGCTCTGACGGCCAATATGCGTTGCGCTTGACGCAACAGCGCCGCGTTTTTGCCCGTCAGGCGGTCCGACCACACTGGGGCCCCGTAAAGGGCCATCGAACGTACGATGCCTTCGAAGAGTTTCCGGCACGTGGCGTTAGGCCCCCCGACGTTGGGGAGCAGGCGCGAGAGCGCACCGGCTGCCCCCTTGAGTCTGGGGAGCAGCTGCCGAAAGTGTGCCGAAAAATCCCATCGGCTATCGAGGACCAATCCCAGGTATTTCATGGTTCCACCGATGCCGATGCGGATGCCTCCTACTGTAATGCAACTGTCCGGAGGTGGACGATTACGAGGACCGTGAAACATCACGGCCTCGGTCTTCTGTAACGCCACCTCCAGACCAAGACGCCGGATCCTGCCTACTATTGTCGACACCCCAGCCGTGCCTAGAAGGCACGCCTGCCGATGGGCCCTCCCGCGCGCGGCGATCAGCGTGTCGTCTGCGTAACATACGACGCTGACGCCCGGGAGAACCCGACACCTCAAGGTCCAGTCGTATGCGATGTTCCACAGGAGGGGACCTAGAACCGACCCCTGTGGAACACCGCACACCATGGCTCGCCGATTCCAACCCTCATGGACCGGGTAGATGACGGCTCTGCTATTTAGGTATGCCCCGACTATACGGCGGAGGTAGGCCGGCACCCCGAAATACCGGAGTGCCTCCATAATGCAAGGCCAGGGCAAGGAACTAAAGGCGTTGGCGATGTCAAGAGACACCGCCAATAATGCCTCGCCCCGGGAAACTGCTTCCTCCGCTAGGCCTCTCAGGCGCATGATCGCGTCAATCGTGGAGCGCCCCGTGCGGAAACCGAACTGGTTGTCCGCCAGGTCCGGCCCCGTCGTCGATAGGTGCTGGACGAGGCGGTCGACGATGATACGCTCAAAGAGCTTACCGACCTCGTCCAGCAGCACAATGGGCCGGTAGGCGGACGGCGAGTCCGCAGGGCGCCCCTCCTTCCGCAGCAGGACCAGCTTTCCTGTCTTCCACCGTTGTGGAAACTGGCCCTGCTCTAAGCATGCGCCGAAAAGCCTCATCAGTCGGCTCATTAACAAATACCTACGTTATCATAAACAACATGTTGTCGCGATATTAGTGCCAACACTATAAGCAAGCACGCAAGCGCGCGGCCAATATTAATCTGCGTAGCATTCAAGATAGCCCGCCGTTATATGACAGCGCGCGCGCCCTGTTTCCGCCATATTCTCTTGGCGCGAAAACACCAACGATCAAAAAACCGAACGACAGTTTGGCACAGATCTTTAATACGCTCCTCCCCCTCAACCTAATTGTGCTAGTATCACAGGGCATACCACAAGAAGTCTAGGAAGTGCGTCAGCCCCTGCTCCTGGGCAAATCAAGATCAAGGAAACCCAAAAAGCAGTCAGTAGACGTGGCGACTGATTGCAACACATTCTGCCGCAAGTTATTCATCACAGATGAGACGACAGGGCTTAGGTTCCTAATTGACAGATTGACACAGGTAGTGACCTCTAGGGCGTTAAGGGGATACCGTACGGTGTCCTTCGAAGCGGCCACGCTACTCGCCGGATCCCCATCATGGGACCTCGAAGCCAGGATCCTCGCGTCGCTTTACCAGTGGCGCAAGGAGGCCCTGGCGAGGGGCACGAGACCTGTGCCTCAGGAAACAGAGGCCTGCCGGTCGGAGCTCCGCGACGTCGCTATGGTGGTCTGGGAAGAGCGCCTCAGACACCCCAGCTCGGGCCTCGCCACCATCGAAGCGGTGAGGCCCGTCTTGCAAGACTGGACAAGACGGAGACACGGCACCCTGACGTTTCGGCTGACACAGGTCCTCTCGGGACATGGCTGTTTCGGGAGGTACCTGTGTCGCTTAGGCCGTGAGCCGACGTCAGGGTGCCATCATTGCGACACCGGCGACGAGGATACGGCGCTGCACACACTCCAAGAATGTCCTGCCTGAACAGAACAGCGCCGAGACCTCGTCGCCGTCACCGGATTTGACCTCTCGCTCCCGGTCGTGGTACGCACCATGGTCGGGAGCTGAACCGAATGGGACGCCGTCTTCTCCTTCTGCGAGCGCGTTATGCTTGCGAAGGGGGAGGCGGAGCAGGAGCGTGAGCGGACATCCTTGCTCTAGACCCGCCAAAGGAGGACGCGCTGACGCCGGAGAGCGGATTTCGACCTTCGGCCACCGTAAGCGGGCGGCGCGGGTGAGGCCCCTTGGGGTATAGAGGTTCTCACCCACCCGCATATGCCGTCGAGATGAGAGCGCGAGTGTTTCGTGCGCGCTCATTTTTCCTCCCGTGGGGCGCTTTACAGACCGCCCCACGCCAAAGAGAGCATGACGATGCCGGGGGATCAGTCCCCGGCAATGGAAGAGGCCTCGTGAGGGGGGCCCACGCCTGCCAGGGCTGCGGAGTGGCTAAGTCATATACCCGTAGCCCTGGCATAAGGCGAAGGATAGAACACTCAGGGGTTTTAGTGGGTATCCCTAACCGGGGCTGGCAACGGCATGGCACCAGTTCTGACTGGGCATGCTGGTGCCACCCCCGATCTGGCGAACCCCACACACGGGTCGCGAATTTTTCCCCCCCAGGGTTCTTCCCTTGTCGCGGCTTATGGTCCTCAAGCGGATATTATCCCGAGGCTAAAAAAAAAGGTGACCTCTGCTGTTATCTTCAACGGTTAGCCAAAGGTTGTGCTAAGTCAGCAACGGATTGCCAACCGGTCGCAGCGAACGGCAGCACCATAAACACCTATAACTGTGCTAAATTTAGCACAGTTTAAGACCATAGCAAATACATGAACGTAATGCTATGTAAATACAGATAATAGATATCAGTGTTAGAGCTGGCGATAAGATTAGGCAGCTGTGTGTATCCTCAAAAATGGACAATCTCAGAAACGGGTAAATATAATATTCAATAATTTTGATTAGAATATCGGTGTGCACATCAAGTAAGCGATAAGGTTTCTGTATCGTGTATATGGGTATGTTTCTTAATTTAACTTATATAGTCTAAGTTAAATTAAGAATAATTAAGCAAGAAATTATAACTAGAGTACAACAACTCGTAGTGTTATTTTGTACTTCCCTCTCGGCCTATTGAGCCACGGGCTCTCGCCTGTGGTGGGTCACTCTAACCCACGGGGTAAGCTTCACTGTCGCGCTACACAACTTTAAATCAACCCCCACAATTAGCATGGAAAATTCTTTCTCCGTGGTATTGGTTAGTGTAAAATATAAGGTTTATTAAAAAAAAATGTTCCTTTTGCAACCTTTATTTAAATATTCGTCACCCATAACCAAAAAATTTCAAACATAATTAATTACATACATTCATTACTTAAAGAATTAGACCAATAGCACCAACACCTAAAATAAAGTATATAAACAATTTCAATTTACAAAAATTATCTTGCACCCAATTTGTCAACATTGCACATATCATTTTTGCGGTGACTTATTAAAATTCTATTAATTAAATTAGCCAAACAATTTGTTTCATTACAGCAAATTCTGTTGTCAGCCGCTCTTCACATTTACGGTCGTATTTTAGAGTCATATTTTGCGCAAGTAGACACTTTAGATAATGATTCATCTTAATTAAAAATATATTCAAATGCAACAGGCTACATTTATAGCCACGAGTTTGTTAAATTTTACCGTTTACCATCGGCAAGCGATAGTTTACGTGTAAAGGCAGTCTGTAAATTATTATTATCCTTGTAATAATTATAAATTATTAACAACTTATAACTAGTTCATATAAATAGTCCCTAGCAACCTTTAGTAATTAATTTAAAAAATAAAACAATTCATCGCTTACATGTTTCGTTTGATATGACTGAGCAAGACAGTGGCGAGGGAAGTGGGTAGAAGAATATGTTAAATATATATTGGGTTTACATACTCGATGTACCCAATTCCCTCGTTATTTTTCTGCTTGCTGCCGTAGAAGCGGGTATAATATAAACGAGAACTAAGCTACTTAAGAAATGAAACTTGTATTGCACTCTACCATAGCCTATATACCGCGGGCAAGTGCCTGACTATGTTTTCTTTTGGTATTATTTAGTTACATAATTACTTTTTATTGTACGTAATGAGAATTCTCAAAATTCGCAGAACAATAACAATTTGTTTACCTTCCGGCTTAATTAGATGGTCATGCATTTTCCATTTATATAAACTCCTTTGTGAAAAAAAGGGCGGTTATGATTTTTCTACATTAAAGGTAATAATTTAGTTCTAAAGCGGTTTAATAGCCAAGCTATGTTACTGGCACTTAATAGAGTCTGAGTATGAAAAAAAGTTAATTCTAAAATAGAAACTTGAGTTTCAAAATAATAATCCCTTTTTCAGTTAGCGAATTTTTGCTTACTTTTCGCAGATTTGCGGTTAAAAGGTTATCAGGCAACTAAAACTAACATGTCGATATTTTTAGTAGAATAATTTATGTTTGTCGCATAATCCTGCCTTATTGTCATTTAAAACAGATATATTTGTGTCTATTCTAATGGCAGAAAAAGCAATAAGAGCTAAAGTAAACAGAGATCCTTATTAACACGGCTCTCTGTTTACATTGACTCAAACACCGGTTCCAGGATTTAAGTGTTAAGAACTATATTCTTCTTAATAATAAGAAATTTCTAGTCATCTAAGCTAATGACATACCAAATATATTAATATTATCCATAGAACAGCCAATTACTGTAAGGTGCCGGTTTTTTGCAAAGGAGTGTATATTATCAAACATTTTTCAACTAAAACTTTTATATTATACCAATCGGGGCCTTCATTGACTGCCATTTACTTCCAATGTTTAGAATTAGTCCGCACTACGTAAAATCGCGCGAATTTTTCCGCGGCCAGTTTGTAACACATGGAATCATATGGAGATGTCCGCACAGGCGAATTAAAAATCGCGCAAAATAATTCGCAGAACGATCTGGATGAAAATCATTCAGCGGCATTTAACTCGCAAGAATAAAACTAGCGCGGTGAAACAAATATCGAGGAATGTAACAGTGATTTGCAGTTTACGCACATTGAAAAGTTCTCTTGTGTTGTAGACTAGGCTATGGAAATGTAATAAACCAAAAATACACCACATATTTTTAAAACCATACGATATAGTAATTAACTATTAGTATATTTATACTATAATAATCACAAAATAAAAAGCCCGATTTGACACTTAAGAAAGTCAATAGAACATAACTTTGAATAAATTCAACAAAACTGTAAGCCCATAACAATTAATTTATTTGGTTGATAATAATTTTGATTGTGCATTATATAATGTTATAAAATATATTTCAATCTTTATTTTCCTCCAATGTCGAAATAACATGCACTTTTGACTAATTCTGTAAATTCGTATTAATTTATGGTGAAGTTCCAAAAAACAATAACATTCTATGGCGTCGTATTTTTAATTATAGCGTTGCTACCAAAGGGTTGTTGCATTTCATGACCTTAATTAGAATCAGTAAAAAAACTATATACATATATATTCATAGATTAACGGTACTACATAATTGTACACATATGTATTGAAAACAAAAACGATTGAATAAAGGTAATAATACATTATACAGGTGAAATAAATTTCGATAGATTAATAATTGTGATGAGTGATAAATGCATGCGGTACGCGAAAGGCGATGTGAGACCTAACTCTCGCACTCTATTTCAATTTTGTGAGGTATTTGTATGACACAAAAGCAATTACCTTAAAATAAATCATACGATCACAAAGTGCCGTACAATTTTTAATCGATTTCTCGTTATAGTCGCCTAACTTGGTTAACGATATGGTGGTTTTAATTCCTAAATATGTTGTAATTAGGACTGTCAAATCAGACCTATTATTTTGTAATAATAAACTCATTAAGAAATATTTTTAGTATTATTCAAGACCAATCAATGTAACACCTTACATGCATGTTCCTTGTTTGTAGGTATTTTCACCTCACCAATATCTCAGTAGTTCATAGAAACTACCTTCTTTCTAGATTTCGTCTATTTAATTCCAATAGTCTCAGAGTAAAATGACTATGGACACAGGACATAAAAAAATCTATAACTTCTGTTTTTATCATTTAACTATGAAACCTACAAACTTGTTATTATTATTATGTGAACAGTACTTTAAAACACAATTATTGGCAAATTTGGCATTTTTAATGACAAACAGCAATACCGTTCACATTTTAATGTCTTTATAAACAATCACAAATATGTATATATAGTCAAGTGTTTGCACTAGAGATTCAAACAATAAAATTATTAACTTTTCACTTATCAATATGACAATAAAAATATGTAAATGCGGGTAATTTTAATTACTTCGATTTTTTAGTATCCTTACCCAACATTTTTCTTCTTTGAGCAAGCATATGACCAAATAGAACAGGGAAAAGTGGCAAATAGAGGAACATATAAAAGATTAAGAAGTAGTAATAGTTGAAAATGAAATTCCACGAATTGGGCATAGAAATTGTAAGCAGCTGTTTCTCCTTGATTTCATCCAGAGAATGATACATACACAGAAGTTCACCAGTTATCCCAATGGGGTAGAGTAATAAAAATGTTGAATATCTGAAACAGAAAAATACAGATCAAACATTACATTCATGTAACATAAGCAAAAAAAGTTTCATAAAAAAATAATTCTTAAATAATAACAGATGCTCAGTTCTGAGGTACGTTGAATATTATTAAAAAAAACTATTATTTACGAGTATAATTGCTTAATTGCCGATTATGTGTGCTGAATTTGTGATTCAAGTTACTGGAGTTGTGCCGTAACCTTGCACTTATTTTATCTAACTTTTCTTTATATAATGAAAATTACGTTTTAACGGTTTTAGATGCGGCATTTTATTTCATTGTATTTCGACGTTTCCCCCACTTTTCAGTAGCCGTGGTCACGGGCGACAACGATATCAAGTGTATACTGAACGGTGGCTGAAACATCGAAATAAAAACCAATACAATATGCCGCGCGTACAAGGACGCGCGTAAAACCATTAAAATGTACCTAGTTTTATTATATATACTACTCGCGAAAACTTAGGAAAATACTACCTTTTCTCGATGTTCATACTTCTATATGTCTGCATTGCTTTTGCAATTTAAAGAAATCTTTCTGAAGAGGTAATCTCATGAATAGAGCGGTAACAAAATTTTTAATACACGGACACATTTCAGTTTGTTTTGATTTCGTTCCTTTTACACGGACACACGGATGTATACCGGTACTAGACACTTACTACACTATACTAGGTATTATTATTATACTTTACTAGATCAGGTAGAACTAGGTACTTTGAATAATGAGGAACCAAAATTTGCGTGAGTGAAGTTGCATACATAACCTTGGTATTCTATGATTCCATATCTATAATTTGTGTTACCCAAAGATTGTGTTAAGAAATACTGTTTAATATAATTCTTACGGTCTTATTCACAGAGAGTTAGAGTAAGTTTGAACGCTTCTTTAACCATAAACAAGTGTTCCAGCTTACCCTGACTCTATGAATAAGACCTATATACACATACGTTATCTGTCAATACTTAACGTCATTAACAATCTCGCATCACAATTAACGCCTTAAACCCACCGCAATATCTGCGTGAAACGGCCTAAATCTTTAACATCATCCCAGATGAAACCTCACCATTAATATTACTTTAGAAATAAGTAATATGCAAGATATAATTTACATTTCAATTGTAATTATAATCAACGAGCTGTGTTAACGACTTCGTTCCACGGTTCTTGAATTTTATATTCATATCTTCCGCAATTTTGAACATGTAAATAGAACACACAAAAAGTTAGATATAAATATAAAGATTCTTGTTTCAATACCAAATGCGCTGTTTTATAACCTATTCAAGATTTATTTTATATTTTCATTGCATGAGTTCAGCAGACAGGCAGACGGCCCACTTGATGGAAAGCGGTTAACATCGTCTATGCACATGTGCACCCCAAGGGTGCTACAAATGCGCTGCTGCTCTCTAAAGGCAGACTGGAACCTGATCACTAATGCCAGAACACAAATCAAGGTTGTTATGACGGCATACTCTAGATAGACCAAAGGTGATAGCCATCCATTCCGGCAATTACCCTACGCCCGGCCGCAGGAAATTGTATTCTTTCTCCGTTCCTGCACGGATACACGGATATACGTAGATAATCTTCCAGACACACTGAAAAGATAAAAATTCTAATAATGGTCATGATTAGGCTTCGTACCAAGTTTTTTAACAGCTTACAAACATCCCGCTTTTGCGCTCGAGCCTCCCATTTATAGGATAACGGACAGTATACCGGCCACTCGTGTCCAAGGCGGATTATCTCTATGTACAGGTTTTATCACGATATTCTCCTTCACCGCACGCCTTTAGCTCGTAGTAATTGTAACATAATGCACATTAGGTCACAAAACTGCCTAATCGTGAATGCTTTCCGGCCAAGATTTAAATACCAGGCTTCAATTAAATATATTGGTTTAATATAGCAATTTAATCACTATTGTTTTCATATTAAATAGGACTTATAAAAAATTACTTCACAAAAATTATCTTAGTTTCTATTTTTTCTTACCTCGTAAATAACAGAAGTTGTGGTACAAAGTTGACTATGTTGAGGGCGTAGTAGGCATATCTGATGATTTCAGTGATGGACCAAGCAAGAATCGCAAGTGGAAGACCAGGGCTTACGGTGGCACCATGAGTTGCCAGTAAGGATCCACACACTAAGAACACACGAGAGTAAACCTGCATGAATACCACAAACGCACTGGAGGGAACCAGGCCAATTGCTGCATGTAACACCTGGAAATCAAAAATTCTATTCTTATTTACTTTTTTCGCTTATATATACTTCAGTTACGTAGTCTATCTATATATATATAAAAATGAATCGTAGATATGTATGTACGCGCATAACTTGAGAACGACATAACCGATTTTGATGAAATTTGTTTTGTGTTTGAATGGGTCCCCGGTCTCCGGATGGTTTAGATTCACAATTGTAACCCGTAGGTGGCGCTGAGATCGGGTTCTAGAATCCTCCTAATCACCTGGATCGATTTTAGTGATTTTGTTTTTGTGTGTTTGAGTGGTTTCCGCATGGTTTAGATTCGCAAATAGAATCGGTAGGTGGCGCTGAGATCGGGTTCTAAAATCCTTCTAATCACATGGACTGATTTTGGTGATTTTGTTTTTGTGTTATGAAATAAAGTATTTTAGGAATTCAGAAAATATGGCGGTACGAAGTTCGCCGGGTCAGCTAGTATCATTATAATTTGCAATATATCCAAAAATAGATTAAGGTATTCGGAAGAAGACTTGTCTAATATTTTTTCTAAAATTGAATAGAAAACTACATAATATTTATGGAATTAATTAATATACTTTATGCATTTTTTTTAGTTTGATATAGCAATGTTAGTTGGTTATTTTTTTTTTTAATATAGTTTAGCCAAATCAAAAACCAATCAAAATTAAGTACACCAATAAGATTGTATATTTCGATCTGGTAAAAGATTCCAGTACCTATTGCAATACCATTAAATTTTAATCGGCATAAGATATCAACCCAGTTGCAAACGTGTCAATCTCAGCTGGTTTTATTAAGAGCACCATAAATTTGTTTGACGTTTGTTTTAAACAGTTTTACTTAGTTTTTTGTAGAGCTCTTACGGCCGGCTTGATACGGTGTTATGACAACACGCTCTCACGCGTGAAACCGTTAGCTTTGAGATAATCGTGTTTCGTGCGATAAGTGAGAGTTCCGATGGCCCCCTTCCCCATCTTCCTATCCAACCTTTCCTATTCCAATCCCATATCCCATCCCTATCTGTCTGATCCCCTAATTCCATCCTAAAGGCTGGCAACGCGTTGGCTTTGCCCCCGGTGTTGCAAAGGTCTATAGTAGTCGTATCAATGACACTAGGCTCCGGTATCGGAGTCCTAATTCTCTCACTCTCTCTATTTCATGATATGTTCATCCAGTATCTACCACGCAAGTTAGAAACCACAAACATGTAGTTGATTTCAATTCGAAGTAGTTATAATGCAACTGAAAATGCAAAGGTGAGTGCCAAAAATTTGATTTCAGACTATAATAATAGTCTCTTTATATAATTTTTACAATGTTACCTGTAGTCTCAGTATTGTAGGCATTGACCAACTAATTAAATTTTATACTAATATATAAAGCTGAAGAGTTTGTTTGTTTGCTTGCTTGAATGCGCTAATCTAAAGAACTACTGGTCTGATTTGAAAAATTCTTTCAGTGTTAGATAGCCCATTTATCGAGGAAGGCTAATCATCACGCTAAAACCAATAGGAGCGGGGCATCAATGAAGAATGTTTCAAAATCGGGGTTTTTTTTTAACTTACTTTTTTTACTATTCCACGCGGACGAAGCCGCGAGCAGGAGCTAGTTATCATTATATTGGTTAATATTGTTTAAAATAAATAGTAACACACTATCGGTCTTATTCATATTTAATTAGAGAAGTCTGAAGGTTTCTTTATCGTTCTTAAAGAAGTCTTCAAGCTTACTCCAACTCAATATGAATAAGACCGTTAAATTTTGAAGAATTCAATTCACCACAGCAATAAATAACCTTTAGAAATAAAATTAGAGTATATTGAAAACTTGTGCTATTTGCATACAATGAAGTAATTTCAAACTCATGAATGCAAATAGTCATGAAATTATTCAAAATAAAATAAGTACATTATGTAATTCTACAGGGCAATACACAACAAATTACAAAGCCGTCGACCCACCGACCTATGTCGACAACTTTTTGTCGGCGGGCTAGTTGGCGGCTTCACTTACAGCAAGTCGGAAAACTTTATTGGCGGCTCCAGATGAGGAACAAACAATACAGCACGTCACTACAGCTTGATTGTCGCCGGTAGTGAGCGATTGCGTATGCAAGCTGCCGACATGCCGCCAACATGTTGCTAACATGATTGTTTTCATATAGACCGCTGAGTTGTCAGCAGGTCGGTGGCTTTAGTGTGTATTGTGCTTACCAATGAATATCAGGCAATGAGACATACTTAAATATATGTATGATACTAATGAATGATGAATTTATATTATACTTGCTTTATGAGACTCACTTGCTCGCCTCTCACCTGTCATAACCAAATGGTACTCTATATCAAGAAATTCAATGCAATAACTATACTAAATTAGGTTTCAACTTAATCAAATGAAAGCCAAAGTTTTGTGTTGTGTAATATTATCATATTAATATTACATTAAACAAAAAATCAAACCTTGTTTTCCCTCACTAATGTATCAAAGTAAGTTTGTTTATTATTTATTTATTCAAACTTCTTCGCCTTTGAGTTGACCCTAGTAATGAGAATTTCAATACTGGATATATTTTAAATTCCAAACTTACAAAAGACAAGAAATTCTAAATTCATGCAGGTATAGTTACGAAAATTTAATACAAAACTAACTCTACTCAACTAACTACTAAAACTATCTAAGATATCACAAGTTATAAAATTTACCTCAAGCACTGCAGCATTCTGAAATATTACTACAGTCCATTTGATTTCATCCCAAAAGGTGTCTAATGTTCCACGGTTGAGGAAGTGGGATAAAGTCTGAATTAACATATAGGCCCATCTGGAAAATTGAGACAAGATATAATAAACAAAAATAAAAAACGAATCGCAACAGACAAGTGGGAAAACGAATGGCAACGGATAAATGGAAAAACGAATAGGAACGGACAAGTAGAAAAACTTCAACTGACAAGTGACAAAATGAATTGCAACAAAATTTTAAAGATATCACGAGTTTAAAAATGTAAGTATTAGAACACACGGCCGTGATGCTTTTTCGTGAGCCAAAAATCGTAAGACCCCATCTATATAGAAGTTGCACTTCAAAAAACATTTTGTTTCATGGAAACCAGCTGATTATGTGAGAAACAAATATTGCTTGCTATGCCATCTCCACTAGGCCCTGGTAGAAGTAAGAAGAGTAATCTCAAAATACTCTGGCTTGATATTGTGAGGATTAATGTAGGTTAATAATCTTACAATAAGGGATACAGAAAAGCATGCGAAGTTGAAAAGAAAAAGTAGAAAAGTGGATCTGAAGTTTCAAAATGGATACTAGAGAGTTATTACCAAACTATGTTGTTGAAGACCTACAATTTGGCCGACATCGAGATGGGTGGTTATATAGACCTGGCTTTCACCTGGTGCCTGTTTGCATGAAGATCATTCTAAAGCTTGTAAATTTATGTATATCTGACACTGACTCGATACCTACTAGCCTGTATAGTTTTAAGAATGCAATGTTCGTTATTTAAGGAAAGTTGACAAAACTGAAAAAACAATTTCTGCCTAAACTAACTATAAAATTATTTAAAAAAAACTAATTGGATTATGTTATTATTACTGATTGTTTTAAAGAGAAAATAAAACTATCCCAGGAAATATACCTATAGGGGTAAAATAAAAATCTCAGCGTAGACAGAAATTTTCGGACATTAAGTTTTATCATGTTAAGGTGCCTATCAACATGATCTCTATTTTGGAATAATGGCATTAACACTTAGATCAATGGCAATAGTCAAAGACCACAAAATCACTGGCTAATACAAGCATTAATATAATTACAAAGATCTTATTTAAATAGTATATAATCATTGCCTCAGATAATGGATAAGTGTGGTGGATTGGCAAGATGTCCATCTTACAAGGCCACCTATCTTACAGGGCAGCTCAGTTCTAGATACTGGCAAAGTATCAATAATCTACTAATTAAGCTCATTTGATTATATGTAGAATAAAATAAAGTAATATAGTAGTATTAATTAATTAGGTTTATTTAACTAAGGTGCGGTATAGTTATACCATGCCAATGCCCCCTTATTGGCTGCGCTTTGACTCAGAGTGGCATGAGATTAAAAGGGTAATTTGAGTTTAGGGGTAACATACACCTTATACATAGCCACTAGACCTATCATTTGGGTTAGGAAACTAGTTTTTTGGGTCCAGAAACAAGTTTTGAATGAATAATGATAAAACAAAAATATGTTCAGTAAACAAGGTTATGCCCCTTTTGTTGATAGCAAAATGTGATTTGTGTTTAGGAATACACTTACGCTTAATATATAAACAGTAAAACTGTTTTTGATTTTAGCCAACAAGTTTTGAGTTAGTTTATTGATTTTTAAATACAAAATTAGTTTTTTTTTGCCTATATATTGTGATGTTGATTACAAATCTGTTGTGACACTTGTTGACCGTTGCCATGGCATACTCACTTGGCTTGTGGGCTTTAGTTGAAAGTCGTGACCAGTGACTAGAGCGTTGAGTTAATTTAGGTTATGTTAGACTTTAAACCTAAGCGCATGAGCTGCTGTAGGGACCGGCGAGGGCCAAAATAGACTGGTCCCCATCATCCCAGTATAATGAAATGAACACATGAAAAGAATTAATATATCAAGCACTACATGTCTCCTAGACATGAGGGTTGCAGAAGGGAAAATTAATTCTCCCCCACTCTCTCCTCCAGCCCCTACTACTTTAATTCAGTGACCACAAATAAATTAAGGTTTAACTGGCGCATTTATTTATTATTAGAGATATAAAGTAAATTTTGGGTGGTTATAAAAAAATAACAGTAAATCTATAGCTATCTGGTGCACAAATTTTAAGTAGCAAGGTGGTGGAATGGGGAAGGGGGAGGCATACTTACCCCTATTACAACCCCTAAGGTCCAGAGATCTTCATTTTTCTTTAATAAACATTACCTCACTTATTTTTTCACTAATATTGTACTTACAAAGTCGAACAATCCATTTGAAGTCCAAAAGAAAGCCAGTAATCAACAGAAAAAGAACCAAAAAACAGTGTATATCATCAAAAACTGAAGAAAAAACAACAGAGTACATCCACATACCCTACTAGAGTAACCATGACAATATTCAAAATAGCGGCCAATAAGGACATTATTTATTATTTATTTAGGGTTATGGCTTGGCAGCTAGGCCTTTAAGCCAGATCTTTGTTTACAATAAAGTTTCTTCATTTTCTTAAGCCTATGTGTAGCACAGCTGAACTGTACGTAATCAGCTAGTGCCATTCAGCGGAGTTCTTGTGACAACTCAAAAGGACACATATGACTATACAGTTCACCTTTCTCACAAAACACATAATTACTACTCAAAAACTATCAATATCCTACAACTATTGTTCATTTTAGAGTAATTTTACACATTTTTAGAAAATAAAACTGCACAGCACAACATCTCCTTTCAGTTCCCGCCAAAAACTCTTCAATAAGGACATTTTTTTAAGTTTATGGCTTGGCAACTAGGCCTTTAAGCCAGGCTACAATCCACACCATTCAACGGAGTTCTTGTGAAAACTCGAAAGGCCACATTTGACTATACAGTTCACATTTCTCACAAAAACACAATTACTACTCAAAAACTATCAATATCCTACAACTATTGTTCATTTTAAAGTCATTTTACACATTTTTAGAAAATAAAACTGCACAACACAACATCTCCTTTCACTTCCCGCCAAAAACTACCCCAATAAGGACAAAATTTAAATAGTGAGTAGGGATGTTCATACAAAAAAATATCAATATTTTTTTCAATATAATATAACCTAGTGTTCTATTGATACTTTGTGATATATCATAGAAATATATTGATATCTTCAATATATAGTAAAAAAAAATATTTTTCCTAACTAATATCAAAATCGAATTATTTTCGAATACTAATATTGAAAATCAATTATGAAATCAGTAGCTTACTTATTTTCATAACCCAATGACTTCATTAGTATATCTCATAATCGGCCACCAGTGAAAAACTACAAAAAAATAAAATCAGGAGTTATTCGAGAAACTCGGGAGTCGCTTTTTAGATGTTGAGACGATTAGACATTGTAGGTTAGATATATAGTGGAGTTTGATTTGAAGTAATTTAGAGTATTTTGTTAGCAACTAAACTTTCGGTACTGCGAAGGCTAGTTATTAAATAATTCAGGGTTTAACGTTTTATTTTTACTCAAGCTGCCAACCATAAATCAGTACAAAAAAGTAAAAGTATGTTCTTTAATTTCTAACTATATTTCTTGTATTGGATAAAATATATCGCTTGTACATAACAATATTAGATTATTTGATAATATCGGGTGGAAGCGATATATTGTGTGCATATATCGATAATTTTTGTAATATTGATTTATATTGTGCACTCCTAATCGTGAGTATAAAATAAATAGTAAATGGTTACCAGTTGGTTCTGGCACTCCGGACCCTAGGAGTTGCAGAAAGGGTAAGTATACCTTCCCCCCTACCCACTACTTTAAATTCGTGCACCGGTTTGCTGAGTTGCAGCCAAAACAACCACGAAGGCTAAGGCTAGAGCGAAGCGAAGCTCCCAGGCTCACACCTTAGCCTTCTAACCTATTTTAAAAAAGTTCAGATCTGTTTATAATAGCTCATAATAAATAAATGCGCCCTATAACTATACCGCAGCTTGTAACAAACCTATATTTCTTCGTTGCTTAAGTTTATAATTTATGTATTTAAAATTATAACAGTACATACCCTAAAGTCTGTATACCATTGTAGGCTAAAAGATAAAGTTTTCCAACGGGAGATGGTCCAGATTTCCTTACTTTCTGCGAATAATCTTCGGCCATAATTCAAACAAAACTATTCAATTTATAAAATCTAAACAGCTAAAACTTGGATAATGTTTCATGAATTCTTTTTATATGACTTAGTACATTGATAATGATATCATCACTAGCAACAGCACGTTACGGACTTTAATAAAGTTTAAGCGTATAAGTTTATTTACTTAAACTTGACTACACAGTACACACTCAACTATTTATTCAAAAATATAAAAATCCCAAACCACTCAATCCAGGTTTACTACCACAAACTACTATGGATACTACGTATTTTACTACCAAATTCCAAAGTAGTTTTGACTTTTGATAAAAAAAATTAAATCTCACGGTATTTTTTTTTTTTTTTGAGGCGAGGGAAAATGCTTAACCGATTTACGCACAAACTGGGTCGTTGCTAGGGGAACGACACGCGTCGGTCGGGGGCGATAACACTGCAGCAATAGTATGCTCTTGGCAGCGCTCCGTCCGCGATCGACGTCACAGAATAGTGTGGAAGACTCCGAGCGTTGCTACACGAGCGAGCAACCCCAATACCCACTAAAAACCCCCTCCTCCCTGACGACCCTGCGCTTTGTATGTGTTGGAAAGGCTGAGATTTAGAACATAGTTACGCCCAGCCGATCCAGCGCAATAAAGTGCCTGGAGTGTGCCCTGGGAGAACACACCCCACTTCGTTGTGCGGGGGTAGAAGGTCCTTTGCTCTCCTAGCAAGCTAAAGGCCCCCCGCGGTAAACGGAACCTATCTCAGGGAGGAAAGTAATGCGCGTACCTGCCTCTCCGGGTGCCAGCTGAAGGCCGGCGACCTCGAGAAGACGCATTGGCACGCGCTGCAGGACTTCTCTCCCTGTCTCTTTCTGCGGCCTCCTTGAGTGACATTACTGTCTCGCAAAAAGTAACCGCAGCCCCCCAATTGTCGCTGCTCTGCAGCATGGCCTTAACCAAGTCGCAGAGCGAGTCGACTGGACCTACGTGCGTCTCAAGTTCGAAACGCTGCGGCGCCCATGCGGCGCACTCGACAAGCGTGTGTAACGCCGTGTCGGGCGCGCCGCACTGGCGGCAGTCCGGGGAAGGCAAGCAGCCCACAATGCGACACAGATACTTATCGAAACATCCGTGTCCGGTAAGTATCTGTGTCGTCCTGAAGGTCAGGGTGCCGCTGGTGCGGTTGACCCATTTCGTCAGCTGTGGCCTGATTGCATCCACCATGTAGCCGCCATAGGCCGCAGGGTTGTCGAGCTCTTGAGACCAGACGGCGATCATGGAGGCGGTTTCCCGCTTCCTGATCGCCTCGATTTCGACCTGACAGAAGGTCAGGCCTCTAGCTAGGGCATCCTGCCGGGTGCGGCGCACCACTGTCAGGACGTCCGCCTGGAGATGCCAGGGCGGATCGCCTGCCAGGAGGGTGGCCGCCGTCCGCGACACTGTGCGATACCCCCGTGTGGTCCTCACGGCCAGAACCTGCTGCGCCCGTTGCAGCAGGGTTCTGTTGTGGCGGTGAAGTGCAATGGACCAGACGGGTGCACCGTACAGTGCCATACTCCTCAGGATGCCAGAGTAAAGTTTCCGCGTCGCACCTCCCGGGCCCCCTACGTTGGGAAGCAGCCTCGAGAGTGCGCCCGCGGATTTGACGAGTTTGGGAACTAGCTGCTCAAAGTGCGCTTTGAACAGCCATTTCCCATCGAGAACTAGCCCCAGATATTTCATCTGGGGCCCTACTCTAATGGCCACCCCTTGGACCGAAACGGTCAAGTCCGCGGGGGGATTGCGAAATTTCCTATGGAACATGATGGCCTCCGTCTTCGCGGGGGAGACCCTCAAGCCCAGCCTAGCTATTCGATCTACGACAATCGCCAACCCGGCGTTAGCGACGTCCACGGATTCCGCAAATGACGCAGCGCGTGCCGTGAGTAGGGTGTCGTCCGCAAAGCAGATCAGCCCTACCCCGGGTAGGACCGGAACCCGAAGGATCCAGTCATAACCTACGTTCCAAAGAATCGGCCCGAGGACCGACCCCTGTGGAACGCCGCACGCGACGCGTGCCACAAAATAATACATGACGTGACTAGGTGCTACCTAAGTGATGTGTGTAATAATTGTTACCAGCTTAATAGATTTTTTTTCCATTAAAAACTGAGAGCAGAACAATATTATACGGTTTATGTAATTAGTGGAAATAAATATAAAATTTAACTATAATGAAAGGTTATATTACAAGAAAATTTACAGTATTTTTAAAAATAATACTGATAACTCATAATTATATTATTTTGATAATCAATTCCATGATTTTAACCTATGTATCACGTTACTCGAAAACCCAATCACAATGGCTACGTTCCATTAACGCCCAAAATACTCCGTTAGCCGTTCCACAAGGCGGCTGCGGTCGTTGTGGTCGTGGCGAAAACGTCACAAATGACGTCATCATTTTGGATCACACAATGCTCACCCATGTCAAGAGGTGGGTCGAATAACCGTTCCACTTGGGTTTACGATTGTAACGCCGACAAGTAAGTGGAACGAGAAAAATTGCGGTCGTAAACGTGGTCGTTGTGAGTCTGTAATGGCACGTGTCCTAAGTACACTAATGAAGAAAACATATGTTTTTAAAGTTAATGTAGACCATATTCTTTGTATTTTTTGAAAAGTATTCACACTGTCAAACGATATGCTGTAAATATAGCATGTTTCTGCCTTAACCCATATCCCACTTTTTCATAGGGATGGCCATGTAATTTAAAAAAAATTATTGATATACAATTGATTCATATAGTTTGTATTAACACCATACCATATTTTTTATTGCGAAGCCGGCAAACAGGAAAACGACCGACCTAATGAAAAGTTGTTGCCATCATCTCCAGATGTCTGCAATAATAGGGGCGAAGTCATCCAGTTTATATGATGGGATAGAGAGAGCAAGACAAAGGGGATGAGATAGAGGGATCAGTCAGAAGGTGTGGGTTACAGGAGTGGAATAAGGTGATGGAAAGAAAGAAAACAAGTTTATTTTTAGGACATATACAACAAACACATTAAAAGTAAAAATTAAATACAATAAACAAGAGAAAACAACCACAAAGTATCTGATAATATATATATTAAGTCCTAAAAATTGGATCAAGCTCAGCAAAAATGTCGATCTGTGAGACCAACGCTGATCTTCCGCTTGACCCTAGAGCGACCTCACGGCAAACTATATATTATATTATTAATAAATAATTATATTATAGTTGTAATAAAGACAAATATTAATACTGAGTTATAACTGCGTGTGTGAACTCATATAATATATATAATAATGTATAATAATTATACTGATATCAATAAATTTACAAATATTTATAAGATAAAATCAATCATATACAACACATAAACATATAATAAATTTAATGATATTATACACAACATATTATTCGATAGACAAAGTAAATAAATAAAAAAAACAGCCTTAAAGCAATACCAGAATTATAAAATGCTGGTGTCGTGTCTTTGGCCCGCCTGTGATTTTTGGTGGTCAACAAGAAACTTCTTGAGTGTGACCCTAAACCCTTGAACTGACTGCAGGTTCCTTATTGGTGGGGGAATGTTGTTCCAACATTTTGAAGCAGCATATTTAAAACTACCTTTGAAAGAGGCTGAGGAGTGCCGCTGCATCAAGAGCTGTACTGCACACTTCCTTGTCCCGATCGACCTGCGACTTGACATCCAAGTTAATTTGTCGTACAGATACGAAGGCAATCTGTGCTTGATTACTCCAAAAAGGAGACAAGCTAGATGTAACTTGCGACGATGCGTCATCTTTAATATTGAATGTTTATTAAGATATGGTGTTACATGACCTCTCAATGGAATATCGAAGCAGAATCTGGCACAAGCATTTTGAACACGCTGAATTAATCTCTTGGTACTAGATAGAAGACGAGGGCCAAAAACAATGTCGGAATAATTCAAACGCGATAGTACTAAGGATTCTGCTAACTGAATACGTAGAGTCTCGTTTAGGTATGGGCGCATTTTATATAGAACTTTGAGTTTATAAAAACAATTTTGAACAGAACTGGTCACATGTGTTTGAAATCTTAAGTCACAATCAACGTGTAAACCCAAGTTTCGAGCCTCATAAACTCGCTCAATTGGTTTGTCCATGAGCGATACTGTCACTGAGGGATTTAGTTTTAAAAGTTGAGATTTGCTGCCGAATATCATAAATTTCGTTTTTGTAGGGTTTAATAATAATGAATTATTTTTGTACCAATTAGATATGCTAGCCAAATCATCATTAAGCTTAACTATAGCTGAATCAATATCGGATGGCTTACATGAAATATAAACCTGCATATCATCGGCGTAGATATGAAACTTGCAGTGTTTAATTTGCGCTACTATATCGGCAGAATATAAAATAAATAAGATGGGTCCCAAAATTGAACCTTGCGGAACTCCCCTAGTAACAGGCGTTTCCATGGATGATAGAGATGTGCCATCGTTTCGGTTTAACTTGACATATTGGCAGCGACTACTTAAATAACTGTAAAACCATCGAATAGCCTCTTTGTCAAAACCATAATAACTTAATTTACTTATTAATAAATTTATGTTTATGGAGTCAAAAGCTCTTGAGAAATCAAGCAGGACAAGTATTGTGCACAATCCATCATCTTGAGCGCAAAGAATGTTGTCGGTGACATCTAGTAAGGCTGTAGTAGTACCACGTTTTTTTCTAAAACCCGACTGAAACTCTGGTAGAATATGATGGTTTTCTAAAAATTCGGTTAACTGTGTACAGACTACTTTTTCCAGAACTTTTGAGAGGCAAGGTAAAATACTGATAGGTCTTAGATCTTTTAAATCAGAAGGATTTAAGTTTTTGGGTAAAGGACGAATAACTGCACGTTTCCAAGCATCAGGGAATGTTGAAGTCTTAATAGATACATTTACAATGGAAAGTATAACATTCAGGCTGACAGGTAGAGTCCTCAAAAGCATGTGTAAATTTAATTCATCACAGCCTTCCGCATTTGACCTAAGACTACTAATGATTTTTTGTAATGCGTCTAGTTTTATTGGGTGTATATGAAAAATAGCATCACTGAACTTGTTAGATTCATAATAAATCAACATAGGCAAATTAACGCCACAGGTACCCGGCACATTTAAAAAGTGTTTATTTATGGCATCTGCATCATTTAAAGTCGTTGGCAAGTCTGTGCCATTTTTTGGTAAGAGGGTATTTTTGAGACATTTCCACAAACTTTTTGGATCATTCATTTTCTTTGTAATATTATGTCTAAAAAACGCTGATTTTTCGAAAAAAAGGGCTTTATTAACTAATAATTTTAAAGATTTATAGTAGTCTTTTTTAGTTTGTACTCTGTATTTCTGGTAATCTGTTGCAGCTTTATCACGTAATCTCATCATTAATTTAATTGTATCTGTAAACCAGGGAGGAGACCGATCTTTAATTACAACTTTCTTAAAAGGGGCATGGAAATCGTATAAATTTATGACATTTTGATTAAGAGCATTAACCATCTCATTAACATTATCAAATTTCGACATACTATCCCATTCTATAGACTGTAAATGGGATAGGGAAAGGGGAACTGAGCCCTTAAAATTCTCAATCAACCTATTCTAACCTAACCGTTTTACGCTGAAATTCTGTGAGACTGTGATGTCACACTGAAATGAACCGTCCCTAAGAGCTGTAGTCAAGGTAATGATTCCATAATAGCCCGAAAATTGATTTAATAACGAATTTGAAAGTTAAGATAAAATTAAACGCCTAAAATAGCGACAATCATATTTATAGATAATCGCAATCATCAGCCAGCATTCAGTAATTAAACACTAATTCGATTCGAAATTTAGAAGCCGGTAGTATAATAGGAAAAATTAGAATTTACAGCTTTGGCGAATATAGTACATACTTATAGCTAATTGAAATATGTAACTCTACTAAGCATAAAAGGCATGCATAGCATTTTTTTATAATACTTATCATTTTGTTTATTTTTATTGAAATTCTATTTGAGATTATAATAAATAGCTTTTAAAATAACAGTGGTAAATATACCTTTTTTTTAAAGAGATGTAATAATTCAATAAACTACAGTTTTTTATAGTTTCTACAGAAATTTACTGATAGCTTATTTTATTCAACGACACATTATTTTCAAAGGTCGATAATATAACTACGTGAACAAACAAATGGCATCCCACATCTGTTAAAAATTAGGTAATTTTATGCCGTGAAAATAAGTCCAGTTTTTAACCATAGAATATCTTAAATTTTTAAATGTACTAAATCGATATTAATATAACATATTTGATTACGAGAATCGATTATTTTATACATCGCTAATTCTCTACTCAACACTTACTTTTTTAAATTCCTTTTTACTTGAGCTTGCTTGAGAGAGGTATTTACTATCTACGAATTGATTTTTCCTATGAAAAGATCTGAAATCTGCTATCTCTTTTGGCTTCGTGAAACGCGTTTAAACTAATTGACTTTATTTTCTCCAGGTTTTGTTAAGCACAACTAACAAAATGGTTGCAGCTAAAAAGCAGGTGAGTGACACGTGTTTCTATTTTTCCTTAAAACGCTATGAATGGACTTGTGGCATGATTTATCAATTCCTATTGATTAATCTCCTATGTATAAGTCCGAGATTGTTATGATTCTTGATAGACTCACCAATTCTATAATTAGTGAGGCTGAGAAAGTATCTTACAATTTGAGGTTATAACCATTTTCAATGTTGTTTTGCTTCATCCTCATGATTAGATACCTATTATTTTTATAATTAAATTCATTATCTTCTTTACAGAAAAAGACTATCGAGTCTATTAACTCGCGTCTTGCCCTGGTTATGAAATCGGGCAAATACTGCTTAGGGTACAAACAAACTCTGAAGACATTACGCCAAGGGAAGGCCAAGCTCGTGATCATAGCCAAGAATGCCCCTCCCCTAAGGTGAGACTACTGAGAAGTAGAGTTTCCCCCAATTAATTTACAGTCAAGGGAAGCATATGGAGTCTATGACAAAGAAGTATGGATTCCCTCATAGTGGTACAATGAATAAAAATTATGATGTGAAAGAAACTTTTTTGTTTGTGAAATAATTTCTTTAGTAGCTTGACATAAATTTATGTTTATTTATTCACTGTACCACAATGTGTGGGAAACCTATGGAGTAGTCTTGGTCCCATGGCCCAATTTTGCAGGTGAGGAAGACTTTCTCCTATAAATTATATATGACGGGTACTTGTTTCAAGTAACATTTTATTCAAGATTTAACATGATCATGATCTGCACCAACTACATCGCCAGATTAGGTTAAACTATTCTTTTAGTTAGGTTGCCTGGAAAATATTGCTTTAACTGATAAGGCCGCCTATTGTTTCTACCATGAAAATATTGTAATTTTGTATTTTTGAAATTGTATATTTGGTGAGCAACAAAGTTATCTATCTATGATAGATTTATTATACTTGTCTCAATTTAGGAAATACAATGGAATTTGATTTCTTTATGAACTAGGGTTTATATTTTGGTAATTATACATATTTTCAAAATGTAACTTAGCATTTCTTCCCTTAATATTATGTTCCATCAATAGTTCTTATTTTAAATAATATGAGCCCATGAAAATACTGTTGCTGGTCTCTTGCCTCCCTCGCTGTTTTGTAGTGGAACAGACTACCCACCATGCTTATCATAATTGTTATGGTTTCACATATTGCTTATTTTAATGTCCAATTTAGCACAAAATTTTCTTACACCATCATCATATTCTAATTGTAGCAATATGTATATTAATTAGGTCAGAAAAACTGCCTGAGCAGTGTATGCCTTTTGAACAGGAATCGAAGCTATATTATTGGGTTTTAGATATGATTGCAGTAACAACTATAAGCTATTAGGGAGTAAGTCATGATCATTTGTATTTTAAAAAGACTCAATTACAGAAACTATACCTATTAAAACTACAGTGGAGGATAGATTATCCAAATGTCAATCAACCAAATGATTGCTTATCCAAAGTATGATGCTTATAAGGTCAGGTAATGAAGATGAAAACATAATTGGTGTTTCTGAAACATTTACTTACAAAGATATTGCCTTGCCTTGGTTTGAAACACAACTGCAAACAACTAGTATCAAATATCTGTCCTTAAAAAAGCATTTGACACAAATATCAAAGATTTTTTTAAATGTTAATTGTACCTAGTATATACAATACATGTTTTAGTGTAAGACTGTCTGCACCTTTTTTTGTTTAATTCATATTTGTCATTAAAGATATAAATATGTAAATAAGGTGCTTATTCACCTGTACACAAATATGTAGGGCTAAATCAATACAGTTTAATTATATGAAAAAGCCAATTTTCCGAACACCTGTGTCCCTTGCATTCGTCTGATAATTGATGCTCTACTGTATATAGATTTTTACTAACACGATTCTTATGGAGTCTTCAATAATATCATTGTGTATGTGTGTGTATAATAATACTATTTCTATTAATACTTTGCCACAGAAGCAATGATGTGGTTTGTTTCCTGGTTCATGTAAATATGTTTAGTTTCATGAAATTTCTTAATGACTAAAAATGTAAAGTTTTGTTAACTGTAAAATGTGAATTTTCGAAAAAATGTGCATACAATAATATCAGCACAACAATCATTCCACTACCGGGTTGTGGCAACCCTTTTAAGAGAATGACTATATACTAGTCACATTTTTATGCCAAGTTTTTAATATCTTACTGTAGCTTCATTTGCCCTACCATCAGTTAAAATTTAACACATGGTAGGGCAAGCAAATGAATAGTAAGATATAAGAACCGGCCATTAGTGATGCATGTTAGTACTAACACCCATTGAGACAAGATATACATGGAGATTTTTTGTCACTATGAGGTTTTAAATTACTGTATTAGAACAAAAGTTAATGAATCTCTCCATGTGCCACAGGACTATAGCTGAGATTTTTCATTTTTCAACCCTTTCTCAGTTATTAATACAGGTTATATTTACCAAATAATGTTTTTTTGTTTGTTATAGGAAATCAGAGATTGAATACTATGCTTTGCTTGCGAAGACTGGAGTACATCACTACAGTGGCAACAACATTGAGTTAGGTACAGCTTGCGGTAAATACTACAGAGTATGCACACTAGCCATCACTGATCCTGGAGATTCAGATATCATCACTACTTTGCCTGAAGCACAGGCGTAATATGATATAATATAGCTTTAATACCAAAAACATATCTTCTTTTATTTAAATCATTGACTATATAATTATAACCCCGAGTGAAACTTTAGTGCGTACCTCTTGTTTAAAGAGCAGGCGTTAATAAAAGTTACATTGTATTATATTTTTTGTTGGTGCTACTTGCCCTCTGAAGATTTACTTCATTTTACATCGAAAACTATCCCATCTCCTGGGATCAAAAGTATTGTATATCCATTTTTGGTATTCAGACAGACTGATCGAGATACTATCACATTTTTTTTTTTATAAATTATACCTAAATGTTTATATTTATGAACTTGAGAAATGATTGGGTCTTCCATACAAACTTTTATTCCCTATTTCAGCTCGTGTTAGTTTTATTTATATATCCGCCGTCTAACTCTTAGTCTTACATAAACTACCAAATTGACTACGTAAACTACCGAAACGATCAAAATGACGAAAATGGCAAACCACAAATAAAAATCCATATTTTCTGGGATAAATCTATCCTATAATCAGGGATAAAAAGTATCCCTTGTCCACCCTCTGAATAAAATTTACATATATACAGAATTTCAGCCAAATGGGTTCATTAATTTTTCCGTAAAAGCATAACAAACAGAAAGACAAATATATTTTTATACTGAAAACTATCTTATCCCATTTTTCGGGATAAGAAGTATCCTATGTTCACCCTTGGCAAATGTATATACCGAGTTTCAGCCAAATCGAGCCAGTAGTTTTCCCGTGAAAACAACACGATTACTTTCGCATTTATAATATTAGTAAGGATTTGTCGAATATGAAGGTTCTCCCTCACCGCCAGCATGCGCCTATAATGTAACATTTATGATTCGATTTTGAGCATTTAGTTGGTTCCACAAAGTGGGACGAAGCAGTCGTTGTGTCGCAAGTTGTATCAAAATATTACAGGCTGCGTACTGTAATGCTTGGTTCTCCTCGTTCACCGATGTAATGCTCGAACCTGTAAAGCCTGCTGCAGTTCTGGCAGACATCATCGCGAGAACACGAAAAGGGCGTTCACATTCTCAGTTCTTGCGAGAATGTGGAGAAGCCCTTAACATTACAGATGCGCACTAATGCTCGGATCTGAAACGTTACATTTGAGGCAAATCACCATAGTAGTTTGTGAGGCAAATGCTCGCGGTGAGGGAGCACCTTAAAAATAACAAGTTCAAGGTGGCTCCAGAGTCCAGAGTACTTCGCGTTGATAAGGTTGTACAAGCATTCTAGTGTAACAGGAAAAATTGCAGTTTAAACTATGATAACGGCTTAATTCGCAAGTTAAAAACCTACTTAGCTAACGAAAATAAAGCTATATAAAATGAGCAAGTGATCAAGATATCGGTATTATAATCCCCATCACTAAAGAATTCCCATGGGATATAACATTAAAAGCGAGTGGTAGATGTGCGAGCACGTACACATTTACAGCTTCAACGATCTTCGCTTCCGAAAATTCGCGTATTTATAGTGACACGGTCGAAAAAGGCCATCAATCTCTAATTTGCTAGTATTAGTACCACTTCTATTGCCCGATAACAATTACGCGGGGAATGCAAGCAATAATAAGATTGTTCAGATTAATATATTTTATTTTTGAAATCATTGATTTACTGTTATAATCAAACAAATAAATTACAAACAGTACAATTTTGTCCCTTTTTCGACGAGGACGCCAAGATTCGACGGCTGGGTGGTTCCTTCTCAAGCATTTTCTGTAAAAGTAAGAATTAGACTATAATTATCACAATTTAATATTTCCTTGTATCTAAGAATAAAGTCAATTTCTTTTGGTCGTTTTCCTAAGATACACAGCTATTTTAAGAAAATATTCTGTGTCTAAAAAACTTACAAAAATGTATGTGTGTATTTAAAAAAAACCCTATGATGATGCCCTGTTTATTGAAGGGGAATAAAAAAGAGACATATTCTGTAGACTATTTCAAATAAGACAGTATCGCTGATACATCCATAAAATGTAACTTGTAGTAGCATTATTGTTCGACTGCAGTCAGCAATTCGACCGACTGGCGCGGGGCGGCAGCTGCAGCGGGGGCGACGCGGCGCATCCTCTCACGTCAACTGAGAACGTGAACTGGTGCCGCGCGCACCAAACACATATTAATTTTTTAATACCAGTCGAGCAATAAAAACCTATATCTAGATACACCGTTCATTATTCTTCAAGCATCAATCAATCACAGTCCACCAATTCACAACCGGAGTCTCAACAGGCTCAGGCCATTAAAGTTATCATTGAGCATCCAAATACAACTCGGCGAGGCGAGGGGTAAAATCTCATTTTTAACCTCATTCCATTATCGGACAACCAGAAGCAGTGAAATGTGATACCGCTGCATGGTGGCCATACTTACTACCTATACGAACAAAGCGCTTTGAGTCCACCTTTATTATGCGCACTGCAAAGGAGTGGAACTCACTCCCGGAGTCTGTTTTTCCCGAAACCTACAACCTGGTTGTCTTCAAGTCCTGTGTGAATAGCCGTGAATAGTAGTGAATACCTTCTCAGTAAGCGTGTTCCATCTTAGACCACATCTCCGCGCGATATCATGATTAAACGCGAACCTATACAATAATAATAAAAAAACAGCACATACATGTGGATATCCCAACTGCATGAAAGACAGACAGTCGTTCAATGTTAATCATGCCCAATAATAACTCGCATCCGAACAGTCCACACAGGTCCAAATCAGACATGATAAAGTAAAATTTTAATTTTAAATACTATCGCTAATGTCTCCTTTTCGAATTGTGTTCAAACAGACCTCATAGTATAATAATAATAGCCCATAAACATGGGCTGGGCTCGGGCTTTCCATTTATGAGGGAATGCACAGTATACCCACCACACTTGTCTAAGGTAGATTGGCAGGTTTGGTAATTACAATGTGAAGGTTTCATCACGATGTTTTCCTTCACCGGTAACATATATTAAGTGTAACAATATACATACACATCAGGCCAGAAAATTGCCCAAGTGGTGTTTGCTTTTTGAGCCAGAATTTGAACAGACCTCATAATAACTTTGTTAAAATGCGTAATAATTGAACTTATTATAAGATTTCACCAAATTATCTATGGGATACTGTGATTCTAATTTCAAGGCTTGTAAAAAAAATTACAGATAGAATCGTCAAATATATTGGACTAACCTGAGCTGTGGATTTCACCCGCACAATGTAATGTGCACCAAATGTTAATAGCATATCTTGCTTTATAGATTGAATGTGCATAGCTCGCATTAGCCATTGCTTCTTGTTATTTGTTATCCCATCTCTGTAAATTCAAAAAAAGACAGTTTACACAACCAAAAATCAAATAGAAAATAATCCTAATAGGTTTTTAGTTTACTTTATATCAGTTTATTGAAAAACTATTTCTCGTATCAATATTTATATGCAAGGGAGCGGACTGACTTCAAAATATTCAATCGGGAATATTGACGGCAGTACTGACTTGGCAGCGCTGTACTGACTTTAAATCAATTTACATTATGCAAGTATGAAGTCAGCACTGGCTTCCTTCGAATTTAAAGTCAGTAAGCTGGATCAATGTAAATCAGCTTTAAGTATTACAACACCAATGTGCAACAGGAAACATATTAGTTGTAAGTAAGTACATAATAGTGCTTCAATTTCTTATTACATACAGATTAACAGTAACTATTTGTGATATTCGACAATACCAATCGGATATTTAATTTCGTTTATTTTCAGAGGTTAACCACCTATTATATAGACTTATGTACAATAAGTGTTTAAATTCTATAAGAGCAATATCTTTAATAATTATAATGGATTATGGAACTATCCCTTTGCATAATCCTATTTACCATGTTTTTGATGGTTTAATCATTTAACTAATGCCTTATTTTCCATTTTACTGTTTATTTATCTTTCATCATATTCAGTTCTATATAACTTGTATCACATTGAGGTTAACAGTGTCATATTTGAGACCTAATAAACAGATACTGTATGTGATAATGCTTAAAAACTACATATAAATCTGTATTTACACATCATATGATAATGCAAATTTTCTAAGGACTTAATCCCACGCATGTAATCAGTTCATACTTATTATGAGCTTTAGTCTGTTTGTTGCGTACCCTTTTTTAACGTACTTTATAATATATTTTGAAGTTAGATTGATACATTATATTATAGGATTCTTAATTATTTATATTAATAAAAAAATACATGTATTTTCATTTTTCCATTAAATACCATTATTAGTAACATAAACCTCTATCGTTTCACGTGTAATCTCCGCAACATCTTATTGTAATATTAAAAAAGATATTTATAAATTAGTAAAATGTTACCTGTTTATTTCATAAAATCAATTGACATCTTCAAAGCAGGCAGTCATAGTTGTGGCCCATTTTATCACCCTGTTGCTGTTATCATTCAATATTTCGTGCGTTTTATAAATCATTCATTGCATAGTAACATCGCTTGGCACAATTAAAAAATATTATCTACTCAAAAATATACTTGTATAATTTCAGTTTCAAGCTCTTATATTTATAAAATTATTAGTTATTAAATACTTACTACAGTTTTAATAATTTAAATATGATGCAGTTTTATGTAATTAATATTATGCAGCAATGTTTTATACCATACTATTCATTACTCTATACTATATATTTTTAAGGTTTGAATTGAATGCCTTGAGTAGTTTTATTCTCATTCCAATATCTATCTGTATATTATATATAGCTCTTTAATTTGGTTATCAAAGGAACTATTATAATATCGCTCAGTAATAAGACTTGCGATACAATTAGCTTGCCATCAGTCTTTCAGGCGTCCGTTTTTATTTTTATATCCAATCTCAACTAGCACTTCCAATCAACCTCTTATTATTTAAAATATGAAGAAACTTATAAATTTTAGTTTACAAATATGTTTTAAATAATAACATGTTGATTGGAAGTTTTGATTGAGATTTGCTTCAAAAACAAGAGTGTACGCCGAAAATACGGTAGCGTCAATTTATCGCGCAAGAGTGTGTTACTTTTTTTACGACTGTTATTTCTTATTTTTATTTTATGGTAATATCCTGCTTATCTATCCAATGGCCATTTTGACACATTTCGAATATATTATATTTTTCCATTTATTAATTGAGTGTGCAAATACTGGTTGCCACTACTCCCCCTATCGTCTCGGGCATTTACTTAGAGAAAACTGAAAAAATATAGAAGTATTTCTAACTTAATTTTTATTTTGAGAAATGAACTAGAATATTTTCCCCAAACATATAAAATTAGAGAAAACTGCATAAAGATGATCAATATAATAATACTTACTCTAAGCAGATCAATCTCATGTGTAATTTTATTATTATTATCATATTGCCACATTTTTTTTCAATCTTTGTAGTGAATATTGCAATGTATGAAATTTCAATAAAAATCAAGGAAAAGGTAGCTGTCTAAAGTAATGTTAGTGAACGGCTGGTGTTAGAGCTGACTTAAATTGTAGTACCTTGAATATATTATAATCCACTAGTCAGGGTAAATAGTTACATGACTGTGTTAAAATTATATATTCATTTTTCTTATTGGTGCTGAAATACCAAATTGTCAGTTAATAATATACTTTTAAACGGCTTCTGTAATCATACTTCTAGGTGCAACTGTTTTACTATAGTTATAACTCTGTAAATTATCTTTAGTTAGGACTAGTTGTAAATGTTTGGTTTTTAACCATTGTATAAATTTTACTTAAGCTTTGTAACAAATGATTTCATATCTTTTGATACGTTGTTCTGTCCAGGTTGTCTATTTGATGATTTATTACTAACTTATTACCTAATTTGTGTATTGTATTAAATAACCATTTATCTAATAAAAAATAATTGTGAATATGTTAAATCAACATAACTAAATTTCAGTAAGCACAGGGTTGAAATAGGTCTTTCGTAATTAAAAAATATTATTAATTTTCTTAATGTAGTTTCGAGCTTTTCGTACATTTAGTCAGCCTTTAATGAACTATACATATGTTTAGATGTGCTCAGACTTTTAAGTCTCATATTATATGCTGTAAATTTATATTTTAGTGAACTAAAGGATCGTTTGGCTCATGCAAATCAACTTAAGAATTTGAAATTATTCTTATTGAAAAAATATATTTTGCAAGTTGAATCAGTGTTATTACTAATAATACACTGCCTGACGACTGGTGGTCTGCACTGCCACTACTATTTGTTACTTTATATTCTGTTATTCAAACATACTCAATGCAGTCATTTTGTACTAATATTGAAATATTTCGTATGTTAGATACATTATAATGGAATCATATTGTATTTGAGAAATAAGTTTCAAGATATTATTGTAAATTTCAAGCACTGTGATCTATATTTAATATTTCCTAATTATTCACACTCTAAATAGATCATTCATTAACATAATTAATTATGTTTAAGCCTGTCATATCATATTCAAAGGTAATAGGTTTCTTAGAAACGAAGGTACTACAGTTATAACACAATGTTTCATGTTATCCTACAAATGGTTTCATTTTAGAATTACCATATAACTTTTAGCAGATATGTAAATAAAGTATACACACAAAATTATGCCATTTTGTTTATTCTGAATTAAGTTCCTTATACTCTAGAACATAATGTGTTTTCTACCTAAATTTGGGTACAATAATACCCTACTAATACAAAGATAAGTTACAACACAGAGCTGGTTTCACAAAGCCTTGGGCTAAAAATAATTAAAATGAAAATAATACTAAAATTTATGACGCAAAATATCAGCTTCTTTATATATCATCAGTGATAAGTCATATTGTTTAAGATTCTTAGTCAATAAAATTAAATATACTCATTAGTGGTATTTTTTTGTCAAAATTAGAGAAGCACAGTATAGCTTAAATTTATTCTCCTTTAACCTAATATATGACTGCATATCCATTTTGCTTCTATAATTGATCCAGATATTTTATTGCGAATCGAGATACTGTCATATATATTATGACTTTCTGTTAAACAGATCACCAACTGCCTGTAATGCAAACAATTACAAAGATACATAACATTCTTATATGCTGGATATTAATTTTATTCATGTAATATATTATTTTGAATTAAACCTTTTAATATATGAATTAGCTTTTTCAAAAACATGAAATGTATTTATTATAAATCCTTAGTGTAATTCTTAATTTTATACAGGTAACATTTCGATATACAACTTCTTTATAAGAACTTGTGTCTTATATATATTTGTAACTAGGTCATAGTTTTTTTCATTTAACTACTCCTAATATTTTATTTCAGTGGCAATGTGGATAGTTCTAGACTCATTGTGGAATTTAATGTTTTGTACTGCCAATAATTATATTACTAATTTTATGCCACAATACAATCACACAGTGTAGTAAATAAATGATAACATAATCGACTATTTTGATAAATATTCATACTTTATGATCATGAAAGAGAGTTTATTAAAATATGTGAGATATTTGTATATGGTTTGCATCTGCTTTATGCTAGGAACAAGATTTTTTTATGCCTAGATAGCTCAAAAGTTTTCTAGCAATTCGTTTCTAAAGTTTAAGTGGGCGAAGTCACGAGAAAAGCCTTAGTATGTTTGACTCGACTACACCATTTCTGTCAATATCTATTACAGTTGGTACTTACCATAATTGTTGCTGTATTGCTGTTGTGGCTGTTGGTAGCTGTAAGAGGGCTGCCCGTAGGCGTCGTACGTGGTGGCGCTGCCGTACGCGGCGTCGGCCGCCCCATAGCCCGCATCGCCCGCACCTCCCGCTGCGGCGCTGCAAGAACCCACCCCATTTCAAATCACATTTGCAAACAAAGTACCGTCAAGCCAAAAATCGATTGTTAACTCGACAGTTCAATATTATATCAATATTTTATAGTAGCCACAAAAAATCTTTTATATTTGACAAAAATGCAAATACGGGCAAAACAAAAATATACTTCTGGTGGTTTAAAATATAAATATCTCCATATAGGAGACATTCTACTGTTAGATTATTTATGTGGAGAATCATTAAAAAATGTAATTGGATATTGAGACCCGCTTGCACAACAATCGTCTTTAAATCAAATTTAGTTAATCATAATAACTGCCTAAATACGTTTTACACAAAACGTATTTAAGATGTCTTGCATAAGGCGGTCTCCCATGTTATTTAGCTAAATGTATTTATGCCGTCGGTAAAACAGCCAGATGTGTTCCGTTTCACGCGGCGATCCATATTTTCGAACAAACACACGAAATTTAGCTTTAATGTTAGTTATTTCTTGCGTAAAAAGGGATTTTAGTTGGCCAATGTCAACTTGACATTTGAAATTTCGTTCGTTTGGTTAGGTTTACTTCGGAATTTTTGGCGGCAACCTGAAGAATGATTTTTTGCTGTGTTGTTTTATTTTCGATTTTATGGGTATTCAGCATTGAGATAAATAATTAAAGCAAATAATATACGAGTGACAATATGTAATTACCTTTTTAATAACTTACAATTTCATAAAGGATAATAAATATTAATTTATGAAAACAGTTGTTGAAATGTTCTTTAATGCAGATATATGCTTTCCCATCTCTTGTTCAGGGTCCTTTTTATAATCAAAGAAATTTAGATAAAGATCACAGGTTTGTCTTAGTTGCTTCCATTATATAGGCGTTCTAGCTCATCACATACTGCTTTAGCGCTTTTATATCGTATAACTTGTTCTAGAATCTTATCCATCATGTTTGTCGTCATCAGAGTTAAAACGACACAGTCAATTTTTAGATATTGTTGTAAATTTATTTCATACTTTGCTTTGGCATCTGCATCATCAGATGCTACAGGCTCGTCGAGCTTTTGAAGTTTTCCTTGCAAAATTTCTTCAGCGCCGGGGGTATTGCCCTACACAGTCTCAATACGATACCACCAATGCTTATAGTTTTTACCATCTAGGTGCATTATTTGTACCTTAAAAGCCTCTGCGATCGCCTTGTCCATGGTGAACGTCTGGCCGAGTACAATGCTAGAATATTATATTTATTCTTTCCAAGTTAAAATATCTTTAGCGCATCCGAATCCTTAACTTTATTACTCTGCTACCACGTTAAAGTTTGTACGAATAATGGGTATTTAGAATTGAGAAAAATAATTAAAGCAAATAATATACGAGTGACAATCTGTAATTGACTTTTTAATAAGTGACAATTTCATAAAGAATAGTAAATATTAATTTATTAAAAGAAGTTACTCAACATTTTTTTATCCTTAAACGCGTTTAAGGCAGTTAAATACCCATTTTTGGATGATTACCTTTGACAGTTCTTTAAACATATTTACCGGTAAATTTTGCGTTGTGCAAGACGCTAATTGTATTTAAGGATGTTAAATGCGTTTAGTGTTTCTTAAATAAATTTAAGGAACGTTATGCAAGCGGCCCTAAGTGTATATAAGATAAGAAGGAGGCTTGCTAGTTAACCATTAATACGGTCATATAAACCAAAAAATAAGGGCACTTTTTTATATTTGCATTGTCTTGAGCCAATTTGCAATTTTCACAATTTTAAACCTTAATAGACTGAGACCGGCTTCATTTAAACGTGTATTGTATAAATCAAATAAAAGTCTCTGTGATGTACATCAAATTAATAAATTCTTTAAAATCTTAACTACTATAATGCAGAGTACAAAGATGGCATTATTGCTTAAAACTTGAGGGTAGCTAAAAAGTTCACGACAGAATGGTTATGTCGCCGATATTCCAAGTTTTATTAATATTACAATAAGTATATAGATAGCTATACAAAATTAAATATAGACAAACATCGCCTCTTTGCTGTAATGTGTTATCTTGAAAATTGAAGTCTTTTTTAATCTTACAAAAATAATTGTATTCAAATGTAATGCGTAAGTGTAATGAAATAACTTGATATTTTTTAAAGTTAATTGTAGATTGAAAGAAAAATTTATTCATTCCAATTCATTTTTTGAAAGTTAACAAAAATCTTATCTATAATTTCAATTTGTAAGATAACATTTTGAATCAAGGAGGCCACATATTCACAATTACAATGTTATACAATTATATTAGTGTTCCTTCAGAAATCTGTTGAATATCATACATTGTCACAACAGATATTCATTAGAAACTTATAGACACACTACAGGTGAGAATTCTTATGGGTAATGTTCTCTGATTATGTAAAATAAGAAAATTCATACCTATAAGTGTCATTTTCATAGCCGCCTGTAGAATAGCCATAACCGGCGCCATATCCACTGGAATTGTATCCAGTGGTTGATTGGACTGGTGCCGCAGGCGCTGCGTAATTGGTTCCTTGATATGTACTAAACATAAAAAAAACAAAGTTATTAATATTATAAAAAATTTAAAATCAGAAATAATATAGCTAAATATTGTCAGAATCTAATTTATCTGCATATGTGTGTCAGACGGCAATTCCTATCAATTAGATAAGTGATCATCATTATTTAAAAAAAGCAATAAATAGGATTGTAAATATTCAATGAAGCAATTCACCTGGCCGAGTTGTATGACGCCTGTGCATAAGGATCTGCAGGAGGCTGTTCATATGGCTGATATCCAGAGTGTCTGTAACAAAAAGTATTCTTGGGTTCTCACAACCGGTTACACTTACTTTACAAGCAATTTCAGTGTTTTAATTTGACTTATCATAAAGGCTATGTTCCATTAGACTTACAACGACAATGTTCACGACTGCGATTTTTCCCCTTCCACTTGCTTGCCGGCGGTACAATAGTAAACCCAAGTGGAATGGTTATTCGATCCACCTCTTGACATAGGCCGTAAGCGTTGTGTAATCCAAAATGATGCCGTCAATAGTGACGTTTTCGCCATGACTACAACAATCGCGGTCGCCTTGTGGAACGACTAATGGAGCATTTTTGGGCGTTGTGAGCTACTAATGGAACACTGTGCTAATGTAACGTGTTAAAACTACTACACAAAAATAATGTTAACCTTATTACATATAACATGTTGATGACTGAAATCAAATAAAAATGATAAACAATATAACTGTAGTATAATTAATAACAAGATAAACTTACGCAGGTCCATAACCATTGGCTTGTTGTGGTACAGAGTGGGGGGGCGCAGCTTGTTGGTAGCCTCCAGGTGGAGGCGGCCTACCCCCACCTCGTGAACCCTCAAACCTAATACACATTGGAATTTACAATTTTATAGTAACAAATCGTTAGGCTTATGTTGACTATAAGGGACAATCATCGTTACATAGTATAAAACAAAGATGCTTTTTGTGTCTGACTGTGATCTGTGAACTCCTGCTAAGCCAACAGATTTTTAATTCTTAAGCTCACTAATAACACATATGTGTCCGCAATGACAGTGCTGATCCGCGTTTGTACACGTGATCGTTTTTGTGTTGTTTTCTCACTCTTTTTATATAGGATTGGTATGATTTGTATGAAATGGGTATATTAATAGATAGTGATAGTGTTAGTCTTGCGGCTTTTTGGTAATATTGATAAAAGGTTGAAGGGTTTTCTCCTCATGAAGTTTTTATGTAAATAAAAAAGAACTAATCTCTAGAGATAGATCCCGAACATAGTTGATGGGTAAACTCTAATCGAATTATAACTTATTGTTCAAACATTATTGATACTTGCTGAATTAAAATATATTAAATCGAAAACTGTACTACCCAAAACGGAATAATATTGTTGAAGTGAATACTAACCTCCCACGTTTTGGTGGTCCTCCTGGCCCACCATGTGGGGGCCCACCACCTCTCTTGAAGGGCGGACCCCCCTGCGCCTGTGCTGGTGGCCCACCGGCAGGGTGTGGGGCGGGGGCAGGGCGAGGCGGCGCCGCTTGGACGGGCAGCGGACCCGCCGGGGCAGTTCCCGGTGCTCCTGGCGGAGGTCCAGTTGGAGGACCCCCTGGCCCTCCTCGCCCACGTCCTATTATTTCATAAACACATTATTATATACAAATAAATTAAAATTAACAAAGTATTTGTTCTAAGTTTTTGTGCCTTAACATTTAAACATAATTTTATTATGTGTATTCATAATAAAATGATGTTTAAACAGTTTTAAATTAGATTAGGCTCCCAGAGTAGATAATAACTAGTCCTGTGTCGATCGCGATTGACAGAATCTTTTTGACCCGATCGCGACCCATACGCGTGTGAATGAGTCGTCGGTCTCTGAAAAATTCGGTCTTCCATAGATTCGATCACCAGGTGACATCACAAACAAAATTGTACTTTATTTGTGGTGCATTACCGTAGCTTGTTGCTATTTAATCGATTATTTCGTGCATTCAATCACGCAATGACGTAACTATTAAAATATCTATCTCTTTCGTTTAAATACATACATACAATTCTATTCACGCAGTGCACTCTTTCTATCTTGTTTGTTGTGCGTTGTGATTGTATCCAAAATAAACCGGATTGCGCGGGATCTCTCGGGTCGCAAGCGACTTGTCAATCGCGGGAGCGGATTTTAATTTTGAGAATGAATCAATCAGTTGCATCGATGACTCTGACTACTGACCTGCGACAGCGTTTCGGTATATTCCCGGTACCTAGAGTATATTGTTTGCGAGTGTTAGTACTTTTAATAAAATATTTTAAGTCACGGGTGTGTTATATTATAGGTATGCCAAAATAACACCGAAACTGCACCTAAGTATATTTCCGAACCGAATGCAGCTACGTGATGCCACGGGTGTTCCACGAATATCGTTGCGTTTTGGAAATATTGCACGAAGAATTTTAAGCAGCTGATTTTTGATAATAAAATTTTACTATTAATTGATAATAAATCTTAAAAATAATTGTATAGTTATGTTATATGTTTTTATAGCAATAAAGATTACGAAAAAAATCTGTCCTTTTTGGAGTCTTACGCATAGTCTCTATTGCGTCCCTATTCTCGTTCTAACGTGAGAACGAGACCGATCGCGCAATCCTTCGGTCATTTATATTATATAGATCACACGAATTGTGACCGAAGTGACCGAAGTGACCGAAATGATTGAATCTTTTTAACCCGATCACTATACGAATGGGTCACGATCGACCCGGGTCATGAAAAATGACTGACCGACACAGGTCTAATAATAACCATAAGCAGGAAATTGAATTAACAAGTTGACTGTAGGCTAACTTTAACATTAGACATTTTCACTTGACATCTTTGTCTTCCATGATCACTGCTACTGGAAGGCCGAGAGACATTAGAATAAAAATAAAATAAAACTTAAAACATAGTTTTATTTTTATCAAAGTTATGAATTTATTGAGCTGTCACTGTCATGTGTATAAACTTTCGAAATAAAACAGACATCTAGAAGTCAATGTGCATAGAGATAAAGGTCAAACTAATAAAAATATGTGTAAACAAATTACATTAACATAATGAAATGAGAAACCTAAAATCTACCTATAATCTGTCAAATTGACTTCAGCACAGATAGACTCAAAATGTTGTTAACAATGCATGAAATATGTTGCCTGCACTATTGTATTGTCTCTGCCAAAAGCCAAGGTGCAGGGTGCATGCACCATTTTGAGTTATCTTAATGCACTAGCATAATAGGCTCCTCTTGAATTAACTAAAGAAAATTTTCCGAGTTACCAATGTGTAAGAATATTGAGGAAATCATGATTCATGACTACCATCAAATACCAAGGTTTTGTTAGTATTGTTACATGCCAAAATAACTATACAATCTTGGCATGCACCAACCAACATTTACATTTTTCGAAAAGTGTATTTACCTCTCATAGGCATGCCACGTCCACCACCTCTATCTCGAGGGCCAAAATCACCACGCCCTCGGCCTCCTCTACCCCTCATGCCTCCAGGTCCCCCTCCTCTGTTGTTAAATCCTCCACCTACAGAATTAAATGACTATAAGACCAATAATATAAGATCAAAGCAACAGAGTAAAAAATTAATTAAAGAATGTAGGAAAACCATCAAATTCAGGAAAACCTTTAAAAGGCAGTGAGAACATGTATATGTGAAATGGTATACCAATGATAAAATGTTGTTATTTTTATTTTTATATAATTACCATCTTGTGATTACATAGACTAGGTTGCAGACTATTTAACATGAACTGTGTAACCTTCACAAAATGCTCGGCAGCAGAATATTATTAAAAACTTAATTTCTAATAAACTGGATGTTATAAAAATTAAACACAGCATACATTACTAAAGTTATGTGTCTGACAGGTTGCTCATGGATGAAAATTACAGGAGGCTTTATTCGCCACAAGTTATCAAGTAGATAATGTTATGTTTGGAACCTACGTTGTGGGGGTGCTCCTCGAGATTCAATAGTAGGCACTGGATGAGGTCCAGGACCTTGAGGACCTGGCGGGAAACCCCGCCCGCCCCTGTCTCCACCACCGCCCCGCATGGGTCCGCCCCTAAATCCTCGTGGACCACCACGCATTGGCATACCACGCGGCGGTCCGCCACGCCCCCTCATTGGTGGACCTCCACTGCAAATAAATCAAGCTTATAATAAAAAATACTAAAATTCTATGCAATGTTGTAAATTGAGAGGTTATATTATTTTACTAAGCGGCCCAACGGAATGCTATGGTTTCTTATATGAATACGGGACATGAACAAAATGGCGCGATTCAAAAATAAAGGTAATTTTTGTTTATTGAAATAGTTAATACTTATTGAATGCAGGAGATTAATTTAATGTTATAAGGGGAACAGAAGTTTAAATAAATAACCTTTTTTACGTTTCTATCTTAAATTATAACCTAATTTAATACATAATTTGAAAACTAGTTATAATCATGATAATAAATAGTAAATGTATTACCGTCCACGCATCTCAAATCCACCACGACCTCGAAGGCCACCAGGTGGACCACCACGTCCTCCCCGAAAGCCACGGTTTGGTGGTCCTGGCCCGTCCATGATTAATTGAACCTAAATTTATTTCAGTTATTTGCCTTTAGAGTTTCTATGTCTACCTCGATTCAAGTTAACGATATAAAATAATCACAATTAATATAACAAATTTACATTACGTCGCCCTAAAACAATAGGTATAACAATAAGATAAGCGACCGTTTATGTGAAATTAAAAAACTATTGTAAGTACTCACTACCTCCGCAACTACGAGAAGTAGAGAACGGAAATGAACGAAATACGACGCATGTTGACATGACGCGGGACGCCATCACCCCTATTGGCCAATCATAAGAAGACTTGAAATCAAAACAAAATGGTTGACGGAAACAGGGTGGACAGTAGTTAAAAAAAATACGTCAATATTATTGAATAAAATATGCCGCGATCGGCTAAACTTTTACAGAGAGTATCATCAGATTAACGCAAATTAAGTTTAGGGGTATACATACGCCTTAGACATAAACACTAGACCTGTTATTTGGGCTAGGAAACAAGTTTTTAGGCTCCACCAACAACTTTTGAATGAATAATGGGAAAAAGAAAAATACGTTTGATAAACAAGGTTATGTCACTTTTGTTGAAAAAAGTTATGATTTGTGTTTAGGATTACATTTATACCTGATATATAAACACTAAAACTGTTTTTTAATTTAGTAAACAAGTTTTTAATTAGTTATTATAATTTTAAAGTTCATAATAATAAATTTCAGTACTGTCACTTTTTTTTACTTTACGACGACAATAGTTATATGACGACGACAATATGTCAATAATATCGATTTTTAAATATGAAAATCATTTGATAAGTCAATAAAATCGATTTTTAAATACTAAAATTGTTTTTTTTTTTTAAATTATATATTGTGAGTTTGAATTAGTAGTATTTTCTAAACAATATATTGTTATTGAAAAAATCGATGTATAATTTGCTATACTCTATTTGCCGCCTTTTTTATTCCATTTTAGATTTGAGTTAGGGATATCTTTACAGTTTTTTATAGCCACTAAGATTGTGAGGGGTGATCGAAAGTCGTGACCAGTGACTAAAACGGTGAGTTGGTTAGGTTGGGTTAGTCTTTAGATCAAAGCGCACGAGCCGAGCGAGCGAAGCGAGCGTGCCGCGGTAGCGGCCGGCGAGTGCCAGAACCGACTGACCACCATTTATTTATTGATAACTATTTAAATGATGGTTACAAACCGGTTGTGATTAATAAACTACAAGTCTGTGTGGGACTCAAGTCTCACAGTTTGTTTATAGGACAGTGATATCATTAAAATGGTGGACAGCGTTTTTGCGCGTGCTTGTCAGATTTAAAATTTAAATGCCATTTTAAAGGGCTTAGATTTCATAAAAAAAAAACCAGTAGCTTATTATTACCAAAGGATCGATTTAAGCCACATTCCAAAAAATGATGTCATACCGTATTGTCTACATTTCAACGGACACTTTTTCATAATATATAGTATTATCTATGTCTTCATATATAGAGATAGTTCTTCCGCAGTTTTTGGCAGGAACTGAAAAGGGACGTTGTGCTGTGCAGTTTTATTTTTTAAAAACGTGTAAAATTACTCTAAAATGAACAATAGTTGTAGGATATTGATAGTTTTTGAGTAGTAATTATGTGTTTTGTGAGAAATGTGAACAGTATAGTCAAATGTGGCCTTTTGAGTTGTCACAAGAACTCCGTTGAATGGCACTAGCTGATTACCTACAGTTCAGCTGTGCTACACATAGGCTTAAGAAAATGAAGAAACTATATTGTAAACTAAGATCTGGCTTAAAGGCCTAGCTGCCAAGCCATAAACTTAAATAAACAATAGATAGTTCTTCCTGTTGGAGTTTTTGGCGGGAACTAAAAGGAGACGCTGTGCTGTGCAGTTTTATTTTCTAAAAACGTGTAAAATTACTCTAAAATGAACAATAGTTGTAGGATATTGATAGTTTTTGAGTAGTAATTATGTGTTTTGTGAGAAATGTGAACTGTATAGTCAAATGTGGCATTTTGAGTTGTCACAAGAACTCCGTTGAATGGCACTAGCTGATTACTTACAGTTTAGCTGTGCTACACATAGGCTTAAGAAAATGAAGAAACTATATTGTAAACTAAGATCTGGCTTAAAGGCCTAGCTGCCAAGTCATAAACTTAAATAAAATAAGATAGTTCTCCTTAGACTCCTTTACCCAAGAAGCTTTTGTGTGTAAGCTTCTTGCCTTTACCTCTACTCGTAGACAGAGAAACCTATAGACACCGCTACAGCGTGTCGCAGAAAGGGACAAAAAAGAATACGTCACTATATTGAGGGTTACTTTGTGAGGAGAAATAATTGTAATAATTATAAATTTGTATGTAAGGAAGCCTGTAAAATGAACTTGACAAATCGATTTTCATCGATAGGTAAAGGCATGCTATGCGGAGGAGAAGACATGCTGCGTAACTCAAATTAATTGCGATGTGGGCAGGAGTGACGATGGGTGATGATGATGTGGTTCTAAATAACTGCCGTTTCTTATGTGATAGTATGTTCTAGCTTTGTGGATAAATAATAGCACATATTTTAATTAGCTTTTATTCAGTTTACACGTTATTGGCCTATGAATAAAACAAGCTTCGTATGAATGTTTCTAACTTTATGAGTAGGTTCAAATCCTATTGTTACGTGATGTATACGCAGTTCAAAATAGTGCATGGAAATTGTCAAATTGCAATTTTTTTATGACGGTTTTGGTGTTCAATCTGTTCGTCTTGTAGCTACAATCCAATTCCGACGTAAATTATCAGGTCCAGAAAAACTGCAACAAGCCATTAAAATTTTCAAATATATCATTAATACACGATGCACAATGCATATTAATATTTCCTATAATAATAGGATTAATTTATAAAAAAATCCACACTAAAGATTTTAGATTAAAATTTATAATTGTTATTTTTGTTCTTTTTTAACGATGAATTTATGTCTTGAGTACATTATACACAATACATGAACATTATAAAATGTTACTGAATGCCTAGTAACTGATGAACAGTAGTATACTTACTAACGAATGAAAAGACAATCCTGGCATTTTCGTTCCGCTATCACTTCTATACCTTTCAAAGCTACACCGCACCATGTTTTAAAAAAAAAAACGGGTTGAAATGTTGGAGTTGTAGCTGGCCCTATAGAAAAACTTTATAGTTCTCAATTAAAATAAATTGGTTACCTAGCTACAACTACAAATAATAACAGAGACTTTTTGGCAGTGTCATTGAAAAGTTAATCTCATATACATATAGTGGTAAAAGTGCAATAAAAACAATTTAAAACTTATCTAAATTGTAGTGACCAGTGATCTTAAGTAACTAACGTAACTATCCATCAAGAATCCATATTCTGCTAGGATAGGTGAGTTGACCTATAATAGGTTTAGGGCCCCAGCATAAAGGATGGAGAGTGTCACTGGGAAAATACAGATTGGTTTATTAGAGGGCAAGTCCAACTGGGATACATGGAAATATAAGGTCAGATGCCTGTTACGCACTGTACCCCAAGCGTCAGAGGTAGTCGAGGGCTCATTCCTACCTCCCAGTAGTGAAGCAGTTGAAGGTGGAGATGGCATTGGAACGTTTAACACCCGTTTAGAACGGTATATAAAAGCCGATGCGACCGCGCTTCTGATTCTAACAACCAATATGCATGAAGAAACACTGAGGAAAGTAATGAGATTTACGAAAGCTAGAGAGGTATGACTTGAGTTACATAGATTGTTTGATGGAACTGATAAGGCCAAAGCATACAATTTATGTATGAGCTTTTTCAGTTATAAGAAAGATCAGGGAGATGACATAGCCACACACATGTCCAAATTGAAAAATATTTGGACCCAGCTGAATATTGAGTTAAAGAAGGACAACAATAGGGAGTTACCTGAGTTACTATTAATATGTAAAATTCTGGATACTCTTGAGGAATCTTTCTTTCCTTTTAAAAGCAGTTGGCTATTACAACCGAAAGCTGATAGAACCATCGAAAATCTGACAAGCCATCTTTGCGCTTTTGAGAGGGCTCTCAAGATTAAAAGCGACACTAGTCAAGAGGCGCTAGTTTTAAATAATACTGTGCAGAAGAAAAAGCCAAAAGCGAAGAAGTGTCACTATTGTTCTCAAAAAGGACATTAGGTAAGAGACTGCCCTAAGTGGATAGGTGACGGGAGACCTCCGAAGCCTTCACAAAGTGGAACAAACACTTCGCCACAAGTTCAGAACATAACACTGATGGTTGTCAACGCATGTTCATCTGAAAGGCTTTCAGATAGGGACAATTGGTTTGTTGACAATGGAGCAACGGTACACATCACAAACAGGAGTGACATTTTTCAAGATTTTGCTGATTTTGATTTGAACTACACAGTGACCACAGCAGACGGCACTACCATTCCAGCAAAAGGGAAAGGATCGGTGGTAATCGAATCAATGGCAGAAAGGAAATAATGACACTTAGTAATGTATGGTATGTGCCATCACTGAAGAGAAACTTGTTTTCGGCTTTAGCTGCACAGGACAAAATTCCAAACAGCATGTTTACTTCAACTTCAACAGAGTGCAAGTTGATAGTAAATGGAAAAACATGCCTTATTGGACATAGAAAATGTAATGGAGGATTATATAATCTTGATCTGAAAGCAATAATCCCAACCAACCATATTCAAGTGAATGTAGTAACGTCACAGGAAGACTTATTGCAGATTTATCACGAGAGGTTTGGACATCAGAACCCAAGACATGTCAGAAGCCTCGTGAAGCGAGAGTTAGGTATAGATATACCATGCGATGGTCTCAAATGTGAAGGCTGCATATATGGCAGGGCACATCGTCTCAAGTTCGGTAAGAGAGAAAGAGCAACAAGAGTAGGTGAACTAATTCATACAGATGTGTGCGGTCCTTTTGAAGAGAGCTTCTCTAAATTCAGATACTTTGTATTATTCAAAGATGACTACTCGAGTTATTGACACGTGTACTTTATTCGACAGAAATCAGATGTTAAAGACATGCTAGTACGTTTCATAGCTGAAACAAAAACAGCTGGCCATACAATTCGAACCATTCTCTCAGATAATGGAGGTGAATTTGACAATGAGGATTTCCGCGATATTTTACACAAGCATGGGATCATACAAAGATTGACGATGCCGTACACGCCAGAACAGAATGGTGTAAGCGAGCGTGAAAATAGAACTCTAGTAGAAGCAGCAAGATCAATGATGCATTCGCATGTGGAGTTGCCACAAATGCTTTGGGCAGAACTGATCAATACCACAACATACATACTCAATCGAACAGGTCCTTCAAGAGTAGACGATAAGGTCCCCTTTAAGTTATGGTATGGAAAGAAACCGAAGATAAGTCACTTAAGAATCATAGGAAGTGAATGCTACTTTCATGTACTGAAACAGAAAAGAAAGAAGTTAAGCAAGAAAGCTGTAAAAGGAATACTCATTGGCTACGAAAACGATGATGGCTATCGTATATGGGATGGTCATCAGACACAAAGATCAAGGGATGTCACATTCCAGGGAGAAGTTGAATTAAGAATTTCAACAGGCATCAACGAAGATCAACCAATTGAGGAGTCAAGGCAGTTACAGCAGCTTAATCAAGATCGAAATCATGATCTAGAGGGAGTACAAAATGAAGATCATGATTTTGTAGTTCAAGGTCCTTCTTCAGAGGGAGATGAGGATGATTTCCCTGACAGGACTGAAGAATCAGTGGGTAGTCATCTAGAGCGAGACAGACAGAGACCTGATCAAAGTGATAGACAAGACGACTTTTACGATGCTGAAGATGATGGTCATGAGCGACTGATCGACATCCAAGAGCCGAGATATTTCTTAAGGGACAGAGATACTCTGAGATGCCCTGAGAGGTATAATGACTTTGTCTGTTCTGTAGAGTCTTTCCCTGAAACTTATAATGACGCACTGAAAGCTAAAGACCATGAAAGCTGGTTGAAGGCAATGGAAAGTGAAATACATTCCTTAAAAGCAAATGATGTATGGTCGTTAACTGAACTACCACCTAACAGAAAGGCGCTACCTAGCAAATGGGTTTTCAGAATTAAGAGAAATCCTGATGACTCTATAGACAAATATAAAGCACGCCTAGTGGTGAAGGGGTTCAAGCAGCGAAAAGGCATTGATTACGACCAAACTTTCAGTCCAGTAGCAAGACTAGGTACAATACGAGCGTTACTAAGTGTAGCAGCTAAAGAAAAATTGGTACTAACACAATTTGACGTATGTACAGCATTCTTAAATGGCAAATTAACAGAGGAAATCTACATGAAACAACCAGATGGCTTTGACGACGGATCCCAGAGAGTATGGAAACTCAATAGAAGCCTATATGGTTCGAAACAAACTCCCAGGTGTTGGAATTCCTGTTTTGCCGAAACGCTACTAGACATGAACTTTAAACAAAGTGATGCAGACTCTTGTTTGTTTCTTAGGAAGAAGCAAAATGAGAAAATTTTGATAACCTTGTATGTTGACGACGGCCTAGTGGCTGGAACAAATGCAAAAGTCGTTAATGAATTTCTAGACGACTTGAGGAAGAAATTAAAGATCACTTCTAAGCCTGCAACATACTATCTTGGATTGGAGATCCATCGAGATGAGGATGGTTCTATAACCATCAAACAAGAAGCTTATACCAAAAGGGTTTTGTAATCCAATTTCCACACCAATTCAAAAGAAATCGGTGACTGTTCGGTCAGGGGAAGTGGATTCAGAAAAGAAAGTGTTTCCGTACAGAAAAGCTGTAGGTGCTTTAGCCTATTTGATGGTAGGCACACGTCCAGATATAGCATATGCTGTTGGTGTAGCATCTAGGAAGCTGGAAAATCCTAATAATTCGGATTGGCAGATGGTAAAGAAGATTTTCAGATACCTAAAAGGAACAGCATCTTTGGGTATCAAGTACAAATCTAGCCATGCCACATGTACATCCATAGATGGATATAGCGATACTGATCATGGTGGAGATCAACACACAGGGCGCTCAACAAGTGGCGTAGTATGCATGTATGCTGAAGGAGCAATTACATGGTTGAGTCAAAGACAAGCGTCAGTCGCTATTTCCACTACAGAGGCAGAAATTGTTGCTGCGAGTGAAGCCACAAGAGAACTCATTTGGCTGCAAAGGATTTACAGTCATTTAACGGAGCTCAACAATGTTCCATCACTCAAAGTTGACAATGAAGCTGCTATTCGTCTTGCTCACAACCCGGAGTTTCATAAGAGGACGAATCACATTAGAATTAGACATTTCTTTGTGCGTGAGATGGTTCTTAATGGAGAAGTGAGTGTGACGAGAATAGGCACCGCCAATCAAGTGGCAGACATATTTACAAAAGCAGTGCCTAGACCCAGACTTGTCCAACTATGCACAGCGCTAGGACTAGTCAGGAGTCTTTAAGACATTCAATGAGGGGAAGTGTTGGAGTTGTAGCTGGCCCTATAGAAAAACTTTATAGTTCTCAATTCAAATAAATTGGTTACCTAGCTACAACTACAAAATAACAGAGACTTTTTGGCAGTGTCATTGAAAAGTTAATCTCATATACATGTAGTGGTAAAAGTGCAATAAAAACAATTTAAAACTATTATCTAAATTATAGTGACCAGTGATCTTAAGTTACTAACGTAACTATCCATCAAGAATCCAGATTCTGCTAGGATAGGTGAGTTTACCTATAATATGAAATAGTAAGTCTGAATTGTTCAAAACAAAATATAATATGAATTACTTAACATTAACTACGTAAAAACTGTATTTTATAGGACGTTGGTAACTATCTGCACTTCAGCTGTCAACTAGTCATGGAAAAATCACTCACCAAGAAGAAAAGAGTGATATATCTTTTAGATATATATCACTCTTTTATATCTTTAACTCTTTATCTTTACAGTGAATAGTGTTCGTGTCAATTGCAGACAAGATGAGTTATTATCTGTGAGTGATATACTGAATACCATGGACCTTTCATATTTCAATGCTGAATACTGATATGAAAAAAAATATAAACAAATAGAGTGAAAAAATATAATAAATTTAATTACATTAAATAGTGTTGTGACAGTGAATGATTGAAAAAACACCTGAATGAATGAAATTGCCTCGATTGTCTAGTGAATAGTTAGTGTGCCGAACTGCCGATATCGGGTACGGGGTTCGAATTTTAGTCGTGCTTTGTACATACCAACGAGTTTTCGACGACTATGTTCCTATAGTATCTACCTATACTGAATACCGAGTGTTTTAAACATTAAGGAAAACATTGCGAGGAAACTTGTAAGACTGTCCTATTTTCAATACATCATGTAGTTGAAACTATAGATGTATAAAATATAACAATTATAGGTAGGTAATGAAAATAAAAAATATCGCTTATTACATAATTTGTTTTTATTCATCAGATGAAAAATCATCACTATCGCTTTCGGTGGCATTAATTATAAATCTGTCTGAAACATAGTCGATCATGTGGTCGAGACCATACATTTTGTCTTCTTCTTTAATTATATGAGACACGCAGCTACTCCATTTTTCAGGTGTGATATGTTGAAGTCCTTCTTCAAAAAGTTTTTTTATTTCTGTCATTTTGAAGGTTTTGTTATTTCTTGCAACATATCCTTTAGCCTGAGCCCATACCAACTCAATTGGATTGAGCTCATAGTGCTATGAGGGTAGACGTAAAACAATTATCCCATGCTGCGCTGCCATCTCGTCCACAACCTACTTATCGCAATGTTCTTGTTTGTGCTGCCGTACAATATCTATAAGAGTAGCTATAACCATTGTTGCCTTGAATAAAATATTTTTGCTCGTTAGCCACTCTTGTATTCTAGGTTTAGTCCAAGACATTTTAGGCAGCGATTCTAGTTTCCTGGAGTGGTAGGGGGCATTATCCATCACTACTACGGGATTTGGTTTTAGTTTTGGCAAGACCCCCCTAAACCACTTCTCAAAGGAATCGGCACTCATCTCTTGATGATAATCTTCTTTATTTTTTTGGCTTCAAATATTAATAAGCTGTCTTCTACGAATCCTTCTTCCCCGCCTATATGGCCGATAATTAATCGTTTGCCCTTTCCTGAAGGATGTTTTAAGCCAGTGGTCAAGCCATCTAGGAAGGCCTGGTGGGACGATAACACTGTCTGGTCAATCCATGCCTTCTTCGGTGCATAACCTTCAAGATAGTGAAAAATATCAATTAATTAATGTAAAGAAAACAGAAAATTGTAATTACCTTCGTTGATCCAGGTTTCATCTTGGTAATAAATATACCTTCCTTCCCTTCGATACTCTTTAATTTTTCGAAGGTATCGCTGGCGCCATAAAATAATGTTCTGTCTGTCAATTAAAATGCTTTGTCTTGATTTTGTGACATATTTGAAATTTAAATGTTTCGTAACTTTCCTTAATGTACTCCAAGAAAAATTGGGTAAGTCTGGGTCTTCATTGACAACCTTAAGAATCTGTAAAGTAATAAAAAAAAGTTTTTGAGTAAGGAAGTCTACGCAATCTAATACTTTGGTTTTACAAAGTTTTTTTTATGTTTATGGCTTGGCAACTAGGCCTTTAAGCCAGGCGCAGTTGTATTGTAGGCTACAATCCACACCAATCAACGGAGTTCTTGTGAAAACTCGAAAGGCCACATTTGACTATAGAGTTCACATTTCTCACAAAAACACATAATTACTACTCAAAAACTATCAATATCCTACAACTATTGTTCATTTTAGAGTAATTTTACACATTTTTAGAAAATAAAACTGCACAGCACAACGTTCCCTTTCAGTTCCCGCCAAAAACTCCCGGTTTTACAAAGAACATTATGGTGGACACAGAATATAATGCAGTAGAAGGAATAAAGTTTAAGTTACCTTTATAATGGTGGGCGACTCTCATTTGCATAAAAAAAATGATGTAGTTTTCGCCTTATAGCGGCAAAAGTAAAATCATCTAATTTATCTTTGAAACTGTGTTTCGGTCCACGTTTCTCGGGAGACTTAAATTGTTCATTTTCTTTGTATTCTTTTAACACACTGTAAACTGAGATCACACCAATTCCCAAAATGTCAGCTGTTTTTGAAACACATTATTTTTTTTCGGGAACCTCAATAGGTAATAGTGAAGCAGCTTTCTCCTCAAATACGTGTTTGTAGACGTTTTGTATCATAAGTTTTTTCGGTAACGCTTAAAGCAATCCGTGGTCTCTTCTTTCTTGGAGACGAGCTTTGGCTTGACGTGCTTGGTTGAGGATCGTTACCTATACCATATCGTATCGTATATCATATCGTTTGTACGAAACAATATAGCAACAAATAAACACAACAATTGCCACAAACACAACGTAACGAAAAACTAAACAAAAACAATAACTAAACAGCGTGAGCGCAGAAAAATCATTCGTGCTATCAGACCAGAGGTTAGAAGTAGTTGCCGCGCCGCGCTTTGTAATAAGCCGTCAAAAAACTGATTGTAGTTACATACTACTACTAACTTTTATCAGAGCACTTTTATACAATTTTATTGTAAAATAGAAATAATATTCTTTTATAGTTTGAAATGATTAACTATTCACACTCATTGTTCATTCATCTGATTGAACGAGAACTGAACTCATCACTATTACTTTAAATATGGCCACATTATTTTACAACGTGACATTAGCTACTGTCAGTTGGCTTCGTCTAATGGGGATTGTTCACTTTTTTTCAATTTAGCTTTTTGAAAAACCATTTCGAGGAATAGTGTTCCTAATCATTTCTGTCTAGTTAAAATTCCAAAAAACATACAATCCCCTTGTATTTTGAAAGAAATGCGTTTGACCTTTATTTGACCTTACTAAATCCTATTACGTCATTTACGTCTGGTGAAATGCATATGAATACCGTAGCCATTCAGTTTCAAAATACACAAGGACCGACATTTTCCTTTTTATGTCATTGTTATGTCATACAACATCAACATAAACAAACATTTTATTCGACGTACTCCAGAATTAAATTATGTATATATTATCTCTTCAGACCAATATTTCTTAAATATCTGTAAAGAGAATACTTACATGTGGTCTCTAACTAAAAGTCAAAGAAAAGTGCATTATATCAACGAGCGTCTTCGTAAATGGCGATTGGAGCGATATCGAAATCTTTTCAAAGATACGATCCAAAAAATAACCTGTTTACTGATGAGAAAATCATCACGGTGGAAGAAAATTTAACTGGCAAAACAATACACCTTGCGCCAGAAGTTAGAAGGACGTCCAAAATCACATATTGGAAACAATGATTTAAGCATTAAGTGATACTTTATTCGCTGGATAGCAGTGGATTTTCCAACAGGGCTCTGTACCCTCCCATGAAGCTAATTCAATCCAACATTGGTTGCAAGCCAATTTGTCAGACTTTGTTCAGAGCATAGGTTGGCCTTCGTCGAATTCTTTGGAGTATTCTTTATGAACTGCATTGGAGCTAATGGCATACAAAAAGTTCACCAGAACCTGAATTTATCTCAAGCGAGCCCAAATCAATAAATGAAAAGTGATTGAAAAGATTAGTACCACCATAGAAGAATGGCCTATATCTTTAAAGCTTAATTAATTGAAAACAAGGATGGCTATTTTAAATAACTTATTTTTATATATACATAAATCTAGATGTTATTTGTTATAATTCATGTAAACAATATATGAATATTTAACATTCCTCCAAAAATATTTTAGCTTTACTTTGTCTGAAGATTTGACTATCTTAAGAGTTCACATTAAGAGTTATAAGAATAAGATGGTTTCTATACTGAAAGCAAACTATTGTGAGTTATAAATTTGTATGTGCCATATATTTATATGAATTGATTAATAAAATATATCTTTTGACTTATTATTTTGCAAGATGAAATAATAAATAACTTTTAGCAGTTAAACTTGTTTATTTACTTAAACACTTATTAATAATAATTTAGGACATATTATATAATCTTTTCAGAAATGTTCAGTTTTATCTTTTTCTTTTTTCTGCAGGCTAGCATTTGGTTTTTTCTATACATAAAGTTTTCATGTAAACTGCAGTGGATAAGTCATAAAATTCTATGATCAAGCATAACCCTTGCTTATGCAGAAAAGTTGTTGTGAATTTTTCCTGAACCTGAAAAAAAAAAGATATAAAGTGTCTATTTAATTACTCGCATAGTCCTTATTTAACTCATAAATTTTCATATTAGTAACTATGTTACATATCAAAATCATATTATTAAGAGATTTACAATCATTAAGCTATTTGTCACAAATCTTCATATTCCATGAAATCCTTCAAGCCATAGATGTGCTTAATTAATCACTTTTAAGCCGGCAAGTGAATATATTTAAAACTACTGGAGAGTTTCATATTTTCCGGTAATTTGTTGTATAAGATCAGATCCATAACATACATTAGCAATCAAACACACTATCTCACCGCCAGGACAGTGGTGCAATGTCTGTTCCTTTATTTGTATGTATTTATATGAGATACTTTACTTGTATTATAGATTATTAAGAAAGTAATTTTTTTTATTGATTGTACCAAATTATCAAAGGCTAGTGATGTGAGGAGCCTTAAGAACAGACGAGCTTGCATGACAAGAGTTATGAATGTCAAAGAGGCAAGTGAGGTGTGTAAGAATAAGCCTAAATGACACTCTGTTGTCCGTGCCTACCCTGCAAGGGAACTGGCGTGAAGCTATGTATGCATGTATGTATGTACCAAATTATCAAATAAGTAATTAATATTATTTTAATCAGTTTCTAATAAATGAGTGAGACATGTAGCTATTTTTCTATAAATAGGTGCACATTTTAGATGAATTTTGACTTCAACACAAAGTATACTTACATCAATCATATATTAACTAATAATTAACATTACTGATTTCTTATATGGATGAAATTTACAGACAGGAATAGTAATATACTACACAGGTTATAAAAGGAAAGAAGGAAGGAAGATCTATGGACGAACATGTTGAATTTAGAAACCTTCACAAAACTACTTACATCAGGATTTTAGCTCCTCTTATTTCTCCAATATGTACTACGAGTATAGCTATGTACTCTAATAACATTACATGTTAGGTAGGTTTAGCGTATCAGCCTTTACAAAATTAACACTCCTATTTGAAGATCCGGCCATGTTTAGAAAGAGAAAATATTTAATACATTTTCATTAATAAAACAGTTCACTTTTTTGTCGGATGACTTTAGAAGATTTTTCTAAGGACGAAATTAATTGTAATGTATTCATAGAATTTAGAAATGCTGCATTAACCGCCGACCTAAAGCCTAAATACCCAATGTTGCCAGGTTGATAATAGTGAAATTACTAAAATTTGTAATTCTTGTAGGTACACACGTGTGTGTAGGAAAGTAACTCCCAACATATTGACTTAAAAAAGACCTTATCGACCATCGCCATGATTTTTAAATTGAAAACTTCGGTAGATACTTCTAGGATGGGGAAAATGCACTGAATTCGCACGACCGTCACGCTCAGATACCAAATTTTTATCTCTGAAGTGCAGTCCTAACGACTGATTTTTTTTAAAGGTCTGACTAATAATACTCCCGCCCCCCTCCCCCTCAATTGAAACTGACAATACAACCTTTTTATTTTAACTGGATTAACAACATCATTGGATAATGAGACTATGTCTAGGTATCAGACATTAAAAATGATAACCCAAATGTGATACCAAATCAAAGTATTTTAGTGGTCGAATGAGCTTTATCTGTTGCATTCGCCGAAAGAATACTTTATTACAAATTAAGAAAAGTAATGACATCGCAATGGTGTCTAATAGGTAATTTATGCCTGATTATTAATTAATGGTATTCAGTCTAACTGTACATTATTCAGTTTAAGTTATATTATATTGATTTTTCACTAAAGGTCACTTTAAATAACTTAACGGTAACTTTATAAAATAATAAATGTTGAACACCAAAATATATAAAATAAATCTACCGATAAAATTGCTAAGCTGGCCACACTAAAATGATCACGATGTGTCATAATGAATAATGACAGTAAGATTTAAATAGTAGCACAGATTAATATGATTATTTTCTTTTTATAGGCAAAGGAATTAATGTAAAGTTGTCCCCAATGACGTCATCGGATAATTTGTTTAAAAATCGAATAAAAAAAAACTAACTCTTAAAACACAAAAATATTCAAATTAGTATCTTAAAATACCCTATTTTACATAATAAAAATATAAAATCAGAGGGTAATTTTTTTTGAACAATCCCCATTAAAAATACGACTTTATAGTCATCGCGTGGTACAGGAATGAACTAAAGAGTTAAAGATATAAAGACACGTTTTGAACGCAAGTGATATACTGATCTAATGACTCTTTGCATCGGATATATATCTTTTGAGATAATCACGCAGGAGTTACACACCCAAGAAGCTAACACACAATGGAGATTGCAATGCTAAAATTTTTTTGAAGACCAAAAATATGAACTCCATTGACCTTTGTTATGTCTTCCATCTCACTCGCTCTATCGTTCGGGTTACCAAGACATACGGTAAATTTCACCCAAATAATACTTTTTTCGTTTATCTTGTTATATATTAATAACGAAAAATTAGCAAAATATAATATTAATATCGAATAAATTAGCATAATATAGAAGCTGTAGGTTTACTTTTCTGCAAGAAAATTAGATGTCATAATAGAAAGGGCGGTACTGGGTTTTTTTTAAAGATAAGGAACTTCGGCTTTTAAAGCCAAAGTTAGTAATTCCTTAAATAGTAATAGTAGAGTAGTTTACTCCTACCAAATAATAAATCACAAGAACATTTCAAATAATCTATTAAAGATTACAATTGTTACAAAATAATTTTCAAATAATAATTATAAGTAGACAAAGTAAATAAATGAGTGAACACTGACTAGAATTCGGGGCTCTCTGCTCTAAGACTCGAGGCACAGTGTCCATTGCATCTGGTCCAGGTCAGTAATTATTAAACAAATGCTCAATAATCGATAAAAAATTAAAGAACCTGTTATTACTTTTATGTTATCATTTGATAATTTGCACCGACTAACATAAAAGCAAACTAACACACATGCGCTGTACAAAATAAATATTTCTATTATTGTTAATCAATTATTTGTTCATACATACATATATATTATCACGCCTATTCCCATGGGGGTAGGCAGAGACTATGGATCTCCACTTGCGACGATCCTGACAATCAGCTTTTGCTTCATCTGCTTTCATTAAACTCTTCATATACGCACGTTTATTTGAGATGCTTTTTACCTAACCTTTTTTTAACACTTCTAATTGATCATGATGTGTACTTCGTGGTCCACCAACACCAACTCTGCTATTCACAATGCTATCATACGTTTTCTGATTTTAGATTAGAGAACTTGGATTATCCTTTTTCTTACGTCATCTATAAATTAATTAACACATTCGCGCCGACATATATATAAAAGTAAAAAAAAAATTCGTCAATTTCCATCAGTTCTAAGAAATTATTATAAAATTTGAAAAGTTTTTATTTTATTTGCAAAAAATAGACAGAGATTAGTTCTATGTAATGGAATCTGTTATTAAATAAAAAGGAAATTTTCCTTTGTTGCAAAATATTATAACAATATTATTTCACAGTGGTCCCCAGCATTCGGCAAAAATTAAAAATCTACTTTGGCAGCACTGAAACTAGATATGGCTTCCTGTCAAAAAGTTAGTTTATGAGTTTCGTTTAATTCGATCGTATAACTGAGATTTTATATGATAAATGATATGTTTAAGTGATATTCTAGAATGAGTTGTGTAGTTCGTGGTTGCAAAATTGTTTGGCATCCAACATCAGGCGTGAAATTCCACAAGTGTTGAATTAAATTCTTATTGAGTTACATTAACATTTTAGGGAAATTAACACTAAAAGTCTTGCTATTTTATAATAACACATACAGAAATTAACGATACTTTCTTTGCATCAAATCCCACAGCGAATTATTCTACTAATATGCAGTTAAATACGATTTATTGTATTGTAAACTATACATAAACAAGAGGAGTAGGGTGACAAGCTTCTTATTCTTAAAAATTGGTCTAATGATAAAAAGTTCCTGTTTAAAGTATTTACTGATATGTAGTGCTTGTAGTCTTGGCTTACCTTTTAATCTACATAATGAAGATCCAAGATTTTAAAACATTATAAATTAAATGAGCAAAATCATTTATTAAAAACAGTTTATAGCCTAATTTTGGACATTTCTACTATTTTTGTTTTTATTTCTATTTACAGTTTCTCTAAAGATCCAAACAAGAGGAATGCTTGGTTATCTGTAGTGCCATTAAAGGGAAAATTTTATGAACCTGCGAAGATTTGTAGTCTTCATTTTAAGAATGCAGACTATAACTAGCAGGCCAGGTTGTCTGCTAAAAGATGCTGTACCATTCTACTCATATCAATTGTGTAAATGTTGCAATGTGGTGGTAAGTGTTGGGTAAGAACATTTGTGATCTTTATAGTATATTTCATTATGTTCTTATGAGAAATGTATACCTCTATAAATAATTTTTAATTTCAGGATTGTGTTAATGTTCCATCAACTTCATGGACTCAATCACATACAGCTGTCAATGATAATGTTCTCCTAATGCTATTTCCAAAACAAAATATTGTAAGTGAACAAACTTTTATATTAGCAAATTATCTTATTAGATAGACAGTATTTTGTGAATTACATTTTTATAAGTTTCCACTCATGACAATAAAGACAATGAAAGTGAAATCTCCATTGGACATTTTTGACTCTAAGTTAATTTTCGACAGGATATTGAAAATTAACCACCATACAAACGGCGTGCTTTGAAAGATTTTAATGTTCAAGTAAACTTCAAGACATCACGTGAACAATCTTTTGAGAAGAGTAGAAAAATATTGCAGCAAGAGGTGAAGAGACAAGAGCGAAAAATTAGTGATATGATATCGCTCATAAATGTGGTCCAGGATTATACATCACAGTCTGAAATTCAAAATATTTTGCGAGGTAACTGCTAATATTTGTGAAAAATTTCAGAAAGTTAGTACAGTAAACAAGAAAAGAAAAATTACATATAGTGATGACATCAAAGCTTTTGCATTGACTTTGCACTTTTATTCGCCGAAAGCATACAACTTTTTAAGAAAAATAAGTCTACCTGTTTCTTAATCAGCACTTCTATATAACCTACCTGGTGAAGATAGGGTTAACGGTTTTGCAGCGAAGGGTTCCTACCACTAGATGATTACGATTTATGGCCAATATTATATGTTTTATTCATTTAATAAATTATATTAATTTTCACTATATAAATTCTTTTATTCCATATCCCGCTCAATGCTTCAGCTTCGGTATGTCATTCCTAGACCTTTGGATCAGGGGATGAGCGTCACATAGCCTGTCAATTAAATCTAGAAATAGCAAAAATTAATTGTAGTTTTATTTACCGAAAATCGCTATTGTTAATTATTATAAATAATTAAAAGTTTTAAAAATTATAAAGTATTAAATAAATAAGTAATCCTAAAGTTTCGACAATCATGTTTGGTATCGACATTTGGATAGATATTTTCAAAAGAATATCTATCAGACAGTATGACGAGGTACTGAACAATGTATTCCGTATCGTCGTATAAAAAGTATAGAGGGATGACATGTTTGTTACAAAATTAAATAAAAAAAACCCAACAAAAAAGAAAAGTAAACATTTAAAAAGTCGAAAATAATACCTATTGTTGAGCTATCAAATTCGATTGAGTAACACCTATATATGCTTTAATTGATGGATGGCACGATAAGGTTTGCTCGTTCAAATTGCGCTATAATGTCAAGGCGGCATGCATAAACTATCCGAATTGGTTGACTCGTTCAAGAGATACGGTGCCACAGACGGACAGCGGTCAAACTTAAAATTTCTCTTTTCGTCGGAGGTTAAAAATGGCAGCTATCAGGTTGTTGTTAATTATTAAGCAAAATCAGTCGTGGCAAACGTGATACAAAAACGAAAAGTAATTTATTATCCATATTTTTAAAAGAAAGTATTGTCACCCTAAAGAAAGAGACAAAAGACATAAGTGACGTCATTCAAGGACAAATTATTGGTCTTTAGTTAGGTATTCGGAACGAAATCTCCATTGTGTGTAAGCTTCTTGAATTTGTCTATAGGTTTCTCTGTCTACGCCTCTAGCCCTCTACTCTACCGCAGTACCCTTCATATCATATTCCAGTCCATATCTGTGATCCTGATCTGTAACTAAAATTTTATTGGCAAAATCAATGCATAAATGGCATTGCAGCCATCACAAAAAAAAACTAAAATTTTAAAACTGACATAATCATTTTGATATTTTTAATTATTTTATTTTGTAAATATGAATGAACAGGATAAAGTTTTGAAGTATTTAGTGTCTGTAGAAAAACTTGCTGATGAAATTCTAAGCGATAAATGTGAAATTATCAACTTAGACAGAAGGAGAAATCAAAATCGGGAAGCTTTGAGAGATTTGAATAAGTCTTCACAGTGTAAGTGCTGGGTCACCGTTGGATCAGTACTTATGAAACACGACTTGGAAGCTACAAAATCTCTGCTCGAGGCTGATCAGAAACAACTTAGTATCGATATCAATAAACTTCGTTGCGATCTAAAAGTAAAAATCAATAATTTACGAGATCTGGAAATGCAACCACCAGTAACTGGTTTAATGTTAGTACCTATGTCACAGCACGAAAGAGAAGGGATGTCAAGAGCAGGCTTAATATAACTTGTGATGTATGCCGTTTGTTGCTGTTATTAAATTTTCTTGGTATATTATGAGATAGTGATAATTAGTCTTTCGGCTTTTTGGTATATCGATAATTTGACTGAAAATGGTGTTAGGGGTGATGGAAATTTCAACTACTGTAAGGGCAAATCCATACTTTTCAGGATGACCAAAAGCCACCAACAAATGTGTTTAAATTTTTAAATAAATAACTAGTAGAATTATGAAAAAATAATTTTAAGGAAAATATAACTAAATTCTTTTGCACCCTTAGCTTGTAGGAAAACATTTTGGCTTAATTCTTGAATTGCACCTCTGCTATTGAATGTTTATCACTATTTTTCCCTTACAAAAAATAATAGATAGTTGTATCATTTTGTATAAGGGAGATAACTCCTTCATTTTAATGTATGGAGGAAGATGGAAAATATGAGCTAGTGTTTCGAAGTCTACATGTGTAACATTCACCTTAAATATTGAGAATTGGCCACTAGTACTATTGAATACTGATCACCATCCTCATAATAATACAGCTAGATATATTAGGATATATCTAGATAGACAACAGATATTGAAAAGAAGAGAGATGATCTGTGTATTCATTTATATTCACTATCATGGCTATTGGGAACATAGCCCAGGCTAAGTCTCAATAATTAGTTACTTATCTATAAAGCTGTTCTGACACCTGTTTGGATTTGTGCCATAGAACTATTGAGTGTTTCTAAAATACAGTATTACATCCCTATTAATATTATAAATGCGAAAGTAACTCTGTCTGTCTGTCTGTTCCGTTTTCACGTAAAAACTACTGGACCGATTTGGCTGAAACTCAGTATATATATATTTTCGATGCCGAGAATGAACATAGGATACTTTTTATCCCGGAAAATGGGATAGTTTCCGGGATAAAAGTATATTTGTCTCTCTGTTTGTTATCCTTTTATGGAAAGACTATTGGATCAATTTGGCTGATACTCGGTACATATGTAATTTGAATACCGAGGGTGGCCAAGGGATACTTTTCATCCCGGATACTAAGATAGATTTTGGGATAGATTTATGTAAAATTTATCCCGGAAACTAGGACAGGTTTTGTGATTTTGTCCATTTCGTCCACTGGGTCCTCTGGGTCCACTGGGTCTACTGGGTCCACTCCACTGGGTCCACTGGGTCCACTAGGCCAGTTGGGTCCACTTGGTCCACTTGGACCATGTTATCTATTTTGTCATTTTTGTCAAGTTTTGTCATTTATGTAGTTTACATATAGACGGGGGTGGTATAGTTTGCGATATAAAATGAAGTGAATCTTTCAGGGGCAAATACATACAAATTTAATACAATGTAACCTGGTACCACTTGCTATTTAAACATGAGATATGCACTAGAGGTTGACCCGCGGCGCAGCCGCGGGGTAAACTCTAGTATGATATATATGCACTGTGTTCATTAAATTGACAGAATTCACAAGTACTTAGAAATGCAAACAATTGAGGAAGTAATAAACACTGTAGCTATCCCTTACAAAGACAAACTGATTTACTACACAAACTAACCCGACTGAAACTATCACATTTGCAAGATCTAAGGCTGGGTTTACCAAATATATTTCTTAAGAGATATCCTTTAATGTAAACACTATTCTCTACCCTCAAATCTTCTCACATCACTTATGCTTATATATGTATTACCACTGATAGCAGGAAGCTAAAATATTGTTTAAAAGAAAATAAGGAAGAAAATGGCCCTTACAACATTTGAAATTTTCATCATGTTTTATATTTATAATCTTGAAAGGACCATGACCCTTCTAGCTTCACTTGAAATTGGATGAACCTTAACCAAATATATTTTATTCATTTTGATGTTATTATAGTAAAATTATAGAATTTTTTGTAAACCGGCATATAAATTACAATTACATAAACACTTGTTTTCCGTTATCAACAGTTCATATTTTGCCTTTTAGGTTATTATTCACTGATATCTTTAGTTTAATACCCCCAATTATGATTAACTGTTGAACTCACTTGTGTACCTCCAAAAAAGATATACACAGCCACGAAAAAAAGCAAACTTTTACCAACTATTAGTTGTCAATTTAGACATAAAAATAGTGGTCAAATAACACAAATTCCTGGAGAGCCAATATTGGTGGAGAGCTGGGGATTACCATTACAAATAAAGTTTTAAAACTCCCACCGATCCTGTGCTACAAAAGTTATTTGGGGTTAAAGGTCAAAATTTGAGGTTTTTTGGATTTTTCTTGAAAACGATATGTTTTATAAAAAAAAACAAACGAAAGTTATAGATCTTAAAATTCTCTAAAAAAAATGTTCATGGTTCTTTTTTCCTAAGAGTTACCATTCCTGAGATATTGCTATTCTAAGAGTAACATTATACATGATATGCACACATTTCCACGCCACCTGTGAGGTAGTGTACTCGGCGCGTTTTTTTACTGTTTCCCCTGTTGGCCTATTCCACTAACTGTCATGACAATTTTAGGATAATTTAAGGGAACAATACCCGTCAAGTTCTAGATGTTACCTTATTATTGATTGTTAAAGTATGGTGCATAATACTACACAAAAAGTAAACAAATAATTGGCGAGTCTTGATTTAGTTTCTCCTTATATTCCACTTTAGATGGAAGCAACAAGCGATGAATGAAAATCTCAATATCTCCATTATTAAGCCCAGCCTTACACCTCTAAATTTTGCTTAAGCATCTAAAGTTGGCCATGCAGTACAATTTATCAATATCAGACTTACTCTTTCACAGCAATCTGGAATTGATAAATAAGTGCCAGCTGAGGCTTAACAGTTTATAAGCAATATTCACAGGTGTATAGCCAGGCTTATAATAAATTTTAATCATTTATGCTCAAGTGTGGCATTTTGTATTTTATAAAGAAAAGTTGAGATTTCTTTAATGTTTTATTGGGCTAAGGTATCTTCAAATAAAAAGTCTTCAAATATATAATTTTCAATATGCACAGTTACATCTTTATACATGTAAATAAAATATAGTACATAACAAATAAATAATAAATAGTACCAAATTTTAGGATTTATCCATTAATAAAATTGCAGTTTTGTTGTGATAATTATCATACAAGTGACTTGACTAAATGCCAATTTATATGTGAATTGTACCTTACAAAATACGATTGAAGAATAATAATTTTACATTAATTCTAATTGTGTTTTCGTTTGTCAATTAAAATTAAGTCTGCAGGACATGGCATTGTTCTTTGTTATTGTAATAAACATAACTATGTGACCAATTAAACAATATCATACTTCTCAGACTCAAGCTTCATAGTAACACATGAATTTGAGGTATTTTAAATGCGCATTATCCTGGAATGTCTCGGGTGTTATTAAAACTTATTTCATTATATTAGTAATAGCATAATTAAACTATTCATTGATAAGGCAACATATATTACAAATATTTTTTGTACAATTAAAATTCTTAATTGCATTGTAATTCATCACTGGAGATCACTGTGTTGTGAAATTGCTGCCTCCTACAGGATTATTAATTATAATCTGGTTTCTGTTTATACATACTTGAATGTCATGTAATGTGTTAAATTTAATATTTTAATACACAACTTGTATTAAATTACCTTGGTTATTTTCTGAGAAATATGATAGCATTAAATTTATTCTATCACCACTCAACTAGCTTAATTTTACAAACAATATAATATGGCATATATGAATTAATAGTTTTGATTTGAAATACATTTTTTTTAGAATAAACAATTGCAACATAATTGTAAAACCTAAGCAAATTAACTTATGAATAATTGTCAATATCAAAACATTTATCCTAGAGGTTATTGTTATTGCTTAATAATATAAATGTTTTAGTAGTTTGTAATGAAATTACTATCTTCAGTACAAGTAGCCACATTCACCTAAAAGATACAAGTCCTCGAATACTTGAATGTAATAAATTTGTGGATTGTCTTTTGAGCACATATTATAAATCTGTCACTATCACAAGTCTTTGAATTTGGATTGGCCAAAAATGCATGGCTCATAGTATCAACTAATCTAGTGGCATTTATCCCCGAGAGTATGTATGTGAACAACATACATGTTTGATGTACAATTATAATGTACATATGTGTCGTACAATTACAATATACATGTATGATGTACATTTGTAATGTATATACACAATGCATAGTACAATATACATTCATGAATAGGAAAGTTGTGGCTGCCGGAATCACAGATGAGACACTTTATGGGCACTACCAGTTTGCCATCCCGGGTTTGTTTAAAGTCATAAAATATATCTGACACGAAGAACCACCTTTGGCTGATGAGAAAAATACTTTGTCATTGCGTTCACACAAAAATTTAAGTCGTTGTGCTTTTTTGTGCATAAACACACCATCAAGGTGGCCACTCTCAACAGAGCGGATCTCAATTGCTTTATTACCCCAGCCCATTATTTGTCCAGTTCCAATATAGGCCACAGAAGTAGGCATCTCACCCCACTGCAATGAAAAAACGGGCATTATAAATTGAAAGCTGTACTAGTATTACAACTTGGGACCCAATTCTACTATTACTATCTCATCAAAATCATCAGACACTATCGTCTCAATCGTAGATTTGCCTGATATCCGTATTCTTTTTATTCCAATGGTGTGCCATATCTATCTTTATAAATATTTATAAGCGAAAAGTCGCAAAATACTGTTAATTTTTTTTGGTAGCTTTTCAATATTTATTTCGGCTAATGCTATTACTGCTAATGGTAATGCCAATTTTTTTCTATTATTAATAAATCAGTAAAATACGAATTTTCAACCTTATCGCAATGCAATCGTACTTTGAATACCTTCGCAAGGCCAAAATATTGAAATAACAGAATTGGGCCCCAGGTTTTAACATGTCGTATGCTTAGGATCAAATGATCACTAACCAACATTTGCATTTTTTTAGGATGAGCACTTAAACCTATTACAAAAATCCATAAAATAAATCGTTTTATTTTGTATTCAGTTTAATTACTTCTTACCCCAGCTTTAACTACAGCGAAATATTATTTAAATAATATAATCTTTCGGAATGATTTTATTTTGATCTGGATATACTGTCACTTCTGATTAATTTCAGTCTCAGTTTTCACAGAAAAATATTTAGCTAGATATATTGCACGTAATTTAGAAGAAAGGTATTCTTAGACAAAAAAATTCAAACAACCTCATCCTTAATGTACTTGTGTCAATATTGCTGTCAAAGTTTACATCCACCATCACCAAAAGGCGTGATGACACTAGTAATTATTTGTCTATTAGTACTACCACTGTAAGAGGTTTTGCATTATATTTTGCCATATTGTGTATATAATTATATATCAATAATTGATAGTTGATACTAAACCTACGACATTTCGGCGCATTTAAAATATTCAATTTTGAGCATGAAGTTTTAACCGATTTTTTTTCCAGGATGTTCATGGAATGCCATAAATGTTAACAACTGAGTAATGGTCCCACTATTCAATTTCTTGTCTCAACATATTTATCTTTTTATTATGTAGCTACTATTTCACGAGAGTATCATAAACTAATAACTACAATAAAACTAGCTTTCCTTATTTTAGCAGTGGTAACTAAGAAAAATCACTATAAAGATTGTATATAAAAGAAATAGTAAAACTATTTCTTTTAAATGTGATTTAGAAAAACCGTGTTACCTGGAGAACAATGTTTTTGCTGACTCGTCCATATGTGTTAACATAAACACCTTCATTGTCATAACACAGCAATAATTGAACACCATTGGAGTTTGGTAGTGGTACTATACAATGTGGTACAATAGCACCCTGTGTCTGGAACAATTTATAATTTAAACAAATTCTAAAATAGATACCTTCCAAATATAGGAGAATAGAAAAGTTAAAAATAATTTTATAAAATCTTTAGTCAGAAATCTTGGCTGACTAAAAATATTTGAAGTTTTGTTGAACAGGTCTATTTGTATATTGGATATAAGCAATTTTATAGAAAATTGAAATAGTTAACATGCTTCAAACAACTACTTACATGTTTTGGAATATAAATATCATAAACATTGGCAGTATCTAAATCTACAGCATGGAATCCATCTGCAGATCCATAGATTACTTTCAGTCTTGTGCCTTCTTCAATTGTCAGATCCACCAATAGAGGCCTAAGAGAAAGTTTACAAATTAACAACAAAAATCGGCATCAATGATTAGCGAGAACTTAATAACATACAGAAAAGAATACAAACTCACCTATGTTGGAGTACCCCAAAACTCTTGAAGGCCATAAATTTGTGATATGGTTTTGGAGCCCATGCATATATTTCGATAGAATCCTTGAGGGCAATTACTAGAAACTTTATCCTTTCATATTTTACAATACGAAAATGAACTGCACCTTGCAATTCACCTACATTTATCCAGCCATTTCTTCTTTCTGCTTGCTGAAAAATACAACCTATATCATTGCATGTAATGACATGCCATTAATAGATTTTCCAGTGAGCAGTTACCACTTAGGTTATTTTTCAAATGTAATGTGGACATTATGTAAGAGCAAGACAATGTAAAAAAATATTGTAAGAAAAGCTACATATCACGGCAACATGACAGGTTTGTTCCCCATATAAGCAGCTGATTTTCATAAATCTTCACCATACTAGCTTAAGTGACTCCCTTGCATTGAATCAGCTATATGCCGCGGACTTGGAAGATTGCGGCGGATGCGGGAGTTCGTTACGCGTGATTCCACACATCAAGCGCAGCTTATTCATTTCTGTGATATATAGCACCATATTGTTTCATTAAGACCACATTTGAAACCATGACGAAAATAATATTAAAGACAAAATGTCATTTAAATAAGCTAAGTTTTATTTACAGGTAGTAAATGAGTTCTCGATTATTATCTATGATACCTATTCAATTGGCCTATATCAAAATTATTTTATTTTATTGATCGCAGCAACCATTTAATGAAAAGATCTCTTTAAATAAGTAGAAACAAACTTACGTCACTAAGGCCGTCCGTGCGCAATATCTTTGATTTAAGCCAACTTAGATAATAAACTCGTACACGATTTTTCTTTCCAGAAACTGTCACTAGAATATTTTGTCCTTCTAACACCTCCATTTGTTGGAAGCGGCGTCTTGAGATCAGCTGATAAACTTTCCCTTGACCCGACCGATCCAATAGCATCAACCCATTTTCTGTGCCAATGAGAAGGTTGACGCCTGCACAACGGAATATAACATTAAATTATGTCTAAATGGATCTTATAGTGTCTTTACTTTGATTTTTATTACTTTCTGAGATAACTATTTTCTTTTTCACAGAATAACTCGGCTGTTGTTAATGATATTAGATTTTATTAATTTATTTATAATTTTTTAATGTTTATATAACTATTTTACAGTCTGTGACAAAGTTATCGATAAACTATTTTGCAGTTTGGCAAAGAAATGGGGTAATAATCATATTTATAGCAAAATGAATTAAAAGTATTTCAAATTACAAGCTTCTGAGCAGTCAACATAAAAAATCAAATTAATCACATGCTTAAATCTGTTAAAATATAGTTTATATAATATAGAGCACTATAGAACATTGTCATTACTTATTCAGGATTAATTGCGAAGTTTTCCTTCAGTGTCATAATCGAGACTAAAATGAACATGACAATTTCCAGTTCGGTATTGAAAGCTTACATACAAAATTCAAGTAAAAAAAAATTAACAAAATCATCAAGAACTAACCCCATAAGGCCGCGCAGAGTATTTCCGAGTTGAACCTCTTCTTGTATTTGCGTATCTCGGGCGTGTCTGACGACAGGTCATGCGAGGTGGGCGTCACGTTCACGTTGACGTGGCTCTCGCGGCGCGACGCGTTGCCGCCGGAGCCGCCTGTGCCGGTGCCGCTGCCCGTCGAGCCCGCGCCGAACCCGAATGTCAGGAACGACCGCTGCTTCTGTTGCAACGGGTGGCACTGTTGTTGCGAGCCCACCGAAGAGTTGGAGGGGGAATGCTGCAGGGGGTGGGGAGATGCGACGCCACCGACGAACGACTTCGACGGCGTAGAGTGAACCGACGCCGAGGACGCCGGCGTCGGAGGGTGCAAAGGATGGTGGTGATGGGATAAGGGCGTACCGCCGCCAATCGCTTGTCTATACTGCAAAGGAACAATGACGTTTGCCATTCACTATTAAATTGCACAGTTATATATAGTTTGTCTTATTTTACTGTTTGATACATACACCACTTCACAGATTAATAATGTGTTCGGTTAGTCATATAAGTCCATCTCCCAGCGATTAGTTGCAATTTCTTATAGAGTTTGAAAGTTATTGCAGTGTTGCTATATATCTACAGATTATTGAATGTGAAGTAATATACTTTTAATGACACATGAAAACGATAATAGGCATACCAGTCTTGTATTTATTTTTTAAACATTATGGGGGCATTCAGACAAATACAGCTAAGAATTTAAACAGATGAATTCAGGCGGTATAAATGTTCCTACCAGTTTAATGATAAATGAATGTTCAACAGATGGTCACTTTCAAATATAATGTTCATTTCTATTTTCATTGATTCCGAATGTGACAGATATATATTTTTTTATTTCACATTATAATTATTACATTATACTAAATTCTAACCAGTGTTTATTAATTTGTTTATATCCTTCAACACAACAGCATGCTGGATTTTATTTTGGACTGTAAATAGATATTTTTCGGCAATATTAACTCAATACAGGTGAATTTTTCAAGGGGACCTTCAGGGCCAAACCTTTAACTATGCTAAATAGCGAAAAACACTCAAAGGAGTTCGAGGCCGATTTAGACAAAAACTAAAGTTATCATAAGATTTTTGAAAAATTAATTAGCCCTGTCAAGAATTGAATCGTCTGATTTTGAAAAAAATAAACACACCTGTACTATTATACCAAATTATAATGTAGTTTATAAAGATCAATTTCTATAATAGAGTCAACGGAAAACCTTTCTATACATGAAATAAACTTCTTAGCATAGTTTAGGATTTGGCCCTGAGGGCCCAATTGAAAAATTCAGCCTCTATATTGTTAAGTTCGTCTTAAGCTTTATTCCCATCTACATTTATATTAAAAAGCGGCCTCAAACATGACTACCTTCAAGCTTGAGTAATATCGATCTGCATTCGATGACCAACATGACATTTGATACATGAAAGCATATCTAGACAATGCATAAATATGAAGATGTGGAAAATTCTAAATTGAAAAATCAACAATCTATGAGAACCTTTACAAAGCTCCGCTTGCTTGCATCAATTCGATTCATACTTACGCAGTGCTAACAGGTGTCTGCAAACCGGCCTCGGAGTGGCTCCATGTTGTTTGCATGATTGACAACCATTATCACATTAATACAATATACCACAAGCTTTACGGCACACAATAAATGATTCGTACTATGAGCTTCCAACAATAAATCTATAAATATTATAAAAGTGTTGTCTGTAAATCGGTGCTATTAAATCTAGCTATTGAAAGACAAAGAAGAGGAAACAGTATTTTTGTTTTTTTGTTCAGGATTCACGTAAAAACTATTGGGTTAGCTTCGATGCGGTGCTCACTCTGATCGATAGCAAATTTTTCTGATTTAAAATCTGAAACACTAAATCCCGGAAACTTTGTGGGACTTTTCCCGGTACTGATTTAAAGTGCATAAGAATTAGCTGATCCGGATACGGTTTTCACTAGAACGATAGTTTTTTTTAATTTAAATATTGGGGGTTGCCTGGAAGAGATCGCTTTAAGCGATAAGGCCGCCCTTTGTTCAACATTTATTGTACTTAGTTTTAAGAACGTAGTTTTAATTTTTGGTGAACAATAAAGTGTTTTCATTCATTTATTGCCGATGTTATGTCCTGGAAATCCATTTTAGAAATTTTAACTATTTCACCGAAAAAATCACTTTCCTGATAATCGATCATCGGCTAAAATAGCATAAAAATTTACCTTGTTGGCTAATTATGGCATAGTTTGGAACTACTGGAATTCTTAACTTCGAAACTACAACACCCATTCGGATGAGATTTCGTTAAAATAACACTCTAATCTTTGCTACCTGTCCACCGTGGACGAAGTCGAGAGCGAATATTAGTAAGTATATAAAAATATAGCCTGACATGTTGGTATTTTTTTTTTCAATGAATGTTTCAAGACGAAGTGTCAAATAAACAGTATATGCTTGTATAATACATATTGTCATAATTATGATGTTGGAAGCTCCATAAATGTTTTGTGATGACAACATTATTTCTAGATTACTATAAGACCCGTAAGCATGTAATTGATGGAATGGAAAATCATGAACATTTAGCGTAATTTTATGTTCCCATCATTGAATATGTCAACGAGACAAATGAACATGTATTGTTTAAACTAGATTTTATAATTGTGAGTTTATTAGTGAACAATTAAAGAGCCACATTGAATCGCTTTCTAATGAATGGTGTTATTTAAATAAATGTATTTGGGTACATATTATGGCAATAAATGTATGTTTAACTAGATATAAAGTCGAGGCAACTATAAGGCGCTTACTTAAGCAGACTATATTTTTGACGACGCACCTTTAGTGTACACCACTTTATTTGTACACATTTATTCATAACTCTTTGTAAAACCGTAGTTCCATCACATACGCGGTTGGATGGAAAGTAATCGAATTCTTGTATAATAGCGCTCACGTGTGGATATAGGAAACGTTTGCACTCAGACGTTCTGACAAAGATGCAGTGTTTAACACATAAATTGCACTTAAAATATGTTGCTTTTTTGCAGAGCTATAAAAAAATTCTTAGAGGCCGGCAACACCCCTGTTGCTGCAAACAGCCACAGGCACGGTTAACACTTTCCATGAGGTGGGCCATCTGCCCGTTTGTCTGCTTTAGGCAATAAAAATGGTGGTGGACATTCAGACCTATAGACCTTTTATTGAAAGACCTATAAACTAATCACGCAAAAAAATTACATTGCCTTCCTATAGTATATTCATGTGTACACTCAGGCACACTCGACAAAATGTTCGTCTGCATTTGGCCAGCCGCACACCGGATTACAAATGAATAAAGAAAGCGCAACTCACTAAAAACACTAACTTTTCCGATTGTTGTTATAGGGCCATAAGCGAACTTACTGTATTTCTTTATTTTGCATCATAACATCCTCTTGCAGTTGTAGTAAATAAATTTTAGCCAACGGATCTATGCTCCAGTTCTTAATCAATTTTGCGTCTGTGTATTTCCGGTGTGCGACGTCACTTAGCAATAGCGCGTAACGCGTGTACTGTTGTATGTATGGAATGGGCATAGTACGGAGTGGTAGTCTCACCTCTTCGCTGGTGGATTTGTCGTGCCGAGGTGGCGTCGTGGGCTGGCCAGCTTGGCTGAGTAAATCTGGCAGCACTGAGCTCGTTCGTGCTCCGCTACCGTCGTTCCCGCCACTCGAACGACCCTTCCCGATATTACACAATCATTAATATAATATTATAGTTCACCCAACGCTTAGGAGTTTAAACTGGAACTAAGCCAGGATATATAATTCGTGTAAAATAAGTACTGATAATAATTAATTTTTATACTACCAACAAAGTCATTAACTTCAACAAAGGAATTTAAACAAAATTGTACTCCTGGAGGATTTCATTTCTAACGAATCATATATTAGTATATATATATATATAAAATTGTTGCCTTTGAATTAATAATTTTGTATATGTAGTAGTAAAATATGTATTAGAATAAAATTAACAAACAACAGCTGTAAACGTGTAGCAGCATTAATAAATAAATCGACAGTCACAATCCGCGACAAACATAAACGGCAGCCAAACATGCATTATTAAATCACATTCACAAAATTGATGGTTGTCACTTTCAGCTTCTGTGATGTTTCGTTAGGCAGCATTCTTAAGTTGTTAATTGGGTGTAGATGGCACTGGTGGCCGACGTTTCGAACTTTAGCTTTCTTGGCAGGAAGACGGTATTCGCGCACACATATTGTATGTTAGCTTTTATTAGTAATGAAAAAAAAATACTAAATGGAGTTGTTAGAACAAAGAAGCTGTTAGGACTACAGATGTAAAATTCTCATTCTAATTTCAAATATTTACTACTCACAAAAGTCAATCCGTCTTTTCCCATAATCTATATAAGAGATACTTCCAATAATATATATAGTCATGTTTATGTCACGCCAAAATGTAAGACGTGTGAGCAATCACTATTCTGCCAAAACATTGTTCAAATTAGATTACATTTGGTACTAAAAGGCTAATTAGCATTAATATAAACCATTCCCACACATGTTAATAGATATTGTTAAGACCAAAACCAACAGCTAACCACTAAATAGAGTACCAATCCTTTATTAAAGCAGACTCACCATACAAAATGTTAGTTGTAATACCAATATTAGAAAACGAACCCTCATACCAACCAATATGTAAGTGTAAAAATATTAATAAATTTGTCCTGAGCAGGGAGCAATTTACCTGATCCAAAGCGAGTACCGCTTCCTGCCCACTTGCTAAGAGTTCTGCGTGTCGAATGTACTGAGAACTCCTTCTGAACACTATGTCCGATTCAGTTTTTTCTCTACGTGGTTTCATTACATTGTTAGCGTCGGCCAAGTTTTCAGAAACTAAGTTGCTATCGAACGTATTCGCAGTGAGATCAGGAGTTCCAGCCTTTTCGAATGACGTGCTGCTCGTGAAACAGATACTCGTCGATGGCGAATCGCTGTTCACGCTACTTTGTCTACTCGGGCTATTGTTCTCGCTATTCTGTCTGATAAGTGCCGCTACGCTTTTCAACGCGTCTGTGGGATTGCATGCCATCACTTTCCTTTCATGGTTCACTTTATCCGCCTTCCTTATTTCGCCTTGATTAGACATCTTCAAACTGTCATTCATTTTTATAAAATCTGTCAGTATTGGTTCACCAGAAGACGGCGGTTTTATAACTTGCTTGCGAGGATTATTGAAGATTCCGCTAGATCTCAGCTGCTTTTGCACACCTACTTGATTATCATGTTTTGGGAAATAAATAGCAGAGTGCCGGGTGCTCGGTAACGGAAAGAGGTCAGAGTTTTCTCTCCTAAATCCCCTAAAAAATCGGTTAGGAGCATCTGTTTCTAGGTCTTTTTTGTTTTTCATCATGTCAGTTAATTTATCTTGATTAGATTTCTCTGAAGGTTTTTGAAATAGCTGTTTGTGGCGAGCAGGAGGCGTCGCGATAGCTTTGTATTTGGCCCAAGCGTCGTCCATCTCCAAATGGGACTGTCGCTGCAGATGCATTCTCTTGTGTTCCATTTCCTTCGGGAGGTCTCGCTTAGTTTCTTGCGCTTCTGTCTTCTTTGAAGGGAAGAACCTCGCAAAGTCCCAGTCTTTGAGCAAAACGGCTTCATCGACGTCGGACTGCCTTTTATCGAGGTCGCCTTCTTCTCTCTGGCGTTTTTCAAACATGTCCGATACAAAAAGTACAAATAAATATAAAGAAATCAATTAAGCAATTAACAACGCGACCTAACTAGAATAATGCTCACTAATCTTACTTTGGCGTGAACGTCTTCTATAATGAAGAAAGGGACCTCGCCGCGGCTGCTCATTGAGCCGATGCGGGGTGTATGGCAAATGGTACAGTTAGCACAGGTAGCGCGGGGGTAAGCGGGGGGGTGGGAGGCGCGTGGCGGGTACTTACCCGTTTCATGACAAGCGTGCGGTCCGGATGGGCGTCGTCGTCGTCGGGCGTGGGTGGCAGGGGGCGCGTCGGAGCGGCGCCGGCGCCACCACCGCCCTCCGCCGCGCCGGCCAACCCCGGCCTGTAGCAGAACTCGGGACTGAACCAAGGAATGGGACAACCGAATGGGAGAGCATACAAAACAAATATGGACCAACAAACAAAATGAAACAAAAAGAAAAAAGAAATAAAAAGATCATTAGTTTCATAAGTATTTTCTTATGCATTAATTGAATTTAAAAAAAATATGTACTTCTTAGAATACATACAGTGGCTTGGGTGGATCGCTGGCCAAGAGTGTGCCGTCGTTCCGCACTCTTCCGCCGCTCTCTTCGGCGTCCGAGTCGCTGTCGGAATCTTCAAAATTAGGTTCCGCCGGATTCCTTTCTGCTGGGGCACCTGGGCGATTTATAATTTACCATCAGTAAATTCCATACATTTATTTGAAGTATATATAAGTCTATTCTAATTTCTACTCTACACAGCAGTAGATTATCGATTACCTTTCTGCCCTATTATTTTAAATTAGGGACTAATTTTTATTTCTGCACAACCAAATTCATTTCGAATTTGTGGATTATTTTACACATGAGTACTAAATTATTTTAATTATTCTTACGACTGTATAGCAAAACTTCGCCTTCAATTCTCCATCAGAGATGAGGCCATCCTGATTTGAAGTAATGCCATGCCGAGGTGTTAGTAGTTAGTGATTTGCAACAGAGGCGCCAAGAAAAACACGCCTGCAGTGTCATGTATTTGATTTTATTCATCTATTCCATGGAAACAATGACAATTGTGTGGATTAAAAGTGTTCAAATTCTGACATGGGACATAGCTAGCTCTGTGTAGTTACATCTAAATTCATTGATGCCCGGTTCCTATATTTTACCGACCATTGCCTGTAATAGTAACTGATTGATTTTGAAGCTACCAATAACTGATTGTTAACAGGGCTATACGAGAGTTTCACAAGCTCATTGACAATTGGTAATACTATCGGTTATGAGTTACTAATTTCGTCCCAAGCGTTTTGTTAACGCAACGTCGTTGTAATAGTAGTACACGCAACGTAATTCAATGAGTTGAGGGATAACTACAAAATAAATACATTTTCAAAAGAAATCTTTTTTGATATACGATTGTCATTGTCAAAATCAAGCTTTCAATTAATCTGCTTTAAAAATATTTGCAACTAGCTGATTGATTTTATATTTATTATATAAATTTAGTTTCGTTACGTTCTTAGCTGACCTTTGCTTGGCGAAAGGGAGGTCCATGCCAAATTTCAAGTTTATAGGTATTATAGTTCCCGAGATATCTGGATGAATCACTATATACGTGGATTTCCAACCAAACCGCAAAACCACGCAAGCACGCAAGACCAAAACGCAATAATGTAAACAATAGACAAAACGACGACGAACGGTGTTGTCACTTCAGCAATTTCTCGCTAGTTCTAGTGATTTGTGGTTTACGATCGCAATTTTTTTTGTAAATAAGTTAAGGCGAAATACTATGCTTTTTATGGTTCCAGAGTCAAATGATGAAAACTTTGTGGGGACCTTGTCCGATTTTTTGTGTTCATTCAATTGTTTGAGGGAACTTTTTGTAATGCTACTGCTTCATTTGGGATAATGTTATATTTATTGACCGTTTCACACAGATGTAGCGATGGATTTAAGGTGTTACTTGAAGCGACATTGTTATTTATTATTGATGACGTTAAATAGTGACAGATAACATACGAATATACGTTATCAGTCAATAATATTATAATCATTCATTGTTATTTTAACGCTATATTTAAGACGCATTAGGTCACAATCAATAACAACGTTATCGCAGCTGGAGCCCAAGCATTAAAAAAAACTGTAGTCTAGTGACTTTCGAACCTTTGACCTGATTATTACCAAGGTAGCCTTATCATATAAGTTTTATCTGTGGTAGCAATAACTGAGAACTTTGTTGTTTTAAATATTTGACGACGACAATGATGGCAATAACTAAGCTGACTTCACTGACGAAAATTACCAAACACCAAAATTACCAAATTGTCTAAAATGACGAAAATTATTAAACTGACGAAAATGACGAGTGACCAAAATAAAAAAAAACGACCAAAATTACCAAAATGACATCACAAAATACAAAACCTATCCTAGTTTTGGGGTCAAGCCTTACATAAATCTATCCCAAACTCTATCTCTTTTCCGGGATGAAAAGTATCCTATCTCCGTCCGGGATATTGAACTTACATATATACCGAGTTTCAGCCAAATAGGGTCCAATAGTGTTTCCGTGAAAGTATTACAGGAAAATAGAACAATATACTTTTATCCTGGAAACTGTCCCATTTTTCGGGACAAAAATATACTCTTATCCCGGAAACTATCCCATTTTTCGGGATAAAAAATATCCTATGTTCATCCTCGGCATCAAAAGAACTATATATATAATGAGTTTCAGCCAAATCGGTCCAGTAGTTTTTCCGTAAAACGGAATAGACAGACAGACAAAGTTACTTTGGAATTTATCATTTTAATAGGGATGAATAGTGAAGCTATACTGGAATTGGAATTAGAACTCTTAACGACAAAAAAGCAAATTTGAAAAAAATCAATAAGAATTAAAAGTCAAAAAAAGAGGTAAAAGACTTGAATTTAATTTAATTTAAAATCACGTATTAATAATGACAAATAAACCGGCAACCGGCCGAAATCGGGCGGTAATAAAATTCCTACGAATAGGTGTTGAAAACCAGTGGTTATAATATAGAAACACTTCATCTGTCATTTCCATGGAAAAAGTCTACCGATCGGTTAGAAAATCCCTGTCATTGATAATTAGGTAGTTTCATATGTAACCACTTAATCAGCTACAAACAGTTCATTATAGAAACATCAGTAGAGTTACCAGGCGTTAATATATCAACCGTCGGTAAGAAAACGACTCGTTTTTGCAGTAGCAGAAACCGGGCATTAGTAGTTTTTACATGAGAAGTTAACTAACATACATAGACAAAAAATCCAGAAGTTGCATTTTCGAAATGTTGTGGTTCCAATGTTTTTTTCCAAATTCATTCAAGAATCTGTACTTTATGCAATGCATAGATAAACAAACAAAAAAATCAAAAATAGACAAACGAACCCTGTCCATTGGTGGGTGCTCTTGGTGGTCGATTAGGGGGTTCATTTCCGGACACTACGCCCAGTTCGTTCAGTTGTGCAGCCAATTTGTCCAAGTCCTGAAAATGATTCAAAATTATTAAGAATTTACTCAAATTATAATTAAAAATAATATAAAGTATTGCATGAGCGCAATATATTTTTCAATATTTTGCACACATTATAATCCATGTATGAGTTTATGAATATTTCAAACTATGGGTAGAATTAGTTGTCACACTCTTTACTGTATTAATTTAAAGTATTGGCTGACATCATTGTATAACTTACCTCTGGCCTTCGCGGTGGAAGCTGCAGTTGTGCAAAGGAACATAAGGGGTGAGGCATGAAAAAAAGAAACACAAAGCTAATAAAATAAACAATAGGCAAATAATAAACAATTATTCCAACTAAAGGAATGACAAAATAATCCAAAGCATATACAGGAAACTCTAAAAGGACGGTAAACGACCCTTAAAACTGAATTGAGTGTTTAGTAAGTGTATATTATAAAATAGTTGCAAATAACCCATTAAGCAAACCACACATATTTTAATAGAGTAGTTGATAAATAAATGTTATATATAATAAAGATATTTTATAAGTATTTAACATGTAAAACAAAAACTTTGGAATTAGATTTACGACATTTTCTATGGGAATGTGAAGAGTGTATTTTATAGTGCAGTTTAATTTAAAAATCATAAATATTTGGTTAAAATCTACAATTGTTTATGTAGTTTAACTGTTTAGTCAAATATATATTTGGGACTTGCCACAAGAACTGTATTGTTTAGTGTCTGTTATAGTCTACATTTGCTTGAGCTTGGGGAGACAACCTTAGTAACCTAAGATTCAGTGAATATACCTTATCACGGTGGTGAAACTAACGAACATAGAGAACAATGTTTGTCCAAATTGTATAAATAGTATTAGCAATTGTGTATTTGTATATGAATAAAGGCTATTATTATATGTTACCATAGGTTTGAATATGTGATGTGATCCCCTCTGGGGCGGCTGCGGCCCGCTCGCCGGCGGCGTGCCGTTGTTCGACCCGGAGCTGTTCGAAGAGCCGGACGACTTCGGCGTCGGAGGCAACGGCCTGAACCACAGTACCGCAGATTAGTATGCCAGTTAACAAAATATTAGGGCACTAACATGACGTGCGTGAGCATGACCAATCGCCTTTCGAGTTTCGTCAGCGGGGTAAAATATACAGTAGAAGCAAAACTGAAATTTGTCCTTGAATTTCATACGTCATTGTGTAGAATATAGTTATAAGGTTCACAGACAGAGCTGAAAGGAGTGTTGCGGTCTCCCTCGGCTGCTCTCCGTGCTCGCATGCTATCTCTTTGGCACAGCATACTGCAAGGTGTACTAAATGTTAACATTTGACTGTACCTCTGTAGTCACGGAATCAACTTTAGTTGAATTTAAGTTTGGTGTACTGTACATCAATACAAAAATGAACTTACAGCCTTAAAAAAACTAAACTTAATTATGGTTTTGTCAGTAAAAAGTGATCTCTTCCAGACACCCCATGAATGAATTGAGATTATAATGGCAATAGTGGTATACATAATATATCATATATCATGGTGAGAATATGAGAAAAAAAATTAAGGCTACAGATGTGACAACTCCTGATTCCGATTTCAATAAGTATGTTTTATATTGTCCATCATTTTCCAAAAATTAGAATGAACTGAGCCCGTGAGCTTGTGGGGGGACACTTACACAGTCACAAATACAATAAGTGATTGCATTGCCTGTATATTGTTGTTCTGTGTTCAGCTCCTATTTCAATACTACCAAGAATTTTATCGTTCTCTGAAAGATGTCAGCCATGCAAGCCACATCATGAAGTATATAATTTTTTGCTCTATCATTCTACAAAGTCAGTAAGCAATAGTTTGTTATAACATTATATTTGTTTAATTACCTGTATTTATTGTGTTGCTGCGCCTGTGGGTCTGGCACAACTATCAGTCTTTGAGGAATGGAGGGCCTTGCGGGTGGGCCAGGCTCTAATAATTAGACACACAAAATGTTAGAATGAAACGATCACTACAAATGCACATTTTAAATGTTAGCGCTTTTTACCTGGTATCTCTTCACGTTCATCCCGTTTGCTGTTCCGCTTGGGTGGTGGCTGGGGCTGAGGAGCCTCTGCAGGTCTGAGTTTATACACACATGGATTAGTCAAACTTCAAGACGAGCAAAAATTATGATATATATCTTTTCAGGAGGACCTTGATAACGATACTCCCTACATTAGATATCAGTTACAATCGCATAAATTGTATAAGTTAGTTATAATTATGAATTTTTAGAGGGTAAAAGATTATGAAAACATTATTTTGCGGAATGTTCACACGGTCCAGCTTTGAGAGTAGATCAAATTTTAATCATAATTAAAAGAAAAATAATTTATGATAAATGAGACTATCCTTCCTACTAATATTATAAACGTATAAGTTTGTAAGAATGTATGGATATGCGTTTGTTACTCTTTCACGCAAAAACTACTGAATGGATTTTGATGAAAGTTTACAAAAATTTAGCTTACACGGAACACAACACTGCATTTGTATTTGCGAATTGCCTTGTATATTCTTAAAACTATCTCAAAATTTGCTCTACTCAATTTACGTTTTAGGTTATAACCATAGTTTTACCAAATTAGAGATGACTCTACAACAATGTGTCACTACATGATTACACTCTATGTAATTAGTCATTCTGTCAACAAACACCTTAGTCGATGAAGGCAAAATGACAAACCAGGGAACACTAACCTGGTACCCTCTTGTATCTGTTGGAAGTTACGCCTTAACGTGTCACTGGCTTGGTGAGCTGCAGCGTTGTGAACAATGGAGGATGGTTCTCCGGCCACCGCATTCTCCTCCTCTTCTCCTTCTGACCCTGAGTACTTGTAGTCTTCCCGTACCGAATTCTCCTGCTTTCTCTTCTTACATCTGTCTATGTGATCCTTCAATTGTATCCGTACTTGTCGCTCTGTTGGCTGATCCCTGTGGAGATCATAATTATAATAATTATGTCAGTATTTTTTTTCATTCACCAAGAACTCCTTTTTTTATCTGCTGATCTCATTCAGAGTTCAGTAGACAGGCAGACGGCCCACTTGATGGGAAGCGGTCTTATGGTCTTATCTATCTTACTCTTTTATAGTTTTAAGTCAAATGATAAAAATAGTACCTACTTTTATAGTTGTATCATGTGTATCCATTTTGATTGTCTATATTCCACGACCATTTTAATCAAGAGACTATTGGCACTATTTAGACGAAACTCAGAAGGTAGGTGTCCAGGTTACATAGACCAGGTTTCAAAATTTCAAATCAAAGTCAACTTAAAAAATATTTTCAACAAATATATTATGATTTGAACTGGGTACTTTTCAACTGAATTGCTTAGTTTAGTTTATAATTCCATAGCCAAATAACGAAAACAACACCCGTCCTGAACCCATTATTGTGTACAGACTGCCAAGCACTTAAGCAATTTTTTAGGGTTCCATATACAAATGGTAGAATCATGAAACAGTGTAGTCCAACATAAGCTTGGATGATTTTTATTTATGAAAGGCAGAGAGAGACATACATTGTTTGCATGATATTTTTATTACAAATCATGAAAACTAAGCTTTTGTTATTAGTATGATACAATGGTAACTACTAAATATAAATATTTAACATTACATGCAGCTGTAATATAATGTCACAATTTTATATCTATAATATTATAAAATTCTAAACATGCCATGTCTGTACATTGAGATTATTAAAAAAAAAAAACAACTGAAATAGACTATATGAACGATGGAGAACACTGCATTTTTTTAGATTTTTTATGTTTGTCTGTTTGTTCGGGGTTCACGTAAAAACTACTGGACCGATTTTGATGCGATTTTCGCTGATCGACTGCAAATTTTTAGACTTAAAATCTGCACTATTTTTTATCGTGGGAATCTCAGCGAGATTTTTCTAGGTACTATTTAAAATGGTCAAATCGAAAAAAAAATCCAATGCGATGTTTTCACTGATCAAAGCAAATTTTATGTGATCAAATGTGTGACATTTTGTTATCCCGGAAATACCGCCTATAAATAGAGTCTGTTGCTCAGCTGGCTGGCAAAAAGCTAGGGGTTCTATCAAGGGTGAGGCAGTACTTCACACCACTTCAGTTGCTGAATCTTTATCAAGCACAAGTACGGTCTTGCATGGAGTACTGCCCTCATCTTTGGGATAGCTCAGCTAAATACCAGTTAGAGACACTCGAGTCAATAGAGAAAAAAGCTAGGAAACTGATAGGCAATAACCGACTATTCGACGAGGGGCTTCAGAGCCTAAGTCATCGACGTAAGGTCGCCAGTTTGTCGGTATTCTATAGGATTCTATACACTTCGGGGAGTGTGCCACGGAATTACATGAATTGGTTCCTCCCTCACCATTCTACCACCGGATAAGCAGACGTACGCCCTCACGCCACCAATATATGGTGGAAATACCAACGAAGCGGACGAAACACTATACTTCCTCTTTCATCATACGCACCGCTGAAGAGTGGAACTCTTTATCGTCGTCTGTTTTTCCTGAAGAATACAATCTAGGTGTCTTTAAGTCTCGCGTGAACAGGTATCTTCTAGGTAAGCGTGCTCCACCTTAGGCTGCATTTCCGCCTGACGTCAGGCACAATGTCGGTCAAACGCGAACCTATTCATTATAAAAAAAAAATACCGCGGAAATTTTACCGGGAGCAGTTTGAAGTTGTTCGGGTGCATAAAAATTAGTTTATTACGACAAATTTTTCGCTAAACCGATACCTTACATTGTTTTTTATGTGCCACGGTACTTTGGGCCCCGGAAATACCGCAGGAATATCAAATCAAGTGTAGACGAAGTCGCGGGCATATCCTAGTGTATTATTAAATTATTAGCATACCTTATAAAAGAATGTTTTAACAGTTGTTCAGTGTAGGGCCGTTGATGGTAATCTTTGACCAGCACTGTCTCAATAAAACTATGAAACTTCTTTGCCCATTTCTTTGACTTCAGACGTGGAGGTGGATTCCTAGAATGTAGAACAGTACCTAGTTTTTAAGAATGTAGTTTTAATTTTTGTAGAACAATTGTGTTTTCGTTAATTCATTATTCATCTGACACACCTAGTGAGATTAACCATACCTCGGAATAAGAAATAGTGCCCTCATAGGGTGTAGGTCGCATAAGGGTGGTTGGCTCTCGGCCATCTCGAGTGCGGTGATGCCGAGGGACCAGAGGTCGGAGCGATTGTCATATGTCGCATCGGGATTCTCATCGCATGCGATCACCTCAGGTGCCATCCAATATGGCGTACCGATAAAGGTATTTCTCCTCCCAATAGTCCGGTCCAATTGTGCCGACACACCAAAATCCACTGCAAAATTATATTATTGTATCATGAAAAACAGAGTTTCTAAAATGTTATTGAATTGCCCTTTTTTATGGAATCTATTCTTCCTAAGGCGGCTTCTTGGTGACAAGTCTTACGAGAGTATTGCTCCATTTTACAAGATCTCTTAATATGGAGTCTGTTTACTGTCATTTTTTGTTACATAGAACAGTTTATGTCAAACGGAGATCCAAAAGCTCCAGTGGTAAATAACATCATATGAGTAGCCTTAACGTTTCCATAGAATTATTTGTTTTGGCTACAAGTTTAATTATATTACAGCATAAAATATCACTGGTAAAATGTTTTTATCATTGACCAGAAATATAAATAAATACATCATATATTATACATAAAAATCCTCCAAGGTTGACAGCACATTAATAATACAACTAGTCTGGCCATAAATACTGTTACATAAAAACTTTTCTTTTTTTCAACTTTTTAATTATTTTGAATTAGAAACACGTACATTATTTTAAAATCTTCTTTGGATTTTGCGCCATTTCACATATTTTTTTGAGTTCATTATCAAATTACAATATGGAATAGGGTGTTAAAGAAAATAGGATTGCAGTTATCGCCTTGCACAAAGTGGGCATGGAGCTGTCGGTCATATTTCAGACACTTCAAAAGCTTGGTATCAGCCGTATGTTCGTATATCATACTATCAACAAATACAACAACACTTCGTCTGTCGGAGACCAGAAAAGATCGGGGCAGCAGCGTGCTGTTAGAACTACAAAGGCTGTTAATGCTGTCAATGCCAGAATTCGTCGAAACCCCATTAGGAAGCAAAAAATCTTATCGCGAGAAATGAAGATTCCCGCTAGGACTCTGTCGCGTATTATAAAACAAGACATGAAGCTCGGTGCTTATCGTCGATATACAGGTACATGCCCTAAATCAATCTTTACAATTAAAGAGAGTGGATCGATCAAAACGCCATTTGCCGCGATATGCAGGTGAAAGGCACAGAAATATCCTCTTTACCGAAGAAAAAAATGTCACAATTGAAGAACACTACAATAAGCAAAATGATAAAGTGTACGCTCGCAGTTCTAAAGAAGCTGCTCAAATGGTCGGAAAGGTATAACGTGGTCATCATCCTGCGTCAGTGATGGTTTGGTGGGGAGTGTCTTATCAAGGAGTCACAAAACTACATTTTTGTGAAAAAGGAGTGAAAACTTCAGCGAAAGTGTATTAAGATACAGTCTTGGATCATTTTGTGAAACCTCTCAACAATACACTTTAAAAAAATATACTGTGGACTTTCCAGCAGGACTCTGCACCTGGTCACAAGGCACGAACTACCCAAGCCTGACTTGAAACCAATATTCCAGACTTTATAACAGCTGAAGACTGACTGTCATCTAGCCCAGACCTCAACCCTTTAGACTTCAAATTATGGCCAGTTTTAGAGGACATGGCCTGCTCTAAACAACACGGCGACATTGAGTCTCTTAAAAAATCTTTGGAGCAAGCAGCGGCGAAACTTCCCTTGGAAACAGGGCGTAAATCCATAGATTCGTGGCTAAACAGATTAAAGGCCTGCATAAAAGCCAAAGGTGGCCATTTCAAATAGAATATTTTTTTATTTTTTGCTGAGACTAAAAAATATTTAGGTATAAATTTTAATAATATTACATTACTTCATTTAAAAAAATGCATTTTCATTTGTAACAGAACTTATGGCTAGACTATAGGTACTTAAGCAACCATAATTACTGTCAAGAAATATTGGAGACCTGTGTAATGTACTCCAGTTATAAATATATCATCATTAAGATATAGCTGAGTTTGTGCAATGTTTTCCTTGATAGATAACAAAAAATTAGTTTTATATCAATATGAAAAATACATAAATACTAAAAATAACCAGAACAATAAAAACAAATCCATAAACTTTTCATTTATAATACACTTAAAATGTTTCCCAGACATATTTTATATCAACATAATATAAATAAAGTTACAATCCTCCATATAGAAACTTTTTCAGATATCAGTAAGTAACCATGAAAAGATAATACTTACCAAGTTTAACTTCCGCATTATCAGTCAATAATACATTTTGACCTTTAATGTCCCTGTGTATAACTTTGTTGGAGTGTAGATAACTAAGACCTCTAAGTATTTCTCTACAAATGTAAGATATCCATTCTTCTTTCAATGATTGACCTTTTGTAGATTTCACTAAATCTGTTACTGATCCTGAAACAAAGTAAAATACAAATTGCAATATGTTTCTATTAAGGACAACATGAAAATTCTTAAATAATGTTCAAGCCACTACTGTCATATTATATAGTAAGTATAAATATATATTTACATATTTTAAACTTTTATAGATACACATTAAGATAATTACATGGTCATATATATACATACATAAATAAAAATATAAAATAAAATAAAATATTGGGATGTCTACTGAGACATCTCATTTTTTCTTAATAAGTACTTGGATATTATATCAATGAAGATAAATAAATAAACCATTCCTTAAGTCAATATTGGTTTTGGTAACTAATGTTTACCCTATCTAACTTGGATAGTACAAATTAAGAATTTCAATAATAAACAAGAAACAAAGCTGCATTGACATCTCCGACTAAATAATCTAATCTCCACCCACCATAGTCTTGACCCCTTGCTGACACTGTGACTCACCAATTACAGATTAATTCAAAGCTGTTATATTATTGTAATGAAAATGACCTATTTGGTGTAGATATACTTTCACTGTACCTCACTCATACTACAAATTAGTAATAAACTGTTATTAGATTAATTTACATTCAAACCCATATTAGCCAATTTAATGTTTTAAAATTGCAGTTATACATAGTTGTAGACAATATTTTAGTTGTATCCTGTATGTAGTTTTATCTGTGTTAAATTTACATAAACCATTGGGCCTTTAACTTAGGACCAAACTATGAAATAGATAGCAGCTGGATAATGTTTTTAAAGAAACAGATAACATAAAAAAGTTGATAGTGACAATTCCAAATTAGCACATAAGAATAGTATGTTCTCATCATTAAACTAGAACATAAACATTGAAGTATAATTTAGACTAGTTCGCAATAAATTTTGAACTTACCAGCTCCACAGTACTCCATGACCAACCAAAGCTGATCATCTTTCCCTGGTGGGCTTTTCTTAATGAAAGCCCCATAATATGTGGCAATATTACGATGATTAGAATATTTTTTTAGTACATTTATTTCAAGCTTAATCTCCTCTTCTTCATCTTGTGTAACATCCATAACTTTAATGGCAGCCAATTGTCCAGTCTTTGTATGACGACCCTATAATTCACAAGTTAAAGAAATTAACAATTAGTCTGCCTAAATACTACTAAATACATACCAAAACCCTATAACAATTATAACAGCTGACTCTATTATACCTATGAAAATTCATAAGTGTATTTTAGCTAAATATTGGTGTTAATAAATCTCAACCTTTTGTACTAATTTATCTACTGGAAGACTACTATTTTGATTCTTTGTGAAGTACTGTGTAGACTAGTTACTAAACTAGCTCCCAGCTATTTTTGGGGACAACCTTCAAGCTCTCTCCTGTCATTTATGATGTAGACAAGATGGATCCAATACTCTTAGAGGTGGTAAGGGGTGTTCTTTGGAACTGTAGGACATACAGAAATTGGACATGGCACATAATATGCTGACCAGTGTCTTTATATGGTACACTTAATAATAAAATGGACAAAGTTTAATCTATGTTCTCTACTTTGGATACGAGTCTAAACTGAGTTCCTTTGCAAGTGAATGCGCAAAAGTTTAATTATTTAAGTATGGCACATCACCACTGCTTCCAACCTACAGTTTGCCTTTCTTTTAGACCTTTTAGTCACTATTCAAAAGACAGAATATTTCATTCATACATGAATATTTTGTACAAAATACAAAAAAGGGACTTCAAACTTTAATACTGCAACTATTATATTATTAAGTTGTATTTTTTCTTTTTAGGTTTGTGTGTTACTATGACAAAATTGTATGGTGATCAAAGTGATAAAGCACAAAGTTACCATTAAGTAGAATTTAATTTATTATAAACAAAGGCAACTTTATAAATAAAATGATAGGAGTTAAGGACTGTATAAACAATTGTGTTAAGTAATAACAGTTTAAACTTCATCTTCCTCTTTTTAATTTCTATATTGTAATCTAAAAATACCATTTTTGCAATTAATTATACTATTTAAATATATTAAAGAATATCTAAGTTAGATATTAAAGTTGTAAATGTTTAAATTAACCATCTAAAAACACAATATCACACAAACATTTTTTTTCTCATTAAAAGCAAGGTATGCATATTATATATGAACCCTATTTTTTGATAGACATACAATAAGGAACCTATACTTTAGCACAATATTATGTACAATCATTTTGCAATTTTAAGAATTTATTACTGCTAACAATATAATAATTACCAACATGTTTTATATTTTTTTGTTTGAATATAAGTTGTATGCAGTTTCCTCTTTAAATCAGCATGCATTAAAAAAGTAAAAATGGTTTAAAACCAAAGGGGAGACTTTTTTTCATCTGGATTGTAGATTGAATATGTAGACATTTATGTAATGTCCTTACTTTATCTGTGACAATTTTAGTGTCAGCGACTGTGGCCAAACATGTTTTGTTTATAACAATAAAAATAGTTCTGTTAATAATTTGCTACCTTAGTGTATATACATATGTATATCATCTGTTAATGTTTAACCCTTAAGACTATTATCGATATATTAAAAAGCTGCAAGACTAACACTATCACTATCTCATAATATACCAAGAAAATATACCCATTCCATACAAATTTCTATATAAACAGAGTGAGACAACAACACAATTAACGATCACATGAACAGACACGATCTGCACTCTCACTCTCATCGCGGACACTTATGTGCTATTAGTGAGCTAAAGAGTTAAAGTCATTAACAATTAATAACAATGTTGCATCACAAATAACACATTAAACCCTTAGCTACATCGGCATGACATAGTCTCTAACTCTACCTGAGATCAGAGTAAGGACGTAAGGAATACATATAATGAAATATAATGAATAGTTAATTTTTTTATTTAATATCTACAATACTATAAAATTCTAAACATATTGTGTACATTAAAACTATTTAAAAAAACCCAACTGGAATAGACTATATAAATGATGGAGAACACAATGCTTTTTTATTTTTTTTATTTGTCTGTTTGATTGGGATTCACGTAAAAACTATAAGGCAAATTTCAATGCAGTTTTCGCTGATCAATAATCATAATCAAAATCTGCGCTACTTTCCATCCCGGGAATCCTGCAGGATATTTTTTGGGAATGAATCAAAATGGCCAAGTTAAAAAAAAACGAATTCCAGTCATTTTTTATGCAATGTTTATGTAAAAGAAATTGTGATATTTTTATCCTGCGAATGCCACTGGAATTTTTCCGAGAGTAGTTTGAAGTTGCTTGGGTACATAAAAATGTGCTTATTTCAACTAAAATGATAGCTCACTTTCGTTTTTTAAATGTTGTAATACTTTGTACCCTGGGAATCCCATGGGAATTTCAAGTCAAGCATGGACAATGTGCTGGCATATCTTAGTAAACTTATATATCTTACTTGAGACAAAAAAGAGTACCTATATAAATTATGTGGAAACCTTATAATTAATTTGAAAGACAAAGAAATAAAATAGTACTAATTTACCCACAAGATTATTATTAAAAGGAAATGTGTATTTCTACATACAACTTATTAAAGAAAAAAAGAGTGATTTTTTGAGCTAGATGCGTTGCTGGATAGTTTCTTGCTGCTTCTTCTCCTTAACAGCAATAACATAAGGTGAAGTGGTGTATGTAGATTAGGAAGTAAAATTAAATTTTAACTTATATGACCTTTAAAAAGTGTTCTCCAGTGGAACTTATTTTGAATGAAAGCCTTTGAATTGGAATAAGCAAATACAAATATTATGCAAATGTTTCCTAGCTTTGGTTTGAACAGTGTTTTTAAGAAAATAATATTATTATTATAGGTAGCAGTTTAACTACTTATTTAGTAGTGAGTAATGGAGTTCAGTATCTAATCTTAATGACCATTGATAACTAGTCAAAATTAAATTATTATTAACATTCTGAATAATGCTGTAAGAGTCATCAATGTTTTTTGTTAGTGAAAGCTTTTACATCATTAATTTGGCATAAATTATCATTAGTTAACTGAGGAGATAAATAGTAAACTTTCACAAAATTAAAATTTATACTAAAGTTATATTGCATTTAGACAAGTTAATTTTTTTCTAGCTGGCAATTGATTACTTGTTAATATTTTCAAGATAACAGTTTATTTAAAAATGCTACATTATATGGAGATTAACTTGTTACTTAAAATGAATGCCAATAAAATAGTTTTTCTATATTAAGATTTCAATAACTTTATGGCCTTATCATTAGCATAGTAATAGGGTAGACTAATCAATGGGAATAAATTGAGTTCATCAACCTAAGTAATATTTGCTTTTTCAATGGAGTCTATGATGATTATCTTTAACTTATATACAAGTAATCACTTGACTAGGATGAAAGGATATCTAATTAAATTGTAAGTAATAAATGAGGTTAGGTACTCAGTCCCCATGTTAAATTATATCTCTAGAGTATTCTGTAATTGTGTACCTACATTTAAAACACCTACAACATAATTTTGACTGTGTTTCATAGTGTTACTACTTACCTTGTATACTTGTCCATATGTGCCATTTCCAACTACTTCTATGAGTTCAAATATTCCAGCAGGGTCCTGCAAAGAGCGTAAATTGAGGCTATCGACTAAAGTATCTAGAAGTTTACTAAGGTATTTTGAAGAGAACCATCACTATGATTCACGCCCTGTGAGATCATTGCCCTTTACTAATTAATATATGTGATTTTAAGTTTACAGTATCCTAACTGCTAATTCAATTTTTTTCTAAGAGAGATTATCTCTGAAAGCTTACCTTTAGTGCGCTTAGGTCAATGTCGTCCAAAGAACAATTTACAGACTGTGCCAGTGTATGCGCCATTTTGAGTTATTGTCACACACGAAGACAAAGCACGAGAATCTCACATCAATGTAAAAAGCATAAAAATCACCTAATTTATGACATTGGCAATTGAATTAATAACTTTTCACTATAACATGATTAAATATTTTACAAAATTCATTGTTTACACTTAAAATTAAGAAATTACATAGACAGAATTAATGCGTCGCTCACACACACCCGGCAGGGATGCCAGTATTGAAAAAAAATCTTTAAATGTCAAAAATAAAATAACATTAGGCTAGGTATACATAAGGCTTTTGTAATTTTTAAAAATATTTTTGTTCTGAAAAAGTATTTACAAAAACATTTAAAAAAGCAACTTTTAAATTCTCCTATCAATGTTTATAAATTAAAAAGATTCCATAAGAAGTTTTAGTTTGAATCTTGACAATAATGCTAATTAAAGATTTTACACATTGTGTTGTACGTAGTTATTATACGATAACTATTTAAATTAACAAACAAATGCACGTTTTAAGATCCATCTGTATTATGTGTCCAATAATTATGTGGTATTATAGCTAGTGATTTTACACAGATCACTAGTATTATTAGAGATGGCGTTGTAGTCAACAAACTCTTATCGATATAAGACAAAGAGATTACCCGGTAAAAAATTATTTAATATTTTAATATGAAAATTCTAGTTATTTATTACAATGATAATATTGTGAAGAATTGACTGACTCATTTTTGTCAAAAAAAAACTCTAATTAATGTGACTTGTGAAGTAAGGAATGTGTAACACCTTAACTAGGCAACTAGTACACTAGGTTATGGAGGGTAGAAAAAACCCTCCATATACTAGGCTCAGATGGGACCCTTTCTCTAGATCTCGGGTTTCTCTACAAGGGTATTTCATTATAATAATAGTATTCTTTTTCCATGATAATACGTAGGCAAATTGTATAGCCTCTCCTGGCCTCTCCAGATTATCCGCAGAAGGCTCTGATTTTTATGTATAATCTTCTATTGCACACCCATAAATTACGCATATAGTGAATTATGAAGTTTATCTTAGAGCAACGAACTATTAACATCTTTTTCATTTCTCATACTCTGAAAGGGATGAAAACAGTACTTTTCCTCCCCGGGGCAAGGATTATTTTTCCTTTCAAAAAATTATGCGAGCCATAGATAAATACATGCAACTCATGTCTCAACTGGTTTATCAGCCACCGTTAAATCGCGGCATAAAATGTAATAAAAAATATCATCAATTTTCTGACATGATTTTATATTTATAAATTACTTTTCACTTAATTATTATCTATTTAACATAATTTTGAGTGAATTAGTTACTATCATCGATGAATTCGGTGACAAAAAAATCTAGCTGGTAGAACGTCACAGGAAACAGAAATTTACTCGACTTCAAATGTGACGTATAATGAGTTCATCAGATTTATACCTAGTCTTGCCATAAATATTGTAATAAAGTTTTTTTTCTATTGCAAATAACATTTATAAGTTTTACAGTGTGTTAGTTTAATACATAAATATAAAACAATTTAAAATATAAAAAGCTACGTTTTAACGGTTTTAAGGCGGTCATTTATTTGATTTTTGTTTCTCCGATGTTCCGGCCACTTTTCAGTGGCCGTGATCACGGAAGACAAAGATGTCAAGTGTCAACGAGTATTGCTAAAGTTTTATTTAGCCTACCGCCAACTTGTTCATTTTAATTATTTAGTTTTAATTTTGTTTATAGTTATTATTTACTCTATGGGCCTAATCTAATTTACTACCGCTTCGCAACATGTTATGGCTTGAAGAGAAGAAGCGGCGCAAGAAACTCTTATTATGTATACAAGTCGCGAAAACTTATGAAAATATTACATAAAAAGCTTATTCGAAGTGGTCTCCGTTGGCTGCAATACAGTCGTTTAAACGTTGAGGCCAGTTGTCAATAGAAGCACGCACTCTTTCCATGGGAAAATTCTTCACTGCCAATCGCATGGAGTGTTTTAGGGACTCCAAATTATCATGGCGTTTAAAGCAAGCCGTACTCTCTAAAACTGAACATAAATCGTAATCCAGCGGATTAAGATCGGGACTAGACGACGGTCAGTCTTCAGCTCTGATGAAGTCTGAAACGTTTGTTTCCAACCAAGACTGCGTGGACCGAGCTTTATGACCCGGCGCCGAGTCTACCTGGAAGGACCATTCTTGGTTATTGAACATGGTGTTGTTAAGGGGCTTAACTACTTTCTCAGGAATGGTATCTTGATACACTTGTGCCGATGTTTTGATACCTTTTTCACAAAAATATGGCTCAGTCACTCCTTCACTCCTTCATAGCTAACACCCCACCAAACCATCACTGAAGACGGATAATGCCCACGTTGCTCTCTGTCGACTAATTGAGAAGCTTCCTTAGGGCTTTTAGCATAAATACGGTCATTTTGTTCTGTGTAAAAATTTTCTCATCCGTAAACAACATTTTTCTGTGACCTCCATTTGCGTACTGCTTCAGTAGTTGTTTTGATTTTCCCACCATATTCTTTTTTAAATTATGAGTTAAGAAATGACCAGTGCGTCTCTTATAGGCTGCAAGTCCTAAATCATCTTTTAAAATACGCGACATAGTTCTAGGTGATATCTTCAACTCCCGAGATAAATCTTTTGCTTTCTGACAGAATTTCTTTGAATTCTTTCCCTTACTGTTTTGACCACCTTTTTCGTACGAACACTACGTGGACGGCCAGATCTTTTTCTGTAACAAACAGAGGAGGTCTCATTGTACCTGTTAATAGCCCGGTACACAAACATTTGACTAATACCAAACATATGGAGAGTTTTAAAAATTGCATTTGGCTACATACTTACTTTGTGTAATGCAATCACAGTGATTCGGTTCTCTTTACCGCCCTACTCCATTTTAATATTGCAAAATGTTGTACAATGTATTGGCGCCAAAATGAGAAAACACAATGAACAATCATATAAAAATGACAGATTCCAAATTCAAATGTAATATTTTGTTTCTTTTTAGTTGTAACAATATTTATGGCCAGACTAAGTATTTTGATTTGACACGTGAATTCATTAGAGAAACAGTTGTTAGTTTAACTAATCAGTTTTTATCTACTTTTCTCATATTCGAAATGAAAAGCAGAGTGTTAACCTCGGGTGAAATTCCTATTTAGGCACTCGAACTATTAGCGCCCTCGCTACGCTCGTGCGCCAAGCCCTCTCTTGCCTGAATAGGTCACTTTCACCCTTCGTGTAACAATGTACTATTACAACTAGATGGTGTTGTGATTAGTAAACACACGTTTAGATTTAAGGGTGTAATTTTATGATTATTGCACTTCTCCGCACCGGTAAAACCGAGGTCGAACCTTGCAAGAAGCGGCTCCTCGAGCGCACTGCTTCCGGGCTGAACGCCTCCGTTTCCACGCAATCGGGAAGCCCACCAAGCCCGGTATCGCTGAAACAGCCATCTGCGGCTGTTCAACTGGATCATGCACAAAACAATATACTCCCAAAAATTCTTAAAATGACATCTATAATATTGTAAAATTCCAAAAATGGCGTGTCTGTATATTGAAGCCATTTAAAAAAAAAGCTGGAATATGCTATTGGCCGGTTCCTATATCTTACTATTCATTTACTTGCCCTACCATCGGTAGAATTTTGTCATTATTTGTTTGGAGCTTATATTAGGTTGGGGAAAAAGTTTCTACGCATTTTATATAAAAATTCAAAAGGTTTTTTTTATAAAGTTTATTTACATTTGACTAAAGTATGTAGGTGCCATTTTGTTGGATAACTTTTTGCCATCTTGTAGGTAGGGACGTGATCCCATTGCTATAAAAATTTTGGGGCTTCTGATCAAAAAACTGCGACAAGTGGTTTTGGCAGTCCTCTCATGATGTTAACCTGACACTGCCTAAGGAATTCTGCAGAGACCGAAATAGGTGAAAATCTGAAATTGCAAGGTCAGGACTATACGGAGGATGCATTAACACCTCCCAGCCAAACTCTCGTAATTTTTGCTGAGTGGCTAAAGATGTGTGAGGTCTAGCGTTATCATGGTGAAAAACCACACCCCTTCTGTTGATTAATTCCGGCCGCTTTCTCTCAACTTTTTGCTTTAATCTCATCAGTTGTTCGCAGTACAGTTCAGAATCGATGGTCCTGCCTGGCGGTAACAGCTCATAATGAACAATGCCCTTCCAATCCCAACCATACACCCAGCATCACCTTGTTGCGAGTTAAACCGGGTTTCGCCACAGTTTGTGAACCATGACCGGCCTTTGACCACGATCTTTTTCGCACGTTCTTGTCGTTCGTGATCCACTTTTCATCACCAGTTATCAGCTTCTTCAAAAATGGTTCGGCTTCATTATATCGTAATAAAGAATCACAAATGAGTACACGGTTCATTAGGTTTCTTTCAGTGAGGTCATGAGGCACCCAAATATCGACCTTATTTGTGTACCCAGATTTTTTCAAATGCGCCAAAACCGTTTTGTGGTCAATTCCCAGTTCTCCAGCTACATCGTAACTACTAATATGCCGATCTTGCTCCACTTTTTCAAAAATCGCATCAATTTTGTCCGTCACAGGGCGACCAGAGCGACGTGCATCTTTGATATCAAAATTTCCGGATTGAAAACGCTTAAACCAAATTTGCGCTACTCTCACAGATATTGCATTAGGTCCATAATCATCACAAATTTTTTTCGCGGCTTGGGATGCATTTTTACCTTTTTTGCAGTAAAATTTTAAAATGTATCGAATTTCTTCATTAGATTCACTCATTTTAACAATAAGAAAAAAAAAATGAAAATCACACATTTTCCTAATTTGATTTGGAATTGTCTTCTTTAAAATTAAAACTTTTTAATGATACCAAAACCAGCCAGATGAAAATGGCCAAGCCAAACAGATCTTATTACAAGTTCATACGTAGTAGACTTTTTCCCCAACCTATTATGTTTTATTTTATTAAACAAAATTATTTAAACATATTTTATTTTACCAAACAAAAAAACTGAATTCGATCCGGAACCAAAAAACGCTTCGATAGTCTACTCTAAAATTATGCCGCCACTCACCACGTCTAGTCTAAATTTATGCCGCTCCTCCAAGCTGCCATAACGCTTTTTCGTGACAGATAAATCCTAAGATTCCGTCTATATAGAAGTTTAACTTCAAAAGTTTTCTATTATCCAAATGTTATATTAAACGATTGATTTAAGTACCGTAAACAAGAAATAAACATCCAAACAAAGACACTTTCACATTATTGGTATTAGTAAATTATGTTTACACAATCATGATGAGTGTAAGGCGTTAATTGTAAACTTTGTCCATTGCACCATAAATATCTAGGCCGAGATCAGTTAAAATCAACGTGTCTGATATAACACCCTCTAATAAAGATTAATATGGGGATGTACACTTAACTAATACTCAGGTTCAAAAGGGTGTATGCGGCTGAAATATGTGGGCGAAGATTGATTTTTATAATGGCACGAAAGTTAAAATGATTAGGTTGATTGTATACTGGTCTAGTAATGCTATGCTATAATAACTTGGTTATTGTATCAAATATTGAAACCTTTTTTTGCCAATATTAGCTATTAATTTCCATTTGATTGTCAAAATTATATTTTTACTTTATACTAGGGAATAGTATGGAAGGAAAAGACATATTGTGCCGACCCCAAATAATTGGGAAAAGGTGAAAGAAAAGAAAGACTACGGCTAACATAAAGTCAAAATACATATAACTTTACGAAGAAACTGCATTTAGTTCAGGTAATACATATTTAGTGTAATTTTAAAGCGCTTCTTCTTAAAATTAAAAACAAAGTTCTACTTATCAACCTGAAGAATATCGTACTTAAATAAAATCTGTACTTATATAATTACCTATATAAGTATAAATTTTGCTTCGAAACGATTTCGCAGATAATCTACCAATAGTAGTCCTGCACCATGCAATGACGACATTAAAAATAGCTTTTTGTGAATACATACCAAGAATAGGATGTCATTGAAAATAAATTGTAATTATGTAATCTCAATTTCAGTAATATTGCGCTTACATACTGAATTGTTGAGATATTGTGTTTTGAAATAATCTAAGCTTATTTTTATTACAATAAAATATCTTAAAGTGGCCAAAGTGGTTATGATATAAATTATGATTGATGTTACTACTTCTAACGACTTGTATCTCTGACTCCATCGAACAGCAGATATTTGGATAAGTGTCATATGTATTACAGACCTTTAATGTGGCTTAACTAGGTATTGAATATATTATATATGTTTTGAATGTATTATTTATGTCATAAAACAGTATACTCTTTAGATTCTGAAAATTAAATTTCCTGGAATATTTTTAATTTAAACACCCTATCCATAATAGCACCAACAGTAAGTTCAAGACTGTTTGATAAAGTGATATTGTTTAGCATCGCTTTTCGTGGATGTCAACCCTTGTAATGCTGTTATATTTCGTAGGTGTAACAGGGTAACTATGCGTTTCGTTTTAAACATGCCCATTAACAAATGTTATCGGCACCATCGGTGGGTGTTCAACAGTAATGTGATGGCTCAATTAGTTATATATAAACACATTGCAAATATCTGTTCCCCGAGGAATGCCGCATCATTTAACGAGTCTTTCGACTTTATGTCTGGCCACATTTTGATGAGACTTTGACCTTTGCTCTTTAAAGATTTGTTGCTGGATTAACGATTAACGGACTTTGGGAAATTAAACGGAAGTTAATGAGTCCGTTATCATATTTGTAAGTTAACTTAAAAGTTAATCCGTTACTAGAAATGTTAACTTCGTTAATTAACGATTAACGGATTAACGAGTTAATGCCCAGCTATGCCGATAACTATACAATGTACTCTTTTCCGATAACTGCCAATGTTTCCATGGAATAGATGGATTAGTAAAATAGATGACGCTGCAATCTCGTTTCTTCAATGCAATATAATACCTATGTTGTCATAAACAACATTTCATTGATTGTTTTACTTCAAATCAGGCTGGTTTCGACTCATCTCTATATTTTACCGGGCAGTTGTCTAGACTATATGGACTTAGTTTCTTTGTGATTTCAGTGAATTGAGTTATAATAATAATCGCTAGAGCTAAGACTCAAGCTCCACGGGTGGAAGTGATAAATGGCATAACGTAGGAAGTAGCCTCAGTGAACCTTCAGCCCATCTCTCTACACCCCTTAGCCACTCACACTCATGTTGCCCCTGTGTTCTATGGCATTTTTTGGGACCCATGAAGGAAGTGGCGAGTCATAGTCTGCCCATTTTTCCATGTTCCCAAAACATTCTGACGGGCAGACGCCATAGTCCCCATATTTCTAGACCCTTAGTAACACTAGCAGTTCACTCCTATAGCCCGGTACTTTTTGTTCTCATTTCCCACAATAGTCCTACACTGGCAGGGGCTTGTCCTTGGGTGCATTATTATATGGTGTAGACAGGGATAATCGCCGGTCAGTGTTTCGCCACATTTACATTAAATTTGTCAAGGGGCCTATACGTGTTGGCCTTTCCATTGCCCCACGCAAGCCCCCCAAAATTCCGGTCCATTTTTATGGCCCGTGGTCTTGTGAGTAGTATGATAATCTCAGAAGGGTGAAGTTTGTATTTTATAAGTATGTTAACAATTTACTTGAACAAAATTGAGCAATTGATTTTTATGATCTTCGATTGCTCTGGCTTCGCAGGTACATGTACGCGTATTGATTTCACAACATTTCCGTTTTGCTTACTAGTACAGAGACAAATAGAGTAGGTATAAGAAATACGTTCTCGCCATTCCCCAGGACCAATTATAGATAGCCTTAGATGGGCACCTTCTATAATATTGTAATAACAAAACGGTGTCATAGACCGTAATGACTTTTAAGGTTATGAAGCTATTTTTAACCGACTTCAAAAAGGGGGAGGTTCTGAATTCGTCTGTACGTTTTTTTTGTATGTTCGTTATTCGATTACTCGGTCAATTGTGAACCGTATTTCAAAATTTATTTGAAGCGAAACTTCTTCAGAATCGTTGTAATTTGAAACTTGATGAAACGAAAAAGCGACAGTAAAAAAAGATAAACACAAAAATCTAAAGGGCTAAGCCTGCGAGAGAATGAGATAGAATACATTATATTTAACAATTAAAACATTGTGCAAAAACGGATCCCCTAGGTTTCCGTCATAATTTTAAAACATTAAAAATGTCGTAAAACCTAGCGAACAGGCTTTGCCAGGATCACACATTCACTATTTTTACACTAAACTTTCACTGCATATTTTCTAATTTACTACTTATGCTATTACTATTTTATTATTTTAGTTTACATTTTACTTATCTTAATTTCTTGTACATTTTATTTATACTTTTATTATACTAGATTTACATTCTGTATACACGTATAGAACATAATAGGTTGGGGAAAAAGTCTTTTCGCATATAGCATGTATGAACTTGTAATAAGATCTCTTTGGCTATACCATTTGTATCTGGCTGGTTTTGGTATCATTAAAAAGTTTTAATTTTAAAGAAGACAATTCCAAATTCAAAATAGGAAAATGTGGGATTTTCAATTGTTTTTAATATTGTTAAAATTAGTGAATGTAATGAAGAAATTCGATACATTTTAAAATTTTACTACAAAAAAGGTAAAAATGCAACACAAGCCGCGAAAAAAATTTGTGATGTTTATGGACCTAATGCAGTATCTGTGAGAGTAGCGCAAATTTGGTTTAAGCGTTTTCAATCCGGAAATTTTGATATCAAAGAAGCACGTCGCTCTGGTCGCCCTGTTACGGACAAAATTGATGCGATTTTTGAAAAAGTGGAGCAAGATCGGCATATTAGTAGTTACGATGTAGCTGGAGAACTGGGAATTGACCACAAAACGGTTTTGGTGCATTTGAAAAAATCTGGGTACACAAAAAAGCTCGATATTTGGGTGCCTCATGAGCTCACAAAAAAAACCTAATGAACCGTGTACTCATTTGTGATTCTTTATTACGACGTGATGAAACCGAACCATTTTTGAAGAAGCTGATAACTGGTGATGAAAAGTGGATCACGTACGACAAGAACGTGCGAAAAAGATCGTGGTCAAAGGCCGGTCAGGCTTCACAGACTGTGGCGAAACCCGGGTTAACTCGCAACAAGGTGATGCTGTGTGTATGGTGGGATTGGAAGGGCATTATTAATTATGAGCTGTTACCACCAGGCAGGACCATCGATTTTGAACTATACTGCGAACAACTGATGAGATTAAAGCAAAAAGTTAAGAGAAAGCGGCCGGAATTAATCAACAGAAGGGGTGTGGTTTTTCACCACGATAACGCTAGACCTCACACATCTTTAGCCACTCAGCAAAAATTACGAGAGTTGGGCTGGGAGGTATTAATGCATCCGCCGTATAGTCCTGACCTTGCACCTTCAGATTTTCACTTGTTTCGGTCTTTGCAGAATTCCTTAGGCAGTGTCAGGTTAACATCACGAGAGGACTGCGAAAACCACTTGTCGCAGTTTTTTTATCAGAAGCCCCAAAATTTTTATAGCAATGGGATCATGTCCCTACCTACAAGATGGCAAAAAGTTATCCAACAAAATGGCACCTACATACTTTAGTCAAATGTAAATAAACTTTATAAAAAAACCTTTTGAATTTTTATATAAAATGCGAAGAAACTTTTTCCCCAACCTAATACATACATACGGAGACCTGGGTGGACACCCAGAAAGTTTTGCGAGAATAAAAAAAAATGTTCTATAGGTAAATATATTTTTATTAAATCTTTTCAAAGTACTCTCTACCAGCCTCTATACAAAGTTTCATGTGTCAGAACCAGTTTTCGAAACACTTTATCCACTCCGCCGCAGACACCTCGTTTACAATTTGCTCGAACGCTGCCAGCGCATCTTCGATTTTTTATTTTCGGGAATAAAAAGAAGTCACACGGTGCTAGGTCCGGGCTGTAAGGAGGATGACCCAGGAGTTTGACCGGCGTGCTGTCCAGGAAGTCCCTCCCTCCATTTGAGCGCGGAATGGGCGGGCGCGTTGTCGTGGTGAAGCAGTAGCCCGCGGAGCCCTGTGTTTGGTCGCTTGTTGCTCACAACAGAGAAAACTTCTGTCAAGCATTTGGTAGTATATATACCATTCGGCGTTGATGCTCCTTTGGTTCCGTAAAGTAATTGCCATTAAGTAGCCAGTCAAATTGAAAAAACTCGCGATCAAAATCTTCCCTCCGCTTTTAGATCGCTTCACTTTGGTAGGCGTTGATTCGTTTTGAAACACGCAAACCGTCGACTGGCGCTTTGTTTCTGGATTGTACTGATAAATCCTTGACTGATCATCTATAATGATGTCGTAAACATACCGAGATGAGCTTGCTTCAAATTTGTTTATCATATCACGGCACCATTCCACCCGGGCCTGCTTCTGACCATCAGTAAAGTTGTGCGGCACGCAGCGTGAAGCTATCCTCCTTACGCGAAGATGCACGTGTAGAATCTCATGAAGGCTTCCCGATCGAATCTGCAGTACGTGCTGAATCTCTTGATACGTAACTCGCCTATTGTCTTGGATTACATTTTTCATGCTGGCACATTTTCTTGCGTAACAGCCGTCAAAGGGCGACCACTTCTTTCTTTATCCCCCAAAGTTAGTCGACCGCGCTTGCATTCGTTGTACCAACGATAGGTGGTTGCCTTAGTAGGGCCTTCATCCATGAATGCCATTTGAAGTCTATCGTACGGTTCGTCCGGTTTCAGGCGACACTTGAAATCGTAATCATAGCGCGAAAATGTCCCGGCGCAGATACATTTTTCAATGAGACATGATAATTTAGCTCGCAAATACTGTGGAGGGAAATTTTGAAATTGGGACGTACCTATTTTTAATTATACATAGGCATATTTTCAAAATAGATTATAACTGGCCAGTCTCTCATACATAAAAACTTTTTTCGCAATACTTTCTAAGTGAACTGGTACACTTGTAGGCTCGCTAGAGAACGGCGGTCTCAAACTAAATATGGCTAAGATTGAGTACTTGGCTGTAACACTAGAGATCCCACATCCGTGCGCATAGGCGAAGATACAGTCTAATGCACGGACCAATTTAGGTACATGGGATCTGTACTCAGCGCGTCCGGGGATATCGACCACGACGTCAAGGCCCGTATCTCAGTAGCTAGGGCCAAGTGGCGTAAGTTGACAGGTGTCATTTCTAACCCGAAAATGCCGGTTAACTTAAAACGATGGTCTATAAATCTATAATTAAAGTTGTCTTTTTGTATGGCAGTGAAGCGTGGCCTGTACTTGAACGGCATAAGTAAGAGCTGCGTGTCACGGAGATGAACATGTTGCGGTGAATTTGTGGAGTCACGCGGAAAGACCGTGTTAGGAGTTCCCGCATCCGCGACAGTCTTCATTTCCGTGACATAGCAGACAAACTGTAAGAGTGTCGCTTATGCTGGTACACCCACTTTATACGGTAACCAGCTATGCTGCCTCCATCGGGTCTCGGTCGTGGGGGAGGCCCAAGAAATGCTCGCTTGACGTTGTGAAGGGTGACATGCGTACCAATTATCTCAAACCGAGGGATGCTGTATACCGCGCGAATTGGGGAAGAAAAAGTAGGGAAGTGGACCCTGGGCGTTGGAGCAAACGCTCCAAACGAATCCGGGATTTAACGCCCGGATGATGATGATGTATATGTATGCATCTATTTAATTATTTTTTACTCTAATTTTTAGATGTTTAAATTTTTTTTTGTTAATTATAGTTGTATTTTTTAGTGTAGCTTATATCTCATTATTCTACTTGTATCTATATTAATATGTAAAATTCTTGTTTTTTTACTTTATTATTATTCGATATATTCGTCTATATTTCTATGTCATATATTATCATTTTTCTCGTAAACTACTCGGTCGATACTCAATATGGTTGAGACAGAAAGGAGTAGTTTCTATAGCGCTACATATTGGGATTAATAATATACATGTCAACCAATTAAAAATTAGGCGTAGTCTCTAAACATATAATTGATGTTTGTAATATTTTTATCAATGTAACATAGTCAGGGTCGTCTTTGCCGAGGGGAGGGTGCAAGCGATGCGTGGCATCCGGGCATAGAGACATACGGGGCACAAGTTGAAACATTGAACATGTCACATTTTATCCGATTTTGTCAAAATGCCCACGGAAGGGTAAAAAAATAGAAGATAAGAATTAAATGTTATTTTCCTACAGCCAGGGGATGCAGACATTTTCCCACCCCGGCGCCCAACTAAACATAGTCGTGTTCGGTATTGTTGGTCAAATTATGAAAGTCATGACGATGTTTTTATTGAGTTTTTTTTAATGAGTCCATAAGTAGAAAGACCTTCTAAAGGCAGAGAGAAAAGTAAATATTGTGTTTTTCCTTTTTACTTTTAAACTACCAACTAGAAAACTCTGAACAAAATTAAGATTATGAAACTACAAAAATACAAACTTTAAAAAAAATTACCAACGTCTGTTGCGTAATTTATGAAATATGCGGTACTTTCGATTATTTTATAGATCCGATGAAAACATTACCTATATAATCTATGAAATCGCCTGGTATTTCGCAACCATTTCGCCATCTGCTTCCAGTTGCTTGAGCATTGAAGTCTTCTAGCAGTAGTTACGTTCTATTCATTATTATCTGCGCTAATAGTTTAAGTATTGCTGATGTGTTTTCATTGAAAAAGAGAATTTGAAAGGTGACTAAAGTACTTATTTGACGTAGTTAGTTAAATTAATAAGATAGTGGTAGGACCCAAAGACATATGTAGGAGGACCGGTGGCCAATGGAGCAGACGAGTTCTGGAATGGGGTTTGTTGGCAAACATAGTGTAGAACTACGGCAATATGACGACTTGCGCAAGGTGTCGATTGGACTAAATTAAGAAAGTGTACCTATGTATTATGTATTATAGATATGTGTTCTAAACTTAGGAAAATCTGGGTACAGCGATAGACTCAAAATAATGACAAAACATATAGGTAGGTAGATATTATGTACAATAGAGGTAGTAATTTGAATGGAGGAAAATGGAGCCAAGTTAGAGTAAGCTAATTAATAGAAAAAATTCGGTCAGAGCAAGACCAAAATTTTCATTAAGGCTTTTTAATAAAATCTATAATTTAGTTGCAGTGTAGGTCAAAGGGGTCACGGTGAAAAGAAAAGGGTACGTGTAAGAAATAATGGTTTTATGTTGTGAGTGATAATATGTGTTCTAGTCTTTTTTGCTGAGGGCTGCCAAGCTGTGTAGAGTAGGTAACAAAACATAGGAAACTGGATCTGTAGCTTTGAAGCGCCTGATGGTAATTTTTACTAAAATATGCACTTTTTGCATTAGAACGCCTCCTAATTGAAAAACATTATATGGCTTTTTTATATGGCCGTGTATTGGGCTAAATCCTTATAATAAGTTTTTAATTAACTTTACACTTATCAAAGACAAACAAATAAACCTTGTGTATTTTAACAAGTTGATTGTTAGTAGTGATAGGCAATATTAAAGAAATCATTTCCATAGTGAAGATACTAGTGCTTGTAGAGTAGACCGGTTTCTAGCCTAGATATACTCGTTCGGTGCGATGTATGTTGTTGCACAAACTCAAACTAAAATTATTGACTAGATATTATAGTAGAAGTAAAGTATAGCCACGGTGCTACGTGCGGCCGTGCATACCGAATCGTAAGATCAAAGCACGCATAGATAGTTACTTTACCTACTCCAACACCCACACGGCCGCGGCACTCGGCACGTCTTGCCGCTGTGTGCCGGAGTCGGTGCACACAAGCACAGCCTAAGAAGCCACACAAACAAAAGTATAATAAATGTTACCAAGACACAAACGCAGCATACGGTACTATTTGTTCGGGAGGGAGGTTGAAGGCACTCATACAAGCGAGGGAGAGGCTGTGTTGGCGCTGCTAGCCAGTTTACCGTTGCGAGGCGCGTTGTGCGGCCGGACGCTGGACCGTCACCCGCGCGCCGCCGGCACCCTAAAGCTTCCTGACGCTGCCTGCGTATACTCTGGACTACACCAGGACCCAAGGACTTAAGGACCCCTTGTGCTATCCCACGGGGGTGTTTAAAGACTCACATTGCGTATATTCCTAAACTTAGAGACGAAGTGCTACTTCTCGTGCTTATTTCACTGAAGTGTTAATCCGATTTCTTATTGTTTATTGGATCGCTTTTCCATCGGCTGCGGTAAGTTTAAAGCACTTTGGTACTTTACTAGTTATAAGTTTGTCAGCGCCAATCTTGTTATCCCACGTTCCACTAACTACTGTATCTACTGCTTACTTGACTATTTAACATTTATACAAAACTGCAACACAAAGTATTGGTAATGTTTGTAATTTGTGTGAAAACCTCAATAGCGCTATTAGAAGAATAGCAAAAATTGGATTAATAAGAACTTGCTACGCACTGTGGTTGGTTGAGTCAACTTCAGAGCAATTTTACTGCGAAGGGATGCTACATATAGTGTATTTATTATCTATGGATACTATGAATGAGAAAATTTTGAACAAAATAGGTACCTAAATTTCTCATATTCAATACGTCACAACCGTGGAATCATTAATACGATATGAATAAAATATGTTTTCTAAACTGTAATTAAAACTTTCCTCTAATTTACATGTACTTTGTTAGACAATAATTAACATTTGGAAAACTTTATGTTTTAGTTTTGAGGAATAGTAACATTAACATCGTTTTAGTAACACTAATATTTACTCTATATGTATGTACATGCATATATGTATGTATATACATACAAATGGATGAAAATGAAATACAGTTATTTTAAAGAATCTAAAATTAGTTCGAGTAATTAAATTAATAAATTTATTAATCAGACTTTATGCTTGACTTCCAGACCTTAAAATTGATTATCAAATTGTAATACCTACTAACACCAGTTTTCGTACGTATTTCGCATATCTAGTGCCTTAATTTCAAAAACCAAAGTATAGTAGCTAAACAGAAGTATTATTGAAACATTAATTAAAGTTATAGCACTTGAAATAACGAAATTAAAAATTACTGCTGCGACCCCGAATTATATTTAAGTAAGGCATATTCTTATATACAAAAAAATTAACTATAACTCTAGTTTCTTATCTAATCTTTAAAGTTAAATATTTTAAGATAACTTGTCTTCTTTTATACTAATAAGATTGAAATATCTGTCTTTAATGTCCAAAAAATCTTCAAAATTAAAACAAATCTGCTATTTCTACGATACCTAAGCTTAGGTATATGACCGTCAATAGAATTTTTGCATTTCTGTCTAAAAATTTGTTTCGAAGAGACTTCGAAACCGCTCAATGGAGTTTGATGAAATCTTTAGGGCTTACACAATTTTGTCTTAAATTTTCGTGTATACTTTCATTTCGATATGTTGTTCGATATCTTGTGAACCCTATCACAAGATATGAATAAAAAGTCCAAATTCTGTACGAACGAAATGGCGGGCACAGATAGTAGTTAATAAGTTAACATCACAGGTTAAGATTTAGTATTTCAAACTAGATATATTAATATTAATGATTGGATATAGCTTAGCTTCCTTATTATTGCAATAATTTAATGTTAATAAAAATCTATTTCGGGTATTGCATCGGATTAGTTTTGTGGAATATCAACCAATTAAATCAATCCCATTTGAAAATCAAATTCTGAGAATAATAGGTTTTTTTTCAAATTGTTCAAGGCTTGTCTGGAAACATGTTTTATAGTAATAAAATTCTAGCAGCTAGCCTTGAATCAGAAAAAATGGTTGTACTGATTGATAGCATTCAATTATATTTCGTACTAGCGGCCCCGACAGATGTTGTCCTGCTCTGAAAAAATAAAAATCCAATTGTGGATTTAAACCATCCGGGGACCCACTCAAACACACAAAAACAAAATCACCAAAATCGGTCCAGGTGATTAGGAGGATTCTAGAACCCGATCTCAACGCCACCTACCGGTTCTAATTACTAATCTAAACCATCCGGGAACCCATTCAAACACACAAAAACAAAATCACCAAAATCGGTCCAGGTGATTAGGAGGATTCTAGAACCTGATCTCAGCGCTACCTACCGGTTTTAATTGGGAATCTAAACCACCCGGGAACCCACTCAAACACACAAGAACAAAATCACCAAAATCGCTCCAGGTGATTAGGAGGATTCTAGAACTCGATATCAGCCGCACCTACCGGTTCCAACTGGATAAAAAGTATCCTATGTCCGTCTCCTGGTTCTAAGCTACCTTCTCACCAATTTTCAGCCAAATCGGTAAAGCCGTCCTTGAGTTATAAATAGTGTACCTAACACGACCTTATTTTATATATATAAGATATATTAAATTACATAGAATCCCCACCAAGATAAATCTAGGCCTTCAAAAACTCCACATATAGTCATAGAGTAACTTGCATCATACTTCTCAGGCTGTACCTATTTATCAGGAAACAGACTTTTCGATAAGATTAGACCCGTTTCAGGTCTAAGCAGTATTACAAACCTGGAGCCTAAGCGCTTATAAATTTATGGTTTAATTATAATTTAAATTTACTTTATTAACCAACTCAAAAAAGGAGGATGTTCTTAATTATATATATAACATTTTTAATTAGGTACTCAGTTCACCGTAAAAATCGATTTTTTGTACTAATTTTTATATATGAAAATGAATGTTTGTCTGTATGTCCTTTATAGAATCGTAAACTATACATTTGATCTTGCGATGATCTTTAACAGAGTTGTTGTGCATGAGCCAAAGAAGGTTTCTGAATTGGTTTACAATTGGACACGGTAGGTGGCGCTGTTGTCGGCATATCGACTGAAGCTTTTCCGGGCAGGACGACGTCTGCCAGGATAGCTAGTATAATATAAATAAATATCTATAATAAAACAAATTCTTTATGTAAGCCAAGACTTGCTTAAATGTTCTACAGACTTGTCCTATAGTATACGTTTAGCATTATCGTAACTACGTTGTCAAATATTATATAGATTATAAAAAAAAGATTTCAATTTTTTTTGTTAAAGTTTATTGATAAATTAGAAGTGATTTGAGAAATAATTATAAACAACAAAAGTTCTTTCATATTATAAATTTAGTATTTATATATCAATTACGTTTTACCTTGTACCATTGATTGGATTGAACAAAGGATTAATAAATGGAAATCCGTTTATTGAACTCTGTGCTTAAATATAAAGCAAAAATAAAAGCAAGGCTTTTGACTTTGTTAATCACAATATTCTTTTATCCAAGTTACATAAGTACTACATTCGTGGCTTATGATTGGTTTTCAAGTTACCTTAATAGTAGGATTCAACGTACGGAAATTAACAATATGGTCAATAACTGAAGTCTGATCCTCTATGATCTGAATATAGGAATAATTGCTTTGGAGTACCACAAGGCAGTATACTGGACCATATGCTATTTCTGCTATACACGAATGTCTTACTAAAGTGTACTAAACATGAGATACATTTATATGCAGACGACAACATTGTTTCCCAAGAAGCAGCTCTTCAAGTATACCACGTTATATTGGGTATACCTATGTGGGGAAATTCAACTGATTTAGACAAAGTACTTTGGCGTCAAAAGAAATGTGTAGGAGCACATAGTATCGCACACTATCTAGATTCATGCAGGCCACTTTTTAAAAAGCTCCAGCTTTACTTTGCATGTATATTAAACAAGTTGCAATATTTGTAAAAGAAAATCGCAAATTCTTCCTTAGACATCTTTTGTTATTCTTGTAATTAGTTTTTTTATTAATTGTATTGAATGAAAAGCTCATCGAGGTAACGCAGCCAGCCTTCTAGGAACCTTATCCATTGACTTCGATGACCTAGGCTCAGTATTCTACTTATAGTCTGAAGGAATTATAGGCACAATATAATAAAAGCTAAGTTTACTTTAATGTACTAGTTTTAAAATGATGTTACTTATATAATGTTCTTATGTCACCCACAAAAAAATGAATTTAAAATATAGAATACAAGTGTGCTAGGAAAATTCTTGTAAGTATGAAATACCTGTGTCAGAAGTTTCCACTCTTTATATCCTACATAAATTAATCTCTAACTTAATTGTATGAATATAAACAATGTATAATGACGGAAATATATATTGTAAATAAATTAAAGTTGTATTTAATTACTAGCTCTGTGTCCAAGTACGTAAAAAATATCAAATAGTTTCATATAGAAAGACCACTGGAGTGGTGTTAATGAGCATCCAGGAATTGCAGCTAGTTGTAATATTAAATTTAAATTTATAATAAAAAAATATGTAGAAAATTTAACTCACTTATAATATAATATTTTCTTAAGTTTTCGCGACTTGTATACATAATAAAACTACGTTTTAACGGTTTTAAGCGCGGTAATTTTATTTGATTTTGGTTTTTCCGACGTTTCGGACACTTTTCAGTGGCCGTGATCACGGAAGACAAAGATGTCAAGTGTCAACGAGTATTGTTAAAGTTTTATTTAGCCTACCGCCAACTTGTTAATTTTAATTATTTAATTTTAATTTTGTTTATGGTTATTATTTACTCTATGGGAGCTTAATCTAATTTACTACCGCTTCGCAACATGTTATGGCTTGAAGAGAAGAAGCGGCGCAAGAAACTCTTCAGCAAACATGCCTAGCTCTAATAATTTTATATAATATTAAAATGGGTGGAAGGAAAAATAAAAGTAATTATCAGTCAAGTTGGTTTGTGTTCCGTTGTACGCAGAAAGAGCTCACAGTGTCTTGAGGTCTGGCAGCTGGTTTTTGCTTTGTTTGGGTCTTAATAGTTTTGATAATTGGATCCCAAACAGGTGGTACTTGCCAACCATCTTCTCTATTGAAATTTGGGTGTTTTTTGATTTCAATAGCCTCACGCATCGTTCTAGGTATGAAACGATTCTCTTTCGCGAGGATTTGTGGGGTATGGAATCTAATGTAGTGGTTGGGTTTATCCAGCGTGTGTTCACTGATCGCAGACTTCGTAGACCTTGTGTGTTTCATGTCAGCAATGTGTTCTTTTACTCGTGTTTTTATGCTCCTCTTTGTTTGCCCAATGTATGACAATCCACACTCACAATCAAGCTTGTAGATCCCTGTATCCTGGAGTGGGATATTGCATTTCACAGGTCTCAAAAATTGGGTAATCTTTTTCTGCGGCTTGAGATATGTTTTGATTGAAGCTCGCCTGAGGATGTGGCCAATTCTGTCTGTGACCCCCTTGATGTAGGGTAGGGTAGCAGGGCACCGCTCAACTGAAGGTGGTTTGGGGCCTTTGTGACGTTGGTGTGGAGTCTTCAGCTGATTGCGTTGTAGAAATCGCTTGACATGCTGAAGCTCTTCAGCTATGTGGTTTTCGTCAAAGATTTTCTGTGCTCTTTGAAACAAAGATTTGCCCATGGTAGCTAACTGACTAGGATGGTGGTGAGACGAACCATTAAGGTATTTGTCTGTATGGGTAGGTTTCCTATACACCGTATGACCAAGAGTATTGTCAGGGTTCCTTAGGATGAGCACATCCAAACGTGGTCGAAACGTCGGAAAAACCAAAATCAAATAAAATTACCGCGCTTAAAACCGTTAAAACGTAGTTTTATCACTTATAATAATTAATTACCTTTTAATTATATCATTACCGTATCTATCTTTAATAAAACGTAAAAGGATCGAGTTTGAATAATCAATTTGAAACCGAAATAACCATTAGGGGGTTTGTTGGCATAGCACAAAAAATATTGAACAGTTTTAACAACTTAAACCAGAACCGCTGGATAACAGCTAAGCGAGCGCCGCGTCTCTGATAGGTGCAAGCCTGAACGATACGATATACTTTTAACGTGGCTTACATTTAATATAAAATAACCTTGTAAACCGAACACAAAAAGTAGGAAGCTACCGTTAGTTTTATCGGTAAATATTATAATTTCCATTCTGTACTATCATAATTTAACTTACATTCCTCTTGAAATAAGAGTCATCACATTTTTGGTAAGTTTTATTATTTAATGTTTTTATTTCTATACATTTTTTAAATTTATTTGGACAAAAAACAGTGTTTTACAGAATTTAGTATTAAGAGTACATGTATATAAGTAGATTGAAGTACATAAATAATTAGTTTCATTAATACAACAACATCACTTGCCACATATTGAAAAACTTTGAAAATATACTAGCTACGGTAATTTAAGTAAAAGCAAAAGAGTTTGAATTTAATAATGGAAAAGAAAAGGAGACCTCACCAGAACGCAAAACTGAAGCCAAAACCACACCGATTGCCTGCGATCAGCCGCAAAGGAGACGCTAATTGTTAGAAATACTCGGTATAATGGTTTACCTTTCTGTATTTCAAACATTCAAAGCTCTTTTGTTTATAAGTGCTGGGCTTAGTTGCCGCTATATCTATTAAGTAGAAATTGTGATTGTATGAATGCACTAGCTGCTAAGGCGGAGATCATTTTCCGGCGTTTGTTCGGCAACGCGTAGACGCCAACAATCGGCAGGGCGCCGGCAATGCGTCCTGGTAGGACCCCGTAACACAATTTATTAATTATAGATGTATAGTCGTATCTATTACGTCATAAACATCACAGCAAGCTGCACCCTTGTGTTCAAATTTAATGAAATTATATTTATTGGGGATTTTCGTAGGACAAGCGATTATTAAAACATAAAATATAGTATTATTCCGCCTCCATATTAGTATTTTTTATTATTTTTTATTGCATGAGTTCAGCAGACAGGCAGACGGCCCACTTGATGAACAGCGGTTACTATCGACTAAAGACATTTGCCACACCAAAGGTGCTACAAATGCGCTGCTGCTCTCTTAAGGGAGATTGGAACCTGGTCACTAATGCCGGAACACAACTCAAGGTTGTTATGGCGACATACTCTAGACCAGGGGTGGTAGCCATCCAGTCGCGCAAATGCCCTACCACCTGGCTGTGGGTTGTTTTGTCGCCTCTTACGACAGGCCGCCCGGCCGCAGGAAATTGTATTCTTTCTCTGTTCCTGCACGGATAAAAAAGTATAAATTCAAGTTGACGTTTTACTTTTAATATTATTTAAAGTAATGTGTCCTAATACGTTTACATTTATGAATGATATCGAACTAATATCTTAAGAATTAATACTCTAATTATTTTTCTATAGTACTATTTATGTTACTAAGTACTTTTTCTTGTAGTAAACATCTGTTACTAATTTAAGTATGAATAATAACAGCTCCGTAACTTTTAATTTGGATTCGTCGTATTACTGCCGAATAAATTTTGTTTATACATTGCAGACATACATATTATAATTAATTTATTCAACCACAATGATTACGCATTGTGTAATGAATGTAGGCATTAGGTTTGGCACGTAAATTGGAGCAGTATGGGCAACGTGGCGCCTTGACCCGCCGCGCCGCGCGCTGTGGCGTGTGCTGCGGCCTGGCGGGCGAGCCGCAAGCTCCGAGGCGCTAGGCGGAAGGCTGGTGCGCGCCCGACCGAAACGGACTCCTGCGCAGAAAGTGTTTGTCCTTGTCGCTATAAAATGCATGACCTTTGCCCCTGAAAGAAACACAATCGATTAATAAATAAAAAACTAGCAATTCATGAATCAGCTTAAATTGCGATTTTTTTTAACCTGAACGATTTAGCTTCCCACGGTTTGCGGTTTTAATGAGTGTAAAGTATTTGAGAAATTTTGCATTTCTTAACGATTTGTACAAAAAGTCATCAACTGAAAGTTGAGATTTTTGTATTATGCTTTTGGAAATAGAATATTGTTATATGATTTTATTTATCAGACTTATAGTCTACACAACCCTTTGTTGTGGGTGAATTGATATGCACTTGATTGCTTATATTTGTTTCAAATTCAAAAGGTTTTATTCAAAATAATTTCCATTGGAGAACACTTTTTGAAGGTCATACATATAAGTAAAAGTTTAAATATACTTCCTCTAGTACGTATACCGCTTCGCAACGTGTTATTGCTGTTAAGCAGACGCAGCGGCAAGAAACTCTCTCCCCCTCCAGTAACATGTCTAGCTAAAAATTGTTTTTCTTTATATTATTCTATTTATATCTATTGGTTGTTATTTATTGCAGCTATTGAACTCATGGTAACGTAATAGCTAGCGAACACGTCACAAACTCAAAGGGCACGGCTTCGATCCTGACCGGAGCGCATGCACCACTTAGGCAGTTTTCTGATCTAATTTGCATATTGTTATAATTATCACGTGCTAGCAGCGGTGAAGGAAAACATCGTGATAAAACCTGCACATCAAGATAAAGGATGTGTCAAACCTGCCAAGCCACCTTGGACAAGCGTGGCGGGTATACTGTCTGTTCCCCTATAGTGGGAAGCCCGAGCCCAGTTAATATATATTGTAGCTTATTAATTATTTAGTCGCCTATACGTTAACAGACTCATTGTTTTAAAAGAGCGCCGATACATTTACTAATTTTCGAAAAATCTCTGTGTTTCACTTTGATATGGATTTTAACACGATCAGCCTCGATCTTGTACTTTATTTCTGCAGAGAATCCTGCCGGGCGGGTAGGGGCGTAATGACGGACGCGCGAACATTTTCTTAGCTCTGTAGTTTAGAAGCTTTTTAAAGTTGAGCTTTCGGTTGGGCAATTGCAATTCATAGTATTTCTTATTTTCAATGAAATTATTACAGTCGAGATTATGGTCATGAACTCGATAGGTCAGCTCAATAGTTTATTGTTAAACACCTACCCCCTTAGTCATAATAGTTGTACAAGGTTTATAGACTCCTTAAAAAATATCGACAAGTGTTATTCATAATAATATTAATAAAACGATTATGAACACTTAAAAGTCCTTTTTTTTACTTCTTTTGTAGTCTAATGTGGCTTTTGGCAGAGATTATGCGTCACTATATGTGTTATTTTTAATAACACAACCTATCACACTATTCTAAATTTTTTGGCATTGTTTTGTGGTACGCGGGCACGTTTCTTTTAAAGGCCGAGGCGTGACTAATCTGCACATTAAGCTTAATATGTCGAAATACACTGAAACCAAACATACAAGCAGATGCTGATGTGTTTGTGCATACGTACAGTCACACATACTCATCACACGGTTGTTTTTGTCGAATATTAGAGTCGAAGAAACCGCCAAATACCGCTAGCAGTGCCGTCGGTTATTGCTCTCAGATTCCGCAACAAATTAACATGTATTCGGTACGACTATACATTTTATGCCTAGTAATTTTATTTAAAAAGTTACGGCGGCTTAGTGGCTAAAGCACCCCCGTCTTATTCCAGGGTCATGGCTTCCAATTCTAGCCGGAGAACGTACACCGCTTAGACAGTTCTTCTGAAGTAATGTATATATTGTTACAACTATCACGGGTTAATGATGATGAAAAACTCGAAGAAACTTTGCATTTCGAAATTAAAGATGTGTAAAACCCGCCAATCCTTTTTTAATAAGCTTGTTATACCAACCGTTTCCCTGTAAAAAGAAGGTCCGAACCCAGTAAAGATACCTTGCTATTATACGATATGCTTAGCTTTAGCAAAAGCCGCACTCGTATGTGGGGCTTTATGTACCTATACAGTATATTTTCGTTTAATAACTGTCTTAACAGTTGTGCTTTACTTTTATAAATTAATTCTAAGAACTTACACTAAAATTAGATAACATTAGAATTAACTTAATATACGGAAAATTCCGGCAGCTGTACAAAGTTTAAAACTTACTTAGATTCTATTCAAAAATGTATTCGTGAGTAAAAATCGAACCACCGCCACCGAACATAAGATTTGTGTCAATAGTTAAACAGACTGTTTGGCCAAGCCGTAAATGAGGCCAGTCCGTTTTGTATTTTGCACTAACTTATTTTTGTATACGTAGTAAGTAAGCCAAGCTTTAGAAGTAGCCTTTCCCACACGCAGGAGAAACCGATCGTTTCAAAACGTTAATTGTTAATCATGTAAATTATGGGTGTTATTAATAATACATCAGGTTATTATTTCGTGGCATGTGTACGTAATGCATAATTAATTGCTAGTTCAAGGCAGCAGACAGCTTTGACTCTTTTGTTTGTCACGAGAGTCTTTAGAAAATTGCCTTTCATTAGTCATGCGCAACTTAGTTGGCATTTTCTAGACTCTTTAATTTATGACTAGTGTTTTAGTTATGATAATTAAATCGAAATAATGTATTAAATATTTAAATAGTAACAAAATATATTCGAAGCGTATCTTCGTATGATAAACATATTAGTGTCAAGCTGTTAGTGTTAATATGTAAGAAATTTTGCTGTAGGTAATATGACTAGCTTTAAAATCACGAACCGGTTTGTTATTGGTATATTCGATGATAGAATGTAAGTGAAAGTCATGATTGAAGTACACATAAACAGTTCCGGTTTACCTTAATATTCGTTATAGTGATTTTGTTATACGTAATAATTATATCAGTGTCTTTATATTGGAAGTAACGCACACATATTGTATTTATATGTAAGATTCCAGCTTCCAAAACTAAAAGTATAAGTAAGTATAATATTTTCTTAAATTTTCGCTACTTATATACATAATAAAACTATATTTTAATGGTTTTAAGCCTTTGCTGAAGAGTTCCTTGCGCCGCTTCTTCTCGTAAGCCATAACATGTTGCGAAGCGGTGGTAAATTAGATTAGGCTCCCATAGACTAAATAATAATCATAAACAAAATTAAAACGAAATAATTATAATGAACAAGTTGGCGGTAGGCTAAATAAAACTTTAACAATACTCGTTGACACTTGACATCTTTGCCTTTCGTGATCACGGCCACTGAAAAGTGGCAGAAACGTCGGAATAACCAAAATCAAATAAATTACCGCGCTTAAAACCGTTAAAACGTAGTTTTATTATATAAGTAAGTAGTCAGTCCATATACCGTTAAGCGCTCGGTAGTCATGATGAACGACTATTGTATTCGTTATTTGACTACAGAACTTGAAAAAAAATTGTAACCAAAAACAACCTACATCTCAAAAACTACTCAATGTACGTTAAACCAATTTTCGTTTCAAGTATTTTTTTTACAAGTTATATCAGCTGGAACGTATTAAAGAGTTTTTCACCTCATATGTAGTTTCAGAGGTAGATAGTCAATAACTAAAATAAAAATGTCAGTAGGAGACATTTATAGATCGCCCAGTGGTCGAAATTCAACCATAATAATTAATTTAAATTTTAAGTTTGAACATTATTAAGGTTCTCTTGTCAAAGACTATACTTCTATAACCACAGATTTCGCCAAGGCTACACTGTTAATTTGACTTTAATAATAAACAAGAATATATATGCGTGTGTGTGTCAAAAACATGGTAGTGTGTGTAATGTTTTTTTTTATTGATTTAATGTATTTTATATGCATTATTAAAAAAATATGAGTATTCTGCACTCCTTCTTCATATAAACTAAAAGTGTGCAAAATTTCATATTCCTCCGTCCGCGCAATACTCGTAAAAAGGGGTACAAAGTTTTTGCTTCACGTGATAATATGATATCTTATACTGTGTATTGTTTTTATTTATTAGTCATTTAATTTTATTTTTTCCCAACGCCCTTTTCCCTTTATTTAGGGATTCATTGAAGACACCTTCCTGCCAAATTTCAATCGTATAGATCCAATAGTTTTCTAGACAAATGCTCGTGAATTACATAAAGGGATGGATGAATATAACAGAATTATAAGAGTGCAGTTTATACGATTCAGTTTTCAGAATTCTACAGAATTAAGTCAAAAAGAAAAATACACTCGGCTTTTACATTTGTTCAAAATAACAGCATAAATAAGGCACAAGTAAAAATAACAACAATAAGAGATCACGCGTTGATTTCGATAATGACATTTCAAACGTCCTTCAGGGACACTGTGATGCGGAAATTAAACGGCTAAATTACTACCTACATTCGAAGTGTAACTAACAGGCACAACAATAATATCTATTAGTAGTTAAATAAAAATATGTCCTACGTCCTGCAGTCTAGAATTTAATTTTGTGCGTTATGTCTCATGAGCTCACAGCTATTTTTAAGATAAGTATTTATCTGGAATTACTCTACGGTTTTCAGGGGCCTTAAGCTAGTCAAAACTACGTGAGTTGAATTAGATATTAGGAAGTACTAAATCATGCAAACTGCGTCTCAGACGTCCTTGTAGTTTTACTTCCTGTAATATACAATTATTTTACCCGAATATGTTAAAATAGTGCAAATATAAACGTGTTTGTCTATTCAATATCATTTGAGTATTAATGTCGGCATTTTAAATGATACATTAAAAACAACATATAAAACATACTAATCGTGTTCTTTAACACCTTTTTCATGTTTGCATGTAGGCAAATTGGCAAAAGGGTCTACTGGCAAATGGTTAATATCTGCAACACTAAGGACTTCATAGCGTTCAAGCGTTGCAGAATGGTCGACAAAAAAACTTGTTGATGCTTATAGAATACCGCCCAGCCTAACTGGCTCCTAGTATTTGCTTCCTCTTAGAAATAGTACCTGGCCACCTGGATTTTTGTCCAAGGTTCACAAACAAAACAAACAAAATTCCTGCACAACTCGGCACGACATATTCATTGAACATGACTTTCGTCTTGTATAATTTCATATCAAGACCGTCTTTTCGGGAGAATTCATTTAGGCTGTTCAGCATGTCGGCAAGTTCCTCCAATGTCTCTACAAAGACGACGATGTGGTCAGCGATATATCTTTATATACTTTAATTAAAACGTTCCCAAATTCTTGACGTCTCATATTCTTGTGAGACGTCAAGACGGCTACCTTATATTTTGGCTGACATAAAATATGAGCGTTGGAATCTAACACGGCAACGTGCTGTTTTGGGAACGATGTCGACTAGGCACAATGATCTGGGATCATTGTTATTTGTCCTTTTTTTCGTATTTCGTTTTTAAACCTATATTATTAATACGCTTTTATTAGTTTCATACGTATATTAGTACGTAACGGAATCTTTCAATTTAAATTTGATCGACTTCCCGGTTTCCGATTGAGCTGAAATTTTGCACGATGTGTATATCTCGTGACAATGCAATAATATGGTACCATGGAGCTGATCTGATGGTGGAGTCGGAAGGTGGCCATAGGAACTCCTGTACTAAACAAGATAGCCCCGTCGTCTTTGGGCTCATTTTACTTGTCTTGGCTAGCACTCTGCTGCTACATGATATGCAGGATCTCAAAAGCTTGTATTTAAAAACCTTTTTAAAAAAGCTTATTTTTACATAACGTTCCATTTTATCATAAGAGTGTATTTAATTCTTTTTTCAAAGTTTCCACGGAGAAGGGAATTAAATCACCAAATAATCACTAAAAATTGAAAAATAAATAATAGTTAAAAAAAAAACTAAAAAAATACGCTTTTATAGAAAATCCAAGTAAAAAATAGAAAATAAATTTTAATAAATTTGAATTAAAAATAGTGTAAGAAAAAATGATTTTATTGTAAAAAAAGCGTGGGGTGCTTTTCAGGATATTATCAAAATAACCCTTCTACTCATATCTGTTCATAAAATATTTATAACTATTGATACCATGCACCCCACGCTTTTTTTACAATAAAATCATTTTTTCTTACACTATTTTCAATTCAAATTTATTTTTTATTTTTTATTTGTACGTCTAGTTTTATTTATAATTGTGCTGTTTACTGTTGTGACGTATATGGATCGCAGTCCTGGAGCCATCAGTCGAAGTAAAGAGCTTTTAAAAGTTTAACTGATCAGAGGGCTTGTGAATACCTCTGACAAGGATGTAGTATAATGATCCGTCAAGGTAACACAACCTTTTGGGCTAGAGGAAATAAGGTTCTATGCTCATTTCTGTTAAGTTATTCTAGCACAGTAGATGTAGAATATGTAATCAGTAATAATAAATTCAGTTTAGTAAGACTAAATTTTCATTATTGTATTTATGGTTTATATTTATTTTACTTTATAAGTAATTAATGAAATATATTTTATGATCTGCTATTGCTACAGAAGAAATCTAGAATAATATGTATGATAAGCCACCGTGACTAAAATAATTAAGTAATTTACATAACATAAATGTGCTCACAATAGTAGACAGCACAAACTAAGTCATGTATCAATGTTTCACCAGACCTGCAGCGCAGAACAAAAACTAAATTAATGTCATTTAATCGTGCTGTGGAGCGTGGGATTACGAGTGCTGTTTTAGGTATAAATTAAAATTTAATTCGTGGCGTACTTTTCCAGTAGTTCGACTGACCTTCGGTATTAACGATTAAATCGAAGTATTTGTTGTGGAACTTACATTATTAAATACATTTATTGTATTTACCAAAACAGCCATTGCGTTGCTGCTTTGTAACCAAAAACTTTTGTTTATCTGTATAATGTAAATGAGTTGATTTTATTAGGGCATTTTGGCGACTTTAATTCCGTAAAATTCGGGAGAAGGATCCACAGGAATTATTTCGTTTTCCGGTTGACAAAGCCGGTTTCAAATATTAACATTTAAAAAAGTTATAAATTTATATACAATCCATTGAAAGAGTCAAAATTAAATAAATATACTGTCTTTCAACTTGTGTGAATTATTGGTTTTTGTTGGTAATGTCAGACAGAAACGATAATAAAGTTGAGTTTCAAAAATATGTTGATTAGAGTAATGAAATGTGTCCCAGATGAATCTGCAAAATGAATAAAACCGCAACAGTGGTATCCAATTAAGTGGATTGCTAATAAAAGTGAAATCGAAGCGAGTGCAGTGGCCGGTGCGGCGCGGCGCGCGCGGCGATTGCCGCGCCGTCACGCGGGCGGGGCGCGATGCGGCCACCGCGGCATGCTCACTCGAGCCACAAAATAGACGACAGAACATTTAATTTATAAAAGTAGTTTGAAAAATTCGGTATGTGTTTAAGACCACACGACAAAAGTAAAAACTTCATTAAGGCGATATAGCAGTGGCGCGTTGACTGCCTCGCTCCCTTAATCAACTCGTGCTGACTTTACCCGAACGAGCGTTACATAGCCAAGTGTGACGCCTCCGTCTCATTCAATACCCACAAAATAAAGTGCAAAAAGCGCACCTAAAGAAAAAAACTATATTAGAAGAAGCTTGATATAATATAATATACTTAAAGAATTATGTTTGATCCCACATCTGAAATACATATCCCGATGACTGGGTGATTTAATTGGAATCCTTCATTAGTGGGTACCTACCTTTTTTTTTGCAATATTTTTTAAGCAGAGTGAGATTAGGATACGTTGGGGTTGATGTATGCGTGTGGATAAAAACCCCCAAAAACAAAATATAATACATATAATATATGGAATATAATAAAGTGTAAAAATAAATGAAAAGTAGAATACAAAACATATCGGCAAGGCAGGAATCATCGGAGAGATGAAACAAGGTTTACTTAAAGTTAAGCTAAAAATTTGCCTCTTAATTTATGCATCTGGAAACTTTCTGTTGAATGAACATTCTGTTGCTTATTCTATGGTCACGGTGTCTCTGCCCGCAAATTGCCACTGTATATCACGGCAATGTACATATCGTGCATCTGTGTATATCTAAACTGGCCGCAACACATAGCTAAAAACTAATTATCTAAGGCAAAACAACGACTTTGTAGTTTCACTTGATTGTTAGACTATGAAGAATGTTCTATTCCGTAATACAACATGTTTTGTTCTGTAATTCTCAAGATGTATAGTCATAAGATTATTCACTGCATGTTAATATTTCCGTTGCCAGTATACAAAAGTCATCGATGTGTTTATTTTTATTAAAATTAAATAATCTGTAATCAATGGTAAACAACTTCTTATATTATATTAAAACGTTAGCTTTGATTTATTATAAATACAGAACACGGGGAAAAATAATATTGGGAATGATAATAACCTAGTCAAAAACATTACTATGGATAACTTCTAAATCTTATATAGCGCCATAGGTGATTTTGTTCTCCGTTTTTAATATTTTGTTAAAAGAAATATATTTTTACATCAAAATAATATTGAAAGTTGTAATACAAATATATAGGAAAAAGTTTCTTATAAATTTCATATGTAAACAGTATTATCAGCGCTAAATCAACAAGTTTCCATGGATGGGTACGTGCGTACTTAAAAATACAAAGAATTGATACTAGCGACAGCCAATGAACAGGCAGATGTAAGCATTAGGGTAAATTATTATGCAAATGATTACAACGGGACTTCGCTTGCGTAAACATCAGTGCGTTAGGTGAAAATCATCGTGTTTTTCGCGATAAGTCTCACCTTTTAGTCCTGTTATCGAAACGTGTAAACAACATGTAGACAATTTTCAGTTACATATATGGAACTGGAACATGGAACTCATATCCTATGGAACTGATTTCACTTGCTTGCCAAGATAAAAATATCCTATGTTGTACATATTTCTATAATACAAATAAGAAAAATAACTCACTTGTCCATAGATTTGATTGAACATTTAACTACATAATGAAAAAAATCCACAAAATACTCTACACGTGTAATGGACACTACATATAAAATTATAACGCATGCGCTATGTAAGTGTAGTTTCACTAAAATAAAAGTGCTATTTAACATTTATATTTGAGTGCTTTAATTACACATTTTAATTTATATTTGTGATGTGGCTGTGTCGCTAAAATCGTAAAAATTGGAGTAATTTTATTAATAAAAAATCAGGAAAGTTCTTGGCACTTCAAGCACATTAAAGAGTTCCGTAGATGTGATTACCGTCTATATTTCTATCATTTGGCTACAGAACCCCGAAAACCCCTCTAATCGTAAATACTCCATGTCTCAGAAACTACTCAATGGGTCTTGTTCAAACCTGTCCTATGAGTGTATTGTTAATTTATATCGTTTTCTTTTTGAAGTGACACTTCTACCTATATGTAGCGGGGTCTTAGGATTTTTCTGTGACGAAAAAGCGTTACGGCCGCGTGGAAGACCGGCATAATTTAGACTAGACGTGGTGAGAGGCGGCATAATGTTAGAGAAGACTATCGATGTTTTTATTAGTTAAGGATCGATTTCAGTTTTTTTTGTTTGATTAAATATAAAATGTACCTAACCTAACCAAATCATAGTTTGCAGTAGTATATCTGCGAAAAATTGAAATGTGTGCTGGGACACATAGTAGAAGTGAAACTTCAACGGACAAGTGGAAAAACGAATCGCAACAAAGTTTTAACTTAAAGTTTTGCGGGCAGATTGTTAATGTACTTGTCTAATTTGTAAACCTGCCTGTAAAACTTCAAGTTAAAATTTTGTTGCGATTGGTTTTTCCACTTGTCCGTTGAAGTTTCACTTCTACTACGTATCCCAGCACACATTTCGATTTTTTAATAGTTCAGCAATTCAAGGGTAAGGTGAGAGCCCTACAACTTCGGAAGTGAGTATCTCCCTACTATTAAACAAAAACGTCACTTACAATATGAAACATTATTTTGATTTTTGAAGCTCTGTTTAAAAATATCACATGTATGGCGACAATTCCTAATTCCTAGTTTTTCGCAATGTTACTACATTATGTAGGCATACAGAATACACCTGCCTGCCAACTTTCATCTTATAGTCCCAGTAGATTTTTAGAAGACTGACATCCAAAAACAGACCGACATAGGGATGGACGATTTTAAAACGGTTCCGTTTTTGCCAAAATATTTATGGAATCCTTAAAAACATGAAAATCTCTATCTTTCCTGTCCCAAAGGCTGGCAACGCGTTAGTTTCACATATGGTGTTGCAAATGTCTACAGGCGACGGTAGCCACTTTTCATTACGTGAGCCGTCTGCCTGTTTGTCTGCTTCGCAATAAAAAGGTCTTGTTTTTTAAGCCTTGTATGTATACACTAGGATATTCTCTTGACTTGAAATTCCCGCAGGATTCCGGATACAAAGTACCACAGTATTTTAAAAAATGTAAACGTCTCAGTTTAGTGAAAACTGTGTCGGAATAAGCTAATTTTATTCACCCGAACAAGTTCAAACCGCTCCCGGAAAAATTCCCTCGTGATTCTCAGGATAAAAAAGTTATACATTTTATTACATAAAATTTGCTATCATTCAGTGAAAAATTCACATTGGAATTCGATTTTTTTTCATCTGGCCATTTTAAATAATTCTCAGACAAATTTCCGCGGGAGTCCCAGAATAAAAAGTAGCGCAGAATTTAAGTCTAAGAATTAGCTGTCGATCAGCATAAACCGTATTGAAATCGGCCCAGTAGTTTTTACGAGAATCCCGAACAAACAGACAAGAACTCTAAAAAGAATTGCATCATGGTCTCCATCGTTTATATAGTTGTTGTTGTTTTTTAAAATAGCTTTAATTTACAGACACGGCATGTATAGAATTGTATAATTTTTTAATTTTGTAGAGAATCAAAACAAATCAAATGTTGTGTTCATGTTATCGCAAACTATGCAAGATCCCCCCAGTTACGCTTTTCAAGAAAATAGAGGTGCCTCATCTTTTTAAACACTTTGGTATCAAGAATATGAAGAACTCTAGTCTGACGAAAGTACTTACATCATGTAAGCAGTGTTTATGTATTACAGTAACCACGTGCGGTCGCTGACACAAATATAGTAAAAAATGTAGTTGAAGATAAACGATATATGAAACGTGACAATCTCACCAATCTCGGAACAGCTTCAAGCATATATAAACCGTTCTTCTGAACTAGGGAGCCCTGAATCCAATAGTAAGCGACTTATTAATTGCTTTAATATGCCGTTAAGGAAAGACCACCAGCTGAGGGTAATCCTTTTGGTGGATTGGAAGAAGTACTGATTGAGAAGATTTATATGAAATCCGAAGAGGGATCATTGGCGTGGGACCGGCGCGGGGTGAGGGGAGCGAGGTTCTCGCGGCATGATTTATCTCGAGCTTAGATCCGGTTCGCGCAGGCAACGCGGTTGCGCCCACGCCTTATTTTGCTCTATTATCACGCCAAAATGATCACTCGACATACTGCACAACTATTATTCTCTAGCTTTTGTTCGGTTTCGAAAGCTATTATAATGAAACTTTGTTTTTTTCAACGAATGTCGTTTAGTCTCACTCTAAAATATACGATTTTTAGATTTAATATAAATAGTCGAATATGAATAATGCATACAATATTGTATTACATAATTATCAATTCGCACAGGGTTTCTCGCTAATTTGTTCATGTGTCTTTCGGATTCTTATCCTATAGAAACTATCTTCATTTTTGGGATAAAAGGAACTAGGGTTCATCCTAGTCCATCTACATTACTAAAAGTACACACGTATCGGCTTTTATAGTTATCATTCCAATCCCCTAGCCGTGAAGAAGAACCAAAAAAACATAAAAACATCTAACAAAAAACATTATCATATATTTGTATTGGTATCCATAATGGATACAAATATCCACTACAGTTAAGTAAAACAGTAGCAAATTATTTTGGATTAGCAAACGACATAAAGACTCGTACACAAATATATGCGCGTTTATGCTTATGCAAATATTGGTTTTCGGACTTGTCTATCAACTGCCGTGAGAAACGTTTAATATATATATCCTGTGTCTTTATTTTGTTCGGTCATAGTTTAAATACTATTTAAATCAATAGTATATTAGAAGATGCAATAAACGTATATGATTTCATCTTTCATTTCGCTGCTGGGTTCGGGCCTCACGTTTATAGGCCTATGTTCACATTTCATGCAGGCACGGAGAAAGAATAGAATTTCCTGCGGCCGGGCTGCCTGTCGTAAGAGGCGACAAAACAACCCACAGCCAAGTGCTAGGGTATCTGCCCGTCTGAATGACTACCACCTTTGGTCTAGAGTATGCCACCATAACAACCTTAAGTTGTGTTCCGGCATTAGTGGCCAGGTTCCAGAATTCCTCAAGAGAACAGCGGCGCATTTGTAACGCCTTTGGTGTATCAAATATCCATAGACGATGGTATCCGCTTACCATTATAGGTGGGCCTGTCTGCTGAACTCATACAATATTTTTTTAAAATACAAAACTTACTGTAATTAGTTATCTTGTGTTGTCGATTTGGTAATGTCTGCAGGTTCTTCGAAATCTTAGCCTTTATGCCCTGTTGGCATTGCTGGCCAATAGAAGTGGTCTTATTGTCTTGTTACCAGAATTTATGTATGTGCTAGAAAATGATTGTAAGGGGTTGTATTGATTCACGAGTGCGCTAACTACTAAACTACCATGACTATTATGTGTGTAAAAGGATCGATAATTATATAAATATTTGGATGAAAGACGACGGGCCAAAATGTAATGATAAGTATGCTGTCAGCATTGCGGTTACTGTAATAACATGTTTGATGCTGAAAAAGAAAGTCTGAAATAACATCAAATCAGCATGATTGCTCATAGTTGTTTTAAATAAAAACAACTGGGGCTATTATGTACACATCACGATTTGTTTGATGTGACTCTCACGCCACCGTCAATGGACTCGCTGGGTAAATTACAGAGGTGCGGCCGCGGCTATGCACTGCACTGCATGTCGTATATAATTTCTGCTCAAGAATTATGTTTTAATAAGAACTCCAAAGCTGAAACTATTCTCGAAATAGAAATTTTATCGCTTATCAGACGTACTTAAGGACCGATTGATGGATTTTAAATACCACTGGTGGTGATGTAAGCTCTCAAGATGTAGCTCCAAACCAGTATCTTATAACAATAAGGTCATTAGACGACAAAAATTTGAAAAGAATAGCCATATAACTTGAAGCTAGATGGTTCGATTTGCAACCCATCTAATTACTTGTGCAAACGTTCTTAAGACATTTGCCACCAGACGGACAGTGTGTACGTTTACCTGCTTCATCCTCAGCCTATTAATGTCTACTACTGGTCTAATAATAATAATATTAACAGCCTATAAATGTCCCACTGCTGAGCTCGGGACTCTCACTATAGTGGAACGAACAGTATACCCGCTACGCTTGTACAAGGCAGCTTGGATGGTTTATCACATCGGTTATCTCGATGTGCAAGTTTCATCAGGATGTTTTCCTTCACTTCACTTCAAAAATTCCGTAAGCGGTGCATGCGCTCAGGCTAGGATTCGAACCCTTTGAGTGTGGGACGCGTGCGTTAACCATCACGCTGTCAAGACTTTTTGCTGCGGACTGTTTTGTTCTACTCCAGGACATATTCTCCAACGGCCGTCGTTTCTGCAACAGACATGACTAACCACTGCCACCTCAATTTACTAATTTTTTGAGCTATGTCGGTTACTGTGATTCTCTTAGGGGTTTATTCATTTCTGATTTTATCCTTAATTTAAAAATACAATATTTCACGCTACACAGCCCTCTGAGCGTGTATATTTCCATAAATAAGCAATAAAAGAATATGGGATTAGCCCATGCCAATCCCATATTCTTTTATTGCTAAGTTGGCAAACAGACAGACATCCAATGCATGCAACAGCTCATGGAAAGTGGTTAACGTCGCCTATAGGCGTTTGCAACACCAGGGGCGAAGCCAACGCGTTGCCGCTTTTAGGATAGATTAAAGAAGATGGAATAGGGGTTGGGACAGGGAAGATTGGATTGGCAGGGGAAATGGGCCATCTGAACTCTCACTCATCGCACGAACCACGTTTAGCTCGAGGCCAGCCGTTTCACGCCGATATTCTGTTAGAGCGTGGTATGACACCGATCGAGCCGGCCCTATGAACTTGTAATGTAGATAATGATTCCAGCATGACTCTACCACGTCATATAAAGTTAATATTTGGAAATAAAACGACATATCGCTGCAGCGCTTTGGAAGCTTGACTCGTTCAAGTGAAAATATATTTTTATAATAAATGTAAATTTGAGATTTTATAGCTTTTATATGTAAACATTTAATTGCCAGTTTTTTGATACTAAACTAAAACACCACCTGGTACATGTAATAAAAATAAAAATCTATTCGCCAAATGCATAATACATATTTGTTGCTGCAACTTGCGCGTTGCAGCCACAGAGTCGCGTAAAACCATTGCGTCATACAAGTCGCACGCGGCGCACTGGTCGGCCGATGACGCCGAAAGAGACAACGGAGGAAAGTCATGACTCATGACGACAGGCCAACAATGCAGAGCACGCGCTTAAGCATCACAGCTAAAGTTGTTAAATATATCATTAATCATTGTAGCGCTATTATAACCATTTTTAACTGTATTTGTTTTAAGCGAGCGAATAATGCCCGCTGTGCGTAATGGCCTAGCAGACATCAGACCCTCAATACAGTAACATGTTTTCTATACTTTTGAAATGTATACTTTACATAGACATTTTTAACTAATGTGTAAATAAGAAAGTGAGTTTATTTATGCCTTCTTCATGGCTTTATATATACAAATATAAGCTTCAAGTATGAATTTTCGTTTTATATTAAAAAATTCAAACACTTGTGGAGGATGCAGCATCATGCTGTCGCCGGTAGGAGATACACAAAAATCCAGAATATTTAAAAAAATACAACTCATTTATTGCTAAGACAGAAGGATAAAATAATAACTATTTGCAGGAAAGAAAATTAATCGGAGATAATGAAAAATTCAGAATACTTGAATAAGTAACATTCATTTATTCCGAAGGCAAAATAATAACGATTTGTAGGAAGGAAAATGAACTCCGTCTCAAAATTCAACAGAATTATTTTTCCTCGTGGTTAGTGGTGACGCGCAATTAGTGCTGTGAAAATAGTGCCTTCGCATTCATTTTTAAGGATAAGCACCCACTTTGGTCAAAACGAAACTTATGTTTTCGTCTTTTATGACAGTAATTTTTTCAGAAACTACTCGGCATATATCGATGAACTTCAATATGACGGTATCAGTGTAGTATAACCAGGAAAGTATTAAAAATTTGGAGTGCTCGCCATATATGTATGTAATTCAGGGTTCAGGAAAGCTCTTTCAATCTTAGAATGGTTAATGGCTTTTTTAAAGTCAATAGGTGACGAAGTATTAGTTCTCAAAGTCATGAAAACTTTATCCCTCTTTAACTTTCGAACTATAGTGTGGAACATTCTGAAAATAGGGCAGAGGACATTAAATCAACTCGATCCTTTTTATAAACTTACAAAACGTCACAGTCCCGTAGATTTACCCCACCTGCTTATGATGTCATAAGTAGGCACAAGTAGAAGGAGTCAAATAGCGGATTTATTCTTGTTTGAAAACTAATTAAAATGATTTCTGTAATGATATTTTAAAAGTATGATGATAAGATGTTATTTTAACGTCTGTTCTCTTATATATGTACGAAATGAATTGTTACATGTCCGCATTCCTTCTATTGAGATTTTAAAACTTCAAAAATATTGGTAATGAAATTAAACAAACAATATTCAATGAGTAGTTTTTAAGATATGGCGTATTTTCACTTAAAAACTGTTTTATGATTCCCTAGCCAAGGAACAATATTGGTGGTTAAAGATTGCCTCAAAATTAGAGAATTGTTATACTCTTGAAAGATTTTTTTCCAAGAAAAACCATTTATGTAACATATTTTATTCAAAAAGTTAATTAAATAAAAAATAACAACATGCACAGGTTTCTGACCTAATGTGCATATTGTAACAATTACCACGTGTGAAGCAAAAGATCGCGATGAAACCTGCACATCGAGATAATGGATGAGGCAAATCCGCCTGGGACAAGTGTGACAGAAATGGGAGGCCCGAGCTCAGCATTATTAAAAAAATAAAATTCATTTGGAAATACAGTCAGTTTTAAGTATACCAAAAAAATGCATTTTATTAAAATGGTCGATCATTTCTATTTTATTAATTACTACAGATTGCCCCGAGGCTGCGCTACGTATCAAACCCTAGACAGTAGCTAAAACTTAAATCGGTTTTTTACATATAATAATAGTAAAGAAACAAAGTCCATATATTATAGTCTACACAACTACCTAGCAAAGGGCAAATTGAAGCCGAATTGATTTGAAGAAATACAATGAATGAAATGTTGTTTATGACAACCTAGGTATTTGTTAGTGAATTGAAAAACGTGATTGCAGCGCCATCTATTTTGCTAATCCGTCTATTCCAAGGAATCAATGTCATTTATCGTAATAAAATGTATCCTAAGTGTTAACTCAGGTTATAAGCCAGCAACTATGTCGAGTTTCATTTATACACGTTCAGTAGTTTCTCTCTCTTATTTTCGTCTATCCCACGAAATCGACGTTATTTATCAGGATAAAAAGTAACGTTAGTTACGCCGCGGGACATAAGCTATTAGCTTTATGTCCAGTTTCATTGAAATCCGTTTAGTAGTTTCGACGTGATGCTCTAACAGACAGACAGGCAAAAAATTTGAAAATTACATTTTCGGAATCTCCTGGTCCGAATTAGCCCCCCTGACTTATTTCACATTTTTAAACGATATGTACAACCTTGAACCATTTACAGATTTATTATAGTATAGATGAAATGATTTGAAAGATCTAAAACAAGGTAATTTAAAAATATGATGAGCGTAAATCGTTAAAAAGCAAGTTTTTTGATTTAATGTCCGTCATGAACTTGATATTTGATTAATGTGATTCAAATGTTCGTGTTATTTAGGGGACTAGAGAGACACCTAATTTTGATCCGGCATGTTATTTATGAAATCAATTAAGCCGTTTTATACTAATATATAAAGACGACGGAATACATAATTTCCACATTTTATAAAATTCTCAAACACGTATCAAGATAGGAAACTTAACAAGATGATGATGAACTTTTAGCAAATTATATTAGAATTTCTATAAAATATCGATCTAATTTTTGCCGGGAATTAATTACTTTTTGAACCTCTATATATTCATTAATATTAAATAGTGTTATCAACTTAATGATAGATTTGGAGATTTATTTAATGGTTTAATATTTATAACTTTGTTATATTTATATGAGAAGTATTCGGAACACTGCAAAGGACAGTGGACATAACAATTCGAAGCCGAGCGCGTTGAAGTCTTTTTCTTAAGGTCATTTACATACAGTTACCCAGTTACAATGGGGAATATGCATGTTTTTATTGTATTTTTAACTCAATGTTTACATCGTTTTAGTATAGCAAAAAGTAGAAAAACTGTTGGAAATATATTTTTTTTTAAATATTTTAAGTCTCGAGTAAGTTTGAGCTGTTTAAACGCCACTATTTTCGCGGGCTTTGGATGACACCACAGTTTATTCTCAGTTTATGTTTACATGTTCATCTTTCTTAGTGTTTTAAATTTTAAACTAGATTTATTTATTTAGTCATTTAAGTTAAACTAACAGTATTTTCATTTAACGACACTGCTGCGGCCATTCTGTATACGTAACAGTTTCATTTGCCCACATTGGATTTTATAAACACAGCATTGTAATAGTCATTTACTTATTTTATTGTTCTCCACAAAAGTCCAAGTAAAGTTAGAGGCCGATTCCCGCACGAACAAGTGGCGGGCATATGAGATAATTAGAGAAATTTAACTCTCTTTTTATAGTTAATAATCCGAATGAAAATACAAGAATATTACTGTAAAGTGTTAAGTATCTACATAAAATTTACGAGTCAATTTAAACTTTCTAAGGGTGATTGCAAAACATTTGATTTTGCTAATTATGAAACACACCAGTGGGTCATATAAAATAATATATACGTACATACAATCATATTATGTTTCCCATGATTAGGTAGAGACGATGGGTCCTAATTTGCTATGAACTTGGATTATATCTCTCGCTTTATATATATTTATTCATCTTAATTAAGCAGAAAGCAACGGTGGCTCAGTAGCTAATAAACTTGCGTCTCAAATAACGTAATTTTGAACACTGACTGGGAAGCTGGCAACAGTAAAGGAGTTTTCTGTTTTTTTTTTCTTACTATGCATTTTTAGACCTTATTATTAGTAGAAAATTGACTGTAGGTAAATTTATGGAGTTTATGATTTATTTTAACATTAGCAAGGCAAGTGCATAGACAAAATGTAGAAAACTGGCATTAATATAAATACTATTATAATTGCCAATTTCTGACGGTGAAGGAAGACATCGTGGTGAAACTTGCACATCGAAATAACCGATATGTCAAACCGGCTAGCCAATCTGTTTTGGACAAGTGTGGCGGATATACTGTTAATCGGTGGATTACTTTCTTAGCTTATTGCAATTTTTCTTGCGTCATTTTTCATCCTCGTAATCACGTTGTATAGTAATTTATTTATTTTTTATTGCAGAAGATCAGCAGACAGGCAGACGGCCCACTTGATGGAAAGCGGTTACCATCGCCTATGGACATTTGCAACACCAAAGTCGCTACAAATGCGCTGCGTCTCTCTTAAGGGAAACTGGAACCTGGTCACTAATGCCGGAAGACAAATCAAGGTTGTTATGGCGACATACTTTAAACCAGGGATGGTAGCCATCCAGTCGGGCAAATGCCCTACCACCTGGCTGTGGGTTGTTTTGTCGCCTCTTACGACAGGCCGCTCGGCCACAGGAAATTGTATTCTTTCTCCGTTCCTGCACGGATAATAATGTAATAATAAGCACATTAGATTAGAAAACCTAAATTATAGCATGTGCTCTGGGCCATGCTTTAAATCCATGTCATTGAAATTAAACGCAGGCTTTTAACAACCTATACTACCAATCGCATTGATATTTACCAATCTAGATTTTTTAATGTATAAAAGATACAGAGAGCCTAAAGATATCTTTTTCGCAGATTCATATTAATATAATATGACAAGTATCAACATAAAGTGGAATAAGCTGTCTTACAATTACCAGTATATGTATCTAGACACGTGTCAATTTCACAAAGCGATTCTCCAAAATCGACCGTTTTAGGCCCTCTGGTATATATAATAAGTGTATTTATTAGACAAAAGAAATTTCAACTGTTAATCTCAAATCCTTCGAACGTATTTGAACACAACTTTTGGAAATTTTCTTGTTGGCAATTTCATTTTCTATGAAACTCGATTTAAATTCTGTTAGTTGATCCAAATACAGTAGTTTTAAAGGACAATTTTTAAATTGAAAGATAGACGAATATGAATACATTAATAGTTTATTTTTTTGTTGAATGATATGCATTATCACCATCTAGCACTCTCGCATTTTATTTTGTAGTTAGTGTCGATGTGCATGTAAGTAACAGTACGTAGGGGGACTCTGAAGCCACATGGTGATAAGTACTTATTCACCGGTGCATATCGATAAGCAATTAAGTCGAAAAATCTCATTAGACTAAAGCTGTAATAACGCAATTACAATCTGCTGGCTGGTAATGGCCATAGTAATTTCGCTGGTGTAGAGGAACGAGGTCGCGGCGGTAGCTCAGACCCCCTCGTAAACACAACTAATGTTATAAGGTAACGAAAAGGAAAAGTATGCCAATCGAGCTGTGTAAGAGCTAGACGTAAATCAAATTGAAGATGCCCGATAAAGTGGATAATAATTAGTGGAAGACGTGAAAGCGTTGGGAGAAAAATTCGTGAGAGTTTGTGTTAGTGTGATTGTGCATTGGCGAGGGGCATCCGGTGGAGGCGGCCGCGGGCGCGCCGCAGCCCCGCGCCGGCCACGCCGACGCCTCGTTTCACACCAAGCAAGTACGAAGCGCGGGGGTACATTTGCTTCATTTTTCATAGTCAAAACAATTTGTATTGAGTCAGTGTAATCCATCATGTCAGTTATATATTGAAAAAATCATCTTTTATCATTTACTAGCGGCCCCGGCAGACGTTGTCCTGCTCTAAAAAAATAAAAATCTAGGACCCGATCCTAACGCCACATACCGGTTCCAATTGTGGATTTAAACCATCCGGGGGCCCACTCAAACATACAAAAACAAAAGCACCAAAATCGCTCCAGGTGACTAGAAGGATTCTAAAACCCGATCTCAGCGCCACCTACCGGTTCCATTGGGATAAAAGTATCCTATGTCCGTCTCCTGGTTCTAAGTTACCTCCCCACTAATTTTCAGCCAAATTGGTACTGCCGCTCTTGAGTTATAAATAGTGTAACTAACACGACTTTCTTTTATATATATAGATATATAGATAGAAAAATTATATATATAATGTATTAGTTTACTCCCAGAGGAAAGCATGACCAGAAGGCTGAGTTCCAATCACATGTGGCATTTTTACAAACATCTTAAAAAATATCTATGTCTGTGTGTGTTTGTCCAAGTATAATTTTAAAATAATTATACAAACATATAAATGCTAGTTTGCGATACGAGATCTTTGAAGATCTTATCAATTTTGGTGTAAAACACATGAAATCTACACACAACTGCAGCTAGCTCTAGCTGTAAATACATACCATCGCCACTCCTAATCGGCAATATTCTTGCCACGGATTGTCGGGAAGAGATCGCTTTTTAGCGATAAGACCGCCCTTTGTACACAATTAGTATAATACTAGTTCGTAAATTTTTTGTAATGGTGTACAATAAAGTGTTATCTATCTATCTATTTATCTACATAGAGCAAAATGCTCTATGTTAATAAATAAAGTCAACAGTCAAAGAAGATAATCTGAGTTTCGGACTTACAAATAACTCTTTAATCTTTTTTGGGAAGTATAGTCATACGGTCTAGGTCCGTAGGCTTAAAAAAACATTTATTTTGTTAGAAATTAATTATAATGAAAAAAATAAACTTCTCGTGCAAATTTATAGTTGTTGATTTAAGTAACATCTATTTTTTAATTTTCCCGCTTAGTTTTTTTTTAATATTTCCTTGCTATCTATAAGAATTTTTACATAGTTTTTTGGAACATTATTTTTAAATTGATCTATTTTTGGTGCCTAGTTTAACTTAAAGTTAAAAAAAGACAAAGGATTTTAGAACCGAACTACTCACATTTTAACTAAAGCGTATTGTTTTAATTTCTCTTGGTAAGAATAACAAAATTACCACTGTAAATCACGCGTGATTGATGTGCCAACGGAGCCATCGACGAAATTCCGAAAATGGAGTTTTAATTACCCATTAAGGCCAAGCACTTCACTAATGCACGTTTTTATAAATCACACCGTGCTCTACTTACTTCATATTAGGTGATTGCCATAAGTTTAAGCCTGATACATCTTTTTTGTCAAACAGCTCCTCAATTTTATATTTAAATTACCACGTTCTTCTTCGAGTACAAAGTATATTCTATAAATAATACAAAATATACTAATCAGTATTCACTTGTTAAGTACTAAATTTTAAAAATACAACTGGCCAGTGAGTGCAAGTCAGTTCACGTTGAAAGGTTCAAATTGAACATCCATTATTTATCTATTCGCTACGCAACTCTTTTACGGAATTTTGTAGTGATATGCAGATTACACATTCTTACTAAAAATCCATACAGATCTAGTAATTTCCAAGAATTATTATTGTGATATAGAAAGACCGACGGACAAATCCTGGGGGATGTTTAAAAGTTGCACCCGTGACTGCAAAATGAAGAGGAAGAAGACTACGGTGGTATGTAATGAGGAGGGATGATAGTCACGCGACAAAAATAATGTTAAACTGAAAATTTTTATTCAACAAATGTAAAAGTAGACCAAAAATGGATGAATGGATTGTGTGAAGAAGCATATGATGATTTGTGGTATGACAGAGGACGTATGGCAGAATAGAGGAGTATAGATAATTGAAAAGATATGTTGTGCCAACCCCAAATAATTGTGAGAAGGTGAAAGAAAAGAGAAAGACAGACGAACAGATAAACGTCTTGTAATCTCATCCGCAGTATGTGCGGACCTAAAGATTTTATAAGGGTTCCTTCATAAGGAAATCAATACGGAAACCTAAAAATGTACAATAGACATTCTATTTAGTATTATAGTATATCAAATAGTAGTGAATCTGTTGAGAACTTTTTAGTTCATCACAGTCTGCTTTCTATTGAATATATAATTGTCTGTTTATAACTGTTTCAATAGAAATTGTAAAATACTAAAATTATATATTCTTCTCTATACAAACAACTCGTTTCTATTCCATCTATACCAGCAAAATAATCGAATTATGCCGAGCCAACATAAAGTCTCGTTCGTTTGTCAATGAACATTCCTTAATTACTCGATGTTGTAAATGGTTCCATAGGAAATGTATGTAATATCAGTTGACTGTGTTACGGATGCGCCTCGACTTTTGTTACAATTGCTATGTTTTACTATAGATTCATTGGCTTTACTATTGGCTGAAATTTGACGTAAACACGTAACGTAAAACAATAGATATTACGTTATAGAAAGCCGGCTTCAATCTGGTGTAATACTCCGGATTCATTCATCATCCACACAATTGTTAATTGAACTGATATTTCTGTTATGGTCTAAAAAATGAATAGCTTACATGGTCAAAAAATTTTAAGCGAAATTACATAAAATATCTCTAAAATGTATCTATTGCCAAATATTTCTATGGCTTTGTGTTGAAAATAAACCATGACGGCCAACCTCACTGATAGGGAGCTATAAGCATTTTTGAGTATGTGTACTTGAGGTATATTGAAAGCTTGTAAAATATTTTATTATGATATCTAAATATGAAGACGCAGACTTTGATCAAGAGTAATGGGGCAAAAATAACCCTAACATTTTTTCATTAGTAAATATTTTTCGCATAAAAGATTTTTGACTCGTTTCAAAATTTTATATTTAACAATTAAATTTTATATTTGATTAGTTAAAAAATTTAAAAGTCAGCTTAATTTTATTGGATATAAAACTCAATTATAATTAGGCATTTGCAAAATAATTTTGCAAACTACTGGTTCAGTTCTCTACGATTTTTTTCTTAAAACTGAACTGTTGTGTCAAGGTCTTAAAAATTCAAAATATATTGAAAAAGTTCTACTATTTTAGTCGTTTAAGGATCAGATCATAACATAAAAGAAATATTGTAGAAGAATTCATAATACCTCAAGTGCCTACTCAAAAATATCTAACAGCATACCAGTTATTACTTTTTACATACATACATACATACATAACTTCACGCCAGTTCCCTCGCGGGGTAGGCACGAACAACAGAGTGCCATTTAGGCTTATTCTTACACACCTCACTTGCCTCTTTGACATTCATAACTCTTGTCATGCAAGCTCGTCTGTTCTTAAGGCTCCTGACATCACCTTCTGCTAGTACACGATCAATTTGATCATGGAAGGTGTGTCGTGGCCTTCCACGACTTCTGCATCCATCCACTTTTGCATTGTATATCTGTTTAGTCATTCTTTCATCATGCATTCTTTCCACATGCCCGAACCACCGGAGCATTCCTTTCCTTACCTTCACCCCGACACTCTCTTTCAGACCAACTCTCTTTCTTACTTCGGTATTACGAACGCGGTCCGCGAGCGTCACTCCGCAGATTTTGCGCAGTGCTCGCATCTCGACCGCGTTTACTCTACTTTCATGCTCTTTCTTCCATACCCAACTCTCGCTTCCATACGTGAGCGTAGGTACCAGCACCGCGTTGTGTACGGCGAGCTGGGCCTTTTGGCTGAGGTTCTTAGCGCCTAGAAGTTTACCTAACGCTCCATTTAAACTATTCCCCAAATTCACTCTTCTTTCTATATCAGCGGTGTACCTTCCATCCCTGCTAAAAGCACATCCAAGATATACAAACTCATTCACTTGCTCCAGCATAACATCATCGACCATTATCCTTGCATTCGTTCTGGTTTCTTCTCTTTCAAACACCATAACCTTTGTTTTCTTCGCATTCAAATGTAAGCCTCTCGCCTGACAGTCATCTTTCATCATTGTGACTAGTGTTTGCAGTTCTGATGGCGATTCGGCTAAAAGCACGGCATCATCCGCATAAAGCAAGGTGCTTACAACTAGATCACTCATCCGCACCCCAACATCCATCAATCTTATTCTCTGGAGACAATCGTCCAGATATAGGATGAACAGCAAAGCCGACAGCACGCAGCCCTGGCGGACGCCAATATTGACGTCAAACCAGGGCGACAGGCTGCCTTCCACTCGCACGCATGCCATACAGCCCTCGTAAGTGGACTGCACAGCACGCATCAATTGGCCATTAATCCCATATCCGGGCAATATGTCCCAGAGGTCCTTCCGCACAACCCTGTCAAATGCTTTCTCTAGATCCACAAAACCGCAGAAAACCTTCCGGCCCATAGCCAGCTGCTTCTCTACGATATTGCGGAGAGAGAAAACTTGATCCATACATCCCCTTCCATTTCTGAAACCACCTTGTGCATCCCACAGTAATCCATCGGATACAACTCTCATTCTCTTTTCAATAATCTTCGCATACACTTTAGATGCTGTGCTGATCAAACTGATGGCCCTGTAGCTGGCGCACTCCATACGTGACCCCTTGCCTTTATACAAGGGCACGATGACAGCGCGCCTCCAGTCCTTGGGAACCTTTCCCGTCCTCCAGCACAAGTTGCATAAGGACAGGAAAGCGTCCCGGACGCAGGTTCCACCATATTTGATCATCTCAGCAGACACACTATCGATTCCTACTGCCTTTCCATTTTTCAGACTTCTTATCGACCATTCGATCTCTTCCAAAGTGATCTCGGATGCTGACTCCTCGGAGTCGGTCACAGACTCAGTCGTGGTGCCAGCATCCGGGATATCATCATACATTTCTCTAAAATATTCACTCCATCGCGCTAATACCTCTTGTGGGTTAGCAAGAGGTGGTTAGAAATAAATATTTTCCTCCTTCCTTACAAGTTTATTTAGTCATAGTGAAACTGTATGTTGGTAAAACCGAACCGAACCGAAATTTGTACCAAAATCAATTTTAGAACAAAGACCATCACAACACAATAAGTAACATGAAAAAAAAAAGTATAAAACCATTAATGAATTTCATAAAGTCAAGCAAATTAAAAACCAGTTCTCTATGATTACATTAATGCAAATGGAAATTCCGAAATAACGATGTATAATGCAAATTGTTGTCATCGAAACCTGTTGCATTGTGGCCGTTCTCACAACTTTGCTCTTATCGTTTCACTTAATTTGCTGCTTAATATATTCTTATCCTTTTATGAACTATGGAGCTTACATAAGCTTAGAATACCGTGCGATCAACTAGTATGAGATATTCTTGCATAGTCTAGAAATTAAATAGCTGTTTGTTTGTGAAAATAAATGAATATTACTAAATGCATTAGATCTCTCTTTTGACTCTTGAACTTCGTTCAAATGTAAGTTAATTATTTCGATTCAAATAAATAAGGCCGTGGTAGCTCCGCGTCTTATTTCTCGAATTCTGGTCAAAGTACTTTTATTTACCTTTGGTATAAATTAGTTATACAAATTATATACCACATTCCATGCCAGTATAAACAAAAAGCCTAAAAGTCACTTATAATGACTCATCTGGTAATTCCGCCTTACTACTGGGCAATACCTTTAAGCGTTGCAAAATATTTCCAATCTGCAAAAGTGAAAAAAGTAGTTTTAGCAATAGCAAATAATTATATTGTAAAATGCACATATAATTAAGTAAAATGATTTGAAAAGAGTAAAAAATGGTTCCTAGACATAAATATTGTTGTATCTCTTATTAACTATTGCATGACTCTTTATAATATGGTGTGTGTCAGTGAGTAAGGTACCCGTGTCTCAATTCAACGATGTGGCCTCAAATCTTGGTCGGGAGCATGTATCACTTAGGCAGTTCTCTGACCTACAATTAATACTATGTGCTGACAGAGACGGAAACATTGTGAGGAAAACCTGCACTTCGAGAAGTGAGAGAAAACGGTCAGACCGATATGAATAAGTGTATATTATCCGCTCGTCTAACATGGGACCCGGTGCCCACCAGTTGATAGTTACGGGTTGATATTATTTATTACATCCTAGTTGTTCCCGTGACCTAGTTATTGCGGGACGAATATTTACATTCACATTTGCACCCTCACGATATCGAAATGGATCGTATAAAAAAATTAATAACAATTCTGTTTTAATTATGATTGAAATTTATTAAGTTAAGTCGCAGATTTCTGACCTAACGTTCATATTATTACAATTACCACGTGCTAACGGTGAAGGAAAACATCGTGATAAAAATGCACCTCGAGACAACCGATATGTAAAACCTGCCAAGCCGCTTTGGACAAGCGTGGCGTGTATACTGTCAGCTCCTCCTATAATAGGTGGCTCGAGCCCAGCACTGGGACGTTTTGGGCTGTCCTTTTAAGCTGTTTCGCAACCTATTCCATATAAACTTTCATATAGACAAACAAAAATTGCATAAAATATCATTAGTGATTCTTATAATATAGTTTAGTATTTACATATTTTGAAATCTCAGACCGTCATTTCAATTAATTTTATTTATATTTAAAAGTTTATTGTTGCTGTGATACTGAATTATAAATCATAATTTAATTTCCCTTGTTTCAAATTGAGGTCCTAAAATCTTTAAATAGAAAACACAGAGTGACCAATGAGACCATAGCTGTCAGCCAGTCTCGGTTATTCATAAATAATTGATGCCGCACCTTATAATAACTAAACATTAATGCGGTAAGATAAGAATATTATTTTTGTAGCCGCGTTATATAAATACTTTGAATATGATGTCCACTCTCACTGGCTACGGAATGTACCATGCGGTGAGGTCCAATATGATGAGATGCAAAGCCGCGACCCACCACCCACATTATCACCACAATACCACGTTTCTCTTGATATTTATTATAACAATAAAAGTAAACAATTTTATATCCTTATTTAATTTGCATCAAAGTGGTGGTCAAAACTCTTTAATACCCAAAAGCTATCTATATTTATTTGGTCATCTTTAACACTATTTGGACATTCACTTAGTATTTTGGATACGAAAATTGTAATTTATACAAATATAAAAAAAACGTAAGTGTAATTTTGATTGTATTTTGTTAGGGTACAACAGCGATTTTGGCAAATCGGAAACTTTATAAAATGTTCGTCAGTCTATCCGTTTGTTTATGTATGTTTTTATCAACACTACTATGATTTTTTATATCAAATTTGATAAGAAGATGTTTCCTATATTTCTGTACATAATAGTGTAATGGAATTGAGAAAAATAAAACGTGTGTGCCGTTCACACGCAGTAGAAGTGAAACATCAGAGAATATACTCATAGATAATTCTTCTCTGAGTTTATTAATATAAATATAATTCCTTTAGCCTACATCCGTCAACATATTATAATTCAAAATAAACTTCTTAAGTACCATTTTCAATTTTTCACTGTTTTAGTCTAAAAAATATTAACAGTTTTAATTCCGTCCAAAATGGACCTATGATTCATCATCGGTCTTATGTACTCTCTAATCTTTGCCGCATAATGTAAAACTCGTATCTCATTCTCCCGCTGGCTTAGTCCTATAAATTTATGTGTTTATCTCTTTTTTGTGTCGCTTTCCCGTTTCATCAAGTTTCAAATCACGATTCTAAAGAAGTTTCACTTCAAAAATAAAAATAAGGGGTGGCCTGCATGCATGTAACTTTCTGTCTTTTTAATCAACTTTACCTTTTGCTAATCTGAGGTCGGCATAGTATGCCTTTTGCTTCCTTACTACCCTATCCTAGTGTCAATCCTGTACAACACTTTAAATCGTTATAGGCTGGTTCCCTTATCTATCATACTATTCATTCACTTGCCTTACTAGGGGTTAAATTTTGACATTATTTGTATAGAGCTTATATCAAATTTTAACTGGTAGTAAAGCAAATAAACGGTGGATAAAATGTATGAATCGGTCCTTAGTCATCCTTTATACAATCCATTCATATCTTTTTAGTCCTATCTTTATGCTTAAATCCATCAATCGTCAATAAACTTCTTTTCTATCTTTCACTCACGGATGCAACACACGTGTGTCAAAACAGAAGAGTATAGAAGGAAACACATGCTGTGCCGAACCCAAATGATTGGGAACGATGAAATGTAAGAAAACTATCTCTATTACGGAAATAAATATAACGTATTTTATTCCAGATTAAGGGTTAATTTTCAAAGGATACAAATTCTAAATTTGTGCAAGTGACAATGAACGATAAATATTTATATACTTTCAATGAGATCGATCAATATTGCACACTTTTTATCTCGATTAATAAAATTAATTTCATAACATAAAAAACCACGTAGAACGCCCAATCTGTTTTATACAAAAAAAGAAACATACTTAATTTACACAATTTTGTGGCCTAAATGGTTTGGTCTACTTTGCTAAATTGTAACCACTAAGATTACTTTGATTAAAGCTGTAATCGACGGAATCCTATTCATCATAGATAACTATTGAAGCCATTTCGAGCTCACCTAACCTTTAGTAGAGGAGTAATTATTTAATCTATTGCATTTGCAACTTGCTAACGTAACAAGCGCGTTGTTGCGGCAGGTAGGCTAACTGTTTAGGTATATAAGTATAACGCATTTATTATGCAATAAGCCGGACTCGGAGTTTAGAACAATGTACGTGTATTATAATATTATTTATGTAGAACAAGCCGCGAGTTCGTGACCAGTCCGATCCTGATCAGTCGGAGGTAGATGGCGGATGTGTTCGCAATGTCATGTCATGATATATCTTCTCCGTAAAATCAACTGCTTATTCATGTACACAATGTTATAATAATTGGCTGAGTTTCTAAGAAAATAGGTTGCTCAGTTAAATATATTAAAATTACCGTTCTCTTACTGGAATCTTAATATATCCTGGAACATGTTTGGTCGTATCCTGAATCATTTGTTACGTTCCGTTTATTTGAATAGCCAATTTTTTTGTTGTTTTGTTACACACACTATAAAATACAGTTGCTTTTTCAACTCAAGAACCGGAACTTAATGCAATTATTTCTTTATTTTCAGAACGTAATTATTTTAAAATAATTCTTGGTAATTCATAATTATGCAAAACATAAATGTAGTTATTATTTCCTTTATATTATAATATCAATCCATACATCATACACGTCTCACCGTTAGATTCCATTGACTTCTCCAAAATGGATTGGTGTGCTTCATATAGATGGATGGATTTAGGTATGAGTTGTGTGACAGATTATATGAAAATATTTAATAAATGAAGTTGTGTATTTACCGTGAAAAGATACATTGTGATTTTGAATTGAATGAATGTTCTTTATTTCATATACATATGAAATTAAATCAAATCATATATATATAATAGGAGGTCTTATCGCCGCCGACGGTATCTTCCAGACCTCCTTCACACTTATTAAAACTAATTTAAATATAAGTATATAATATTATCACAGACTATAAAAAGAAAAATTAAAATGTCATTATGTCAAATTATTATACGCATGTCGTTATTTTTGTCCCACATATTTTATATTAATATTATGTCTTTAATTATTATATAACTTTTGTTAACTATAATATTTTAGTCATGGATTTATCTATTATTATTGTCCAAAAATTCCTGCATTGAATATAATGTCCTGTCCATTAAGCATGTAAATAAGTTATATTTATATGTGTCAAATTTGCAGCCTGTCTTTATGTCTAATGGCAATTTATTATATATTTTTATGGACGTCATAAATATGCTATTTGCAAATAAAGTTGTTGTGCACCTTTTATTAAATTTTATTAGGTCATATCGACGTGTGCTTACAATGGTCGCATATTTTGATCTGCGACTTTACTAAGCATGCGTAGTGCATATGAGAACTATATTACTTTGTTGTTTATGTAGTCGATATGTGACTGCTACTTTATGTTACTATCGATGTCTAGCCCCAGAAATTTCGTTGTTTTCGTTGCACAATGTTCCCAGTCTCCCTACTATATACCTAATATCAGAATTGCCATTTCTGCTTTGGCGAAAGCTCATTACTTTTGTCTTTTTTAGGTTAATTTACAATTATTGCCTTCGAGCCATTGAATTACTGAATTAAGACTTGTATTTATCTCATCTTCTTTCATGCACACAACTGTGCAGTCATCTGCATACAAGATAACTTTGTGTTCTGTATTATTTTAGGCAGATCATTTTTCACGTTTTTCTTAAATATCTACACTTGATTTATTGAGTAAGTGGTGTATTTTACCTCAATAAAAACTGTATCGTATTTCTATTGTAAGATTTATATTGTTAGGTACATGATAAATATTTTTAGGAATGTTAAGAGAGTGTTATTGATTCAAAGTAATAAATGGAGGCGACATTGCCAAATACGACACATTCTATGTTCGTCTGTCGTCTTTTTAATATAGTCAAGCGGTAATTATTGTGACTGCTGGTACTGGATTATAGTACGAAGGTTATGTATATAAGATTCTTTAATGTTATTGTTAGCGTGGAAGGTTTTCATGTTCTATGAAATAATACGACCTTTTTGGTTTAACTTGCTTTAATAGAAATATCTAACTAAAAGTTAAATGTCCATGAAATATCTTTCGATGTTGTGAAGTAAATAGCAGTGTTGTCAACCTATGTATTAAACATTAAATATTCAAAATTCAAATTTATTTACTGCAAAAAACATGGTTTAAAAGGTGTTATAATAATTATATTTAGTTACACATGTTTTTGCCAGCTTGGCGTGCAGATTTAGCTCGTACAATTTATATTATTTATAGTATTATCATAATTATGTCAAAATTTCAATTAAAATTAAATAAATAGCGTCCACAGTCCCATAGTCAGATAATTATAACAGTCAATATAAATAATTTTGTAATTGGTAATATGGTTATTATTGTTAAGTTGGATTACAGTTTATCATTTATGTATTCATTTACAGTGTAATAGCATTTATTAGCAAGTAACTTTTTTAGATAAAATTTGAAAGAATTTGTATTTACGATTTTATATTTTGTGGAATCTTATTGTCTATTTTTGGTGTCATACATACGATGCTTTTCTGCAATAGAGCTGATTTGCAAGGATGCGTGCAAAGCCTATCTTTATCCCGTCTGTTACGTGGTACACTATCTGACATACGTGGGAATAAATCCTTATTATATCTAACAAACATGGCTACTTCGCGGATGTATAGTGACGGTTTGTGTTTTATAAATAACGGTTTGCAGCTTTCAATAGTTTGTAGACGGAACATCGAACGAATGCAGCGTTTTTACATAAGGAATATCATATTTGCGTCAATTGAATTACTCCAAAAATGTGTGTATATTTATCTATACCACCCAATTAAAAATCTAACATGTGTGTATGTGACAGAGGACGTATACACAAGTGGAAAAGTAAGGATGAAGAAGACATTTACTGGTGAATTGTGAAAGGAAAGAGATTGCTGAGTTACGCACAGTAGAGATTTCCTCGGCGTGCAGGTTTCGTTACGATATTTTTCTATATTGTCAAATGAGCTAACGGTTACAGTGAGCATTTTAGAATTGAAATACTGCCCAGACAGTCAGTAATGAAATAAATACTTTGCCACCATCATGACGTGTTAAGATGAAAAACCGATTCCTAAGATACTAGGCAACCACGACTATATTCTATTCGGTTTTCTCTGACTGACAGTAAAATCTTAGAGTTAAAATCTGCGCTACTTTTTATCCCGGGAGTCCCGCGAGAAATTTTCTGGGAATTATTTAAAATGAGCAAATTTAAAAAAAAATGATTTCCAAAGATTCTTTTACTGATCGATAGCAACTTTTATGTATTATAAAAAGTGTGATATTTTTTATCCCGGGAATCCCGCGGGAATTTTCCCGAGAGCGATTTGTATTTATTCCGGTGCATAAAAGTTAGCTTATTCCGATAGTTTTCACTAAAACGATAGCTTACATTCATTTTTAAAAGCTGAGATATGAATAATGTCATGTTTTTTCAGTTGTCTTTCAACACAATTGATTTAACTTGGTAGATGCTTTTAATATCAGCATTACCACACATTCACTTGCTTTACTATTTGTTAAAATTTGACAGAAGCATCATACAAGTAAAGTCAGTTTTCTACCAATCGTAAGATGGAATAATGAATATATAAACACCCGGTTATTTTTAGCAGTAACTGATCATTGAGTAAAAGTTGTTTATAACATTGCTATAACCATCATAATCAGCAATGATATCTTGTGTCAACTGTTCAAAGTTTGGAATTTTCCATTTATACACGTACCTTCCAAGAAAAAGTAGAACCACTTATCGAATTCAGAAATCAGACTCATACACGTGTTCCTTTTCAACTGAATGTTAATTTTTTTATAGAATTTGCACCTACTGAAGAATGTACGTATTATTGTATAGCTAAGGCAAAAATATGTGTACACATCACACAGTTTTATTATGCGAAAACGTAAGAAAATACATATACATAAGTAATATATATAAATACAACATTGATCATAAATATGGAATCACTTGAAAGTTCATTAATAAATATTCGTTCTTTAGAACTATCTAAAATTATTGCCAATATTATGCAAATATCGAACAGCAAACAAGTCTAGAAAGGAAAAAATAAGAAGAAAAAAAATAGTCAGCATCGTGGTTCTAAGTAGTTATCATAATATACGCATACAGTGACGAAATTTTTTAAAAGACTTCTGGTTGCTAAAATATCTATTTTTAGTTATAATTAATACGATTATGTAGATGTACGAGTAAAAGTGATCTTATGTGGGCTGTTGTTTATTTTTATCTTTCTCCTCCACGGCTTTAATAATGAACAGATTGTTATAAAATTAATTATGTACGTAATTTCAATAATGCCGTGTAAATAGTAAAACTGTAAGAACTTCCAATAATATATATAATATATAATAATATCAACCCATAAATGTCCCACTGCTGGGCTCTGGCCTCCCATTAGAACGGACAGTATACCCGCCACGCTTGTCCAAGGCGTCTTGGCAGGTTTGATACATCGATTATCTCGATGTGCAGGTTGCATCACGTTGTTTTCCTTCATCATTGTTAGCACGTGGTAATTATAACAATATGCACATTAGATCAGAAAACTGACTAAGTGGTGCATGCGTTCCGGCCAGGATCGAACCCGCTCCCATTGAGTTTGGGACGCGTGCGCTAGCCATTACGCTACCACGACTTTTAATATATACTAATAAATAACTACTAATAATATATAGAATTGCATAAATAATTATATTTTATGTGTATCTCTCTATATTGGCCTTCAGTCTAGTTTACAGATAACGCCCATGCCTGGTGATGGCACAACGCAACACGATGTTTGGCAGACGCTAATAACTTATTCTATGAAAATATGCGTAACCGGAACACCGGCACAGTGGCTTGTAATTTTCATATTTTCTTCTCACTTATTTTATAAAAAGTGTTTTGTAAAGCCATTGTTTTGCAAATGTGTTAGTAAGCAAACGGGCCCTCCAAAAATAAAATATGAGCGTATGTATGTGATATATATGTAGTACACATGAGTTATATTCTCTACCCTCGGTTAAAATACATCGACAAACATTGAAGTGGTTGAACGAAGTCGACCTAATTTGACTTGTTATGGAAGATCATTATATTTATTTGATTCCAATACTTAACGATTTGGAGGCATCTGAGTCCTTGAATGTGTGAGGACTATTCATAAATAGATTCATAATCCTTTATTGTATATCAAAGTGTAAATAAATAAATAAAATGACAAAGAAATATATCTATATCGTACAATGAACGGCCTCATCGCTAAAAAGCGGTTACTTCTGTATTCTGATTTGTAATCAATACTAACGGTAGTATAGTTAGTTCATAAATAATGGTAATTAAAGTATTTAGCCAGAAGGTAGAAACAAAATATAGGATAATCATATAACTGTTAAGAACATAGGGGCAAAAATTTTATGATTTAAATTTATATGTATATTGAAATATAAAAAAAAAGTTTCCTTTACAGGTTATAAAATTAGTTGCAAAATAATAACCTAATTATTATAAATATTATTAAGATGTAAACATTTCCCGATATCCAATTACTATAAACTCCGATCACGAAATTACTGTTGAATATTGATGAAATCTGTTTTATCATATGGAACGTCATGTAAATTAATGAGATAGATATTATTTAAGTCAACGCCCACCGCTTGTTATGACCGTGTGCCTTTATCACTATAACAGTATAATGGTGTCATTTATGAGTAACTAGTCTGCGAGAGCCCTTAACGGCAATTAGCTGGGAATGCAATTACAACATTGCTCAACGCAATCTATGTTGTTAAGTCATTTTTTGCATAATACTTATATTAAAATGTATTACAGCCTGGCCACGTCTTTGGCTTAGCGACGGGCGAAGCGATAAGTGGAGTGCTTCATTATTTTGCCGCTCGTAGCTTCACTTTTACTTATTGCTTATAGCAACAAGTTAGTGGTTGGACCGTTAAGCATCAACTTTTGATGATTTTAATAATTTTATGTTTATTTTTAGAATAACATTTACCCATATTTTTTTTTACGTTTGCTTGTAAGCAAACTGGCAAACGAGTACACTTGATGGCAAGTGGCTACCGTCGCCTATGTGCATCTGCAACACTAAGGAAGCCGATGCGTTGCCTACCTCGTTCAGACTAGGTATCTGTTTACGCCCTTTTTGAAGAGCCCCATATTGTAGCGCTCTATGAAAAAACAAGTATGTGTTAAAATAGTAATGGCCAAAGGTCACCCCTCTAATAACAATAATAACTCTTACACATCAGGAATTTTCAAAACAACTTCAAATTAAAATCTTACATAACACTAATAGTAGGCCATTTCACCCGCGTTAATATTTAAAGACTATCCCGTGGAGTCATAATTATCCGTGCTCCAATGACATCTAGGTATACCAAAACTCATATGAAATAAACCCAGCTGCATACCAGGCCGTGAGATATGTAGATACGAAACAAACACACAATACTTTATTTAATTACTGGATGTGGAGTTGCAGCCATTTATTTAGCAGCCCTGAAACCTCTAGGAAACAGACGTGATAATATGTATGCCTGGATATCGGTGGCACGGGATGAAAATTCGGCTAGGGTAAGTCGGTTGAAAAAACATCGTGTGATGCAAAAATCGGCTACACCGCATATTTCGAAGCGAAATCCGGTACCCGATCGGGTTATGAGTTGCTATTTCATCTAATACGTGCAGAAAGCCGCCGGACGTAAGAGATAATAATACAGTAATAATATATGAATGAATAAAAGACGTAACTTCCAATAAATTCATGGCGCTTTCGACCTTTTGGTTGCTAATTAAATTATAGAGTCACTATTAAATAATAATATGTTTGAATAGAACGCGTAAACGCCAATGAATGCAAGTTTCTTAGAGGTAGGCTATGGGGAATCAAGTTGTATGAATTTCTTACTACTGCTAGATATATGTTTATTATCTTATTGTCTACTTTTCTGACAATTTTTCACATCTATAAATATGAATTTTAAAATAACTTTCCATCACATATGGTAAAGCGGTCAATATGTTGGTAAATGTTTATTTAGGTATCGTCGCTTATTGTTAATTCATTGCATCCGGTTCAATAGTTTACAAGTACACTTGCTAAATAGAGCTTTTAAAAACAGTGTTTTTGCTAAATTAATTGGAGGTATAAAAATAAAACTTACTGTAAATACGGATATATGGCGTATCATAATGCATTTTCCATTGATTAAATAAAACCTGAACAATGAATATTTTATAGGTTAAGAATTAATTGATTAGCATAAAATCTTGCAAATATATTAATTTTGTTTACGGAACAAAGTTTAGCACGTCCTCAAGCCCGCTGGATCTACGACCTTTGTAAAGTCGCCGGTAGGCATTGAATGAGATAACTCTGCGCTACCCCCATTGTCCGTAGGGGTATACGGCGCAAACTTGAAGAGGCTTACGTCCAGCATTAGACTAAACTTGCCTAACGACAACGATATGATGGGTTTGAATATTGAATAGTTTTTAACCTAGAAAATTGTATACTTTTATGGGATTTAGACCTAAAATTTACCCGACTAAAGGCTACATTTACAAATGATCAGGAAATTTCATACTATATTTTCGATAAACCTTTAATGAGAGCAAAAAACATAATTTAATCGAATTGTCACATAAAAGGTCAACATCTAGAATTCCAATATGCTATACCTAAAATAATTATTTCTGATTAATTACCTTTTGAAAAAAAATGTTGTTTTAGTAGAGTTTGAAATCAAACTAGGCCATGTGCTAGAGTGACATTGGTAAAATCAATGCAATTTGCGTTGCAGCCATAAACCCTTTAAAAAGAAAGAAGAAGACAGGCGCAAATGAATATTCGTATTAATTTCAAAAGAAAAATAACCGGCATCGTTTTTTAATAACGTGATTAATATGACCAGAAGTGAAAAGTTAGTAAACGGAATAAAAAGTGGAGTGCAAGTGCGTTTCTCTACATATATGATTGACATGACAACTTGATCGATGTTCGTAAGCGCCTGGTTCAAGCGAACTTTAGAGGAACCCTCATTAACATTTTTGTATTCAACTTTAATCTGTTTATTATTTGAATATTCTATTACTATTATAAATATTTTCTGAACATACAAATTTTAGTCTAAGTTTACTAGATTTAATGAAGATCCGAAGTTTCAAATAAAAATCAACACTTGCAAAAGATCTTTACCAGTAAGTGGTACAACATAACCCCAGTGCCCTAAAAGTGACAAATGAGAAGTCTTGATTGTCGCAGCTAGAATTATGATGTTAATATACGTTAATACTTTAATATATAATAATAACAATCGGCAGACAAACACACATATTGTATATCCCCAAATTAAGCAAGTTACGCTTGTGTTATGGGTAATATACAACGTGTACTACTCTGGGGCCGATCCCAGACACCCAGACCATAGTAAATAACGGAGAAAATATGATTCCGAAATTTACTATACCAGGAATCGAACCCGGAGCCTCTGCATTGCAGTGAGGTAGGCCGGCAAAGGCTTAGCCCGCTCAACCACAGAGGCCGTCTAAATTGTTGAGAGACTAATGGCAATCTCGTACTGAAGACAAAATAGCACCAAATACATATTGGGTATATAAAACGTGTAATAAGTGTTTAATCATATTTTGTGAAATCAATCAAAATTACCTGGCACTGGGAAGGGAAAAATTACCGAAAATATATATATACCTATAACGTTTGGTTTCAATCATACATGAGATCATCAGACAGGCAGACGACCCGCCTGATGGAAAGTGGAAAGCGAATACTTACTTTTGGGTTTAGTTTAATTTTTAAAATTCAAATAAGGACGGTCATGAAATTGTAAGACGTATACGAAACTAATTTCTAACCAACATTAAAATATGTTTTGCAACTAATCTTAGAAGATTGCTGTATTATAGTTTATTCGTTTTGGTCTTTAATATCAAACAAAACCCAGGAAACAATTCAAAAATCTTTACTAGCATGTCTATTAAATTGTCATTCGATACAGAGAATGTATTTCTCTTATATAAGTACCACTATATTAAAGTCTAAAATATAGAAAGGTCTAATATCTGAACTTTACATTAATAGAAAATGACACAACGTCTGTGATCTCCCGTGGCGTTGTGGTGCCAATACTAGCACTTTCAGATTTAAAACATATGCAGTTTTTTATGTAATAATTAATTAGGCGAATTCGCATTTTCTGTTTAGCGATAAATAGAGTGAGAGAGAGAGGGAGAGAGAGAGAGAGAGAGAGAGAGAGATATATCACTTTATTGCACACCAAAATATACAATTACAAAAACAAACCATATTTACAATATTTTCTAGGCCTTATCGCTCAAAGCGATCTCTTCCAGGCAACCTAAATGAAAGAGATTTGAATCAGGCGATACAGGTGGTGCAGGAAAACGGCAATAGATACACAAATGCTCAAACTAATTTAAGAAATAAATATATAAATACATACATATATACATAGTCATAAGTTATTATAATAAATGCATTAGCATGATTACATTCTGTTAATCAGATATAGCTATTTGTGGACAAATACTGTTTTCTGAGCAAATTTCTAAATGTTGGTAGGGATTTGGCCTCTCTGACAGTAAGAGGCAGCATATTCCAAAGTTTGGCAGCTTGCATCGTAAAAGAATTATCATAATAGGATGATGTGCAGGCGTCATAAGTTTTCGGTGCGTATCATGGCGCAAATTGAGGGCAGTGGATAGGCGAAAGAATTTAAAACGTTCCTTAAGGACTATTAGGAGTAAATAATATGTTATAAAGGAGAGTGAGAATATGAGTATTCCGGCGAAAATGAATAGGAACTATTACTATTAACATATTAAACAGTACTATTACTATTATACTAATAATCGATTTTCATTCTAAACTACTACAACCTAATCATCAAAAACAACTGAAATTACTAAGGATTTTTTTTATCACTTTAAATATGAATATTATAAAATCCTATATTAAAATAATAATAATACGAAAAGAGCTTAAATGTATTTTATTAGACATTATATTATAAATGAATTATATTTATTTTGTAACTCCGTTCATATAATAGTTAAATTTATTTCAAAAAAATATAGAGGTTAATTTAGTAAATTAATGCATTAATTACGCATAGAAATCTTAAACGAGACATAATTAACTCATGAACAAATGCAATAATAAATCATTCAATATAACCTTATACCAAGAGAAACACATATGCAAGGGTTTTGATGTGCCCCTTTTTTGTTAGAGTAGTACGAAAACGGGCTCTATATCCTTTCCAAGTATTTATTTTAGTTTTTACAGCTCGATGACGGATTAATTAGTAATGTTCTAATGCGTGACCGCCTCGATTTGTTATAAAAATCGACTCTATTTATAAATAAGTTTGAATCAATTTAACTTACTATTTACTACATTTTTGCTAAAAATACTATATCGTGTAATAAATATAACCAAATTTAAATGGACATATTTTACATATATTAAAAAAGCCATTTATAACGGTACTTATAACAATTTCGGTATTATTTTTCTTTAAAGTAGAACATTTTTTTATTTTCAAATCAATTACTATCGATTTATTCACGTATTCGATGGTTTAATAGTCTGTGCGTTATATGGCTCACAGAGTGTCACTATTACGTCGCCCACAATAATAAAATACGACAATTATGTCATTTGTTTGATGTGAGACTTACTGTCAAGAAATCTGTAACTTGATAGACGTGCAAACGTTAAAAGTAAAATAAACGCTTGGAAACAGTATAATATATAATCTTAAGTAATATAACACTTGTCACGTTGAAGCCTACATTTTAACTGATAAAAACATTGCAAAATGCAAATTATAAACGTTACTTTATAATTAATGTTACACAATTCTTTGTTATCGTTTATCTAATTAAAACGACTGGTTACGTGTACGGAGTTCGCATGTAGGCTACGCTAATGGATTTCGGCAAATATGTAATAAATAACTATTTAAATTTAAAACAAAAACTTTGAATATCCTATTAAATTTATCTGTAATAACTCCAGCTTAATTTTTTCGTAAGATTATTAACGGTTTACATTTTAATGATATTGCCTTACAGTAGATTTTAATAACTTGGTATTAAGGAAATAAGAAGAGAACGTTGTATACAAGAAATTATTGTAAGCGACAAAAGAGCTATTTGAATTATTTTATAATGCTGTTATTGTTTATGTAAAATATTTTCTTATGTATAAAAAAGATTATTCTATTCCATTATATATATAGATATATATTCTATTATATACATCGCCTCTTTGCTGCAATAATGTGTTATCTTGAAAATTAAAATTTTAGATTAACCTTTAAAAATAATTGTATCGAAACTAATAACTTTTTTGCTGTCAATCCGCAATGTATTATATAAAATACCACATCTTTAGAAAAATAAAAGGGCAATTTTAATTATGAAATAAAAAACATGATCTGTCGAACTTTTCACGTTATTGAAGCAAAGAAGCGACATGTTTCAAAACCTTTTAAACAAAAATATTTGCCAAATTAATTACTAGTGCACTGTTTTTATTTTTATAACAAATTATAGAGTAATTCTACTATTTCTATTAATAATAATTAGGTATTTTTCCTCGCGTATGAAATAGTTTAGACGTGACCGAAAGCGTGAATTACGATTATGGTTAACAGACAATGCAAATTATATACAATATAAATATAATGTATTAATTATCTAATTATATTATATTATCATTTTGCAATCTATTTCACGAACGGATACACGAATTGATATTTCCCGAAATAACAGTCCAACAATAACAAGTAACAATTTTATTTACATAAAACATACAATGACTAATGAATGAATGAATGACTATGACACGACGCTATATGGAGGTGTGTATGCTATTAATTCTTACCTATTAATTTGGTCACTAACTCGATAAGCACTGCCTAAAAAGTAAATATACCTTTAATTAATAATATTTTCCACAATCAATGTTCTGAAACTAAATATCAGAGTTTAAAATTAAGCTTCCATAATGAAAAATGAAATATAAAATCGTTCAAAATGACAGCAACAGCTCCTGGGGACAGCTTGTTCTGGCTGTTTTCAGAAATCAAAATCAGAGCAGTTGCCGACACGAATTGAGCGTGTCGATTCCGCAATCGATACAAATGCATTTTCGATAGCGTAACGGCGAGACTCACGGCGAATGGATGCAAATTTATTAAAAACGATTTACATTTCGCCGGATGGCGGAATGTCGTGCATGGTGTTATTTACATAGCAAATAAGCGTGCGGATAACGTGACTCGTGACTATGATTATATACCTCCGCGTTATATCGTGCGTCTAATGTAACGCTAAAGTGTTTAATGTTAAGACAATATTTCGTACCACGCGGGAAGGCATCGGATTGCTAGGCACTGATTTCACTACATTGGATACTGGTGCCGAGTTCCGTACAAAGACGTATTCATTAATTGATGTTGTATGTGTTAGGTTGAACTAGTGCAATGAAATATTATGTATACATAAAATAAACTATACATTTAAGGATTCAATGTTCTTATTTTATACATAATGTAAAAAAGAGATAGCTTTTCTTTTTACATAGTACAAAACAAAATCGCTATCTGCTTCTGTCTGTTTGTATAGGATGCTAACTCCTTCTCAACCATGCAACAGATTTTTAACTGGTTTTCATCATCAGTTAGATAAATTTTCAAATAAGGTTTATATATAAAAACCTAATTAAGTTTATATATAAGCAAAATACAGCTACTTACTAAAGTTTGACCCATGGCCTAGCCGCGGGAAAAATTGTATTACGTGTACATACCTATTTAATAATATTTTCTTAATAAATTATATTACCACAAATAAAATAAAAAATTGAAGTACTCCAAACTCCAATTTTTGCTGTTGGTAGTTACGCCACCAGAGTCAGCAATCTCTTATGAAGACGTGCTTTGTTTAGAATGCATGTTAGAAAATGCACGTTAGAATGCATTTTTGAAAAAAATGTGATATATTAGTAATTTATTATTACCATTATTCCCACGAAATTTTTTAGAAAAGAAATGCCATACAATGGATATAAAATTGATGCAACGTAATTGTGTTAATTTAATGTTTTATAATGTAACATCCAGTCTGAGTGCTCGCATTTGTGCTTGCGAGCTGCGCGTGCGCCGCGCCGTCGTCGGTCGGTTTCACTTCGCGTCCGTATCTCGCGATCGCAGTGCAGAGGCGTTTCGCGCACCGTTTATGGAATAACTCGAGCAAATTTAGTTGGAAATTTTTATTTAACTTGCGACTTGCACTCAAAAATCGGAGTTTTATTTTAATGAGCCAGTTTCGCAGCGACGTCGAGGTCTCGCTCGCACCGGCCGCTGCACTGAATAAATAAATGAGCTGTTCTACTTTCTATGAGATCGTTTCAATGGGCGGTCCGGATGAGTATGCCGCGGCTTGTGGCTTCAAAATCGGCTTTGTTTGTTGGCCGTTGTGCGGCTTATCGCCACGCGGCGACCACCACGCGGCGGCGTTGTTCTTTTACCCGCGTTATATGTAAGAAGTTATTTTTAACGTTTTAGCGCAATATTTTGGTCACGACTTTTATAGGCATTACTTATCTGATTTCTTTCGAAGATTCGATAACAATACATTTTGCAAGTAAAAGTTGATCGATAAAATGTTACAGATGTTTTTTAATGTTAGTTCTATTCGCATGAATAATGGATTACTGGATGTATAACGATAGTATTATAAATAATCAAAATAAATTTATTTATACCATTATATAATAGTTGTTTAAAATAATAAATACACAGTTTACATAATAAATAATGGACTTCGCCTTTGCGGCAGCGTAGGCCTCGCCCAATACTCAATTTTCCCTGTCTCCAGCTCTTTAGGTATGGAAAACTGGAGAAGAACGATACTATTAGTACATACATACATAACTTCACGCCAGTTTCCTTGCGGGGTAGGTACGAACAACAGAGCGCCATTCAGGCTTATTCTTACACACCTCACTTGCTTCTTTGACATTCATAGCTCTTGTCTTGCACGCTCGTCTGTTCTTAAGGCTCCTGACATCACCTTCTGCTAGTACACAATCAATTTGATCATGGAAGGTGTGTCGTGGCCTTCCACGACTTCTGCATCCATCCACTATAGTAGTACTACGATACTATTAGTAGTAGGTATATACATGTATAATCTATCTATATATATAAAACGGAATCTCAAAATGTGTTGGTAAGCGCATAACTCAACGCCTGGACCAATTTGGACAATTCTTTTTTAAATGTTCGTTGAAGTCCAAGGATGGTTTTTACGGCGAGAAAAAATCGAATAATTGCTGGGAAAATCCTAAAAACAGCCCTTTTCTTTTTCCCATACAAACGTTTTCTAACTAAAATGTAGAGTCAATTTGAACTTTATTGCTATTCAATAAAGTTCATATTAAATTACAAGCTTTCACTGTTGTCTAAGCAATGTAGGTGTGTTCCTAACGCTAAAGAGTCAATTTGCACTTTACTACCGCTGCACAAAGTTCAAATTCAATCATATCTATCAAAACAGTGTGCGTGTGCGCGTTGGAGGAACTAATGTCGCGTGCCGAAACTAAAACAAAAGAAATAATATCGCGAAGCCGACCAAATTGAAAATCAGTACTAATGATCTTTAGCTCTTACATTTTGTGACTATTCGATTTGGTTGGTCAAGTGGGTCCCAGAAGGGTGGCCAAAGTTCATGCAAGCGAAGATACTTTGGTCACCCGAGCTGAACCCACACACTGCCCTATCACCAGGGTAACGGTTCTGTTCAGGAGAATTTTTTGCCCCGGCTATAAAATAGGTAGGAACAAAAAACTGCCACATTCCAAATCTTTTTGACAGAACGAAGTCTGTCGGGTCCGGTAGTTTTATACAGAAATAGGAAAGTAGGCTTACGATAATACCTAAATTGCCATGTAGAAAGTAAGATTACATACACTAACAAGTCAATACTAATATCTAAATGCAATTAATAACAAGCATAAATGTGAAAGTGACTGTTTGGAAGTTCGAATGTTTGTTTGTTCCTTTGTCAATATCTCGAGAATCAACGACTAATCATGAAATTTGGTGTACATCTATTTCAGATTACCTATATGATATTTTTTATTTCAACAAATGGGATATTTTTGTGATTTTGAAATTTACACGAGTGAAGCTGTATGTATCTATTGTGTTAAAACTATTTATTTAGTTTGTTTTTCAATATTGTTTCAATATTGTTTCAATATTGTTTCCATATAGTTTCAATAATGGAAATTCAAACGTGGTACTTTTACTACAAAAAGTAGAATAGTTTCCAGAGATTGTACTAAATGTTTATTTGCAAAAACCGCGTGAGACTTATAATCTTTAAATTAACATCGTTGAATTAACAAAAAAAATCCTATCTACTGTGATTTCAGGTAATTCCCCCAGTAGCAAAATAAAAAAGGACGGTGACTTTTTTTCTTAACTATTGACTTCTGACTAATCTACGAGAAATAAAGTGGCATTCATTATTCTGATTTTTTTCACCTTAAAGCCTATGTACCTATATAATAGCTGGTTTTGATGGATTTATCTATTTTATTCACATAAATTATAATCAATCGCAACTTGCCGTTAATATTATGTACATTTTTTTTTCCAAATTTTTTGTGTTTTATAAAATACTTATAAATTATGTCTTTGTTTTACGTGCCAGTACCTACTGTTAGTTTTAGTTTTTTTTTTAGTTTGATGTACATTCATTCTCGCCAATAAATATTACTTTCTTTCTTTCTAATTCACGATAAAAGAATCTAACTGACACTATATTATTATTTATAAATATTAGTTCTGTATTTTACGTATTACAGGTAAGCTTCCCAGAAGACATATAGGTATACGCTTTGAAGTCTACATATTATAAAGGTGCAAGACTTCAAGATGAAACAATTTAATAGCAAACGGTAAAAATAAATAGTTCTTACTGAGTGAGGATGGCGTATTTACGCCGTTTGTATTAATTACTTCTGCTTCCACCGCCTAGCCAGCTGATCGAATCGAGTTACGTAAATTGATCATTCATCCATCCATACCCACAAAAGTATATATAATACCAGAAGATAATCCCACCGCCGTTAAATCCAACAAAATAACTCGTTACACGTTTCTTGCAATGTATCCGAGTATAACACGTTGTAAAACGGTACTAAATGACATTAGACATCTAAAAAAAATATACTAATACTAAAATACAGTAATCGTGAACAAAATTAAGTATTGTAAATAAAACACAACAAGTTTTGAGGATAGACAAAAATAACATCAATATTGACGTTTGACATCTGAGTCATTCTGTGAACACGACTCCGGAAAAGTGCCCAAATCGTCAAATTATAGTGTAAGATAAAAAATTTAATCACGCTAGCTAATTGTTAAACCGTAATTTAATTATAGAAGAGAATAGTTTTATGTTGAGCGAAAATGCAAATGAAAAGAGAAATGACAATGCAAAAAACAATGTAACTACTCAAATGAGAATCTGATGTTCGTATCAATCGACAATTCGAAATACATATCCGATGGCCCTCTTCCCCTCCCCCTATCCGACCTTCCCTATCCCACCCCCTATTCCAATCCCATATCCCATCCCTTCTACTCCATTCCTCCTGTCTCAATCCCATTTATCTCATTTCCCTATCCCATCCTAAAGCAAACGCCTATAGGCGAGAGTAATCACTTTCTATGAGCTGCGCCGCTTGCTTGTTGGTCAGCTTAGCAAGCAATAAAAATATATGAATTGTGTGTGTGTGCAGTTCACACGCAGTAGAAGTGAAACTTCAGAGAATATACTCATAGATAATTCTTCGCTGAGTTTTATTAATATAAATATAATTCCTTTAGCCTACATCCGTCAACATATTATAATTCAAAATAAACTTCTTAAGTGTCACTTTCAATTTTTCACTGTTTTAGTCTAAAAATATTATTCTCAGTTTTTTTTTGGTTCAAATTCGACCTATGTTTGGTCTCTAATCTGTGCTACACGATGTAAAATTCGTATCTCAATCTCTCGCAGGCTTAGTCCTATAGATTTGTGTGTATATCTCTTTTTACTGTATTATTACATAATTTATAATTTTAAAATCACTGGACAGATTGCCTGGAAGAGATCGCTATGAGCGATAGGGCCGCCCATTGTATAGATAAAAATGTATCCGTGTTATTGCAGTTTACCGGCCGGTTCCTACATGTTACCGACCGTTCATTTGCCTTACTTCCGGTTAAAATTTGACATAGGCTCCACATAACTAATGTCAAAGTTCAACCGATGATAAGGTAAGAGAATGAATAGTAAGATATAGGAACCGGCCATAAGTTTCTGGTGTACAATAAAGAAGTGTTAATTCATTGATTTGTCCAAAACGCATTAGTAACAAAGTTAACGATAACATAAAATGCGATCACGGAACTTAAAAACATAAAAGTTTCATATTAAATCTATTTTCGTGCAAGGTCTTTGAAGAAATTGTGGCGTTAAATGTTCAATTATGTCGTATTAGTGGCATGTTGCCTACCGGACGTGGAAAGGACTCGGTTGTTATTATTAGTGCAATGCACTTGCATGCGTCACAGCGCGAAGGACACGCTTTGTCTGGATCAGGTGGTTGTAGCGCAGGTGGGGAGGGGGGGGGGGCGCCTCGAGGCCGCTTCCTGTCGCAGGACAGGTTCTGCCGTTTGCACCAGTTTATTCTGTACCAGTTTCCAAGCATGCAAAGCGAACAGCCTTTTAGCAGTCAACGCACACGTTAGCACGCAAGCACATTAAAAACACCTACGCTTAATATCAACACACATTTGATAAGATTTGATATCACAGTAGCAATGTCTAGTAACTTTGTACAGCATTTTTTGAGGCCCATGCAGGGAGTGGCGAGTCACCGTTTGCCTAATTTCTTCATATCCTCCGAACATTGACGGGCAGACGCCATAATTCCCATAGCCCAGATCCCTAGTTCCACTAGCAGTTCATCCCAATAGCCCGGTACCTTTTATTCTCATTTCCTACAATAGTCCTACACTGCCCGGGGCTTGTCCTTGGGTGCATTTTTATATGTTGTAGACAGGGATAATCGCCGGTCAGTGTCACGCTATACATTAACACTTATGTCAAGGGGCCTCTACGTGTTCACCTTCCCTATTGCTCCACGCAAGCCCTCCAAAAGTCGGGACTAGTATAGAATTACACTGTTCTATTTAATATTTTTTTATCTGTTTCTGATGTGCGGTACACATGTAGCGTATGTGTCCCTTCCTATACTGCATATAATATAAAAGTGACACATTGACATAACATCAAAATAGAGTTCAACGTTTCAGCTGTTTTTATTAACATTTTCAAATTATACCATAGACGTCTTCAGTCTGAAATAAGCCTTTTGGTGTTTAAGTTGCAGTATTTATTGCCATCATAGTAGAGTTAAGTGATTATTAACACCGATATACTTATAACATGTATATACTTTGTAACATATTATGTATATCGAATACCTTAAATATGCTTTCTCGTAGTATTTTATGATATTGAAGTGCAGAATAACAAAAAGAAATCCGGTATCTTGACGTCCCTAGAAGTTGCAACATTTTGCAATAAAAATAAAATTCAATACCAATTCATGCGCAATTCTTTAACAATTTCAACAAAAGTGAGATTTTAAATTATCCTTCTTTCACTTGTTACATCATTTTTATTTTAGGACTGGAACTTTTACGGTTGTTTCATGTTCATAAATGGCCATCTATCTATCCCAATTCTCAGTATTCTGCATACAATATTTTTTATTGCAAATTCGAACGCAAATTTCACAGAAGTCGGTTCGTTTAATTTCGGTCAAGTAGACATCAAATTTGCATTCATTGGAAATTAAGCCATTCAAGGGATGAAAGGTGTACTATGCCTTACACAATATACCGACAATTAAGTAAACAGACTCGATCCCAAAGTAAAAACGTAACAAACAAATATGTTATCTTACTCACAGTGAACTGTAATTTGTATTGGTTATTTTATTGAGTCCAGGATTTAAACAATCATATTTGGGAAAAGTGAAAAAAAACCATATCTAAACAAGTCCAAACAACAAGAAAACAAAAAAAAATATTTTTTTAGTAAATTGTTTAAAATAACGTTAGTGTTACCTACCACCCGTTATATTCACATATCTATATTGTGGACTAGTTACCACCACTTGGTATTGCGGGATTTTTTTGTTGCATGCGTTCAGCAGACAGGCAAAGGGCCCACTTGATGGAAAGCGGTTACCATAGCCTATGGACATTTGCAATACCAAAGGTACAACCAATGCGATGCTGCTCTCTTAAGAAACACTGGAACCTGGTCACTAATCCCGGAACATAACTCAAGTTTGTTATGGCGGCATACTCTAGACCATGGGTGGTAGCCATCCAGTCGGGCAAATACCCTACCTCTTGGCTGGGGGTTGCTTGTCGCCTCTTACGACAGGAGCGGCCTGTCAACAAAACAGCCCGCAGGAAATTGTATTTTTTCTTCGTTTCTGCACGGATAAAAAGTTAGACTTTACATTCATATTTTCTGAAATGTTCAAGAGATCGAAATGAAACATACACCTATATTTAAGAAAAAAGTTCAATTAAAATCTTACCAAATCTGTTTTACTGTTTCGAAATCACCTCTCAGACCGATATGCAGACAAAGTTTTTAAACGGTCATTTATGGTTAGGCAGCTTATGGATATCAGTTTTATCCTTTTGTGATTTTTTAATAACATCAGACAAACATATATATGAAAATCTCGAAGCTAAGCAAATTACGCTTGTGTTATGGTCATATACAATGAAGCACTCTGGGCACAATCCCAGATACCCAAACCACAGTAAAAAATGGAAGATTATCAAATTCACCATGCCAGGAGTCGAACTAGTCGAAAAAGCTTGACAGAGTCACGGACGCTGTAATTTTGATTTGAAATCACAAACAGGTGCTATAATTGTATTCATTAGTATAGATACCTACATGTCGGAATTAAATGTCTACCTTGTTTATAAGCATACAAAGGTAAATGCGGTTCAAACGTAGTCGTTTTAAACTTGTCATTCGATGATGACCTTGCTGGTTCTCTGAAACGTTAATTAAATGCACGTATTTTCCGTATCCTTTCGTTTATCGACCTCTTTTATTTTATTTTTCAAAAATAGTCTTTGCTGAACTTGAATAAAAAAAATCTATTGTGTTTTTATTTTCACCGGTTTGATCCAGTTTGATTTTAAAATCAGAACTGATGAAATTAACCTATGGACACGGTAATAACTTATTTTACAAAAATTGATTTATTGTTTCTTTAATTTCAGGTGCAAACATATAATCGCTTCACTTCCGCGTCACATTAAGAGGTAAATATTCAATCTTTCAGCTTGTTTTTAAGGCTCAGTCAAAATTAACCTTACACGAAGGCAAAGTTATTGTTTAATTACAGATTACTACATGCATTATAAAACATAAGTGGATACACTTATGTTTTTAATCACTTATCTATAACACCTGTTACAATCTTAATCACTTCAATTTTTTTTCTTTCAAATCGCAGTTTTAAAAGGGGACAGCTTTGTACAGAATAAAACTTATCCTACATTAGTGCAATTTTAGACTTGTTTCGGCACTAAATAAAAACGGATTTCATTATGGAATACCTAACCCTTGAATCGAGTTTGTGGTTCGAAATTTATGAAAAAAATTGTGTGTGTGTTCAGTTCACATGCAGTAGAAGTGAAACAAAGTGTGACAAGGAGTGTAAGGAATTCTAAATTTCATGAAGTCACATTTTATATCGTTATAATGTATTTCAGCTTTAAAGCCTGAAATTTGAAGTGTTAACGAAAAACTTCAAAATAATTTCAACTCTATCTGAATGAACATAGTGTTTAAATTCTTAAATATAATGTATTCTATCTCATTCACTCGCAAGCTTAGTCCTATAGATTTATGTGTTTCTTTCTTTTTAGCGTCGGTTTTTCGTTTCATTGAGTTTCAAATCATAACGATTCTAAAGAGGTTTCACTTAAAAAATCGGGCCTGATTAAAACGTATTTTAGTGCATTACATATCAAGTAGCGCACAACATTTCAATTTTACCAATGTTATGTTTAAGCTTGAGTGCCAAAGTCAATATTCATATTTAATAACTAAGTGTCAAAACTAATAAACATTTATAATGCTTCATCTGCGTTAGTGTAAAAGATTTAAGCTATAGCCGAATGAGTCTTATTTAAAGCGTTAAAAAATAACGTCGTTAACGCATAGCCACCACATAGGTGTATATATGCATACGTTATCTCTCAATATTTAACATCACTAATGTCGCATCTCAAATAACGCATTAAACCTATCGCCACATCTGCGTGAAACGGCCTAAATCTTCAGGAGTATAAAATCTTTTTAAAAGTTAATTATAACTAAATAACGAAATAAATACACTTTCTGTGTAATGTATTAGTATTATTACTATGTCATTCAGAATTTTAATTTGTATCTTGTCATGTAAAATTTACAACTAAATATACAATCCTAACGAAGTGGCGGGCAGAGCTAGTTCTAGAATCCGGCCGTCACAGACGCACTTCAACTATAGCAGGTTGTAGGTGAGCCAGTGCAAGTATGACAATGCATATGTGCTGAACTTGTGATCGTTTCGTATTCCCCGGCGCGGTCGCCGTCGCGGTGCGCACCCGTTACTGTGACGTGAATGTTGCATGATTTTACAACGAAGGTGAAAGTCACTTACGGCAACTCATCTCGTCTGTATGCACCCCCGCTTCCGTTCGCATCTATTGAGTCTTCTGCGGTTGGAATTAATTAGTGGAATAAAACGAAATTACGTCGCGTTTAAAATGCATCACAAATTGTACCGAAACTTGTAAGTGTTTTTTGTTAAGGAATGAAGATAGATAGAGAGCTTACACATATGTTACAATTTGTAAACATTGAGAAAATTAGCAACGTAGTGTTTTTATTCCAATTTTGCTTTCATGCATAACTCCAGCAGCACCTGCTAATTCTAAAACCAAGTTCAAACATCGTTATTTTAAAGTCTAATATGGTTTGTACTAAATTACAATATCATCGGAGTAAACATTATAAATTCTTAAAAATAACTCGTTTATCCAATAATTTCTTTAAATATTATGTGAGAATTTTAGTTATATACTACTTTTGTATTTATAGCCAGATTATGGCAGGCAGATTAAGGACCCAATTGATGGAAAGTAGATACCATCGCCGAAACTTTCCAGTGACGTAAAGGACGGACTAACAAAAAAATTTCTATCATATTTATATGAATATATTACGTAACGAATATAATTAAATATTCAGATGTGCTATTGCATAAAATTGAAACAAATTTAGACAATATGTAAACATGGAAGTAGGTATACCACACGTCTAATCATATATATCTAACATTATTAACGTTGCTTATTAAAATAAAGTGACAGAAGTTGCACGAGTTATAATATTTTAGCCAAAACAATAATATATCTAATACAATAAGTAATTTGTAATTTCTCTTTCGTACACCAATATTGCAATTTGATCACATCATACAAAACTAATATTACATTAAAACTTAATACATCATTAGAAATACCATTAATAGTTTTGAAAACATCATATAACGTCATTAAATCACTATATTGTTTATTATATACATTGCTTAAAGATATTGCACAATGTTTTCTAGGTAGTAGTAATAGTAATCTGTCAAAGTGATATTAGCAAGTTACATAGTAAACTTATCGCCTCTAAATGTTTCTTGGAAACTTTCTTTCGTTGAAGTAATATTGAAAGTAATATTACAGTACTTAAAAATAACCACCAATAATAACGCCAGCTATATCTAGAAGTATGTTTCTTAGAAAGGTAGCCAAAATAGAATTTTTGTATACCCTCCAATGCTATCTTAAAATGTTTCTATGTACCATATTTCTCAAATAGACCTTTTTTCGCGACAAATACTTTCATTTAGCCATTTAAACACACAATAATCTCTTATAAGCTTTGAAGTGGTATCCTGCGGAAATTATTCCTTTTACCGAGATAAAAAGTTTCCTATGTCCATTCCCGTTATCTAAATTACATACATATGTACATATATTTATTTATATTAAATTTAAAGACAATCTGTCTCTTCCTAAGATCGTAAAGAAGATATCAAGTTACTCGAAGTAATAAAATTAGTAATTATTACAGTCATGATTTACTTTTATTAACAATAATTCTTGTTAATGCGAATAATTAGGGTACCAATGAAATAAAATCGTAAAAAATAATTAAAAAACATATAACCTGCAAAATCCATTGTTACTGTACATAACTTGTCGATGATAATATGCGGTTTTTACAAGATTTATTGACTAAGGCTTCGGGTGTTTTGTATCCAACGAAATCCTAAAAAGACACGGATAAAAAATATATCTCTCGGGTTGAATTACCTCCAAGAGGAAAAGTAGTCGCACAACATTTTGTTATTCTTTGTAAAAAATCGCATAATAACAAATGTAGGTATTTACCCACATCCTTTTAACTTCAAAAATATAAGTAATGGAAACCTTATAAATTTATAAGGTTTTAGGTTTTAAACATACCGTAGTAACTAAACCGAGCGGATGAATGGAATTTAATTACTGATAAACTATTTTGTTGTTAATATAATAATTAAAGCTAGCAGATAGTCTTCGAAAAAATTGTAACATAAAACAAAACATTCCAAGCGTTTGAAATAAAACAATTTTATAGGCAAATTATTGCTGAAGTTAAAAAACATAAAACTTCATATTTACGCTTTTATATTGAATATAAATGCGTAGATATGATTTTTTTATAAAGATTGAAGAGTTTCGGGACTTTTTGTAAGATCATCCCTAGCGGAGGTGAACTAGTCCCGACGTAAATAAAAAAGTTGCAGAGAGAGCTCAGCTGTGTTATTTTAATACCTAGCAAGTGTATTCTAACTAATTTTAAACCACAACAAAAAAAAATAGATGAAATTTCACGATATATGTACCATTTCAAAACTATTTATTAAGCTTATTGAAAACGATATCATATTGTGGTACACTTTTCATATATTTTGGCAAACAATACTTCAGTTAATAAGACAATAAATGCATAATTATTCATATAAAAAAACATACAGACCAATTGAGAATCGCCTCCTTTTGGAAGTCGGTTAAAAAAGAATGTCGATCATATTTTATTTAGTACATTTTTGACATGTTTTAGCGAACACAATACATCAGCAAATGGTCAATAAGATAATAAATGCAGAAATTTATTAATATTAAAAATAATGTATATGCAAATTTTTGAAATTGTATAGCTGTGCTGGTGTACTATTAATTAATCGTTTGAATAATACCTGAGGTATATTGAGCGCATGCCAATACGTCAGTTCAATTTTAAAGGATTCAATCATAATAACAATCTCCAATGCACATCAAGATAAGGCATTCTTTATTGTAAGACAAAGTAACTCCATATATTGCTATAACCCTGAGCTCATGTCGGTAAAGTTGGGCAAAAGTCAAGGGCATTAACAACGAAATCAGTGGCAGGCAACCCTGATCTAAGCTTAACTAGACTTTAACAATATGTTGATTTTAATCGTAACAGACTTCTGCTTTTTCCACTAAATTAGCTTCGACAAGTATACTCGTATATATCGTTTAATCATATGATTTTGTGCGCGTTTTAGGTTTTGGTGGAAAACCAAAATATATTGATATTGTTGGGAGTAAAACAATTAGACGGTTACTGTAATATATTCATATCAAGTTTCATTAATATCCTTTACTAATTGAGATGAAATAAACTTATAGACAAAATCACTTTGATATTTATATAATATGCATGTAAATTTATATATGAAGTGTGTGAATTATAGCCGATTTCAGTTAGTCTATTCGTTTAGACACTCCTACCATCTTTAAACATATTTTTATTTATTTATAGGAATCGACGTCCAAGATGTAATACAGTCAACAAAAACTAAATCTTGACCGATACTCTGTTGAAAATAGTCATTAAGGACTCGTTTCTTAATCTTGATTTGTTTAATTTTTTTGATTAGAACTCGATTCCAAATTCTTTCCTATTTGCAAAAATATCCTTACAATTTTAACGATTATCATTATTATTCATTAAAATTCAATAGTCATCAATATTTGTGTAAATATACTTAGTAAAACTACGTTCTAACGGTTTTAAGTATACTTGTCAGAAATTTCATAAAATAAGTCAATATAAATATAGTAATATTTAAAAAAAAAAGTATTTTATGAGAATTAATACATTCATTCATAAGGTGAACAAATTAAAAGTTTTATTAATGATTATGTAATTACACGTTGTTAACTATTTAAATAAAAACCATACATCTAAATAAAAACACTAACATTACTGGAAAGTCATCTTATCGATCAAAACATGAAGACGTTTCCGTCTGTCTTGATACATGCATATCATAATGACTATGTTCAAATGTTTAACACTGTAATTAAGGTGCATAAAATCAAAAATAAAAGATTTTTCTGTACCGGAGCGTTTGTGAAACAAGTTTTGCTTTCATTAGATGGCCGACGGCAGCTTTCGCCATTTTTATAATACACCACTTACATTCGGTATTCGTGTTTTGAATCATAACAAGTCAAAATTCACTAGATGATTGTCAATCATGAATGATCAATAGAGACACTCCATTCAAGTATATGAACATGTCATATTTTGACTAGGTTTCATTAATGTGATTATGCGTACAAAAATGGGATTCAAAGTGTTTTTTTTTTATCATAAATACAAATGTTATACAACAAATATAGATTCAATAAGTATAATAAAATATTTCCTTATTTTTTATTTCAAATATAATATTACAGAATGGATTATGCAATACTTATTATGTTATCACTTTGTGGTGATACGCCTGTAGGTTAGTCACATTATTGGTCACATTTTAAGATTTGTTAAATATTGACAATGTTTGTACAATTTCAAGCACTTTCTTCCTATATGTTATATTATGGGTCATCGGTCTCTTGTTATACATATTTTAGGATTCTTGTTCTTCAAATCAAATCAAATAATATTTATTTTGCATTAGCACGGTTACAACCATACAACAGATGTTACAACACGATTATTTGTTGATGGTTTCACGTGCACTAGCCATATTGGCGTGCAAAATTATTCTTAAAGTAAAATATATTTACAGTACAGTATATTAGCAGTACAATTTTATTATAATGATTATATTATATTATTCCTTATTATTTTGTGATGTCAATTTTTCTTTCAAAACATGCATATATAAGCATAATATTTAGTGAAAATGTATAATCTATATGACATCATACAACGCTGTAGTGAAATCGCGAAAAATCTAACGACTGGTAGCCGCTATACTTGTAACTGGATTGAACAATTACATTTCAGTGTACATAATCTTGTTAGTCAGATCTTGCATAATTAAATCGTGTTCCTTAATTACCTTTTTATTTAAGTTAATAGGTAGCAAGATATTCGCTTCCAAAATTGTAAAAATTGTATAGTGAACTTTATGATCAAGTATTTCAACAACTAACCATGTATATAGAAATAACTATATATCTTAGTTTCCGTTTTTCACGAATTACTTCGAGTAATGTTTATTCATAAACCGTAAAATTGTAATATTTTTACAAAAAATTATTTGTAGCTTGGCACAAATAAATTAAGTAGAATTTGGACACGTGTAGAAGAATTTCCTTTAAAAAGCGTACGGAGTATAAATAGCACCTATACTTACGTATACTAAACATAAGAATATTCATATAGAATTTAATTCTTACTCTCACTAATCTATTTGTAGCTTCAAAGACATAAACAAGAATTATATGGCAGAAAACCGGTACAACTATAGAAGGCTTTCCCATATTACAGGCTAGAACTACGCGTACCATAAAATAGATGTACAATATACATACATATATGCACATAATTATAATTACGTTTTAACAAAGTAAGCATATACACGTTTTTTGTTAAATCCAAAAAATCAAACACTTGGTAAAAAACCACTTTAATGAAAAAAAAGCAGTGTTTGTATTATCTGTCCTTTGTTTTGTACCTCTAATATGAATGTTTATAAATAAAAATCTTTTTCAAATTATGTGCCCGCTTTGGCCAATCACTCATCATAATCTTTTCTTGTCTTTCAACTATTACTTAATGATTTATTCGGCAGAATGTGTAACTATTTTCAACAGTATCCGAGGGCCTAAATAGGCCGTTTTTGCAGATTCGTATTACGAACATGGCAAATATCAAAACACAGTGGAACTGTATACTAATTTTACATCTGCCAATATAAAGATAAGTATCAATTTCACTAATGGCCGGTTCCTATATCTTACTATATTCATTTACTTGTCTTACCGTCGATTGTATTTTGACCTTAATGTGAGGAGCTTGTGTCAAATTTTAAATGATAGAAAGTCAAATGGATGGTTAGTAAAATATAGGAACTGGCTGTAAGCCATCTTCTAAACGCTACCGCTTTAGACACACAGGTATGTTGATATGTCCCCGTGTCTGCTAATCTCTCCTGATCAAGTGCCTAACAAAACAGCTTGATGTCAGACGAATTAGGCCCGCTTTTATATTGCTAGGGCACAATCAAAATTAAAATCAAATCAAAATCCTAGAAGCCAGATACGAGCACGCGATCGGCTTTAAAACAGAGCGGTGTTGATGACGGCTTCTTTATATTACTATTTCAAATTATATTGTAATAATTTGGAAATTTGAAAAAACTCAGGTTAGGCTTAGTAGTGCTTTGGTTGCAATTAAAATAAGTCTACACCATGTATGATGGACTCACCTGATGAAAAATATTTTTTGGATGGAAACTTCTAGGTTGTAGGTGTTTTAACATCTGGGAGCCCCACATACCTCTCGGTGTAAAAAAGCCTCGCCCGAGCGCCATGGGCATGAGCAAAAGTATTCCCTCACTGTTAACAAAATGAAAATGTTACAATGAATACAACAAGAAAAATAATATCTCCAGTAATACCATTAAAGGTGTCCATTTATAGCCGGTTCCTATATCGTATCAACCGTTCATTTGCCGTACTATCCGGTAAAATTTGACACAAGCTCCATACAAGTAATGTCAAAATTCAATCGACGGTAAGACAAGTGAATGAATAATAAGATGTAAGAACCTGCCATTAGCAAGTTCAGGAATTTTGTTTCCAGTCTACACAGGTATTAGACCTACAGTCCGCTGTATCGTTTTCATTCTAATATTTACATCACATAGCGTTCGCAGTAACCGTAATCGGTTAATACTGTACTCATGCAGAGACGGAGAAAGAATACAATTTTCTGTGGCCGGGCGGCTTGTCGTAAGAGGTGATCAAACAACCGATAGTCAAGTGGTAGGGTATATACCCGACTAGATGGCTACCACCCCTGATCTAGGTTATGCCGTCATAACAATTTTAAGTTGTGTTCCGGCATTAGTGGCCAAGTCCCAGTCACCCTTTAGAGAGCGGCAGCACATTGGTATCACTTTTGATGTTATAAACGTCCATAGGCGATGGTAACCGCTTTCCATAAGTGGGCTTTCTGTCTGTCTGCTGAACTCATGCATTAAAAAACACAGTTTTATATACGTCCGTTGCCACACCACAAATCTAATCTATTACTTATTTGGCTCACTATAACTCATATATTAATCAATCATCCAACATTATTTAAATCACGTGATATATTTTTAAAATCTATAATATTATGAAACTCTAAACATGCCATGTCTGTACATTAAAGCTTTTAAATAAAACAACTGGAATAGGCTATATAAATGATGGAGAACATGATGCAATTTCTTTTAGATTTGTTGTCTGTTTGTTCGGGTTTCATACATAAACTACTAGGCCGATTTTAATGCGGTTTTCGTTGATCGATAGCTAATTCTTAGACTTAAACTCTGCGCTACTTTTTATCCTGGGAATACCGTAGGAATTTTTCTGGAAATAAATTAAAGGTCGAATTAAAAAAATGAATTCCAATGTGAATTTTTACTGATCGATAACAAATTTTATGTTATAAAATGTGTGATAGTTTTTATCCCGGGAATCCTGTGGGGATTTTCCCGGGAGCGGTTTGAAGTAGTTCGGGTGCATAAAAATTAGATTATTCCGACACACTTTTCACTAAACCGACAGCTTACATTCTTTTCTAATGCTGCGGTACTTTGTATAGCGGGAATCCAGCTGGAATCTCAAGTCAAGCGTGGACGAAGTAGCAGGCATATGATAGTTATATATTATAATAAAATGTACATTTCATAACGTTATATTGCTAAGTTGTAACATGACAAATCGGCTTGGAAAATTAAAAATTTGACGTGGTTATTAATAAAGTTTCAATAAAAAACATATATGAAAAAAACCCGCAACTGTCTGCAAAAACACACGAGTCGGCATGTTGCAGAACCAGTTTGAACATTTTATGAAGTTGTGTTGCACATAGTCGGGCACAATTTTTATTAGTTCATTAAAATGTTGCTGCGCTGGAAACTAATTGCAATATAAACCCAATACTCGTTTTATTGTCGTGGTAGCTCAGTGACGTCACCGTCTCCAGTGACGTTGGTTCGGATTTTGTCCAGGGCGCTTGCTCCAGGAGGGAAAATATTCGTACCTAAGTGTCGAAAGTGTAAATAAACACTACGGAAAAACTTACATACATACACATCGAGATCACCAACGTTTTAAACTCGTCAATCCGCCTTGCCTAAGCATGGCGAGTCTACTATAATAGTCTACTATAATAGAAAATACTGTCCACTCTCATAAGCGCAACCCGGCAGTAGAATGTTTATAGTGTTAATTATATATTTTATTTTATTTTGACAATAACAAATGTGAAAGTGACTGTTTGAATATTTGATCATCTTTTCTTCGTGCCTTTTGAAATAAATCGTGATCATATAGTTTTGTATAAACTTACATACGTACTTTTGATAATGTGGATGAATAGTATACTTTTTATTATAAGTAACGTAAAAATACTTTTCGCGTAGAATAGTATTGTATTATATACTTTACTCTATAAAGGTACCAGGCGTTTAAAGGATTGTCTACAACATTAGTTCACGCGTTGATGTCTTTTGTATTGCGGAGTTTTAATAGCCCAGAGTACATGAATCGGGGGCTTTGGCATTTAAGTCTGTGGTCGCCGCAAGATCCTTTGTGTCTTGTTAACTGACATTTATTTTAATAACAAGACGTGTTATAATGATTGTGCTATAACGACAAATTGTTTCATGACTTTAGAAGGAGTTACGATACCTCGTTTTTGTAAACTAGGTAAAGTATTAACAACGATTGGGTACGCAGTTATAATATTATGACACGGGTAATCAGAATTATTGATTTATGTTCAATTTTATAGTTTATAGCAAGGGACGCAGTAAACTTATAACTAAACGCGCATTACGAGATAAGTATTAATTAATTTTAATGAAATTGTGTAAGTTTTGTAGCAAGTGGGACGGCGCGCGGCTGTTTCAATACTTTTGTTGGTTCAATCATTTTATCTAGAATAATTTATATTGATTTTTAAGTTAATTTAATACTTATTTAATTAAGCCTTCTCGTAAACCTTGTCCAAGGAAGTAAATATTTTTAATGTATATGATAAAGTAATTTCATGTTACGCGAGTATTAATATTAATAAACTATATATATTTTATCCGTGCAGGAACGGAGAAAGAATACAATTTCCTGCGGCCGGGAGGCCTGTCGTAAGAGGCGACCAAACAACCCACAGCCAGGTGGTAGGGCATTTGCCCGACTGGATGGCTACCACCTTGGTCTAAAGTATGTCGCCATAACAACCTTGAGTTGTATTCCGGCATTAGTGACCAGGTTCCAGTTTCCCTTAAGAGAGCAGCAGCGCATTTGTAGCAACTTTGGTGTTGCAAAGGTCCATAGGCGATGGTAACCGCTTTCCATCGAGTGGGCCGTCTGCCTATCTACTGATCTCCTGCAATATAAAACAAAGAATGTAAATTAAACATTGAATTTCAACTAAACAGTTAAAACTAAAATACATTATGTAGCAAATCACTGCCAAAGGGAAGCGTGCCCAGTAGGCTGGTTGCATTGCCTCGCTGTATGGTAATGCTTAATTGTAGTGCGAAATATGAGCCAGCCTTCTGATCTCGGGTAGCGTCAAAGACTTTGCTACGTCTTTACTACTCTACATTTAACAGTGTGTTAAGACTACGTATACTATCATTTTAATTATGATTGTAGACACTACACTAGTGACATATACGCCCCATGATATGCGCCTAGCATTACTTAATTTCTCTTATTTCTATTTACTACTATTTGCGTAATTTGAGTGCAATATGACATTACAAGTATTTAACTGTCTTCTTTGACATCAGGGTTTCATGTTCGAGATGTTCATTTCAATCTTCAGCTCACTCGCTGCATCGTGTCGATGCCGCGCGGACACAGGACAATTAGAAAAGTATATGCACGGGAGTCTTGTGTTTGGCTGGCTCACATGTGCATGATGGTCCTTTTTGGTCTTGAAGCGCGCCAAGTACGCTGAGATCCCACCGTGGGCTGTTATTATCTGGGTTTGGTTAGTGATCCCCATGATCTCCCTTGCCTCTGTTCGTCATGGCATACTATACTGCAGGTCCCGTGGCATCTAGCTTAAACACTTATGTTTAGGCTCAGCTGTAACCGATTACAGCAATTTCTAGACTGGGTAGTTTTTCTGCATCTAGGCATAAATATTTTGGAAAATTTATTTCACATACCTAACGAAGCCACCTCCTATTGGCTGAGGTGAGATGCTAAACAGCATTTTCAAGAACCTAAAACCGATACTAACTGCTAGACCATTTGCCAAATTAAGAAACATCATGTAATCAAGATGACATAAAGATAGATATATTAATTTTAAACAGCTTAAAACCGACTTCTTATATATTTTTTGACTTTGTTGGAGTAGCCCTGGCTTCAGCACCCTTTGCCTGTTAAAGGAAATGTCACTGTCATAGATGAGACGACAGCGGCTTATGACGTTTTTACGGCCCCCTCTTTTCTCTTATCTATTCTGCCTGTTAAAAAGGTGCTGTGTAATTTCATGTTGTGTAATTGTGTAATAGAAATAAAAGTTATCTTGAATTATCGCCATAATTTATTGTTAAAAAACATCCTCTCGATCCACAACAGACTTCAACTTTTCCAAAGAATACAAAACAAAATTATTAAATTAACATAATATAAATTATGACACAGTAGAGAAATCACAAGCGCATTTCTTATTTCTAACGAAGCTAGTTAGAACAGCATAGAGATACCTATTGACGGAACGCGTGTCGCCTCAGAAACTTGTTCTCTGCTATAAATAAGGACATTTTCACAAAAAATGTTTAAACTCGAGTCGGAAACTCCATTTGAACAATAATAATATAGTGTCAGTGGTAAAGTGGAACAAGGAACTCGCATAGTGGCGACTGGTACGTTGAACCTCCCGGACACGCGGCGGTGTGAGCGCGCCGCGCGCACGTGTGCGTGTAGTGCAGCACACGCTGCACGCGCACACCGCCAGCCCCACGCGCACATGAGCGCGCGGCGTGCTCGCTGCCACCAGGGCTGCCAGCTTGATAACACCTTGGGCTTAAAGAACTTTACTCTCAAAGAACATTACAGTTCATATCATATTATCAAATAAGATACAACAATTCTGACATAAACTTTATTATCTAACAACGAGCAGACATACAAACTTATAAACTAGGTGAACAATGAAAAAATAAAAATAAGATAATATTTCAAAATTAGAAGTTTTTTCCCATTTTTCGCTATAAACTTTTTTACAGCATAAAGTACGAAAGAATATATTATATATACAGATATTTGTCCACATATATATACTTTCGTACTTTTTGCTGTAAATAAAATCTATTAATATCCAACTATTATTGAAAAATATATAATAAGTCGAATGTAGCGATATCAAACAACACAATCCGTACGTAGTTTCTTAAATGGGTTAGACTAGTTGATGATCCTTGGATTATAGTTCATAAACTAGTATAAATTATTTTTATTATATACTCAGAATCTTTTTATTTACGTCCTCATGTTTTCAAATATGCTTATAATAATTAACTTTCTCAAAAAAATTGGAATAAAATAAGATGGAAAAGTAGGATTGAAATTATATAAAGCTAGAGTATTCCCCACGGCTACGCCGCAGGTCAACCCTGGGGAGTAGCTCTATTATACTTACATAAAAACTTAATTAGATTTTTTATATATAAACCTCCGAGAAAATATCGAACTGATGGTAAAAACCACTTTAAATCCGTTGCGTGGTTTAGGAGAAGTTAGAAGACCTACAGACACAGACGCGGAAAGCGACTTTGTTTTATACTATGCAAAGATCTTACTAAAATTTTTTTGCTATTAAGAAAAACTACAATAAGTATTAGGTACCTACATACGGAAGCAAACAACTAAACTTGTCTTTTAATGTATTTGCTTTTAGAAATACGAACATTGATGTTTTACTTCTTTTTCACTTTATATATTTTAACTCGGATAAAACAAACAAAGGCGGTTTTGCTCTAAGAAAAACTAAACATTATGCTAACAGCTTGCTAACCCTAGCTCACAAGCCTCTGTTGTCGGTGTCTATTAAAAGTGTACGTACATTTAATCTGATTCATGATGATATTTTCGCATATAACATTACGTCTGACTTGAGAAACTTATTGCATTACAATTTTCCGAAATTATAGAATATTATCTTTTATTATTAGTTTATTTGTTTGTATTCTACTTATAGTCCTTTAAGACTATAAGTAGAATAAATGAGCTTAGGTCACCGTCTCCTACGAGCTAGGTGGCCGAAGGCTGGCTACGTTACCTGGCTGCATTGCTATAGCAGTAAATTTTGCTTTTCTGGGGTGCTCTTCATAGGCTCATGGGTTCATGGCCTCACGGTCCAAACGTCTCAACTATAAACGGCACATAATTTGTTAATAATATTTTAACGAAAAACCCGACCAATTGACATTTTCATGAACATCATTGCGAGATACAGGTTTTTTTCCAAGGCTATGTGGTTCTCAATTAATTTTCAATTCCTATGTGGTTCAATTCTTTATTTGTGTGGTAAATGTCAGGTACCCTGTCCTAATATTCGTTTCACTAAGCCAGAGAACTTAGATAACACTTGTAAATACATATAGTTATAGGTTTTGCACACGGCTTCCCTCGCGTTAATAAATTTTCCAAGATCAAAAGTAGCCTATATGCTATTCTAGAGTATAATCTATCTCTGTGCGAAATTTCATCTGGATCCGTTCAGTCGTTCTGGCGTGATTGAGCAGCAAACATCCATCCAAACTTTCGCATTTATAATATCTATATTACAGTATAGATAGATAATCAGAAGAAAACGTTACTGTTTGTTGGCGACCTATCCAATTGGCGTTACATCTTAGATTTCACCTTCCTCAATTAGCTTCTACTGGTGATTATATGCAGTTCATTGGTCTATTGGGGTGCTGAATAATCTCCACCTTCAGCAATACAACAGACAGTGTATAATGTCTAGAATTTTGTTGTTTCGTATATTTTTTAAAAATAAATATTTCGTTACAATAAATATTTTCTTTTTATACAATTACTTTTCACGATTAAAATTGGTTTTTTTTTAATCAAAATACTAGCTGTGACCGTGACTTCGCCCGCGTGGGTATTTTTTTTCGAAAACCCTAAAAAAAAGTAGCTTAATTACACCTTATAACATCAGCTATCTGCCAGTGAAAGTCCCGTCAAAATCGATTCAGCCGCTTCAGAGATTAGTCGAACATCGAGATAGACAGATAGACGAAAAAATTTAAATATTGTATTTTTGACATAAGTGCCGTTTATTCTTTCATATGCATTTAGTAAAAAAAAAACTTATTTTGACATTACAAACAGACACTTTAATTTTATTTATCTGTATATTATATAGATATCGTGTTCCTATTTAGTGCAACTAAATTTTAACTATATAAAAAAATTCCTTATGGATTTCTATGAGACAATTCAAGTCAATCTGAGTCAAATATAGTCATACAACAATCAATATTATTACTTTGATTGTGTAGCTAGATTTAATTAAAAAAATAAACTCGAGGCTGATATGATTTGTAAGCTCACAGAGAAAGGTAACTTAGTAAATACTACTGGTTTACGAGCAGGATATATATAGTACTACTCTTCTTTTTTGCCGCTATGAAATACAAATTATCATTTTTTCAGGACTCCTTATAAAATGCGTTGAGCTATTATATATATTATGTAGGAGAGCGTATTACGTGGTTTCGCTCGCTTCAAATTTGAATCTGAGTTATTGTAGATATTATACTATAAAGAAAGCTATAATTACAAAATAACATAAATCTATAAATAAAAAATTGTAGATATTATCCCATCCTACAAAATGAAAACAATCTATCGTCACGCCGATTGCCGAAAGTACTTATATACATGCAAATATTTATGGTAATTTGTTCATTCTGATTGAAAGTTAACGTAAAACTACGATTTTTTTTATAAGTCTAGACTCCAAAACGGTTCAACGAATTTCAATGATTTTACGGATTAAAACAATAACTTCATTTTGAATTTCCGAGTATGTTAATTTCTTGCAGGGTTCCGAAAATATAAATAAAAGTTCAAGCCCCGCATGAACTTGCCACTTCGCTCAGGTACGCAACAGTTTTCTAGAACGTTTATCTTGCGCACAGTAGGCATATGCAATGAGCTCCAAGCTAAGGTCTTCCCACATCGCTACGATATGGGGTTTTTTCAAAACGGTGTCATAAAATTTTCTCGAGGCCACCAGCACGTTAGTAATCCCTTTGATGTTGCAAGTATGTATAGGCGACGGTAACCGCTTTACATCAGGTGAGTCCTCAGCCTGTCTGCTGTACTATAAAAAAACGATCGAAGTGGCAGTCACAGTTAATTTATTATATTGGAATGAAGTTTCTTATCGTATGTTACTCAGACGCTCGGCAGATGGGAGCTAGACGGAAAAAAGTGTAACTGCAATGAAAAACATTGACCGCTGTACAATGCATATACTTCTTGACGTCATCTGTGGATTCTGCGCAATATTACTATACTTTGATCGGGTTTGTATACTAATTATCCACATATTCAGGTTATTTTTCACAGATGGCGCAAACTCGATTTAATGTTTCTATACATACAGTTTTTGATATAATTGATTATTTATTTAGAATAACTTCCACATTTTAATAATATAGAAAGAAGCAAATTTAAATTCTAACTTATATGTATGACCTTCAAAAAATGTTCTCCAGTGGAACGTATTTTGGAATATATTATATATATATATATATATATATATATATATATATATATATATATATATATATGTATGTATGTATATATGGTAGCAAAAGAACTTCGTTCCTTTAAGCCACCTTATTGGTTTTATGGTGTGCGTTACAAAGAATTGAGATTGGAAATTTGAACACCATTTGATGGTATTGCGGCAATTCAATAATGCTGGCGATACTTGCCGACCGGCGTCGTGCACGTCCTTGCTCACTTACCCAACACTCGATAAGTGCACCGCTATACGAATATTATTCTCATCGTATAAGTAGATTTTGAGAGCAAAGTAATCGTAATAAGAACAAAAAGTAATTAAAGACGGATGTAATTGTTTAAAGTGGTTCGCTGTTAGTGTTGGTGCGTGGCGCCTTGTAGTGTTCTCGTTGACCTTTGATTGCTGATATTTCGAAATTTATTGTACAGTCAACGACACCAGTTACCTAAATGGATTTTTACAGGCTATCATAAGAGATTAGCTTGTGATGTCCTCATTCCTGTTATATCAATTTCAAATTTACTATATGTAGTTAACAGGGTTGAAAATCAGACATAGCAACTCATATTTGTCAAAAAACTTACAAATAAATATTTTTGGTACGCAGATACGTACATATGAAAATGATAATGAATGTATTTATTTCAAAATGGAATCTTACAGATTGTTTGTTGAAAGTCATGAATCTACCACCGATTCCAAAGCAATTTTAGTTATTGTTAGAGGAGATATTAATTAAGCTATTGTGTTCTATATACCGCTATACTCTAAATTAGTGAATATCTGGAGTATCTGTTATACATGTAGTTGAAGCATCGTTAGACAGGTCCTTAAAAATTATAACAATGTTTCTTATTGACTTTTTTAATTAGAATATTTGTTTTGAAAGTCGTAAAGTGTCTCCCAACTCACTAACTGACGTACAAATATGTAGAGAATTTGTTATACAGAATTGCAGTGTTAGAACTTAGTATATACTTTAGGATTGTACTTCTCTCGTCACATTGCGACTTCAAGATTACAAGAAGTGAACTTTATTACGAAAAACATAGTCTTCCTATACATACAAAAACATTAAGAACTATGTAAAATAAATACCTATCTAAATGACCGTCTAAATGCTGTCTAAATTTCTTAGCTTATTCAAATTTTTATTATACCTGAATCACCACAAAGTATTGAGAAGTGTGAAAAATACTCATATTGTGAAAGTATAGAAAGCGTTTTTATAAGTGTACGTACAAAAAGAAGACGTCAAGTTAAATGTAGTAAAACCATATCTGAAGTACTTTTGCTAAATTATATGTAAGCGTTATTCAATACAATTACGCGTTTTATTACTTTCACATTTTATTTTCAGTTACCTTATAGAAATATATTTGCATCAAATTTGCATCAAATCTAATATTAATTTGTCATTACCATTAGCTAAATTACAAGACTTGTATAATTTGGATGTAAATATTGATACCGTCTCTGGCAGAGACGAACCTTTGGTTGCTGGCGCACGGCTTTGGTTTCTCATTATTTGTAGGTATCTTACAGAGCTGCGAGCCTCACGCTACCCCACCACTTGTTCTGAGGTATATTTTTTATTATTATTAACAACTCTACGGACTCGAGTTCCGTACCCTTTTATACAACTTAATTTCTAGATTAATTTTTTTTAATTTAACACGCTTATTAGTTATTTTGGTTCTTGTGTGTGACATTAATTTATTGATTTTTGTGTTGAGAGGTATGTATCTTACGAATAACTTATTATATTAATTTATTCTAGTTTTAATACTAAACTTATACTAATGTAGAGTTATCTTGTTACATGCTGGTGTTGTGAGGAAGTGCATGTGCAGTGTGGGCCTTATATCTATACTTATATAAATTTTCCTATCTAGTACCATGTGTGTTGTTATTTCTGTTCCGAGGTATTAGGGTGTCAATAAAGCATCACCACCAAAATTTAGATAAATAAAAGTATTAGTTTTACTAGGCATAAATAGTACAATTTTGCTACTCAATCTAATTGTGCAAAAATTTCTATAAAAATATACATAATAGATAACTCTTTATCGTATAGCAAAAAAGAAGTTAGGAAAAGAGATAACAAAGATCTTATATACTTGATAGTTAAAGAGCGACTTCTGCTAGATAACTCGTGGCATTAATAGTAGAGATTAGTAACTATGAAAGTGGTATAAATATAAGAGTACGATTATTTTAACACTTTTTAAAAATAAATGTACCTATGAAACAGCAGACTATATATTATACTAGAGAAACACGATGCAACTATTTCATACTATAGAACTAAACATTTACAGCAAAGAGTCTGGCTGCCTGGAAGAGATCGCTTTTAGCGATAAGGCCGCCTGTTGTTTTGCCAAGAAGTATTGTAATTATGCATCGTTTTTATAATTGTTTATTTTGTTGAACAATCAAGTGTTATATCTATCTATCTAAACATTTATCAGTGTCAGCTTAGCGTTGAATTTCAATTGAATTTAGAATGTTTATTTCGGTGCCCGGGCTCTACTTATCCACACCAGGAGATATGAAATGTCCCTTATTATCAAACCAATAAAAATTATAAACTCTCATTTCTTGTGTTTACTCTTTTTACCGCAACTTTGTGGAGACAGCATTACTATAGATTGTTCTTCACATAACTAGCCGGTTACCATAAAACGTGTCGTATATAATAAATTTTATTAAGCAGACCCCCCTCCCGTTATTATAAATTGACGTGGTAGAGGTAAGCTGGAATCACCGCGTCCGATTATAAGCCTCGTGGAAAGGCTCTTGAGCGACGACCGCGTAACGTCCTGACGGACAGAGTCGACGTTATTACGAAACGGCTGGCCCTGATCAGTCCGCCCGCGGTTAGGACGGTAGGCTGGCAGGCACCAACAGACGGCGGCGTCTCAGACGCCGTCAATCAAGATCTCTCCACGTCCCCGCGAGGGACGCTAGGAGACATAGCTTCCCCCACAGGATAGACTAGGCGTGTTGCTGGGAAGTTTCTTCTCTCCCAGCCATAACACGTTGCGAAACGGCAGTAAGATAACGTAGGCCGCCGCGAACCACCGATCCCGGCCCGCCGGGATCCTTCCCCTCGGGCTTTATATTACCCGTCGCCCGTTCTCAATTAGTACTTTGTGTCACCCTATGGTGGGCATCATTAAATTCATCCCCCTCCCATAGCAACAGTCCAGCCGAGGTAAAACTCCTTAGGGAGCTCCCTCGTGCAAGTTGCCCCCCCGGGCTCGAGCGCCTTCGCTTCGCGAAGGCACTCGCCCCAAAAATCCTGGTAAAGTTGTAAGGTCTTCGGACCAACAATATAAAGTCAAGTCCAATAAAAAAAAAGCTGGAATCACTATTTTGATTACAGTTCGCAGGGCTGGCTGGATCGGTGTGATACGACGCTCTCACAAAATATCGGCGTGATCCTTAAGCAAAAGCAAATCGTGTTTTGTATGATGAGTGAGAGTTCCGATAGTCCACTTTCTCCTCTTCCTAAGCCGTCTTCCTTATCTCACTCGCCTCTTCCACTCCCCTATCCCAGCCTAAAGGCTGGTAACGCTTTGGTTTGCACCACCTTTATCATTAAATAATAATATATGAATACATATTCTGTGAGTAATTGTACCGTATTGAACTAGCATTGTAATGTTATTGTTCCCAACCCGATATTGCGTAAGGTCACAGTGCAATTTCAAGACAAATGTCATTTGTGACGTGACAAAAAAATCTAACGGCGATCATAATCTACGTCAATTATTTAGTTAATAATTCCGAACGAAGAATGGCCTCACGAGAAACATTCGTGATTTCCGGACATTTAACTAATTGTACTCCATTGTTTACAACTTAAATAATCCTATTTGTTTAATTCTTACACGTTAGTTAATAAATAATTAATATTTAAGCCGAAATGAGTAAGAAACTTGTTCTAGTTAACTAACGCTACAACCCAATTAACGCGTACTTAAATTACGACTATTAATTTACATATGAACAAACTACACGAAACTGGGTGTTGCCAAAATACAATATAAAGATCATAAGAAATAAATATATAAATATTTATATTTATAAACACTTCTATAAATATTCATATTATAATAAGTGAAATCAAAAATACTATTAACATTTGAATACAAAACTAAAATTTGTAACTTAACAGTAAATTAATATTGATACCAATATTAGTTTATAAGAGTAAAGTTTATTCCTCCTTAACAGCATTTGGAATTGTATAGACCATTATATATAATATATAAGTTGTTTTATATGTAACTAAGTACTTCCGACGACAGGGCTTAACATAGTATATACGCTAGATACGCTTTATCCCAGAAAATAAAGTATTGTTTTTACTAATATATTTCTGGCAACAGTGACTGTTGTAAATACTTTGAATCACAGATACAATATTCTTCGGAACAGGTAGAGACTAAGTATGCTCTAGTAACTTGTAATATAATGTTAGATTACAATTCATGTTTACAACAAAAATATGCTCGATATAAAAAAATATAGTTTATGATACATGAAATAGCGCAATAAAATATTTTATCTAAGAAATTCCGTAATATCCGTTAGGACTAATCCAATGCACTCACACAGCGTGGCAATAGTGCACACATAGGTTGGTGTACTATACTCAAAGTGGTGAGCACACGTGCGCAGTGGTACCAACGGCGCGGAACGAGTTCAGACCGACCTGCTGCGCCCGCGCAAGAAAGAACTCAGCCAAGGACGCCGGCGTAACGGTCCGCGGGCGGGCCCGCCCGTCGCAACGCACCGCACCGCACCGACCCGCACCTCACTACGCTTAACCTTATCCAGGTTCCCAGACTCATGATGCCTCTTTGTTTCAATAACGTGATAAGTCCGACAAATATTTTTTTTAAATTTGATAATTAAAATAGTCCTTTACGATTTTATTTTTCAAAAAAACGTGGAATCTTTTAGAATACATTGTAGATTGACAGTAAAAACGTTATTCGTTTCGATACAATAATTATCTGACAGTTTAAGAATTCTTTTTTTAAATATTAGTTTCTACTATTTATCAGATATTAGAATATGAATAGGAATAACAATTCATTCTTATATAACGTTTAATTAACAATACACTGAATTAGCAAAATTCAGTCGATATAATTACGAACTACTTATAGCTCAAATCTTAATCAAGCTTCGTGTTATATCGTGTACACAATCCTGTTGGCACTGTCCTTTTGTGTGCTATTATTCCCGTAAGAACAACGAGAACGTTCGTTAACCTCATTGAATTATAATGATTGACGGTAAATTATCTGGTAATTTTAACACATGGACTAAATATGAATTTTAAATCTATGGTATATTGCAGATACACTAAAACTACTAGGTTCTAAAATAAATTTATTATCTTCTTACATGTGAACTATATAAATTCTGTAATCAATTAATTACAAACCCTTTAATAAACAGAGATTATCAAATAAGAGTAACATGACATTTAAACGGCCCCATTCAATATTAATCATCAAGTTTAAAAATATGTTAGACAATATCTGACTATATATTCAAGAGTCCTTAAAAATGCACAATTTTTGTGAATATTAAATTTAAAGTTCCTTCGCCCGGCCATCGACCCTATAAACCTTATATTCCATCCTGTTTACGCGGCCGTCCTGCCCATACTACTGTCTCACAGTCACGAAAACCGCTGTTCTGTCTTTATTTTGCGCCATTACAACCAAGAACAATGACTATTCGATAAGAGCACATTCCTATATCTATTCTTCTCTGACACGTGCACGCCGCCGGCGTTCAGAGCGAGACGAGCGGAATCCTCAAACTTACGACTCATGTTAAATGTTTCGAATTCTTATTGGACAGTCGAGAGGCCAAAGATGGCCACTCGAAGACCGTTGTCTCGTTACGATAACCTAATTCTGTTATATTGCATCGGTAGTCGTTTTGCTTAAATTTCAATGAGGCCATTAAGTTCGAATGTCAGGAGGTGATACGGGTACTGTCTATCTCAAATACGACGGTGTGGCTGACGCATCCCATAGAACGTAACTTGTAGCAATATCTTATACTTGATCTATGAATTAGATACAAATTTCAATTATATACAAACAAAAATAATACTTCTGTTTAAAAGTGACATTATAATTTAATTTACGATGTTTTTCTGTTTATTTATCTAATCTTTATGTAACGTTAAAACATCAGTTAATGTTAAAACATGTTACATGAAAATTAGGAAAACATCGTGAATTTTATTATAATGTCACTTTTAAACAGTAAAAAAGTATTAATTTATTTCTGTATGTATAATTAAAATTTGTATATAATTAATAAAGGCAAATATAAAATATTGATCTGGGGTTGTCTGGAATAGATCGCTTTTTAGCGATAAGACCACCCTTTGTGCATCATTAGACGTAGTTTTAGTCTGTAAGTTCTTTTTTTTATTGGTGTACAATAAAAAGTTATTTACTGATTGATTGATACAAGTTACGTTCTATGGGATGTGTCAGCGATACTGTCTTATTTGAGATAGACAGCAAAAAGGCCTCGCTGGCGTGTCTCCGTCAGCTGCGCCCCCCCCCCCCCCGCCGCCGCCGCCCCGCGCAGCATCCCGCGCACCCACGATGCCGCGTCTCAACTCAACGATGATTCAACGCAACTGTGTGTGTTCGGAAACGTCGAAGGTTTGCCGGACGTCACCAAACGCGGAACTACCTTCGACTCATGCGTGTTTCCAGGTACTGTTTTAATTTACTCTTACGATATAGAGCACAGATTAATATACGCATGAATAGCTATCTGCTTGTTTACCTTCATCGATTATAAAAAAAGCTTAGCCTAGTAAATACCAAAGATGATTATAAATAAACAAGAACTTCCCACACAGTATCCCGCGGTAATTTCCTGTGTCTCGGAATTAAATATATACTAATCTTATTCCCATTATCAAAATTAAATGTTATGTATACTACCTATAAACGATATTCGGTCTGATCAGCTTTCTTCGTGTTATACCATTTTTCAGTATAAAAATTAAACTATATTCACTCTCGTTGTATAAAACATAAACTAATTTTCATGATCAGGCCTCTATTTTATAAGTCGGTAAAGGAAGAACTAACCAACATCCAAACAAGTCACTTTCAAGTTTCTATTTGTAGGATATAGATAATTAGCATAAAAAATACCTTAATCTCTATAGATAGTATTTATTCGTAAGCGATTTTATAAATTATTCAGAACAAAGTTATTTGATCCTATGCGCGGGTAATAGCTTCGCCGCATTTAAAAGCATGTTGCAATACAAAAGACTTCAACGGGTTGTGCTGCGCGTGCGCATCCACTTGAACATTTTGCAACGTTTTTTTTATGTGATATCATTATGACGCTTGTATTTTACGATTTATACTATTTGTGTTCACTAATATTAATAAACAAATATTATAATAAGATGTAATTAGCGTAATAAAATTACTCGATTGCAAAATATAATAAATGGTTTATGGTGTATATTGGTTTGTTTAAATGCATCTTTTTATTATCAAAATATAGTAATTATAGATTTGTAATAATTAAATAACATTGCATGTGGAAAGAATGCATGATGAAAGAATAAATAAACAGATATACAATGCAAAAGTGGATGGATGCAGAAGTCGTGGAAGGCCACGACACACCTTCCATGATCAAATTGATCGTGTACTAGCAGAAGGTGATGTCAGGAGCCTTAAGAACAGACGAGCTTGCATGACAAGAGTTATGAATGTCAAAGAAGCAAGTGAGGTATGTAAGAATAAGCCTAAATGGCGCTCTGTTGTTCGTGCCTACCCCGCAAGGGAACTGGCGTGAAGTTATGTATGTATGTATGTATGTAAATAACATTGAAGGTTTTTTGCAGATATAATTATAATCTGGTGGATGTTACTACTATTTTGGATGTTAGAATAATTAATTTAATAAATGAATAACAACAGCTTATAAAACTCAAATGAAAGCTTATATCGCAGCTTATTGTATTTTTAAACACAACTATGTACTCTAGGCCATAAATACAAATAAAATAAGGAAATAGAAAACCTGGAGGTTATGACTGAAATGTGTTAAAAAAAATTTTTAGTTTTATATTTACACATTACGTAATTTAAGAAACGGAAATGCATTGAAATAGAATATTTTTATTTCTGAAATTGAGGGTGATTTGCTAGAGCCATTTTAAGATGTTGTCGGGCTCAAATATATTTAATCACACCTTTTATAGTATATACGTATATAGACAAGGAATATACATATTCCAGTTTTAAGTACCTGTGTATGATCGAGCTTCTGTCGGCGGTTTTCGATGAATATCATACAGCGCCATCTCACCAAATTTTGAGGTATTACTTACTACAACCATTGGCGCATGCCAATGGTTGATGAGTTAGCAAGTATTATAAAGTTAGTATTTATGCATATATGAGATATTACCCAGTATAGTAACATAATAAGAAAAAAAAAATGTGTGCGTGTGTGCAGTTCACACGAAGTAGAAGTGAAACTTCAGAGAATATACTCACAGATCATTCTTCTCTAACTTTTATTAATATAAATATAATTCTTTTAGCCTACATCCGTCAACATATTATAATTCAAAATAAATTTCTTAAGTATCACTTTCAATTTTTCACTGTTTTAGTCTAAAAAAATATTATCAGTTTTATTTCGGTCCAAATTGGACTTATGTTTAATCATCGGTCTTATTGACTCTCTAATCTGTGCTGTACAATGTAAAACTCGTATCTCGTTTTCTCGCATGCTTAGTCCTATAGATTTATGTGTTTATCTCTTTTTAGTGTCGCTTTTCGTTTAATCGAGTTTCAAATCACAACGACTCTAAACAAGTTTCACTTCAAAACCTCTAGAACAAGTTCCCTCCGTGTTTCTACGAAAGAATACTAATCTCTGTATCCCTTGTCCTATACCACCACTGTCGTGTTATAATAAATTCCTAGTCTATGGGGTTGCCGGAAAGAGATGGCTTTAAGTGATAAGACCGCCCTTTCAACGTTTAAATTCTATTATACCTAGTTTTTAAAAACGTAGTTTTAATTTTTGCTGAACAGTGAAAAAAGTGTTTCCATTCATCCATTCCTGGGGCCGGGTCTGTCGTAAGAGGCGATAATAACTTTATAGCCGAGTAGTAAGGTATATGTCCGTCTGGATGGCTATTAACGCCGATGTAGAGTATACCGCCATAAAAACCTTGAGTTGTGTTCTGGTCTTAGTGCCAGGTTCCAGTCCCCCTCAAGGTCGGCAGCACATTGGCAGCACCTCTGTTGTAGCAAATGTCCATAGACGATGGTAACCACTTTTCATCTTGTGGGCCGTCTGTTGTTCCCCGCCAATAAAAAGAATATGGTCTTGAAATTTGCAACAGTGATTTTGAAGTAAAACTTCTTTAGATTCGTTATGATTTGAAACTCGATGAAACGAAAAAGTAACACTAAAGAGAGATAAACACAGAAATCTGTAGGCCTAAGCTTGCAAGAGAATGCGATAGAATATATTATATTAAGAAATTAAACACTATGCTCATACAGATAGAATTGGAAATGTTTTGAAGTTTTTCGTTAGTACTTCAAATTTTGTGGTTTGAAGCGATTACCACCGCTTAAAGACGTTTTTAACACCAATGTCCTGCCGCTCTCTAAAGGGAACCAGAAATCTGACCAATGATGCCGTTGTTGAAAGGTTGTTATGGTGGTATACCCAAGACTAGGCGTGGTAACTATCCAGACGGGAAAATAGTCTACCACCTGGCTGTATGTTGTTTTGTCGCCTCTTACGATAGGCCGCTCGGCCGTAGAAAATTGTTTTCTTTCACCATTCCTGCACGGATAAAAACTGCTAACGTTAACTAACCTTTTATCTCCTATATTCTGTGAGAGCGTGGTATCACATTGATCGAGCAGGCCTTAGTACCTTAATTGGGATAATAATTCCAGCATGGTTCTATCACGTCAAAATTTCCGGAGAAAACCTCTCGTAAAAATTGTTAAACTTACTTCAGATTAAAAACAAACATTATAATAACGTCAATTAAAAGTAAGCCTAGCAAATAGCGTTCATGGCCGCTATTTCGCGCTATTATTATTCAAACCGACTCATGATTTTGACATTGGTATTTTTCTCGGTAATTACAATACCACTGGTATTAAGATCCTGTTTGGTATCAATCAGTACTAGAAGTTTTCTTACTACCGGATTTAATAAAGTACGTGTCTTTAAAGTTTTCTTAAGATATGTTTGAAAAAAATCTATATCCTTATTGTTTATAGTTAAAGAGACAATAGTTCAATGTATATTTAGAGCATTGAAGTTTAGAATAGAATACAATATTCTTTATTGCACACTAGAAAATAATACACATGAGTTAACAATCATTTAACTAGTACAATTGGCGGTCTTATCGCTAACAGCGATTTCTTCCAGATACCTTCTTGAGATAATTTGACATTTTTCTAATAGTGGATCAGACTGAATGCAGTGCGCATTGTTTGAAATATATACAATCATCTTATATATAGTGTATCATCTATGCAATCATATATAAAGTTTATAGTTGGGAGCTCCCAGCTATGGTTTTCCCACAGCGCCATATCTCAAGTCATTTTACATTTCTTTGGCCAAAAAGTCTCAGTTTCTTTTATACTTTTTTAAGGCCGGGATTTTTTCATCTTACTGTACACTTATAAGCCTTACTATTTGTTAAAAGTTACCATAAACTCCATTCAAGTAAAATAAATTTTAGCAATGGTAAGTTATGAAAACCCTTTTTTTTATTCAGGGGAAATCCGTTTGAGGACTAAGCCGCGACAAGGGCAGAACCTTGAGGGGATAATTCGCGACCCGTGTGTGGGATTTGCCAGATCGGGGGTGGCACTAGCGTGCCCAGTCAACACTGGTGCCACACTATTGCCACTCCCCAGTTAGGGATACTCACTAAAACCCCTGAGTGTTCCGTCCTGCGCCTTATGCCAGGGCTACGCGTAATTGGGATTCCCGGCTCCGCGTACCCTGGCAGGCGTGGGCCTCTCCCACGAGGCCTCTTCCATTGCCGGGGGATTAAACCCTCGGCGTCGTCCATGTCCAGTCCGGGCGTGGGGCGGTCAGTAACGCGTCCCACGGGAGCAGAAATAAGCGCGCGCGGAACACTCGCACTCTCATCTCGACGGCATATGCGGGTGAGTGAAAACCCCTATACCCCAAGCCTCACCAGCACCGCCTGCTTACAGCAGCCGAAGGTCGAAACCCGCCCTCCGGCGTCGGCGCGTCCTCCTTTGGCGGGAGCGGAGAAGGGAAGTCCGCTCACGCTCCCGCTCCGCCTCGTCCTTCGCAAGCATGATGCGCTTGCAGAAGAAGGAGACGGCGTCCCATCCTGGTGGGCTCCCGACCATGGTGCGAACCACGGCCGGTAGCGAAAGGTCAAGTCCGGAAGTTATGAAAACCCTGTATGACCATATACCGCTTACGAGCTCTCCATTACGCCTCCGTCTTAAATAGTATGAGCGTTTAATCGCTGATTTCCAAGTGACTACTCTGCTTACATTAGTCAACAGTTACAGTACAAATAATATGGCCTACGGGATCGGTCTTAGGATAGGTCATGGCACCAACAAAGTAATTAAATGTTATGGCAACAGGTGGACGGACTAAGCTCACAGCTATAAACAGTAATAAAATGCATTATAATTTATAGCAAATTAATTTATGACGTAAACTCGGATGTTTATTATAATCGATAAAACTATACATTAATTATAGTGAAGAGTTCCGTAGAGACAAGGAATGTACAGTGATGTTGTTAATTGATTACGGAACTTAAAAACACTCCATTCATCATCCATCAAAAGTCATCCATATCTCAAAAACTATTAAACAGATTTTTTTTAAATAATAATAAAAAAGTCAATAAATGAAGTCATAAAGAACATGATTATATGTTTTTATGATCTGTTAAGGTATCCCACATGACTATGTGTATACTGAGTCAATCACATTTTATATGGTGTCCATCTATAATTCGATTTCTTTAAGTAATTTCATTACGCTGCCGTGTAGTGGACTAGTGGTAATAATATACACCTAATTGTTCGATTTTATCCTACACGGATGAAATCGAACACGTTGTTGTTTTAGGAAAAAACTAACTATGACGTACAAAGACAGACGAACGGTCTTGATGGTTTATAAGGGTTTCGTTTTTGCCGAAAGGGCTACGGAACTCTAAAAAGATCGATGCTAAAGTATAAGATACCTTTTTCAATATAACAGGTTATTAAATTGACTTTAAACTTGTTTCTCTATCGAATATGTTCGGAGTGTTGGAACACGACACCGCATCAAAATCAGTCTAGTCAGTGCAAATAAACACACATACAAGCGTAAACATTATTTAAAATCACATTCTTCATTGTACAATAAGGGACAGAGATAAATAATTATTTTTAAAAGATCGACGCGCTTTCATATATTATTGGGGCCAGATTGTAAAAAGATGAGAGTCATTTTAAAATTTATTTTTATTTTGTTTATATTTTTATAATTGTTCTAGTGAGTTTAGTTATTTTGAATGAATTCATAGTGTGGTGTAAGTGTTATGGTAATCGCTAACTTACTTTATTTATGAGCTTATTTTAAAGATTTATCTCTTTCAAGATAGTTTCAAGCTGATGTTTTCCATTTTGTAATAGAAAAATATGACGCTTTATTTAAGCCATATCTCGACTCATTACATTTTTTGTTATAAGATACAATAAAATTAATATAATATTTACAAGCGCTATGCAGTGTAATGGAGCTATTTGTAGTAAGCCACGTAGCCGCAGCGGTGACCTTAACATTTTTGCTGCAATGCTATTTCGTGTAACGCACACATAAAATATGTATTAAAAGCAAGTAAGATTGATTTTCCAGTTGAAGAAATGATCGGCTTACGAATTCCTCGTCGTGGCGTGCCGCGTGCGTGGTGGTAACTACTGTTCGTATAGCGGTGGAGATGACGTCATTCATGGAGCACTCTGTGTTGTCCTATTGTTAGCCATTTTATATTCTTCTTTCATTGTATTACAAACTAGCTTCTGCTCGCGACTTCACCCGCGTGGAATAGTTTTAAAAAAAGAAGTTAAAAAACCCTACCGATTTTAAAACAATCTTCATTGATGCTCCGCTCCCATTCACCTTAGCGTGATGATATACTATAGCCTAATTGTTTTTTAATGTAGAAATTGTTTTATTGTATAATGATGATACCGGCAATATCAATACTCAATTAGCTGCATAAGTTGTATAATAAGCTGTGTAAGTAATTCAAGTTTTTTTAACTATCCCACGGGAACTCTTTAATTTTTCGGGATATAAGTATCCTATATGTTGACCAGGGATATAAGCTACCACCATATAAAATTTCATTTAAATCGGTTCAGTCGTTTCGGAGATTAGCCGGTACAAACAGATACAGACAAACAAAAAAATTTAAAAAATCTAAATTAGTTCTATTTCACTTATTGCATCCCCCTGACTCGGGTTTTAGCATTTTTTTCATTGTACAGAAATTTGACCTCTACAATTTTATTATATATAATATAGATAGATTATGAGTGATCGCAGTTTCGACTATTTTAATTCACTGGAAGATTTCCGTTTAGTTCTTTTTAGAATTCTGTAGATGTTTTAGCAAAAAACGGAACCATTCTTTTATCATCATGTTAGTCCGTCTTTCAATTAGTTCGTTTGTGTCTTTTTACCTTAGAGTCATTTTTCTCAGCCACTACTTGTTTTATACGATTTAATAGATGACATTACTTATATAAAAATAATTACATTATAAAATTAAATATATAAAAACTAATAAATTACATTTCCACGAAATCCGGATCTTTTTTGTTATTGATTCGAAGGAACTTATAACTGGCAATGTACAAAAAAACCAAAACTACTTGCTATTTTAGTATTTGTGTTTTCTATCTCGTAATAATTTACAGTTTATTTTCAATCTATATTAATATTATAAAGCTGAAGAGTTTGTTTGTTTAAACGCGTTAATCTCAGGAACCGCTGGTCCGATTTGAAAAATTCTTTCAGTGTTGAATAGTACATTTATCGAGAAAGGCTATAGGCTATATTATATTTTTTTTTAAATTAGGGATCCTTACTAAAAGTCCAATAATGTAACCCAAGGTGTAAAAAAATGACCCGAAAAAATCCTTATACGGCGTGCGCTGCGAAAACTATTGATTATAGACCAAAACATTGTACTACCACTTTGCAGAATATATAATTGTCTACAAAAAATATCGCGTAACCATATGTCTAACTATTGTAGTTATCTCACAATAAGTGTTTTCTTTTATTTTTTTAAATAATTAAAATGCCGTCGCTTCAAAAACTCTTTATTTTGTACCTTGGTATTAATCTTTATCAAAATAAATTACTCAGTATTCAAGACGAATTCAATACCTTTCTAGAACTTTTTGAATTATTCAATTCGGACGTTTCATTCAAAAGATATCGCGATATTGAAAATGTAAGTATTAATGTTGTAGCCACATATACTAATATATTGTTTGATTGAACGCGCTAGTCTCGGAACTACTGGTCTGATTTAAAAAATTCTTTCAGTGTTGGATAGCCTATTTATCGAGGAAGGCTATAGACTATATATCATCACGCTAAGACCAATAGGAGCGGAGCACCAATGAAGAATGTTTCAAAATCGGAGGGTTTTGAAAGCAAATTCCACGCGGACGACGTCGCGTGCACAGCTTGTAAGAAATAAAGTTCGTTAACCCGTAAAATACTTTCGAAGAAAATTGATTTGAACCATATCCGTTTAGTAGTTTTTGAAATAGTGCGAATTTTTAATCAAGTATTTTTCCCTTATAGCTTGAAATTCAGCTAATATGCTAGGTTATAAAAAAGGACTAACAAATGAATAAACTGACTATCCATGTTTTATATTAAAAATATTTTATCAATATGGATATTTAGGATTTTATTAATGACGTCTTATCTAAACGACGCGTGTTCAAAACTTCATCTGCCTACTTATCTAATATGCATATGAATTGAACTAACACATACTGGTAATGAAACACAACATCGTACGCGAAACTACATAATTATCAAGGTATCTGATGCTGACGCCTGGCTATCGGACGTACAAGGGCAGATATTGTTACTATTTATTCATTTTGAATGTATTTCTTTACGGATTATTATAAACGTTATGCATTCCTAATATATTACCTTTAACATTGACTGTGACTAATCTGATAGCCTTTTAACAATAAGACTTTGTTTGGTAAAACCCATTGTAAATCTTTTTTAAACATTACATTATCAAGTTCACGGCTACAAAATTAAGCGCTTTTTCCGTTACTTTTTTTACAAACTAATCGAAATCTTATTACAGTAAAATACTGTAAACGGGACGTATTACAATGGAAGATTGAAGGTTCATCACGAAAATACCTTTATCACTATTACGTTGTATTTTTCCTTTCTAGCTGACATCTATGAATCCCGATTTTTCTCGGGATTTTGCTTTGCAGTCTTATTACATATTGCATAATCTTTAGCATCTATTGGCTGCTTTTTAACATGCATTATTTTGTTTCACGACTACCAAACATGTATGGCGCAGGCGCCTATAGTTTTGTTATAAGTACAGCTATATCAAGGAGAGCTTTACTAAAATTTTCCATTTTTATAGCACTAATCATCTTTATAAACTAATTTTTACTTGAGTAAAATACTCGAAAAATCGATATGATACTATTTTGAACTCTCATCATCACAACCCTAGCGTTAAATTTCTGTTGCACTCGGAGTCTCCGCTTTGGGGAGTTTTTTGGTTTTCTTCTCCACTTTGTTCGGTCTACGACTTCCCTTATTTTGAAACCATTGGCACATAGACTTTTTGACACCAAGCCAGCTTTAGCTTTATTTTTGTGCTTTTATAGCACGAATATTGTTCACACAAAAGAACAAATGTGCATACATTTTTTCTTTGAATTGCATGCATTTATTAATCTCTCTTATTAACTCAATTACATTATGGTCTACGTTAATTTTATAAACCGGACATAACCATATGTAGGATCATTTTAACTACGATTTATTTGGTACTATTGTATATATAGTATTACGCTATATAGGTTATAGGATAGTTTTATTTTTAGTAGTTTCTATAACTAAACATAATACTTTTTAGGTTTTTTATTGTTTTAGATGATGTAACAAATAAATTTAACACTACAAAATTTACTGGGTTTCCCGCGGAATAGACAGTTGAAGTTCGAAAAAAGTCAAAAGCCGTCGTCTATAGCAATAGTCATGTGCAAACTGGCACATGGAGGCGATAATTTAATCAGCAAGATTGAAATGTTTCTACATTCAAAAATACTTAAAGAAACATTATAAGTCTGTTACTTCATATTTGTTTATGCCGGTTATTATTCATACACTTGGACTGTAGTTCTCATGTCTTGAGCTTCTGTTGTCAACACCTAAAAGGTGTTTTAACCTCAGGTGATCAGACTTGTACCTATCTCGAATAAAGGATCAATATGGTAATCCAGTGAAGTAACTTCCTTCTGGCAACTGGACAAAAGCCTTCGGGCAAAGAATAAACACAAACACTACTGGACCGAATTTCAATTCATTCTCCATTAGAATGCTATATTATCACTGAGTAACATAGGCATATATTTAAATTAAATAATCGGGTTCTAATTTTTTGAAAGTCAGAACAAAGTCTGATTGGACTGCTAGTGTTAATCTGCTGTTATCAATTAATTAATCATAAGTGAAAAAGTTATTTATTTGCATGACATTATTTTAACGTTGTTAAAGTTTTGAGCAGCAAAAACACGTTACGAAATATTATTCTGGGGCATAGTTATGTATATATAATTAATTTATTATTTTGACCTTGAATACTGTGTTCTAGATTAGAACTTAATTTAAATATGAGTAAGATATATCAACCATTTTTATGTTAGCATTACTATCGTCACTTGAACATAATATTGATAGTGGATATCAACACTTGTACAGTACGACAGGTCGATATGGCAATTTTTTAGATAGAAAATTCATTCTTCATTGTTCACTACATACACATAAAGTAAATCATTTACAGTCATTTCGCGTCAAGGCAGGAACAAAGGGCGGCCTTATCGCTTTAGAGCGATCTCTTCCAGACAACCCGATTGTGTGAATGGAATCGAGAGTGTATGACGGTGGTGTGCTAATCAAATACATGTAATTAATAGGACACATAGATATTACACAATAAATATAATTAAGAATATATACATTATTAATATGTGTATAGCAACAACAATAGCTATACAATATTAATAATAGCAATAACACAATATATCAATATTATATATATTAATATAATATACATAGTATTAATAAATATATTAACAAATTAAAATTATATATTTTTAGTGATGTGGTACCACATACCAGGTAGTCGATATCGATTTTTTTTTAGGTACGCAACAAAATAAAAGTAAACTATTGCAGATTTTTCTTTCAAATATACTCCTATCGTGCATCTAATTGACAGGATATTTATAACAATTATTTTCCGTTCTGTGTCACAATTTTGGCAAACTGAATACGCCACCTATTTATGTTTTTGCTTTTTTTCGTAGTACATTATTATTTTACTGATTCTTTGAAAACTATACCGTACGCTTTATAGAAAATAAATATCATGATACAAATTAAAATTAATAAAAAAGAATAATAACTTAAATTACATACAAATAATATATGAGTCCAAAAAAGCCCGCAGTTGGGAACGTCTCCAAAATGCTGGCCGTATTTCTTTATTGAATGGCCACGCTAATACGCTGCCCTAAATAAAAGCCAGCCTATTGGTCACATGACTTCTACCAAACACGGTGATAGATCTCTATAGAGTAGATAAGCTTCGAGACCCCACAAATATGTATGCATTGGCAATAGATGCATATTTGCGACGTTTCAGCCTTTCCTGACGTTCGGCTGCCGCGACAACTACCATGGTCATGTCTGGAAGATGGGAAGCAAGCAAAGCGTCGACGCTCATGGCGTCCCACACTAAGAGTCAGGGTCATGAAGTACCGCAGCATTGAAAAAAGAATATAAGCTACCTATCGTTTTAGTGGAAACTGTGTTGGAATAAGCAAATTTTTATGCATCCGAACAACTCAAACCGCTCCCGGGAATTTCCCAGGGATTCCCAAATAAAAAGTATCACACATTTTATTACATAAAATTTGTCATCGATCAGTAGAAAAATCGCACTGGAATTCGTTTTTTTTTTCAATTTGGCCTTTTAAATCATTCCCAGAAAAAAATTCGCGGGACTCCCAGGATAAAAAAGTAGCACAGATTTTAAGTCGACTAATTAGCCGTCGATCAGCGAAAACTGTATCGAAATCGGCGTAGTAGTTTTTACGTGAATCCCGGACAAACAGACAAGCAATCTAAAAAAAATGCATCATGTTCTCCATCGTTTATATAGTCTATATCAGTTGTTTTTTTAAATAGCTTCAATGTAAAGAGACGACATGTTTGAAATTGTATGATATTATAGATTATTTATTAGTTTTTAATATCATGATTATTAATATTGCAAAATATGTTAAAAAGTTAAATGAAATATTTTAACAATGACTCATTATCAATACACTGTCTGATACGTATAAATAGATTAATACCATAAAAACATAATAAATTGGCATGTCTATCTTTGAATAACATGAAAATAAAGTCTGGTCACCGGTTGGACGAGTCGTCAACTTCTGAATTTGTTCAATGTTACTACTCTAACATTACTAATAGTAGAATATCGACATTACTTATATGGACTATATGTCAAATTTTAACCAGTAATAAGGTAATATGAACGGTTATTAAGATATAGGAACTGGCTATAAGTGAATTTTTATTGTTAAATATTCATATATATATATATATATAAATATACATATATATATATATATATATATATATATATATATATAAATATATATATATATACTAGCTGTCCCGGCAGACGTTGTTCTGCCCTGAAGAAATAAAAATTTAGAACCCGATTGCAGCGCCACCTACCGGGTCCAAATGTAACCTATCCTATCTTTCAAGTCGGATCAAACTGCACACGGTGTGCAAATTTGATTGAAATCGGTCAAGTAGTTTAGGAGTCCACTGAGGACAAACATTGTGACACGAGATTTATATATATTAAGATATATATATATTTTTTTTTTGTACAAAATTTGTGCAACAAGAATAAGAGCAAGTAATATGTTTTACATACATGTAACTTTATAAAATACTAACGGTCTCGGCAGACGTTGTCCTGCCCTGAAAAATTAAAAATTTAAAACCTACTTACCAGCGCCTCCTACCGGGTGTAATTGTGAATCTAAACTCACGCATATACACATAAAATTTCATCAAAATCGTAGAACCCGATACCAGTTCCAAGTATTTTGTTTAGATTGATGGGTTACATTATTGAAGTTTTAGTAGTTGTTTTTTATATAGCTTACATTAATCTAAATGTAAAGAAATCGGTCCAGTAGTTTTTGAGTTTATTCGTTACAAATATAGAAAAATACAAATCTTTCCTGATTATAATATTAATATAGATAAAATTAAATTTGTAATAAGTATTTGTATGAACTTAAGTTAATGTTTGGATAGATCATAAGATGTGTATAAATAGTTATTAAGATAGGAATAAGGATGAAATGCTCTACTTCTGAAACAGAATAGGTTAGTAAAGAAGACAGAGACTTTTGGGCCAAAGAAAGGTAATGATTTCAAATATGGCTTAAAAACGTTATATTTTTCTATTACGAAAAGGAAAACATCAGCCCTGAATTGTATTTGTAAGACGAGAATCTTTAAAATAAGGTCACAAATAAAATAAGTTATCGATTTCTGTGAATGAATTTCAACAATTACTAAATGTAAACACTTACACCACACGATTATTTCATTCAAAATAACTAAACCCATTACAATTACAGAAAATATCAATACAATACAAACATTTTAAAATCACTCTTATTTGTTTACAATCTGGGCCCAAGAATGAACGAAAGCAAAAATGTCTCCTTTTTAATAAAAAGAACAATAGTATGGTAAATGAATGGATAGTAAGATACAAGAACCGGTCATTAATGGAGAGTGCAGACTAATCCACTAAAGATTTACGTATAGACGATCCTAGTTTCGCAAATTCGATTGCTAAGCTCCGAGATTGGTACAAGTGCCGTGTCTAATTCATCACAAATGTGCATTCGTATAACAACCGATGCAGGCTGAATTGCGTGTGAATCGTTAACTAACGAGTTACTACATAAAACTAGTAATTTTATTGGAGTATAAATGACCTTTCTCTTGATTAATTTAACCTTTGTTTTCAAATCCTGTTCAGCGTGAGTTTTTATTTTCTCAAAATGAAATGTCGAACAAGCGTAACAACGTAATAGAGAGAAAGATTTACCAACAAGTAAAGTGTTTGTTCGTTTATACACAGTGAAGAGTTCCATAGTGGCAAGAAAGGGACTTCACGATTATTGCCACTTTCTTAAAAACTCTAAAACGTATACCTATACTTAATCGATAATGCTCCATATCTCCAAACTATTCTAAACGCTTCGTCTAAACGAACTTTTTCCAAATTTTACACAAGTTTAAAGGTTAGAGTTAATATATTTTCATGGCTTTAGAAGCGCATATCACGCCAGATGTTACCTTACTTGTTACTATATTTCAAGTTTTTTTAACGATAACCCACATGATTATGTAAAATACTTTTTGTGATTCATACATACATGTATGAGAGCGCCACTTACAATTCTTATTTTATTGGTATTTGCATAGCAGTAGCAGCATAGTCTGAATAGGCGGAATCGTAAGGGTTTTATTTTTAAACTAAGGCTACGGAACCCTAAGAACAATCGCCTGGCTGTATAAAAAAAAAGTGTACTTCCCGCGACGCCTGACAAAAGTGATAACTTAAACTAATCAAGTTGAACTATTTAATATTGAACTTGTTTAGCTTGAGAAAAGCTTAGGTTACTTCTTAAATTTTATGTATATTAATATGATAATATAAGAAAAAGTTATTTATCAATAAAATATTTTATTGATTATAATAGTACATTATGGTACTAGTGTGTAACATTGGTGATTACCGCCGAGGCGTCATTGAGACTCGAGCCGTAGGCGAGGGTCTTAAGAGAGCCGAGGACGGTAATCATCAATACACACGTGTATCATACGACGTTTTTCAACACACTTGTGAATAAAATAACAACAAAAACTCATTTTATTTAGTAGATAAAAAAAAGTTATATATGAGTGAAAATTTTATTTATTAAACAAGTACGAGTTAAAATTATCTATTTAAATAAGAAGTTGCATGAAATGAGCAAGCAATAGGAACATTAATTTATTTGTTCTATAGAACACGATCTTTTTTTTTTAATAAAAACTTTTTTAAGAACAAAGCAACTCAACCAATAAAATTAAAAAAAAAAAATCTATAACTCACTAGTGAGTTATAATGTTTTTTAGTCACAGTTTGATAATGGGTGTCATTCTGTGCCTAATTGCGGTGACCATAGAGCCACTTTATGAGCAAGTGTGTTGAAAAATATATTTTATTCATAGTTACAATTCTTCAATATATACATTAGAAAAAATACGGCTAGCGCTGCGGGTTAGGGTAAGAGAGGATGAGCCTGCCTACCGCTGCCGTATGCGTTAGAGAAAGGGAAGCCAGACAGACTGGCGCCGTAACGCGTTACGTCACGAAGCGGTTTACCCTCCCATAAGAAGCTATCACTTCAAAAATGAGTAGGTATAATTGGAAATCCGAACCATAAAATACCAATATTTCTGCCTAACATTATTTAATCCCGATCCAGATACTGTATTTCTCCTCCATTCATTCAATTTTATTGGATAATAATAAGAAACATGTATAATTAAAATGATTTTTAATAGATTTAAACCAATTTTTTATTGTTTTCTTAAGTTTGGGAATGCGAGCATTCTTTGCTAAAAGTAGTCGAATCTTTGCAAGATAAATAATTAACATTTCAACAAGTCCTTAATTCCATAAAAAAATAATTTTAATCACGTACGTAATTTTAACTGCTCATAAACATCGCACTGCTGGGCTTGGGCTTCCTAAGTTAAGAGAACGGGCAATATACCCACCACGCTTCTTCAAGGCGACTCCGCGGGTTTGACACATCGGTTCTCTCAATATTCAGATTTTAACACGATATTTTTTTTCACTTTTATCTAGTGGTAATTGTAACAATATGCACATTAGGTCAGAAAATGACTGTGGTGGTGCATGCTTCCCAGGCAGGATTTCAACTTACGTCTTTTTTTAAATGCGAGTGCCAAGGCTTTATTATGTCTAACATCCCCTAAGTCCCAATGAAAAATCTATATGAGAACTTTACAAATGAGGATATTGGAAGTTAGGAAATCATAGACTAATATAGGAATTACGTATACGCCGCGTGCATGCGTACGCGACTAATGTGACCCGGCACGGAGTGCCATCGTGCAACATTATGATTGCCAGTTTAGTGAGAGTACATAAGAAATCGCTACGAGATCTTTATATTATAGCTTTCCGCCAATACCTACCCATATATTATATTTAACAGAAAACATACCATCAAAGTCATTCTATTATTTTTTACTGTTGGAGTACAGAAGAGTGGCTGAAGGCCCATCTAATGGAAAGTGGATACCATCGCATATAGCCACTTACAACAACAAAGGTGTTTACTACTAATGTGCGGCCGGTCTCAAAGTGCTAGATACTGATGCCGGAACACAGTTCAAGGTTGTTATGGCGTCAAATGTCCTGCCACATTTGTTATGTCGCCTCTTGCGATAGTTATTTGTAAAAATACATACATCTACATAAAATACATAATGAAGTAAAAGTATGTAGAGAAAAAACCGCGGTATCTCAATGACTAAGGTATTAACGTTTAATTTAAGTAACGCAGATTTGAATTCTACCAGAGGACATGTAGCGTTTAGACAATCTATCTGTCTCATCATCATCATCATCATCCGAGCATTACCTCCCGGTTGCGTTCGGAGCGTTCACTCGACGCCCAGGGTCCGCTTTCCTACTTTTTCCACTCCACTTCGCGCGGTCTTCGGCGTCAAGACAAACTATCTGTCTATACAAAGCATTTAAAAATGTGGGAACAATCAGGGGGGCTAATTCGGACCAACAGATTTCGAAATTATAATTTTTAGAATTTTGTCTGTCTTTCTGTCTGTCTGTCTGTTAGAGTTTGACGTGAAAACTACTGAACGGATTTAAATAAAACTCGACATAGAGCTAGCTCATATCCCGGGACGTGACTTAGGATACTTTTTACCCCGATAGATGATGTCGTTTCCGCGGGATAGACGAAAACATCGAAAAGAATGGCGCTGCGATCGCATCCTTTTTGTAAATTACTGAACGTATATGAATGAAACTTGACACAGAGCTGGTTTATATTCCGAATCAACAATCAGGATAATTTTTATCCCGATAAATGATGTCCTTTTCATAGAATAGACGGATTAGCTAAATAATGGTGGCGCAGCAATCGCGTTTTTTCGATTCAGTAAATATCTACGTTGTCTTAAACAACATTTTATTACTTGAATTCAGTTTGGCTTCGACTCAGTTCTATGTGTTGGTGGGCAGTTGTGTAGACTATATATGGATTTAATTTATTATATATAAAAAACCGAAATGAGTTTTTGTCTAAGTAAAATAAAGCTACAGCGCAGGGTTTGACACACGGCGCAGCAGCGGGGTAAACTTTAGTTTTATTTATAAATCAGATATAGTGGTGAGTATAACCTGCTTCGCTTTGGACTATCGTAGGGAATATGCTGCTTGTTCTTCTTAAATAAGGACCAGTACTATAATTTTCTTATCTAATATGAAAATGTCAACATTACCCAATAGTTCTCAAGCAAAGATAATTACGTTTGGGTTTTAAATTAAAACATTATATTAATACAATGACTAGGATTTATTCCAGTGATATCCAGAATAATGTCATAGTTTTCAAATCTGGAATCTCCCTGTTCAGTGAGCCAGTTGGCTAAATCTTAGACGTCTGAACCTAAGAAATCGTCAGACATATATTTATGAACTAGCTGACCCGGCAAACTTCGTACCGCCTCAGAATCAATAAATAAAAAACGTTGATTTCTGAACGACGGGACGAACATCAAACGTTTGACACTCAAAACCATAAAAATGAAAAAAAACTTGTCCTCGAGTTTTAGCGAGACTAACGAACAACAATTGATTACATTAAATTGGATTAGGCTCCCATAGAGTAAATAATAACCATAAACAAAATTAAAAATAAAATTAAATAATTAAAATTAATAAGTTGGCGGTAGGCTAAATAAAACTTTAATAATACTCGTTGACACTTGACATCTTTGTCTTCCGTGATCACGGCCACTGAAAAGTGGCCGAAACGTCGGAAAAACCAAAATCAAATAAAATTACCGCGCTTAAAACCGTTAAAACGTAGTTTTATTAACAATTGATTTTTATATATATAGATAAAGAATTACTTCAGATAATAATATAAGTAGTGCACACGTTTATAAATATGCCTACTTTAAGCCGGCATTGCGTTATTTTAAAAGCATTGAGCAAGCTGTCATTATTCTTCCTACATATTCGACGGAGAGCCAGTACCAAGTTAAATGTCAATATATGGAGCAGTTTCAAGAAAAGTTATTTAATAAAATAAAAAAATGTTTTCACTCAAAACCTGCTACAATCGCCTTGATACACCGCAAAGAGTGAACCCTTCAATTAAAATCAATAATTCCGGTTCTACAAGCATTCAAGTAGGTAGGTAGTAGTAGTAGGTAGGTATATAAAGCATTCAGTCGATCATACCTACAATTTGCTTAATTGTAATTTGGCTATATTAATTACGAAAGTCACTTTGTTAAGTGATACAAGTAAATAACAATTAGCGTGTTTAAAGCGATATATGGCACATGCGGAAATCATATTAAAAGTAGTTAATAGCACTTTAAAAACATACATTGTACTTTTAATACTAGGTAAAATATTATTTATTATATTAGTAAGTAAAATATGAATATACCTGCCTGTATTCTTAATTTTGTAATTATATATTTATTAACATGTTATCCATCTCTCTATCTATCATTATTTAAAACGAACACTGCCTGTGTGCGACTTTGTTCGTGCGGGACATATGTATGTATATTTATATTCATATCTTCCGAACTCTTAAACAGATCGCAATAAAACTGAAACACACGACAATTTTTTTTGTTTTAATTCACGTTACTTTTATTAATGTCGTGTGAGCTGTATAAGATGTAGGTAAAAAATATTTATGAGACTTCGTAAAAATAGCAGTTTTCACTAAATTTAAAGTATTTAATTTGAAAAAAATATAATATATATAATATAGATTGAAATTGTATAGTTAAGTATACAAGCAATAGGTACTATATCGTAATAAAAAAATAAAAGGAGTCTTGTTTAAATGCTTGTATATTTGTGTACCTTTTTCCTGAGGTTAAAAATGAATCTGTTGTTATAAAATTTGCCCAACTGGATGGCTACCACCTCTGGTCTAGAGTGTGCCGCCATAACAGCCTTGAGTTGTGTTTCGGTATTAGTGACCCGGTTCCAGTCTCCCTTAAGAGAGCAGCGCCTTTATAGCACCTTTGGTGTTGCAAATGTCCATAGGCGATGGTAACCGCCTTCCATCAAGTGGGCCGTCTGCCTGTCTGCTGAACTCATGTCAATAAAAAATAAGATAAAAAAATTTAGTGCTATATATACTTTGGATAATATAAATAAATATGGGACATGCATATTTAATTCCAGGAAGTATCACATTTTCTACAGGATACGAATTCTAAATTTACTGGAAAGCACGTATATAATACGTACGTAATATAAATTAATTGAAATAATTAGAATAAAGTTTTAGCCGTTTAATTGTAACAATTATTAGTTATTGTAGTAATTAACTTCAAAGTAAAAAATAAAATAAAAATCACGCTTAAGTACCATTACAACGCAGTTTAAATTATGTCCAACAATAGCTAATACCTAAACATACAAATTAATTTTAATTAGTTATTTAAAAAAAACGCTTTCTTGACACGCTCGTAAATGTAGTCAAAAGTCGTCGAGCTGGAATTAGTTCCAGTTTTTACGCATATAGTAATAATTTATGATATGATTTTGTCTACGAGTATATCTGACATTTAATTTTAACACTACACTAGAGAACTGAAATAACCAGGAAAATAAAATTCAGTTAATCCATTATCATTACTTTGCAATTCAAACTAACAATTCGTAAAATTAAAAGGCCATGAGCAAGCCAATTGACCTCCACCAGCAGTTCGAAGCTTCTCAAGAATTGTTATAAGAAAAGAAGAAACTCGTGGTAAGCAATTAAAAAATCCATTATCGACATAAATAACGATCTTGTTTGATTTAAATTGCAAACGAGTCGGTCACATCCCGGGCCGGATTCGGGCGTCTCGCTCCTACCGCTTTAATTGGAGAACATGTCCGGTATTTTTCGTCATCACACGGATGGCCTGAGAGCGGCCTAACATTTTGCGAGCCTATTTTATGCTCGACGGCCGTATTTATTCCTTAACACGTTCAGTGCCATTTTGAAAGAATTGTCACCTAATGCTGGGGCTTCATTGACTTTAGTGTTAAAGATTTAGGCTATGGCCGAACGCGTCTTATGTAAGACGTTAAAAAATAACATTGTTAAAGCATAGTGTATATACATATACATATCCTTCAATATTTAACGTCTTTGACAATGTCGCAGCTGAAATTGCGCGTTACAGCCATCGCCAATTCTCGTGAAACGGCCTATACCTTTAACTTCATTCCAGAGGAAGCCGCACCACATTGGAGCTCGCCGTTGATATTTACTAGTTTATAATAGAGATGCGGACACATATTATAATAAATTATCATATAATCAAGTTATATATATATATATATATATCAAGTTAGGTAATGTTATCATATAATCTTACCATATAATTTTTAAAATAGGTACTATGATAGAAATAATTTTAATTAGATTACCAGCAATAATGCGCTATTCAAAACGAATTTATATACTTATTTTTGTCATATACAAAGAAATTTAAACCGTATGACAAATCATACGATTTCAACAAGACAAAAGAAACAATTTCGGGAGTTGCAGTGAATGATATAAACGTAAGAGATCCTAAGATTCACTATCGCATTAGATGTGTTAAAGTGTAGAAGTCGAGCACAATGCAATCGGTTTATATTGAAGACATCAGCGTTTGGAGTGCACTAAATCTTTATGTTTAGATCTATTAAACGATAGTACATTACATCGCAGCGTCGTTAGTAATGGTCAATCCCGTCCACGCTGGGACGTAGAACGCTCAAGGCTGCATAGAATGGCGAAAGGATCTTTAACGAAGATCTGGATTGTCCCTGTAACAGTAATACGATCACCAACCACGCGTGCAAAAATAACTCGATTCAAATTGAAAAGTTTTATTGAAAATATGTTCATTTTTTATTTTTTTATTACAGGAGTTCAATAGACAGGCAGACGGCCCACTTAATGGAAAGCGGTCACCATCGTCTATAGACATTTGCAACACCAAAGGTGCTACAAATGCGCTGCTGCTCTCTTAAGGGAGACTGGAACCTGGTCATTAATGACGGAACACAACACAAGGCTGCTATGGAGTCATACTCAAGACCAGGGGTGGTAGCCATCCAGTCGGGCAAATACCCTACCACCTGGCTGGGGGTTCTGCACATATAGAAACACTGCACTGGAGAACATTTTTTGTAGGCCATATATATAAATTAAATTTGTTATTTACTTTTCACTCTATGTACTCCCCTTCCAAACGTGCTAACACTTAGAGTCGGATCTAGAGAGAAGGCGACAGGGGAGTTTGTCCTAGGTAGCAAAGATGATAAATATAACAACCATAAACATCTGACAGTTTCTTTTAATGTTTGATTACAGGGAGAAAAGTAAACACGTTTCCCCTTTCCATTGTACTAAAATATAGATCTGGGACTAAAAGCGGTAGGAAGTTATCAACATATTTAGTTGCACTGGTGTGGAAGTAAAAAAAATGACCCTGTTATTTAAAAATGAATGAATTATATTAGAATTTAAATCACGCGATTTGCACATGCAGTAAAATATGTCCTGAGTATTTTAACTGTAAAATAACGAATAAAAGAAAAATAAACTCTAGCTTAAGTGTTGATTGTTGATTTGAATCATGGTGAAGGAGCATGCTCAGTTTAGACATTTTTAGAGTTAACCTTAACCTTTCGTATTTTGTTACAATTGTCGCGCACTAGTGAAGATCACTCATTTTTACGAAACCCCATTGAGATTAGCGATGTACGAAATCCACCAACCCATCTTAGGAACGGTGCAGGTATACTGTCCGTTCTCTTGCAATAAGCTTGAGCCCAGCACAGAGACTTGTTTGTACAAGATGTAATTTTCATCCCTGTTTTCTTTTACCTTTTCCCAATTATTTGAAATTGGCACAATATGACTTTTTTCTTCCATTTTCCTGTATTTTGGCATACGTCCTCTATCACATGTCATCATGTCATCGTTCACACAATCCATCCATATCTTTTAGGACTACCTTTACATTTGTACCCATCAATCTTCCAGTTTAACATTATTTTTGTCACGAGATTTTCATATCTCCTCATCTCATGCCCATACCACTTTAGTCTTTTTTTCCTCTCAGGTGCAACTTTATGTACTCATTTATCATTTCATTTTCTGTTATAGCGAAATATCTCTTCAATGAAATAAATAATTCAAAAACATTTGAGTAGTGTCTCATAAATAATACCGGTCTATATCTATTCTGGTAAGTTATAATTACCGACGGTGCGTTGTGTTCGACACCATTCGCACCGCTCCGCTACAACACCGCACCGACACGCCGTGTATAAATGCAAATGATGCTAAACTCTAACGTTGCGAAATGGAACCCAACCGATAGAAGAGATAATACCTATAAATAAGGACAAACTATTAGCGGTGAAATAAACTGATGTGAGATCACGACTTGAAAATTATTTACCTTGCTGATATTTGTAATATGAAATGGCTACTTAAATGACCGACGTATATGGGAGACCGCCAAATGAAATAAGTTACATTTAAACATTTATTTGAATTTCTTCATCTAGCTTGAAAATATTTTATTAATAAATATAATAGACAGCCAACTCAATTGGTAACGTTAACTGATACTGTAATTCCGTAGTGGTCTTAACTACTTTGCCACGGAATGTTTTAATATAGTTAAATGCAGCTAAATATAAACGTGAACAGTCAATCAAAATATTATGCTATAATTTTACTTCCCGAATGGCAAGTTACAAGTTGCAATAACTAAGCCAGAAATGTTAATTTATAGCAGGTTCAATACGTGAGTGAATAATTGCATTGACTCTTGCACTTTGCAATTTAATGATCGTACATGTCCTATATAAGTTAATAAACCAGTTTTTTTTACATAAAAGTTAAGATATTATCACCTTTGATACGTAAAAGGAGCTAGGTTCCCTAATGGCCACTTGATTAATTGCTTTATTTTTTTGCACCATTTTGTAGATACATTAGCATTACCTGATACTGCTAAGATTAGCAGTATCAGGTAGTTTTAGGATAAGTAATCTTAAAGCAAAAACCTGACCCAAATTTTAAGTCTTTCAAGGAAGCTTGAAAAAAACACATTTTATTAAACAGTTCAGATTTTCAACATAAATATATAATTCCTACTTATATATAATCAAAATTTATCATTTATTTTTCACTTTTAACCAGTATGAGACGTTTTCTGCAAATAGATTGCATGGTAAACAGCACTCTTCAAGTTCCCGTGAAAAACTTAAAACTCTTCTATTTTCATGAAAAATCGAATAGTATTGGCCACTTTGGCAAGATGTACAATGACGTAACTAATGCGCTAGTAAGTCTCCTGTTGCATTTGTGCCCTAAAGACAAGGACGGCTTCAAGTCCCTTGATAGTAATAAATTAGGTGAATATCGGCGACTGCTTACATTTTTTTTATACACAATAACATATTTCAATGGCATACTTATTATCTATTGAAAATTAAGAACATTAAATTGAAAATAATTTAATATCAGGAACTGAATACATTTAAAATAATTAATATTAACGACAAAGAAGTAAGTGAGGTGTGTAAGAATAAGTCTGAATGGCGCTCTGTTGTTCGTGCCTACCCCGCAAGGGAACTGGCGTGAAGTTATGTATGTATGTATGTAATATTTACGTCTCATTAACAAACGTACTTTAAGCATTTTTATTAAAATGTACACATAAAGGATGTCGTCAAGAATGTTGCAAACTAGCAAGGTGCTTTCAGAATTTGAGTTGAGTAATTCACGCACTTGAACGAAAAAACTAGTTATTTAATGTTTTGTCTCATTTTCATGTGATAATTATCTATTTATAATGAATACACATGCTTTCATGTGCCGAAATATTTCATGTAAATTGATGAAAGTCAAACAAAATGACGTAGCTAAACAGACCGTATGTATCTTGTCTATTAAATTTCTAATAGAATATTATTCATCCAATGTTTTTATTATTCATCTGTCCATCAAAATAAACGAATTCGCTCCTGTATTTTACCGATTCTTTTTATTCATAATTGGACATTCATGTTAGCCGCTAATTAACCAATATCTTCATTTATTTTGTGCAGCTCTTTATAACGATGATGCGCGCCTGTCAAAGCCTTAACTCGCTGTTTCTTTTATTTGTATATCAATTGTCATGTCGGTGAAAAGAAACGTTTCCGTTCGATTAATGTCTTAATGTTATGTCATTTATTTCTATCATAGTTAAGACGATATTTTAATTATAGGCCTTTGTTAAATTTTGTCATATCAGAGCTATTATTGTCGTTACAACGTATAACTAAGATGCATAGAAGAAGGCTAATAATAACAGGAGTTTTTTGTTCCGTATTCTAGAATTTTTCGAATTACCTAAATGCATAGAAGATGGCAAGTAATATAAGATAGAGAATTATATAAATGCCGTAGTATTATATACATTTTTCAAGAATACTCAACTCAACGTCATACCTAAGGGCTATTTATTCCGAACGCATCAGGAGCGTAAATCTCTGGGCTGGTTTGCTGGCCAGCCTTTTTTTTGTTCTTCCCGGCGTCATATGCTGAGGTCAGGTCTGCGAGTAAGCCTCTCCTTAGGCCGGAGAACAGTTGCTCTGGGTTTGAATTAAGAGGGGTGCGCAGGAGACCATTTCAGAACTCCCCTCTTGGTAGCCTGAGTGCGAGTGACGGTTTAGAAGTCCCCGTGGACCATCATCCGCGGCCATGTGTCTATGGCGGCCGAAGGTCGTTCGACGCTCTTCGGTGTCGCCATGCCCATCGTACGAGGGAAGAGAGCCGCGTAGTTCTCTTCCTTTCCCGCTCCGCTGCCTCCTTTGCTGACTTGTGACTAATTGATAATTGCACCGAGGAAACGGCGCTCTTGCTCCCTTACAGCGCGCTCCTGCAGGGTGCGCAGTGCCGTGTCTTTAACGGCGGCACTACAGTGATGGCACCCGACCGTTTGTTCCCTGCCAATGCGACACAGGTATCTCCCGAAGCAACCGTGCCCTGAGAGGACCTTTGTGAGGCGGTATGTACGTGGTACCGTGACGTCTTTCAATCCAAGGTCTTAGAGTGAGCCCGATCGCCGCAATGGTAGCGTGGCCCGCACTGGGGTCCGCAAGTCCGTTTGCCCACTCTACCATGAGCTCCTCTTTGAGTACCTTTAGTCCTCTATCTCTCTGAATGCTGATCGGAGATCACGGCGAAGGGCTCCTTTGCGCCACTCACGCAATGAGGCAAGGACCCTCACCTCTAGGTCCCATGGTAGAGATCCTGCTAAAAGGGAGATCGCCTCGAAGAAGATCGTACTGTGTATCTGCTTATCGCTCTGACGGCCATCGCACGCTACGGCCTACGAGATTGCTGGCCCAGGCCAGCCTCGCCCAGTGCTTACGGGCCTTAGCTTATAGTTTATGGCTTTTGCTATATACTTATAGTTAAAAAGGCTGATTTCAAACAAAAACAAAATAATGGTAGGATAATTATCATTTTTAAGCTAGAATTGTAAAAAAAATCTCACCCGTTTAGTGTAAGATAAGTTTTGGGCTATTAAAAGAACTCCTTTTTTCGCATCAGTCAAAAACTTACATTCTTAAAAACACATTTTAATTTTACCGCTTCTCATAGGTTTATGCATATGAAAGTTGTAATTATTTACTTATTATGTATAGCACAAAATATGATTAAATGAGTTATAAATATGAATTCTGCTGGTACGAAAATCAAGTTTATTGACATATAACAATTTTGTTTTTATTTTTACAATGCCTGTTAAAGTGCCCCTTAAATTGCCGTAATTAAAACACTATAAGAGAGTGAAGGTAGGTGGTTCGCACGAAACCAGATCAAACCGGATCCAAATCTGAGGGAGCGCTATCTGTAACTGGAGCAGACACAGACGGCCGTCTCAAATATCGCCCCTTATGTCGATAATAAGAATTTTTGAACACCGCAATAACGCAGTTTCTCTTTTCGTGAGTACACCTGTGATGTAGGACAAGCTTGGCTTATACACGTTCCGAAAGAAAATCGTGATTGACATTTATAGGATAAATCGCTTTTATAGTGTAACATCGATTCGTTAAGGGGACCTAAACAAAAACATACACTATTGTAATGAATATCTTCGTATCAAGTATTTTATTTATAATTAAATTTTATTAAAAAGAAATCTCGTAATAAATAAATTTCTTTTTCAGAAAAACTGTAGTAATAATTCTTGTAATTAAAATAATATTGATTTCATATTTTAATAATAATATTAGCTTACCTCTGGGTAAGAGCATCCCATTTCAGGGAAACAAACGATATATCTGCCTTGCCTATCCGAGAAGGATGGGTCGATTTTGTACATAGGTAATTTTGATGCGCAGGTTTCGTTGCGATGTTTTCATTTACCATCTGTATCTAGTTATTGTAAAAAATGCATGTTAGGTCAGAAAAACTGCCTAAACTCCACATGCCATGATTCGAAGATACGAGATTGGAGTGAGACGCGGTTGTCTTACTACTTTCATCTTTGTTTAGATGTTTCTATACTTATAGGTTTGTTTATTACTATTTCAAGGCCTTGAGAATGAACTGAAAATTTGGTACCCTATACTTATAAATATTTTCGAAAAATTATTAACATATATAATATACCAATTAGGGTAGTTTGCAAGTAATACGAATTCAACGTTTGCTTAAATGAAGCACGTGGATTAATAATGGAACAGATAAATGTATTATTATTATGCCTGATTTAATTTATTAAAACAGGTAGTGAAAAGTTTAATACGTCTTTAACTATTATGGACCAGTAAATTAAAATATGTTATTTCTTGTTCTAGTTTAACTGATACCGGATATCATTATATGATAATAAAGTAGCTGACCCATATCTACTTTGCTGGGCGTATTTAAAATATAACAAAAATAGTATTAATCACAATTAATTATTGCCTATATTCCTTAAGAATAATGTAGCTTTCTAGTTGTGAAAGAATTTTCAAAATCGTTTCAGTAGTTCAAGAGATTACTTCCTACAAATAAACTCAAAAAACTTTACCTCTTTATAACATGAGTATAGATTAGATAAGTGCTTGGTAGTCCGCGTACAAGGAAGGGTTCCGTAGAAGTAACAAATGTCAACCGTTTTTGTAATTTAGCTACGATACCAAAAAAGCACGTAACCTAAAATACATCATACCTTAAAAAACTACTGAATGAATGGTTTTCACAATTATTTTCTTTGAGATGATTTTTTAAGCCTACCACTTTAATTTATTTCCGAATTTTCCACTCTATACGACTTAACCAGCTAACATCTGGCCATTTCTATTGATTTAAATAAAAGTTATTAAGGGACATTATTGATGTGTTTTCATGATCTGACTAACGATATACCACATAATTATGTACATTGAAAAATAATTCTTCAACCTTTTTAACTCTAAATAAACCATACCCTTTTTTCAAATTTCATTCATACAGATCCAGTAGTTACTGAGAAAAGTGCCTGTGACACAGGTACATTCACGGACAGGTGGACAGCCGGACATAGCTATTACATAAGGGTTCCCTATTCGACAAAACAGCTACGGAACCGTGAAAACCGATATCAATGCAAATCTTTAAAGGACGGGATTGCGACTATTTAGTTCTCATCTTGACATATATGATATTATAGTTTTTCTAATGGTTTTTAATCTTAAATTAATACATTTCACGTGTTTTATACTCTTGATACATTACAGACATAAGTAGTTTAAATAATTTTTATCTGTCAAGTTTTTTCCGAATTCTGCACTATATTTTAATAAGTGTTCTACTTACGTGCATTTAATGTTACATACATTTTAAAACTACGGTTGCTCAATCAGTCTTTAATTCACTTCTTAATCTCGGGTTTTTGTGTCTTATATTTTTCTACCCCTTCTTTCACCTTACTAATAGTAGAAACTTGACATAATTTGTATATATGTCAAATTTTAATCATTGTAAGGTAAATGGAAACAATAGTAAGATAAAGTCAAAGCAAGAAAGAAAATAGGTCAAAGACAGTTTAAATAAAAAATCCGGGCCCTCCCCCCAGATTGTGTCTGAGTGGTAAAGATACACGTCTTCTCAAAGGCAATCGCATTTCAAGACTCTTAAGTGAATTATTAGTGTTAATATATATAATAATATTGCTTAAGCTTTATTATTCGGTATCTAGGTGCTTCTACCGTCTGACAAATAAGAACGGCGTCGGCGTAAGAAATTTTGACAGAACAGGTTTAATAAAAAAAAGCATATGCCAAATAACATTTAATTAGCTAATTGGAATAATGCTATGCTATTATAAGCGGGACTTAATGTTATTTTGGTGCTTAATTTAGAAAAACTTGATATACTGGTAATACAAATACCACACCTTATTGTAAATTCATTTTATATACCTAATGCATTGAATTTGAATAAATAATAATAATAATAATCATTTGCGTCCTAGGTTAATATGGTAATTGTTTTTTTTCTTTTCAAATACATATCTAAAAATACTTGTGGCATGTTTACGATCTACTCACGGTTATTTTAAAAGACTGATTAAGTAATTGATGCTAAATTTTTGTGTAAATTTTCCAATAAAATAGAATAAATACACTTTATTGTTCACCACATACACATGTAATAAACAAATTACAGTAGTCTCATTAAACAGTAAAAGTAGGAACAATTGGCGGCCTTATCGCTTTAGAGCGATCTCTTCCAGACAACCCGGGCTATGGATTTTGTGAACGTGACATTCGCAAGTGTATGACGGTGGTGTGCAAATTAAATATTTGGATTTAGGTTTATTTGTAACGATTACATTGATTTATTTTTTATTGTCTACCGAATAAAAACGGGTGCCACGAAGTGGTAATTTGAGGAAAAGAAAGAAGTCGATTGGAGCCATATCTGGTGAATACGGTGGTTGTTCGATGGTATTTGTTGAATCTTAAAAAATTCGTTGACAATGATGGCCTTGTGTGAAGGCGCATTATCGTGGTGCAAAATCCAAGAATTTTCTTTCCACAAATTTGGCCTTTTTCGTTGAATTTGGTCTCTTAAACGCCGTATAACTCTCAAATAACATATATACTTTATTCACCGTTTGACCTTCCGGTAGGAATTCCGAGTGCACAACACCGCGATACTCAAAGAAAACAGTCAACATCACATTGACTTTTAATCGACTTTGGCGTGGTTTTTTCAGTTTCGGTTCAGTTGGAAGGCGCTACTCCGTAGCTTATTGACTAGTTTGCATGTCAAACTCGTGAACCCACGTCTCGTCACTAGTAACAATGCATTTCATGAATGCTGGGTGGAATTGACTCGTTCTAGCATGTCCTCAGCGACTCCTATGCGATTGAGTTTTTGGAGAAAATTCAGGTCTTTTGGGACTAGACGAGCGGCAACATTCATACCCAAGTGATTATTTAAAATGATACGGATCGACTCGTGAGACATAGAAAATTTAACGACTATTTCTCTCAAACTTGAATAAGAATTTTCAGTCACTATTTTCTTGACTTTTGCGATGTTAACTTCAGTTGAAGACGTTGATGGTCTACCAGGGCGAGGCAAATCTTCCAGCATATCTCGACCGCTTTTGAACGCTTTGTACCACTCATAAGCACGTGTTTTTGATAAAGTCGATTCACCATAAGCCGTGTAACATTTTCAGTGTCCGAACACGAAATTCCATTGGCGATGCAAAATTTAAGACAAACTCTTTGTCTCAATGTTTTTTCATTATGAAATTCGCAATATACACTACATATGATCAAACTAAAAACAGCATTGTATTTAATCTAAATGACCGATGCAACTCAAACTCCGCGCCAAAATTAAAAACAGTTGTGCCAATGTAACAAAAAAAAAATGAATTTGGAACCATAAACAAATCATTCATTCTCGATACTTTTTCGACAGAATTTATATAAAAAATTAAGTAGGTTTTCATATATCGCAAGCGAAGTCACGAGAAAAGGCTAGTATAGATGTATAAAACTTCCTTGAAAAATTATCTAACTTATGGTGAAATCCGCTTAAAAATCCGTTGCGTGGTTTAGGCGGAATTAGCGGATAGACAGACAGACAGATGCGGAAAGTGACTTTGTTTTATAATAAGTAAAGATTTTATATCATTAATATTATATTTTGTTGAGACAAGCTATGCAAATTATCTTTATTGTAATCTAATAGATGCTTGCCATACATTTGCGGCATTTGGATTGCACTTCGTTAGTGTAGTCCCAGATAGCTTATTCACAGCACCGTGGGAAACTCGAGCCACCAATATTCGATATACGAGCAAGCGATATTTCATGTCCGAATTGGACGCAGTCTAGTTGTGCTAAGACCTAAACCAGCGTCCATATTTGAATCGTCGTGACGATTTTTGATACATTATACTGACATGTAACATGGTTTGGTTACAATTTTTAAGTGAACCATGGCAAGACCCCCACTAATAATGTCTAATTTCACACCACTAATAATGTCACATATCATAAATTTAAATTGATAATACTAATTACTGCTGCGTATATAAAAATTATAAGTAGAGATAATGCTTGTGTGTCGAACGAATAAAATACATGATATTCATAAATAGTTAAATATATTTTAAGTAGGTAATTTATGATTGTCTGCCTTTCAATTCAAAAAATTCAAAAAACAATTGTCATTTCAATAAACTATATTTTAATTACTTTTTTTTTATTGCATGAGTGCAGCAGACAGGCAGACGGCCCACTTGATGGAAAGCGGTTACCATCGTCTATGGACATTTGCAACACTTCTTATTTTAGATAGCATGTAGTATTAAAAATTATCAATATATATTACGTCATAACATCCTTTAAATCCACACTTGACACATGAAATCATGCAAGACAACGGAGATATATCTCCGTTGTCTATAGACCACGGTGATCAGATGTGGACCCACATTAAGCCCTTAACGTTGCAAGTAGATCGTTCATCCTCACGACACCAGTCTCCCGGGTGCCATAAATCAGGTCGTAAGCGGCAATGTACTCGCACTGGCATTTGCAACAGTTGCATAGAATCGCTTGTGTATCGACCATCGATTTATTTATAACAAGTACAAGTAATTAATTCTATGTTAATTAAGATACAAATAACTGCATGATTTTTGCATAAAACTATTTATTCGATTAGTTGTCGAATCTTTCGATGAAATATTAGCACGTTAAAGCTCGAGTATTTAATTCCAAATAATTTCGTTTTTGTTTGTGATAGATGAAACTCTTGTAGCGTTATTTATGGATTTAAAAAGTGTTCTTTGTTTAATATATTGGATAACGCGTATATATCTAAAATATGTAATTATAGTTCATGCTTAAAGTTAATAAATAAATCTATATATCTACGTTAAATTATGGTAATTTACTGAATGCGAAATTTATGACTGATTAAAAATATAATAATATATAGGTAATAGCTCTGTCCACAGAGACAGGTGTAGGTTATCTGGCAAAAATCGCTACCAGCGATAAGAACACCGCTTGTATACATTTTTTATTGCATGATTTCAGCAGATAGGCAAACGGCCTACCTGATGGAAAACAGTTACCATTGCCTATGGACATTTATAACAACAATGTGTTGCCGCTCTCTAAAGGGAGACTGACTGGGTCTGGCCACTATTGCCGGAAAATAATTCAATAGTCGTTCCGACGGACAAATACCCTACCACCTGAATATGTGTGTTGTTTTATCTGTTACTTCGATTATTTATCGTAATCCATAACGAACCCTACTATCTCCTACCAGATATCCATTAACATTACGAAATACCTTCGTCAAGAAGATTAAAAAAAACTGTGTACAAAATCTTCTCCTGCTTCAGCCAGTCTCTGTCCACTACTGGACGTAAGCCTCCCGTCTTCCTCATCCAGCCCCTGCCGGCGACCTACAAAACTCTAGTAGGTACAAAATAAAAACTGTAAATTCCAATACGTAGATATATAATAATAATCAAGTATGAAATTGCAACGGCAAGGTACATAATTAAGATCAAAAGCTCAACGTAGTAAATGGACGTCTTCAGTGAAATGCCAAAGGTGAACTCGAATAGCTGTGTATCGCCTGACGTGTGCTCTGGTATGCAAAATCCCATTCCAGTCGTACATCTAGATTACAACCGATCACAGATGTATTGGAAATATTATCTATATCTATCTATAATATTATAAAATTATAAACATGCCGTGTCTGTACATTGAAGCTATTTGAATAAAACATCTGGAATACACTATATAAACGATGGAGAGCACGATGCAATTTTTTTACACTTCTTATCTGTTTTTTCGTGATTCACATAAAAACTACTTGGCCGATTTCGATGCGGTTTTCGCTGATCGACAGCAAATTCTTAGACTTAAAATCTACGTTTTTTTTTATCCTAGGAATCCCGCGGAACTTTTTCTAGGAATGATTTAAAATGGCCATATTAGAAAAAATCAAATTCCAATGTGAGTTTTACACTGATCGATAGAAGATTTTACGTAATATTTTTATTACGTAAAATTTTCTATCGAATTTTACGTATGAGGTGCGTGATATTTTTTATCCAGGAAATCCCTCGGGAATTTTCCCAAGAGCGGTCTGTATTTTTTCGGGTACATAAAAATTAGTTTATTCCAACACAGTTTTTACTAATTTAATAGCTTACATTCTTTTTTCAATACTGTGGTACTTTGTGTAATAGGAATCCCGCGGCAATTTCAAGTTGGATGAAATCGCAGGCATATCTTAGTATAAATCAGGTTTTTAAGCAAATAAATAAAAGCAAAGTAATCTGTTAATTGTTATTATTTGTTTTAAAATTATTTGAGCTCTTATATACATAGATAACTTTTTATTAAAAGCTATTTACTAAAGATAACTTCCAGGCTAGGTCTTATCGCTAAATTCAGTCATCCAGACAATAGACAACTTTGCACTATGTTAAACATACTTATTGTATTTATGTAATAGAGAATTTATTTAGTTATTTGTAATTTTGTTTACCCCTTTTTGTCATATATTGATTCTCGAAAATTAAAATCAACATGGAATAACTCTTATATCAGAAAACTAGAACCAGATAGATAATACTTATATATAAAACCAGAAAATTCAAGAGGCCCGCGGAATATGAAATCAACGTAGGTGGGCGCGGCAGTGTGAAAACGGTAAGAAAAAATCTTGATTAATTATATCAAATAACGCCTAGAACATTCGACATTATTTATATACATCAAAACATCATCTAAAATAAAAATGTGAGTAGAAACACGGAATGACCTCCAAATGTTTTTTCAACTAGGTGCACCGCATTCCACCAAGTTTGGTTTGTTAATAGAAGCTTTCAATGAGGCTTCGTTTGTTAGAGCTGCAGATCTGTATACTGTATCTGCATATAAATATTTTTCTATATCTTCTATACCCAATAGCGAAATTACATATATCTATGGCAAATTATATCATACGTAAAGCTGTCAAGTAGGTAAACAATTGTGTATGTGTGTGCAGTTCACATGCAGTAGAAGTGAAACAAATTGTGACAAGGGGTGGGAGGGATTCCAAATTTCGCGACGTCACATTTCATATATCATAGCGTTATAATATATTTAAGCTTTATAACATGAAATTTTAAGTATTAAGGAAAGAAAAACTTTAAAACATTTCTAACTCTATCTGAGTATGACCATAGTGTTTAAATGATTAAATATAGTGTATTCTATCTCATCCTCTCGCAGGCTTAGTCCTATAGATTTATGTCTTTATCTCTTTTTAGTGTCGTTTTCTCGTTTCATCGAGTTTCAAATGACAACGATTCTAAAGAAGTTTTACTTCAAAAACATCCAAACTAAGTCACTTTCACTTGAAGAGTGTTTTGATCGAACGTTTTGAAGGGTATCCCGGTCGCTTTTCCGGTCTGTCTATCTATCTACCCACTAACTCTTCCTAAACTACGCAATGGATTTTCAAGCGGTTTTTACGGCTTTTGACCGCGGCTTCGCTCGCGATATAGAACCTTATTAAGTTTATATGGAAATGAAATACAGCCATTTACTAGGGTGTGACCCACGGCGCAGCCGCGTGGAAAACTCTTGTTAAATCTATACTAATATTATAAAGAGGTAAAGTTTGTGAGTTTATGACGTTGTAGGGGGTAATCTCTAGATCTATTAAACCGATTTTAAAAATTATTTTACTGTTCGAAAGCTACGTTAACAGGGAGTGTCATAGGCTCTATGCTCTATATACCACGGGAGCGGGACAGAGCGCGGGTGAAACCGCGCCGGGCTTTTATCGTGAGATTCAACAATTCATGTATTCCATTGAACACAATGATAGTTAAGAAGACCGAGGCCAGTGTTGACCACGTCCTGGTTTATGCCGAAGGCCGTGTAAATGCTGACTTGTTTCTATGTAAAACTGCCAATTAAAATCGTCGCATTGTGGTCTGGTGCCTTATCGCCTTTAGGATATCTGAGTAGAGCCGTACAATGCGTCACTGCTCCACTTACCGTATCTACCTGATCCAAATTTTTAATTTATACTTTATTGTAAATAAACACAGCACAATTTACTATATCAATGGTTCGATTAAAAAATTAGATAAGCATCACACGTTTTGCTTGTAATTTGAAAGTCGTCGAAAAATATATAATATTAGTCTTCAAATATTTTTTTACGTTTTTGAGACTGTTAGATATACATTATTAAAACTAAGTTATAACGTATTTGATTCATGGTTAGACTTTTTTATCTATGTACAATTATTTAAAAATTATTTTTAACTGAAGTTTTATGTAGGGTTTCACGAGTATTATTACAGTATATTGCTGCATAGATTTATTTTCGGGTAAATAATCGGCATAATAATAATCGGCAGACAAACACACACATTGTATATCCCCAAATTAAGCAAGTTACGCTTGTGTTATGGGTAATATACAACGGACTACTCTGGGGCCGATCCCAGACACCCAGACCATAGTAAATAACGGAGAAAATACGTTTCCGAAATTTACTATACCAGGAATCGAACCCGGAGCCTCTGCGTTGAAGTGAGGTAGGCCGGCAAAGGCTTAGTCCGCTCAACCACAGAGGCCGTCAAATGGTACATAAGCTTCTGCTTCAGTCTTATATATCCATCAATTTTTTTTTAATCACTTAATCTTTTAAAACCTAGTTTTCTCCGAACAATAACTAAAGCTACCTATTAGCTACTATTCTTAAGTATAGATCTAATTTCTTGTATCATATACAAATATTGGGGATTTTTTTTATTGTTCTTATACCAACTTGGAAGAATTGATCAAGTTTCTTTCCAAGTAAAACATGAATTCCAGCTAAAAGGTTAAGTCACACCAATAACTGTTTTAAAAGGAAACGTTTTATGTATCGAGCGTTATTATTAACAAAGTTTCTCAGCAGTCGTGATCCAGTTGGTTGGCGGAGGTTTGCGCTGCGCCCGCGCCGGCCCGAGTGCAGCCTTGTGGCGCAACCGAGCTCGTTAACCCACATGCAGCACCGCCACTCGGCTAAACTCATCAAAATTACATCCCTATAATAAAATTATAATTGAGTAAGTTTTCAACCGAAATTTTATCAAAGACGACTAATCAAAATATTAGTCATCGTAAACTGCATGGCAGTCCTGCAGTAGGCGGAGCTTACAGGTTTCAAAAGGCATCCTACTTCGTGTTGTCGGACGCAATGCAGGTTGCAACACCATTCACAATCCTGAATTACCTGCATTGCAGGATAGTGGATGGACCCCGTTATATACGCCCATTATAATACAAGTTTCAAAATTATCTAATGTTATATACGTACCATTCCGATACTGATGTTGTATTGGAATGAAATACTATTATTATATTTGTTTTTCATTTACCACGCGCTTTCTAACAATACCACGCAAAGTTAACTATGAGAATTTTTCATTTATATTTATATAATCTCCGCAATTATCAGTACTTAAACAGTAAATATTCTTCTGTTAATAACAAAACTCAATGGTAGACTATTGTTGCAATCATATCAACACCTATCCAACATCCGTCTATAGTAATAAAATAGAAGTATTAATTTTTAATTTCGTAATGCCAATATTTAAATGAAAACTGCCACTAAAACTATGTCCACTTAGTCATTACTCTTTTTAAATTTTTGTCTTTCGCTATGTTTGAAATTTTTTCTCCGAAATGAATCAACGTATTCCTATTATAATGTTTTATTAAGTTTACTTTTAATATTATTATTTCATCGCATTGTTTGAGATTTGTACAACTAACACTCACAATCTATTAATCCCAGCCAAGGGTTGCCTGGAAAAGATCGCTTGTAGCGACAAGAACGCCTATTGTACCCTCTTCTGTATTTTTCTACTTCTCTTTATCTATGCTTTGGTGTACAATAAAAAGTTATCCATCTATGTATCTAATTCATGTAATTATGGTTTATTCTTCTTTGTGTTTCACAAGCATGGATGGCTGCATTTAATTATTAGTAATTAGGTAATAAAACAATATCTTAACAAAGCAGACACTTAGGTCAATTGTGACCGAAAAAGTGATGGTTGATGGTGGTGGAGATGGTGAAATCAGTCAAGCATAGAAAATATGTCAAAAATTAAGTATGATATATAATACTAGACACCCAATTTTGACTAGCTAATTAGCGGTTGTTCAAAAAACAGCCACGCCTATCTTTTCAGCTACTTCGCCAACTGACTAATTAATGGTTATCGAATAAAACCGGAAACCTATAACTGACAAATTTACTTCTTAGCCGTCAGCCCTTACCATTCATTCGTTAACAGGCTAGTGGTTGTCTAATAATACTAAAAACCGTCAGCTGGTATGTTTACGGCTTAGCCGTCAACCCTCGGCAATCGGTTGGCGAGTCATGCACCCATGAGCCAAAAACCATCAACTAGTTTTTTAGCCGACTAATGAACTACCATTAACCGTTACCCACCCTATTTTTTAGGTAAAATGAATCTAAAATCGAAAGTCTAAATAAATTTCTTATCAATTACCGACTTTAATGTTCTCAGTACTATGACAATAATGCTCTTGTAATCTTAATTTCCCGTAAGCAATATAATTTTAACCGCATGTAGGTTGTTATGAAATTACGAAATATTCTTAAGTAATTTTAAAACACTATTTTTAACAACGTTAGTTGCAACACACATTCGCATGCTTACTTAGTATTTCGTTCAAAGTAATGATAGACTGTACACAATTTAGGACAGTTCAAAATATATTTGTGATGCAATGACATAAAGTACTGATTGAATTTAGTATTTGACGAGCCACTTTACTTGCGGCAGTCAATATATTATTTTATGGTTAACGCTCATCAACGTGCAAGTTGTCTTAATATTTTCAACTACCTGACTAATGTTAATTGCTGACAAATAAGATATAAAAATCACATAAAAATCTTTAAACACTAGGAAGTAACTTTATATATATTGAAAATGGTACTATAAGTCATATACTTATAACAACACGACTAATAGTCGGTTCTTATTTTTACTGACTTTTTTTACAAGCTTGAGTTCAACAGACAGGCAGACAGCCCACTTGATCGAAAGCGGTTACCATCGCCTATGGACATTTGCAACACCAAAGGTGCTACAAATGCGCTACTGCTCTCTTAAGGGATACTGGAACCTGGCCACTAATGCCGGAACACAACTCAAGGTTGTTATGGCGACATACTTTAGACCAGGGGTGGTAGCCATCCAGTCGAGCAAATACCCTACCACCTGGTTGTGGGTTGTTTTGTCGCCTCTTACGACAGGCCGCCCGATCGCAGGAAATTGTATTCTTTCTCCGTTCCTGCACGAATAAGTTTATTTTTTATTTGCCCTACTGGATAAAATTTGATATAAGAAACATACAAATGATGACAAATTTCTATTAATAGTTAAGGCAAGTGAATGTTGAATAGTAAAATAAATGAACCGGTCATAATATAACCCAATACCTATATGATTGAGTAATTAAGTTTGGTAAATAAAATATATCACCCAAGAACTCTCCACCTCAGCACAGACTCTCCATTTTAAAAGAACAGCTAGTTTCTCGCTATTCCAAAGCAGATTGGCGGGTTTTTCACACCGGCTCTCTCAATGTGCAGGTTGGAAAAGAAAAACTGCCAAAGCCATGCATGATTTTCGGACAGTATTCAAATCCACGGCATCAGAAGTGGGTGGGGTAGCCACTAAGTTACCGCAACTTTAAATACATATTCATGACGAAAAACACATATTTTTTTTGAAATCACAAAAATGTGTTGAATGCTAATGAGTAAAAAATAAACATGTATGAATGTGTTGTATGAGTAATATTTGAGTATCAGATAGTTTCGTCAAATATCAACGCGTTAACATTGTATCAACTGTCAGGTGAAATACAACACGGGGTGTTTCGCTCCCTCGCGTTTGCTCCAATTCATCGTGTCGTTTGTCAAGCCTTTCTCATTTTACGTTACGTATACCTTCCACACACAGACGACGAATGAAGGAAATCTGTTGTACACAAATAAACTAACGGCGAAGTCGATTCAAACATGTTTTTAACTTGCATAGGATATGAAAATGTTAATGACGACGTAGAAAGTAACGAACATTTGGACAACCACCCGAATTATTAACCGTGTGATGATCTCGTTGCTGCTTTCATCTTAATAAAATGTAATGTTCAATTTTATTTTTTGTATTCACATTGAGAGCTGCGAGTGCAGCTCTGAAAGCAAAAGCACAGGCGGTACGTGATGCCCGATAGGCGCGCGCGCCGCGTGACTCGCTCGCCCTGATTTCGTACAGGATCTAAAGACACGAACGGAGCGAGCTTATTAATTAAACATTCAGATACGATTTTATTCCGCTTAATAATTGTGACCATAACAATCATATTACGTACATTATTTTATATTTTGTTGATACATATAAGTAACAGGTTTATTTTTCTCTCTTTTCAGATCACTCCACGTCGAAACTTCACCAAATCATGGAAATTATAACAATGTGCAAAATTATTTGCAACAAGAGCCAGACGAGCTAAGTTATTGAGAAGCGCGGCACAGGGTTGGGGTAAATAATGGGAAAAAGGCACGTACGGATCAAGTTCGCACACTCGATTGGTCCGCCGATTGACTCGAGCACGTTGTGTGCATCCGAGTAGCACCCCAGCCCGCCTCCGAGCATTAGGAATATCAGTTACCGCCGCTCTAGCGACTGCCAATAAAGTACAAGTCATATTACCGGGTTATTCACTTATTTAAAAATTAGTTTTATTTATTGTAGTACAAAGAAATTCAATACAAACTTTATACAACTTGATGTAGCAGAATCGACAAGAACACGCACCGAGATATCGTCCTCGGTTAATATTGAAACGGTAGTCATGACGGCCACTGCCCCAGAACTGTCAAAGTCAGATTTCTTTGATTTCGTGACATCGAATGAGGTTACTGATGCCCAATACAAACAACAGATGCGTTCTGTTAATGTGTTTATGGAGTCTCCCGATTCAAGGTCAAATCCGTTACTTTCGGAGGAACCCAAGGAGCAGAACAATAATAACTTACTAAGTGTAACGGCTGCACCATCAAATGCCAATACTGGAATGGCCACAGCTACAACCTCCACAGCTTTACAAAGTTTTGATTCCATTTGGAATGTGGATCGTGAACGTGATCGCTTAGATACAGCCATGTTAGATCTCAATAAATACACGTACTGGAACCAAGATAGTGAAATTAATAGCGCCCACTCTTGTGCAGATACTACAATATCAAATAAATTAATTAATAATACCGATGGTCAAATTTACACTCTTACTGTTCTTAATCATGATATTACTGGAACGAGTCCGAATCGGTATTGGGGAAAAGAAGAAGACGTATCTATATCGAGTCCAACTGATATTGAACAACCCTCTTTAGATCTAGAAACAATATTAAATATGAATGGTTTTCCTAACGACTTCAACCAGGACTTACCTAAAGTCGAAGGCTTCAATTATGAAAACGGTGACTCAGAAAGCCAGAGTTCTGACTTAACAACGGCAGTAGTAAAAGTAGAACCATATAGTTATGATGATAATGAGTTTCAAACGAGCGATAAAAAGGAAGATCCTCACAGCCCATCTATAATAAGCTCTCCTGCTTTGTTGGAAAGTCAAATTGAGTTCAACAACAACAATAACGACTGGAAAATAACTGACCAAAATACGGAATCGAATGAGTCATTACTAAGAAGTGCATTACAGGGAAGAGCTGTTCTTAGATATAGTGCTTTACACAAGAATACAATTACTAAAATAGACGGTAATACTGAATTAAAGAGGGTAATTATCAATAACAATAGTAAAGATGTGCCTTCTATGTATCAAGACGGTAAGGACGCAGATCCTGAATTATTGATGGCAATTTCACCTCAAAATGGCAACGTAAACATATCAATACTCTTAGAAGATCCAAATACGGCTATAATAACCAACGGAGAAAATCCAACGTCAACGCAGCAGAGCGTTGACGATATATTGTTATCACATTTAGACGCTACTTATCCAGATGACTACGAGAAGCTTAAACGAATAGCAACAGAACTTGGTGAGTCTATGCAACCATATTGTACAGTGGAACCAATTGACCCCACACGGAGTGTTTACAATATTCATCATCTAAATGGCGATGTTGTGACAATGATACCGACTGGAGAAGTTCAGTTGCCGCAGCATTTGCAAATAGTGACTGCATCACCCACAGTGACTAGTACGAAAAGTAATATTAAAAAAAGAAGACCACCAGCTAAAACACCTCCTGTCCCGCCAAGAACTAATATTCAGGCGGCTACATCCACCTCAAATGGTGTCAGGAAAGAGCGATCACTACACTACTGTTCTATTTGTTCCAAGGGCTTCAAAGACAAATACTCGGTGAATGTACATGTACGGACACATACAGGAGAGAAGCCATTTGCATGTTCCCTGTGCGGCAAGAGTTTTCGCCAAAAGGCGCATTTAGCAAAACACTACCAGACGCACGTGGCGCAAAAGACCGCCGCCGCCAACGGCGCGGTCAAGCCCACAAAGCAGAGGTAACCGCGCCGACCAACCCCCTTAGCCGACACTCAAGCCGATAGTCAATTGAACATTGTCATTTGATTTATATATTATTAATGTATTTTGTGTTTGAATACTTAAAGGCTGAATTATCACAGATGAATTTGGTAAGGTGCTAATAAAGTAGAAATTATTGAAATAAGACATTTGTGAAAATGTGGAGGTTCTCGGCCGTTATTGTAATTATTATTGTTAATTCGTATGTAATTCCGCCCGTTACCGTATACTTAAAGTAATTAGTTATCATAGGTCTCTTGTATTAAACTTCTTTTGTTTCATACATAGTCGTAAAAAAATGCTAACTCTAATCTATTATATCAATCCGCATTTGTGAGTACAAAAATATTTATAAACAACAATAATTAATTAAGAAGAAGAGGCTTGGACGTTAAACGAAAGATTAAATAAGTGATGAGCAGTGTTGGGCCCGGATTACTGTCGGCCGTCGGCCGGCGCGCCGCAGTAATTTCTCCCCGCTGCGCTGCGCGACCGACTAAACTTTCTAAAAATAAAAAATAAATGCAGAGTAAAAAAAACGAGCAGTTAAAACCTACATCTTTCACCGCAGCACTATTGCATCTCTATACAATCTTGCTTTTAGTCGTAACCGTATTATGTTTTTATTTTTTCAAATGTGAATTTAAAAATGTCTTTCTTATTTACCGTCAAAATTATTAGTCCAAACTATATGTGATTGATAGCAAATAAAACCGGTGTCTAGTAAAACATAGTGAACGGTATCGCATTCCCTGATATTAGATCTTTCTCCTCATACTGGGAGAGGCTGGCTGATTGCGCTGAAATTGCTATAAATTAGAAATACAAGTGGTATTTCATTCTTGCTCTTTAAAATTGTGTTCCCTTTCTAGTCTAACGAATTGGCCTTTCTTTGTTCATCCAGTGCGTTTTTAACACAAGGCCTCGCCCTATCATTATTTTTGTCCGTTATATCACCGTAGATCGATACTCGGATACTGTTTAGTCGAGGTACCAGGAACTGACTATCATTTTAAGTAACTCCCCGCTATTAGTCGTGTATCAGAAAGATGAAAGTACATGAAAGTTTATACGTACTTATACACCACTATCAGAGAAAGTGATTATCTAATAGATTGGTCTAAAATTATTTCACTGGTGTTTTTAGAGAGATAATTGTAGAGAACAGTAGCACTGTTTCAGGAAATCTGAAGTAACCAAATTTCCACACTGGTTTAATGATATGGTCAAATAAGTTTTTCAAGCAAATACTAAAGTGGTGTTTCGTGTAGTTTCCTTTTAAATAATTGAACAGAATTATAGGTACAATAATACTACAAATGAAAGTTTCTCGAAGCGATCAATTTGGGTGTTCTTTTTGCAATCATTCTATAAGTCAGAACTGACCAATCCCTATTGTATCGGCTCAACCGCAAACGGATATGCTCTTCGTTAATAGACAGTTATATGTAGAATAACTGATAGGTGATGACTCGACCTACATTACAAGAGACTTTTAGGTACAACATAAAAGTAATTTTCAACATAACTTAGATCGTGACGAAGCTAAATGTGGGCGGTTTCCACACATCTTGTGCGATTAGACTATATCGTCAGTTATTATAAAATAATATACAAGTTTCACAAAAACTACTCAAAACTTTAACATATGACTCATAAATAATAATAAAACTAAGAGCAGATTTTTCAATCACCAGATAAAAGTTATTTATTCTATAGAATAAAACATAACATGGGAAAATTAAAAATGACAGTTGACTGAATGAAACAGTTGAATTGTTTCATTTTTTAATCTAATCAGGCTATAATTGATTTGAATGATAACTTTTATATGACGATTGAAAAATCGGCCCTAAATTAAATAATAAATCATGACAAATTATTTTAATATTGCTAAATAAATTTATACTTATTCTAAAAGCAAACCAATAGTAATGTGGCATAAAACATTGTTGTATATGAGTAATTTAAATTTATATAACATGACTGGCATCCGACTATTAGACATTCAATAGAATACACAATATATATTAGTCAGTGGCTATTAATAGTTCAATTAAATGCAGTTATTGAAATTGAACTAGAGCTTCTAAGGTCAAGCTGACCGACAAAGTTATTCGGCCTCAGCACGTCAAGTCCCTGCGTACATACCGGCCCGCTCTTAACAATGTCATTTCTACGTGGCCTTTTCTTCTGTGACATAATAAACTTACAATTTGTACTCTCAACACAAAAAATAGTCTTCTAGAATTTTTAATCAATTCGCATTATGGAATTGGTCTTATAGTGTTTACATATAAATAAATCTCCTTTTATTATGTTGTTCAATAAATCGTACGAAGCAAGCTATTTTATAAATGCATCTTGCCAGTAATGTTACTGATAATAACCTATCTACGTATATGAAATCTAGCACTGCCTTTTAAATAGTCTTGTATGTGTCGATAGATTATATTTTTGGGAACATTTTAAATGTATTCTCTTGATAATAAATGATGGATGTGTACGTATTTTGCTGAGTACATAAGATATTTTCCTTATTTGATTGTATAATGTATCATTCCGTTTATCTTAATTCTGTTCAAGAAAGTTATCGATTCCCAAAACTTTGAGTGGCCGAGCTTTCAAAACTTTAGACTGAATATTGTACTATTTTTACACGACGCCTAACACACTCCTATCTGCAAGTAGAGGTTTCATTTGTCTTTAATTGTCTCAATATTATTTTTATTTTTAATTAAGAGCCAGAGGAAACTCCTTTAACAATACTCACTATATTGTAAATATGTGTAACGATTAAATTATGAGAGAACTAATTTGAGAATTAAAATTATACTCTATCACTTGTATCTCATTAGACGGTATTTTGTGAAGTTAGCGAATTTATAGTTATAATAAGTACTTAATATAAGTAACTGAGAGATTTACCAGTTAACTTGATAAGAGACTATGGCTACCTTTATAAATTATGTGTGTGCATATAGTATGGTTGGTAATATATTCATGAAATATATTATACTTTGTTAGTATCTGAGAACATTATTACGAAAAGTGTTATTATTAAAAAGGTTATATTGAATGATTTATTATTGCATTTGTTCCTGAGTTGATTATTAGAATTTATTAATGATTATGTCTCGTTTAAGGTTTCTATGCGTAATTAATGCATGAGTAAATTAATCTCTTTATAGTGATCACGTTGCTTAAGAGTGACGTGGAGGATAATAGGTGTTTACACCAGTGCGCTTTCAGGTTCATCTTGCATTTTCCTCTGACGCATGCCTGTAACGCCATAGCGCGTGCAATATCGCATGCGTTAATTAGTTGGAATGACAGCGCTTGTCGCTGAATTTTAAGGTAATCAATGTAACATAGGCTTGCCGTAAAACACACTTAAAAGTTGATATCGCAAGTTGAACATGAAAATGCACTGGTGTGGATGTAAAATTTTGATTTATAACTCAGTCAATAGTTATTGTGTCGAAATAATATAAGTTAACATTTTCTCAAGACGGATGTAATTATAATTTATTTGTCACAGTAACAAATTATAGTTTGATAAGGACGAGGTTAAGTGACACTTGAATTCAAACACTTCATAATACGCTCTCTATATGGAGTATAAAGAAAAATTAACAAGCCTTAATTATTTATTTATTCATTATGAAATACTTTAATTTAATTTACAGTTTAAAAATTTCTTTTGTGAATAATAAATTAAAAAAGGCGATTTAAAGTTTTCAATCCTCTACATCACTCTTAAACCGAAGCCGTCCTGTACAATACTTCATTATTTATTAATAGTATTAAAGAATAAGATGAAAAATGGAAAACGAAAATATAATTTTATTTTGATTAACTGGAGCTGTGATTTTTTGCTTATCTGTTACATCTATGAAACTGTGTCTCTTTATGGATAGACATAGTTATTTCAGTCGATAAGAATGTCATTTAACAGGTGACGCTGATTCAATCAGTAAGGTCTTCCATGTTCGCAAAGGTTCTTTTTATAACGCTATTGTGCTGTTATCCTGTACTTTCATACAATTAATACCCGCTGTTATACTGTACTAACAGTCGTCGATTAGAAAATTCTCATTATTATAAAATTATCATGAAACATGCTAGATGTATATAGAATGGATTCTAAAAGAGATGTAGATGTTGTTGCTCAGAAAATTCAATCCAAGAATGATTAAACACACTCTCTAAATAAATCCTTTAAAATTCATCGTCATTATGGTTAATCAAAACTTATTTAAACGTACATACGTACATATCTACGTACAATAACAAATAATAATAACATAAAAGAATGTGTGTGCAGTTCACACGCAGTAGAAGTGAAACTTCAGAGACTATACTCACAGATAATTCTTATCTAAATCTTATTAATATAAATATCCTTTAGCCTACAACCGTCAATTGATTATAATTCAAAATAACCTTCTTAGGTATCTCTTTCAATTTGTCACTGTTTTAGTCTAAAAAATATTACTATCAGTTTTATTTCGGTCCAAATTGGACCTATGTTTAATCATAGGCGTTATTGACTTTCTAATCTGTGCTGCACAATGTAAAACTCATATCTCATTCCTTCGCAGGCTTAGTCCTATAGATTTATGTGTTTATCTCCTTTTAATGTCACGTTTTCGTTTCATCGAGTTTCAAATCCCAAAGACTCTAAAGACGTTTCACTTTAATAATAAAATAATTTATTAGGTACCAGAACAGTGTTACCATGTTAACAGAAAGTTCTATAACAATAAAATATGTTAAATCTATTTAACCATTAAGGAAAACTATAAATAGTTATAATAATAAAATTAGTGAATACTAACACCTAAACTATGCAAAGCCTTTTATATAGGTGTTAGTTATCAATAATAAATTTGTATTTTTGCGCGATTGAACTGTATCACTATTGAACATATATTGAAAATGCCTTCCTGCTCAATTACATCTAATTGGGCCTATTACTTCTTGAGAAAATATCTGTGACAAATATAGACAAACAATCAGACGGACGAAAGGAAACTATTTTATAAAAGTTCCGTTTCAGCAAAATATCTATGGAATCCTAAAAAGTTAATACACTAGGGGCAACCCTTGCGTCAAATGCTTAAAAGGGTAACCGGGATCTTAAAATTTATATACAATAGGTAGGGCCGTCTTAAGAATAATGGGCATCGAGGTGCGAAAATCAACATGCACACCTTACCAACAATAAAAATAGCATTTAACTTTTATTTTTCACTTTTAAGACTTGTAGCAACGGCAGCATCCTTGCGGATTTTTCCAATTTAGTGGTTCCTAAATACAGTCGTGTTTCAGATGCTTTATTATTTTATTGTGAATAAAATATAAATGTATTCAAAAAAACATCTCATCTCTTTTATAAAGATGTAGATATTTATTTATTCTGTTTTGATAAAAAAAAAATAAGTAGTAAAATTAGGCAAAAACGGAACCCTGTGCATTCTTAAATTTCACCCTTTAGTCTTATCTTGTACGTTATAGCCATTTTTGTCATAAACTACTGGGTTTATATGGATGAAAATAATGAATAAATAATGAAATAAAACTTTATTGAAGCCAATCGGATTGCGCCCCGTAAGTCTTAGCGCCCGGGTGTCACGCACCCCTGAACCCCCGGGTAAAGACGGCCCTGACAATAGGTACATGAACAAAGCCTACTACTACATTCCGACACCTATGTATTTAATAATTATTACTCAACTAATTAAAGACAACAAACACGTTGATAGAAGTTGAAATATGGGTTTGAAATTACACGAAAGCACAAAAGCGTTGTTTAAAGATGTAACGATTCGGTCTTATTCATATTGAGTTAGAGTAAGTTTGTACGCTTCTATAAAGAAGCGTAATAGAGTAACTTTGTATTCTTTAAGAACTTTATGGTAAAGAATACAAATTTACTCTAACTCAATATGAATAAGAGCGTTAGTGTCTACGTATTTGTTAGATATAATCTGGTCACGATAAATCAGTATCACGCCTTAAGGTATGTGTAATATAATAATGTAGCTACCATAATTATACAAGATTTGCAGTTTTATAATGAATTTTCTTATATTTTTACTTTCCTATGTTAGTTTGCTAATAAAATGTTTTTGTAATATGATTATTTTCTTTTTATCCAAGCCTTTCATTACAATGATTGCAATTTTTAATTTTGCCATTAGTCACTTAATAACGCCTTTTAATTTTATGTGTAGTAAATGTCAAATCCTTTCATTTTGTGACAGAAATTACTATGATAATAAAATAATAAAGAAAAATAAATCCATTTTAATTTATAATTCATGTTAAAGTAAGTTTGTATATTCTAAATTTACCCCTTTAGAAATAACCAATTTATATGAAATTTTAGATATATGTACTTATATACTTAGAAAACTGAGATGAAAGCGGCAAAATTTGCAGAAAAATCACAAATACACAAAGAGAAAATTAATGAAAACCAAAAAGATATTTCCTGACGTAAAATAATAAATAAATTTAATACTTAGAACAATTTAAATGAGGTACAAACAATAACTGATGTTTTTTCAGTGTAATATGCATAAGTAAGTATCAGATAAAGTCACGGATATAAAGAGTGAGGAGAGGTGCCGACGGAGCCCGAAGTCCATTGTTCCCCATCCGGCAGTTCCGGCGCGCATGCACCAGTCTATAGGTGGTAATTAGTTCCATTGTCGACGGCGAGATCTTATCGCGGCAACGAATACTTCCGATGGATTTACGTACTGGCTTTCCATTCATTGTTTATCTGCTATTATAAAGCATCGCGTTTAAATTAATACTCTGAGATATTATATTTTTTTTTATTGCGGGAGTTCAGCAGACAGGCAGACGGCCCACTTGATGGAAAGCGGTTACCATCGCCTATGGACATTTGCAACACCAAAGGTGCTACAAATGCGCTGCTGGTCTCCTAAAGGGGACGGAAACCTGGTCACTAATGCCGGACACAACTCAAGGTTGTTATGGCGGACATGCTTTAGACCAGGGGTGGTAGCCATCCAGGTGGGCAAATGCCCTACCACCGGGCTGTGGGTTGTTTTGTCGTCTCTTACGACAGACCGCCCGGCCGCAGGAAATTGTATTCTTTCTCCGTTCCTGCACGGATAACATTATATATACAACTTAGGATCATTTCTTTCTCCTCTTCTTCGGTCTTATAGTTCAAGAACGCTCTTGTATTTTCGTAGATCTCCTATGCATCTCCCGTCTGTGTATCTTTAATGAGAATTGGTTCTTTCCCAAGGCATACAGAGAAGAAAACAAATTTTCACATTGATTGATGTTTTCATGCAGCTTTGCTTACACAAACTTCGGCTTCATATCCAAGAACAACTCTTGCAAATAAATTGCCGCATGAATTAGTATTACGTCTTCTCTCCTACACCGATACTAAAATATAAACAATTGTTATGATTAATTATGTACTAGCAGAAGGTGATGTTAGGAGCCTTAAGAACAGACGAGCGTGCATGACAAGAGTTATGAATGTCAAAGAAGCAAGTGAGGTGTGTAAGAATAAGCCTAAATGGCGCTCTGTCGTTCGTGCCTACCCCGCAAGGGAACTGGCGTGAAGTTATGTATGTATGTATGTTGTGATTAAGATAAACTTGAGCGCTCGTGTAGACGACACCGTGTGCACACGCCGCCGCGTCGCCGTGCTGCTATTCTGAAACGTTGGCCACTCACCCATATTGCCGCGCTACCGCTGACGCCAGCTCGACAGCGAATGTGCAGCGGCGGTGCGGTCGGTGACGGCTTGGTCACACCTAGTCTACACAGTTTGGCGGCGTGGTGGTAATGTCGTGTACACAGGTGCCTAAAAGCGATTAGATGTGTGACATAGTAGATTAAAGATAATAACGTAATTATAACTTTTTAAAAACTACATTACCATTATATTATAAGTTATTAACATTATCAGTAAAGTCCTATGAGTGGTGTATGAAATGAAATGAAATACTAATGTCTCGGCAGGTTAATTGCGTTATTAGTCAAATTTTATATTGATTATATGCAATAACGATCAACACTAATACGTTGTTGTGAAATAGAGTCTGTGTAGTCATTCGTCTATTTTCCATTGAAAGCTGATTGGATTTTTTTCGAATAAATTTTATTCCAAGACAATTCAGTTAAGCATCATTTATTATTTGCATTAGTTAAGTGGTTAGTTAACTTGAAAATAAAGCCTTATTCATCATTTGGAGAAACATTTATTTTATCGACAATTTATTACTTAATTAGAAAATTACTGTCCAAACGATGATAAGCCTTAGACTGGCGCGCATAGACATTTAACCGGCGGTTAAAATAAAATAATCGTTGTTTAGCCATATAGTTTTGGCGATTATCTTATTTTAACCATCGGCTAAATGTCTATGCACACCAGCCTTAAGTGGCCAGCGCTAATTAACTAACTATTTAACGAATGCAAATGTATATCAAGCTTTAGAACGCAAACTTTTGCAGCAAATTTAGAAAGACCTGTGAGAGATAGGAAAGAGTGAGCCTTGAATGTAAATCAAGATTCTATGAAACAATAATTAAAGGCATTTTAAAAATTGGAAATGAAAATGAATTTATTATTTATTTCGAAATGGATTCTTATAGCTTACTTATTGAAAGCATAAGTTTACTACCGCTTTCAAAGCAATTTTAGTTACTGTTAATAAATAAATAAGGAGAAGAAGCGGCGCAACGATCGCCCCAGCAACAATCTTTACTTCATAATTATTATTATTAGTCGCAAGACGAATTATATTTTAGCAAAGCAAAGCAAATTTCCTACTGGAGACAAATGTAGAATATAATATATATTTATATATACATATATATTATACATAGCATATATCAACGATGCAATTTTTTAAAGATATCTTGTCTGTTTGTCGGTTTTTTTGTTTGTTCGGGATTCACGTAACAACTACTGGGCCAATAAAATCTGCGCTACTTTTTACTCTGGGAATCTCGCGGGAAAAATTCTGGGAATTATTTAAAACGGTCAGTTAAATAAATCAAATTCCAATGTGATTTTTTCCACTGATCGATAGCAAATTTTGTGTAATAAAATGTGTGATATTTTTTGACCCAGAAGCGGTTTGTAGTTGTTCAGATGCATAAAACTCATTCTTTTTTAAATGCTGTGGTATTAGCTTATTCCGACGCAGTTTTCACTAATATTTTACCGACAGTTGTCTGTAATAGTAACTGATTGATTTTGAAGCTACCAATAACCGATGGTTGAGAGGGCTATACGAGCGTTTCACAAGGTCATTGTCAGTTAGAAATACTGTCGGTTATCAGTTACCATTTCTCTCCTAAGCGTTTTGCTAACGCAACATAGTTGTAGTAGCAACACGCAACGTAATTCAATGAGTTGACGTATAACTACAAAATAAATATATTTTTAAAAGAAGTGACCTTTTTGTGATATACGATTGTCATTAAAAATCAAGCTTTCAATCAATCTGCTTTAAAAATACTTACAATTACAGAGCCATTTTATATGAATGTTACATGAACAAAACGCAGTAATGTAAACAACATATAAACTTTTTAAATAATGATTGTTCCAATGTCAATGGATTTGTTGTAAAAAAAAAAGATGAAACAGTGTTGTCACTTCAGAATTTTTTCGCTAGTTATAGGGATTTGTGGTTTTCGATCGCAATTTTGTTTTAAATAAGTTAAGGCTAAAAACAACGGTTTTTGTGGTTTTATCAGGTTATCGCAGGTGAAGCTCAAGAATAACAAAAAACTGTAGTCTTATTTAATGACTTTGGAACCTTTGACCTTGTTATTAGAAAGGTGGCATTAACCATATATGTTTTATCTGTGCTGGCAACAACTGAGAACTGGGAACTTTGTTGTTATAAATATTGGTCGACGAAAATTACAAAAACGAAATCACAAAAAACAAAACCTATCCTACATTCTGGGATAAACTACATAAATCTATCCGAAATTCTATCTCTTTTCCGAAATGAAAAGTATCCTATGTCTCTCTTAGATATTGAACTTATTTATATACCAAGTTTCAGCCAAATCGGTCCAATAGTTTTCCATGAAAGCATGACACGAAAACAGAAAAATATACTTTTGTCCCCGAAACTATTTTTCGGGATAAAAAGTATTTTATCTTCATCCTGGACATCAAAAAGGTATATATACTGAGTTTCAGCCAAATCGGTCTTGTAGTTTTTTCGTGAAAGGGTAAGAGACAGACAGACAAAGTTACTTTTGCATTTATTATATTAATAGGGATGAATAGTGAAGAAATACTGGAATTGGAATTAGAACTGTTAAAGGCAGAAATAGCAAATAAGAATTAAATCCAAGTTAAAAGAAGTAAAAAATTATAGTTTAATTTAATTTAAAATCACCTATTTATAATGACAAATAAACTGGCAACCTCGACAAACAAACAAATCGGGCCGAAATCGGGTGGTAAAAAAATCCTACGAATAGTAGTGTTAACAATCAGCGGTTATAATATAGAAATACTTCATCTGTCGTTTCCATACAAAAAGTCTACCGATCGGCTAGAAAATCCCTCCCATCGGTAGTTGGTACTTTCATGAGTAACTAGCTACGAACAGTTCATTATAGAAACATCAGTAGAGTTACTAGGTGTTAATATTCTAGTCGGTATCAAAAGAATGTTAAAAAATGTCTTTACAATCTGTAGTTCATTAATATATCATCATGTAATCGGTTCAATAATATATGCCTGGATACTTTACAATAATTTGTAACCTGCCATATGATCAAATATAACTCAATAGCATGGGATTCAAAAATATCTGACTAGACAAATATTCATAAATATCCTTTAGATATGGAAATGTCACTCAAATTGTCTTTTTTTAGAATTAATTTTGCAGTACCTAATATGAAAGTAATAATGCATCGTTGCCAATACGTGCAACTGCCCATTGGGCAACGTCACGTCTACCTAGCGTTTTGTAGGATTATAATTAATATCAATGTATTCTCGTTGTATTACTTAACTCGGTACTAGCAGAAGGTGATGTCAGGAGCCTAAGAACAGACGAGCGTGCATGACAAGAGTTATGAATGTCAAAGAAGCAAGTGAGGTATGTAAGAATAAGCCTAAATGGCGCTTTGTTGTTCGTGCTTACCCCGCAAGGGAACTGGCGTGAAGTTATGTATGTATGTATATTTATTTTTCTGTAACTACGAAATTAAAAAGATACTTACTTCTCTTAAAATTATTATCCAAAAATTGAATTGAACATCAACCAAATAAAACGCTTTCAATGAACTTTCATACATTTTTTAAAAATCAAATAAAATGGCTTCTTCTTTCAAGTCGTTCCCTCACTGCTGAGGAACATGACTTTGATGGCAGTGAACCATTGCTCTGTTCCATCGAGATCGATTCTGAGCATAGTGGCCGGCCAAATTTATCGAAATGTTCATCTGGTCAGCAATCTGGTCAATCCACCTATTTGGTGATCTACCACGAGGTCTCTTGCCTTCGATTTTCCCAGTGACCACAAGTCTCTGAATGTTATTTGGGTTCCTTCGCAGTATGTGGTCAAAGTACTTCAGTATATGTTATCGGCATACTGCTGATAACATGTGGTGATCTCGGATTTCAAGCTCTTCCAATATAGAAACATTTGTTCTGTGAGCTGTCCACGGAATTCTGAGCATTCGATGCCAGCACTACATTTCAAAGGCGTTGATTTTATATCTGTTCTTATATTGATTGTACAGAAATATGGAGCAGACAAGCGTCTGCACTAAGCGCTTTGCATGAACACGTTACCTTTGAAAAAACAAATGTATCTTTTCAACCAGTAACTAACGTTGCCAATCGCAAACTTTGAAAATTTAATGTGACTGTTCCTGACTATTTAGACAAGTGTAAACGTAAACCGTATTCAAAATATTTATGAATCCATCACTGCACACATAATTATGATCGTAATGCATACATATTATTGAACAGAGTCTGTTACATATTATTGAGTCTAAAAGTTGACCACAAATTATTGATGTATTTGATTGTAAGGATATTTTTGTAGTGTTCTAATGCTTACATTATTTTGATTCCCTTCAATGCTTATATTCTAATGAACGTGACTGTACGCTCATACAAAATCTATGAGGCTGTAATGTGCTGTCATACTATAAAAAATACCTCAGTTTATTTGAAAGTCTCCCGTTTGTCTATGCACCTTACAGCTATTTTTAATAAAAAAATATCTGATATATTACGATAAAATTTAGCATTAACATTTATGGTATACGCTTATATCCAATGGTGTAATTAAATCACGGAAAGATAAAAAATAGGCATTGCCGCCATACATGTAACTGAAGCATGAATATGTTTAGCTTACATAGTCGTGCGAGTTGTTCGTTAACTACGCCTTAAAGGATTATTTTTACTTGTTTGAAAACTTAAAAAAATAACTTTAACTTTTAAACTATGAGGTGGGAAATTCTTAAGAATTGATGGTTGGTACAGACTTAAAGATACTTTCAATGAAAATGTTTTGATCAAGATTCATTACATTTTCGAGATATGAGGTATTCTCGATTAAAAACTTATTAGTTTAGTTTATAAATAAAAAGTTGAAGTGAAAACACCTCTAAGGGATTCTTTGTTATGCGTGGGCTGAGACGCACTTTGCCGTTTCATTGATATTTTCTAATCGTGAAAATGTAACGGATATGTAATGCTGGTATCCGCCTCATAAACATCGCAGAACGAATTTAATGTAAACAGACATGTGAATATTATGAGGCACTCCAACTTTCTACATTTGATGGGCCGTCAATCATCATAAATTAGAGAAGATTTTCCAGTTATCACTTCGATACAAGCTCGACACGTTATACAAACACTAGAACTTTCCTCGGGCCTTCGTCCACCTAATAATGAAATATTTAGTAATGATAATTATTCAATTTTTAGTGATATAAAGTATCCTACGGTTGTTATGTGTATTCAAAATACACATATATCAACTTTTATAATAATCGGTTAAGTAATTCGATATTCGCTCGTTTGAAATTTGAAACCTTAGGTCTTACTACTATTTTATAGGATGAAAGTATCATATCAAATGTACCTAGCTGAGAAAAGCTCCTAAAACCTACATGTCTGAGCCACAGATAAAAATTAACGTAAAACCAATTTTTTTTATTGCTGGAATATAGCAGACAAGCTGACAGTCCAACTGTGATGGAAAGTGGTTATCGTCGTCTATAAGCATTTACAACACTAGATATTACCAATGTGTTGCCGTACTCGTAGATGGGACTGGAACCTGGCCATAACACAACTCAAGGTTGTTATGGCGGCATATTCTAAACCGGGGGTGGTAGCCATCCAGACGGGTAAATACCCTGGAAAATGGCAAAATTTTGCACCTATTTTGAAATTAGTGTAAATCAGGCAAAAATATCAACACGTGAAAAAGCAGCAGTCATCTATTCTTGTGAGATACAGATTTTCAGATCTGTATTGTTACTGGTCGATTATCATTACTACTATACTTCCTCCGTGGCATGACTCTTATAACCATTATCATAACTGGCAGACAAACACACATTGTATATCCCCAAATTAAGCAAGTTACGCTTGTGTTATGGGTAATATACAACGAACTACTTACTCTGTGGCTGATATTAAACACCCATAGTAAATAACGGAGAAAATTTGTTTCCTTCGTTTCGGTTTTAAATATACTAATATAATATAGAGGTAGTGTAGTATATTTAAAGTAATACAAAGTTCTTCATGGGTAACTTCAATATAAGCTTTGCACGGAATTAAAGGTCTCTGTGTCACAAAAGCGATCGTTTACTTGGAAATGATATAGTAGAGATTTCAAAGTTGTCATTCCGTCGATTTGTTGCGAACAACGTAAGATTTATCGGTCTATTCAACTCTTGAATTACGCAGTCAGAATGAATGTGATATGTCAGCTATCGTAAACATCAAATGCTTCTTGTGAAGGGGAGGATACTTTATAAATATTTTTGGATTTCGCAGCCATTTTGGCAAAAATGGAGCAAACAGAGGTATCTCTGTGTTCTGCTGCGTCTGTCATTATACGCTAGTGTAATTAGTTTTAAAGTTTTAAAAACAATTAGCTCTATATGGATGAAAGATAGAAAGGGAATGAACGATTGATTATGCTTTATTGTGTCTTAAAAGATAATTGTAGGTAGCAATAATGACAATTCACAATACAATAGGCGGTCTTATCACTTCTAACGATTTTTACCAGACAACTTTTGCATGTAAAAAACCTCTAAACTTGGGGAAATATTCAGAAAAAATTCAAAATCGACAGACACAAAAACAAATAAAAAAATTACTTAGTTTACGTAGTTTTTAGATATGGGAGAAATGTTCATTAGACAACCTTAAAGGTTCCGTAGTCTCATAGTCTAAAAACAGTAAACTTACATCGCTGCTACAGCAATAATTGACTGTGCATTCTTAACCGATTTATCCAATTTCATGAAACAAACTGTTCTTTTTTAATCAACTTTAATAAGAAAGAGGTTCTCAATTTGTCTGTATGTTTTTTATGTTTGTTATTCGATTTCTCCGTCAATTGTGAAACGATTTTCAAATTTTTTTCTTTTAATCAAAAGGGTATGCTCCCGAATTAGTCTCTTAGTCACCATATCAGAATCTGATAAGCGGAACCCAGGAAAATTGAGAGAAATCTTCCAAAATTGTTAACCAATTTCTTTGTTACACCATATCTCCATCAATTGTGAAGCGATTTTCAAATTTCTTTCTTTATTAGTAAGTGTACTTCCAAGGTAGACCCGTGATCACCAAATCAGGATCTGATGAGTGGATCCCAGGGAATTTGGTAGAAACCCTCGAAAATTATTAACCGAATTCCTTATTACACGATACTTATTACGATATTTTTCTTTTATACGTAAGTGTATATTCTCGGGGTGGTCCCATAGTCACCAATTCAGGATCTATGAAATCGAGAGTAACACTTATTAAAGAACGCAGAGTGCCTACGTTCTTCGGGAAAAAAACATGTACACGTGTGCCAGTATTACAATTTGTACAGGTGTTTAATATACTATTTTTATAGCTGTTCAAGTGCTTGGGGAACTAAAAAGTTTTTTTTTAACACAATCATAACCAACTTCAATCTTAAAAGCAAAAAAAATAAATATTTAACTGAACTAAAACATAAAAATTACTATATTTTGCACATTTGTTGTTGTTTTTTATATTTTACTTGGCACTGAGTTCAAGATGTTGTAGGAAGAATTCGGTTTTGTTTTTGTTATTTTTTTTTAATAAGTGGATGTAAAACTTATGTCGACCAAAAATTACAATTAGCTTAACAGAAAAAAAATTGAAATGATAAATGATAGTCAAAGTGAAAACAACAGCACAACGGTTCTACATAGAGGCATCATTAGCGCAGCAACAGGAAATAGAACATTATGAGAGAAACTAGGCTCTACATTTCAGTCTCGCATTTCAAACCGATGTTGACATCTAGCAAACACTTAATCAGTACTTAAAAATTGCGAACAGCCGCTGTCTGCTCTATTCTTATCAAACACTAAGTGCCTACTTCAATAAAGCTGAGAAATTTAATAGAAAGTTACTCCAAATTTACGCCTTATAAGCTGTTAACAAGTTACATATACATATTACAATGTTTTTTTTCGATTACAAAGATCTTTGATAAAACTCTTTTTGATTCAGGTCCAAATGCTTAATGCTTAGCACACTCCCGTAAATATTTTATTTATTGCATGAATTCAGCAGACAGGCAGACGGCTTACCCGATGGAAAGCGGTCACCATCGCCTATGTGTGTGTCGTTAGCCAATCACAGTCCACTGTTGGACGTAGGCCCCCCCAAGTCGGCGCAACTTACCCGGTTCTCCGCCTTCCTCGTCCAGCGCCTACCGGCGAACCTTGCGCAGGTCATCAATCCGTCAGGCTGGAGAGCATCCGATATTATATTTAACGAGACGCGGTCCCCCCTCCAGGACTCCTGCGACAGATGTGACCGGCCCATTGTCACTTCATGGAATTATGTAAAACCAAAGGTGCTACTAATGCGCTGTCGCTCTCTTAAGGGAGACTGGAACCTGACCACTAATGCCGGAACACTATTCAAGGTTGTTATGGCGGCATACTCTATATAAGGGGGATAGCCAAACGTATAAATACCCTACCACCTACGGTGGGTTTTGTCGTCTCTTATGACAAGCCGCCCGACCACACAATATTGTATTATTTCTCCATTCTTGAGGCCTTACTCTCAAACGCTTTCGTCGTTCATTTTCTTTGTAGAACATTTATTGCTGGTTTTTTTTTATTAAGAACATTTTCCATTTATTTTTGTGTTATCTATAATATTATAAAATTCTAAACATGCCGTGTCTGTACATTGAAGCTATTAAAAAAATAACTGATAGGTATACACTATATAAACAAACGGTGGAGAGTACGATATAATTCGTTTTAGATTTCTTGTTTATTTGTCTGTATCTACTGAGCCGAATTCGATGCGGTGTTCACTGATTGACAACACATTATTAGACTTAAAATCTGCACTATTCTGGACATCTCGGTTGTTTTTTTTTTGTGAATGAGTTAAAATTGCCAGATTAAAAAAAACGAATTCTAATATGACTTTTTCCACTGATCGATAGCAAATTTTTATGTAATGAAATGCGTGCCTTTTATCCCGGGAATCCCGTGGGAATTTCAAGTTAATGTGGACAAAGTTATGGGCATATATGACTGTAGTTTTAAAGAAATCTTTATTTTTTGTTTCTTCTATCTAAAATTTAATTGACTTTTTCGGGCTTATAGGACGACAGCGATCGACGAAAGGCGGTTGAGAGTAAGGCCTCGGTTATTTTTCTGAAGCACATCACACCAACTGATTTAATGCCCGATATTTTATTTTGCATCCACATTACGTCACGAAACATCCCTCAATCGTATAGCAAAGCCATAATATTCCCAGTTTTTGGTTAGGTACAATTGAAAATGGAGATTAATTCTCGCCGAAGTTTTTTTCTGCACTACGACATAGAAGGGCGTTTTAAAAGTTCTTAAGCGTCAGCACGTCTGTTGCAAACCATTAGCAGCGCTGATTGCACTGTTTGCCTCTTTGAGGCAATAAAAAATACTCACGCACCTATAAGTATTTAATATACATGTATTCAGACAATAAAATATTTGCTTACATTTTCTAATGCTAAATTTTATATTCAAACCACGGTGTAATCCAGTGGTAGTGCGTTTATATCGCATCGCATCGTCAAGGTTACACTTTGTTGTCTGGCTTTTATGTGCATATATAGGCAGATAAATATCAACTATAATGTATGACTAAACCTCACGTGACATATGAATTAGAATTTTATTCTGAGACAACAGTTTGGGCATTTATATTTGTCTTATCTGTTTGCCTGACAATATCAAATTACAACTGTAGATTTATTTAAATTTTTTACGTACATTATAATTTGTATAAAAAAATAAATTACAAATCCAGACAACTGCGTGGCGCCACGCACTGTGAATGGTTCCGTAGAACTGATGAATGTCCATTGTTTTTATTGTTTGACTCCGGAACCCTGACAAAAATCATTCAATTAAAAAAAATATGTATCTTAAAAACTGTTCAATGATCTCTTGTTCAAAACAATTTTCCTTGAAAGTAATAACAATAATATGAAATGACACATAAATTGTATATTCTTAACATAACCAAGTTATACCTACTTGTGTTATAGGAACGATCTGATCTAAGACATTATACTGTTATAATGGAAAGTTCGTTTACGAAACTTACCCCTCCGAGAATCGAATCTGGTGCCTCTGCATTCCAGTGAACTAGGTGAACCAAAAAATTAGACAAAAATTGCACAGAGAATATTAACTGTTATGTATTAGTATTTAATGTGTGTTGCTTAGAGATATACAGTGTGTGTTTGTCTTACGAATATATTACCTCCGATATTCTTATATTTTTGGAGAAATCACCCCCTCCTAATTCAAAATTTCGAGGAGGACAGAGACGAGGACACACTTTTTAGGACTTATGAAGAAAATATATCTCCACCAATCTATTTACCAAAATATAAAAGTCAATAAGAAACATAGGTATGTATAAAATACTTTATCCCTCAGTTATCTACATGAAAGTTACTCTAATTTCTATTTGTTTTTATGTATTCACTACACGGCGGCATAAGAAGCATATAACAAGAATACCTTACTACTAAATTTCAATCATGCAAACTCGGCAGTTTTTCTGAAATATATCTATAACTTATATAGACAGATGGCCAAACAATGATCTTACAAGGGTTTTGCCAGAATAACAATGGAATCCTAAAAATCTCATTACGAACCGTCGCTATGATTTTTCAAGATCTGTCTAGCGATACTTCCCACGCGATTGTGAACAGTAAATTCTCTTTCAGCGTCCAGTATGGTGTCATTCCTAATTTATGCATGTTTCGCATTTGCCTACATCGTTACACAGTGAGGTGTTATAAATCGTAATCAGGAATATTATAGAGCTCGTTAATCGTGATCGAAACTGTCGGATATCGGAAATAAAATTCTATCCGTAGCCGTGATCGAATGTGATATAAAAGTTTCATATAGTTTCGGATGGGTCTATAAAGCAGAGTCTAAATAAAATAACAAAACAAAGAGCGCGGCTTTGATCCTGGCTGAAAAGCATGCACCACTTAGGCAGTTTTCTGACCTAATGTGCATATTGTTACAATTACCACGGAATTAAGGAAAACATCGTGATGCAACCTGCATATCGAGATAATTGTAGTGTCAAACCTGCCAAGCCAACTTGGACAAGCGTGGCGGGTATACTGTCCGTTCCCCTATAATGGAAGGCCCGAGCCCAGCAGTGAAACATTTATGGGCTATTATTATTTTATTTATAATAAACTTTATTATGATCTGCTTTTTGCCATCTATAAGTAACGCTTTCGAACGAGTAGTTATCTATAATAATTACTTACATGACTGATTGGAGTACCAAATAATAACTTAAAAATAAAACCCAATAATTATATATTTATATTTTACCTTTACAATTTCTTCAAAATCTAATATCCGTAAATGAAACTATCCGAAACTAATGGATAATCCGAAATAATTTCATATTCGTAGCCGTGAATCCAATATAATATTATTCATATATCCGTATCCACCTCCGGATTGGAAATTTCATATCCATAACATCCCTGGTCGTAAAAGCTTAGTAAAGATGAGTCTCATTACAAAGACGTGAGGCTGAATCCTAGTCAAGAAGCATACACCAATTAGGCAGGTTTTCTAGTCTAATGTGTAACAATTACATAGCATTGTTACAATTACCACGTGCTGGAATTAAAGAATATCGTTATGAAAACTGCACATCAAGCTTCCTGAAACCCCAATTTACCTTGAATTTCTCCAAAAGCAAGAGGCACGAGCCGAACAATAAAATATTTATGTTGCTTTTATAATAATTTATTAGGTTTCCGTAACCATTTAGGCAAAAATAGAACCCTTTATATATTTTTTATTGTATAATGTGACATTAGAAAACACCGCCCAGCCAAATTTCATCTACATAATATCATTAGCAAATAAGAATATAATTTTTTCATGTCATTAATCTCTGATCAAATTGGCTGTGACATCATATACAGACAGAGTTGCTAATATGACACTATAAGGATTCCATTTTAAATTCAGCCTACGGAACCCTGACAATACTCCGAAATTATCTTAAAATGTAAAAACGAATTCAAATAAAAATCAACGGTTGAATTACTTACTTTATTCTTATTCATTATTTATCACTTTATAAACTTATTCTTATAATTACTTCTAAAATATCTTACTTGACTAAAACATTGAGAATAAATAAATATTACTATATACTGTAGACGTTACTATTAATCAAACACATTACTAAATCTATTCACCAGAATATCGGATTAACTTAAAAACAATCTTCATAATGGTAATGGTAAAAATAAATTATTCGACAAAATGAATCTAAAAATCATAATGTAAAAGATAATAAATTTAGTGAAAGTGGAAAGTTTTCGAATATTTAGGATTATGGATTGTCTGTTTTCTGACCGCATATTTTTAAATTTCTAACTTACATTTTTTTTTTTCATTTATATCTGTATTATATTACAATGTATATTATTTTATAAATTATCTTTTATGACATAATAAACCAATGAACTCGTTATTGAATTTAGACAATGATTAGGCTTAAATAACCTTCGTATACACACGGCGCTTACAAGATAGTGCTACATTACAACTTTATCGATCCTACACTTTATTTCTAGTATTATATGGTTTTATTTTTTCAACATTGTTCTCGGATACGGATCATAGAATTACTAAATAGTCCTAAATTTTTTAGTTGTTATACGATACAGAATTAGAAACATAAGAATAATAATTACTCGAATGATACAAAAGATGAATACTTATTTAAAGAATATTTGAATGATTTTTTTAAATTTTAATCTCTATTTGACGTGGAAACTAAAAGAAGTTACGAATACTTATCTATATTAATTAAATATTTAATGGATTTCTGTTTCTTTTTTTATTTTTGTATTCCGGATGAACTTTCATTTACATTTAGCAAACTTAATACATTATACAAGTTAGTTATATGTAAGATCATGATCTATTTATTATTAGGTACCATTTAAAAAAATACAAATTTTAAAAGAATCAAGTGTGTATCGAGTTATAATTTTGTCTATATTGAGCAACATGTTTTACTAACATTTTGAACTATTTCGTTGAATACAGTCAGTGATATCTGGTTTGATTATATTTACGACTTCAAACTGAAAGTGAAATGATGCGAAACATTCTATTTTTTGGGATCCCTGTATACTCCCATAAATAGTACAGAGTTTGTGGGGCGTTCGTACAAGAAGTATACGAAGGGGAAATTGGCTTGGAAACGGGTCGGCTCTGCAGGCCGAGACGATCTGAACCCGAATATGGCGGTCGCTGCAGCAGCTACAGTACCTGTTGAAAATACATAATTGGGTAAGTGAACATTTTACAATAAATTCTAAAACAAGGATTATATAAAACGCCTTATTATCAGCTTATTTTTAAAATACAATGATAGAAATAATTGTCATTGCGCTTTAAATAATAATGATTAGTTATTTGACTTGCTAAAAGTTTTGACGTAATAACTTGCTAATTTTATACAAAATCTAGAAGACCGCGGCGTTTTGTAAGATGATAAAAATGTTACAGTTATTTTATATATATAGTATTATATATGGTTGATAAACTATGACTGTCAACTACAATTGTAACACTATAATTGTAACAGAGTACTGTTACAATTATACAACAACTTTTGATTTTATTTGCATACTAGGATATGCCCGCGACTTCGTTCACGCTTGACTTGAAATCCCCGCGAGATTCCCGGGAAACAAAGTACCGCAGCATTTAAAAAACAATGTAAGCTATCGTTTTAGTGAAAACTGTATCGCAATAAGCTAATTTGTATGCACCCGAACAACTACAAACCGCTCCCGGGATTAAAAAAAAATATCACATTTTATTACATAAAATTTTCTTTCAGTAAATCAGTGAAAAAATGACTTTGGAATTTGATTTTTTTTTAATCTGGCCATTTTAAATAATTCCCAGAAAATTACCAGGATAAAAAATAGATTTTAAATCTAATAACTTGCTGTCGATCAGCGAAAACCGCATCGAAATCGACCCAATATTTTTTACGTGAATCCCGAACTAACAGGCAAACAGACAAACAGACAAGAAATGTAAAAAATTTACATCGTATATAGTCTATTCCTGTTGGTTTTTTTAAATAGCTTCAATGTACAGACATGGTATGTTTAGAATTTTATAATATTTCAGACTACAGCGCGGCGTTAGTCGAATTTGTATTTTTTGCCAGTTGTTATTCTTCATAATGTTACGCTCAAGTCCAATACAAAGGTGAAGAAGGGTCAAAGACGAGTTTTCCAGTCATTTTTATTTTGTACATACGTGAAACGCAGAAAACATTTTATATATTAACGAACATAGCCATCGCCAATGTCTCCTGTCCTATCTATTTTCTACGACGATTCTTCATAAATCATCGATTAAATATGAAATCATTCAATAAAAATAAAGTATGTATTAAGAAATAAGAAAACATAAATATGTGTCACATTATATTCAAGGATGTAGTAAATAGTTCACCATAAAGTTTCATTATTATTTAGATGCATTTTAATTGTGCAGAAATAAATTTGTAAAAAAATTTTCTTCTAAGAAACGAAATCTCGCAATAACTTGGTTATAAAGATTAGTAACAAAATTTAAATACCTTCTTCGTCCAGTTGAATTTTAGCTTTATGCACGGCATCGTCAAACTGAATGCCGCGATTGTCTGTTAGTGTAGTGAAGTCGGCATTTTCACTAAACAAGTCACCAGCGCCCAATACCTCCAAAACCTGCAAACAACATTTAAATAGTCACATTTTATAATATAAATTATTGCTAAATTACAGATATAAAGCTCCTTAGGATATTTAAAAAATTGATGATCTACGTATTTCGCCTGTACAGTAGTAATTCTAAACTACTAGAATTTACATACTAATGTAAAATAATCTTTTAAAAAAGTTTTTAAATGCAAGCTTTGAGATCCTGGATATCATGTAGCACCCCTGGTCTAAAGTATGTCGCCATAACAACTTTGAGTTGTGTTCCGGCATTAGTGACCAGGTTCCAGTCTCCCTTAAGCGAGCAGCAGCGCATTTGTAGCACCTTTGGTGTTGCAAATGTCTATAGGCGATGGTAACCGCTTTCCATCAAATGGGCCGTCTGCCTGTCTGCTGAGCTCCTGCAATAAAAAAAAAATATTGCATTGTTCCGCGATATACATATGCGTGCAAAATTTCAGCTCAATCGGAAACCGGAAAGTTGGTCAAATTTAACTTGCAAGATTGCACCCGAACTTACAAACATACATAGGTACATCCATTGCAAGTTAAATAAAAGCTTGTAAAAACATCTATCCGTCTTGAATTCATGTCACATAACTATATTAGTTTTTATTACTTGACTGTAAAGTAACGACTACACATGTATCGGGAGCCTCTATAGTTAAGTGGTTTACTCACTGCCCAATTAGTTTACTGGAACGCAGATTTCCTATGTTTAATTCCCGGAAAGTAAAGTTTCGAGAACTTACTTTCCACTATTTACTCTGGTCTAAGATTAGCCCCAGATTTGTTTGCTATATATTACTGATAACAAAAGCATAACTTTCTTAGTTTGGAAAAACAATATAGTGTTTGTCACTTGTTCAAAACTGTGAACTTTTGTTTCATAAGGCGCCTCCACAATAATACCTTATTTACATGAAACCCAAGTCCACGACATCTAGGTGACAAATGATTCCCAATTAGGGTGGGTAAACTATGACATTGTTAGTAATATAGTATGTTCGCCATTGTCAATTTATTCAAAATATTAATCTTAAAACGTTTTATAATTTGATTTGACCACACAATAATGGTAATACTTCAATTCAATTCAAACGGCCGTTTGGAGTTGAAACATTGGATCCGTGGGTACCATCGGCAAAGAGTTTCTTCAAAGAGATTTGCAAGAAATTCTTTGATGCCACCCGTGATCAGAAGGCTGGCTCATATTTCGCCCAACAAATAAGCATCGCCATACAGCGCGGCAATGCAGCCAGCCTTCTGGGCACGCTCCCATCTGGCAGCGATTTGTTACACATTTTATAATAGCTTGTACTATTTATAACTTAGTTTATTTTTAGTTCTTAATTGTATTTATTATAATATATTTCAATTATTAGATATTATTTTATAGCTACAAAATATATAAAAATAAATTTCTTAATATCTTGCATAAATTTAATGGTATAGTATATCCTGTATAGCTAACAATTATAGTGTGCCAGTGTATCTTACTTGTCTCAACTGAACAGTCCTTTCGATGGTGAATTTGGGTATTTCAACAATTACTTCGCGGACCATATGGCTCTCCTCCACCACACTAGCGAGTCTTTCTGGTGTAAGGTTGGCGATTATATTTGTCACTCCTGAAAGTAATTTATTCAATTGTTAATGTTATTTTGTAGGAACAGCAATAATAACATCATCTTTGTTCTGTAATTAGGATTAGTAATTGTCTGTAGGGGATATACCCGCCAATCCCTGGCGTGGGACTACCTCCTGAAGACTGCGAGATATTAAAATGAAACATACACCAAAGTTTGAGATAAAATTACTGTTTTGTTCCTAGAAATTTTCATTGAAATCCGTTAAGCCGTTAGAGACAAACTTTCACACTGATAGAGAGACAAAAATCTATGATCGGTCATTTATTATTACGTCGTATAAATACACTTTCAGTGTGAATTTAGTAAAGAATTTTAATACCTACTTAAATCTCCCCGCGGCTGAAAAAACCTACTTAGCAGCTCTATGTTACTCACATACAAATTTAATTAGGTGTTTTAGGTATACAAACCTTCAATACTTTAGTTTCTTACTGAATACACTACAATTACAAAAAAAAATTAAATATAGTATACACAGCACAGCAAAATATAAAGAAAAGTTGCAGCCAGCCTGATTTGAAGTACCTAATTAATACATAATGAATGAAATGTGGGCAACCTTACAATGTGTTTGCTACTGAATCACTTTTGAATTTTGAATAATTGATTAATTTCGAATTAGTTGGCAACATCGCGATTGCAGCGCCATCTTTTTTGCTATTTTCGTCTATCCCACGGAAACGACATCATTTATCGGGATAAAAAGTATCCTATGTTGCCCCGTGATGTAAGTTAGCTCCGTTTCGAGTTTCATTTAACTCCGTTCAGTAGCTTTTACGTGATGCTCTAACAGACAGACAGGTAGACAAAAATTCTAAAAGTTACATTTTTGGAGTCTGTTGGTCCGAATTAGCCCCACTGAATTTTACACATTATTAAACGTAATGTATATTACGTTTAACAAACTCGAATCATTTACAGATTTATTATAGTGTAGATAGATTACCATGGAAGATGAATACGACTATTACGCAATTTAATAAAACACGTCCAAGTTTGAGAAAAAACAATAACAAAGATCAACTTTTAAAAATTATTATATATATATTATTTTAGGTGGAAAATTGATAACAAACCTTCCTTCATGGAGTATGGAGGCAATAAAATAAACATGCTTATATCATTTCCTTTGTATGGAAGCTCCAAAATTTGGGCGCCCAGTTCATCGTTTACCACTGAAAATAGACAATGGTAAAAATGATTAGACAAGTCGCGCTATTTGTAATTTTTTTATGCCTATCGTTTTTGTTTTTGAGATGTTCGTTTTGGATAGTACCTAAATATACGAAAAACTGATATGAAAATAAAAACGGTAGTAATATTTGCATTAAATTTTATAGCAAAATACAGTAATACACATATATAAGTTGAAAGTATTATCTAGCATATAATAGGTATATACAATTAATACTACTTACTATATGGGAATGTTCCTTTTTGCTTCATGAATGGAAACAGAGTTTGGTGTGTCTCTGAGACGAAGAAAGGTTCCTTTCTAGTCCTTTCAGTGGGGAATTTAGACGCCCAAACACCTTTGAAATAAGCGGCATTTGCAAGTACCAGTTTCGATGACTGTGATACTCCGTCAATAGGGATCAGTTCCTTGATGTTGTTCTTAGTAGCGCGAGCTACCCAGTTGTTGATGGACTCACGAGCTCCTTCGGGGTTTTCCCTAAAATTCTGTAATTAAAGTTTTCGAAATATAAAACTTACATATTTTAAAATTATGTTAGCTTTTGTAGGGTATCGTTTATTCGTGGTAACTAGCAAATGCCCACTAAAACGACCCCACAGATCCTTCCATTGAACTTTGAATTAGTCATGGGATTGTAAGGTTAATCCTGGTTCAGGTTACTTCCTGCGCCGGGTGTAGCTTATAGCCAAGTTTCGAGATACTTCCCATTATACAGTTACTGTGGCAACCGCATGTAGGCAGCGTATGAGTCTTCTTCTTTACTATTTTAGTGGTGATAACACACGATTTTCGTGTTATTGGCATCATCAATTTCAGGCTATTCTTTAAGGCCATTGTAACTTAGTACGAGACTCAACCTTCGGCGCACCCATCCTATATTATTTCACATCATTTTTTGATAGAAGGATGAAAAAGGGGCCGCTCCTCAAACACTGAGAAGTCGCGGAAGTATTGTTCCTATAAGCATTTATCGACACGTGAGCCTTGATCTGGGTATTCTATTAAAACAAGGTCACCTTAAATAAGAAATGGCACTTAACTACGCGCTTTAATGCTAAGACTTCACTCAAGAATTAATGCAGTAGTAGGTACACTTCTTGTGAGTTATCCCGATACCACTGGCCACCTGTTAGCGTATTAGCTACTACAAGTAACTACTAATTTAACTCTTCCTTACGTAATTAGCATCAAAAAGCTATGAACCGTATAAAACATTAAATTTAAATTTTAGACATGATGCAACTAAATATTTAAGTAGAATTCTAGAGAATCCTACTAACCTTGTTAAGAAGAATCAAGTGGTAGCAACCGCCCACGACTTCTTGTGCGTCCTTAGAAAGCGAAACATGGACACAAACATGAAGGAAGCTGTTATTTTGATGTACTTATAAGGTTCATATATTATTGTAAAAAAATACCAAGATTCGTGCAGTAGTTTTAAACTGACTTCAAAAAAGGAGGTGGTTCTCAAATCGTCTGTATGTTTTTTTTTCATGGTCGTTCCTCGATTTCTCCGTCAATTATGGATCGATTTTCAAGAATTTTCTTTTAATCGAAAGGTTATACTCTCGAATTGGTCCTATTGCCACCATATCAGGATGTGATGAGTGGATTCCTAGGAATTAGAGAAATTCACGAAAATTTTAACCAACTTTTTCATAGCACGATATCTCCGTCAATTGTAAACCGATTTTCAAATTGTTTTCTTTATTCGGAAGTGTATACTCCCGAGATAGTCCCATTGTCACCAAGTCTGGATCTCATGAGTGGATCGGATCCTAGGGATATCGAGCACAACCCTTATTAAACAACGCCATGTACCCAAGTTCTTGAGAAAAAGCTTGTATAACCGTATTCTATTTTCTAGAGGTGCTTAATTTTTTATATGCATGTTACGCGATTTCTCCGTGAATTATGACCCATTTTTATATTGCTTTTTTAACTCGCGAGATGGTCCCATAGTAACCAAGTCAGAATCTAATTTGTGGATCGCAAGGAAATCGAGAGCAACCCTTGTTGAAGAGCATAAACACCGATCTGGTATATGCTCTATATACACAGTTGTACAGTTTCTACAGGGGGTTAATATATTATTTCGCAGGCTATTGAAGTATTTGCGCAACTAAAAAGTAAACTAAATTTTTTTTATCAAAAACAAAATAGGCTTCAGACTAAGAACCAAAAATAAATATTAAACCTACTTCTTTCTACACATCTCGAAGTCGGTGTCAAGTAAAACATAAAAATTACTATATTTTATAAAATTGCTGTTCTTCTCTCTCTCTCTCTCTCTCTCTCTCTCTCTCTCTCTCTCTCTCTCTCTCTCTCTTAAGTTTAATAAGTTTAATTAGGGTTCATTTTTCAATAACCAGATAAAAGTTATTCAAGGAATTAAATACTACCTACATAAATAACTAAAAATGACAGTTGTATGAATAAAAAATCTTCAATTCTATCACTTTTGCATTCAGTCATGTTATAATCTTATACTAATATATTAAGCTGAAGAGTTTGTTTGTTTGCTTGAACGCGCTAATCCCAGGTCTGATTTGAAAAATAATTCAGTGTTAGATAGCCCTTTTATCGAGAAAGACTATAAGCTATATATCATCACGCTAAGACCAATAGGAGCAGAGGTTTTTTTTTACTTACCTTTTTTAACTATTCCACGCGGACGAAGTCGCGGGCAGAAGCTAATTTATTTATAATGATAACTTTAGGCAGAAAAAGCATGAAAGTAGAATAAATGCAGTTGAAATGAGAGCTTTGAGAAGTATTTGTGAGGTAAGCATGAATGATATGATACGGCATATGTAATAAGGGACCGTTGTGGATTGAAAGAAGATGTAATAACAAGAGTTGAAAAAGGAATGTTAAGGTGGTTTGGGCATGTAGAGAGGATGGATGAAAATAGAATCACAAAACAAGTGTATGAGAGTATTGTGAATGGTAGAGTTGGTACGGGTAGACCACGACGTACACCATTATCAAATAATAGAAGTGTTAAAACGAGGTCAGGTAAAAAGCATATCAAATAAACGTGCATATATGAAGAGGTTAATGAAAGCAGATGAAGCGAAAGTTGTTTGTCAGGATCGTCGCAAGTGGAGATCTATAGTCTCTGCCTACCTCCATGGGAAAAAGGCGTGATAATATGTATGTATGCTAACTTTAATGCGAAGATTGAATAATCAGCCCTTAGACTATTTTTTTTTAACTATTAAAAGAAAACAAGTCTTACCAATTTTTCGAGTTCTTCTCCAAAAAGGTCGAAAAGGCATTCGCGGACTTGTAATTCATTATCGATAAACATCTTATTCGCGTTGTTAAACTCGTAACTATCACTGTTGTTGTTTGTTAAACGAGATCTTTTATCCACTTTGTATGCCGTCATCAAGTTAATTTTATCCTGAACAAAAAATTTATTAAGATGAATCAGTGCTCGCAGAAATTGTTCTGGCCGCTAAAGATAATATTTTAAAATTGTTTCGACATTCTTTGATTTTCTCAATTACAGGGATTTTCACAAGGAAAACCCTAGCCATACAACCACAACAATAGCTATATAATAACAATTGATTATATTTCTCATTACTTTGCAATAAAATATTCATTATTTATAAAACATGATCACATCATGTAATAGGTATTTTTGTAGTGATATGTATGTATTGGATATTTGTTTGTTCCATCGGTTTTGATATTGTATCGATTATAATGAAATTTACTATAATATATAATTTCTATGTCTAATGGGTCCACGCATCAGAACGTTTATATTAAATGATTTGTTCTCTGCCATAATAATGTAATAATGTCTTTACTGTTAGTGTTCTATTTAATCAAAATAAACAACTTTTTACAGATAGATATATATAAACATACCAGGGCTTCGTCGATTTCCAAAGACTTGCGTAAAGCTTGTTCTGTTTCTCCGCCAGCAGCAAAGTAGGCTAGCAATAAGGTATGGTACACTGAGAACGGTGAGAAAAATATATTGTCGTTAGGTACAGCCTTGTTGATAGCATTGAAGAGATTGAGGGTGAATTCGAGTTGTCCTCTGTACAATGAAGTGCGAGCTTCGGGGTTCAGCTTCTTTGATGAATCATCTTTATAAAAACATTGACTGTTCACCGCTGTAGCAGCAAAAAGCACTATCCCAAGTATTTTGATCATTGTAGCTGCAAATAAAATATAAGTGTATGTAACTATAACTGTTGAAAACATGCTAATATTTGCAATTTTAGTTTGTAACTAGGATTTTTCTTTTAGTTTCACTCTCGCCCTTTTTGAATAATCATATCCAACGAAAATTATCTTATTTTATAAATATGAACACAGACTCGTAAAACGGGTTTATGCGATTCGCACTTAGTTATCATTATAGAAAGATTATAGAAACGACTAATATACCTACTTGCAAACTTGCAAGCACTTTCAATAATAAAGCTTAATTATCAGAAAATATATAGGACGAAATGAATATAAAATACTTTTTTTCCTGACAAATAGGCTATTTTCCGTGGGATACGCATCTGAAGTTTATGGTACCATGGTCGTATGGAATCCTTTATTGAAACTTTAGTTAAGTAATATTCTATCTATATTTTATATATTTTGTTCTTGTATTACCTTAATTTGTTCAAGCAAATATTAGAAAACTATTCGAAGTGTCTAGTCGTCCGGTAATCGGACGAATAATAATCGTCCGGCAATAGGATGTTTAGACAATCTTATAAGGAATTTGTATGAACACAGACTCGTAAAACGGGTTTATGCGATTCGCACTTAGTTATCATTATAGAAACGACTAATATACCTACTTGCAAACTTGCAAGCACTTTCAATAATAAAGCTTAATTATCAGAAAATATATAGGACGAAATGAATATAAAATACTTTTTTTCCTGACAAATAGGCTATTTTCCGTGGGATACGCATCTGAAGTTTATGGTACCATGGTCGTATGGAATCCTTTATTGAAACTTTAGTTAAGTAATATTCTATCTATATTTTATATATTTTGTTCTTGTATTATCTTAATTTGTTCAAGCAAATATTAGAAAACTATTCGAAGTGTTTAGTCGTCCGGTAATCGGACGAATAATAATCGTCCGGCAATAGGATGTTTAGACAATCTTATAAGGAATTTGTTAGTCATCCGGTTACCGGATGACTACCAAGATCCTACTTTTTCGGAATGAAATTAGCTTATCAAATCAAATAACGAAATGGACTCGACCGGTTGGATGAAGCTAAAAGTATTCAGCAACTTTCTCTAATGCCAAGCGGGGCGTCCACCGACCGCGACCACACAGCCGCATCAACAAATATTCACATTTGAGGCAAAAAATTGAGAGTAGCCTCTTAGCCTTTTCACTGAGTAATGGAGTTTTCTACAATATTTAGTTGGTTAAGTTCACTTTTCAAATCATTCACAAAAGCTTAGCGGACTTAAAAACAGCTTTCTAAAACAACCCATCACATTATGAATTCAGAAAATTTATTTATAATGAATGTGTACAGAAGTTGACTGCATACGCTACACTTGCTTGGGTAAAACCACACATTGACCGTGAGCAAGTCACCTACTTGGAAATAAAAATACAGGACCTGTTTTGCGTAAACAAGATTCAGCCTCCTTGCATCTATTCTATTCACAAAATGTTAAATCATCCGGTCGATACTTAACTTTATATAGTTATTTGATGTAAGTATATAAATATTATTTGAAGGTTGAATTAATATGCAGCCAGCATTTTGGGCACGCTCCCCGCCGACAGCGGTTTGGAGCCAATTTCAAACTTACAGATTTATGGTATTTTGTAGGTATAGTTTTAGTTATAGTATAATTTACAAGTTTCATTTTACCATAAATTTAATACCAAATCAAAGAAACTCATAGAAAGAATTGGAAAAAAACCAATTAGGTATATTTTATGTCAGACATTGCAATAAACTCTTATGTTCATAATTGTATAAGAGAGTGGGTACAAAATATATTGTTGTTGTAATTAAAATGTCATTTAACAATATTTTAATTCAATGGTCTTTAAATGTTATTAATATAATTTGACTCATTAGAATTATATTTTATAATTCCTTACGCTCTTAAAAAAATAGTAGGCTGCAACATTTTGTAAGATGATAAGTCAGTTGTTAACACTGCCAGTTACCCTATTCCATTTTGCTACTAAGCTAGCTAGTAACTATTATTAAAAACACCATTGTTTATAAAATACGTACTACATTCGTTTGAAAATAAAATGTACAACATTCTTCTGACACCACTGGTACTTTTCAATATTTAACGTTGTATTGTTAAGCGTGAAATACTGAAATTCTCATACGATAATGGGAATTCCGAGTTCGGCAGTAGGTCATTGCAACAAAAGCGGTATTCTGACAAATAATTGACGGATTTCCCTTGAACATGCGTCGAAGAACAGTGTTCCAGCGAAAGTTTGAGTAACGCGTCATCCTCGACATATTTATTACACAACAGCCGGAGCACAAAAGAGTGTCATTTATTTGTAGTAAGTCCAAAAACGGCCTGTATCAACAATATAAATATAATAATTTGCTTCGATTGCGGATTTTACTATATCCGAAATTTGTTAAATACAATACAATATAACAGTAGAGGTACCTCAGTGGTTAACACACTCGCGTTCCGAACTCAAGTGACGTAGATTCATAACCTGGCCGGAAAAAGCATGCACTCATGCACATTTTAGGCAGGTTTTTGTGATAAAGACTACACGTAGAAAATAACCGATGGGATGTTTTAAACCCGCCTAGCCGCCTTGCACTAGCATGGCGAGTATACCCGCACAGTCAGTATATACTGACTGTTCCGCTAAAAATTGGAAGGCCTGAGTTCAGTATATGTTTATTATTTATTATTATTGAATAATCCATGGGTCTGATGGTATTGGTACTTAAATGACCTGACACCCGGCTGTTATCCCTATACTGCCAGATCGGCGCCTTTTTTAGCTGTTGGGTTTCCTGCCGGCCCCATCGACTTTGTTAATCCTGCAGACCCCAGACTTCTGCAGAGGGTCTACACTGGAATTCATTTAGACGTCAAATTATGGGACAGCATCGCCAATGGATCCCGAATTAAAAATCTTTCGTGCTCGCCCTATTAGTAACCGGATTATAGTAGCAACGAAAAAATAATAGGTAGGTACGACGTGGTAAACAAACCAAAACTGTGGAAGGTTACCAAAACTTTCCTGTTAAGTTGTTATTATTTATGTTTTTTATATGTACGTGAAATTATTTGAATTATCTGAAATATTTTTAAAACGTACTAACCGCATGTATTAAATGAAATCCTCTACGCAACGTTGAAATCATTATTCATTGTATTAATAGTATTTTTTCGATGCCTTTGACTTTATCAAAGACAACCGGACACCGAATTAAAAAATTTGAATGTTGCGGAAACAATAAAACTTTTTCAGGGTAATAAATGAAGTGTCCTACGCTGGGAACATATCTGGTTAATGTTAATATATCACTTTAATGTCCGTGCTTCACCTGGGATAATGTTAGTAACCGTGTCACGCAGATGTAGCCAAGGGTTTAGTGCGTTGAGATGCGACATTGTTAATTATGTTAAACATTGAGAGATAAATCATGAATATTTTTTTGTTTTTATTGCTGAAGCACAACAGATAGGCTGGCGGCCCAACTGTGATGGAAAGTATGTATTGACATTCTATGGTATTACTACCAAAGGTGTTGCCAATGTGCTGCCGGCCTGCAAGGTGAAACTGGAACCTGGCCAATAATCCCGGGACACAATTCAAAGTTGTTTTGGCGGCACGCTCTAGACCAGGGGTCTATCCAGTCTGGTAAATTCAAAATAAGTTCCACTGGAGAACACTTTGAAGATCAATACATACAAGTTAAAATTTAATTTTACTTCCCAGTCTATGTACACCGATTCGCGACGTGTACTGCTGTTAAGGAGAAGAAGCGGCAAGAAACTCCCCAGCAAGACGTCTACCTAAAAAGTGATTAACTCAAACTTTACTTCTTTTTAAATAAATTTTATACAGATATGTGTTACAGAATGACTTTTCGAAGAATTAATGAAGTTGTAACAAACAGTGATACAGACAGTAAGTAAGACTATATATTAAGACAGACACAATAAAATTAAAGAAAATTATTATTATAGTTATAATAATGACATGACGTACCTACTAAAATTTTATAGTGCAATATATCTCCATAAATTCGTTACATACATTGGCAAGATAAGTTATACAAAATATAAGAGGTTGGAGCGAGCTGCTATGTAAATGAAGTATTGTCATTTATATATTCTTCAGTAGTGTAGTATCCCTTTTTTAGCAAGATAGGTACTTTTTAATTTGGTTATAATTTAGTGAAAGGCAGATCTAACATTTCATTCGGAATCTTATTGAAGTAGCGTAATACCAACCCCCAAGAATGAGGCAATACTTTTTGCAATCGAAAAGATGGCAATATCAGTTTATTACTATGCATATCAAATGCCTTACCACCTGGCTGTGGGTTGTTTTGTCGGCTCTTACGACAGGCCGACCGGCCGCAGGAATTAGTGTTCTTTTCCGTTTCTGTACGGAGATAAATATGCACTTATGTAGCTAATAATTAACGGCTTTATTTTGTAACGCAGGTAGAGAAGGGCCATTGGACTATAAACTATTTATATGGAAAAGGAAAATAAGTCTCGAAATGCAGTAGGTGTTGTCTATAATCTCGTAGCGCATTTGCATAGAGCAAACCATGTATTCAGTCTGACCTTCTACATTATGAAATGGATATTATTTTTAAGGACTTCAAAGTGTATATAAGTGTAAAGGTGCATTACAATGTTTCCTATTGTTTCTTTCTGACCTCGCAGAAACCGTTGATCCGTTTTTAAGAAGCATTGAGGTCACACACTCCGCATCTACGTAACGTTTGCATAAGATTCTCATCGCTTTGAAGGCACACCTCTTGACGGAATACTAATTAGCTATCGCACCCTAAATATTACCTGCACAGTATGATGTTGCAAGGGTTCATAATTTGATCGTCTGTTTACATCACAGCGACTTTTCTCGAAAAATATTAGCACTCTATATATCAATTTTCGAAGATGTTTATATTCCGTATATAAATTGTACTAAAATAAAAAAAAAAATAGTTTATGCTCCATCCATTTAACAACTCCCTTCCGCCCGTCTTTCCAACTTATGTACCATATATGAAGTACTTACTAGTTACATACTATTATAAAGTTCCGTACCCTAATGGCAAGAGCAGATATTCGTTGCTGCTATGGAATACTATGAAAGGCCACTGTGGTTGAGCGAGCGAAGCCATTCCGGCCTACTTCACTGCAACGCAGAGGCTCGGGGTTCAATTCCTGGCATGGTAAATTTCGGAAACGAATTTTCTCCATCATTTACAATAGCCATATGCATATCGTTACAATTACCACGTGCTAACAAGGGTGGAGGAAAACATCGCGATGTAACCTGCACATCGAGATAACCGATGTGTCAAACCTGCCAAGCCGCCTTGGACAAGCGTGGCGGGTATACTGTCCGTTCCCCTATAATGAATGGGAGGCCCGAGCCCAGCAGTGGGACACTTATTGGCTGATATTATATACTATGGCATGGGTTGCCAGGATCGGCCCCAGAGTTGTCCGTTGTATATTATCTATAACACAAGCGAAACTTGCTTAATTTAGGGATTACGTAAGTGAGTTTGTCTACCGGTTATTTATAAAAAAATCCTTCGCTTGGCGTAGATCGACACGCTCTTGGGCGATTTTTACTTATGAAAATCTGTAAATATAATACGGTCGATCTGGACCGATTTTAGTTTATAGTGTTTTATTTTTAGTGTATATAATATATCTATTTGTTAGGATTTATTTTATTTTATTTATTTAAATAAAACTCAACAAGTTAGCTGATATCCCGGGTCAGCAGCACTTAGGATACTTTTTATCCCAGTAAATGACGTAGTTACCGTGGGATAGACGAATATAGCCAAAAAGATGTCGTTGCAGTCAGGTTTTTTGGTGTCGCCATTGCCATTTACCTTAGTAAAGAAACACGTAAACGTCATTATGGCAACGTGAACGAAGTTTCACTGGCACAGCTAATAGGTATATAAGTATTGAAGAATACTTAAATGACAAAAAATCATTTACATAGCAGCTCGCTCCAACCTCTTATACTAAATTTTGTATAACGTTTTTATCGTGCCAAGCTTGTAAGGAATTTATGGAGACATATTGCAGCATAACATTTTAGTACGTCATGTCATTATTATAACTATAACATTGTTTTTCTTTCCTTTTATTGTGTCTTGGTCTTATTGAGTATGCATTGTTTGCTACAACTCCATTAATTCTTCAAATAGTAATTCTGTAATAAACTTCTATACAAAATATTTTCTTAAGTTTTCGCGACTTGTATACATAATAAAACTACGTTTTAACGGTTTTAAGCGCGGTAATTTTATTTGAAATAAAAAAACACCCAAATTTCAATAGAGAAGATGGTTGGCAAGTACCACCTGTTTGGGATCCAATTATCAAAACTATTAAAACCCAAATCCAGCAAAAACCAGCTGCCAGACCTCAAGACACTGTGAGCTCTTTCTGCGTACAACGGAATACAAACCAACTCGACTGAGAATTACTTTTATTTTTCCTTCCACCCATTTTAATATTATATAAAATTATTAGAGCTAGGCATGTTTGCTGAAGAGTTTCTTGCGCCGCTTCTTCTCTTCAAGCCATAACATGTTGTGAAGCGGTAGTAAATTAGATTAGGCTCCCATAGAGTAAATAATAACCATAAACAAAATTAAAATTAAATAATTTAAATTAATAAGTTGGCGGTAGGCTAAATAAAACTTTAACAATACTCGTTGACATTTGACATCTTTGTCTTCCGTGATCACGGCCACTGAAAAGTGGCCGAAACGTCGAAAAAACCAAAATCAAATAAAATTACCGCGCTTAAAACCGTTAAAACGTAGTTTTATTCTGTACAAAACTTATAAAAAAAAGGATTTGAGATATAAATAGAATATGAAATATAAAGAAAAACAATATTTAGCTAGACGTGTTGCTGGGGAGTTTCTTGCCGCTTCTTCTCCTTAACAGCATTAACACGTTGCGAAGCGGTGTAAAGTCAGCGACTTATAGAAAGGAGCGGCCAAGATGGTCAAATAGATAAGAACATCGAAAGTGATCATTAGTATCGATACAACCACGGTAGTCTAATAGTTCGCATCAGCCTTCTTGACCAAATACATCAGTACACCGACAACGCCAAATACATGAGTACATTCAAGTCATCATTATTATGTTAACAACCACCTCGCCAAAACAAAGATACACTCTAAAAAAATGAACTCTATTCTAAATGTGATTAGTGTCAAATCGAGATGATTTCATACTAAATCAAAATTGTATTTCGAATTAAATATTTCAAATTGAATTACTTATTGCTAAATTTGCATTGAATGAAAAGTATTTTCTTTTCTAATCTGAAATTAATGAAATCAATTCTGAAGGCGTTTGAATCAAAACCTAAAAAAAAACTCCTAATTACAGCAGTGTGATTGACGAAGAGGATGATATGAGCATAATAATATTTATTACGTTTAATCGAGGATAAGCAATGGGATTGGAAGGAAACGCCAGTTTTTTTCCAATCAAGTATCATTTATTGACTACTTACAAACATTGTTAAAACTTCTAACCCATAAGGCCACAGAGCGAATCTTTAGTTTTTTTGACTGATTTTTGACTGTTTACCTGTGTTTTATTACTTACTCTATGGACACAGAACGATTTCACGTCGATAGATTATAATCTATCGGGAAATAATGCGTTACATTATAAGCAGTTTGTTATGGTTCACAATATTTCAATAGCTCTCGAGATAGATTATAATCTAACGGTGTGTACAATTTAACGGTGACATATATACACTAATGTAGCCAATTATTAACGGCGTTCATTTTAACTTTATAACTAAGACGGATTTGGCCACAGTACCTAACTATAATATTATTTCAGATGGAACAGAGATATTAGGCGAGCCCAGTTAACTGAAAATATATTATTAACCTACAAATTTTATAAATAGTCTCAAGTTCCTGTTTCTAACCAGATATTTAAGTTCTCTTAATTAAATCAGGTTTTTCATACTTTTGTTTACATTCTTTAATACTTGATGACACTGTATTTCATGTTTGAGTTTTCGTTTTTACTAAATACTAACTGTCTTATTCATAGAGAGTTAGAGTAAGTTTGAACGCTTCTTTAACCACTATAAAGAAGTGTTCAAACTTACTTCACTATCAAATGCATCATCATCATGGAAACGCGAAGGAAGTTTCGCGGGCAGTCGATAGTCTATAATTTTATAATATGCTAAATATGTCGTCTCTCTACATTGAAGTTATTAAAAAAACACAATTGGAATAGACTATATAAACGATGGAGACACGATGCATTTTTTTAGATTTCATGTCTGTTAGTCAGCTTGTCTGTTTGTTCGGGATTTACATAAAACAACTAGGCCGATTGCGATTCGATTTTCGCTGATCGAGAGCAAATTCTCAGACTTAAATTCTGCGCTACCTTTTATCCCGGAATCGCACGGGAACTTTTCCGGGAACGGTTTAAAGAGGCCAGAATAAAAAAAAGCTTTCTTATTTCGATGCGATGTTTTTACTCATTTTCTGAAATTAAATCTATTTTATTACTTTTTATCCTGGGGATCCCGCGAATTTTCCCAGGAGCTGGTTAAAGTTGTTAGGACGCTTACAAATTAGTTTTTTTTATTCTTACACGATTTTCGACACGATACATTATTTTTTAAATACGGCAATACTTTGTGTCCTGGGAATCTCACGGAAATTTTCCCGAGGGTGGTTTCTAGTGGTTAGTATGCATATAAATTAGCTGATTTGAATACGACTTATACTAAAACACAATGCACTTTCTTTTTCAAATACTGCGGTACTTTGTTGGATATGGACCCGGGTATCCTGCGGGATTTTTTCCGGGAATAGTATAAATTATTTATTTGCATAACAATTAGTTGATTCAGATTCAATTGATACTAAAACGATGGTTTACGTTCTTTTCCGAATACTTCGTTAGTTTATATCCCGGGAATCCCGCGAAAACTTCCCGGGAGTGGTTTAAAGTCGTTATACTGCATAAAAATTGGCTGATTCCGATACGATTTCACCAGAACGTTAGCTTAAGCTTTTTTCAATGACTGGGGTATATTATATATATGTATGGTATGATCTGAGTATAGATCACGAGAATTCATATACGTATTAGATATTAAAACAATATCCAAGAAACATCAATTATTCATTGCTGATAAAAAAGTTTTATCTCGAATTCTAAATTTCTTGAGTATTGAAACTCTTTAGTAGATATTTCAAAAAACTCACATATACATAGAAAATATACTCACATATACATAGTGTATTACGTGAAATGAAATGTTAAAATTAAGTTAATATTGTAAAATAGCTTTGTCTGTACATTGAAGCTATTAAAAAAACCAATTGGGATCAAATTGTTTGATTGATGGAAAATTGAAACAATTAATGTTTTTTATTTTCATAAACATATGTTAATTTCTATGAGGTTTTCATTATTATACAGACATTTTTACTTAAATGCTGAAAAAGCTAATATTATGAGAATTCTAGTGTAATTTTTCAGGAAACCGGATTCACTTTTTCATGTTTTTACTCCTATACTTCAGTGACGGAAAGTTCCAAAATTTTCTTGGGAATAATACGCCTAGAAATAGCATGAAAACTGGCCGTGTTACTCTTATTACAGCATAGTTTGATACTTTATGACATTTTTATACATGACTATATTGGGACTCTTGAAATTTCCCAGGATTTCCCTCCACTTTCAAACCACTAGATCAACTTTGACGCAATGTTCGCAAATCACAAGACACTGTCTGTAATTATTAGAAATCCTTAATGAAACATCTGTAGTTGAATAAGTCTTTAGTAACATTACTAATGTCGGGATTTTATGGATATATCCAAGATTCATGTATTGTCATATTAAATATTTCTTGAGGGACTATCAGTAGAATACAATACAAATAAGTTAAGTTTTCTTGCATTGTATTCGTTTAAATATTTCTTAAATTTTACACACTGATAAAATAACTTTAATCTTTGCTATCTAAGTAATGAAAATGAAGTCGAGGGCAAATACTAGTTACGTTATAAAAATGAAAAAGATTTTTACAACAGTAATAATACTATTTGAATTTTGATTTAGTTTCAAATCATCTCGATTTGACACTAATCACATTTAGAATAGACTTCATTTTTCTAGTGTATCTTTGTTTTGGCGAGGTGGTTGTTAACATAATAATGATGACTTGAATGTACTCATGTATTTGGCGTTGTCGGTGTACTGATGTATTTGGTCAAGAAGGCTGATGCGAACTATTAGACTACGTTGGTTGTATCGATACTAATGATCACTTTCGATGTTCTTGTCTATTTGACCATCTTGGCCGCTTCTTTCTATATGACGCTGACTGTACATAGAATAGGAAGTAAAAAATAAATTTTAACTTACATGTATGACCTGCAAAAAGTGTTCTCCAGTGGAACTTATTTTGAAAAAATCTTTTGAATTTTGAATTTTGAATAATCTTATACCTACGAGACAGTTTTGGTATCGAAGTTCTGGAAACAAGATGAAATGGTAGGATGGCCTAGCATCAGTGGTGAAGAGTAGAAAAGTATTGCTGCTACAAATAGAAAGTCTAGACAAGGCCTATTGGGCGGCAACGTATTTGAGAAATTACCAGTTGTTTAAGTATTTAATTATAATTAAATAAGACCGTAATAATCAATAAACAAAATATATAATACCTAAACGAAAATAGTAGATGGATATCTATCATTAATAATGCCAAGATAAAGATTTTTATCTACAGGTAAGGTTACAACAAGGATGTAAGACGACACTGACCTATAACCTTAAGTAATGATATACAATAACGCAGGAAGATATAATACTGTATCTAACAGTAAAAATCATTATTATTTTTACTGTCACATACAGTATCATATTTCTGCGTTTGGGTTGCATTTGGGTTCCGTAATTATATGAATATGATAAAATTAAATAGTAGATATTGAAATGAGTTCCAAGGTTTCGTCACGATTTTGAGTGGAAAGTACGCCCTTTGAAGATTTTATATTATAACATAACAAGAATCACAACAAAAACTCACAATAATAGGTGTTTTAGATTAATTTAGATATAATACTGAAAAAATACGCTGGACAACGATGGTGAAAATACATATATTTGGTAACTAATAGACAAAAATGTCATTCTCTTATAATTAAAATAAATTTAAAAATAAATATACGAGAGTTCGTAACAATAGGCTTGTATTGTACAGGATTTACTATTGTCTACTTTAATAACTACTTGCACAATTTGTGAAATCTTCTCACTGTTTATGTGATTGTATAAACAATTGACGGGAAAATCATAATGTTATTGTATGTTCAACATAAAGCGGCGAAAACCCTTGCATGAAACACAAAAGATGGTGCAAGTCTGTTTGATGATTAATTTAGTATCCGAGACGAATCGCAACATGGTAGTTTTTTTACGCACATACAGTTGCAACGATTCGTCACAGTGAATTAGAAAGCGTGCATAATAATCTGGGTCTGACCGACGACGAGCCTTGTGTAATGTAAGCGCATGCGGTCGATGAAATAACACCAAATACCTGTATGATTAACAGTCCTTTCCCGGGTAAACGTAAATATGGGTTATCCTCTGACTGGTAATACAGTGTACTGGACAACACTAATATTTCCATCATAATGAACTTAAAACTTAACATAGAATTCAATGTTTCCACTTACTGTGTATTTTTCTGTAGAGTCAAACTCAGTTTCTAATACAGTTTCTGAGTATGGTTGAAGTTCATTTAAATTATGTTTTAACACGTAGTCCTTTCGTGTAGTTTTATTTCAATGGATGTTATTGTAAATTCGGTCACTAGTTAAAATATTATGAGCAACACGCAACGTTATATCGTGGCAAGGCCCAAAGACAGACTGGCTGAATGAGCGCCGGTCGCTATCCTCTTTTATGTAAGTATGCACCGGCCTGCGCTTGCGCACCTTTCGACGTCAACGGGAAACACAAAAAGAAAATACTTTTTTTCTAAAGCGCACCCACATACCCACCACTTGAATCAAAAGCATGTTAACGTCGATATTATCTTATATAAATTAATCGGTAGCATAACACCGTTATGTTTACGTATAGGATAACGGTATTTATTGATGTATGCAAATCGTCGTTCTTCTGCAGCCCAATTACGATATGCCCGTAAAATAAATTCCATTTAAGTGATTATAACTATGTTGGCTGATGAATAATATATTATTACATGATATTTTTGGAAAATGTATATTATTGTAAAGAGGTTTGGTATAATGTGAGAGTATAAATATTCTCCATTTTCGATTGCAGATCAATCACTCGCAATTTCGAATGCAGTCTGTACTATTAACCTAGAACACCAGTAAAATATTTTCAAACTAGTCTTGACCTCATAGATATAAAACTGATTAAACAACAATACTAGCAACTGTCAGTATGTAAGCACTTTCTAAAATGGTAATCATCGCTGAAAAGAAATTGAATTTCACACTTTAAAGGTCATTAGGGAAAAGTATCGCATTAGATATGCTATTAAATAAAAAACAGATTAATAACAATATATTTTATTATGCAAAAGTAAACGTACTAGGTATAAATTGTTACATGAATAGTTAAAATAAAAAAAGTTAAAAAAGGTATACATAATAATGTGAATGTCATTATACAAAATCAATAAATTTTAATGACGTCTTAGACCCATGAGTCATGATTATTTATGATCAGGAGTTTTGGAAGGCTTACTTGGAGGCATGGAAAGGCCAACAGACTGAGGCATTTTCAATAATTTATTTTAAATGAATGTATGCATACTATGCACTATATGCATTAATATTTTTACGGTAACCGGTTAGTTCAAGTGGAAATCAAATATCCAAAACCAAACTAACCATGTCACCTCCGCCAGGTCCCTGTAGGAAGGTTAGCACCAAGAAATTCGGGATGAGATATATACCAATTATCTCAAAATTAAGAATGCCAAAGGCCGCGCGAAGAGAAAAGTAGAAGAGTGAATCCTGGGCTCCTAGGCTCAAGATAAGATGATGATAATGCGTTATAGGAATTAATAGATTTATAGATGATAGCAAAACATGTGTATACGAAACATGTGGAAAAATAAACATATGTATTATGCTACAAATTTGTACAATTAAAGTATAAACTTAGATATTATGTACTGCTAAGCCACTATTTAGACAGATAGCTATTTATTTGAATAAGTTAAATTTTTTATTTAATCTATAATAAAAGCATTAAAGAAGATTATGTTAGTATAGCTTTCTGTATTTTAAGTCATCTTTCTTTATTGTATCTGTATTGTACTCATTATGTAAGTGTAGGTATCTAAACAATGATGTTTTGCAGTGGTTTTCAAAAATATTATTTGTTGAATATAGATTTCCAAAATCTACAATTTCATTTAGGCTGGGATTATCACCAAAATTCAATAGAAATATTGGCGGCAATTGGTCTAAAAATCCTAGTAACAAAAATTATAAAACATTCTCAACAAACAATAGGCCATATTTTCACTTTGGTGCACCCAAAAACAACACCGGTTGTATTACTATTTTCACGAATTAATATACTCATTTATTACAGTTATTGCTAATAAGGAATGAGTACCTAGCTCTTTATTATCTATAATATTATAAAACATGCCATGTTTATACTTAAAAAATTATAAAGCTATTTAAAAAAAAAACAACTGGAATAGACTATATAAACGATGGAGAACACGACGCAATTTTTTTATATTTCTTGTCTGTTTATTCGGGATTCGCGTAAAAACTACTGGGCCGATTTTGATACGGTTTTCGCTGATCGACAAATAATTCTTAGACTTAAACTCTGCGCTATTTATTATCCTGGGAATATAATATAATTAAAAATGGCCATATTAAAAAAAACGATTTCAAATGTGATTTTTTTACTGATCGATAAAAAGTTTAATGTAATAAAATGTGTGATATTTTTATCCCGGGAATCCCGCGTTAATTTTCCCGGAAGCGGTTTAGAGGTGTTCGGATGCATAAAAATTAGCTTATTTCGATACAGTTTCTACTAAAACGATAGTTCAAATTCTTTTTTTTAATGCTGCGATACTTCGTGTCCCGGGAATCACACGGGAATTTCAAGCCAAACCTGGACGAAGTCGCGGGCATATCCTAGTGATATTTAAAATAATTCTTGTACAAAACATATTGCCCTAGTATTTATAATAATTATACGGTGTTTATGTACTAATTATTACTTAGAAAGTTTGCCAACCTCGTACAGATAAGCGGCGAACAGTTTAATCTGAAAAAAAAAAGAAAAATACATGGTATAACTATTAGATAAAGAAAATATTTTAATGGATATTCTCATAGGTCACATGTTAAAATTGGCTCTTTTTCACGTCCTTGCTTAATGAACTTGAAATCTAGTAACTGGATAAATTAGGTAATGGCGCTGTACAATGTATATATAACTAGCTGCGCCCGCGGTTTCACTCGCGTGGTAATGGCAAAACGTTATATTTTGGATAACTCACACTATATCTTTATAAATTATAGCCTATGTGTCATTCTGATGTGTAAGCTATATTATTGTAAAATTTCATCAAAATCCATTGAGTAGTTTTTGCGTGAAAGAGTAACAAACATACATCCATACATACATTCTTACAAACTTTCGCGTTTATAATATTTATAGAGATTATAATAGTTGTATGGCTTAATGAAAGTATACAAATATGCAAACAAAATCATTTTCACACTTAAATCTGAGTACAACATTTGATTCATTTAGGAAACGGAACAACTTTAAATTGTAAAAAGTTATAACATGAAAAATAAGTGCCAGCCTAAATGGCACTCTGTTGTTCGTGCCTACCCCGCAAGGGAACTGGCGTGAAGTTATGTATGTATGTATGTATGTATGAAAAATAAAATTTAATATTAGTAACAACCATAAAAATCTGCATTGATCCCGTGAACACATATTACCATAGTTTACACTTTATTATTACGTGTTCATATAATGCTGATTACAATCACAACATTTATAATGTGCCCATTGAATCCTTGAACTATTCTGTAACATGTGTATTTTACACTCACATCACAATCTATATCAATAAAAGTGAAGTGTCCGTCTGTCACCTAAAAGTAAATGCCAGCCTTAAAATAAAAACTAGTATTAAACGATGCATGTTTTAGAAAGCACAGATTAACGTTTTTAGATTTTTTGTCTGACAGTCTGTCAGAAACTTTGTCTCAGATAGGCTCCAAGACGGCTGAATAGATTTTAATTAAAAATTTGGGGATTAAAACAGTAATTACATCTTAAACTTTCATTCTTTTTTTTCTGCTCCACCTACATCGCCAGATTAGATAAGAATTTCTTTTAAGCTAGGTTGCCCGGAAAATATCGCGTCTAGCGTTAAGACCGCCTGTTAATTCGCCAAGAAGTATTGTAATTATGCATTTTGTTTTTGTAATTGTTTATTTTGGTGAGCAGTACAGTAAATGAGTTAATGAATATGCTTTATTGTGTTTTAAAAGATACAGTTAATAGAAATAAAATTTTACAATACAATAGGCGGTCTTATTGCTATTAGCGATTTCTTCCAGATAACCTTTGGATGGACAAAAAATTTAATAAGAACAGAGGAAGAATAAATCACAAAAAAAACCTAGCCTACTCTCTGGGATAACCTTTAGATAAATCTTTTCAATGAATGAAAAGTATCCCTTGTCCACCCTCGGTATTAAAATTACATATATACCAAATTTCAGCCAAATCGGTCCAGTAATTTTTCCGTAAAAGCGTAACAGACAGACAGAGTTACTTTCGCATTTACGAGTATAATATTAATAGGGATTATAGACTACCATGAGCCACCGAAACTTCTTTCGCGTTGCGATGACGACGACGTATCTGTTAGTAAACTGCAACAGTGGCACCAAAAAACTCGACGACAATGCTATATTTTTTTGGTGACGAAACGACGTGATTGTCATCCCAAAAAGTATCCTAATTGTTGACCTGGGATAGGAGCTAACTATGTGTAGAGTTTCATTTAAATCCGTTCATCAATTTTCACGTATCAGGTTCTCTAATAGACAGATATAAAATTCCAAAAATTGTATTTTCCAAATCTGCCACTTTAAATTAGACCCACTGATTTTTTCTTATTTTGAAGTCCATTGTACAAATTTGATCCCTCTACAGATTTACTATGATATAGATAGTATAGTGGACTATTTACAACTCGTGATCAGATTCAAGGTTTGATAATAATATCCGCTCATTAACATCCCAGTACGTGATGGGTTTCCCCAATTACGCTCGCAAACATTTCAATGCAGTAATTCTACTGGAACGTTAAGGTTTTAAATTAAATTTTCAGGGTTCCGTGGATATTCTAGCAATAACATGTAATCAAATCGTACGTCCTTCCGATCACTTAAGTATGTCAAAGCCATTTTTCTCATTACTACTGGGTCTAAATAGACAAAAGGCAGAAAAGTATGATTTAGTGAAATAACGAAAAAAATAATTAGAGATGGCCACTGTAACTATCACATGAGAAATAAAAGAAAATTACATTACAATAAAATACATGGGCGCATGGGCAATTATCGGTCTTGCCAAAATTCATGGGCAGCCATTAAAACTTCGCTTAGCAAGTTAAGTTTTTTTAATAATAAATTAGCAAACTACTATTTTTATTTTTATGATTACTGTGTGGTTTTATATAGGATGCGTCACGTTCAATTTTGCCTTTTCGGACCCTCCTTTTTCGTCACAATTTCTGGGAACCTCCCTCCCCCATAAATGTCAAAAACAACCCTTTTTGTCGAGGTGAAATTTTATTTATATACTGCTCACGCGAGGTCAACCGATTGTGACTTGTAAGGAGCCCGCGCCAATTGCAAAGTTACATTTCTTTAGCATACACCTTCCTGCCCCTTGTCACATTGTAAGCGGTATTGGGTATAAATACTCGGTGATTCTATGATGTTAAAAGCTTTGCATAGGTATGGAATCTTTAACTTACGCCTTCAATGTAGTTGCGCACGTTGATCTTCTCGTTCTGCGAGTGGGCCATGTCGTCGCCGGCGCCCATCGGCAGCAGCAGCACGTTGCGCCCGCTCGCCTCCTGCAGCGTGATCGTCACCGGGATCGAGCCGCCCTCGCGCGACATGTCCGGATCGGTCTAATCGCAAACGCAATACTTACTTCGGGTATACTCATAATTATTACACTTATTTGTACAGCTTGGAGTGGTCTGGTGTAGCACATGAACACTGAACTATTAGGAACCGTGATTCGATTGCTAACAATTCGAGAATATTTTTTAAAACTATCTTCTTCAATCTATAATATTATAAAATTCTTAACATGCAACATAATTTTTTTATTAAAAAAAAAACAACGGGAATAGGCTATATAAACGACGGAGAACTCGATGAAATTGTTTTTAGATTTCTTGTTAGTTTGTCTCGTTGTTTGGGAATCAGATAAAAACTACTGGGCCGAATCGACAGCCAAATCTTAGACTTAAAACCTGCTCTACTATTCCTGGGAATCACGCGGGAATGTTTCTGGGAATTAAATAAGAAATAAAGGGAATTTAAAATAGTCAGATTAACAAAAGCAAATTCTAATGTGATTGTGATGTGATAGATAGCAAATTTTATATAATGAGTGATATTTTTAACTCGGGAATTTCCTCGGGATCGGCTTGTAGTTGTTCGGTTTGTGCACCCGAAAATCAGCTTATTCCGACACTGTTTACACTAAAACGATAGCTTCCATTCTTCTTTAAATGCTGCGATACTTTGTATCCCGGAAAAATCAAGTCAAGCGTGGACGAAGTCGCGGGTATATTCTAATATTATTTAAAAATCAATTGCTGTTCGTTATATTTGCTAAAACTCAGCTGGACCGTATTAAATGAAATTTTGTGTGTGTTTAAGTGGGTCCCGGGATGGTTTAGATTCACATTTGGACCCGGTAGATGGCGCTGTAGTCGGATTATAGATTTTTATTTTTTCAAGGCTGGACGTTTGCCGGGCCCGCTAGTTAATATATAAAAATAGGAGAGCAAATACAAGCTGTAAATACAGTAATTCATTTGTTTAATATTATGTAGGTACTTATTATATGGTGAATAACAAAGAGTTTTCTATTTATCTATCTATTTAACTAAGGTTATTAACTAACCTGGTAAATGAGTTTGGTGGCGCGGGCAGCAGCCTGGTAGTGTGGATGGTCGGGGTTCTCAGTCCACGCGCGACCGCTCTGAGCGGTTATACGCATCTTGTTGGGGGATCCGCGCTCAGCCCACTAAAAACATTCATCTAGTTTACATATAATTAACTAGAGTTTACCCCGCGGTCACGCCGCGGGTCAACCTCTAGTGCGTGCTTCTTGTTTAAAGAGCAGGAATTGTTAATACAGGTTACATTGTACTTAATTTTTATGTTAGCGCTATTTGCACTCGGAAGTTTAATTTCATTTTATATCGCAAACTATCCTATCTCCGGGCATGAAAAGTATTTATGTTCCTTTTCGGTATTAAAACTACAGCAAAACCGATCGAGTATTCCTAGTAGTTTTCCTTAAAAACTTAACGGAAAGTCATATCGAGTTACTATCGCATTTTTTATAGATGATGAATGTTTATATCTATAAACTTGAGAAATGATTAGTCTCAACCAAACTTTCAACCTTTATTTCAAACCGTCCTAGCTATATTTATCTACCCCCGTCTATGACAACTACATAAATGACAAAAAGGATAAAAAGAACAAATCAGACAACTCGGACAAATCGAATAAATCGGACAAATCGGACAACTCGGATAAATCGGACAAAAAGGACAAATTGGACAACTCGGACAAATCCAACATCTCGGACAAATCGGACAAATCAGACATATCGAACAAATTGGACAACTCGGACAAATCGAATAAATCGGACAACTCGGACAAAAAGGACAAAAACGACAAATTGGACAAAAAGGACAAATCGAACAAATCGGACAACTCCGACAACTCGGACAACTCGGACAACTCGGACAAATCGGACAACTCGGACAAATCGGACAAATCGAATAAATCGGACAAATCGGACAACTCGGACAAATCGGACAAATCGAGCAAAAAGGACAAAGATGACCAAAATGACGAAAACGGAATATCACAAAAAAACCTATCCCACTTTTTGGGATAACCTTTACATAAATCTATCCCAACATCTATCTCATTATTCGGGATAAAAGGTATCCCTTATCCACCCTCGGTATTAAAATTACATGTATACCGAATTTCAACTAAATCTGTCCAGTAGTTTTTCCGTAAAAGAATAACAAACAGAAAGACAAATATATTTTTATCCCGGAAACTATCCCATTTTTCGGGATAAAAAGTATCCTATGTTCATTCTCGGCATCGAAAAAATATATATACTGGGTTTCCAAATCGGTCCAGTAATTTCTACGTGAAAACGGAACAGACGGACAGACAGAGTTACTTTCGAATTTATAATATTAATAGGGATTATTAATATTAAAAGGTCCCTCTCCATTCTCTCGAAGTTCTTGCAATAGAAGCACAAGATATGAACCCAGTTCTCGTGAGAATGTAGCTAGCCTATGAGCTCGGCCTTACCTCTAAGGCTCAACACGAGAGGTTTTGGAGGGAACTGAAAGGGGATGTTGTGCTGTGTAGTTTTATTTTCTAAAAATGTGTAAATTTACTCTAAAATGAACAATAGTTGTGGGATATTGATAGTTTTTGAGTAGTAATTATGTTTTGTGAGAAATGTAAACTGTAAAGTCAAATGTAGCCTTTTGAGCTGTCACAAGCACTCCGTTGAATGGCACTAGCTCATAACCTACAGTTCAGCTATGCTACCTACACATAAGTATGAGAAAATGAAGAAACTACATTGAATCTAAGATCTGACTTAAAGGCCTAGCTGCCAAGCCATCAAATCCAAAAAAAAGGCTCAACACGTACCACGATTTATCAGACGAAAGCTATGAAGGGATGAGTCCGGTACTGATAAATCGCAGTACGCGCTAAGCCTTAGAGACTTAAGCGAGTAAAACTTACTCAGGTTAGGTTTTATACTGGTCGATTGTAATACCACAGTTATTTTTCTTCCGTTGTATTGGAAGATATTGGAAAGTATCTAACCTTCTTATTGATGTAGTCAAAGACAAGCTTCTCAATCTCTTCAGGTTCTTGATTGGGCACAATCCTTATCGAAAATTTTCCTATCACCTTACCGGGAATCACTGTTTTCGCACCTGGTTGGAATGCAGCACCTACAAAAGTAACAGGAAAGTAAAACTACATTTCTAGTAGCATTTGTCTATTTTTTGTCCTATAATTTTATTCTGAAGTTTACACGACTCGAGGCGCGTGGACCTAGTAACCAAATTATATAATACATAAACATTCGCATTAATTATCATAATTTAACAAAACATTAGAATTGTTTGAACCAAAATGTCGTAGCTTAAATGGCAATAGTATAAAATTCAAAAATGGCTCATATTTTAATAGCTTCTTTAACTTACATCGAATGCAATCTTTAACTAACTTCAATATTTTACGAATTCAAAGAAACTAAAAATCATTAAAATAAATAATAATAAATCAGTTTAGTACCTTCAATACCATGAAGGGAGAGACTGGGATATCTCCAACGATGCATTAACAGTTGTTCCTTAACACCATTATGTGCCAACTTTGGAGCTGCTATTGAGGTCCTGAAAAAAAGAAATTTTATCAATATGTTAAATAAATGTGTGTGATATAACTTATCTAGAAAAGTACTTTTCTTAATTAGGCAAAATGTACGTCGTTAAAGTCTGTTTGAAATAGGACGGTATGGGAGAAATTTCGTAAAAAGAGAAATAAACATCGTGATTCTAAGTAAAAGTTTACTAGGTGCGCCCGCGGCTTCACCCGCGTGGTGATGGAAAATCGTTATATTTTGGATAATTCATACTATATCTTTATAAATTATACCCTATGTGTTATTCTGACGTGTAAGCTGTATTACTGTAAAGTTTCATCAAAATCTAGTCAGTAGTTTTTGCGTGAAAGAGTAACAAACATACATCCAGACATACATTCTTACAAACTTTCGCGTTTATAATATTTATAGGAGGATATAGGATTATTAAATATAACAGGATTCAATGTATTTTTATATAATTAAAACTAGTATTTATTTTGTAGAAAAGTTTACGATAACGCTAAATATTGAGTTTTATGGATGTGCCAGCTATACAGTCTTATTTGTAATACAAATTTAATGTCGTACAAAAATGTGGGTAGAGTATAGAAAAATGCAAGGTTTACTTGTTTTTTCATATATATATACAGTGGTGGTCATATAATTAAGAACTCTGATTTAAAGTAAAGATTTTTTTCAAACAAGACGCAAAACTAATTGCATGCAATTTTTTTATTTCTCTCGATATCGTAGAACTTTTCCATAATACCGCTATATTCATTGATACAGATATTCATTCATATGATTAACTAAAAATAAATAGACAAACTTTTTACACTACTTCTAAACATAGTATTCCTATTTACTGGCTGGTCACGTAATTAAGAACGCTAAATAGTTTATACCTTTATTAAAATTTAAATAGAGAACACTCAGTCGAATTCTTACTGTTTGTATAATTTTGGCGCCATTTAGTGCTGTAAAAGATTAAAAGTTATTGCTTCTTATGAAAAAACAATGGAAAAAAATAAAAGTTGTGATAAATCTACCAAGGAAGAAATAATAAAACTTCGCTGGAAGAATTGGTCTTATAAAAAGATATCCGACCATCTGCAATGTTCAAAAACGGTGGTTTTCCACGCTGTAAAGCATTTTGCTACATATTAAACTATTTCGAATGTTCCACATGTACCTAAACAGAGAAAAACAACTCCTCGAGATGACCGAAACATCGTTCGTATGGCAAAACAAAATCCTTTTAAAGGGTCCAATGAGCTGAGAAAAGAATATTTTGGTGAAAACAACTCTTCAGCAATCTCAGCACGCACTATTCGAAGGCGTTTGGTAGAAAATAAATTGCACGGTAGGATAGCAAAAAAGGTACCCATGTTGAAACTTTGCCACAGGCAAGCCCGGCTTGCATTTGCGAGAAAGTATGAAAACTGGACTGTGCGACAATGGAAAAATGTACTTTTTCTGACGAGACGAAAATAAACAGAGTATGTTCTGATGGAAAACGATATGTACGACGTCCCCCGAATACAGCATTCGACCCTAAGTACAGGAAAGTTACATTAAAGCACGGTGGTGGAAATGTGAAAATTTGGGGGTGCTTTTCTGGACATGGTGTTGGACCTGTAAAGTTGATAGAAGGTAACATGGATCAGTTCCAATACAAAAATATACTGGAAGAAACAATGTTACCTTATGCTGAAGACGTTCTAGCGGTTATTTGGACATTCCAGCATGACAATGATCCAAAGCACACTGCACGCACCGTAAAGGAATTACTTACAGCGCAATCAGTTTCTGTCTTAAACTGACCAGCTAACAGCCAAGATCTAAACCCAATAGAGAATCTGTGGTTCGAAGTAAAGAAAAAGATTTCAAATACACAGTTTGGGAATTTAAGAGAGCTGTACGACGTTTTTTTAGAAGAATGGAACTCTATTTCTCTTGCGAAATGTCAAAAATTAATAGTCAATGCCTCGCCGGTGTAAAGCAGTAATTAAAAGCCGTGGATATGCTATTAACTATTAATTTTAGTTAAAAATGTATTAAATTGCTTTTTAAATCTCTCATGGTATATATTATTGTTATTTTTTAAATGTGAGTGTCATACAAAACGATTCCCGAGCAGTTTAATAAATCGTTCTTAATTATTTGTCCAGCTTCAGTACTATTTGAATGTGTTCCTTTGGTAAAATAAATAAAATGTGAAAAAAAATAGTTAGCGATTTTATTCTTTATTCCTAAGCCACGTTGCTCTATTAATGTGGCTATTTTATAACATAGCTAGTTGCTTTTCAGAAGGTACACATCTCTGTGTATGACACGATTTAAATAAAAAGACTTCTAGAACTTGAAATCGTTCTAGAAGAATGCAAAAGTACATGTAACATAACACTCAAAAACGGAGCAATTTTCCTTTAAAAAAAGATTTAAGGTGCAAGTTACTATTAAGTTAATAAATAACTCATAGGAAGTTCTAAGATAGTTAAAATGTTCATAAAAATATGATAGGCTTAAAGAAACTTGTTTATTAGTCCTTACAACGCGGGATTTGGAATCATTGTATACTCAATTTTGCCAAAATCGTAGCTTGATTATTTGAATAACTACGCCCAAATGTGAAGATAATTTAAATGGTCTAGTATAAACATACCTGTAAGCCTCTGGATCAAAATCAATGGATGTATAAAGTTGTTTTTCAGATTCAGTTAGTGGTGCTACAGATTTGTAAATATCAGTGATTAAAATTTTACCATCTTTATCCACGAGTTGGCTCATAAGGTAAATTAAATCTGACATGGCTGAAACAAGATTACACCAAGGTTACAATTTTACTAATTACTATAGTTTTTTTATAATTCAATTGATGATTATGAGTAAATACTGAGTTTTCGTAGCGTACTGCGGCGCAATCGGTATCCTTTAGCGGGCTTCACTTTGAGTCCCAGACCCAGTCTTTTTATTAATGGTCTAAGGACTTGAATTATAAAAATACTACATAATGTTCTTTATTTTTAACTTTATTTAAACTAGATTATTCAAAGTAGTTTTGTATTTCATGATGTAATTTTCTAATCTCTATGCAATGCAGTATTTATTGACATATTTTTATGATTAGGTAATCATTAAGAACTATTATCAAAAAGATAATGACATTGGTAACAAGGGATTATTTGTTTAATTGTATTTATCAACTTTACGACATATAAAATATGATAGATCAAAAGTTTTTAATAATGCCAATAGCTGGCAAGCAAACAGGCAAACGGCCCACCTGATGGAAAGTGGGCAACGTCGCCTATGCGCTTTTACAACGCCAGGCGCGCTGCCAACGGCAGCATCGAACAAATTTTACAACGCCCTTCTTAAATGACCCATGTCGTAGCACAAAGGGAAAACCTCGGCGGCAAATTCCTTGTAAGCCTTATTATTCGCAGAATAATGTTAGAGGAGACACACATATGCACACACTTTTAACAACTTTGAGAATATGTTCCTGGTAGTCAGCAAACAATAAAAACCACAACCTCTACCTTAAATTAAAAAGTCATTAATCGACTGTGTTCACGCCACCGCGTAACGAACGATGAGATCCGTCGTAAAGACATTCACGCATCGCGCGCGCATTTGAGATATCCACCCAATTGCAATACTAATCGGGTTCCAAGAGCTTGGTGATAAGTGGCAAGTGAATCTAGTTGTGAAGCGGGAGATATATAACAAGAGAACACGCACTGCTGCTCCTGTATCGCAGACGCTCCGGTTACTCAGCTCATATTATTACGGGTGAGTCCATTTATCTCCATTCCCTCTTACCCTTGCACCCTTGAAATCTGGCAATCGGCCAGATCATATGGTCTTTCGAACCGAATATTCCAACTGGCGACCTATTTATACAGTCTGCAACAACCGTATTTTGCCATTTTATGGTTAATTCAAACCAAATTGTAAATTTTCGCATACCTAAAAAGTTAAATAAACAATCATTATCAATCTGCCCATTTACCCGTTTTCTGCCCTTGTTTTTTCTTTTTTGTTTTCTTATAAACATATTACTTCTGCCCTTATATATTTGAATACCCATTCCACATTCCTCAGATAATTACGCAAATTGCTACACGATAACTATTTTTTGGTACGTAGGTAGGTTAATATAACCTCGAGTACGTATTCTGTACTTTATTCAGCACACCTATTCTCGAATACTTGCACTAAACGTGATATCGGATCGATATAATAATATTGAATATTATATTCGTTTCACTCGGTGTGGTTAGCTTGCCGTGCAACTTTTATAGCTTATATATAGCTTCGTGTTTATTAAGACTCAGCGCACACGACAGTTTGATATATATTTTTTTTCCTAATCATTTTTATTTATTTCGTATTTCTTACGTTTCTCTGGCTGCTTTCTTGCGTGTTCTTTATTAGCATTAGTAAAAAAAATTTTTTTTTTTTTTTTTTTTTTTTTTTTTTTTTTTCTCGTTTGCCTTTCCTTTTCTTATTGTGCACTTCTCATCGTCATGCCTACCAAATCGCAATCTGCCATCTTTATGCAAACCCATAAGTACATAACTTTCCTATTAGAGATAGCTAACCTTATATTAAAAGGAGACAAAAAGTATAGTGTAAACGATTTCATAGGGCGCTTTACAAAATTGGACGATATAAAGGGCAAGTTGGATACAGTATATTATGAGATCTTGGACTCTAAAGACCTTGACGACAAAGTGGAAAAATGGTACTTTGACTACTACACCTCGGCTATAGAAGCATATGAAAAAATTTTGGTGGCAAACATCACCATCAGCTCAAGCATCAAACCAAGCTCGCCCACATTCTCCACGTCTACTGTTCTGCCCAAAATAGATCTACCCAAATTTTCTTCCAAGCTTGAGGATTGGCCATCTTTCATAACTATTTTCAAAAGCCTTACGGACACTGCCGGTAATTTGTCAGGTGCAGTTAAATTACACTATTTATTTTCTTGCCTCTCCGGAGAAGCTCTCAGTATGGTATCACACCTCAAGGTTACCGATGAGAACTACGATGTAGCGATGACAACACTTGCCAATCGCTACGAAAATCGCCGAGTTCTCATTGATAGGTTTATAGATATGATACTAGAGTTACCCCACATCACCACCCGCTCACAAATCAGACAGTTATTTTTAGCCCCTCTTATTTCAACCCAATCGGCGCTTAAAAACCTAAACTTACCACTACATGACTCAGACTACGTCCTAGTGTCAATAGTAGTGCGGAAGTTAAAGGGCGAGCTTCGCACATTATTTGAACGAACGCATGGGTCTTCAGACACTCTGCCCACCTTAAAGGATGTAATCACATTCTTAGAAGACCATGCACGTTGCACAGAAACTGAGACATATAACCCACCCCCCCCTCCCCTCAGCCCGACATACAGACAAACTGAACGTGCTTCTCCCTCAGCACGGTACCAACCACGCGCTTCTGCACCCAGACCAGAAATTCGGCACGTTCGTTTTCAGCCCACTACTTCCGTCCGCCCACCTTTAACGCGCCCTGCATATCCTCTACAAAGTCAAGCGTACCCTGTACAGTACGCTCAAGGATACCCACAGTCTACACAATATTTCGAGCCCATAGCACAAGATTCCGCCCACCCACCAGCACCGACCAATAATTATTACTGCCCTTGGTGTCACGTTAGAGGACACAGGTTGCTGAACTGCGGTGAATACCTAAGACAGCCTACGCAAGGGCGCTGGGATTTTATCCAAGCTCATGAACGGTGCCGTAAGTGTCTAGGACCCCATTACTCTGACGAGTGCAGATCCACAGGACGGTGTAGAGAATGTGATAGCGAGAAACACCATACCACCTTACATCGCAGTGGCTTTGAATCACCCACATATGACAATTCTCACCTCTTGCCCCCACAACTAAGAGGACAAGAACACACCCGCCCAACCACGGAATCAAGAAACTCTTCTCGTCGTAATTCACCTATTAATTCACAACAATGACTACCTGCTACTCACTTACACAATACTACACTACACCCACCCATACCATCGCTACAATATACACCATCCACTACATCACGTAAACAAAATAAATCCCAGTTTCATACTCAGCACTATGATAATAAAGTTTATCATAATAATCACTTGCCCGGCAGCCCTGTTACTTCCTCTGATAAAGCTAACCAAAATGACAGTCATATTTCAGCACATACTCAGCACATTACAGTACACGATCCACCAGTTTTATTACCCACTGTGTCCCTAGAACTAGCAGACAACGCTGGAGTATTTCATAAGGCAAGAGCATTATTAGACAGCGGTTCCATGCTAACCTTGTTAACTAAAACTATGACACAAAAATTACGTTTGCCTGTCGAGCACACAGAACTAAAAATTACAGGAGTCGGTAATCAACAGACTCAAAACTCTAGTTCTTCAACTACCATCACATTCCGCCCTATTCACACCGAAGTCCCAGTAATTAGCGCAAAGGCATACATTCTACCAGATTTGACAGGTCTTTTACCATTAACAATGTTACCTGACGTTGTTCCACTCCTCGACTCGACACAGCTTCCCCTAGCAGACTCGTCTTATCGTTTTCCAGCCGCTATTGACTTGATTTTAGGTTCTGATGTCTTGGGCCAAATTTTGGATGGTAACAAAATTTTTTTGGGCCCCGGCAGGCCAATAGCCTTCGGCACGATCTTCAATTTCGCTCTTTTAGGTCCTATCAATCCAAACTACACAAAGCCTGAGCCTCAAGTTAATTCAGCACTAGTAAATATTGACTGTTTACAACCCCAACACTCAAATAAAGAAATACACTCCGCTCTGGAGAGATTCTGGGAAGTCGAAGAAGTGCAATCAAAGGACAACTCAACCTCTGACGAGTGTGAGGAGAACTTTCGTTCTACCACCACACGTGATCCCACAGGGCGATACATAGTATCCCTTCCCTTTCTTACAAAGGCACCTAAGCTCGGTGCAACCCACGCTATTGCACTACGACGATTCCTTAATTTGGAGCGCAAACTCCAAAGAGATCCTACCCTCCGCTCAAAATATATCGACTTCATGAAGGAATACATTGACATGGGCCACATGGCTCTTTGTCACCCCAGCACATTCAAAGGAAAAGACCATTTTTACGTCCCGCATCATGGCATCTTCAAAGCCAACTCTGAAAAACTTCGCACGGTTTTTGATGGCAGCTGTAAGAGCTCTAATGGTGTCAGTCTTAATGACTGTCTGCACACTGGCCCACCGCTCCAACGTGATATTACTGACATCATTCTAAATTTTCGTACTCACAAAGTGGTCTTTAGTACAGACATCCAGATGATGTTTAGAAATATACTAGTTCACCCAGACCACAGACGGTTCCAACTCATTCTATGGCGCTCTTCTCCAGATCAACCTCTGCTCACTTACGCCCTGTCCACTGTCACGTATGGCCTACGACCCAGCCCCTTCCTCGCCAATCGATCTATTATACAGCTGGTCACTGATGAAGGTCACCGTTTTCCCCAGGCTGCACAGGTTCTTACGCACTCCATATTCGTGGATGACATTCTGACTGGGCATGATTCAGTTGACAAGGCAATAGCTCTGCAGACTGAACTCATTGAGTTACTAGCCCTAGGGGGATTTCATTTGCGAAAGTGGACCTCAAACTCTCGTCAGCTTTTAGAACGCTTCCCGGATGATCAATGTGACATACCCAAGGATTTTGATGTTGTACCCGACTCCAATGCAATCAAGGTACTTGGTATGCAATGGATACCACAAACGGACGAATTTACATATCACATTTCGGTACCTACACTGGAAAAATTTACCAAAAGGTCAATACTCAGTACCATCGCTCGTTTATACGATCCTAGTGGATGGATCAGCCCAGTTATTTTCCGCGCAAAACTGCTCATTCAGCACCTATGGACTCTAAAGTTAGACTGGGATGAATCGGCTCCCAATGATGTCACATTTCAATTTCAGCACATTTTTGAAGACTTACCTCTACTCTCTGCTCTTCGACTCCCCAGAACAATTTGCACCAGCAAAGATTCCACCTACACCCTACACGGTTTTGCCGATGCATCCGAATCCGGATATGCAGCCGCAGTCTATCTTCATGAAACGAATATCACGGGTCAGGTACACGTCAGACTACTTGTTTCTAAATCCAAGGTAGCCCCCATTAAAACCCGACAGACTATACCAAAGCTGGAACTTTCAGCTGCACACCTCACTTCGCTGCTCATTTCTCGCGTCTCTGTTCAACTTTCTGCCCACATTACCATTCAGCAACACTTTTGTTGGTCAGACAGTACTATCGTACTCGCCTGGCTTAAAACTCCTTCTCAATCCCTACAGGTCTTTGAGGCCAATCGAGTCTCTGCCATTGCAGCCAATCCATGTAACCCTACTTGGAGACATGTACCCTCAGCTCTTAACCCTGCCGACTGTGCTAGCAGGGGAATATCAGCACAGGAACTCTTAGCCTATGACCTATGGTGGTCGCCTACTTGGCTCAAGGCCCCACCTGATACCTGGCCCACGATGCCCCCTGCTTTGGGTCATCACGTACTGCCTGGTCTAAAACCAAGAAAAATGGTAGCTCACATCGCGGTTCCTGATCTAGACACGGATTTACTCACGAGATTCAGCTCCTTAGACACACTTGTAGGCGTAACCGCATGTATTAAACGTTTTGCACACAATTGCTTGGTATCTTCTCACTCTCGCATCGTTGGTCCCATTACCGTAGACGAACGTAAGAAAGCGCTCTTACACTGGGTACGCTCAGTCCAACAAAATATGTTCGCTGAAGACATCCACCGACTGCAAACTAACAAATTATGTACAGTGCGAATACAACGCCTCTCGCCCTTTCTCAAGGATGGTCTTCTTAGAGTAGGAGGGCGCTTGTCCAACTCAGCCCTTAGATATGACACACAACATCCCCTCATCTTACCCAGTTCAAGCCCCCTTGTGGACCTAATTATAGATCATTTCCACACTATACACTGCCACCCGGGCGCAGATACACTACACGCACTACTCCGTCAACAATACTGGATTTTATCTGGAAGGCGAGTCATTCGTCACCGTGTCTTTAAATGTGTACGCTGTTTTAGGCATCGAGCTCAGCCGAATCCCCCTTTTATGGCCGACCTACCGGCTGATCGAGTCAGCCCACAACCGGTGTTTAGTCAAGTGTCCACGGATTTTGCCGGACCATTCCTAATTAAATCAAGTACTCTACGCAATGCCAAACTTCTCAAAGGCTACTTTTGTGTTTTCGTTTGTCTCGCCACCAAGGCAGTGCACTTAGAGGCTGTCTCGGAACTTTCTACGGACGCCTTTTTTGCGGCACTGCAAAGGTTCGTTAGTCGGCGCGGAATCCCTACCCTAATTCGCTCTGATTGCGGTACAAACTATGTCGGCGCAAGAAATCAGCTCATAGAAGTACAAAACTTCTTAAAGGCCAATGATGATAGAATTACGCACAAGCTAGCCACACAGCAGATCACATGGTTGCTCAATCCGCCCTCAGCTCCTTCTTTTGGCGGTCTGCACGAGGCAGCCGTGAAATCTACTAAGCAATTACTCTATCGCGTATTAGGTGAGCAGCATCTGACCTTTGAAGAATTTTCTACACTCTTAGCCCGTATTGAGGCCGTTCTCAACTCTCGACCACTCTGCCCTCTGTCTTCAGACCCTACAGACTTCGAAGTCCTAACCGCTGGTCATTTCCTTATAGGTCGCCCACTTACCGCATTACCCGAACATTCCCATGAATCCTCTCCTCCATCAACCCTACGACGTTTTCGCTTAGTGCAAGCGTTGGCTCAGCGATTTTGGACCTTGTGGTCGAAATCCTACCTGCACACTCTCCAATCCCGATCTAAATGGACTACGGAAACCAGTCGACCCAAGATTGGTGAGCTGGTACTCATAAAGGAGGATAATCTTCCCAGACTCCAGTGGAAGATGGGAAGAATAAAGAAGATTCTGCCCGGAAAGGATGACGTCGTCCGAGTCGTAGAACTCAGCACCAAGGATGGCAGCTTAACGAGACCAGTCACAAAGATTGCTCGTCTTCCCCCCGACGACAACAGCACTTAGTCAGCACTATAAATGGGAGCCGTCACCTTTTCCCCGGGCCCCAGGATGTTCACGCCACCGCGTAACGAACGATGATTCCCCGAAAAAGTAATTTACCCCGCACTTCCGCGTCTCAACGATCAGTCTGAATCGATCCGTCGTAAAGACGTTCATTTATTTTACTAATCCGTCTATTCTAAAAGTATTCTAAGTTATGCCCCGGGATATGACCTTGCTCTGTGGCGAGTTTCATTTAAATTCGTTCAGTAGTTTTCACGTGATGCTCTAAAAGTCATACAGACAGACAAATAGAGAGACAGACAGTCAAAAATTTTTAAAATTGCATTTTGGGAATTTCTTAGTCCGAATTATCTCTACTGATTTTTTTCCACATTTTTAAACGCATTGTACAAACTCGAACTATTTACAGATATATATAGGTAGATAGACCTGATATTTTTTAAGAAAAACTAATGTTAGTATGATTAGAAAGAGTACAACATATATTAAAATTCATTTACTACTGTTTTATAATTGCCAGACCTTACAACAATGATCACTTACCTTCATGAACAGTTCCACCATAAACTCCACTGTGTAGGTCCATTTTCGCACATTCGACCTCTAAGAAGTAATAACTTATTCCTCTTAAGCCATAAGTTATGCAGGGCTTAGTGGTTCCCAACCAATAGTTATCTGATATGCAAACAAAGTCCACATTATCAAAGAAGCCCTCTGGTTTCAAGTGTTCCATTAGTAATGTGTCAAGCCCTTCTGATCCAGATTCTTCCATGCATTCAAATACAAACTTCAAGTTTACGGGCAACTGAAAATTTACATATGATTTTAATATAATCATGTAGTTTCTTTATCAGCTATTAGTTGGTTTTGTATTCATTAAAATAATTTGATATACATCGAAATGTTTCGAGTTTTTATAATGATATACATCTGGAGATGATTTAATTAATTATATTTAACAGTGTCTATAACACAGTGTTTCCACATTGTTTCTCAGGTTGGGGGAAAAAGGATCAATGGCAGTATGTATTAATTATGTTAAAATATACAAAACAATATCACTCATGAAATAAGAGTATATGCTTAGTATGCGTCCTACAGGATTATTTATATTGTAGGAGTACGGTGACAAACACTCATTCAAAGATAATAAAGTGACACATTTCATGATAATACGTGAATTACATAGTAAAGCATAACATAATTCAGAACTGTATTTGCAGATGGAAAAAAGCATGATAAATAAGATGTTTGTTCTATCAAATAACCATTATGCTTCTCAGTTATTTTTACCCATAACTGAAAAGCAGAATATGTCATGGAATTGGCAGTAAAATTAAATTTAACGGAATTATAATATGTTCAGATATTTGTAAGCCAAATTGAATATAACATTATACAACAATGTATTCAACACATATTTGCATTGCACTAAGTCAGTTAAAATTATAATTTGAAAATTGTTATTGCATTAACATTAACAGTAGATGATATGTACTTGGCAGAATTAACTTTTGGAAGTGATTATTTTTATATAATGTTTTAATGCAGTCAATTATTTTAATAGTATATTAAAAAAGAATTAAATCAAAAATATAGAAACAATAGAAATTTCATAAAAAGTCATGGTTCTGGTACAGTTAATTATATGACCGTAAGTTTTTAAGATTTTAAGAAACCATACTTTTTTTGTAAGGATACAATATTATTATCACTATATGGCTACAAAATAAAAAAAATATTAAGATTTCTTAATTTTTTGAATTAAGTAATATTGTACCAATCATTGTCAAGGTGTAATTGTCAATAATGACTTAGTTTATCCTATATTTTATTATTATTTAATAATAATAATAACGTTGATGTAACTCTACGTACCTTCCTTGGCGCATGTATGGGGCAATGGGTCACTAGACTCTGCATGCCCGGCGGTGGTAGCTTACCTATCTCGGACGGACTTATAAAGATAGTGAGGGATCTTCCAGGGTGATAGCCTGAGTCCATTGTGGTTTTGCCTGGCCTTGAATCCTTTAAGCTTTTTGCTGGAGGATTCAAGGCTAGGCTTTCATCTTCGTAGAGGGGGTGAAGCCATATCTCACCTGCTGTACATGGATGACCTCAAACTGTTCACATCGAAAAAACATGACCTACTAGAGCTGCTAAACCTAACTGAAACGTTTAGCAGCTCTATAGGAATGGAATTTGGTGTGGACAAGTGTGCGGTAATGTATGTGCAGCGGGGGAGAGTTGTAAATTCTAACGGACTGCAGCTCTCCGAGGGCGTGTGCTTCAAAACCCTTTCCGAAGATGAGACCTACAAATACCTTGGTATATCACAGTCACTGGGTATAGTTGACGAGGATGTGAAACAGCTGATAAAAGAACGATTCTTTAGCCGCCTGAGGAAGGTACTAAATTGCCTTCTCTCAGGTGGCAACAAGATTCGTGCTTTTAACAGCTGGGTTATGCCCTCGTTAACTTACTCCTTTGGAATACTAAGGTGGACTCAAACAGAGCTAGACGCACTGGACCGGAGGGTCCGTTGTATGCTGACAACATATCGGATGCACCATCCACGATCTTCGGTAATGAGATTGTACATCCCACGGAAGTGTGGTGGCCGGGGATTATTAAATGCTAAAGACTTACACAACCGTGAGGTGTACAATCTCCGAGAATATTTCCTAAAAACCATCCAAATCGAGATATGTTGTCGGTAGATAAAGGATTCACCCCGCTCTCGCTTGCAAAACAGAACTGGCTCAGGCCTCCGGTATTGAGTACCTCTGAGCGAATGGACGTATGGAAGAGCAAGGAGCTGCACGGAAGGTTTCATCGAGCACTATACGGGCCCGATATAGACCTTCCGGCGTCGGTGAACTGGCTACGTTTCGGTGACCTGTTTGGGGAAACCGAAGGGTTTGTTTGTGCAATTATGGACGAGGTTATCAAGACGAACAACTACAGGAAGTATATCCTGAAGGACGGCACGCTCGACGTATGCCGTGCATGCCACCGCCCGGGCGAATCCATCAGGCATATTATTTCCTGTTGTTCTCGTCTTGCTAACTCCGAGTACTTGCACAGGCACAACCTAGTAGCCAGAATCATCCACCAGCAACTTGCTCTTCGATACGGTCTGATAGCGACTGAGGTACCTTATTATAAATATACCCCTGAGCCAGTTCTCGAAAATGGTCATATCACGCTCTACTGGGATCAATCTATTATTACAGACAGGACTATTGTTGCCAATAAGCCTGACATTGCGATAATAGATCGATCTGCGAGACGTACGTTGCTTGTTGATATAAGTATTCCACATGACTGTAATCTCGTAAATGCTGAAACTGATAAATTAACGAAATTGTTGAATATGAGAATATCACCCAACACATTATTTGTGTGTCAAGGTTGTTAATATTAAAAGGTAAAAAGCATCCGGTAGATAAATGTCACACGATGACACTTCCGGTAACCTTTTTGCTCGAATCGGGTTCTCATGTCTGCCTTCTTCTCTCTGTGTGCCTTCGGTAGTGCGAGCGTAGTATTAACTGTGTAATGTGTATAAACGTACGTTGCTTAAACCCATTATAGATAATCAAATTATATCCACTGCAGTTTCATTTAATCTATCAGAAATACCTAGACCTCGCGCATGAGATTACTGACATGTGGCATATGGAGTCAACAATCATCGTACCGATAGTGGTGTCCGTTAACGGTTTAGTAGCAAAGAGCTTCGACCGACATCTAGAGAGGCTTTCGCTCGGTAAATGGGTGAAGGGCCAGATGCAGAAGGCGGTTCTCCTGAGCACGGCACGCATTGTGAGGAAGTTCCTGTCTCTGGAGCCTTAACCACCGGTAGCTTGGACCCTAGGCCCCGCTGTCGACGGACGTCATCTTTTTATATTTTTTTAATATGTGTTTATTTTATATATATATATGTATTAAAAAAACATAAAAAAGAATATTAATAATAATAATAATAAACCCGCAGGGGGGCTTTGTGAACCCGCAGGGGGGCTTTGTAAACCCGCAGGGGGGCTTTGTGGCGAAGCCTTAGGTGAGTAGCGACACCTCGTACCTGCCTCCGGGGGCCAAGACAAGGCCCCCGCCTCCGTGCTTGCCTTAACCGGCCGGCACGGAGTGGAGATCGCTAGAACTAAGACTCAAGCTCCAGGGGTGGAAGTGATAAATGGCCTAACGTCGGAAGTAGCTGAGGTGAACCTGCAGCCCACCTCTCGACACCCATTAGCCACTCGCATACATGTTGCCCCTGTCTTCTATGGCATTTTTTGGGGCCCATGCAGGGAGTGGCGAGTCACCGTCTGCCCATTTTTCCATGTTCCCCGAACATTGCGACGGGCAGACGCCATAGTCCCCATAGTCCCAGACCCCTAGTACCACTAGCAGTTCAGCCCAATAGCCCGGTACTTTTTGTCCTCATTTCCCGCAATAGTCCTACACTGGCCGGGACTTGTCCTTGGGTGCATACTATATCGTGTAGACAGGGATAATCGCCGGTCAGTGTCACGCCACATTTACTTACATTAAATTTGTCAAAGGGCCTCTACGTGTTGGCCTTCCCATGGCCCCACGCAAGCCCTCCAAATGTCCGGGCCATTTTTATGGCCCGTGGTCTTCAAAGACATACATTTATAATAATAATAATCGGCAGACAAACACACACATTGTATATCCCCAAATTAAGCAAGTTACGCTTGTGTTATGGGTAATATACAACGGACTACTCTGGGGCCGATCCCAGACACCCAGACCATAGTAAATAACGGAGAAAATATGTTTCCGAAATTTACTATACCAGGAATCGAACCCGGAGTCTCTGCGTTGAAGTGAGGTAGGCCGGCAAAGGCTTAGCCCGCTCAACCACAGAGGCCGACAAATTTATTTTTTTCTTGCATGAGTTCAGGAAACAGGCAGGCAGCTCATCTGATGGAAAACGATTACCGTTGCCTAGAGAAATTTGTAACATCAAAGGTGTTACCAATATGCCTCCACTCTCTAAAGAAAGACTGGAACCTGACCACTAATGCCGGAACAAAACTCAAGGTTGTAATGGCTTTAAAAAAATAATAATACAAACCTCTTTACCAATACCCTTGTAAGCATTAATAGCGTGAAGCCACCCAAGTACTGGGCCCTTGTCATCTGTAGAACCACGGCCGTACAATTTGCCATCACGTTCAACAAGTTCAAATGGATCTGAGTCCCAGCCATCAGACTTTAAAGCCGGTTGAACATCTAAATGACCATAGATGCAAATTGTATTTTTCTTTGAATCCTTAAAAAGTTTAAGATGTTAATTGAAGTCTTCTATAACTTACAAATCCCTATTAATATTATAAATACAAAAGTAACTCTGTCTGTCTGTTCCGTTTTCACGACAAACTACTGGACCGATTTGGCTGAGACTCAGTATATATATATTTTCGATGCCGTGGATGAATATAGGATACTTTTTATCCTGAAAAATGGGATAGTTTCTAGGATATAAATATATTTATGGAAAAACTATTGGACTGATTTGGCTGAAATTCGGTATATATGTAATTTTAATACCGGGGTAGACAAGGGATACTTTTCATCCCAGATAATGAGATAAATTTATGTAAAGGTTATCCTAGAATGTAGGAAAGATATTGTTTCTTTTTGTGATTTGTCTTTTTCATCATTTTGGTAATTTACATAAGTTTGGCCATTTTGGTAATTTTGGTCATTTTAGTAATTTTCGTAATTTTGACCATTTTGGTAATTTTGGTAATTTTTGTCATTTATGTAGTTCACAGATAGACAGGGGATAGATCAATAAAACTAGAATGGGTTAAAATAGAGGATGAGTTTGTATGAGACCAATAATTTCTCAAGTTTATTATAGATATAAAAATTCATTGTCTATAAAAAAAAATAGTAACTCGATATGTCCATCTCTTAAGCTTTCACAGAAAACTAGTAGGAATACTGGATCGGTTTTTCCACAATTTTGTTTAAATGTAGTTTTAATGCCGAAAATGGACATAGTTTTCATGCCGGGAGATGGGATAATTTGTGATATATAATGAAATTAATCTTCCTGGTGCAAACAGCACTAACATAAAAATTTAGTACAATGTACAATGGTATTAACGCCTGCTTTTTAAACAAGAAGTACACTGTAGAAGTTGACAGTTGGTAAACTCTAATTCTTATTTATATTATAAATGCGAAAGTAACTGTGTGTCTGCCTATTCCGTTATCACAGAAAAACTACTAGACCAATTTCGCTGAAACTTAGTATATTAGGTTGGGGAAAAAGTTTCTTCGCATTTTATATAAAAATTCAAAAGGTTTTTTTATAAAGTTTATTTACATTTGACTAAAGTATGTAGGTGCCATTTTGTTGGATAACTTTTTGCCATCTTGTAGGTAGGGACGTGATCCCATTGTTATAAAAATTTTGGGGCTTCTGATCAAAAAACTGCGACAGGTGGTTTTGGCAGTCCTCTCGTGATGTTAACCTGACACTGCCTAAGGAATTCTGCAGAGACCGAAAAAGGTGAAAATCTAAAGGTGCAAGGTCAGGACTAAACGGCGCATGCATTAACACCTCCCAGCCAAACTCTCGTAATTTTTGCTGAGTGGCTAAAGATGTGTGAGGTTCAGCGTTATCATGGTGAAAAACCCTACCCCTTCTGTTGATTAATTCCGGCCGCTTTCTCTCAACTTTATGCTTTAATCTCATCGGTTGTTCGAAGTACAGTTCAGAATCGATGGTCCTGCCTGGTGGTAACAGCTCATAATGAATAATGCCCTTCCAATCCCACCATACACACTGCATCACCTTGTTGCGAGTTAACCCGGGTTTCTCCACAGTCTGTGAAGCCTGACCGGCCTTTGACCACGATCTTTTTCGCACGTTCTTGTCGAACGTGATCCACTTTTCATCACCAGTTATCAGCTTTTTAAAAATGGTTCGGTTTCATTATGTCGTAATAAAGAATCACAAATGAGTACATGGTTCATTAGGTTTCTTTCAGTGAGCTCATGAGGCACCCAAATATCGAGCTTTTTTGTGTACCCAGCTTTTTTCAAATGCACCAAAACCGTTTTGTGGTCAATTCCCAGTTCTCCAGCTGCATCGTAACTACTAATATGCCGATCTTGCTCCACTTTTTCAAAAATGGCATCAATTTTGTCCATAACAGGGCGACCAGAGCGACGTGCACTTTTGATATCAAAATTTCCGGATTGAAAACGCTTAAACCAAATTTGCGCTACTCTCACAGATACTGCATTAGGTCCACAAACATCACAAATTTTTTTTCGCGGCTTGTGTTGCATTTTTACCTTTTTTGTAGTAAAATTTTAAAATGTATCAAATTTCTTCATTACTTTCACTCATTTTAACAATAAGAAAAACAAATGAAAATCACACATTTTCCTAATTTGAATTTGGAATTGTCTTCTTTAAAATTAAAACTTTTTAATGATACCAAAACCAGCCAGATACAAATGGTATAGCCAAAGAGATCTTATTACAAGTTCATACATACTATATGCAAAAACACTTTTTCCCCAGCCTATTATATATATATTTTCGATACCGAGTATGAACATACAATATTTTTAATCCCAAAAAATGGGATTGATTTCAGGATAAAAATATAATTGTCTCTTTGTTTGTTATGCTTTTACAACAAAACTACTGGACCGATATGGCTGAGATTTGATATGTAATACATACACACACACACATGCACACACACACACAACACAACATACATACATGGATGGATGGACAAGGGATATTTTTTATCCTGGATAATAGGATACATTTTGGGATAGATTTATGTAAAGGTTATCCCAGAACTTAAGATACATATTTTTTTGTCATTTACCATTTTGGTCAATTTGACCATTTTGTTCATTTTGGTCAATTTGGCTATTTTGTTCATTTCATTAATTTGATCATTTTGGTCATTTTGATCATTTTGGCCAATTTGGTAATTTTTGTCAATATGGTCTTTTTGATCAATTTGGTCATTTTGGTTAATTTGGTCATTTTGGTCAATATGGTCATTTTTGTCCTTTATGTGTAGTTTACAGAAGATGGGTGATAGATAAACAAAACCAGAATGGGTTGAAATGAGGATGAATGTTTACATGGGAGACAAATCTTTCTCAAGTTTATAGATATACTAAATTATCATCTATAAAAAATTGTGATATTAACTTGATCTGTCTATCTGTAAAGCTTTTACGGAAAAACTACTAGGAGAACTGGATTGGTTTTGCTGTAATTTTGTTTAAATGTAGTTTTAATATTGAAAATGTATATAAATACTTTTGATCCTGTGACTTGGGATAGTTTGAGATATAAAATTAAATAAATCTTCCAGGGGCAAATAGCAGTAACATAAAAATTTAATACAATGTAACCTATATTAACACCTGCTGTTTAAACAAGAGGCACACACTAGAGCATTACCAGCAGCTGCCTGGCTGGGTAAACTGTAGTATATTATGAATAATTCTAACCTAACCATAAGTGTGTTTAATGTTGAGATTATTACACTTTAAAAAGATTTATAATTTAAAAATAAAATTAATTAAATTTATATGTAAAATGTACCAAAAGGATAATTTACAGTTTTTTAAAATTCTCATTTATTTAAATTTATCACACTTGTTGGATGAATAATGATGTTTTTATCATCCCATCAACAAAAGAATAGCAATAGCCAAATAAATTATAACATCAACTTAAAATTATCAAACTAGTACTTAAAGTGGCCTTTGATAAGGTCCTTTTACCTTTGGAATCACAAAAAATGTAATCTATATACCTGCCCTGTAAGTTTTACTCATATCTAAGACTAAGTACACACTACAATTGTCAACACCACTTGTCTTTTCACAAAAGAGTACAATATAAATGGATCATAGTGCATACTTGGCCTTAGAGGCTTATTATGCAAGCAAAGTCTATTTGTATAAGGCCAGACTAATACTTTAAGTTAAGTAAATAATTAAAAGCTCCTGATTGTGGTGAAAATATCAATAAATAATACAGTTTGCCTGCTTCAGGCAATAAAGAGAGGTCTGTTGGTAAACATATAGATGTTTGATACACAAATTTTAAGTAGCTGGTTGGTGAACTGGAGAGGGGGTAGGCATACTTACCCCTACTAAAACCCCTATGATCCAGAGGTCTTTAAATAATATGTTGTTTTATAAACATAACCTGACTTATTTTTTCACTAATATTGCAATTATATCATAGGTCCAAAGTTCAATAATCCTTTCAAAATCTAAAAGAAAGCCAGTAATCAACAGAAACAAAACAAAAATAACGAAAAAACCAGTGTAAGTAAAAGTGACAAATATTTCGTAAGGCATAGTAACTGTTTATGTATAAAAAATAATTAGTAAATTGTTACTAGTCAGTTCTGGCAGCTGCCGGGGGCTGCTGCAGCATGCTTGCTCGACTTGTGCGCTTTAGTCTGCACATAACCTAGCCTAATAGACTGTGTGTTTAAAATAAATAGTAAATGGTTATCAGTCAGTTCTGGCCTAAAACTAACCTAACCTAAATCACTGTTCTAGTCACTGGTCGTGACTTTTCACCAACTATCACAATAATATTGGTGAAAAAATAGGTGAGATTATGTTTTACTAATTTTTCAAGGACTGCGGATCATAGGGGTTGCAGAAAGGGTAAGAATAACTTCACAGAACCCACTCCACCTACCCACTAGTTAAAATTCGTGTACCGGAGATCTGAGTAGCAACCGGTTTGTTAACTTACATTTCCAAGAACACCGACCAGCACTGGAGGCAACTTAATTTCCTTTCCATCAATAGTTTGAAATCCTACGTCTCTCAATTCTGTGGTAGCTCCAACTTCCTTCAGCTTATCCCGCGTCCACTCCACCATACGTACACATTCTGGTCGGTACGTTTGATCGCATGATACCGAAGGAATAGCAACCGCCTCCTTTAGCAGGTTTTTATAGGACTGCACATTCTGATCTACAAACTGAAATATTTGCGGCAACGTTTTCTCAGCCATTTTCTGTGGAAAAGCTCTCGCCGATAAAGTATGAGTGTGACAAAAATATATAGTAACTTGATTATTATCTATTAATTTAACTCTAGCAGCCGTGACCGTATTAAAATTACGAATGCAACTGTAAATTGCTTTTCTTATCAACCAAGTCATGGTTTTTGGCTTTTGGTCAGATTTAAATGGAATATGACAGTTATGACATGACAATGACAAGTCATACGAAAAACAATAATAAACAATACTGTCATTCTAAATTCAATCGATAATCGATATCTAGTAGCCTATAATCGATATTATGATGATATGGAAATAATCTTGACTATGTAATCACTAATAAATAATAAACTACTATGGGATATGTTTATAATAAAGCGAATGATCGTCTAGAATAGCGTTATGGAGGATAGAGGTAAGGAGAACCGTCTCATATGGGTAGAAAATTGAAAAAGTGTACAGCTATAAACAGTAAATAATAGTTCAAAAACCCTCCGAAATGACGCTAACGTAAATGAATGTAGTTGTTAACGGATTGAAGTATGCAGAGTTTAAGACAATTAATTTAATATTTTTAGTGACTACAGTAGTTGGTGATAGTACACTATTAAAAACGTCAAATTTTGACGTAGTTCAAAATAATTTAGTAAATATTAAATAAAGATTTAATTTTTATGAACTTTGAATAATACGCTTAGTGACTTTTTAACATTTGCTTTTATAAAACTAAAATATATTATATCGCTCTATAATACTACTCTAATAACTTTTGGCGCTTTCTTTAAAATTCACCGTGATGCTAATGTGGCGCCACCCTGTTTTAATGCATTTCGATGGACACTTTTTCATATACAGATATGGTTCTCCTTACCTCTAGCCTCCATAAACAAAGTATAAGTAATTAATTTAAAATAGTGATCCTACGGATCCGTCGCATCCCCACGACACGCGGACCCTTGTGATGGAATCACGGAAGATTTTGCGCATACCTGTGTCTCCGGAGGCCAATCTGACGACGGCGTCCGGGGAGCGCGTGCGCAGCTCTCACCCTTACTTTCTCAGCGGCTTCCTTTCGGGACATAACTGCCTCGCAAAAGGAAGAAACCGCTGACCAGTGACCGTCGCTGTACAGCATGGCCTCAACCAGTCCCCTCAGCGAATCGATCGGCCCTACGATGGCCTCGAGCTCGAACCTCTGAGGTTGCCATGGAGCGCATTCGACCAGCATGTGAAACGCAGTGTCTAGCGCGCCGCACTCGAGGCACTGAGGGGAAGGCAGATACCCCACAATCTGATGCAGATACTTATCAAAGCACCCGTGCCCTGTAAGTATCTGCGTCATCCTAAAGGTCAGAGTCACGCGTTTCCGCGCAACCCATCGCGGTAGCTAGGGGCGGAACGCATCCACTGTATCAGTGCTGGCCTCAAGAGATTCTAAATCTCTGCCAAGTTTAGATCATGGTCGCGGTTTCCCGCGTCCTGATCGTCTCGATCTTTGCCCGGCAGTAAATCAGGCCCCTAGTTCTGGCATCCTGTCGGAAGCGTCGAACCTTGGCAAGCACGTCCGCCTGGAGTTCCCAGGGTGGATCTCTCGCCAAGAGTGTTGCCACCGTCTATGACACCGTACATTACCCCCGAATGGACCTCACCGCCAGGGTCCGCTGAGTTTTTCTCAGCAGGGTTCTTTTGTGGCGGTGGAGGGCGTGATTTCACAAGGGTACACCGTATAGTGCCATACTCCGGAATAAGCCGGAATATATCCGCCGGGCTGTGCCGCCGGCTCCCCCCACGACGGGGAGAAGTCTGGCGAGGGTGCCTGCGGTCCTAACTTGGGAGCAAGCTGTTCAAAACGTCTTTTAAACAGCCATTTCCCGTCGAGAACGAGCCCCAGATATCGCATCTGGGGCTTAACGACAGTGGAAACCCCTTGGACTGTCACGCACAAGTCCACAGGTGGATTTCGAAAACGCCTATGGAACATGAGAGCCTCCGTTTTCGCGAGAGAGACTTTCAAGCCCAGCTTACCAATACGTTGGACCTAGGTCGCCAAGTCGGCGTTGTCGAGGTCCACCGATTCCGTGTACCACGCGGCACGTGCCGTAAGTAGGGTGTCTCATCCGCAAAGCAGATTAACCCTATCCCGGGCATTACTGGTGCCCTAAGGACCCAGTCGTAACTTACGTTCCACAAAATCGGTCTGAGGACCGACCCTTGCGGAACACCGCACGCGACGCGTCTCCTGTTGCGTAACCAGTCTGGCCACCCTCCCAAAAGGATATATCTGTCCTGGAGGTATGCGCCCAACAGCCTCGTGATCTTCGTGATGTACGGGGGAACTCCGTGTGACCGGAGACCCGCTCTAATCGTCTCATGAGGCTGTTAAAGGCGTTCGGTACGCCGGGCGATACCGCCAAGATACTACCTTGGCTTGGATGGCTTCGTCCGTAACTGTTCGGAGTGCGTCAACGGCGTCCAGAGTGGGGCGCCCACACCGAAAACCGAACTGCGTCTCAGCGAGTCCCGGCGTCACGGTGTTTAGATGCCTAATGAGGCGTTCTGCCAAGATTTTTTCGAAGACCTTGGCTACCTCATTGAGCAACAATATGGACCTATAGGCAGACGGATCATCAGGAAGTCGACCCTCCTTCGGAATTTTTCGAAATTGCGACGGGAACTAACCTGTCCTAATGCAGGCGTCGAACAGTTCTCGTAGCTGACCGCGTAGATATTTTGTTTCTTTTTTGCTGGAAAACTTTTATCCTCAATGTTCACTCTGCATAAAAATAATCTTCAACACAGGTATATATAAGTAGGTACCTTACCTACTAAACGTACCTATATACTAACACATAGCAGCTATAAATCCTGGTTACATCTCAAGTTCCCGTTTAAAAACTCAAGACTACTAGGCAGATTTCATATTGGAAGTTCGTTTGAGTTGCATTTACTACGCGTGTAATGCTCGGAACATTATAAATTGAGTTTTAAATATTTTGTAAAACCTTTTTCAACATTAAACCCGTCTTTTCCGGCATAACACCTCAAGTAGATGTCAAATAATGTCACAATTCTACCTTTTGATATGTCTTTGTCCACCTCAAACATGTAGAAAATATAAATTATATCTAATTTCAGAATAAAAGCACCAATTAGGTAACAAGAATGGAGGCTGTGTCAGAAGCAAAGAAATGGAATAATAGAAAGAATAGCTATATAGAACCAAATTCTTATTTATATTTTGTAGCAGTCAATTTGTATCTCGTTTATATAATTGATTTAAATAACCAACCTAAATTAGTACAACCTCAACTACACAGTGCTGATGATACAACTCCTAAAGATTTATTTCAATACGATTTAATACAAAGTAATATAAAAACAAACACCAACTCAACAAAAATTACCACAATTAAAAAGCAAATGTATTCAGAGAAATGGTTAACAAACAGCTGGGAGAATCTTGTTGTTGCTGAAAATGAATATGTATGTAAGAATGACATTCAGAACCATAATAATAATTCATCATTGCTACAAAAAAGAAGTACATTCATGGTAGCTCTATCTCCAAATGTGTATAAGGACAAACGCAATGTAGCCTATAAAGAGAAGGCAAACAATTATTACAGCCCCACGGGTGTTGCTATTGTCAGAATTTTAAATTCTTTAGCTGTACACAAAGTAATACAATTTGTAATTATCAAAACAAATGAACAAACAAAGCCAGGAGTTTTGGCTACAACACTTGTAGATTTTACTAAATTAAAAGACTGTTTGGAACTAATGCAGATTTACAAAGAAAACGATAGCGGCACTGAAATAATAAATCGCAATATAGATGATCCATTACATTGTACCTTAAACATATGTCCTAATGATATATTGAATAAGAAAGCTATTACCATGAAAAGTAAAATATATTTCAATAAAATGTCTATTCAACGTCAGCAATTAAGTCTTCAAATATTAATAACAAGCTTACAAACATTATCGAAAAAATTCTTAGAATTTTTAGAAAATTTTAGTAAATTAATATCCGCCAATTTAATTTCGAAGTCACAGAATCCATCCCTGCACATAAGTAAATGGCATTTCAAGAACATCGCTCAAGGATATTTGATAAGAAAGCTTCTGAGAGATATCAACGTTCATACTTTAAACGCTATGGATAAATTATACTTCATCTTAATCATAAGCAATGATCCGAACTTGAACATTGAAATCAATTTCAAGGTTATGAACGTAATATTTATGGCTTATGGAAATACAGATATATTCAATGATACATGTTTTAACATCATTATTTGGGACAGGACGTACATAGTTATATTGAAATCATCAAAAATAAATAGTATTAATGTTGTCAATAAGTTGCAAAAGGTGGACCTTAAAGCAATAGATAACGAAATGTTAATAGAAAGTAAACACGACTATCGGAAAACTTCCAAGAAATATTCAAAAGAAAGTGACTTAAATAGTGACTCCAGAGTTATTCAATCAACCCATTTTCTAAAGGATGAATCTTTGAGTTTTAAATATCTTAAACCTGATAATGAGAATATACAATATCCTTTTGCCAGATATATAGATAACCAAATCAAACCAAAAAAGTTATATTTAAGTAGTTCCTATGATAAAGCATTCGAAGTAGAACCACAAAACACATGTAACAGTTATGATAAAACACGGGATAACAAATCGTGGATTGCAAAATTAATAAAATATTCAAAAACTATAAAAGCCAATTTCAAAGTAAACTATATTGGTTTTGGAGTAAATGAAACAATATTTGATTCTTTCACAGTCGAAAACTGTGTACAAACTGCTAGTGACTACATAGAACACTTCTATCAATTATTTCAAAATCCTTACATAAAGAATTTAGGACAATCATTTTTAATTAGAATACTAAATTAAAAGTCTTATTAAAAATGAGAAATTTTATTAATTCTTACAGTCAACATAAGCTACATTAAAGCATATAAAATAAATTAACAAATAGAAATGTGCCTATTATTTCGTAATGATCCACTAAGTTCATTTATTTTCCTTTACTGATATTCAAAGAAGTTATGTCGTAGTATAAATTTGAAGAGAAAGTACTGAATTTTGAAAAAATAATCAAAGGTCAGTTAAATATAATTTGTAGTCCTTAAAACGGCAAGTTTTGGAAAATCAACAGAAATTAACATGTGTCTAGATATATAGACGCCAAGACATGGCATAAGGATTCAGAATATTTTGACACCTTTCATATTTGTGACATACGAACTTACGGAAGTGACTTGTTTTCGCAGATTTATATGATGAAAACGACAAGTATCAAAATAAAGTGGAACTTTAAGCTATGTATTACAACTATCAGTATATCTAGACATATGCCAATTTCACTTAGGGATTCTTCAAAGGCGCCGCTTTAGGGACTCTGGTCTCAATATAGAATTTCTTTAAGCAATTAATAATTTACTTATCTCTTTCACGCATACGCTAATTAATATATTGTCGTCGCGCTTACAAAATACCAACGAGTGAGCGCAATAAAAAAATTAATTGCACAAGTGAAAAAGATATTAGTAGGATGGTATTATTATTGAATAAAAATATTTTGCTCCATAACTAGACTATAATTATTTATAATGAACTAACTAATTTATAACAGAGTTAAGAAATTACGGTACTATTCATATTGATTCAACCTGAAGTTATTTATGTTTTATTTAGGAATTGCGACGAATGATGATCATATTAATTTTACTTTAATAGTTTACAATTAGCTAGTAAAACCGGTTGTTAAAACGTGGAATGTCATTGTAATGCCATGCAATTTTATGCCCCATATTTGACTACTGGCTCAGCAGTTGACTGTTCGTAGTATTCTGAAACAATATGAAATATTAATAGAAGTTACTTTTTTTTCGTACACCTATTTTGGCTGGGTATCCCACATAATATCTGTTTTTTTTGACAACCGCCGCCTTAATTTTCATAATAGCATTTCTGGCCGCTTCCTATATCTCACTATCGGTTGAATTTTGACATTACTTGTGCTTGGAGCTTATGTCAAATTTTAACCGATAGTAAAGCAAATGAACGGTCGGTAAGATATGAAACCGGCCGTAAATGAGCTTTTTCTTTTTTTATGTACCTAACTTAATGTTTGTGTTGTCGGCGCGGCGTTCAATTAACCATAAAAGAGTGCCTTTGACACGCATACATTAATAGAGTGATGACAATAACAGATGTCAAATAAAAGACAACAAAGAATAACAGCTCACCCAGAAGCGGCATCTTCGTTGACTACAACCGCAGCGGGTGCTTTGGCGAATGCAATAGCGGCATGCCTCTTTAGCCAGTAGGTGAGGAGGGCAGCCACCACGGTGACGATGCACCCTGATATGACTGCGACGGTGGCACCCCCTCCGCCTGCACTCACGAACACTCGCGCCCACATCGTTTGCCACACTGATTCCGTCCACGTAGAATAATCTCCGGACTTCATGTCGTAATCTGGGAACAATAAACAGGTAACACTCAGGAAGTCATGGTAACGTAATGGCTCGCGCATGCGTCCCTAATTCAAAGGGCGCGGTTTCAAATCCTGGCCGGAACGTAAACACTGTTTAGGCTGTTTTCTGACCGATAAATATGCACATTGTTACAATTACCAAGTGTTAACAACGGTGAAAGAAAACATTGTAATTACTATTAAAAGCTCAATTATTACGGTAATAATGACAATTTTCTCAATCTATTATCGTCTTACTAAATAACAGATCCCAAAGCGGAGAAATTAAGTATGTCAAATCTCGTAAGATTGCGTTATCTATGGGTGTGCCCGAGGGCTACATTCTAGGTCCCTTGTTATTTTTAATATATATTAACACTGATCACACGTAACTTATTTTTAAAGTTGACAGAAATAAACAGAACTTGGACGACGTAAACAACGCCTTGACATATCTAAGTACTTTAGCGTAAATAATTTACTACTTAACCCGAACAAAACTAAATGTGTTAAGTTTTTTATGCCCAATATAAAAGAATACGATGTTAATATTATTCTAAGTGAGGTCTCGCATGACCAAAAGGCTGGCTTGCACCTGGGGTAACGCATCAGAGTTGCCATCCAACGTGGAAATGCGGCCAGCATTTTGGGCACACTCCCCGCCGACAGCGACCTGGAGTCTATTTTTACTTATAAATTGTTATTTTGTAAGTATAGTTATATTATAGTTTAATTTTAGTTTATATATATTAATTTATTTAGAACTTAGTTTATTATTTATGTATAATTTTGTTGAGTGGGACCCTATATTCCTAATAACTAATATTATAAAAAAATCTTAACGACACTAGATTTAACCTAGTAGATTCAAGTGTATTCTTAGGCATTAATCTAGATCAGAAGCTTCAGTGAGGCGCTCATATATCTAGTCTCTCAGGAAAACCTAGCTCTGCTGCATGTGCAGTCGAGAAGAGTTGGGCAGTTCACTGGCGAAGAAACTGCTATACACCAGTATAGCAGTTTCTTCGCCATATAACTAAAATTTACCATATTTTAGTTATTTTCGTAGTAACATGTCCACCACAGCACATAACCGAAAGTTCGTTTACGAAATTTACCATGCCAGGAATCCAACCCGGAGCCTTTGCGTTCCAGTGAGCTCGGCCGACTAAGACTTGGCCCGCTCAACCACAGAGACCGTCAGATAATTCGATGTTACTATGATTTTACCTGTAATGACGAAAGCGGGACTGAGAGCTTGACTAAAGTTCATTGTAGTCTGTATGCATACGCCTGTGTGATTCCATCCACGTAGCCAATATTTGGAGTATCCCTGCATAAACAATAGCACAAATATAACATATATCCTTGTTTAAAAAAAGTATAAAAATCTGGCAAGTGTGTGGCAGCCTATGAACTATGAAGGGTTCAATATAAGTGGACATTTGGCTACGGAATCATTAAACAAGAGTTTAATTCAAAATACCCCTTTTCTCTTACGACTAAACGGGTGTTTTTAAAGTCAATTTTCGTTAATAGTACTTTTAAAAACGCTACTATCTCTTTTTTGTCATAATTATCCTCCTTGACTTCAAGCATTAAGATGGCGAGGACACACTCTTCACAATTTTAAAAACGTTGTTGCAAAATACAGTCATGATTTTTCAAGATCTAACAATACCCACCCAACTATAAAACACTTTATGTAGAAAAGAGAAAAAAAAACCCTCAAATATATTGGTGGTGCTCACCTTTAATTTTTTATTAAAGTAAATTTTCTTATACAAAAAGACAAAAGAACGGAAGGACATTACAAATATATACGAGCACCATTGACCAATATAGCTATGAAACCATAGAAAGAAGGGGAGTTAGCCGATCATTCAAGACTAACCCTATACTGGCGGCTCTTTATATCATTTTATTTTTCTGTTTTGTTTTTCTGAAGATGGGTAAATAATTAAAACTACGTTTTAACGAATTTAAGCGCGTCATTGTATTTGATTTTTATTTCGACGTATCGGCCACTTTTCAGTAGTGATCACAGTGAATGAAAAATAACCGAAACATCGCAACAAAAAACGAAACAAAATACCGCGCTTAAAACCGTTAAAATATAGAATTATATATGTGTACTAGTCGCGAAAACTTAAGAATATTCAAGTATTAAAAGTTTTCTGTAATTCTTTACTTTATACAAACCTTACTTTTTAATACCTACTTTCCTTATTACCATACTGAGTATATATCTAAAACAACATTTATACAGTGTCCAACAATTTACTTATTTTAACATTTGCATGCCTATCGAGTTGCATTGAGAGTAAATTTTATATGTCACAACTGTCATACTTCATTGTTCCAAGTGACGTAGCAGTGCCGTTCTATGAGTCATCTAATCTAAACTATAAACTATTGTCATCATATGTAAATTTAATCGTAATTATTATTTTTTTAATTAAAAACAATAAACATTATTATGCAACACAGTATTTTTAGTAAATGATATGGGTGCACCAAATTAATAAAAAATTATTGAAGTAACACGACTTTTATATACAATCGAATTGGTAATGCTTTAGGGCATCACAAACTGATCAATGATCGACCTGCCAAAAGTAAAATAAACGGTTGGACAAGGTATAGACCAAACCAATGCATTTTATTACTAAGTCACAGTACCGGTTGCGGGGGCGCATCGCACCCCGTTTTGTTCAAGTTCAGCTGCTGGCCTGTGAGCAGCGCCAAGAGGTGTCCGGCGAATGTCGGCGCGGTGTTCTCTACGGGGGCCACGCCTACGTACAACGGGGGCGCGCGCGTGGGCATCTTCTCCTCCCCGCCCTCGCTCTGAGCGAAATCAACCGCATATAGCAGCCGACACGCTTGGCTCATCAACAAACAGTACAGTATTTCATCCACCTGTTAAATAGGATTACCATTTCCTATTAATTGTAACTCAAACCAAAAAATAAGATAGACCTAGTCCAAAAATCGCACAGTGAAGCCAATTTTGGAATAGGATATCACGCCGCAATGCGTTACGAGAACGCAGACGTGCTACACGTTATTATACCAGAACTATTTTAGGTTTTCAAATGAGATATATAATTTAGTAAAAACAATTCTGCGACTTAAAAAAAAACGAGCAGTATTTACTAAATACCGCACGATAAATACTATTTACGTTACACAGGATTTATCCTAGTTTGGCTGACTTTTCCACCTATAGTTAAGATTTTAGATTATTCTTATTTTTTGTGGAAAGGAAATAAATAAATAAATAATAACATTTCACAGTGAAATGTTTAATTTAGTTTCATTTGATACCTATTAAAACTTTTTTTAAATATGATTGGAACGTACAACCTCAATGGTTGTATTAGGTGTGGTGAGTAGGCAATAAATCGGCTTTAAGTAGTTCACTTGTGAATAAGACCTTATCATAGTAAGGACAGTTGACAACTTATTATTTAACTGAACACTTTCTGTCCAAGCGATGATAAGGACTTAAACTCGCCAGTTTAGTAATTTTAGTAACTACTTAAATAATGCAATGTAAATCAGGCTTAAATCCCCATATATCAAATTACATGAAAACTTATCCACATCCGTTATTACTCGTTCAGAGAGAAAAAATAAACAAAGACATAAAAACATGCAAACGAACACAATTTCATATCTATATATTAATACTAGGATATGCCCGCGACTTCGTCCACTCTTGACTTGAAATTCCCGCGGGATTCCCGGGACCCAAAGTATCACAGCATTTTAAAAAAAAATTGTAAGCTATTGTTTTAGTGACAACTGTATGGGTAAAAGCCAATTTTTATGCACCCGAACAACTTTAAACCGCTCCCGGGAAAATTCCTGTGGGATTCCTGGGATGAAAGTATTATACATTTTATTACATAAAATTTGTCATCGATCGGTGAAAAAACCGCTATGGAATTCCATTTATTTTTTCAATTTAGTCATTTCAAATCTTACCCACAAAAATTCCCGCGGGTTTCCCAGAATAAAAAGTAGCACAGATATTAAGTCTAAGAATTTGCTGTCGATCAGCGGAAACCGCATCGAAATCGGCTCAGTAGTTTTTACATTAATCCTGATCAAATAGACTAGAAATCTAAATAAAATTGTATTGTGTGCTCCATCATTTACATAGTGTATTCCAGTTGTTTCTTTTTAAAATAGCCTCAATGTACAGATACGGCATGTTTAGAATTTTATAATGTTATAGATGAATAGTATCGCAGTAGTGTTTAAGCTAAATACAACAACTTACCAAATGTGCGGATGCGGTGATATTTCCATAGTATGCCTTCCCTGTTACCTTTTGATACAAAGTCTTGGCAAAAGCAGTTGCAACGCGAGATATTTTCACTTGAGGTTCAAATTCTTCCATGGTGCCGTTCAATAATAACTCTGCAGTTGTTAAAACTAAAACAAAAACAAAATAAAAACTTTAAACAAAAATGAAACCGACTTCAAGAGTAACTAAAACGTAAACATTTTCATTTCTCATATTCTGAAACTATGCATTGAGTTGTCTGATTACAGGGATGAAAAAATTACTTTTCGTCCCTGGGAAACAATTTTCCCGGCTGTTAAAAATTTTAAAACAATGCGAGCTATATTTAATACGTAATACTCATGTCCCAACGTTTTTTTCAGCCACTGTTAAATCATGGCATAAATTGTAATAAGAAATATCAACATTTTTGTAACATCATTTTATATTTATCAATTACTTTTCACTAAATTATTATTTAATTTACATAAATTTGAGCTAAATGTTTACTATCATGAGTGACAAAAGAAAATTGGCTGGTAGAATGCCACAGAAAAAGAAATTTACTTGACATTTCATATTTGACGTATTAAATAAGTTCAACAGGTTTAGATATGGATTTAACGTTTTCATTTCGAGAAGTAGTTATTTGTTTAACTAATCAGTTTTTATTTATTTTCCTCATATTCAAAATGAAAAGCAGTGTTAACTTCGAGTGAAATGCCTATTTAGGCACTCGAATTATTAGAAGCACGTGAGGTGTGTAAGAATAAGCCTGAATGGCGCTCTGTTGTTCGTGCCTACCCCGCAAGGGAACTGGCGTGAAGTTATGTATGTATGTATGAATTATTAGAACCCCCCACTACATTCGTGCGCCAAAACATCTTGTGCCTAAATAGGTCAATTTCACTTCTCGTGTAACACAATCTACAACATATTGAAGTTGGTGCCAACTAAAGCATAACATTTATATATATTTCAATATTTTGTTGTTGTAAAGCCGTGTGATTTTTTAAATATATACATTATAGTAAAAAAACACAGAACTTTTCTGACAAATGCTTTAAAATAACAGATTTTTAATCCACCTGTATACCTATTATTATAACAATAATTATTATTAATAAACCTTCCTAACATTTCCTAAACCACAACAAAATGACTATTTGTAAATTTGTAGTGTATACTGATTTGGGTTACAATCTAGCTCAATGCTATATACCTACTTATTTCTGTAACTTTTATTAATTATAATCTGTTTGTATATCATATTAAATAAAAAAATTAAAAAACTACTTACATGTGCCGTCGCTCCCAATACTAATGTTGTGATAAAAATATCCAATCTTATCAGATTGATCCAAAGCCGAGTTGTAGAATAAATTAGTAAATATTTCATCATGATCCACTATCAAAAGCTCAGGTAGATCGCCACTTGATGTTACATTTTTTAAGATTTTCCTAAAAGAGTGCAACGACGAAGGTGGCAGATTGTCACTGACTATGTAATTCACGGCCATAGTGTTGTTTAACATCATGGATACAAATTCTGAAACCTTAAAATAAATTAGGAAAGAATAATTTGATCATAAAAGAAATGACAATCGCCCGGTTAATACTTAATAAGTAATATACTCCGTAATCACAGTTGGCGCCACCAGCCCGTTTATATTTTTTATGGGTAAATCTCAAATAAATCTTTCAATAGCGGCAGAACCATACTGGAATTAATTATAGCGCTTAGGGCCTGCTCGATAGGTGTGCTACCACACTCTCATAGAATATTGCCGTGAAAAGATTAGCCTTAAGCTAATCATCTTTCGTACGATGAATGAGCATTCCTATGGACCACTCTCCCTTCCCCCTATCCCATTCTCTCTCTCTCTTCTAAACGTCCTGTCTTGTCCCTCTATCCCAAACATCCTGTCTTGTCCCTCTATTCCAATCATCCTCTCTTGTCCCTGTATCCCAAATGTCCTGTCTAGTCCTCTATCCCATTATTCCACCCCTCCTATCGTAACTTGTTTATCTTACCCCTCATATGCCATTCCAAAGGCTGGCAACGCGTTGCTCCGCCGCTGGTGTTGCAAACATTTATAGGTGATGGTAACCACTTTCCATTAGAAGAGCCGTCTGTTTGCCAGCTTCACAATAAATGAAAACTAACATATTAAGTACTATCCAATATATAATTATTATTATAATAACTTTATTGCCCCAGAGAACTAAACAAAATTGAACTGGCAAGCCCCTTGAATGCCAGCATTTCAAATGCTGAGACATCGACGTTTATTCAGCCAAATGTTTATGGATTGACTATAGTGCTATCGTAAAATATCGAATTTTGCCATTGTTTATGTTTCACGTAAAATATAATTAAGAATTTCACTGAAGAGTGAATAGTTTTATAATCTTTTTTTTCCAAAAAATGTGACACTCCAGAGGTTGCACAAAAATAAAATGAGAACCGTCTGCCCAGTGGTAATGAATGATAGAGGTCAGCGTTATATCCCTATCCCTATTAATTTATAAATACGAAAGAAACTCTGTCTGTATGTCTGTTCCATTTTCACGGAAAATGAGATAGTTTCCGGGATAAAAATATATTTGTCTGTCTGTTTGCAATTGTATGCTTTTACGGAAAAACTATTGGACCGATTTGGCTGAAATTCGGTATATATGTAATTTTAATACCCAGGGATACTTTTCGTCCCGGATAATGGGATAGATTTTGGGATAGATTTATGTAAAGGTTATACCACAAAGTAGCATAGATTTTTGTTTGTTTTTGTGATTTTCCATTTGCGTTATTTTGCTAGTTTTGATAATTTTGGTAGTTTTGTTAGTTTTGATTGTTTTGCTAATTTTGATACTTTAAGCTTTGGTAGTTTTTATTATTTTGGTAGTTTTGATAGTTTAGTTTTGGTCATTTTGTTAGTTGTGGAAAATTTTGTAGATTTGGTTGTTTATGTAGTTTACAGATAGAGGACGGGGATAGATAAATTAAACTAGAACGGCTTGAAATAAAGAAGGAAAGTCTGTATGGTAGATCAATCATTTCTGAAATTTATAGATATAAAATTCATAATCTATAAAAAAAAATGCGATAGTAACTCGGTCTGTTTGTCTGAATACCGGAAATGGACATACATACTTTTCATCCCGGATTTCCCGAAAGTGGTTCATAATGGTTAGCATACATAAGAACTGGCTGATTCGGATCCTATTGATACCAAAACAATAGTGTACGTGCTGTGGATACCGGGATTGGAAGGAACCACCGATCTAAGAGCCAATGCAAGTATAACTCACACTGAACAGTCAGTCCGAGTCCGGGGTAAAACTACATTGGACGTTAGTCATGATTCCATAGATAACACCAACTCATAGGCTTCTTTATCCTTATCCGGTGTACGTCGCTTAACTCTACTCTGCCGCACCGCCTTCTGCGCCGCCTTCAGGGCCAGGGCCAGGGCCTGCAGACTGCGCGTCAACGATACGGCGGAGCACCAAGATAGTGAGGCTACAAGACTATTCAGTCGCGGCACACCGGAACGTCGATCGAACGGATCGGAATATGAGTCAATCGATAAAAGCGTGTGCATAATTGGAAATAGTAGATTGTTACACGAGAGGTGAAAGTGAACTATTTAGGCATGATATGCAATGAGGGTGCTAAATAGATCTAGTGCCTAAACAGGCCTTTCACCCAAGATTAACACTCTGATTTTCATTTCGAATATGTGGAAAGTAAATAAAAACTGATTAGTTAAAAGTATAAAATAAAAATCATTGCCCTACTAACCTTTAATTAAAAATTATTTTAAATATTGGAAAAAGTAATTTAACCTTTATTACCTGTTCAACTTAGACGTTGAGGGCAAATGCTAGTAATGCCTATACCCACCTAGTACCTATTTAAATATACAGTACGTACAATAACTTACTTCAGTATTATAAACAGAATAATTCGGTGCATATACATTTAGAGGCCATAAATTATCGTTTTTATGGACGGTCATAGCTCCACCAATCTGGCCTATCTCCACATGCAATCTTATATTGGAGGGTTTTAAAGGTGCATATGGCCAAGAACCCTTTTTTAAATCATACGCAACACGTTGTGAGCCTATATAATCGAATGCTTCACCATTAAATAACGTCCAGAGAACATTGTTGTCTGAAAGAAAATAATATTTAAAATGAATAATGAAGTATTTAGTTTACAAGATAATAAGCACTTGTTGTATAGTAGTTATTACAGACAATTTGTTCGCCCGGGACTTCGACTTTGTATTATTTGTGTAGGAATCTGAACATTGAAAAATGTCGGAATAAAACACACGAAAATCTAACATTATTCATTAAATTCTTGTTTTAATCCCTAAAATTTTTCTTGAAATCCATTGAGCCACTTCGGAGAGACAAACTTTCATACAAGTGTGAGAGACAAAAATTATATTATATAATCGATCAATTGTGATTAGGGACCCATCAATAAATTACATCACATGTTAAGGGGAGGGAGAGTCGACGAAGTGCGACATTGTGTGATAGGGGGTCCTAAATTTCATGACGTCACATTTCAAAATGTAATATATTTAAGCCTAAAAACAAGAAATTTGATCTACTAAGGAAATACTTCAGAATATTTCCAACTATCTGTATGAGCAGAGTGTTTAAAAAATAATTTAAATGGAAACTAAGATAGTTACGGAACTGCTGTTTTAATTTAATAATTTGTTGATGTAAAATTGCAAATTGTGTGATGTCACACTAGAGAATAGGAGGACTCTCACGAAGGTGAGCAGCTCTAACAAGGACAGGGGAGGGGTCAAAAAATTATGAAATTCGTGTTACGTAATTTGTGGATGAAAATATTTATAAAAAAATATTTGTTGCGCCGTAACAGATAGGTACACGATTTGTAGAATACACCTTTACTACTGATTATTCTACGTTTACATTCTAAAAAGCAGCAATGACACCACGCTAATTAAATAACCTTAATTTGCTATATTGTTACCGCATGCACGTGACATTTCGGGAATTCTTATTTCTGTTCTTCATAGCTTTGCAATATACGTCTGTAGTCTATGTATGCCAATCTACGTCTAGTTCGCAATGATACCACAAAGTAAATCCAGAATGGGAACAACTTATCTTATTACAACTAAGTATGTGTATAGGGGTATTGGTTGATCTCTAACGATTAGCACTTGTATTATTAGCTGTTTGTAAGTGCTGTTATGAATTTTCAATCATCAATCAATTTTAAAATTACAATCACTATAATACTTTAATATTTGTATAGATTGATAGCCAAAAGTTTTATTAATACTAAAATCTGATTATTGTTTTACGTTATACATAAATTATAATTAAACAAGGTAATACTTTTAAAGAATAAACTTGAATATAAACATACCATACAAGTTGGCTTCAGTAACTGGAATCATTTTAGCTAGTGTGGCGGCTGCGGTCAAAAATGTGACGGTACCAACCACAGAACTTGCAGTACCCGGGGACAGGCCTGAAATGTACACAACACGGAAGAGAATTATTGAAATGTTGTATCTCGAACTTAATATAAATAAATGCGAAAGTAACTCTGTCTGTTACGCTTTCACAGAAAAACTACTAGACTAATTTGGCTGAAACTCAGTATATATGTTTTTTTTTTTTATTGGACTTGACTTTATGTTGTTGGTCCGAAGACCTTACAACTTTACCGGGGTTTTTGGGGCGAGTGCCTTCGCGAAGCGAAGGCGCTCGAGCCCGGGGGGGCAACTTGCTCGAGGGAGCTCCCTAAGGAGTTTTACCTCGGCTGAACTGTTGCCATGAGAGGGGGATGAATTTAATGATGGCCACCATAGGGCGACACAAAGCACTAATTGAGAACGGGCGACGGGTAATATAAAGCCCGAGGGGAAGGATTCCGGCAGGCCGGGATCGGTGGTTTGCGGCGGCCTACGCTATCTTACTGCCGTTTCGCAACGTGTTATGGCTGGGAGAGAAGAAACGGCGAAAGAAACTTCCCAGAGTATATATGTATGTGTATCCCTATTAATATTGTAAATGCGAAAGTAACTCTGTCTGTCTGTCTGTTCCGTTTTCACGTAAAAACTACTGGACCGATTTGGCTGAAACTCAGTATATATATATATATATATATATATATATATTTTCGATGCCGAGAATGAACATAGGATACTTTTTATCCCGGAAAATGGGATAGTTTCTGGGATAAAAGTATATTTGTCTCTCTGTTTGTTATCCTTTTATGGAAAGACTATTGGACCGATTTGGCTGATACTCGGTACATATGTAATTTGAATACCGAGAGTGGCCAAGGGATACTTTTCATCCCGGAAACTAGGATAGGTTTTTTATTTGTGGTTTGCCATTTTCGTCATTTTGTTTATTTTGGTCGTTTAGGTAGTTTTAGTAGTTTTGTTTGGTTTGATTCTTTTGTTAGTTGTGGTAGTTTTGGTTGGTAGTTTTGGTAGCTGTAGTAGTTTTGGTAGTTGTGGTAGTTTTGTTTGTAGATTTGATAGTTTCGGTAGATTTGGTAGTTGTGGTTGTTTTGGTAGTTGTGGTAGTTTTGGTAGTTGTGGTAGTTTTGGTTTGTAGATTTGGTAGTTCTGGTTGGTAGATTTGGTAGATTCGGTTATTTTGGTAGTTGTGGTAGTTTTGATAGTTGTGGTAGTTTTGGTTAGTCGATTTGGTATATTCGGTTGTTTTGGTAGTTGCGGTAGTTTTAATAGTTGTGGTAGTTTTGGTAGTTGTGGTAGTTTTGGTAGTTGTGGTAGTTTTGGTAGTTGTGGTAGTTTTGTTAGTTGTGGTAGTTTTGATTGGTAGATTTGGTAATTGTGGCAGTTTAGGTAGTTGTGGTAGTTTTGTTTGGTGGATTTGGTAGTTTTGGTTGGTAGATTTGGTAGTTTCGGTAGTTTTAGTACGTTTGGTAGTTTTGGTCGTTTGTGTAGTTTACACAATATTTAGTTATACAAATGAAACTAGAACAGGTTGAAATAGGGTATTAAAGTTTGTAAAGGGGACCAATCATTTATCAAGTTAATAGATATAAAAATTCATAATCTTTAAAAAATGCGACTTTCACTCGATCTGTCTGTCTGAATACCGAAAATGGACTTAGATACTATTCATCCCGGTAGATGGGATAGTTTGCGATATAAAATGAAGTAAATCTTCCGAGACCAAATAGCACCACCATAAAAATACAATACAATATATCCTGTATTAACGCCTGCTCTTAAAACAAGAGGTACGCACTACAGTTTGACGCGCGGCGGAGCCGCGGGGTAAACTTTAGTATATATACATATATATACACATACACACGCACACGCGCACACGCGCACACGCGCACACGCACACGCACACGCACACGCACACGCACACGCACACGCACACGCACACGCACACGCACACGCACACACACACACACACACACACACACACACACACACACACATATATATATATATATATATATATATATATATATATATATATATATATATATATATATATATATATATATATATATATATATATATATATATATATATTCAATGCCAAGGATATAATTTTCTCCCGAAAAATAGGATAGTTTCTGGGATAAAAGTATATTCCTGGTAAAACTGTTAGACCAAATTGGCTGAAACTCAGTATACATGTAAGTTCAATATCTAGGGTGGACATAGGATACTTTTCATCCTGGAAAAGGGATAGATTAATAGGATAGGATAGGTTTTGTTTCTTATGTGATTTATCATTTTCGTTGTTTTGGTAATTTTCGCAATTTTCGTCATTTTTGTAGTTTTCGAGACGAGACGAGCGACGCGGGCTACTACTTTATATCACATAAACAAAACTCGAACGGGTTGAAATAGGGGATGAAAATTTTTATGGGAGAATAATTTCTCAAGTTTATATAAAACTAGCTGACCCGTGCCCACTTCGCTGGGCATCAGAAAAAAAATTAAAAATACTTATTATTATTCACAATCAAATATACCCTATGTCACTCAGAAATAATGTAGCTTTCCACTGGTGAAAGAATTTTCAAAATCGGTTTAGTAGATCCAGAGATTACCCCCTACACCGTCACAAACGCACAAACTCACAAACTTTACCTCTTTATTTTTTGTTGAGTTTAATTACCATTTCTAACTTTGTAATCCGAATCGGTGACTCAAACCAACCATGATTCGATAAGCTGCGCTGAGGCTGTAAGCCAAAAGCAGGCAGCTTATCGGATATGGAAGGCAGATAGACAATGTCAGGAACCGCTCTTGGTATACCTAACACACCGTTGGCCAGAAGCCTTTGAGAGCAAGGAAGAAGCCTTGGCAGTTGGCCTTGACATCGCTAAGGCCTTTGATTGGGTCTGGCATAGGGCACTTCTCAAGAACTTGCCATCATACGGGATACCCGAGGGGCTTTGCAAGTGGCTATCCAGCTTTCTTGGTGGTCGCAGCATCAAAGTCGCTGTCGACGGCTGCTTCTCATCCACCAAGCCCATCAACGCTGGTGTGCCACAAGGCGGCGTGTTGTCACCGACACTGTTCGTCCCGCATATCAATGACTTGTTATCTATAGAGAACATTCATTGCTATACGGATGGCAGTACTGGTGACGCCAGACACACTAGTCGCGCCAATGCTCCTCGGTCGGTAGTAGAAGAGAGTCGGGTTAGACTTGTATCTGAAGTAGAGAACTCCCTGGAGCGAGTTCCTGAATGGGGACGACAAAATCTTGTCCAATTTAACCCCACGAAGACACAAGTCTGCGCATTCTCTGCCAAAAAGAACCCATTTGTCCCTGCGCCATAGTTCCAAGGAACACATCTTACTATCTCCAATAGTATCGGGATCCTTGGAGTCGACGTAACGAACGATGTGCAGTTTCGGGGTCATCCGGAAGGCAAGGCTAAACTTGCCTCCAAAAAGCTTGGTGTGCTAAACCAGTCCAAGCAGTACTTCACTCCGCGGCGACGACTTGCGCTGGACAAAGCGCAAATCAGACCGCATATGGAGTACTGCTCACATATATGGGCCTGAGCACCCGCTTACCAGACTGACCCCCTCGACTCCATCCAGCGTCGCGCCGTTCGTATCGTCGACGATCCCATACTAATTCTGATACTTACATTTTTAAACTCGTGATATCTTTCGAATGGAATGTCCGAATTGAATAATTCAAAAAGTTATATAAAGGTATTGAAGCAGTCTTAAATATGAAGTAATTTATTTTGATAAGGATGAATACTAAGATACAAATAAAGAGTCTTTTCTAGCGGCGGCATTTTAATTAAATTTTAAATTAAAAGAACACTTATTGTGGCATAACTATAATAGTTAGACATATGCTGTCGCGATATTTTTTTGTAAATAATGATGTGTTCTACAAAGTCGTTGTACATTATTTTATTCTATCGTCAATAGTTTTCACAGCGCACGCGATTTTAGGTATTTTTTTTTTTACACCTTGGGTTACACTATTGGAGTTTAAGTAAGGATCCCTAATTGATTTGAAAATATAATATAGCCTATGTTAACTAAGGATAGTGTATCTTGCGAACAGTTTCGGCTGGGCGTAACTATGTTCTAAATCTCAGCCTTTCCAACACATACAAAGCGCAGGGTCGTCAGGGAGGAGGGGGTTTTTAGTGGGTATTGGGGTTGCTCGCTCGTGTAGCAACGCTCGGAGTCTTCCACACTATTCTGTGACGTCGATCGCGGGCGGAGCGCTGCCAAGAGCATACTATTGCTGCAGTGTTATCGCCCCCGACCGACGCGTGTCGTTCCCCTAGCAACGACCCAGTTTGTGCGTAAATCGGTTAAGGATTTTCCCTCGCCTCAAAACAAAAAAAAAAAAAAAAAACTTGCGAACAGTGAAAGAATGTTTTAAATCGATTGAGTAGTTTCGGAGATTACCCCCTACAGCGTCACAAACTCACAAACTTTACCTCTTTATAATATTAGTATAGATACATCATTTGAAAAAAATGAGATAGTAACACAGTCTGCCTATCTGATAAGCTTTCACGGAAGAGCTACTGAAGTACTGGATCAGTGTTGCTGTAATTTTGTACACGTAGTTTCAAAGTGTAAAATGGACATAGATACTTTTCATCCCGGGACATGGGATAGTTAGCTATATAAAATGAAGTGAATCTTCCAGGGGCAAATAGCACTAACAAAAATTTAATACAATTTAACCTGTATTAATGCTTGCTTTTTAATAAGAGGCACATACTTTACTTAAATAAACTTAATCTTACCATCAAATAAAGAAGCACTGTCAATGCGAGCCGTGACAAGTATTATAGACTTATTCGCTGTCTCTTTTTCTTTAGGTCTTGGAAATAAGGAATAGTACACATTGTTATCACCCAGTGGGTCACATACTTTAGTAGGTGACAGGAGAGCCGATGTTGCAGATCTGAAGAAAATAAATTGTTTATATACATACATATTTGTAACAAAAATTCTAAAAGTGTATCATAATAGATTAAATAGGAACTATATTGAGGAAAAAAGATTCTGCTCAGTACGCAACTACTATTAGTTCCGCTTTTTAGCATTTATGTTAAAACTGCATTACATTAAACATATAACAACAAGTGTAAATAATCTGTAATAACAGGTCATCGGAAATTATAGTCTTAGTAAAAACTTGAGCTGATCTAATAATCAATAACAAAATAGAAAATATATATTCATACACATTATAATAACAAAAAAGGAGAAAAATACTTAATAAAAATTCTAAAACATTATTATTTACGTTCATAAAACCCGCCCGTACCTTCTCAAACAAACTTCACTATTTACTGCTGCAAACATGAAAGAATTCAACTGCACTGAGCATAGTGGTCTGCCTTTCTGATTTGTTTTGTCAAGATTAAATCTGCAAAGAAAATAAAACCTGTTTATAGATATGAAAATAAGACTAGGAGACTCTGAATTACTTTTCAGTGTAAGGTATGGGTATGTTGACAACTGTTACTGAAATAAAATAATGAAATTAAGTGACCGACAAAATATATTATCTGGGAGATACAGTAAGTAAGGCAACCTAATATTTGCAGAAAAAAGTAGTGTAATCATGCATTTTTGATTTATTTATTGTACTGTATTTGATAGAAGTAATCACTATGCATATTATTTAAAGAATGAATGAATGTTTTTTTACATACATACATAACTTCACGCCAGTTCCCTTGCGGGGTAGGCACGAACAACAGAGCGCCATTTAGGCTTATTCTTACACACGTCACTTGCTTCTTTGACATTCATAACTCTTGTCATGCATGCTCGTCTGTTTTTAAGGCTCCTGACATCACCTTCTGCTAGTACACGATCAATTTGATCATGGAAGGTGTGTCGTGGCCTTCCACGACTTCTGCATCCATCCACTTTTGCATTGTATATCTGTTTAGTCATTCTTTCATCTTTATGTTTATGTTTCTTTATATTTTTTTGCATATAAAAACCACTCATATACAATAGGAGGTCTTGTCGCCGCTGCCAAAACCTTCCAAAACACTCACAATTATTAAAAGTAATTAAAATATAATTCCCCCGTAAAATCTAAAAAGTCCAAAACGAAACCAAAAAATGCAAAAGATGCAAAAAGTTCAAAAGGTCCAAAAAGTCGGTAATCGCTAATTAATTGTTAGTAGTTGTAGTTGAAGTAATAGACACTATCTGGAACTATCTTATTTTCTAGGATAACCTATACATAATTTTATCCCGAAATCTGTCCCATTATCCAGGATGAAAAGTATTCCTTGTCCATACTCAATGTTAAAATTACATATGAAACGAATTTCATCCAAATTGATCCAATAGTTTTTCTGTGAAAACGTAACAGACACAGTTACATTCGCATTTATAATATTAATAGGAAAATATTAATAAGGACTAATTGACCTATGTCCAGTTGCCCATGGGAAAATCACTCCTTGCCATTCCCATTTCGCTGGGCACTACTCGAGATAAGCTAAAATATAAATGCCCATGGGAGAAACACTCACTCCTGTGCCTACTTCGCTGAGCGCTACTCAAGATAAGCCAACATATAATTACCTATGATAAAAACACTCCTTTCTCAAATCAATGCTCACCAGAGAAAATGAATATTTGACCCTAGGACTTATCTACTGTTTAGTCAGTATACACCAATAAATCAACACATCAGCCCCTTGTTTTTTGGAATTGATATTTCACATAAAAAAATATTATTAAGTGCAATCATATATAAATATGTCACTCAAAAATGATGTAGCTTTCTAATCTTCAAACTAATTTTCAAAATCGGTTTAGTAGTTCAAGAAATTACTTCCTACAAAACTCACAAACTTTACCACTTTATAATATAATTGTATAGATTTAAATGTCATATTTTAAACAGAACACTTACACTTTAGTAAATACATCTTAAACAGAAATACTTAGCTTCCTAGGCCATTTTTTAAATTTGTGGTCCTTTTTTACCAGAAATGAGGCTTGGGGCATGAATAGATCAATTTCCAATAAACAAGGCCTAAGACTGAAGTGGGTAAAGGGGAGAAAGAGGGAAGAGTGCAGTTGAGTAGCACTCAAAAAGAGAAATTGCATAAGTCTAAATCTATACTAATATTATAAAGAGGTAAAGTCTGTGAGTGAGTGGATGGATGCAGAAGTCGTGGAAGGCCACGACACACCTTCCATGATCAAATTGATCGTGTACTAGCAGAAGGTGATGTCAGGAGCCTTAAGAACAGACAAGCTTGCATGACAAGAGTTATGAATGTCAAAGAGGCAAGTGAGGTGTGTAAGAATAAGCCTAAATGGCAGTCTGTTGTTCGTGCCTACCCCACAAGGGAACTGGCGTGAAGTTATGTATGTATATAAAGTCTGTGAGTTTGTGACATTGTATGGGGGTAATGTCTGAATCTACTAAACCGATTTTGAAACTTCTTACACCAGTGGAAAGCTACATTATTCCTGAGTCATATAGAGTATATTTGATTGTGATTAATAAGTATTTTTTAATTTTTTTCTGATGCCCACCGAAGTGGGCATGGGTCAGCTAGTTTCCAATAAACAGAATGATGTTACTAACATAACGGTGTAAACAAAAACTTACTTTAAGTAGCATTCTTGAATTTTTTCTATTTGATCCATCTTGGAGTCTGGTAAGTAGAATATGGGGAATGGAATATTTCTTCTTAGAAGTCCTGTTCCCTGATCATTCCAAACAAAACTGCTACTAGAAGAGCACTGGTTTTCAAAACCAGATGAATATTCATTAGGACACCTTGACTCTTGTGTGAACGAAAATGTACTGAAACATAATTACATATCTATAATATTGTAAAATTCTACAAATGTCATGTCTGTACATTGAAGCTATTAAAAAAAACAACTGAAATAGACTCATAAACAATGCAATTTTTTTTTAGATTTCTTGTCAGTTTGTGTGGGATTCACATAAAAACTACTGGGCCGATTTCGATATAGTTTTAACTGAGCAACAGCAAATTCTTAGACTTAAAATCTGCATTACTTTTTGGTCCTGGGAATGATATAAAATGGCCAGATTGAAAAAAAAAAACGAATCCCAATACGATCTTTTTACTGATTGATAACAAATTTTATGTAATAAAATGTGTGCTATTTTTTATCCCGGGAGCGGTTTGAAGTTGCGTAAAAATGAGCTTCTTCCGATAGTTTTCATTAAAAGGATAGCTTACATTCTTTTTTAACATACTTTGTGTCCTGAAAATCCCGCGGGAATTTTCCCGGGTATGGTACAAATTAGTTAGATTGCATAAACAGTAGCTCAATCAAAACAATAACTAAATCCTTTTAAAGTGATGCTATACTACTTAGTCTGGCCATAAATACTGTTATAATTAAAAAGAAACAAAATATTACATTTGAATTTGGAATCTGTCATTTTTATATATTGTTCATTGTGTTTTCTCATTTTGGCGCCAATACATTGTACAACATTTTGTGATATTAAAATGGAATGGGACGATAAAGAGAACCGAATCGATGTGATTGCATTACACAAAGTAGGTATAAAGCCAATTGCAATTTTAAAACTCTCCATACGCTTGGTATTAGTCAAATGTTTGTGTACCGGGCTATTAATAGGTACAATGAGACCTCCTCTGTTTGTGACAGAAAAAGATCTGGCCGTGCACGTAGTGTTGGTACGAAAAAGGTGGTCAAACAGTAAGGGAAAAAATTCAAAGAAATCCTGTCCGAAAGCAAAAGATTTTATCTCGGGAGATGAAGATATCACCTAGAACCATGTCGCGTATTTTAAAAGATGACTTAGGACTTGCAGCCTATAAGAGACGCACTGGTCATTTCTTAACTCATGATTTAAAAAAGAATAGGGTAGTAAAATCGAAACAGCTACTGAAGCGGTACGCAAAGGGAGGTCACAGAAAAATTTTGTTTACGGATGAGAAAATTTTTACAATTGAGCAACATTTTAGCAAACAAAATGACCGTATTTATGCTCAAAGCTCTAAGGAAGCTTCTCAATTAGTCGACAGAGTGCAACGTGGGCATTATCCGTCTTCAGTGATGGTTTGGTGGGGTGTTAGCTATGAAGGAGTGACCGAGCCATATTTTTGTGAAAAAGGTATCAAAACATGGGCACAAGTGTAACAAGATACCATTCTTGAGAAGGTAGTTAAGCCCCTTAACAACACCATGTTCAATAACCAAGAATGGTTCTTCCAGCAAGACTCGGCGTCGGATCATAAAGCTCGGTCCACGCAGTCTTGGTTGGAAACGAACGTTTCGGACTTCATCAGAGCTGAAGACTGGCCGTCGTCTAGTCCCCGATCTTAATCCGCTGGATTATGATTTATGGTCAGTTTTAGAGAGTACGGCTTGCTCAAAACGCCATGATAATTTCAAGTCCCTAAAACAATCCATACCATTGGTAGTGAAGAATTTTCCCATGGAAAGAGTGCGTGCTTCTGTTGATAACTGGCCTCAATGTTTAAAGGACTGTATTGAAGCCAACGGAGACCACTTCGAATAAGCTTTTATATTTTAAATTGTTTTATATTTATGTATTAAATTAACACATTGTAAAACTTATAAATGTTATATATATATGTGCAATCTACCCATTCACAAGCACCAACATGCTTACTGTCCTGGCAGACCTACCGAGTCTGCACTCCATCAGGTGGTAGGTAAAGTTGAGTCTGCTCTCCAAATTAAGCTGGTCTGTTTGGGCTGCTTCATAGACATAGAGAGGGCCTTTGACAAAACAAATTTCACCAGCATCGATATAGCGCTCCATAGACACGGAGTGGAAACCCTGCTAATCGACTGGATAATTAACATGTTAAGTAACAGATTTATAAAGGTTGGGGAAGACACGAAAGGCGCCCATGTGGTTCGAGGCTGTCCTCAAGGAGGAGTACTTTCCCCACTTCTGTGGAACTTGGTTGTGAACAATCTCATTTCCAAATTAAACAGTCAATACTTTTAGACAGTTGGCTACGCTGATGACATCACCATACTAAATGTAGGTAATAATGCCAGCATGGTGTGTGATAGGTTACAGGCAGCACTGCGGGCAGTGGAGAAGTGGTGCAACGAGCATGAACTCTCTGCCAACCCACAAAAAACGCAGGTCGTTCTCTTTACAAACAAGAGAGTCTTAGGTAATTACAGACTACCGACCCTCTTTGGAACCACACTTCAGTTATCAAATGAGGTCAAATATCTTGAGATAACCATAGACAACAAGTTAAACTGGAGCAGCCATGTTGACAACAACGTCAACACATCCAGTGTGACCTTATGGCAATGCCGTAGGATGATTGGTAGGCGTTGGGGACTTTATCCCAAACTATTTCTATGGCTCTATACAGCTGTGGTTAGACCTATGCTAACTTATGGCTCTGTGGTTTGGTGGACAAGGACTAAGCTTGTGACCTGCACGACCAAAGTTCAGAGACTACAAAGACAAGCGTGCTGTGCTGTGACGGCATGCATGAGGACAACGCCCACCGCGGCCCTAGAAATAGCTCTTAACATCCCTCCACTGCACCTGTTTGTACAACAAGAGGCAGCAATGGCGACCCTAAGATTAAAACACCTGAAAACACTTAGGTTTGACAAGGTAAGACATTTCAGCATTCTCTCGGAAGCCTGGTCTAACTCACCTTTGGTGGAAGCGGTCAGTGACAGAATAGAGAAAGCGTTCATTTTCGACAAAAAATACAAGGTTGAACTCGTGGAAGGTAATGACAGTTATCTTTCCCATCATGAGCTTAGCCTCTACACTGATGGGTCAAAGACTAGCTCGGGCTCAGGCACGGGAGTCTTCTCGGAAGACCTAAATATTAACATATCCGAGCCCCTGGGTAAGTTTAATACAGTATGAGAGCATGGGCATCCTGCTTGCAGCTAAAGCAATCATTGCTGGAGATGTCAATGATCACAGTATCAGAATACTCTCTGATAGCAGGTCGGTACTACAAGCCCTTAGTAGCAGGGTAATTTATTCAAATTTAATATATGAGAATGCCACTCGGCTCTAAACGAAGCGGCAGGCAAGAGCAATACCTTGACCCTTCAATGGATCAAAGGACACAGTGGTGCCCGAGGTAATGATGTGGCAGATCAACTAGCAAGGAGAGGTTCCGAAACCCAAGCAGTTGGACCAGAGCCTTTCCTGCCTTTGCCACACAGTTGGTTTAGAAACCACATAAATCAAAGGACAAGAGCACTACATCAACAACTTTGGGACAACCTGGAGGACTGCAGGCAAGCCAAGTTGGCAATGCCTCAAGTAAACCTGCATTTCTCCAGGAATATCTTAAAGATCAGTCGGTTCCGGCTGAGACTAGTTATTAGTGCAGCCACTGGACATGGCAATTTTAACAGACATCTTTTCAATATAGGTGTCACTGACAGCCCCCTGTGCAGAGCATGCTTGAAGGAAGAAGAAACAACTGCCCATGTCCTGCTTGAATGCTGAGAGGTGGCCCAATACAGGGCGAAGTATCTGGACGCCCCAGGTAGCCTCCGAGAAGTCTTCAGCGACGTGAAGAAGCTGGTGGACTTCCTGGAGGAGCTGGGCTGGATGGAGTAAACCCTCATCCACCCTCGCACGCAAAATAGGCGCTTTGTCGTCGAGTTGCGGAAACCGCCCGCTCGTAGAAGAAGAAGAGAAGTTGTGTTTGTTATTGTTAGGAGAAGGTTCTTATGAAAGAAAAAATTGAGAAAATTGCACGGAAAATTAGAAAATTTAAGAATATGTAACCACCATATAAAATTATTTCTAATCTAACCTTAGCTATTTGGACAATATAAACTTTTTTAATGTAACCTAATAACGTTTGACATTGAATTGACATTCTGTCAATTCAATGTCAAACGTCATGCTGTGCAGTTTATCCGTCCAGGAACAGAGAAAGAATACAATTTCCAGCGGCGGGGTGGCCTGTCATAAGAGGCGACAAAACAACCCACAGCCAAGTGGTAGGGCATTTGCCCGACTGGATGGCTACCACCCCTGGTCTAAAGTATGTCGCCATAACAACCTTGAATTGTCTTCTGGCATTAGTGATCAGGTTCCAGTCTCCCTTAAGAGAGCAGCAGCGCATTTGTAGCACCGTTGGTGTTGCAAATGTCTATAGGCGATGGCAACCGCTTTCCATCAAGTGGGCCGTATGCCTGTCTGCTGAGCTCCTGCAAAAAAAATTCATGCTGCAAATATTGTCCAACTGAATATCCTTTAATACAGATGCTTCGGTCCGAGTTATTTTATTGATAGAATACATGTAAAATAATAAATTTAGCTGTAATCAGTTTCCAATATTTAGGTGAAATTATTTTTGTGTGTTTTCAAGTGGGCCCCAGGATGGTTAAGATTATAGATCTACCGATAGGTGGCACTGATAACGTTTTCCTGAATGGTGGGACCTATTTTGTTAATTTTATTGTTTTATTCGAGAATGGTTTAATTTAACTATTGGTCCCGGTAAATGTCGCTGCAATTGGGTTCTACATTTTTATTTCTGAGGGCAGGACAATGTCTGCCGGGTGCAGCTAGTATATAAAGAAAAATGAATTGTAGTAGTTGTTCTCAAGCTATGCATGTAGTTGTATGTACACACATTACTTAAGAATGACTTAAATAATTTTAATGATAGTTTTTGTTGTATTTGAGTGGGTCTCTGAATGGTTTAAATTCACAATCGGAGCCAGCAGGTGGTGCTGGGATCGGGTTCTAGGATCCTCTTAATCTTCTGGATCGATTTTGATGATTTTTTGTGTGTTTAAATGGGTCCTGGATGGTTTAGATTCACAACTGGAACCAGTAGGAGGTAGTAGAATTGGGTCTTAGAATTTTATTTTTCAGGGCAGGACAATGTGTGTTGGGACCGATTTGTAAGGTATATAAATATGATTCATTTCAATATTTTCAGGGTTCAGAATACATGTATGTAAAGTGAAAGTCCAACATAAAGAAAGTAATAGTGGGCATGTGTAGTAGTCGGTAACTTTAAAAATTACTCATTAAACCACTTGTCAGGTGCGGTATGGATATACAGCAGATTTATTTATTACTTGAGATATAAAATTAATTTTGGAGGGTTATAAAAAAATAACCACGAAGGTTAAGGCGGGTGCGCTCCTTCTAATCTATATTAAAAAAAATTGGATTTGTTCATAATAAATAAATGTGCCGTATATCTATACCCCACCCCACTTGTCTATCATTTACCTGTCTGTAACATTGTTGAAAATAACAACACCAGCTACATTTTCAGGATGTCCCATTAACACTTCAATCACATCTTTAAAGATGTCCGTGTTCACTATAGCCATATATGGACCAGCACTAGAGTTGAATGCAATCCACTGTGCATCAGTTATATCACTTATCATTTGCACCACACCCACAGCACCCTTGTCTGAAGCTGTAATTATATTGATGTTAATTAATCATATGAACATATGAATCATGGCAAAGAAATCACACAACAAACATACAAGAACATCCTGCTTGGTGCGTTCCATTGAGCCTTCTAAAACATGCAGCACCGCCTTTGATTGAAGAGTATATCTGTTCATGTAACCTTTCACAATTGGCAACTGGAAAAAATTAACAAGGTGAATGCTAATTATAAAAAAGGACATAGAATCAAAGAACAACTGTTGAAAACACTTACATACGCCAAAAATGGAAAGAAGCAAGTAATATTTCATTTTTTAAACATTTATGTCTTCCCTGTTTCATACATAATATTTTAAATTTTTTATTACTATAGGTATTAATAACAAACTACTATGGATACTACGTATGTATTCACAAACTACTATAGATACTACGTATTATGTATTAATAAAACGTTTTATTGTGGTCTACAGATAAAATGGTTAAAGTTCGCCTTTATTTAATTATTTATTTAGGTTTATGGCTTGGCAGGTAGGTCTTTAAGCCAGATCTTAGTTTACAATATAGTTTCTTCATTTTCATAAGCCTATGTGTAGCACAGCTGAACTGTAGGTTATCAGCTGGTGCCATTCAACGGAGTTCTTGTGACAACTCAAAAGGCCACATTTCACTATACAGTTCACATTTCTCACAAAACACATAATTACTACTCAAAAACTATAAATATCCTACACCTATTGTTAATTTTAGAGTAATTTTACACATTTTTAGAAAATAAAACTGCACAGCAAAACATCTCCTTTCAGTTCCCGCCAAAAACTCCTATTTAATTATTTTATTCTATCCGTAGAGTGTAGACAGATCTGTCATCTGTCTACGATTCTATCACAAACTAGGTACTATCACTGAAGTAGGAAACCTAGGTACTATGCACTACGCACTATGCAGTATGCACAAAGGTACAAACTACTTTTTTTTTTTTAAGGCGTGGGAAATGCTATTTCCAACAATACTGGGTCCTCTGCAAGGGATTAGACCATAGTTGATCATGAAGGCTTTCCCCTTTGATAAGGGGCAATCCGAACAATAATCAAGCCAGCTTGTGTGGAGACTCAGAGAAGTTGCACGGGCAACACCCACTACCCCCTAAACCCATCCTCCTCCCATGTGCCCCGCGCTTTTTATGTAGGAAAGGCTGAGACTTAGAACGTAGTTATGCCCAGTCCGATCCAGCGCAAAAAGTGCCTGAATGTGCCCCGGGAATCAGAACACATTCACTTCGTCAGCGGGGGTGATGGCTCCTTTGCTCCCTTGATAGCTAAAGGCCCCCTGAAGCGGTATTATTCAGGGTGGGAAGTCATACGCATACCTGCGTCTCCGGATGCCAGCCAACCACCGGCGTCCGTGTTGAGTCGCATTAGTACGTGCAATAATACTCCTCTCCCTATCTCGTTCGGCGGCCTCTTTGAGAGACTTTACCGTCTCACAAAAAGTAACCGCCGCCCCCCAGGTATCGCTGCTAGGCAGCATGGCTTTCACCAGACTGCAGAGCGAGTCGATCGCTCCTACTTGTGTCTCGAGTTCGAAACGCTGCGGCGCCCATGCCGCGCACTCGACTAGCGTGTGAAACGCCGTGTCGGGTGCGCCTCACTGGCGGCATTCCCGGGAAGCCAAGCAGCCCACAATGCGACACAGATACTTATCGAAACACCCGCGTCCGGTAAGTATCTGTGTCATCCTGAAGATCAGGGTTCCGCTTTCGCGGGTAACCCATTCCATCAGCTGCGGCCTGATTGCCTCCACCGTGTAGCCGCCGGCCGCCGGCCGCAGGGTTTTCCAACTCTTGAGACCAGATGGCGAGCATGGAGGCGGTTTCCCGTTTCCTGATCGCCTCGATTTCGACCTAGCAGAAGACCAGGCCACGAGCGAGAGCATCCTGTCGGGAGCACCGCACTTTCGCCAGTACGTCCGCCTGGAGAGGCCAGGGCGGATCGCCTGCCAAAAGTGTCGACGCCGTCCACGACACTTTACGGTACCCTCGAATGGTCCTCACGGCCAGAACCCGCTGCACAGAGTTCTATTGTGGCGGTGAAGAGCAACGGACCAAACGGGTGCACCGTACAGGGCCATACTCCGAAGGATGCCCGAGTAGAGCTTCCGAGTCGCACCCCCCGGGCCCCCCACGTTGGGAAGCAGCCGAGAGAGGGCGCCTGCGCACCTCACGAGTTTGGGAACTAACTGCTCAAAGTGCGCTTCGAACAGCCATTTCCCATCGAGAACTAGCCCCAGATATTTCATTTGGGGCCCTACTCTAATCGCCACCCTTCGGACTGTAACGGACAAGTCCGCGGGGGGATTGCGGGAACGCCTATGGAACATGATGGCCTCCGTCTTCCCGGAGGAGACCTTCAAGCCCAGCCTAGCTATACGATCTACGATGATCGTCAACCCGTCGTTGGCGAGGTCCACGGAATCCGCAAATGACGCAGCGCGTGCCGTGAGTAGAATGTCAACCGCAAAGCAGATTAGCCCTACCCCGGGCAGGACCGGAACCCGAAGGATCCAGTCATAACCCACGTTCCAAAGAATCGGCCGGACGACCGACCCCTGTGGAACGCCGCACGCGACGCGCCGCCGACCTAACGCGAGATATTCGGACTCAGGTACAAAGTACTATATTGTAACTATAATGGACACTACGTATACTACAGAATACTATTATTAGGAGTAAGGCGTATATATCGGAACAGGTTTCCCTATGAAAAAACTTTGCCCTGTTATCTAAAGACCAAAACAACTGTTCCAACTGTTGCGACTGTTCCAGCCTGTTCCATTATGTTCCGTTCCACAGCAAACAGTCTGAAACGAAACAGTTTGGAACAAACTCTTTTTACATACAGTAACAGAAAAAGATAGCAATAACATGCCTTAAACCTATTCCAATTCTATTTTGGTAATAATTGTAAATACATTCGGATACACGCATAAATTATGGTGTATAATAATAAATGTACTGTTATATGTCATTTAAAATGTGACATTATCTATCATTAAGATAACATACTTTTAAAATTATTATCATTTATTAGACAGGTGGCAATATGGTGGTAAAAATATTTAACTGAAATGAAAGGCCTAGCATGAATCCGAACTATTCTGAACCTCATATCCTCTCTGAGACTGTGATTCTGCAAGTCTGTCTGTAGTATGTAGTAAGTCTTTAGTTTTTGCCAGGTGGTAGGGTATTTGCCCGACTGAATGGCTACCACCCCTGGTCTAAAGTTTGTCGCCATATCAACCTTGCGTTGTGTTCCGGCATTACTGACCAGGTTCCAGTTTCCCTTAAGAGAGCAGCAGCGCATTTGTAGCACCTTTGGTGTTGCAAATGTCCATAGGCGATGGTAACCGCTTTCCATCAAGTGGGCCGTCTGCCTGTCTGCTGAACTCCTGCAATAAAAAATTAAATTAAAAAGTCTGTGATTCATTCCGATTATTTTCGTAAAAAAACAAAATATTGTAAACAAAGCAGTTTCGTTCGTCTTGCAAAGTTACCTGTAAACTTTATTGATTGTTTTAATAATCGTTTTAATTCTATAAATAATAGTTTTCATCGTGTAAATAATCGTTTTAAACCTGTTGCAACACAAAAGTCTGTTATTTTAGAACAGACTGTTAGTTTGGAACAGGCTGTTATTTTGGAACAGGCTACCGGAACTGTTCTTTCACTGGAACAGGATCAGGTGGAACAGGTCTCTTATTTTACCTGTTACAGACCACCCCTAACTACTATGTATGGATACTACGTATGATTCTATCACATTCACATTCAGCTTCAGCAACAGCGAAAAAAATGTCACTCTGACTCTTTTTTTTTAAGTTTATGGCTTGGCAACTAGGTCTTTAAGCCAGGCGCAGTTTTATTGTAAGCTACAATCCTCACCATTCAACGGAGTTCTTGTGAAAACTCGAAAGGCCACATTCGACTATACAGTTCACATTTCTCACAAAAAACACATAATTACTACTCAAAAACTATCAATATCCTACAACTATTGTTATTAACTATTTTAGAGCAATTTTAGACATTTTTAGAAAGTAAAACTGCAAAGCACAACGTCCCCTTTCAGTTCCCGCCAAAAACTCTCCACTCCGACTCTGAAACTCTGAACTAGGAGTGCACGATATAAATCGATATTACATAAGATATCGATATATTCATACGATATATCGCTTCCACCCAATATTATCGAATAGTTTAGTATCGATATGTACAACCGATATATTTTATATAATACACCAAATATCGTTAGAATATACGAACATAGTTTTACTTTTTATACTAATTTATAGCAACTTGATTAAAATAAAGCGTTAAACCCTAAATTATTTAATAACTAGCCTTCGCAGTAACGAAAGTTTCGTTGTTAACAAAATACTCTAAATGGCTTCAAATCAGACAGCACTGCATACCTAACCTACAATGTATAAAGAGCGACTCCCGAGTATCTCGAATAAACACTCCATTTTATTTTTTAGTCGTTTTTCAGCGGTGGCTGATTATGAGATATGCTAATGAAATCATTCGATTATGAAAATAAGTAAGCTACTGATTTCATAATCGATTTTCAATATTAGGATTCGAAAATAATTCGATTATGAAATTAGTTACGAAAAATACATTTTTATACGATATATCGCAAAGTATCGATAGAACACTACGATATAATATTATATTTAAAAAATACGATATATTTTTGTATGAACATCCCTACTCTGAACTCTGATGTCAGTGATGTCACCTGTGACAGAGAGACACGGAAAAGTCAACTGTTTCATAGTACTATGGTGTTCCAGGATGCAAGCAAACTGTATTAACATAACACAGTCCTGCATTACGTGGTGAACTGCTAGGTGGACTGCAATGCAGTATAGTGAAATGGCTCCTTTAGATTTTCTTTGTTCTGTCTCAAAAAGACATTTTATCTAAAGGTCCAATCACTATCCAGCATGGCAGTCTTCCTAACCATCCGTCACTTAATGCAGATCTATGAATGTTATTGCAGCTTGCTTTGCATCCTGGGACATTGAGCAGAATGCCTCTTCAATCTTAAAAGCTCCGGCCACTGCACCACTGCACCACAGGATACTGAATGAGCTTTTTAAAGACATCGGTCTCAACCTTATAGATCATGACTGAATACAGGGTGGCAAAATAAAGTAGAAAATAATAAGGGCGCCACTTTCGCAAATTTGTCTAAACTAGAAATTCCAGTATGAGGTCAAGAGGCATTTCGATACTTACTAGTGATTTTTAGTGCAATATTAAACATCGTGCAAGTATCAAGTTGCTTTAGTTACTATATATAATAATAATATAATAAGATCATAATTTTGTAAGCAAGAGCTTTATCACCTTGTGATAGTTAACAAAACAATTATTTAATTAATAGAAGCTACTCTAACCGTTACAAACTTTGAACTCCCTAACTTAGAACAGTTTTATTCATTTTGTTACACTTTTCACGTATTACAATTACTTTTCGCATGAAACAAAATAAATATTACGAGCATTTTACATCATAATATGGCAAAGTAGAATTAGAGACTAGTTACAAATGTTGCTAGTAGATCAGAAAAACAACTTTTCGTATCAAGACTACCAGACATATCTGATTAATGCATAAGCTTTTATAAGACTGGTTCAAATGATCTTGTAGCCAAAATTGCAAAAAAAAATATAACTAAATTATTGTGGATTGAATTGAATACGCCATTTGTAAAAACGCCAGCTGTGTGTCCTGTATTAGCTTTTTACGATTATTTAATATTCTAATTTTTTTCTTGTTATAGACGAGCTAGTAGTTAATTTCATTTAATCGTTATTTAATATTGTTAGGATGACGGAAAAAGCAGAGGTTAAGGTTAGTAAAAATTGGGTACAAAAATTGTATAAAAACCTTCCATTGTTCAACGCATCGGTTGGTCGATATTTTTACGGCCAGATTTAAAACTTGCTACGTTATACATGTTCGTTTCATGATATTTTTAAATATCATATATTTCTGTTTTGCTTCCTATATCTAATTTAGGATGAAAACGATACTTTGCTCTTAATTCATTGCGTTTACGGTTCATATTTTTGTACAACTATTTCCACCATTTTAAGTTTCGCAATTTTATGTAGGTATTTAATATCATAATTAAACAGCGATATTAATTAGATGCTTAATATATTTTATATATATTTCCCTAGAATATATGAGGATAACAACTATATATATGAGAGTTAGTTTCTATAATCAAACTATGTTACACGTGTGAATTTTATCAATCTACTGTGTTGTCAATGAATGTGTATCGAACTAAATTTGTTTTGTTTTTATCAAAGCGAATTATATTAACTCAGTTTATATTAAATAAAGACTAAACTTCTCTTTTTAGGCTGATGCACTTCCAGATTTAGATGATCTTCTGCAATGTCCAGTTTGCTATGAAATACCTTCTGGACAAATTTTTCAATGCAATGAAGGCCACCATGTATGTGGTAGATGCAAGATGCGTCTGGATGTCTGCCCTGTATGCCGAGCCCTTTTCTTTGGAACTAGAAACTATGCTATGGAAGAATTGATAGCTAATGTCAGAAGATTAAGAGCCTTTGTAAGCGATATATTACTTATTACTGTTTGAAACTACCTATGTAATTTATTTTAAAAAATCAATGGCTTTGTAAGATTGTTATCCTTATAATACTAATCTTAAAGCTTGATATTGTCTTTTAAGTCATTGATTAGTAATATATTTTTAATACATATTATTTATTAAAGTATGATTTTAGAAATTTTGACTACTACTCAGATATTGAATACACGAATTTTAAGTAGTGGGTAGGTGGAGTAGGTAGAGGGAAGGTATAGTTATCCTTTCTGCAACCCCTATAGTCCGGAGTTCTTGCACTATTAATTTTGGTAAACATAACCCCCACCGATTGTTTCACAAATATTATTATGAGGGTGATGAAAAGTCAGGACTAGAAACTAGAATAGTCTAGGTTAGGTTGGCTACAAAACAATGTGCATGAGCTTTGCGAGCATGCTGCAGTAGCGGCCAGTGAGTACAAGATCCAACTGTTAATCATTTACTATTTATTTTATACACTGACCAGTTGGTTAGGTTGTCTTTAGATGAAAGTGCACGAGCCAAGTGAGAGTGCCAAAACTGACTGGTAACCAAATAAATAAATTTACTATTTATTTACCAATAGTTATGATGCCTTAATGTCTTCATTTTTATTTATTTATTTCACACAACAGAATAACAACACATTCAGTCTCAAACATTTGTTTTATTTATCAGTACTGGACGACTAACAGTATGTTTTTTTAATATAGTAATGATAACAATTTTTAAATACATTGCAGAACAAATCCAATTGTTTTGAAATATGGATTAAAAATAAATAAATGTGATTATGTAAAAAAATGTAATTTCATCTTTATTGGCTGCCATTTTGAATATTTTCATGGTTAGTTTTGTAGTGTATATGAATGCTCTCTCTTGTTTTTTGTACATTTTTGATCACTTAGCTGTTTCTGGTTCTTTTTCTGTTGATTACTGGCTTACTTTTGGACTTTGAAAGGATTGTGTAGCTTTGGACCTATGATATAAGTGCAATATTAGTGAAAAAATAAATAAGTGAGGTTATGTTTATTAAAAAATTATATTACAAATCTCCAGACCATAGGTAGTAGGGGTAAGTATGCCTCCCCCTATCATCACTCCACCACTCTGCTACTTAAAATTTGTGTATCAAACTTCTGTACATTTACTGAAATTTTAATAGTTATCATAATGATTTTATATTCAGAAATTGGGAGGTAAAATTACAACTGGTTCGGGATCCTCCGAAAACTCCACACCTGCAAGAGACACTGTCTCAGAAGAACCAGAAAATGAAGCAGTTCAAGAAGAGGAAAGTAATCTCCAGAATTCAGATGTGAGTAATATTGAGTACCTACTATGTCTACTTAATAACACTGACTCTGAGATTTAACTTTACCCACCTGAAAGTTTATAGACAAATATAGTATCTTTAAACCTGCTGACTATGTATGGATGTAACATAAGATAAAAAAAAATTATGACTCTCTCAAAGAAGCTTTGTTTGTTTGTTGACTCAAGATTTTTATGTGTAGACTCGCAATATCTCGCAAGAGATTTCTAGGAACTTGGCACAAATGGTTCACTTAAATTAGACACTATACCCAATATCGTACATCTGAAGTACTAGAGCCAAATTATTTTCTCAACCTGGGGGTCCCAATCTCTTAATAAAGTCTAATATTATAAAATCTAAACATGCCATGTCTTGACCTTGAAGCTCCTTTTAAAAAAAGCAGCTGGAATAGGCTATATAAACAATGTAGAACACTATGCAATTTTTTTTAAATTTCTGTCTGTTTATCTGTTTGTTGGTATCTTCAGGATTCACATAAAAACTACTGGACTGATTTCAATGCGGTTTTCACTAGTCGAGAGCAAATTCTTAGACTTAAAATCTGTGTTACTTTTTATCCTATCAATCCTGCAAGAATTTTTGAGGAATTATTTGAAATGGCCAGATAAAAAAAAATTAATTCCGATGTCATTTTTTCACTGATCGATATCAAATAAATGAAATTCACTGTAATCTTTTTTATAGCCTGAGTGTCTATTTTTTTACTTTTTATTTTCCACTTTGTATGGTCTACAGCAAGGGTGCTCAAACTTAAACTGCTGGCGGTCTACCTCAATATTGTTAGACTCCGATTGACACGGAGAGGCTGCAAGTGTGTGATGCAGGATTGTCATCTAGGTAGGTAGGGTGTATCGTGGCGCAAGTATAAGTATATATATAGGGACTGCGAATTAATCTCAAGATTGACTCAAAAAGCACTTGCAATCGACTGTTTGAGCATCCCTGATCTACAGCAAAAATGATAATGTATATTTATTCTGTTACAGCAATCCTTAGTGAGACCACCTCAAGCATGTAAGGGATTGTTTCGCTGTCTTTGTTGTAAAAACGGCAATGGGGAGAGACTGCCCTCTGCACGTTTGCTCAATCATCTACGTTATTTTCACTCTCCTGAGCTTATTGAGGTTTGTAATTTTGCTGGAAATGTTACCTTATATTGTTTTCTAAAACTTAAATGATCAGCTGAATTATAAATATATACATACATACAAACAGATGTATATTGGATTTGCAACATGTATATTACAATCCATGAATGTCAAAGAAGCAAGTGAGGTGTGTAAGAATAAGCCTAAATGGCGCTCTGTTGTTCATGCCTACCCCTGCAAGGGAACACAGGGAACATGTTTATTAAACCAGGGGTTAAGACTATGTCTTGCCAGCCAACCCTATGTGTTTAAGATGGACAAGTATTACTCTTCCCAATTTTATCAAATTTCATAGCATTAATCTAATAGAAATTATTATTTCAGGGTCAATCTGAAAATGGGGAATATGTGCAAGCTTGGCAATTTTCTACTGTGCCTGGAAGAATTGTAACTGCAGTTCGTGTATCTGACATGGGGATATTTTTTCTAATAATTGAAATAAGCAGTTAGTATTTAACTTTATGTAGTTATAATCTAAGATCTTCCTATTATAATAAGAGAAGTGATTGCTATTTACATTCATACTTATAACTTGTGCAGGGGAGAACTTACAAGTATTAGTGTAATTATAATCCCAAACAGTTTAACCCGGACACCTAACTACTGCATAACAATCCACACACTTAAATTTTTATAAAGAGATGTTCTTATATTCTGCACCCACTCTCACTCACACATAACTAATTTTTGCCAAATATTTTATAGAGATTTGATCTAAGCATGCAATGAAGAAAGGAAGTGAATTTTCCAATTACTTGCTTATAGAATAATTTTTTGTCTCAGATAACAAAACCCATAATAACTTATTCAAGCTGAATTAGTGGGTGTTGTCACACGTGTCTTGTGCTGGTTTCCCGTGATTTATTTACACCATGAGTAAATGGTAATTCTAGGAATATGCACATCGGGTCACCAAAAGGTTCAAAAGATCCAAAAAGTAAAAAATGCATTATATCAAAAAAGTATTGGGATTGGATGATGTTTATGGTTCCAAATTCAATATTTTGTTTTTCTGTTGTTGTTAGATTGGCGCAACCGTTTTTCATTTTGGCGCAGAGTTTCGAGTTGTATCAGTCATTTAGATTAAATAACAGTGCTGTTTTTAGTTTGTTTTTCGTATTTCTTTCATCTAGTGTGTATTGCAAATTTCATAATGAACATCTTTGAGACATTGAGACAAAGAGTTTGTCTTAAATTTACATCGCATCGCCAATGGAATTTCGTGTTCGCAGACATTGAAAATGTTACAGAAGACTTACGGTGAATTGACTTTACCAAAAACCGCCGCTGACCTTTCGTGTCTTACGAGTCGATCCATATTATTTCAAATAATCACTTGGGTATGAAACATGTTACCGCTCGGCTAGTCCCAAAAGACTGAATTTTCTCCAAAAACTCATTCACATAAGAGTCGCTGAGGACATCCTAGAACGAGTCAAGTTACTGGGTGATTAGATGTGATTTTACGAATTTGACATGCAAGCTAGTCAACAAGCTTCGGAGTGGCGCTTTCCAACTGATCCAAAACCGAAAAAACCACTCCATAGTCGATCAAAAGTCAAAGTGATGTTGACTGTTTTCTTTGACTATCACGGTGTTGGTTGTGCACTGGGCACCCGTTTTCATTCGGTAGAAGACAAGAACTAAACTCAATTCCGGAAAAAGCGTTTAAAAAATGTTTTGATGATTGGATTATTCGCTGGCGTATTTAAGTATGCTTCTGAAGGAGCATACTTAAATTTTGAATGAATAACTAACATTTTGTCTAATATCGACCTTTTCCCGGTACTTTTTTGACAGAGTAGTAGTTAAAAAAAATCAAAAAGTATCTTAGTTAATTTGATTTCCGCTCTGCTATTAGGGGATTTGTACCTACGCCATTAGAACAAATCTGGGCGCGTTATCTATTAAAATACTCCAATTTAAATTGTTTGTATGTCCTTTTAAAATGATTTATTTCCTTTTAGACGATTCAGTCCGCGCTTGGCTCTCAATGGCAGCATCACCTTGGGTGGCTCATGAATTCTGTTACACTGTCACTGTATCAGGGAATGATCGAGAGGCTATTTTTTCAGATTGTGTAAGTTAAACATTGTTGTTGTTTTTAATAACTATTTGCTAAACCTAGCTACACTTTGCTGGGGATTATTTCGTTGTTTTTTCAAATTTTTTTATGTTCAACTCGTAAATTAAATGACAATGAAATCGGCAGACAAACACACACATTGTATAATCTCCAAGCTAAGCAAGTTAAGCTTGTGCTATGGGCAATATACAACGGACCACTCTGGGGCCAATTGCAGACACCCAGACCATAGTAAATAACAGAAAACTTGTTTCCGAAATTTACCATCCCAGGAATCCAACCCGCAACCACTGCAATCCAGCGAGATCGGCCGGCTAAGACTTAGCCCGCTTAACCACAGAAGCCGTCGATAAAACACTTGGAATTCCCTTTTTGGAGAATTTTAGAAGAAGTGTATAAAAACTATCTTTTATTAAAATGCTATATTTTAAGCCATATTTTTGGAGTTACCTGTTAATGTTCATGAGCTATTTTGAACTAATTGTACAACAATATACTAAAAATCACGATAAATAATTAGTACAACAAAAACACACTACCGCACGGTCCACTCAAGTTGTTATGCTTTGTTTTCACCTTCAGGTCTGGTCTGTGAGATCCTGCGAGGGCTCCCTTAAGAAACGGGGACACTGTCTTTCAGTGACCGGGCTGAACGCCCATGCTCTAGTGGCGCCCGCATCCATCAACGGCAAGCTGTCAGTGCGGCGCGCGGCCCCCGACCAGCAGCAGCTGCAGCCGCGCGCGGTGCTTCGCGTGGCCAGCCGTGGCAACGCGCGCGACACCAACATACACAGCGTAAACCACGACGATCTATACAACATAGAGCCGTTCCTGCTCGACCTGAGCAATGACGTGGCCAGACTGTCCCGCGCTTTCGCCACTCTCGGTCGTGAAGCGAATGCCTTGAGACACTCTGAAGCCGAAGCGGTCAGCCAGATAGCTGAGACACAGAGTAGATGGCCCCAGGCAGCGGGCGAACGTGCATCGGCGAACGTCGAAATTGTATCGCAACCGCCGGCACGAAACGATGGAATTGATAACACTGAACGGCTGCACCTGTCGCGCAATGCTCGTAGGCGTATGAGGCAGAGATTGCGGGCGGCGTTGAACGAGGCCCCGCCGGTGCCACCGCCGGCTCAGGGTCCTCGGAGTGCCCCAGCCCGCGCCCCCGCGCCCACCCCCGCCGTGGCCTTCACGGGGTTCGCGGTGGTGCAGCAGGCGCCGCCGGCTGCGCCTCCGGGCCCATCCAACGGCCTTCCGCCTACGCAGACCCGTAACAATAGGAAAAAGCGCCGTCAGCGTAGATAAAACATTATCTCAAAACAAACCATTGTTGTCGCTTAAACATAATAAGGCTATTATGTTGTATGTTATTGATTGTCCTCATTAGTGTCGCAAAACTTACTCTGGGGATGTTCTTACGTTGTAAATATTTCACCCCATGACAACCGCAATTCTATAAAAGTGCTGTGATAACAAGTTGCATAATTTTACAACTTAAATATAAAATTAAAGAGTTGACTACTTAAATGTTTAATGTACTCAGTTTGACCCCAGAGTGAATAAATTGTGATTAAAGATCGAAGATTAAGATAAAATGTTATAGTTGTAAGTTTTATTTTTAGTTTATTCACTATGAATGATTGGTATTAATGATCTTATATTTAAGATTGATATCACAAGTTTTATTAATTGAGTCTAAATGCTCTATGAAAATGTGTACTGAAAGCTCCAGTATCAATATAACATTGACCAAAATAAAACTCGGACGATACAAGTAAGATTTGTTGAATGGCAGTAAAAAGATTTTGTTCATACTTTGATACACAACGTGTAGTCATGAATTCTGTTATAGAACTAATGTATACATAATTGTTAATGAACTTGATGAAAATTAGTCCTAATATACGGAATATTAATAATTCATTAATGTTTTTATTTACTTTCATCTATAATATTATAAAATTGTAGATGCTGCATCTGTACATTGAAGCTATTAAAAAAAAACCAACTGGAATAGATAACATGAACGATATAATTTTAATTTTATACTAGCTGATCTGTATCCATTTCGCTGGGGATATTAAAAAATACACATGAACACACACAGGCATATCAAGGTTTAATTAAGCTTTGTAATCTTTAATTAATAATTCATAAATACTTTTACATTATAAAAATATGTAGAATTGTTATAAAAAATTGTAATCTTTAATTAATAATTCATAAATACTCCTACATTATAAAAATATGGAGAATAGAGGTATAAGGAGCACACTCTGTGATGAAAAATTGTCCGTTGCAAAACCGACCAATTGAATTGGCGCCAGCTTAGCAAATTACTCTCCATACAAATGCAAGGAAGGTGAATTAAACAAGGAAAGGAAGACTTTCACTTTGTTATGGCGTAAGTAGTCATAAAAAAGATATTGAAAGCAATTAACGAGTCTATTATAAATATAATAATGTATATATATACATATATACACACATATATATATATATATATACACACACATATATATATATATACATTGAGATATAACATGTCTAGAGAGAGCATTGCTAACAAACAACATCGCCAAAAACGATAGATTTTTTCAATTATTCATATTTCATAAATAAAAAAAAATCGTAATAAGTCCCCAAATTTTGGAAAATAAGGCACACTTCTCACCTGCCAACATCAATCGATTCGATAACCTTGAAAATGTCGAAATTAAATTTCACGTTTTTACAAAGAAATCATGAGAAAAGTGTTAAGTTTTCCGATTAAATGACATCTCATACTTATCCTTTCCCGTTTTAAAATAGTTCCGACACATTTTAATAGCGCAGGCCGGCATAATTATTTTTTTTGCGAGAGCTCTAACCAGTAAAGTAATCGAAACGACACTAACAGGCGTGGGAAGCCATTGAAGCCAGTGCACCAATTTTGGTGCACTGTTTTTGGGCCGTTTTTGTGCAATTGATGCGTGATCTAGACGTTTATATGATCTAAGTATATATACTAGGGCGGGTCAAATTGTAGGGAATGATTTTTTTTTTATGAAGCGTATAGTAAAAACGTAATCTATAGGTGATTCTGAGAAATTTTGCTCAAGAGACCATAGCTCTTAGTCGGATTTGAAGCCCCCCAAAATTTCAAAATAGATATTTTTGCATATATACATAGAATAATTTAATTTAATTCGTCATAAAATCGGATAGAATTATAGTAGATTTCTCAATCTGGGCTTGTTTGAAAGGTATTTTTATCACCTTTCAGAATCTGTATTGGTACCTGTAGAATAACTCGTCAATGGCAGCATTGTACAATTGAACAACTTTGTAACACTGAATAATGACGTTACAAAATAATGACGTTTACTAACACTAAACGTTGCCAAGCTTGCTTTTCCTTTTTCCTTAATCGTTCATCGTGCAATGCGCACGCAGTTTGCCAAAATACTTAAATAAAAACTTGGTTATCATAATACCAATATTTAAATTTAGCGTGACACAATCAAAGAGTGCAGTGAAAATATCAAAGTTATTATGGATAATCAAGAATCATCAACATCGTCTGCGGTGTCTTCGCAAATGGAAGCAACAACATCAACAGGTTTTGACTCTAGATTGACTAACATGCCTCATCAAGATATTGTTGTTTTTGGTTTATCAAGTGATTTAAATGATCTTAGTTTGCCTACTAAATGTGACATTTTAAAATTATTTTTTTTAAGTGATCGTGCTAAATTTGAAAACAAAATGTTCTCGTATGAAACTTTTATTCCTCACGTAACAGATAAATTGATCCAAATTTGGTGTAAATTAAATATTGAAATCATTAATAGAAAGAGTGTTTTAAAAAAATTAAGATAAAATTAAATTCAGAATTTATTAGTTAAAAGTTTATTCTAGGCTATTTTTCGACAAAAAATTCCTAATATCTCTATTCAAAATAATAAAAAATATGGGTATCAATACAGATTCTGAAAGATAATAAAAACATCTTTCAAACAAGCCCAGATTGAGAAATCTACTATAATTCTATCCGATTTTATGACGAATTAAATTAAATTATTCTATGTATATATGCAAAAATATCTATTTTGAAATTTTGGGGGGCTTCAAATCCGACTAAGAGCTATGGTCTCTTGAGCAAAATTTTTCAGAATCACCTATAGATTACGTTTTTGCTATACGCTTTATCAAAAAAAAATTAACCCGACCTAATATATACATACACACACACACACATACACACACACACACACACACACACACACACACACGCACGCACGCACGCACGTACGCACGCACTCACGCGCTCACGCACGCGCACACAGACATACACACATATATATATATATATATATATATACACACACATATAAAAGAAAGACGTGTTAGTTACACTACTTATAACTCAAGAACGGCTGTACCGGTTTGGCTGAAAATTGGTGGGGAGGTAGCTTAGACCCAGGAGACCGACATAGGATACTTTTTATCCCTTTGGAACCGGTAGGTGGCGCTGAGATCGGGTTCTAGAATCCTAATCACCTGGTATTACATTTGAATTTGGAATTGTCATTTTTATATGATTGTTCATTGTGTTTTCTCATTTTATTTGGCGCCAATACATTGTACAACATTTTGCGATATTAAAATGGAGTGGGGTGATAAAGAGAACCGAATCGCTGTGATTGTATTACACAAAGTAGGTATGGAGCCAAATGCAATTATTAAAAACTCCATACGCTTGGTATTAGTCAAATATTTGTGTACCGGCCTATTAATAGGTACAATGAGACCTCTGTTTGTGGCAGAAAAAGATCTGGCCGTCCACGTAGTGTTCGTACGAAAAAGGTGGTCAAAGCAGTAAGGGAAGGAATTCGAAAAAATCCTGTCCGAAAGCAAAAGATTTTATCTCGGGAGATGAAGATATCATGTAGAACCATGTCGCGTATTTTAAAAGATGACTTAGGACTTGCAGCCTATAAGAGACACACTGGTCATTTCTTAACTCATAATTTAAAAAAGAGTAGGTTGGTAAAATCGAAACAACTATTGAAGCGGTACGCAAAGGGAGGTCACAGAAAAATTTTGTTTACGGATGAGAAAATTTTTACAATTGAGCAACATTTTAACAAACAAAATGACCGTATTTATGCTCAAAGCTCTAAGGAAGCTTCTCAATTAGTCGACAGAGTGCAACGTGGGCATTATCTGTCTTCAGTGATGGTTTGGTGGGGTGTTAGCTATGAAGGAGTGACCGAGACATATTTTTGTGAAAAAGGTATCAAAACATCGGCACAAGTGTATCAAGATACCATTCTTGAGAAGGTAGTTAAGCCCCTTAACAACACCATGTTAAATAACTAAGAATGGTCCTTCCAGCAAGAGTCGGCGCCGGGTCATAAAGCTCGGTCCACCCAGTCTTGGTTAGAAACGAACGTTTCGGATTTCATCAGAGCTGAAGACTGGCCGTCGTTTAATCCCGATCTTAATCCGCTGGATTATGATTTATGGTCAGTTTTAGAGAGTACGGCTTACTCTAAACGCCATGATAATTTGGAGTCCCTAAAACAATTCATACAATTGGCAGTGAAGAATTTTCCCATGGAAAGAGCGCGTGCTTCTATTGATAACGGGTCTCAACGTTTAAAGGACTGTATTGCAGCCAATGGAGACCACTTCGAATAAGCTTTTTATATTTTAATTTGTTTTATATTTACGTATTAAACTAACACACTGTAAAACTTATAAATGTTATTTGAAATAGAAAAAATTTTCTTTGTTACAATATTTTTGGCAAAACTAGGTATATAGGCGGTACCACCCTAACTACTGCGTTGGGTCGCGCGGAAACACGAGGCCTCTGACCTTTAGGATGACGCAGATACAAACCGATGCTTCGATGTGTATCTGCATCAGATTGTGGGGTGTGTGCCTTCCCCTTAGTGCCGCGAGTGCGGCGCACTAGACACTGCGTTTCTCACGCTGGTCAAATGCACTGCTTGGCAACCTCAGAGGTTCGAGCTTGAGGTCATCGTAGAGCTGATCGATTAGCTGAGGGGATTGGTTGAGGCCATGCTCCATACCGACGATCACTGGTCAGCGGCTTCTCCCTTTTGCGAGGCAGTAATGTCCTGCAAGGAAGCCGCTGAGAGAGTAAGGGAGAGAGACTGGCCTCCGGAGACATAGGTATGCGCAAAACTCCCATGATTCCATCGCAGGGGTCCGCGCACCGTGGGGATGCGACGGGTCCAACCTCTATTGGTGAAGTGGGTCACTCTGCAGCCCGGGGTGACCTAAGCTTGTTGCGCGGTTGAACAATGGGTGTAGCTTCTCTCGTCATCTCGTGTTCTTCCACACAAGCGCTGGGTATGGGACGCAGGTTTAGGTTTAGCGGAGTAGTAGATTCCGCCCAGTCAGTCAGATCGCACACGCGCTTATCGCCGCGGTCCGGTCCCACCCCCACAGCCGAGAGGGACTTAGTAGGTACGAAATGTCTTCCCCCTGCGCATAAAAAAAAAGCTCATAGAATAAAGAATATGACATCTAATATCTTCGCTTTACTAATGAAAGAAACTCTTTCAATAAAAAGTAATTCTTAAAACCTTACAAAAATAATTTAAAAAACTTAATTTTTACAGTACACGTGCTCTCAAAAATTTATTCTAATATTTTCAATTACAGCATTGCCATCGCGTGTTGAATAGGGAAAAACTGTACGACTGGGTAAATAGTTCAAGAGAATATTAATAGAGGTCACTCAATTACGTGGTTTAGAAATGCAATAGTTTTTTTTAACAGGCACTTTGTTTTATTTATTTTCTTTCCACATAACATAAGAATGAAGAAAATTTTAACTATAGGTAGAAAAACGGGGAACCAAGACTATGAAGAATTCCTGTTATTATAGCACTCCTAACCCAGGGGTCACTCCAACCTAAAGAATAATAGCTGATACCAGTGTATATAAAATATGTGAGTACTAAATTTATAGAATTATATTTTGTATGATTTAAAAGAGTGTGTTTGTGCACGCACATATACGTGTAGTGAGTGTGTTCAAATGCGCGTTCGTAAATAATACACTATATATAAAATAGATTAGTCTCTCTGGTATAAAATATTAAATATCATTTACCCAGTCCGATAGATGTCGCTACAATCGGTATTATATTCCTATATATATTACTAGATGGCGCTACAATCGATAATTCTATAAATTCTACTATGTAGTTACTAGTGGTACTCATAAGTTATGCTCATAAGTGTTCGTGCCTACCCCGCAAGGGAACTGACGTGAAGTTATGTATGTATGTATGTATAAGTTATAATTTGTTCTAAATTGGAATAAAGGGAAAGACACAATTAAATTACAGTTTAAAAATGTTGTGGTAGCGTAATGGCTAGCGCACGCGTCCCAAACTCAAGGGGCGCGAGTTCGATCCTGGCCGGAACACATGCACCACTTCGTCAGTTTTGCATATTGTTATAATTAATTTATTATATTGTATTAAATCATTAATATTAATTATTATTTATCGGTGCAGGAACGGAGAAAGATTACTATTTTCTGCGGCCGGACAGCCTATCGTAAGAGGTGACAACACAACCCACAGCCAAGTGGTAGAATAATTGCCCGGTTGGATGGCTACCAACCCTGGGTTAGGGTATGCCGCCATAACAACCTTGAGCTGTGCTTTCCATCAAGTGGGCCGTCTGCCTTTCTGCTGAACTCCCGCATTAAAAAAATACCACGATAACAAATGGTGAAGGAAAACATCGTGGTGCAACCTGCATCGAGATAACCTATGTGTCTAACCTGCCAAGCCGCCTTGGAAAAGTGTGGCGGGTACACTGTTTGTTGCCCCTCTATAGTGGGCGGCCGGCCCGAGCCCTGTAGTGGGACATTTATGGGCTGATATTGTATTATTATGTTTGCAAAGCGTTATGTGCGTATTGTGCAAAGCGTTTTATTCATTTTACAACTCTAAAAGATATTTCATGGATACTTTACTTCAAGTTCTCCTAAAAACCCTTAACATATAAGAGGCCTTAACTACATCATTTATTTTATATAATATGAATAACTGTCTACGTTAACAACAATATAATAAGAACGTCATATTCTTAACTTTGTAATGTTTTCCTTTAACTCTGTTTTGTAATATTAGGTTTATCTTATGGATAAAATCAGAAATGAGGACATCCGTAAGAGAACGAAGGTAACCGACATAGCTCGCAAAATTAGCAAGTTGAAGTGGCAGTGGGCCAGTCACGTCTGTCGTAGGACCAACGGCCGATGGAGCAAACGAGTCCTGGAGTGGAGACCATGTCTCGGCAAACGCAGCGTACGACGCCCGCCATATCATCAAAATAGGTCTCACCATTCAGGAGAACTTTAGCGGTGCCACCTATCGGTAGCGGTAGATTTAGATATTAATCTTAACCATCCCGGGTGGCACTTGAACACACACAAAAATAATTTTACCTAAATATTGGAACCCGATTACCTGCTTCAAATTTGAATCTATACCATCCCGGGACCCACTTTGTTATGTGTGTATGCATGCGCTCCTCACCCGCGCCCTAACTACGTGAATAAAGGACTGTGATTCCTACTCGCTTGTTTGATTGACGCACACCCGATTGCTAAATATATAACACACTTGAACACACATAAAAATAATTTCGCCTAAATATTGGAACTCGATTACAGCTAAATTAATTATTTTACATGTCTTTTATCAATAAAATAACTCCAACTGAAGCATCTATTTTAAACGATATTCAGTTTTTTACATCCTCTTTGACGTTATTTGCAGTACACATTCTGTCAATTCTATGTCAAAAGTCTTATGGTTACATCAAAAAAGTTTATATTGTGCAAAGCGCTAAGGTTAGATTAGAAATAGTTTTATATGGTGATTAAGTATTCTTTAATTTTCTAATTTTTGGCGCAATTTTCTTAATTTTTTCTTTCATAAGAACCTTCTCCTAACAAAATAAACACAACAAAATAAGAATTAGCGAAACCGGTCCAGCCGTTCACACGTGATGCCGTGACCAAGGGAAATAGGGATTCATTTATATATATATATATATATATAACTTAAAATGTGTGGTCGAGATAAGGAGAAAATAAAAAGCGACAATATAATTTTCTGATAGTTTCAAGAGTGACAATGTCACGTCTCTATTCTTTATTCGTACTATTGCAACTAAATAGGTTCACAATGTATAAACCTTAACACCTTCTCTCAATGTAAACCTATTAATCCACGAAGCTTACACAATCTTGGTTGCGCTGTTGGTTTAGTGAGCAGATCTGCAAGTTGCTGCTCACTGGAGATTTTCTTCACTATAATCTCTCCTCGTGTTACTAGCTCACGAATAAAGAAATGACGTATACGAATATGTTTCGTATTGGTATCATCTGTGGTATTCAAGATTTTCAGCCAGTTTAATCGCAGCCTCATTGTCAACCCACAAAGTTGGCAATTCTTTATTATCAGTGAGATGCTTGAATAGTCGTGTTAGCCAGACTGATTCCCTGGCAGCCTCACTTGCAGCGACAACTTCAGCCTTAGTTGTTGATATGGCCACACTCTGTTGTCCCTGGCTGATCCAAGAGACTGGTCCTCCTGCGTATAAACATAATATACCAGAGGTGGATTTTCCGGTCCCTATATCACCACCATGATCAGCATCACTATAACATTCAAAGGTCTTATGATTACCTTTCTGGTAAACAATGCCAAGATCAAGAGTGCACTGCAAATACATCATGATGCGTTTCACTTTTACGCAATCTACATTAGTTGGCTTCTCTAGACTTCTCGAAACTACACTGACAGCATATGCTATGTCAGGTCTAGTACCAACCATAAGATAGGCTAATGCTCCAACAGCTTGTCTGTAATTTTCTAAAATATAATCATCAATCTTCAAATTATTTTGTGATATATTTTCTTTGATTATAGGTGTTGCTACAGGTCTACAACCTTCCATACCGAATCTATGCAATATTTTCTTAGCATAAGATGCCTGGTGTATCTTAATATTACCTTCTCTGATTTCAATCTCTATACCAAGGAAGAAAGAGGCTGGTTTATAAGTAATTTTAAATCTCGTTTTCAAATCTCCTAAAAAATCATCTATCATCTGTTGATCTGTTGCTGCAACAAGTCCATCATCAACATATAGAGCTACAATCAATTTCTTGCCATCTTTTCTCAGAGTAAATAAACAGGGATCTGCATCACTTGTCTTAAAACCAATTTCCTTCAAGAAATCCAGGATAGTTTTATTCCAACACCTTGGAGCCTGCTTTAAGCCATATAAACTTTTCTTTAATAGACATACTCTTCCCGTGCCATCATCATAGCCTTCGGGCTGTTTCATGTGAATTTCTTCATTTGACAGTGAACCATATAAAAAGCAGTCGACACGTCAAATTGGAAAAGCTTCAAGCCTTCACTAGCCGCAATACTTAATATGGTTCCCACAGTTGACAACTTTGCAACTGGGCTAAAGGTTTGATCATAATCTACACCTTTCTTTTGACGAAAACCTTTGGCGACAAGTCTTGCTTTGTACTTGTCCACAGAACCATCAGCGTTTTGCTTTATCCGAAAAACCCATTTAAATGGTATGGCTTTTCTGTTCTTGGGTAGTCTCTGCAAAACCCAGGTTTCATTTTGCATAAGTGAATTAATTTCACTTTCCATCGCTTTTATCCAAAGATCTCTATCTGGACTCGACACAGCATCCTTATAACAATTTGGTTCATCATATCCATCAACAATCATAGCATAGTCTTTGAATTTAGCTGGATGTCTGAGTGACGAATGATTTCGAAGCTCTTTCTCACTCTCGATACTAACAAGAGGCTCGAGACTATCTTCATCTTTATCACTCTCATCTACATCTTCCCCCTCTAATTCATTAGACTCTTCATGATCTGATTCTGAATTGTTATTTACTGGAGCTTCTTCACAATCGGTTCGCACATTTATAGGTATCTCAACTTCACCTATATTTTCATCTTTACTTAAGTCTTCTGTTACGAACTTCAATTTGATTGGCCTCTCATCAAATGTCACATCTCTGGATCTTACTAAAGAATTTGACTCTTTATTCCATAATCTGTAAACATCATCGTTGTCATAGCCAATAAGAAAGCACTTCTTTGCTTTCTTCTGCAATTTCTTCCTTCTCTGGTTAGGAATATGAGCATAGCATACCGAGCCTATGATTCGAAAATGCTTTATCTGCGGTTTTTTACCAAACCATAACTCATACGGGCTTTTGTGATCTACGCATGTTGGTCCTGTCCTATTCAGAATGTAAACAGCCGTTTGTACCAACTCCGCCCACAACTGTTGAGGTAACTCCTCATGTGCATGCATCATTGCTCTTGCTGACTCAACGATAGTACGGTTTTCTCTTTCGCTACAATCGTTTTGTTCCGGTGTGTACGGTATTATAAGTCTCATATTTATTCCACGTTTCGCTAACTCTTTTCTTACTTTGTCGTTATCAAATTCTCCACCATTATCGCTCAGAAATTCCTTAATAGTATGTTCTGCAACATCAGCTTCATTAAGCATCTGACATAGTTTTTCTGGTACTTCAGACTTCTTTTTCATGAAGTAAATATAGTGATAGCGGGTATATTCATCTTTGAAAAGAACAAAATAGTGAAATTTAGAGTAAGATGCAGAAAAAGGACCACAGACGTCAGAATGAATGCGCTCTCCAGGCATTTGTGCATTATCTCTAGTTCCAAACTTTCTAACTTTCTTCTATGTGCTTTACCAAATATACAACCTTCGCATAATTCTCCACTGTCCTTTGTCTTAATGTCTAACTCTCTCTGTATAAGACTTTTCACATGCCTTTTATCTTGGTGACCCATTCTTTCATGGTAAAGCTGTAATGTATCAAGTGCATTCACCACCGAATCAACTTGACATACTGCGCTACATTTTAGCTTGTATAATCCACCAAATCTTTTTCTATATCCAGTCACTACTATCTTTCCATTTATCTTTATGAAACAGGAAGTTACCCGTGACTTAAACAAACTCTTCGGATTTAGATCTTGCGCTGCTAACACCGACAATAAATTTCTACTTATTGTTGGAACCAACCAGACCTCCCTCAGAAAGAATTCTTCAGCATGGGCAATATAATTTTCTGATAGTTTCAAGAGTGACAATGTCACGTCTCTATTCTTTATTCGTACTATTGCAACTAAATAGGTTCACAATGTATAAACCTTAACAATATATATATATATATATATATATATATATATATATATATATATATATATATATATATATATATATATATATATATATATATATATATAGATAGATAGAGATATGTAAGGATTTTTTCCAGGTTTGAACACTTTTTCTAAAAGATAGTCTTTGAGGAAAATGTTCCAATACAATGGTGCTTGCTTAAGTCCGTATAAACTGCATTTCAATTTACAAGCTTTGCTAGTCCTATCGGTATGTCCTTATGGTAGTTTGACGTAAATTTCTTGACTTGACTTCTTTCTCTACGAAATCCAGTATATGCATCGGATTGCGCAAGGGCTATCTTAAGTAGCAATACTTATTAGAGTCATGATTGAACTCATTTTTGCAACTGAGCTAAATGTTTTCTCGTAGTCAATGCCTTCCTTTTAATAATGATTAACAGCTACTAGTTTGACTATATACTTCTCCATATTGCCATTCAAATTTCAAATTTAAACCCATTAAGTTGAAATGGCTTTGCTTCCATTGGGCAATGGCATCAAGTACCAAGTTTCGTTATCTTTCAAAGTACTTATTTCATCATCCATAACATTTCGTCATCTATTTTTATCCGTGCAGGAATGGAGAAAGAATAAAATTTCCTGCGGACGGGAGGCCTGTCGTTCAAGACGACAAAACAACCCACAGCCAGGTGGTAAGGCATTTGCTCGACTGGATGGCTACCACCCCTGATCTAAAGTATGTCGCCATAACAACCTTGGGTTGTGTTATGGTATTAGTGACCAGGTTCCAGTCTCCCTTAAAAGAGCAACAGCGCATTTAGCCTCTTCTCCTGTCTGGACCTCATTCCTGGCAAGAGAAGACTCAAAGAGAGACGTCCAAGCAACACCTCTGGTATTGTAAATATACATAGGCAACTCTTACAAACTCCTTTCTTAATAATATACCTCTTTAATAATTTTCCATATTTAAACTGTCCAAATTATGTTTTCGGCTGTCATTACTATAAACTATTCTTGTGTTGTTTGTCAAATTGGTGATGAGGACGGGATCTATATTTTTAAGGCATACTTCAGTGAGTAGCTGTTCTAATTTTCTTTATTTTATGTTTTTCCTCGAGATAAGTTTTATAGGACACTGGGGTTTCTAGATTCTTTTTTTTTAAATACCAATTTGTCTTTATTAATTTTAGAGTTTTATACATTACTAGAGTTTACCCCGCGGCTGCACCGCGGATCAGCCTCTAGTGCGTGCTTCTTGTATAAAGAGCAGGAGTTAATACAGGTTACATTGTACTAAATTTTTGTATTATTTCATCTTATATCGTAAACTATTTTATCTCCCAGGATGAAAAGTATTATGTCTATTTTCGGTATGAAAACTACATTTAAACATAATGACACCAAAACCGATCCAGTATTCCTAGTAGTTTGCCGTGAAAGTTTAACAGAAAGACATATCGAGTTACATTTTTTATAGACGATGAATTTTTATATCTATAAACTTTATCTCTATTTTAAACCATTCTAGTTTTATTTATCTATCCCTCGTCTATGAAAACCACATAAATGACAAAAAGGATATAGACGCCAAAAGGGACAAAAAGCACAAAAAAGACAAAAAGGGCAAAGATGACCAAATTGACCAAAATAATCAAAATTACGGAAATGGCAAAAAAACCTATCCTACTTTCTGGCATAACTTTTACATAAATCATTATTATCATTATCCGGGATGAAAAGTACCCCTTGTCTACCCTTGGTATTAAAATCCCTATTACTATTATAAATGCGAAAGTAACTCTGCCTGTCATTTTGGTCAATTTGGTCATTTTGGTCAATTTGGTCATTTTGGTGAATTCGGTCATTTCAGCCATTTTGATGATTTTTGTAATTTATGTAGTTTACATTGACGGAAGATAGATAAATAATACTACAGCGAATTGAAATAAAGGATGAAGGTTTGTATGAGACTAATCATTTCTCAAGTTTACAGATATAAAAATTCATCATCTATAAAAAACGCGATAGTAACTCGATATGTAAAAATACTGGATCGGTTTTGCTGTAATTTTATTTAAATGTAGTTTTAATACCGAAAATGGATATAAATACTTTTCATGCCGGCAGATGGGATTCTTTGCGATACAAAATGAAGTGAATTTTCTGGGTGCAAATAGCACTAACATAAAAATTAATACAATGTAACCTGTATTAACGCCTGCTCTTTAAACAGTGCGTGCCGCACTTGAGGTAGACCCGCGGTGCAGCTGCGGGGTAAACTTTAGTTACATATATACCGAATTTCAGCCAAATCGGCCCAATAGCTTTTCTGTAAAAACATAACAAATTGAGAGGCAAATATATTTTTATCCTTGAAACTATCCCTTTTTTCGGTATAAAAAGCATTCTATGTTCGTCCTCGGCATCGAAAATATATATATATATACTAGAGTTTACCCCGCGGCTCCGCCGCGCGTCAAACTCTAGTGCGTTTTCTTGTTTTAAGAGCAGGCGTTAATACAGGATATATTGTATTGTATTTTTATGTTGGTGCTATTTGCCCTCGGAAGATTTACTTCATTTTATGTCGCAAACTATTCCATCTACCGGGATAAATAGTATCTATGTCCATTTTCGGTATTCAGACAGACAGATCGAGTGAAAGTCGCATTTTTTTAAATATTATGAATTTTTATATCTATAAACTTGATAAATGATTGGTCCCCCATACAAACTTTAATACCTTATTTCAACCCGCTCTAGTTTTATTTATATAACTAAATATTGTGTAAACTACACAAACTACCAAACGTACTAAAACTACCGAAACTACCAAATTACCAACCAAAACTACCAAATCCACCAACTAAAACTACCACAACTACCTAAACTGCCACAACTATCAAAACTACCAAAACTACCACAACTATCAAAACTACCAAAACTACCACAACTACCAAAACTACCACAACTATCAAAACTACCAAAACTACCATAACTATCAAAACTACCAAAACTACCACAACTACCAAAACTACCACAACTATCAAAACTACCGCAACTACCAAAACTACCACAACTATCAAAACTACCAAAACTACCACAACTACCAAAACTAACACAACCATCAAAACTACCAAAACTACCACAACTATAAAAACTACCAAAACTATCACAACTATCAAAACTACCACAACTATCAAAACTACCAAAACTACCACAACTACCAAAACTACCACAACTATCAAACTACCACAACTATCAAAACTACCACAACTATGAAAACTACCACAACTATCAAAACTACCACAACTATTAAAACTACCAAAACTACCACAACTATCAAAACTACCAAAACAACCGAATATACCAAATCGACCAACCAAAGCTACCAAATCTACAAACCAAAACTACCACAACTATCAAAACTACCACAACTACCAAAATAACCAAATCTACCAACCAAAACTACCATAACTACCACAACTATCAAAACTACCACAACTACCAAAATAACCAAATGTACCTACCAAAACTACCATAACTATCAAATCTACAAACCAAAACTACCACAACTACCTAAACTACCACAATTACTAAATCTACCAATCAAAACTACCACAACTACCAAAACAACTAAACTAAACAAAACTACCTAAACGACCAAATTGACCAAAATAAACAAAATGACGAAAATGGCCAACCACAAATAAAAAACCTATCTTAGTTTCTGGGATAAACTTTACATAAATCTATCCCAAAATCTATCCCAGTATCCGGGATGAAAAGTATCCCTTGGCCACCCTCGGTATTCAAATTACATATGTACCGAGTATCAGCCAAATCAGTCCAATAGTCTTTCCATAAAAGGATAACAAACAGAGAGACAAATATACTTTTATCCCAGAAACTATCCCATTTTCCGGGATAAAAAGTATCCTATGTTCATTCTCGGCATCGAAAATATATATATACTGAGTTTCAGCCAAATCGGTCCAGTAGTTTTTACGTGAAAGCGGAACAGACAGACAGACAGACAGACAGACAGACAGACAGACAGACAGACAGACAGACAGACAGAGTTACTTTCGCATTTATAATATTAATAGGGATATATACTGAGTTTCAGCCAAATCGGTTGCGTAGTTTTCCGTGAAACCGGAACAGATAGACAGACAGAGTTACTTTCGAATTTATAATATTAATAGGGATTATCACTATCATTAAACATACGACGTTGAGGAAATTGCGAGCGAAATATTAATTAACAATTAAAATTGGTTCCACCTTTGTTGTTTAAATGTTTTCTTTCCTTCTAGGTGAAAAATAACTTTAACATAAGTCAAGTTGACAAATTAAATCTGAACAATTTTTTATTTGTAACTAGAGTTTACCCCGCGGCTCAGCCGCGCGTCAAACTTTAGTGCGTACCTCTTGTTTTAAGAGCAGGCGTTAATACAGGATATATTGTATTGTATTTTTCTGTTGGTGGTATTTGCCCTCAGAAGATTTACTACATTTTATATCGCAAACTATCCCATCTACCGGGATGAATAGTATCTATGACCATTTTCGGTATTCAGACAGACAGATCGAGTGAAAGTCGCATTTTTTTTTAAAGATTATGAATTTTTATATCTACAAACTTCATAAATGATCGGTCCCCCATATAAACTTTGATACCCTATTTCAACTCGTTCTAGTTTTATTTATATAACTAAATATTGTGTAAACTACACAAACGACCAAAACTACCAAAGATACTAAAACTGCTGAAACTACCAAATCTACTAACCAAAACTACCAAATCCACCAACCAAAACTACCACAACCACCTAAACTACCACAATTACTAAATCTACCAATCAAAACTACCAAAACCACCACAACTAACAAAACTACCACTGTTGGGGATTGTCTTTACCTTAATTTTTCATTACTGTTTGCACTATGTGTTATATGCGCGCGCGTAGCTGACAAAATAGCCGATAATAGTGATGTGCCACATTAGTTGTATGGTTGCTAGTGATGTGTCAATTAATTGATGTGATGGCTAGTGTTGTGCGTTAACAACCACAACTATCAAAACTATCACAACTACTAAAACTACCACCACTACCAAAACTACCACAACTATCAAAACTCACGCAACTACCAAAACAACCGAATATACCAAATCGACCAACCAAAACTACCAAATTTACAAACCAAAACTACCACAACTATCAAAACTACCACAACTACCAAAATAATCGAATCTACCAAATCTACCAACCAAAACTACCATAACTACCAAATCTACAAACCAAAACTACCACAACTACCAATACTACCACTACTACCAAAACTACCACAACTACCGAAACTACCAAACCTATTGTTAAAACCTATGTTTTCTTATAATCAAAGCACTGGCGACTTTTGGAAAAGTATTCAAGTATTGACTTTGACTTTTTTTTTATTCCTTCTGTCACTGTATAAGAAATACATAAAATTGCAATTGACTCCAACTAATGTATTATTTTTCGCCTAAAATAGTTACAGCTTAATAAACTGCAACTCTGTGTGGGACTCAGGTCTCACAGGTTATGGTCCCTCGTTGTATTTTTTGGAAGAAAGTAAAACAGATAATACAAGATGACTCAAACCCCATCGTCGCCGTTGACACCACAGCCTTCTCAGACGGCCTGCGGCATGTCTCCGGTAGTGTTCAGTAGCAGCACGCCTAATTTTTTAAAACTTCAAGGTAGCAGCAACTACGCAACATGGAGTTTCGCAATTCAAATGTATTTAATAGACACTGAACTATGGGACTGCGTAATTTCATCGTCTGAAAAAATTCCTGATCGTGAATTTGAACGCAGGGATGCAAAAGCAAGGTCCAAAATTTGTTTCAACTTAAGTGAGCACCTTTATCTCATAGTTATGACAGCTAAAACGTCTAAAGAAACCGGGAATCGACTTCGTGAGTCCTACGCCGACTGTGGACTAGCGCGACGGTTAAAACTCATGAAGAAATTGATTAATATCAAGCTTGAAACCTACTCTGGTATAGAGGCCTACGTAAATGAGATACGTCATGTTCAACAGGAACTGATCGCTATTCAAGCTGGTTTGGACGATGACTTGTTGGTGTAATTATGCTGGCAGGACTCAACGACAGCTACAGACCGATGGTGATGGCCTTAGAGCACTCCGGATATCCACGGACTCAGTTGCATCGATCCTGCTTAAGGAGGAATACCGAGATGCCTCTACTACGTCGAGTTCCTTATTATCTAATGTGCCCGTGTCTAATAAAGATAATACTAAATGTACATATTGCAAAAAATTGGTCATGTAGTGTCTCAGTGTAGGAAACGTCTCAACCGACAAAAGTGTCAATCGTCATCAGCTTCACCATCATCATCGTCATCATCTCATTCATGTAATAATATATCGGACGTTACACTTTTATCTGCTTTTAATCACAATTTTCCTACAGGTATCACTACCCCCTCACTTTGTGCCACCACCGAATGGTATGTTGACTCAGGTGCTACGACTCATATGAGTAACAAGTGTGATTGGTTCCTAGACTTGCAGCAGGAGTCTAAACCAGTTATTGTTGCCAATGGTCAACAAATTAAAAGTGAAGGAAAAGGTACGGTCTCTATAAATGTGTCTGATAGGATTAAGCAAATTTCCGATGTTTTATATGTTTCAGACTTAACTACTAATTTACTTTCAGTATATAGTCTAGTTCAGAAAGGGCTTGTAGTAGTTTTTTCCCCAAATGGTGCCTCAATCCTTTTTAATAAAGGCAGCAAAGTGACAGGCTGTGTGGTTGCAAGAGCGTCAAACTTTAATGGTATGTACAAGTTGGATACGGCAGATTACAAAGCCAATGTCACACAAGCCAAAGAGTCTGCCTTACTATGGCATAGACGTCTTGGGCACTTACATCCAAAACCCTAAATATTAAAAAAAATTATAAACTAGGTATAGGCTACACAAATATATCATTTAGTGGTTTAGATAAAATCTGCGTGCCGTGCCTACAAGGCAAAATGTCGAAGAAACCATTCGAGAATTCACAAAGTAGGTCCAACTCCAAACTAGAATTGCTACATACAGACCTTTGCGGACTGATGAGTACGCATTCATGGGGTGGAGCACTTTATCTACTAACTTTTACAGATGACTTTACGCGTAAGACTTTCGGCTACCTGCTAAAATCGAAAAGCGAAGTTTTCTCTAAATTCGTTGAATTCAAGAACCTGGTGGAGAATCAAACAGGTCTGAAAATAAAGTGTTTACGCTCCGACAATAGAAGAGAGTTCGTTAACCATAACTTCATTTTCTCACCGAAAACGGTATTGTTCATCAGACAACAGTGCCCTATACCCCGCAGCAAAACGAAGTATCAGAGCGAGTTAACAGAACCGTTGTCGAGAAAGCCAGAACTATGCTCCAAGATTCTAGGTTACCACGAGCATATTGGGGTGAAGCTGTCTTCACAGCAATATATCCCAAAAACTGCTTGCCAACCCATGCACTAAATAACAGATTCCCTGAAGAGATGTGGACTGGGAAAAAGGTGGATTTACGTCACCTGCGAGTTTTCGGTTGTGAAGCGCAGGTTCTAATCCCTAACGAGAAGCGCAAGAAACTTGACTCCAAGACTCAAACTTGTATCTTCGTTGGGTATTCAACGGATACTAAAGGATGTCGTCTTGTTGATCCCCAGAATCCAAGGAACGTCACAATTGCTAGAGACGTCGTCTTTGTCGAAAATAAGCTACCACCATCTAGAGAACCTGGTGAAGAAATAACACAAATGTCAGACCCTCGGCCTGAAAATCTGGAGGTCTTCACACCTATTACTCAAGATTCCTCGCCTGCACCCCACACACAGCCTACAGAAGTTATCACACCATGCGACGATTTCAACATTCATGAGCCTATTGACGAAGAACATCCCGAACTTCAAGATCCAACAGAAGAACATGCTGAGTTTCCTACTGAAGAACCATCTGCTTCTCAGTTGGAACCGAAGTTAATTGTCGATCCTCAAGATGTTCCTGTAGCTGTGTCACCAGTAGTTGATATTTCTGAAGACATCACTGCTCGCAGATATCCTCTTCACAACCATCGTGCTCCTGCGAGATATTCTGACGTAGACTATGCAAACTTTAGCAGCACTGATTACGAGCCGCAAACTTACAAGCAAGCTCTGGAAGATAGTCATAGTCAAGAGTGGCTGAAAGCTATGCAGTGTGAACATGAGTCATTGCAAAAGCATGGAACATGGATGCTTGTAAATAGACCTGTAGATAGAAAAGTCATTAAATGTAAGTGGGTGTACAAAGTCAAGAAGGGTACAAATGGAGACATTGTGAAACATAAAGCAAGACTCGTTGCCAAAGGATTCACACAAGTCTATGGTGTTGACTATGGCGAAACTTTTGTACCGGTAGCAAGACTGTCGTCGATTCGTCTTCTACTGGCTTTCACCGTGAAACCAAATTTAGACATTGATCACCTAGACGTCGAGACAGCATTCCTTAACGGCGATCTAGAAGAAGAAATCTTCATCTAGCAGCCCGAAGGTTTTTCCAATGACAAATCTAAAGTTTGCCTTCTCAAAAAATCTCTTTATGGACTTAAACAATCTCCATGGCAGTGGAATAAAAAACTTTGTGAGGCTATGGACAAGCTTTGGTTCAGAAGTTCCGAAAAAGAACACTGCATATAGCAACAAGCACGAAGATACAAAGTTGCTTATCGTAGCTGTTTTTGTCGACGATTTCTTCATCTTCAGCAATGATAAGAAGATAAAAGAAGAATTCAAAGCTGAGTTAAAAAGTCCTTTGTAATCAAAGATTTAGGCCCCCTAAAAGACTGTCTAGGAATGAGAGTGACAAGAGAGAATGGCCATCTATCACTTGATCAAACAAAATATATTGAGAAAGTGATAGAAAAGTTCGGGATGAAAGACTGTATTCTTGTATCTACTTCCATGGAGACGGGTACGCAACTTGTCCTGGCGATGAAAAGCTGGATTTACCATTCCAGGAGCTCATTGGATCATTAATGTACCTTGCCATTGATACCAGACCTGATATAGCTTACTCGGTATCTGCTCTGAGCCAATTCAATGCACATTACGGGGAGGTACACTGGAGAGCTGCAAAGCGTATTCTCCATTACCTAAAGGCAACGAAGGATAAAAAGCTTACATACAGCAATACTAGTAATGGAATTAGATACGCTGATGCTGATTACGCAAGTAGTCTGATAGACAGACGCTCCTATACAGGGTATGTGTTCCAGATGAGCGGTTCATCAGTGTCATGGGAGTCACGCAAACAGAGAACTGTGGCTCAGTCTACAACAGAGGCGGAGTACATGGCTCTTGGCGAGGCCTGTAAGGAGGCCATTTATATCCGATCGCTCATTAATGACATCTTCCAATCATCACCACCTTTAACAATATTGTGCGACAATCAAAGTGCCATCTCACTCACTAAAATAATACACATCACTCTCGCACCAAACACATTGATATTCGACATCATTTTATTCGTGACTGCATCTCAACCAAACAAGTCGTTATAAAATTCATACCATCAACTCACCAAACAGCAGACATTCTCACTAAGGCATTGTCTAAGCTGAGACACTACAAATGCTTGAGCTCTTTTAAACCTATGTTTTCTTATAATCAAAGCACTGGCGACTTTTGGAAAAGTATTCAAGTATTGACTTTGACTTTTTTTTATTCCTTCTGTCACTGTATAAGAAATACATAAAATTGCAATTGACTCCAACTAATGTATTATTTTTCGCCTAAAATAGTTACAGCTTAATAAACTGCAACTCTGTGTAGGACTCAGGTTTCACACCTATAAACCAAAACTACCACAACTACCAAAACTACCACAACTACCAAATCTACCGAAACTACCAAACCTACAAAACAAAACTACCACAACTACCAAATCTACCGAAACTACCAAATCTACAAAACAAAGCAACCACAACTACCAAATCAACCGAAACTACCAAAACTACCACAATTACCAAATCTACAAATCAAAACTACCACAACTACCAAAACCACCACAACTGACAAAACTACCACAACTACCAAAACTACCACAACTATCAAAACTACCGCAACTACCAAAACAACCGAATCTACCAAATCTATCAACCAAAACTACAATAACTACCAAATCTACACACCAAAACTACCACAACTACCACTACTACCAAAACTGCCACAACTGCCGAAACTACCAACTCTACCACAACTACCAAATCTACCGAAACTACCAAATCTACAAAAAACAAAACTACCACAACTACCACAACTACCAAAACTACCAAAACTACCACAACTACCAAAACAACCGAAACTACCAAAACTACCAGCATAAACTACCGAAAATAGCAAAACTACCACAACTACCAAAACTGCCAAACAAAACTACCTAAACGACCAAATTGTCCAAAATAAACAAAATGACGAAAATGGCAAACCACAAATAAAAAACCTATCCTAGTTTCCGGAATAAACTTTACATAAATCTATCCCAGTATCCGGGATGAAAAGTATCCCCTGGCCATCCTCGGTTTTCAAATTACATATGTACCGAGTATCAGCCAAATAGTCTTTCCATAAAAGGATAACAAACAGAGAGACAAATATACTTTTATCCCAGAAACTATCCCATTTTCCGGGATAAAAAGTATCCTATGTTCATTCTCGGCATCGAAAATATATATATATACTGAGTTTCAGCCAAATCGGTCCAGTAGTTTTTCCGTGAAAACGGAACAGACAGACACACAGAGTTACCTTCGCATTTATAATATTAATAGGGATTTAAAACTGCATAAAAGTAACGAATTAGTGTCATCTATCGATAGATATGTTTAAAAAGACCTTAGATTAAATTAGTCCATAGATGTCACTGTTTACTAATCCCGGCGAGTTAGTTTATCTGCTCACTGATAGATGGCAGGACGTTACCTCTATATAAGAAGCTGTACATTCATGTTTTTATTCCAGATCATGAGAGACAGTCAATGTGATCTATTGTATTAGTTCGGAGTTGGTTTTTAAATTTTATTGGTGATGAAATATTATAGTCAATTGTAGTTAGTTGTTTATTAGTGTTTAGCGAAGTTGAGGGTAACATAAATTCAATTTTTACGTTAGTATAGCTAGCAATAAGAATATAATTGGTATAAACTTTTTGAAAGTAAAAGTAGAATAAATAGCTTCTTGACAGACGCTCCGTTAATTTCTGTTTTTTTAGGTTGTTTTGCAAAACTTGCATGAATATGATATCAATTTTATTGAATTTGATCCAGAATGTGACAGTTAGTTGTGAAATTGGCGGGAATTGTGAAGCTAAAAGCTGTTTGAACTTTTAGACTTCCATTCCATTATCTGAGTCAAGTTTTAAATCTATTGCGGCCAAGAAATTGTTATAATGTGATACTTGATTTTATTTTCATTATGTGACCGACAGAACGTACGTAACTGTTTTAGAATAAACTGCTAAATATATTTGATTGTGGTTTAATGCAGCCAAACCATGAATAGGATTGTATACAAGTGAGGTTATATGAGGTGATTGAAGTGGTAATGTTGTTTTCTTTTCAGATAAGACTGAACAATATGAATAAAGTTGATCCAAACTTATTTATTACTTGTCGACTGTGCTTAGAAGAACTAGGACAGTATCAGATTATACCCAGTATTCAAGAACAAATAAAGTCATGTTATGATATTATTGTAAGTACAAATGCCCTTCTATTGTTTTGGTGTAATTCTACTATATAGATATTATTTTTCATCCACAGTCTAACATCCAAAGTCTTACAATTACAAGAAACTTTTTAAAGCTTTTTGGTTCTGTAATAAGTTATTTCAGAATTTAATATTTTTAATTATAATTAGGTGTAATTGTGAACTATCACAAGTAATTCTCAATGAAACTGAAACATGGAGCTGGGACTGGAAACTGAGATTTCCTTTACATTTTACTTTACCTCATTTGGCTGCTATTCAGTTATCTGGTGCACAAATTTTAAGTAGTGGGTGGGTGTAGTGGATAGGGGGAAGGTATACTTACCCTTTCTGCAACTCCTAGGGATTGAAGTTCTTGAAATATATGACTTCAAAAGGATTGTTCAACTTTGTAAGTACAATATGAGTGAAAAAATAAGTGAGGTTATGTTTATTAAAAAAACTGAAGAGTTCCAGACCATAGGGGTTTTAGTAGGGGTAAGTATGCCTTCCCCTTCCCTATTCCACAACCCCATTACTTAAAATTTGTGCACTGGACAGCTATAGATTTACCCCTCATTTTAAAAATCAATTAATATTATTTATGGTATAGCTACAACCAACTTTTACTGTTATGTGTTTTTGTGGTAAATTTGAACTGTATAGACAAATGTGGCCTTTCGAGTGTCCACAAGAAATTCATTGAATGGTGTCAGTTGAAGACTTACAATTCAATTGATTGAAAACTTATACATGAGAATTATTTGTGGCGAATACTAACCTTTACCAATTCAATTTTCAAAGTTACTCCACATAGAGTTCAAAGATTAGTGCACCTTCCTCATGGAAGTACAGACAGGTTATTTAGTTTTTGAAATTTAAGTACTTATACTATTAAAATATATTGATGAATTATTAATAAGTATAGTTAATGTGAATAAGAATGAGGAAACATTTAACTAAACAAATGCAGGCTTTAAGGAAAAATAATAATTGAAAGTGATTAAAGACTAATTAATTCACTATACATTAATATTTACCCAAGCTAATAAGTATTTTAATTTTTACCTAATATAATAAAGATAAATTAAATCTAAGAGCGGTCTAGTCCTTTGGCATATAGTTCTAGTTTTTTTTTTGTTAAAGTGATTACTTTTATTTGAGTAAAAATATAATCCAACTAAGTGTAAGTTGAGTTTGAAACACATACTAAGTAATAACTCTGAATCACTCAAGAAATACAACTTGATTTTTCTTATTTTTCCTTTATATAGTATATACTTTTTATTAACAGTTTTAAAATTATAGTATAATTGTTTTGAAAATATAGCATGAATCAAAAATTTGAATAATATTGTTATCTCTTTGTCTATCATTAAATAAAAAAATCAGTAAGATTACAAACAAAATGTTTGAGACAAATAATGTGGAGTATTTTTGAAATATCTCAAAATGTTGGTGAAGTGAGTTATCTGTGAAATATTAATGTACTCACGCATGTACTACTTGCTATTCCAATCTATGTAGTATAAATGAAGTAAAGAAGGTCTATAAAGTGACATCTGAACCAAAATGATTACAGTAAAAAATATTGCCTAGTTTAGTAGTAAAATTGTAAGTTTCGAAATTACGCTCACCATAAAGCACTATATTTTAGAATTAATTTGTTAGCATTTGTTTAATTGCTGGACTAAGACACACATACTTTTAGATCACATAATAGGTGTCTTAGTTGTCTGATAACCTCATCCAAGACCAATAAGTGATCTTGTGCAGATCATTGCTTTACCAAGTTGAAGGCAGTCCTACACTGTTGCTGAGAAGAGCTCTGCTGTGCGGAACTCGTTATAATCTCACTCTTTCTTGATCATTAATCCTGTGACATGCCCATTTTAGCATAATAATTTTGCAAGTTGTACCAGTTACCTTACTTCTATATTTTTGCTTTTAATGGGTTTTATTGTTTTATCCGCTCGCATTAATGTTATCCCATAGGAACCATAAATTTTCCAGGATAAATAGTAGCCTATGTGACTTTTACACTAATCTTTCTTTGTGCCAAATATCATAAAGATCCGTTCAGTCACTTTGGTGCGATTAAGCACCAAACATCAATCTAAACTAGCATTTATAATATTCTAGTATATAGTAGGCGCAGTGTAAAACTGCTGTATTGTAACTCAATATGTAGCTTTTGAACAAGTTGTTACCTTAATATCAATTATTACTTTACATGTACACATAGAAAGCTCTGCCAAAAATTAACAATATTAATATTGTAAAAATTTAAGGAAGTGCTCGGCAGTCTGTGAACATCAAAGGGTTCTGTAGAAGTGACGCACATGGACTGTTTTCTTTGGTTACAGGACTAAAAAATGCATTTAGTTAAAATATCCCAATCTCAAACACTACCTACTGTTTAGATATTGTTCAAAACAATTTTCTTAAAAAGTATTTTTAATCTAGTGTTTCGAATATTCTACTTTAAAGTCAGAGGGGACACAAGTTTCACCACCTTGGCAGCCAATATCTCACCTCCTATTTGACTTTATTATAAAAAGTCATTATGTCAGAGTCATCTAGAAAGTAAGGCCAAACTTGCCTATAAAAAGCTTGGGGTGCTAAACCAGTCCAAGCAGTACTTCACCCCGCGGCAACGAGTTACACTGTGCAAAGCGCAAATCAGTCCGCATATGGAATACTGCTCACATTATAGTTCGGGGCACCCGCTTACTAGATTAAACACCTCGCTTCCATCCAGCGTCGGGCCGTTCATATTGTTGACGATCCCATACTAACAGGCGGTTTAAAGTCGTTTAGCCTTCAAAGAGACTACATTCCTCTGCGCATTCTACTGCCGGTATAATGGGGAGTGTGCCTTGGAATTGTTCGACCTGGTGCCAACACCTTCTTTTTACAACCTTACTAGTCGCCAGGAACGGGTTGTTCACCACAATAGGGGTGAACCACCTTGAGCTCCTACGTTCAACTAGCAATGGTTCTCTAGAACATTTATTCCTCGTACAACGATTATCTGTTGGATACTGCGCCGCGGTTTTCCCCTTTGCACTATGACATGGGGTTCTATAAGAAGGAAGTTATAAAATTCTTAGAGTTCGGCAACGCGTTAACGACACCCCTGGTGTTGTAATCGACCATAGGCGACGGTAACCGCTTCCCATCAGCTATTCTGTCTGAATGCTTCAGGCAATAAAAAAAATGAGAGAATGCAGAGAACTCTCCACCATGAAGATCTATGAGTACATGGTGTCCCATAAATTCTATACTAATTTATTAATACCTATTGTCCCTATCCCTATTATTAATATTATAAATGCGAAAGTAACTCTGTCTGTCTGTCTGTCTGTCTGTTCCGTTCTCACGGAAAAACTATTGGACCGATTTGGCTGAAACTCAGTATATATATATTTTCGATGCCGAGAATGAACATAGGATATTTTTTATCCCGAAAAATGGGATAGTTTCCGGGATAAAAATATATTTGTCTTTTTGTTTGTTATCCTTTTATGGAAAGACTATTGGACCGATTTGGCTGAAACTCGGTATATATATAATTTGAATACCGAGAGTGGCCAAGGGATACTTTTTATCCCGGATAATGGGATACATTTTGAGATAGATTTATGTAAAGTTTATCCTGGAAACTAGGACTGGTTTTGTGATTTTGTCCATTTCGTCCACTGGGTCTACTGGGTCTACTGGGTCCACTTGGTCCACTGGGTCCACTTGGACCACTGTGTCCACTTGGTCCCCTTGGTCAACTGGGTCCACTTGGTCCACTGGGTTCACTTGGTCCACTGGGTCCACTTGGTCCACTGGGTTCACTTGGTCCACTGGGTCCACTTGGTCCACTGAGTTTACTGGGTCCATTTGAAACACTTAGCCTACTGGGTCAACTGGGTCCACTGGGTCCACTTAGACTACTAGGTCCATTGGGTCTACTTGGTCCACTGGACTCACTGGGTCCACTAGGTCCATTGGGTCCACTGGGTCTACTGGGTCCACTTGGTCCACTGGGTCCACTTGGTCCACTAAGTCTACTGGGTCCACTGGGTCCAATTGGAACACTTAGCCTACTGGGTCAACTGGGTCTGCTGGGTCCACTTAGACTACAGGGTCCACTGGGTCAACTGGGTCCACTTGGTCCACTGAGTTTACTGGGTCCACTGGGTCCATTTGGAACACTACCTACTGGGTCAACTGGGTCCACTGGGCCCATTGGGTCCACTTAGACTACTGGGCCCACTGGGTCCACTTGAACCACTGGGTCCACTTGGTCCACTGAGTTTACTGGGTCCACTGGGTCCATTTGGAACACTACCTACTGGGTCAACTGGGTCCACTGGGCCCATTGGGTCCACTTAGACTACTGGGTCCACTGGGTCAACTGGGTCCACTTGGTCCACTGGGTCCACTTGGTCCACTGAGTTTACTGGGTCCACTGGGTCCATTTGGAACACTACCTACTGGGTCAACTGGGTCCACTGGGCCCATTGGGTCCACTTAGACTACTGGGCCCACTGGGTCCACTTGAACCACTGGATACACTGGGTCCACTAGGTCCACTTTGTCCACTGGATCCACTGGGTCCAGTTGGTCCACTGGGTCTACTTGGTCCACTTGGTCCATGTTATCTATTTTGTCATTTTTGTCCAGTTTTGTCATTTATGTACTTTACATATAGACGGGGGTGGTATAGTTAGCGATATAAATGAAGTGAATCTTTCGGGGGCAAATACATAATAATTTAATACAATGGAACCCTTACTACTTGCTCTTTAAACAAGAGACACGCACTTGAGGTTGACCCGCGGCACAGCCGCGGGCTAAACTCTAGTAATATTATAAATGCGAAATAACTGTCTGTCTGTTCTGTTTTCACGGAAAAACTACTGGACTGATTTGGCTGAAACTCAGTATATATATATTTTCGATGCCGAGGGTGAACATAGGATCCTTTTTATCCCGAAAAATGGCATAGTTTCCGAGATAATAATATTTTTCTCTCTTTTTGTTATGCTTTTACGGAAAAACTATTGTACCGATTTGGCTGAAATTCGATATATATGTCATTTTAATACCGAGGGTGGACAAGGGATACTTTTCATCCCGGATAATGGGATAGATTTAGGTAAAGGTTACCCAGAACGTGGGATATGTTTTGATTTTTTTATGATTTGTTTTGTTAATTATGTAGTTTACAGATAGACGAGGGATAAATAAATAAAACTAGAACGGGTTGATATAGAGGATGAAAGTTTGTATGGAAAACCAATTATCTCTCAAGTTTATAGATATAAACATTTATCATGTATAAAAAATGCGATAGTAACTCGATCTGTCTATCTGTTAAGCTTTCACGGAAAAACTCCTAGGAGTACAGGATCGGTTTTACTGTAATTTTGTTCAAATGTAGTTTTAATACCGAAAATAGACATAAATATTCTTTATGCCGGGAGATGGGATAGTTTGCAATATAAACAAAAGTGAATCTTCCGAAGACAAATAGCACTAGCAAAAAATTAATACAATGTAACCTGTATTAATGCCTGCTGTTTAAACAGGCACGCGTTATGGTTCGATCCGCGGTGCAGCCGCGGAGTAAACTCTAGTGGTATATAAACCGTGAAAACGGAGCGGTTCACCTATATAAGATCTAGCTTGCCGAATTTGGTAGGTTCCACAGACAAAGAGCACCAATTCTTCTAAAGGGAGATTTGGGAATACAATATCTAAGTGAGTTAAGTCGTAAGATCTTTGCATCCTACGCCTCACTCAGAAGACTAAAAAAAATTCCTTCCAACCGCCACTAAGATTTCGCTTGTTCAAGCAATTATACTACCTATCCTTGAATATGCGGATGCCTGTTATCTTAATATCACCCAAGAGCAACTCATCAAACTTGAGCGTCTTCAAAATGTTTGTATTAGATTCATATTTGGATTAAAAAAATATGACCACATTTCTGAATATCGAAAAAAACTCAAGTGGATGCCAATCTCACTTCGCCGGAATGCTCATCTTCTACATTTATTATATCGTACACTATTTATACCCTATACTCCTCCTTACCTTAAGGAATGTTTCAACTTCCTTCATACATCACACGCCTTCGATTTGCGCTCCTCTAATAACCTCCTGTTAAAGGCACCTGCACATTCTTCAACATTTTACTCCAAATCCTTCGCTGTGCAAGCTGTCTGCCTTTGGAACTCTTTACCCGTTGATGTCAGAAAAGCTTAAATCACTTGCCATTTTTAAAAAATCTGTAAAAACTATATTACCTTAGTTTATAATAAAATATATAATTTTCTATTCATCTTTCTTAACTTAGCTGTTTACTGTCCACATTGTACTGTTCTTCCTTTTTTATTTTACTTGTTTTAATTTAATTATACATAGACATAATTTGTTAAAAGTATCCTCTCAGTCAGGTTGCCTGGAAGAGATCGCTTTAAGCGATAAGGCCGCCTTTTGTTTTGCCGTTAAATTATAGTAATTATTTATTCTGTAATTGTTTATTATGGTGAACAATAAAGTGTTTTCTATTCTGTTCTATTCTATCTAATCTTGTAATGATTTGAAATAATGAGTTGCGTCAGAGATTTATCATATTTATAAATTTGACTCGTTTATTTACCCTTCCAGTCGACATCTGATTACAGCATTTTTTTCTACTAATAAGTATTGTGCAATTGTATATGGTAATGATTACTTTCAATTCGTTTTTCTGCATTCAGTTTCGTTCAGGTTTAGAGCTTAACTACGTTATAGATCCACTGATATGCTAGATTTATGCTCTCGTAGGGACGCAGTAAAGAAAGAAAGACAGAAAAAGACACGCGCGAAAGACAGACGCGACTTTGTTTTATACATTTTTTTTTAATTATAAGAAAAGCAAACAGATACAATGTATATTTTATAATTAATGTAATATTCTATATATTATTAATATGGTATACAACAGCACTTTTCACTTTTTATTATAGGACATAATATTTTTTTATTTTTACCGCCAACGGTTTTTTTATTTATTTATTTATAAGAAAAGCAAACAGATACAATATATTATATATTACTATATGTAAAGTTTAAATATAGATAGATAACACTTTATCGCCAACAAGATAGCAGAGACAATATATTAGTTACAATATTTTTAGGCAAAACAGTACATACAGGCCTGGAACAGATCACTCTAAGTGAGACAGGCACCGCCATCTCACTTAGAGTGATCTGTTCCAGGGAGCCTAAGTTATAGGATATTCTAACCAATCTGGTGATGCAGTAGTTCCAAAATTTTTAAAATAAATACGCACGTGCGGTCATACTCATGAAATATATTTTTACTTTCATAGTAGGTAGGTAGTAATCACACAATATATCATACAACAATCTAATAAACCTTTTGAGGTGTGGTACATAGTAAATAAGTTCATGTCAAGTTATGGTATCTAAATACTCGAGTACATTAGGCTATTAGATGGAGAATAATTTAAAGTTAAATTTAGTTTTGAATAAGACCAAGATATGGGGTCTCTTTAAAATGACTGTTTATGTGAATGAGTTTTAATCGTAGATTGTCAATTAATTTCAGGTTGATGCATACGATGGACTACCACAGCTTATGTGTCAAAAGTGTCAGACCAATTTAAGTCAACATTACATAACAAAACAAAAATATTTGGAAAAACAAAACTTGTTAAAGCAGAGGGTTGAGTCTCAAAAAGTAAGATTTCTTTATTTAATTACAGTGAAATTATAAGGAACCAATTAATAAGGACAGGTTTAAGTTGAAGTAGAAATAACTCTCACTCCTTATCTCGGGCGTCCCAATTTCTTAGGATAATGTTCGGTATACGCGCCACACTTGTCCGGAACGACTTGGTGAGTTTGACACCGTAATCTCGATTTCTCTCGACTATTCCGCAATGCTTGAAGACAAAAGTCTTTGAGCAGTGCGTCCTCCCCGTCTTGACCTACGGAGCCGAGACATGGACACTGACGGCAGGATTAGTCCACAAGTTCCAAGTCGCTCAACGGGCTATGGACCGAGCTATGTTGGGTGTTTCTCTAATGGATAAAATTAGAAATGAGGATATCCGCAAGAGAACCAAGGTAACCGACATAGCTCGCAAAATTAGCAAGTTGAAGTGGCAGTGGGCTGGTCACGTCTGTCGCAGGACCGATGGAGCAGACGAGTCCTGGAGTGGAGACCGCGTCTCGGTAAACTTAGTGTCGGACGCCCTCCAGCCCGACGGACCGAGGACCTGTGCAAGGTCGCCGGTAGGCGCTGGAGGAGGAAAACAGAGGACAGGGATGAGTGGCGCCGTCTTGGGGAGGCCTACGTCCAGCAGTGGACTACGAATGGCTGACGACGTAATCTCGATTTGCAGGTTTCATCACGATGTCTGTTAGTACATGGTAAATGCAAGAATATGAAAATTAGGTCAGAAACTAAGTGGTGCTTGTTATTCCGGTCAAGTTTGAACCCGCACCTTTGAGTTTGGTGTGCAAGTGCATTAACCACTAAGCTACCACGGCTTAGAAGTAGAAATAAATGGAAAAATATGCATGGTATTTTTACGATTTTTTTACGAATCAGTATTAAAAAATGCAAAAATCTATGCATTTAGAATAACGTGTTTCTAACTTCCTTATTCTTTGCGAAAAAAAATGTTTTTCTTGAGTCTCGAAAAACTACGGCGCCCATCACCGCGTCATTATCGTGAAATTTAGTTCCACGAATTTCCTGTTTTAATTTTGGGAATAAGTGAATATCCACTTGGAGCTAAGTCGGAGAATATAGTGGCTGGTCAAGGAGATTGAAGCCAGCACGGCGGATTGCTTTGAGCGTAACTTCCGATCGATGAACGGGAGCGTTATCGTAAAGAAATAACACGCCCAACGACAGTTTTCCCCGACGTTTTTCTTTAATCGCTTCACGCACTTTCGGAATTAAATTTGCAGAATAGGGTCCAGTTATCTTCTGGCCTTTTGACATGTAATCTATAAAAAGGATTCCTTCACTATCCCAAAACACTGAGTCTATAACTTGCCAGCAGTAGGAGCAACTCGACATTTCTTAATGGATGGAGAGGGTGGTCGTTTCCAAGACATATTTTATCCCTTAGTTTCAGGATCGAAATGGTGGACCCACGTTTCATCTATGGTGATAAGGCGATGGCAAAAAATATTCGAATCACGCTGGAACATTTCGAGATTACGCTTAGAAATTTGCAAACGTCGCTTTTTGTTTTCGTCAGTTAACATTCGTGGCACCCATCTTGCCGGCACTTTTGAACCCCAGTGAATCAATTAAAATGGATTGAACGCTACTAAAAGATATTTTTAGGATCTCAGCTATATGTTTTATAGTTATTCTTCTGACTTCCAAAACCCGATGCTCAACTTTTTTGACATTTTCTTCCGTAACGGAGGTTAAAGGCCGCCCATGCAGAACGCGGGTCATTTTTACAGCTTGATCTACCTCTTTTTAATGCAGCCACCCAGTACGCAACCACCCACCATCTTCTCCGGACTTGGTCCCAAGTGATTTTCACTTATTCCCAAAATTAAAACAATTATTTATGAAACTAAATTTCACGATATTGACGCGATTATGGCTGTCGTAGAGGAATGTTTCGAGATTCGAGAAATCAATTTTTTCGCAAGGAATAAAGAAATTAGAAACTCGTTATTCTAAATGAATTGCATTGGAGGGAGATTATGTAGAACAATAAAATATTTTTGTTTTAATTTTTGCATTTTTTAATATTGATTCCTACAACATTTTGATTCACCCTCGTATATGCCATTCTAAGAACTTTTTGATTCACCTAGGTACTTTAGTCAGGGATCTACCGTCTATTTTTGCTACTGATTACTATCAAGTTAATTTTCCGTGAGTAGCTTCATTTTTATGAGATACCTAACTTTTTCTCTTACAAACGTTTTCGATTGTGGTAGCTAACAGGGGTAGCAGGGATAAAATATGTCGATTTGCTGATTCTCAAAAATGTATTACTAACTGGGTTTTTTTTAAATCTTTTTTTTTTGGTTTTTTTATCCGTGCAGGAACGGAGAAAGAATACAATTCCCTGCGGCCGGGCGGCCTGTCGTAAGAGGCGACTTAACAACCCACAGTCAGGTGGTACGGCATTTGCCCGACTGGATAGCTACCACCCCTGGTCTAAAGTATGTCGCCATAACAACCTTGAGTTGTGTTCCGGCATTAGTGACCAGGTTCCAGTCTCCCCCAAGAGAGCAGCAGCGCATTTGTAGCAACTTTGGTGTTGCAAATGTCCATAGGCGATGGTAACCGCTTTCCATCAAGTGGGCCGTCTGCCTGTCTGCTGATCTCCTGAAAAAAAAAACTCAAGATAATTATCTGAATTATTGGAAAAAAATATTTGTGCTTTCAAATATATGGTTACATCAAAGAGTCCCCTTCTTTCAACGTGTATCGATAACGAGGTCCTCAAAAATGATAACTAACCAGCGGATTTTTTTCTGTAGCTTAATTCATATTTATATAATTTAACAGCCACATTGACCTGATGTCGAGCATAGCCCAGATACCAAGTAATACTCATTACATGTAAGCAACAATCCACATTGCGCAAACCAATTGACGTGACGGCAATATGTGTTCTCGATCAATTGCGATGAACACAGAATATGACTTTCAAGCCATTTGCCTTGACCTCACTTTTGCTCGAATTAAGTAAGAACTTAATCACCCTAATCTTGATAGATCAATTTCATTATCTCGGCATACTTCAATAGTATATAAACCATGAAAACGGAGCTATTCACCTGTAGAAGATCTAGCTTATCGAATTTCGTAGGTTGTGGAACCTATCAAATTCGGCAAGGAGCATCAATTCTTGTAAAGAGAGATTTGGCAATACAATATCTAATCTTGTAATGATTTGAAATTTATGAAAATTAATGAATTGCGTTAGAGATTTATCATATTTAGTAAATATCGACTCGTTTATTTACCCTACCAGTCAACATGTCATTACAATATTTTTTCTACTAATAAGTATTGTACAATTATTGTATATGGTAATGATTATTGTCAATTCGTTTTTCTGCCTTCAGTGTCGTTCAGGTTTAACAAAATATTTATATATTATTATTTCCCCTATCTCATTATATAAAATAAATCTATTGTTAGGAAAATAAACTACTCTAATCCCTATTAATATTATAAATGCGAATGAAACTCGTCTGTCTGTCTGTTCCGTTTTCACGGAAAACCTACTGGACCGATATATATATATATATATATATATATATATATATATATATATATATATATAAATAATATATATATACACATATATATATATATATATATATATATATATATATATCATATATATATAATATATATATACACATATATACACATATATATATATATCATATATATATAATATATATATACACATATATATATATATATATATATCATATATATATAATATATATATACACATATATATATATATATATATATATATATATATATCATATACACACTGAGTTTCAGCCAAATCGGCCAAAAAAATCCAATCGAATATATATATATTCGATGCCGGGAACTAATATACGATACTTTTATCCCGATAAATGGGATAGTTTCCGGAATAAAAATATATTTGTCTTTCTGTTTGTTATGCTTTTACGGAAAAACTACTGGGCTGATTTAGTTGAAATTCGGTATACATATAATTTTAATACCGAGGGTGGGCAAAAGGTACCTTTTATCCCAGATAATGGGATAGATTTATGTAAAGGTTATCCTAAAATGTGGGATAAGTTTTTTTGTGTTTTTCCATTTTCGTCATTTTAGTCATCTTTGTCCTTTTTGTCCAATTTGTCCGATTTGTCTTTTTTGTGCGATTTGTCCTTTTTATCTGATTTTCCAATGTCCTTTTTGTCCGATTTGTCTTTTTTGTCCGATTTGTCCTTTTTGTCCGATTTGTACTTTTTGTCATTTATGTAGTTTTCATAGACGGGGGATAAATAAATATAGCTAGAAGGCGGTTTGAAATAAAGGATGAAAGTTTGGATGAGACCAATCATTTCCCAAGTTTACAGATATAAAAATTCATCGTCTATAAAAAATGCGATAGTAACTCGATATGTCTTTCCGTTAAGCTTTAACGGAAAATTACTCGGAATACTGGATCGGTTTTGCCGTAATTTTGTTTAAATGTAGTTTTAATAGCGAAAATGGACATAAATACTTTTCATGCCCGGAGATGGGATAGATTGCGATATAAAATGAAATTAAACTTCCGAGTGCAAATAGCACTAACATAAAAGTTTAGTACAATGTAACCTGTATTAACGGCTGCTCTTTAAACATGAAGTACGCACCAGAGGTTGACCCGCGGCGTAAACTCTAGTAGTTCTATAAAATGCATATAATTTCGCTCATGTACGCTTTTAAAATTGTGACACTGAAAATGCCATTCTTTTGTATCTAGTTTACTGGAAAATAAAGTTATTTAAATTTTGAAAAAGATGTTTTCACTTTATGTTATGTTACAAATAGGAAAACGGAAAAATGACAAATCTTGCAGGACTAGTGATACATACCTATTTTCTTGTAGGACATTGTTTTATTTGAAACCAGAACACACTAACCTATTATGTAATATTTTTGTCCTACTGTTAGTAATGAGATAAATGGTCTTGTGGTATTAACAGCTTTTGAGCGTTGGTAGGTAGGTAGACCAGGATAACGTACCACGCAATTTGTAGGACAATGTTACTGTTAAAACATATACGTATGAACTAAGCAACAGAAAAAAAATCAACTGGTTAGTTATCATTTTTGATGACCTTGTTATCGATACGTTTTGGAAGGAGGGGCCTTTTTGATCAAACCATACATTTTGTAGGACAAATATTCAGATCTTGAGATTTAAATAAAAAACCATAAAGAAGTCATCAAATCGACATATTTCATTCCTGCTACCCCTGTTAGCAACCAAAATCGAAAATGTTTGTAAGAGAAAAAGTTGGGTGTCTCATCAAAATGAAGCTACTCAAGGAAAATTAGCTTGATAGTAATCAATAGCAAAAATGGACGATGTATCTCCGACTACTAATATTATTCCAGATAGAGAAGACATAACAAAAAAATTACGAATATTTCACCAAAAAAAGTAATTTTCATTGGAGCATTTGTAAGCAACTTCTCTTGTAGAAAGAAGCTTTAAATCTGCACAAACTATCCGTGATAATAATTATAATCGGTTCATTCCCAATGTTTTGAAGAAAATTCTTTAAATAAATCATTTTCAAACAATTAAATAATGTAATAAATAGCAAATTGTCATTTGCCAAAGTAATTCATTAGTTCTTGCCATGATTCTTTTGATTTATTATTTAAAACACAGATTATAAAATAGTCACAAGTCCCTAATTCTAAAACTATGTGCATATATATTGTGTTTATCTTTTAGGCGATACAAGAACAAGAGAATAAACCGCCAACTCCCCAACTGGAGTGCGTAAAAAGACTAGAAAATGTTAAACGGAGAAGACTGTCTTCAAACTCTGAAGAGTCATCAACGTCTAGACATGCATATGATTTTGAATCCACAAATTCATGGCAATCTGAATACTATAAAATATACAACTGCACATTATGTACTTACAGAGTTAAAAATAAAAAATATATGGATTACCACCGTGAAACGCACAAGCATTTGAAAAATAAGTATTCTGATATTCTGAACCAATATTGTATCGTGAAATTGGATAAATTTGATGATAAACCAAACGAAACCGGTTCCAAGGACACTGTTATGTTGAGTGATAAAAAAATTGTAGTTAGTTATAGAGATTATACTATACATTATACACCAAGAAGTAATCAGTTTAGACTAGATAAACATGAATCACCTATAAAAACGAAGTATCCTCGTAAAAGAAACAGACTTTTTTCAAATAGTTCAAGTGATACAGTTGTAATTGATAATGACAGTAGAAACAAAAGAAACGAAAAAGATACTATTTGCATACAAATATCATCTGATGAAGAAGAACAATCAGATGATCACGATTCAATCGGATCAAATATAGACCAACGAATAGTAGCTCAAGATAACGATTACAAAACAATTGAACACATTACTTCTAATTGTTATTCAAAGTATTTGAAAAGAGTTGAGAATACAAAAAAGGTAAAAATTCCAACACTTTCTAGTAATATGGAATCTCAACTTAATCACAAAGTATTAAGTATAGGTAGAAAGGTACTCAATGGAAACTTTTTTAATTGCACTGGATTGTTAAGATTTTTGGAATACAAAAACCTTCCTATAATGTGGGCACCGTCACCCAATTCTTCGAGAGACACTAACATAGTGGTGCGAACATTGAAAAACAATCCGGAAGACACTGCGTCTGATTCAAATTGGAGCTACATAGCTAAAACTCGATCTGGAGTGATGCCGTCTACAAAGCAAATAGAAAGAACAAATACTCCACAAATTCCAGCAAACAGTCAAAATTTATTTAACTTACTAACCAATACTACTATAAACGTAAATGCTAAAAATGTAGCATTAAATAACTCGGAAACAAAAAGCAAGATTTTAAATGCGAACCCAGTTGCAAATCCAAAGCCTTCAAAGGTAGCCCGTATACCTGACATTAATGTAAATGACAGCAGCATAAAAACCGTCTCTACTGATAATGAGGATCAGTTTTCGTTGCCTGTGATAGCTTCTACAATATCTCTTGTCCCATATATAGATAAAAAGGAACATCTGAATAATTCTAACAAGGTTTCTAATCAAGAAATCGCTTATCCTAGGATTAAAGTGAAGTCATTTTCTGAATTGATGGCTCCAAAAGCTTTAAACAATCTTGGAATGGCTAAAGCTCCCTTTACTTTTCCTGTTGTTTCTGGAGACAATACAGCCATTGCGATTGTAACGGAGGCTTATCAATTAAACGAAAATCAAATTACAAATATTTGTCATGAAGTGCCTGAGGAAGTTATCCAAGAAAGGGATAATATTACTCAGCCGGCTAAAAACAACCTTCCACAAATTTGTTCTGATACTTCGAATTATCAAAGCGCTGTTCCGAATTATCAAAGCGGTGTTCCAAACAATCAAAGCGGTCTTCCAAATAATCAAAGCGGTGTTCCGAATTACCATAACACTGTTCCAAATTATCAAAGCGCTGTACCAAATTACCAAAGCGCTGTTTCGAATTATCAAAGCGGTGTTCAAAACAATCAAAGCGATGTTCAAAACAATCAAAGCCATGTTCAAAACATTCAAAGCGGTGTTCCAAATAATCAAAGTGATGTTTCGAATTATCAAACTGTTGTTTCGAATGACAAATATGTTATTTTAGATACGGTTCTGCTGCCAAACGAAAAGACAAGTTCGCCTTTTCATTATTTAAATAATCTTTTGCAGTGTCATGGTTTAATTTTGTTGTATAAACATGAAGATATAACCGAAAAATATTATTGTCTAATAAGGTTTAAAGTTTCCTTCAAACAAGATACAACAGAACCTGTTGTATTTGGAATGCAGTTATATTACTATAACAGAGCATTTTGTATTAAAGTTAAGGATAAAAACCATAGTGATATAGCAATCACGTCTTTATCTGCCGATTGGCAATGGGAGATCATAAAAACTTTTAAGGGTGATGTACATAAAAAGTTATTGATAAATGCCCAAAAAGTGAGCAGGGAAGCGCATTCGGACACACAATGTCTCATGTCTCTTCTTACTTCAATTAAAATGAAGAAAGTAGATTGATTCTATTTATCCATAGGTTGTATTACAGACACAGTTAACCAACCAAGGTTTGCATTCCATTTGATTTTTAAAATACTGCTGACTTGTGTGAACTTGTGGAAAACATTCACTGTATACGGTAAAAATAAATGAATGCTTTGCGAAAATATTAATAAGTAAATGTACTAATATAAAGTAGGAAATTCTGTTAATTCATGCCAGAAGGCTTATTACGATTTTGCCGATTTTCCGATTCATTTAATTCGAATGAAGTCACATGTAAAAGACTAATTAGTATAGTATGAATATAAATACCTGTGTGAAAATGTATTTTTTCGCCCTAAGAGGGAATTTATGTTATTGGTGGTATTTTGCTTTAAATAAGGTAAAAGTTTAAAAACAATTTGGTGCTTAAATGCTCAAAGACCAGACTTAATCATACAACATTTTTCAATCCTCTAAATGTAACACTCCGAAATATAAAACCTAAGTTCATACTGGAAAGCTTTTGTGGTATATTAGACCGAACCAAAAGTTATGCCGGCTTTTAGAACAAATAGCTGTGTCGTTGACGATTTTTATTGTAATACCGGGTATTGCGTATCCTTTGCAGCTACTCTGAGCTCATAATTTTGGCGCAGCCTATACCTAGGTATAGTGATATATTTTTATCCAGTTACATATTTTACCTGTAGTTGATAAATATAATTTTAAACCAACATAAATCATTTTCAGTGTTAGCAACAAAACAGAAATTTAAATTAGTGTGCTATTAAAAGCTTATTGCTATTGTTCATAATTTAACATGACCAAGTTTTTCTCTTGTTAAAAGAAATAAGTATTTTGATAATATTACCTTCGTTAATGCCTTAAATAAACTATTTATTTCATAAGATTTAATTATGCACTTTTAAATAAAATATACTGTTGAAAATACCTATACTAACACCATGGGAAAAGAATACCAGGTATGACAATAGGATGATAATTATAGCGTAACACATCTAAAGCCACTGGATTCCAGGGCATAACCAGGGGCCAATTCTTCTATTTCTAAAATCGCGGAACACTATCGTCTCAAGCGTAGGTTTACCTGATTTCGGTATTATGTCAATCCGAATAGCGTGCCACAGGCACGCTACTGTGATCTTTATAAATATTTAGAAGCTAAAACCCGCGAAATGAATGTTTACAATTTTGGTAACTTCTCAATATTCGTTTCGGCTAACGCTATTCCTGCCATATGGTCAATACCTACAAATTTTTTCTACTATTTTTCCACTGCGACAATATCAAGAAGATATTGCGAATTTAGTAGAATACAATTTTATCACACCATCCCAATGAAATCATTCTTTGATCTTATGTATTCCCCCTGGGGTCCCTGGGCCCCAATTTTGTTATTACAATATCGTCAGAATGGTCGACTGCTGGCGTTATAATGGTTACTCTTGTACGAAAAGACAACCATTACGATGACATCATGGAGGGTATTACCATGGAGAGTAGAGCTAATGACGCAATGTACGAAAATTCTGTCTGTATTCTGTATCTGCTAATGGCCGGTTCTTATATCTTCTATTCATTAACTTGCCTTCCCATCGGTTAAATTTTGACAGTACTTGTATGGAGCTTATGTAAAATTTGAACCGATAGTAAGGCAAATGAACGTTCGGTAAGATACACGAACAGGCCATAAATTTCCTCAGTCTAACCATTAAGAGATGCAGTGAAGTATGCTGAATTGTTTAGTGGTACTACGGTAGCGGTTCCAATTTAATCCTCTTTGACCGATTCTTTTAACATAGGATATTGTCCTTTTTATGTCTACACTCCTTAGGTAGTAGCGTGGTAGAAGAATACTAAGGAATGACGATAATATAAGTATATAACGAGTGAGTGAGAATCAAATGGTACATAAAATTTACGAAATTAAACAGGACTTCATTAGGGCTAAAATATGTTTTAAATTTTTTTTTATTGCAGGACATCAGCAGGCAAGCAGACGGCCCACTTAATGGAAAGCGGTTACCATCGCCTATGGACATTTGCAACACCAAAGTTGCTACAAATGCGCTGCTGCTCCCTTAAGGGAACCTGGAACCTGGTCACTAATGCCGGAACACAACTCAAGGTTGTTATGGCGACATACTATAGACCAGGGGTGGTAGCCATCCAGTCGGGCAAATGCCTTACCACCTGGCTGTGGGTTGATAAATCGCCTCTTACGACAGGCCACCCGGCCGCAGGAAATTGTATTCTTTCTCCGTTCCTGCACGGATACAAGATAAAAAGACGATTGAAATTTTTAATTGAGATTGACAGTTCTTATAAAAACAAGAACGGACTTGTGGCGCCAACTGTGATTGAAGAATGTGTTGTTTTTTTTTTTACTGGACTATCGTGATTCTTGTCTTATGCCCGGTTTTTACATCTTACTTAAATATTTTATGTTAAAATTCAACCTTTGGTAGAGCAAGCGAATGAATAGTACGATATAGGAACCGGCCATTAGTATCTTCTTTTATGGTAGTAGTTAAAACACGATTAATCAGTAGTAATGAAGTCTGAAACAAAGTGGAACTAAACATTAAGGCAACACATTAAAATGTTGAAATAGGGTAATTGACAGCGAGTTCAATTTAGACAAATTTTACCATTAGAAAATAAACGCCACATCCTCCTAGATTAAATACGAGCGTAGCAATTTATAACGCCATGTTTAGCGAGTCAAATAGATTAATATTTTAAAATTAAGATGATAGCAAGGTATTTTAACAACTACTATTTCATATGAAGTGTTTTGGAATTTATTGTAAAATGTGTCACCATTGTAATTCCTGGTATTCTCTCATGCTAATATTATAAGTGTAAGTGAATAATTTAATGTTTATTTGCATGTCCTTTGCAGGAGTGGTCTGTTTTACATAAAATTAGGTATAAATGTACTTTTGATAACGGGGATGAATATTCTATAATAATGGATTAATTATAGTAAATTTATTTATTTAAAGCATTACGCATATTTATTATAAAAGTTCTGATATGTGGTCCCGTTAAAGGAGTGCACAGCATTTACAATTCAAATGTCGTTAATCCCTATTAATATAATAAATGCGAAAGAACTCTGTCTGTCTGTTACGCTTTCACGAAAAAACCCAGAAAGTAGGATAGGTTTTTTTATTTGTCACTTTCGTGTTTTTGATCATTTTGGTCATTTGTGTAGTTTACAGAAAGATAAACGGGGGATAAATAAATAAAACTAGAACGGGTTGAAATAGAGGATGAAAGTTTGTATGGAAAACCAATTATCTCTCAAGTTTATAGATATAAACATTTATCATGTATAAAAAATGCGATAGTAATTCGATCTGTCTATCTGTTAAGCTTTCACGGAAAACCTAGGAGTACAGGATCGGTTTTCCTGTAATTTTGTTTAAATGTAGTTTTAATACCGAAAATGGATATAAATACTTTTTATGGCGGAGATGGGATAGTTTGCGAAATAAAATGAAATAAATCTTCCGGGGGCAAATAGCATTAACATAAAAATTTATACAATGTAACCTGTATTGACGCCTGCTCTTTAAACAAGAGGTACGCACTAGAGGTTGACCCGCGGCTGCAGCTGCGGGGTAAACTCTAATATACTAATAATTTAACTGTCGGTAACATTGAATAGACGCCGTTGGATATGGGATCCAAGTTTACGCATATAAAACAAAGAATCGATTATTATTAAAGATACACTAGGGTGTGAACAGATTGATATTCAAGTTTCATACTAATTATTACATATCAATAAATTGGTTCAAGACATAATAATTAGTTCTTTTAAATAATGTTGTCATACAGGTCCTACTGTTATTGTTATGCTACGTAATTTGCGTGTTTGCATTCAAAGATATTTATTTTTTAAGTTTTAATATTTGCTTCCTACATGTAAATAGACCGTAACACTTTGTAGAAATTAAACGTCATATTGTTCTAGCATTTTTATTTTTTTACCTACAGCGTTTTATCTATGAATAATAAATACATTAAATCAGCAGAGAAACACACTCATTATGTATTACCAGATTAAGCAAGTTACGCTTGTGTTATGGGTAATATACAACAGACTGGGGCCGATCCCATACACCTAGACCAATAAATAAAGGAAAACTCTTTAACAAAATTGACCATGCCAAGAATCGAACCCAGAGCGTCTACGTCGCAGTGAGGTAGGCCGGCAAAGGCTTATCCCGCTCAACCATAGAGGCCGTCGAATAGAAATGTGAGGAAGGCAAGAACGTTGAGGTTGTTCAAGTTCCGATCCACCTCCTAATAGGGTAGTTGATAGTCGACACTTTATATCATATTATAAAATTCCGAAGCCGCCTTAATTTTATACGAGCATACCAAGTAATGTCATTTATTTAATGAATGAAATAAAAAGCATAATCATTATTGTTTCACTAGTAATAAAAATTATTTTTATTATGATATTTTAAAAGCAAGATGTTACCGAATTTTAAGTATCTTTGCTTTCCACTCTTAATCATCATCATCATCATCATCATCTCAGCTATCAGACGCCCACGGACACGCGTGGGTCTGTGCTTTTTAACCTATGCCTACGCGCCCTGCGAAAAGTAATTTATGTGTTTAAAGTACTGGACGTCTCAGTGATCAAAATTGCGTTAATAATGAGTTGTGTATTTGTCTGCGAAGTTTGAACTTATCGTGCTCTGAATTAGCCGCCCGGGGCATGGGCCCCAGCTTGCCCTCCGCTCTAGACCGGCTCTGCTCCAAATAAGTGATTTAATACGCAAAAGAGAGTTGTAATATTAAACTAGGCCACGCGCACCCTCTATACATACAATATAGTGTAATAACCACCTTAAACCCTAATTAAAACTTATTTAAGTACACAGTGTTGAGGGTAGGCGCAGCCTAGCTAATTATTATAAGTCTCCTATTACTGGGTCCGAAAATTAGTGTAGTGCAATAATTGCTTTAGTTGAGCGTCTCTACCGCTCTCGAAGGTACTTTTCACCCTCGTTGCCTGCAGACCATTAGTGCATAAAGCATAGGAGCGTCACGTAAGTACTAACCTGCCAGCATATAGGCAATGTGTACAACGGCGACTGTCATCGGGTAATGCAAATTCGAATGCAATACCCTACATCAATTGATATAATCTTCCAATAAAAAAATAAAAAAACCTATAGAAAAACATTTATTATTTCACATATCTTTATTAATATAACTATACAACTTAATGAAAAGCCGGGGTATGCAAGGCGTGTGGCCATATTGCGGTGTGCGTTAAAACTTATGTTACGTGACATAATTGTCACTGCGTCCTTCCAAATGCCTCTCATCCCGTGCATATCCAGGATTATTAAGTGCCATAGCTATAAGACTCCACAATATGTCTTAGATTAGGTTGCTTTCGAAGTTTAGATTAATAAATTAATTTCTAACCAAGTGTCCATATAGTTTCTACATCTGCTACCACATCTTCTGGAGACGAACGTTTGTGGAACATAAAATATCCTTGTATTTGTGCAGGACTCACCGCCTTATTCTTTTCAAGGACCCTTGAAAATAAATAATGATTTAAATCTCTCAAAATGCTACAACTAGCTTTGAGTATATTATTATATATTATCCGTGCAGGAACGGAGAAAGAATACAATTTCCTGCGGCCGGGCGGCCTGTCGTAAGAGGCGACTTAACAACCCACAGCCAGGTGGTAGGGCATTTGCCCGACTGGATGGCTACCACCCCTGGTCTAAAGTATGTCGCCATAACAACCTGGAGTTGTGTTCCGACATTAGTGACCAGGTTCCAGTTTCCCTTAAAAGAGCAGCAGCGCATTTGTAGCAACTTTGGTATTGCAAACGTCCATATGCGATGGTAACCGCTTTCCATCAAGTGGACCGTCTACCTGTCGGCTGATCTCCTGCAATAAAAAATAAAAAAAAGAGTAATTATTATTATAAATGCCTATTAATAATATAAATTAATATTTATAAATGCGAAACTGACTCCGTTTGTTACACTTTCACGAAAAAATTACAGGTCTCAGTTGGCTGAAATTCGGTATAGAGGTATAACTGTATTGACCGAAGATGGATATAAAATTAAATGATGGAAATAAAAATTCATCATCTATAAAAATTTAATAAATATCAGTTTAGCTTTAACGGAAATAGTACTGTATCGTTTTTGCTAAAATTGATATATACGTAGTTTCAACACCGAGAATGGACATAGATATTATTCATCCTTCATTCCTTCCTCCATGCATTAAGTTTAATCTTCAGAGGGCGAATATCGCCTACTTCTACATAAAAATTCAATATAATGATCCTATCTATATCTATATCCTGTGTGTATCCTTGCTCTCTAAATAAACCAGCGTCATGCACTAGGGTTTGATCCGCGGGGAAAACTAGTTGTATATATGAAAACCGGTAAATTTGGACTCAGATAGTGGGAAGCAGTAAAATGAATACATTTTAAATAGAATAAAACTACGCTTATAACCGTTAAAACGTAGTTTTATTATGTATACAAGACGCGAAAACTTAAGAAAATATTACACTTTACATTTTATTGGGTGATTATCGTAACTGATATTTTTCTTCAATGACTTGGAATTTGTCTGGATTGATGTGTGTATTTTACCACTATCAATATTGTAGGTCGAAGAGTAAACTTGTCGAGAATAATAAATAATGTGTAAAACCCACAAATCTATTTTGATAAAGTACCTAAGTGAAGTTTGGTAAGGAGATGTTAATGGAACTAATTATATTGATATTAATTGTACACTAACATTGTCTTTAACCGTCGAATAACAGTTGCATGCGTTGGTAGATACTTACTTTTTAGCAAAAGTTCTTGCAAATTCGGGAGCTTGTTCTCCTTTGTAGAATCTCAAAAACATTAGTTCCATCTGTTCCTGATCGCAGTGGCCGACATATTCTTTCATGTCGACACGGCCAGGCCTGATTAGTGCTTGATCTAATCTGCAATGTTTCACATGTTTACTTATAAATACTCTACTGAATATATTGGACCTTATTTAAGATTAATTAATACTATGTATAGTAATAACTATACAAGTGTACTGTGTTTCATCAAATAAATAATTATGATCACATATAATACCTTTCCAAATAGTTGGTAGTCATAAAAACTATTCTAGCCTCAGTGGAAGCAACTCCGTCCAGGCAGTTCAGAAGGCCACTGAATGTAACACGATTCAACCCTTCAAATGCGGCCTTTTGCTTCGGCGATTCATCTCTTGACACAAATGCTGCATCGACGTCTTCTAATAATATTATCGACTGCTGAGGTGCCACACTATAATACAGCAACAACGTGTTTATTTCAATGTTAGTAGATTAATAGCTGAGGCATCAGCATGCATCCACTCTCCAGCTTACAGGTAAATATTATGAGTGAGTCAATATTATAAGCAAGTGAGGTGTGTAAGAATAAGCCTGAATGGCGCTCTGTTGTTCGTGCCTACCCCGCAAGGGAACTGGCGTGAAGTTATGTATGTATGTATTATGAGAGTGGTGTATATTCTATATCCCAAGAGTTCAGAGTTAACTAAGGCATGGGTATGGACACACCAGTGAAGTTACATTGGATCTTTGTTCTGTTTAATTAAATTTTATTCTAGTTTGAATAATTATAATCCACAACCAGAGCTTATCATGATAGATCATATTACTGTATAGTGTAAACTTTGGTTTAAAATATTTTGGAGTAAAATCACATCATCAGGGATAGAATGTATTTTACCAATCTAAGAACTGACCAAATTTTATTGAAATTAGTTATGATGAATATTGTGAACAAATAAAGCTACTTTCACATTTATATATTAGTATTAATATACCTAGGCCGATTTCAACTTGAAAACCAGTTCAAGATTTCTCATTTAGAGGTGGGTTCTACATACATATGGTTCAGTTTCTATTACTTCTATACATACATACATAACTTCACGTCAGTTCCCTTGTGGGGTAGGTACGAATAAAAGAGCGCCATTTAGGCTTATTCTTACACACCTCACTTGCTTCCTTGACATTCATAACTCTTGTCATGCACGCTCGTCTGTTTTTAAGGCTCCTGACATCACCTTCTGCTAGTACACGATCAATTCGATCATGGAAGGTGTGTCGTGGCCTTTCATGACTTCTGCATCCATCCACTTTTGCATTGTATATCTGTTTAGTCATTCTTTCATTATGCATTCTTTCCACATGCCTGAACCATTGGATTCCTTTCCTTACCTTCACCCCGACACTCTCTTTCAGACCAACTCCCTTTTTTACTTCGGTATTACGAACGCGGTCCGCGAGCGTCACTCCGCAGAAGTTGCGCAGTGCTCGCATCTCAACCGCGTTTACTCTACTTTCATGCTCTCTCTTCCAACTCTCGCTTCCATACGTGAGCGTAGGTACCAGCACCGCGTTGTGTATGGCAAGCTGGGCCTTCTGGCTGAGGTTCTTAGCGCCTAGAAGTTTACCTAACGCTCCATTCACACTGTTCCCCAAATTCACTCTTCTTTCTATATCAGCGGTGTACCTTCCATCCCTGCTAAAAGCACATCCAAGATATACAAACTCATTCACTTGCTCCAGAATAACATCATCGACCATTATCCTTGCATTCGTTCTGGTTTCTTCTCTTTCAAACACCATAACCTTTGTTTTCTTCGCATTCAAATGTAAGCTTCTCGCCTGACAGTCATCTTTCATCATTGTGAATAGTGTTTGCAGTTCTGATGGCGATTCGGCTAAAACCACGGCATCATCCGCATAAAGCAAGGTGCTTACAACTAGATCACTCATCCGCACCCCAACATCCATCAATCTTATTCTCTGGAGGCAATCGTCCAGGTATATGATGAACAGCAAAGCCGACAGCACGCAGCCCTGCCGGACGCCAATATTGACATCAAATCAGGGCGACAGGCTGCCATCCACTCGCACGCATGCCATACAGTCCTCGTAAGTGGACTGCACAGCACGCATCAATTGGCCATTAGTAGGGCATTTGCCCGACTGGATGGCTACCACCCCTGGTCTAAAGTATGTCGCTAGAACAACCTTGAGTTGTGTTCCGGCATTAGTGACCAGGTTCCAGTCTCCCTTAAGAGAGCAGCAGCGCATTTGTAGCACCTTTGGTGTTGTAAATGTCAATAGGCGATGGTAACCGCTATCCATCAAGTGGGCCTTCTGTCTGTCTGCTGAACTCCTGCAATAAAAATAAAAAAAACCATACATCCCCTTCCATTTCTGAAGCCACCTTGTGCATCCCACAGTAATCCATCGGATACCACTCTCATTCTCTTTTCAATCATCTTCGCATACACTTTAGATGCTGTGCTGATCAAACTGATGGTCCTGTAGCTGGCGCACTCCGTACGTGACCCCTTGCCTTTATACAAGGGCACGATGACAGCGCGCCTCCAGTCCTTAAGAACCTTTCCCGTCCTCCAGCACAAGTTGCAGAAGGACAGCAGAGCGTCCCGGACGCAGGTTCCACCATATTTGATCATCTCAGCAGACACACTATCGATTCCTGCTGCCTTTCCATTTTTCAGACTTCTTATCGACCATTCGATCTCTTCCAAAGTGATTTCGGATGCTGACTCCTCGGAGTCGGTCACAGACTCAGTCGTGGTGCCAGCATCCGGGATATTATCATACATTTCTCTAAAATATTCACTCCATCGCGCTAACACCTCTTGTGGGTTAGCAAGAACGTTGCTTTAGATTTTATTCTTTCCATTCTGGAAGCCGACGAACAACCCCGAGACTTCTTAACCTCTCTCCAAAAGAGTTTGGTATTCGCCTCGAAGTTCTCCGTCAGCTTCTCTTCTTCTTTCAATTTTATTCTTTCGCGTTTCTTTTTCACTAAAGCTTTGGTTTCATTCTTGCAGAGGCGATAAATTTCTTTCTTCATCTCTTTCATACTGTCATTCTGTTGCAAAGAAGCAACATAATCCAGCCAGGCTTTTCTCTTTCTCTGTACGCTGGATTTAACATCCCCGTCCCATCATTCATCACCTTTCGTTGTTATGTGCCTCTTTGCGCATCCACATGCTTCTTTTGTGCTTTCCACTATACTTTCTTTCATAAGTCGGAGAAGTCCGCTTTTGCAAGCCTTTCTTCGACTAGGCGCGCATACATACTCCTTACACTAACATCTTCCAATTTTTCACACTTTATTCTTTCAAGCTCCCAGAAATTGGTACGCTCTCGCCAGTGTCTCCACTTCTTGAAAAGGCCCACAAACCGGCTATCACCGGGTAGTGGTCCGTTTCAAGAGTGGGGCCTCTGTAAGCTCTTGTATCCATTATTGTGTTTCGGAGGCGACTATCTATTAAAATCAGATCAATCATACTTTTCTGATCATTCATTCCCCATATATATGTGTGAATATCCTTATGATGGAATAAGGTGTTCTATAAAGGCTTAAAAGTAAAAATAAACATACCTTAATAAATGATTTAACCTGTCATCTGTTAAACCTCTTTCTGACAGATTAAGGACACATATATTATATTCTAATTCACCAGCCAATGCCATTATGTAGGAGGACTTGCCACAACCAGGTGGACCATATAACAGATATCCTGAAGACAAAATTATTGTTATCATGGATGACAAAGAGGATTTCTATAATACCCATCACTACTAGTATGATTATTTATTATATGGTTTAACAGATTATTTCATAATTTCACTAATTAATGTATTAAATAGTAATAGATTGAGATCCCAGTCACCCCAGACTTACGTGATTTAAGAAAGATGAGATTTTCAGTATCGAGCGTTTTACATAAACTTAGAAAGGAATGGATATTCGCCAAGCTAAAAGCGGGGTCGTTTTTCAGGTAGCAGGTATCCAAGGTAGAAAATAACCATGCTAGCTTACGTCAAAGTAGCAAAGCTAGTTTTTACACATGGCATATATGATATTGTTATAAACGAAGATATACAGTTGCCAGACACTTCCTGTGGGCCATAACTTTTGACAGACACTAAAAAAAATTTGGGAACTTACGTCATCTTAGGAAGGCTGAATTTTATATATATTATCAAGTATAATATTTTAAAATATTTTCCAATGAGCAAGACAAATCTGACGGGCCAATCATCTTCCCATGGTTATTTTCCACCTTTGTTAGCTGCTACCTGAAAAACAGCCCCACTTTCAGCTTAGCGAGTATCCATTCCTTTCTAAGTTTATATTAAACTACCGATCCTAAAAATGTCATCTTTCCTAAAATCACATAAGTCTGGGGTGACTGGGATCTGTATCTATAACGAAATATAAGTGATAAACCATAAATTAATTTCTTTGGGTAAGATAGATAACTCTTTATAACACACATTTACAGAAAACTTAAAAAGTAGTATATGAAAGGCAATGTTTTTCATAAAACTCAATCTCTTCCAATTTCAAAGGTAAAGCAATTTTCAATTATAAAGGATTATCTTTCCAGTTTCTAAATTACCTACCTTCACACTAAATTGTATGTACATTGGTCCAAAAGTAAGTTCATAAAGAGAGAACAAACATTTAAGTAGTAGAAATATCCAAACAAAACCAATTCCAAATTGCGCAGCAATTTTAATTGTTGTTTTTACTTGTTTTTGTGTTTGTCTATATGTGTTACTTGTTAAAAAAATAATAATAGTATATAGTATATTTTTAGCCCTCACACAAATTTCCAGATAATCTAATAAGTGCTAGGTGCAAGACTGTATGCAATAAAATGATCAATAAATTAGTTACCTCTTCTGTATGGTATCCCACGGTCTATATACCACTGTGGGTTGTCAATAAAGTCAATACAGTCAGCCAATATGCGTTCTCCTAGGCCTGACCTGAGTACTACACTGTGCAAAGGCCGCCTCCGTCGTGGGTGCCCGAACTGACGCCATTCTGACCCCATTGCTGTGTACATTATCGTCATTCCTTCATGTTGTTTCAATGCCATAGTTCTAGCTGAAATTTTTGAAAACAAAAAAATGGCAATGTTTAGCAACAGTATGAATACAGTTAGCATTATGGTGGAGCAGTAACAACTTAGAACGACATACTGTAAGGACCTCTAAAAGAACTAACAAAAATTCTTTAACACTGAAAAATATTGGTAACGCCCTGGCTGTGCAATCATCTATTAGTGGTGGTGAAAACATCTCAGCATGTGGAGAAACAGATGTTTATGACAATAAAAAAGCTGCTTACTTTGACCAGTTGACTTAGAGGGGGTTTCATTAAAGCTAAGACTTGAACTCCAAGGGTGGAGTTGTTAAACAGAGTTGGGAGTATCTTCAGTGAAACTGCGGCTTGCTTTACCACATACCTTTTCAACAAACTTAATCTCTATATCTCTATAAATAATAATCTTTCTCCCTTATTGTTCGCTGTTTTTATTAACAACATCTCTAATCAACTCACTTCAACCTATCACCTCTATGCAGACGATTTACAAATTTATACAAATCACCTGTTGCCACCTTAGACAAAGCAGTTTCAATCATAAACTTAGATTTTGAATGCATTCTGCAGTGAGGCAAGTCTTTTGGGCGTCATGTGAACCCTGAAAAAACTTAAGTCAGAGTCATCGGTTGCTCACGAATGCTTAATAAGGTTGACTGGAATACCATACCTAGTGTGATGTTTGACGGAACAATCGTTCCTTTTAGTGATAAGGTAAAAAACCTTGGCGTTATATTTGACAGTGAGCTGTCTTGGTGACCTCATATCACTGAATTAAGCCGGCGGCTTTATTTCTCATCCAAATCCCTTAGACGGTTGAGGAATTTCTTACCCACTACCACCAAAATTAAGCTAGCAGAATCCTTATTACTTCCTATCCTTGATTATGTTGACCCCAGCTATCTAAATTTAACCCAAGAACAACTTAATAAACTTGAGCATCTCCAAAATTTTTGCATAGGGTTCATATTTGGACTACGCAAATATGACCATGTCTCTGAATTCTGAAAAACACTCAAGTGGTTGCCAATTCGATTTCGCCGGAATACTCACATCCTTGCTTTTCTCTAACGGAATGCGCTTCCTGTTATAATCAGACAAGCAAAATCGCTAGCGATATTTAAAAGAATGATAAAAAATACTACCAGTTGTTGGAATATGATATTTAAATTCATTTATAAACATTAATATATTCTGTAGATATGTATTTGTATGGTATGTATATTAAATATATATCTATGTAATATATAAAATTCATATATATATATATATATAATTTATGTATTTATTATTAAAATGTAAGTAGTTTGTACTATATGTTATGTATACTACCATCGCCATTATCATCTCAATTCATTCCTGGGGTTGTCTGGAAGAGATTGCGTTTTAGTGATAAGACTGCCCTTTGTACATAACTAGATATGATTTTAGTCTTAAATTCATGTTTGTATTGGTGTACAATAAAGAGTTATCTATCTATCTATAAATATTATAAACGCAAGTTTGTAAGAATGTATGGATGTATATTTGTTACTCCTTCACACAAAAACTACTGAATGGATTTTGATGAAACTTTAAAATAATATAGCTTACACATTAGAATAACACATAGGCTATATTTATAAAGATATAATGTGAATTATCCAAAATATAATGACTTTCCATCACCATGCAGGTGAGACCATGGGCTCAGCTAGTATTTAATAAATTACCATAGGGATTATAGTACTATTAGTAGTCACATAAGTAAATTGTGTAACAAGTACGACTATAATGAGTTTTACATGACTAGTATGCTGGTACATAAAAAACAATATTTACCTTCTTCCAATATAGTATAATATAATTGTTTATTTCGTCCAAAAGCTGTTAATGTAACAGTCTCCCAAGGAATACCCATGTGAAGATCCAGTGTTTGTTGTTCTCTGGTACGATCAACTCTTATCCATGTACCACCATACCTTGAATGAAAATAAAACACTGTTTCACAATAAAATACTGGACCAATAAAAAAAAAAAATTAAATACAACATTTGCAGTGAAAAAAATCTATACATACGAACCTGAAAAAATGCTGCCCAACGCTCGGAATGAAGTCATATTTGGTTTTAATTTGACCGGTATCTTTCTGCAAAAACGAAGTTTCTACGCTCAAATGCTGTGTTTTTCTAGCGCCTTTCTGTGTGATCCATTGAAGTAACCACTGGTACGATTTATCTCGGCATGGAACTTCAAGAGTTATCATACAATGCCGCCTAAACAGAAGTACTGAAGTCTGAAAACCTTTACGCAATATAGCAGCTCCGGCACCAACACCAAATAGGCCGAAACCGGCTCCAAAATAAGGGTTTTGTGAGAGCGAAGCAATGTAGTCAGCAAGGGTCATCCTGCATTAATTTTTATATATGTAATTTTCTTATTTAATGTTATTTTCAACAATTTATAGACATTTAGACAATTTTTGAGGTTAGAATTAATTCCATCTGATTTTGACATTGACAATCAGCTGTTTTCAGGCAAACTGACGTATCGGTGTTTTAAATGGTGTAAGATAGATGGCGCTGTCAATTTGGCATTTAAATAACTTTTTAATGGCGCTGTCAATTTGGCATTTACTATAAATAAGTTTTTAATTTACAAACAAAACTATTAAATTTGTTTGTCTACATTTCCGCGGGAATTCCTATATTTTTCAGGGCAAATTATATTCTAAATCATCTCCATATCCCAAGGATCCAGACCACCCCATTTTATTAAAAGGTAATTTATCTGTTTCTTTTATCACTTTCTGTAAAAATTAAAAACCCTATATATATAGTTTAAGTATTGTAATTATTATTAACTGAATTAAAGAGGGGTGCTAGCGTGCGTTTTTATTAAAACACTGATGTTGGTGATCTCGATTCTCGGTGCGGGTCACGCGACCCCTATCATTGCCTGCGCTACGCCAGACTCCAGGCATTATTTCTAATAATGTCCATTAAAATAATATTTGAGGTATCGTGACCCAACCGATAACACTATGGTATTTAGGGTACCGTAGCCCTATGGAAAATACGGAAACTATCTTTTCGGCATGGCCGTCTATTTTGTATGTCAGTCGTTCTTCTTAGAAAGTAGTGTTCTTACATGAATGAAATTCGAAAGGTGTAGAGTAATATATATGACTCTATAAAGTTATGTAGTGAAGTCGTGAAAAAAAAATTATATTTAGAGTTAGATCCCGGTCCACCCAGACTTTTTTTTTTAAGGTCGGGGAAATGCATTTCGCACAGTACCGGGTCCTTTGCTAGGGATTAGACCATAGTCGATTATGGAGGCATTCCCAAGGGGGTAATCCAAACACTAATCGACCGGCTTGTGTGGAGACTTGAATACTCAATACTCCACTAAAACCACCCTCCTCCCATGTGCCCCGTGCTTATGGCAGGAAGAGCGTGAGACTTAGAACGTAGTTACGCTCACGCTGATCCTAATGCATCAGTGCTTGAGAATGCTCCGGGAAGCAGTGCAAACTCACTTCGTCAACAGGGGCGAAGACTCCTCTGCTCCCTAGATGCTAGAGGGCCCCTGCAGCGGTATTTTCAAGAAGAAAGTCATGCGCATATCTGCGCCTCCGGGACCCCGACTGACGTCGGTACCCGTGAGACGCATGCGCACTTGTACCTCTCTCCCTATCTCGTTCTGCGGCCTCCTTTTGAGACATTACAGTCTCAGACGCACCCACCCAATGATCATCGCTCTGCAGCATGGCTTGCACCAGACTGCCGAACGAATCGATCGGACCTACTATTGTCTCAAGTTTAAACCTCTGTGGTGCCCATGCTGCGCACTGAACTAGCGTATGAAACACCGTGTCTTGTGCGCCACACTGACGACATTGGGGTGAAGGTAGGCAGCCCACGATATGATTCAGATACTTATCGAAGTACCATGCCCGGTAAGTATCTGCGTCATCCTGAAGGTCAGGGACCCGCGTTTCCGCGAGAGCCATCGCAACAGGTGTTGGCGCACCGCTTCCACCGTATCAATGCCAGCCACAGGGTTTTCCAACTGTACTGACCAAGATTGGATCATGGTCGCGGTTTCCCTCGTCCTGATCGCCTGAAGCTCGGCCTGGCAGTAGACCAGGCCACGTGCGAGAGCATCCTGTCGGGAGCGCCGACGGTCCACCCAGACTTACGTTATAGTGCAGTAGCTGAATTTTTGCGCGTGCACTCTACTACAGTCAAGAATAATTGACTACTGTGAACCTTGAGTCGTATTGACTTAAGCAAGAGTCAGTTACGAAGGTGTATAAAATTGTAACTTTCGAAGCACGCTGTGGAAATTTCGGAAAAGAATCGCGGTCACAGTAAAGGTTATTTTTCTTCTCTTTATTTATTTGGGACTTTTGCCATACAGGCATGGCAGCTAGAAAGAATAAAATAAAAAACTAGAGTTTACCCCGCTAATACAGGATTAATTGTACTACATTTTTATAAAGAAGATATTTTTTAAAGAATTTATTCGAAACCATTAACATAATGTACAGAAACAATTTGGTATCTCAAACAACTGCTGTAGTATATAATACTGTGTTACAGTTGTTAGCGCCTACGTCCAGACAACCGGTTTGTTATACAGTTTAAAAATGAAAAGAAAATTATTTAAAGTTTATACATTTGGAAATTTTCGTGTTATAATGTATAGATGTGTGAATGGGTGTGTATATGTATGTATGTGTATATCCCACCCTTAGAATTATAGAGACCTAATTAAAAATATCAAGTTATTCAATTTTGTACCTTATTTTTTATACAATAGATATTTAAATTCAATGACTCAAAATTTTGATTTGTGTCTCTATAATGTTAAGGATGCGATATGTATGTGGTGTGTATGGTGTGATGTGTGTACAAGAGAACGAGTAAGTGTGTGGTTACAGACTTATTAGACTAGTGTAGTCAGTTTAGTAAATTCGCGGTAATGAGTAAGAGAGTATATATTTAGATAGTAACTTATTAACTCGGTTGTAAATTTTGGGACTAAGAAAGTAAGCATGTCAGGCAGCTAATAGAAAGCGGCATGGTACAAGTGTACAAACTAAATCGTATCTTCTTTGATTATATATACTATTTTTTTTATTTTTATTGCAGGAGATCAGCAGACAGGCAGACGGCCTACTTGATGGAAAGCGGTTACCATCGCCTATGGACATTTGCAAGACCAAAGTTGCTACAAATGCGCTGCTGCTCTCTTAAGGGAGACTGGAACCTGGTCACTAATGCCGGAATACAACTCAAGGTTGTTATGGCGACATACATTAGACCAGGGGTGGTAGCTATCCAGTCGGGCAAATGCCCTACCACCTAGCTGTGGGTTGTTAAGTAGCCTCTTACGACAGGCCGCCCGGCCGCGGCAAATTGTATTCTTTCTCCGTTCCTGCACGGATAACTATACTAAGATACTAAGATCAAACGGGATAATAGTGATATTGCCCCGGAAGATTCACTTCATTTTATATCGAAAACTATCCCATCTCCCCGTATGAGATGTAATTATGACCATTTTCGGTATTATAATTAGGTATACTTATTTAAACTAATTTACAGCAAAACTAATCCAATACCCCAGTAGTTTTTCCGTGAAAGCTTAACAGATAGACAGATTGGGTTACAATCGCATTTTTTTTGTAGATGATTAATTTTTATATCTATAACTATCTTTAAACTTAAAATCTCTAACTTGGGAAATGATTGGTTCATACAAACTTTCATCATCTGTTTCAACCCATTCTAGTTTTATTTATCTATTTATTTATATGTCTATCTATTTGAAAATTACATAAATGACAAACAAGACAAAATGGCAACAATGACCGAAATGACGAAAACCGAAAATCATAAAAAAAACCTAGCCTACTTTCTGGATTAAACTTTACATAAATCTATATCAAAATCTATTCGATTATCCGGGATGAAAAGTACCCTTGTCCACCCTCGGTATTAAAATTACACATGTACCGATTTTTTTTTTGCAGTAGTTCAGCAGACAAACAGACAGCCCATTTGATAAAAAGTGGTTACCATCGGCTATGGACATTTGCAACACCAAAGGTGCTACAAATGCGCTGCTGCTCTCTTAAGGGAGACTGGAACCTGGTTACTAATGCCGGAACACAACACAAGGTTGTTATGGCGGCATACTCTAGACCATGGGTGGTAGCCATCCAGTCGGGCAAATGCCCTACCACCTGCCTGTGGGTTGTTTTGTCGCCTCTTACGACAGGCCGCCCGACCGCAGGAAATTGTATTCTTTTTCCGTTCCTGCACGGATAATTTCAGCCAATTCGGCCCAATAGTTTTTCCGTAAAACAAACAGAGAGACAAATATATTTTTATCCCGGAAACTATCCTATTTTTCGGGATAAAAGTATCCTATGAACATATATATATATATATATATATATATATATATATATATATATATATATATATATATATATATATATATATATATATATATATATATACTGAGTTTCAGCCAGACAGACAGAGTTACTTTCGCATTTATAATATTAATAGGGATAATACTCTTAATCAAAATTGGTTTGATCAAAATCTGTTTGTTGAGTATACTTTGAGACATGAGGTAATTCTGATTAGTGGCCGGTTCCTATACTTACCGACCGTTCATTTGTCTTACCATCGGTTAAAATTTGACATAAGCCCCACACAAGTAATAGTATCTACGATATCGGAATCTGCCATACCTAAATGCTTTCTTAGTTATAGTTATTAGTTTATTATTATTACGAGTTTTTCCTTAGTTATTCCGTAGGCAAATGACAACTGTGGACAAAAACTAAACAGTCATGTCTACGGAATGCTTGATTGTGTAAACTGTACTCACCAATCACCTAATTTTTATTCTATGATCAGGATAATTCTGAAAAATCAATGTATAAAATCAACGAATATTACCTTGAAAAATATCCGTTGAGTAGTTTTTGAGATATTAGCTAATTTCGATAAAATATTTTTTTTCTATCGATCCGTAGTCGAAGGAAAAAATAGCATAAGTCTTTTACCCCTACGGAACTCTTGAAGAATGACTTTTACCGTGACTATCTAGTCATTTAGAATTTCAGACCTTCTCAGCGTTACACATTTGAGAGATATCTATCTCAGTACTGATATATAGATACCGAGAGAATGGTTATTTCTAGTATTGTTCTTCCATCTTCTATGCATGTGACCAATGAGCCGATATTAGATTGTTCATTCCTATCTTCCAATTGGATGAATTAATAAAGTGTGCTGTATACATATAAATATTGAATTAAATATATTGAATATCGATATGTGCTTTCAGTTCTGTACATTTCAACCAAATTCATTGTATTTGGTCAATTGATATTATCAGCATTAGACATCCTACTAATATTATAAACGCGAAAGTTTGTAAGAATGTAGGTTTGTTACTCTTTCACGCAAAAACTACTAAATAGATATTGATGAAACTTTACAATAATATACTGCTTTACAATAATATGATGCTTACACGTCAGGATAACACATAGGCTATAATTTATAAAGATATAGTGTGAATTATCTAAAATATAACGATTTTCCATCACCACGCGGGTGAGACCGCGGGGCGCAGCTAGTGTATACATAATAACTCAATGATATTAGCCACAAATATTGAATGCGGCAATCCTTGAATCGTTGTCTCTGTGGAATCTAGAGGGTTGTGAGTATGTAAGTATACATAATCACATGGTTTACTGTTAATTTATAAATGTATTATTTTAATCTTATAGTGGTGATATTACTTAACTTCTTTTTATTCAGTGAAGTTAGTGTAATTATGACACTTACGTTGGTATATCATAATGAAATGTCGGAGTATTGTCGACGGCAGGTGGTACCTTCCGTGTTTGTAAGCAGACAACTTACCACAGCAAATTCACACATATTACACTTTTCAAAGTTGGAATTGCCCTACACATGCTACATAAGCATCAGGTATGTTTTCAAATAGATAGATATATCTATCTGTACTAAATTAAATCTGTAAGGGTTTTCCAGTATGTATTTCTAGTATCGTAATAGAAGAATGGAAATCTCTCAGTAAAAGACGTAGAAACTTGGAAAAGTCCCTAAATCGTACATTATCAGATGTCGGTTTTCGACGTTTTATTATTTATTTATTCAAAACATTTTTTTAGACTAAGAGCCGAATTTTCAATGATCTGATAAAAGTTATCCATCAACTAAATTATAATCTGGATGAATTTAATTCAACTGTTTTATTTGTTTGTTCATTATATCCTATGAATAACTTTCATAAGGTGATTGGAAAATTGGCCCTTAATATGTTAGAATTAGCGTAAACTTCGATAGGTACACTCACGGACAAAGTCCAAAACGAGGTTATCCCTCAGAAACCAAGGTAATCGAGACAGTTCACCAACAGCAGTTACAGTGGGCTGGTCACGTCTGTAATACGAGCTATGGCTGATGGAAACTATGAGCCCTGGAGCAGAGACCGCGTCTTTTATAAACGTAGACTAGATCGTCTCCCGTCCTGGTGGACCTACGACTTGCACGAGGTCGCGAATAGTGATTGGATAAGGAAGCAGAGGAATGGGATAATAATATGCCGTGCAAACATGAGGAGCTCTACGTCCAGCTGTGGACTGCGATTGCGTGACGACAATAAACTCAAAGATTGAAAAGAACTTTATGAATATAAGAGCATTTTCTATATATTGTCTATTTCAGAACGGAATCGGGCAATAATTTGATACTAGTTACTGAAGTATTGTCTAACCATGATTTAATCAATACATGCTCTAAAAATCCCAACCAGTTGATAGTATATGAGTTGGGTGAAACTTTTGGTGGCTATTGGGGCCCTTTACCCAATGACTTGATTCGGCAGGAGTATCCTGATACCAACAAATATTATACACTTAAAACTACTTCATCAACAGTTACGCAGATCACGTAAGTCTTATAAGATATGTGTCTAATAATGTTTGGCAGGTTGTCTGTTTCCAAGTGTGCCACATTGAAGTTTGCGGCTCTGTCTGCACAGGATGTTCTGAGGTTGTAATAAGCCGGGCAAAGGTGTAGCCAAGGGTTTAATGCGTTATTTGAGATGTGGTATTATTAATGATCTTAAACAACGACAGATAACAAATGTATTAATATTTAAAACAAATAATTAACGGCGTTATTTCTTGACAAGTTGACGCTATAGGTAAAGTCACATTTGGAATCAGTTACTAACATTAACCCAGGTGTGGCAGGGGCATTAATGATGATTTGATACATTGAATTATATTTCTTTGAATTATGTAACTTTTTCAATTTTTGCAGTGATGAGGATATATTAACTATAAGTCAAAATCAAACAAGTCCTTTGTCATTGAAATCCACAGATGAATTAAAGACAGACGACGACTTCATTACGCTAGAAGTGCCTTTAGTAAATGTATCTGGAAGTTTTATCCCTGGAGAGAGTGTAGAAAACGAGAATATAGACTCAGCAGATCTTTTTGAACTTTTATATGATGTCACCCCTTGGTATGATAATATTGTGTAGAAATCTAAAAAAATGTGCATTGTGTTCTCCATTGTTTACATAGTGCAGACACGGCATTTTTAGATTTATTACTTATTGTTGGCATTCAATATTGTGTATTATATTTGTGATAAGCTATTTTTTTATGAACTTCCGTATGAATGTTTTTAATGGTTTGAAAAAGAAAATGTAACTGTATCTGAAATATGTAGAAGTTCCAATATAACCAATACCTACCTATTGGACTTTAACTTAAGTATAATACAGAATGAATCACCTTTATACCTAAGGTTGTTCTTGAACTAGGTATTTCAGATAGCAGATATGTTATTGGTGTTCAATATCATTTCAATTTCTCTGTAATCTCTAGGCCAAGTGTTAAATATGATACGAGTATACTGCCGTTGGTACAATTCTCAATCAATCGACAAAAGACGACTGTTTTATGGAATCCTAATGGAAAACCACCATTACAATCATATCTACCACTGACACCTGATGTAAGGTATACATTGTTTTTCTTTAGCAGATCATTTTCATACATTACAAACAGGATTTTTGCAATGATTTACACTAATTGATGATGTTTCTTTTTATTGCAGGAGATCAGCAGACAGGCAGACTGTCCACTTGATGGAAAGCGGTTACCATCGCTTATGGATATTTGCACCACCAAAGTTGCTACAAATGCGCTGATGCTCTCTTAAGGGAGACTAGAACCTGGTCACTAATACCGGAACACATCTCAAGGTTGTTATGGCGACATATTTTTATCTTTCTCCGTTCCTGCACGGATAAAATGTTTGGATGTCTTAGGCAACCTAAGCCACATATAAAGTTACATTGGACACAATTTAACTAAAATTTTATCCAAAAATTTATCTTGTAAGAAAATACAAGGCATACATACATACGTATATTAATTACAAGCCGTCTCGACAGACGTCCTGTCCTGAAAAACTAAAAATCTAGAAAAAGATTCTAGCGCCACCTATCGGGTGTATTTGTGAATCTAAACCACCCCGGGACCCACTCAAAGACACATAAAATTTGCATAAAAATAGTAGAACCCGATTCCAGCGCCAAATATTTTGTTTAGATTGATAGGTTACATTATTGAAGTTTTAGTAGGAATCCCTGATTTTTATATAGCCTACATTATCAGGGATAATGTAGCATTCTAATAGTGAAAGAATTTTTGAAATCGATCCAATAGTTTTTGAGTTCATTCGTTACAAACATATAATAATACAAATCGTTCCTCTTTATAATATTATTATAGATATAGATTAAAGCTGTAAACTACACATTTATTGCCACAAGACTAGTACAGTTGTTAACATTTGTGTTATGGGTGATTTATACCATTATTTTGCGGCCGATTTGACTGACACTCAGACAAGAGTAAATAATTAAATAGCCAAAAGGTTAGATTCGAAATCTATCCTACACAGAATCGAACCTGTGACCTAGGGAACTAGAGAAGAATAACGTATGGCATCATCTAATCATGGAGGTTTTTGGAAATTATCGGAGTTAATTTTCTTTATGTGTGATCACTTGACTATAACTGCTTTAAAACTTAATTTTGGTGTCCTTTATATTTTTAATCTATTTTCGTCAAATGTTTATGGAGCTCTTCAGTGTCATGCAGTAGGACGTAACATATTTGGGAATAAAAAAATAAAACAACAGATATATTTATCATATCTTTTATATTTATCTATTTTCATAATTTTTAGGTTTAGTAAATTGATCTGTATATCGATATTATTAGTATAGGTATATTTTAGTTTTGTTTTTGTTTATGTAATGATCATGTCTTTATATTGGTATTTTGTTATAATAATAAACACATAATATTATTATGAATACAATGTTTTTGTTACAGATTGACATATCCCGAGCTTACTCACAGTACTATAAAACGAAAGCCCTGGAAAAAACAAAAATACAATGCAAACAGACGTCTTAACTTTAAAAAACACCGTCATTTATTTTCTATAATTACGACAACTAGTTCAACATCCCAGAAGTATGAAATAAATATTTATTTATTCATATTGTTTGTTACCAATAATATCTTATACCCATCATAGGTTGTTGATTAGCTTAATATGTATGTACCTACTGTGTGTGGTAAATAAAATTAAATAGATCTTAGAGTTACTACTTAGATTATAACACAGAAATACAATCAATCGAGCAAGTACGTGACAGTCCACGAGCTATAAGGGGCCATCCACAAATTACTTCACACGAATTTTATGACCCGAAATTTAGGACCCACCCCTTGTCACACTTCATAGACCAAAAGTTAGAGGTAGAAGGGATACAATTTGTGCAACTTTGTACTCTCTTCATCATTTGAATGAAATAAAAAAAAAAATTATATCGACATGATTCTTTGAGATCCAACGATAACGCAGAGTTTTCATTATTTGACTACGAAACCACCAAAAACATTTAATCGAAAGTACCCTATAGCTCAAAATCTGTTGGGTATCATCGTACATGTTGGTATCAACGAAAATGATTTCAACAAACATTTTATTTTAAAGTATTTTTAAGCACTAGGTAAAACAACATTATTTTTTTCAGAATTATTCACTTCATAGTCCAAAAGTTAGAGAAGGACACTATTTTTGCAACTTTGGAATCTCGTCATCATTTGAAATAAATAAAAAAAAAACATTAAATTACTTCGACATGATTTTTAAGAGCCAACGATAGCGTACAAGAATATAATAAATATATTGAAAGAATATTTTTAACTTTTTGTTATATGTATGGTGGCCAACTCACATTTTAATCTGTTTTGCGACTTTACTACATCGGTTTTATTAACTTTTCGCGTTTTTATGTCGTACCATATTACACTTCACCTGTCTATCAAATTTAATCCATATAAACACAGTAATTACCGAGAAACTGACTGACACATTTATATATACGGACAGATATAACGATTTTAAAAGGATTCCGCTTATGTCAAAATGACCACAGAACTGAAAAAATGGCTTATGAAAAATTAGCGGTTAATTCTTATTATCACAATTCTTTGAGATTCCTGAACTTAGCCTCTGAAAACAAAATAAGTAAGGTACAAAACTTATGTCATAGACTTTACGTTTACTTTTCAGATTTCAATATGCGGGTAATCAACACCGATTATATACTACCAAAAATATTAAGAAGTATACTAAAATGCCAACTAATAATAAAACAAAATATGTTTCGGTATTGAATACAACTAAACAATTAGATTTATTAAATTCAAATGTGTCGTGGAAATTAATTGAAGATCTGATGGAAACTTTAAATAAAAGTGTGAATTTTGAAGTCACTATACCAGTGAATTATTCTCACATATTGCACAAGATATCAAAGTCGAAACATAATTTTAGTGGTAGGTGGTACTGAAATACTATTATTAATTTATATTATTCAATCAACAGTCTAAAAACACATATTACACTTTAATAATTGCATATATATATGAATTGTCAATAATAATAAAAATATAATGTTGAATACTACTTACTATGAAACTAGCTGTATATTAATTACTTTTGAATTCTATAAGACATGGAAAGAAAACACATGAAAATTTAAAACAAAACTCTTGTTTATAGACTTTAAAGTTTTTATTGAAATCCTTTCGTGACCTATTCGAGCTTAGCCTGCCTTAGTTAAAAAATCATTTTATGGCAATTATTTTAAAGGCTCAGAATTAATTTTATTTCAAGTATAGATGGATGAATAATATTTAGTTTTATCAAGTTATTTTTGAAAAGAATTTTCTCAGGTCTTGTCTTTTCTAATTTCAGTATTTCGTATAACATAATTATAGTTTTGAACATCAATTAATTTTCAGCATATTTAGCACCAAATTTGTCGATTTACGACAGTAACCCTTGGAATGGTCTGACGCCACCTTCTCTGAGAAATTTTAAATATTTCAAAACAAACTTATTGGAAACATACAGGTTAGTTGATATATAATTATTTATTTATTAGTTTTTGATAACATCTTTTTAGTTTTAACTCTTTTGTGAATTTGTTTTAGATCCTATAAATCAACGAATGCTATAAGTGTTAAAGAAATATTTACGAAGAAATTAACCAGGAAAAATACTGCAATGGAAATTGGTACAGAACCAATCTATTTAAATAATAAATCGAAAATATCTTCGAGTGCAGTGACTTCCTTATTTTACACTCGAGAGGAGAGCTTGCCAACTTCAACGAAATCTTTATTAATAAATATTTCTGTATTTCCTAATAACACTATCTTTAGAAAAGCTATAGATAACGACAATAAGAGTACTTTTGACGGACATAACGTAAGCAGTACAATTATAGGTAAGGATATATATGTAATATCTGTGCCTAACTCAGAGAGTGTCCTTTATCATCTGGATTAAAATCGATTATCGCTAATAAAAATTATAACTTCTTAAATTCGCATTATATTTAGATAACTTCTCATAACCGTTTTAGAAGCTTTTCCACCAGCATATGTACGTGGGGTTTTCACTCCTTTGGTATCGCATTTCTCTATAGTTGATACTAACTGATTATAGATATGTTTAGTATAAAAATATTTTACGTTAAATACTTTTGAGAAAAAAACGGGTACCTAACATTGCATTCTTTTGTATTACAGATTCGAAAAGAACGACCAAGAATCTAAAGTTTAATAAATCTTATTTTTCAAGGTATACTACATTAATTATTAAATTTTATTTATCAAATTCTCTATTCGGATCCCTGATATACTTTTTAATGATTACTCATTTTTATTATTTATAAGATATCGTGAAAACAGATAAGCAGAACAGTTACATCAATGATATGGGTTGCGGTGCGTGATAACTTGGGCCAGTAAATAAACCTACGTTATCGAAAAGTGATGCTCATCTACTGAACCACTATTTTTCACACTAAAATTGTTCTTACTTTCAGAAAAGTTATTCTTTAGAAAGTCTTGAAGAATGTTTTTAAATTTAATTTAACCCCTATTCAGATTATGCACGAATATATTTTTTTTTCAATTCAGTGCAGTTTCATAACCGTTAGCCATAGAAGAACAATATTAGTAATAGGAATAGTACTTTAAAGTGTTGCCTTGATTAGTTTCTTCTTGTTCGCTGGACATTAGTGGTCAAGTAGAATTTTTTGATGTAGTTATGCTCTGTTTAAATATGAATTTGAAAATAAACTTTTTAAGGATGCAATAATAAAATAACACACAATGTGGGATTTGTAGGAAAATTTCTTTTATTTACAAAATAACATAACATTGGCTTAAATATAAGCCGAGAGAAAGATATTTCGTGACTCCCAAGTTGAACATTAGAAAAAGATTTCAGGGCTTATTCGGAATTATGTTTTTTCTGGGCGATTATTATTCGTAATATTGTTCTATCATTATTAAGTGCAATTTACTTGTGTGCCTTATAAGTGAGCTTATGTGTTTAGATTTTTATAGAACACCGAAGGTATCCGGTTTGTTGGTCGATCACGAATCGTGGGAGAATATCGTTCAATCAGCTCCCGAGATGGCTATACTATTGAACGAGACACGTGATGATGACCCGGGTCATGTGAATAAAGCTAAGCGCAAGCGCAAGTGAGCTTCATATTGTAGTCTGTATTTGAGAACAGTAAATGCGTAAACCTATGCTTGAGATAATTATTCATCTAAATTAAAAAATAGTTTCGAATAGGTGCACAAAATTTTACAGGGCTTCACGAAATACCGATTTTTTTAATATTTATTTCTTTATTGCGAAACTGGCAGGCAGACGGCCAAGCTCATGAAAAGTGGTTATCATCGCCGATAGACTTTACACGTAACACCAGGGGCGAAATCAATGCATTGCCAGCCTCTAGAATGAAATAAAGAGGACGGGACAGAGATGCATAAGAAACAAGGATCAAACAAGAGGAAAGAGATAGAATGGATGATATATGGAATTGTAATAGGGGAATTGGGCCGTTGGAACTTATCGCATGAAATATGATTAGCATAAGGCTGCCGTTGACGGCATTTGAGACCGATATTCTAGGAGAGCGTGGTATCACACCGATGGAGCCGGCCCTAAGAGCTCTAGGTAATCAAAATAATGATTCCAGCACGCCAAAAACAATGTTACATAATATGTTACAAATAATGAAACCCTGGTCGCCTCTGGTTGAAAATTTTAGTGGAGTTTTGTATATCAAAAGGCGAAGGAACATTGAATTGTGGCGCCCTCTAACCAACAATAAAAATTTAGGGGGCTTTGTCAGAATTACGTTTCTTTATATTATATAGTCTTTTTTGTAAAAATTTATTTTTAAATCTCCATAAAGTCGGAAGGAACTATTTAGAATATGTTTCACAGTCATAGTAATGTATAAATTAAATTTAATAGTAAGATTGTAATTAATTATAGTTCAATTACTTAAAATATATAGTAATATTTTTACGTGCTTCTGATTTAATAGGAAGCGTAAGAAACGTACACTAAACGCGATTGCGATTGAGAATAACAGACCTCGGTATTTGGCGACAAAGACCACTGCTGCGACCTCAGAGACAATATACAACGTCGCTGACATGCAAGAGTTCGCACAACTTATAGAGTTGAAGGATGATGAGGTAGAATTTGTTTTTTCACCTTATTTGCTCCAAAGCGTGCCTTTATTGTTCAGAAAATAATCATCTATTCTGCAAATACAGAGCAAAGTTGCCTTTTTTATGAGTTTTTACTTTATTCTTTAAAAAAGTATAGAATTAAAACAGGTTATAAACTGTATAAATTATTAAATGAATCATGTTTTACTTGAAAACTGAGGTGTGAGATGTTGAAATAAAGTATAATATATTTTACATTTTGTTTATATTTTATTACATATACGTAGTTAATTAAATGATGCGTGTTGTAAATAACTGTTATTAATAAACTTTTTAATCTAACGTTTTCTGATATACCCTTAAAAAAAATTCTACAAAATTACATGAAAATCGTATGAAAAATTAACATTTACAGAAAACAATAGCCGGCTTTATTGCTAAAAGCAATTTCTTTCAGACAATATTAGGTTAGGATAGATTAGGAAAGTTTGTAAACACGTGGAATTGCCATATAACTAGGATATAAAAGTAAGAAGTAGTAAATAAATTATATATTTTAAATAGCAAGTAAAAATAAGCAAAATAAATAAATTTGAAAAAGTACTTATTTTATTTTTTATTGCAGGAGTTCAGCAGACAGGCAGACGGCCCACTTGATGAAAAGCGGTTACCATCGCCTATGGACATTTGCCATTTGCAACACCAAAGGTGCTACAAATGCTCTGCTACTCTCTTAAGGGAGACTGGAATCTGGTCACTAATGCCGGAACACAACACAAGGCTGTTATGGCGACATACTTTAGACCAGGGGTGGTAGCCATCCAGTCGGGCGAATGCCCTACCACCGGGCTGTGGCTTACGACAGGCCGCCCGGCCGCAGGAAATTGCATTCTTTCTCCGTTCCTCCACGGATATTGACAGGACGGACACGGGCTTGTACAGAAATACATAATATTGTAGTAATAAACTACAAAATAACATTATTTTATAGTTACATGATCGGGTGGCGTTACGCGACATACAACAGTTTTCGGGCCCTATTTTGTACAACATTTGTGATTCCAAAGAGGCAGGTGGTCGCAGTGTCTTTCTCTTTAATGCATCTCGAATTGTGCTCTTTATCGGCAACTTCTCTGTAAGTTTTTCTATAATAAATTAACGATAAATATAGTTATACAGTGAAACGACACCAATTTATTTGTAGCTGGGCATGGATGGTCCTCCGAAAATGCCTTCAGTTATATCGCAAATAATAACAACGTCTGAACCGGTTTCGGTTACAGCGATAGCTATATCATTTGGGCAGAAATAAAGATTAACAGGATGTAAAATCCTTTAAAAAAATATTGTTGTAAATCAGCAAACTTAAAGAGTCTGCTTAATAATGTGATGTTGACACCATCAGTGTGCGCTCGGTACAAGTGTACTCAAACAGCGGTATCCAATCCTAGGAGACTCGGCCATATTCAATTATTATAATCTACTAGGATCACTTTATTATACAAAAAAATTACATCAACTGAAATATGTCATTTTCAATTTTGAGAATCTACTTGAAAAATAATTGACACAAATATTAAACTTTCTATACGAGTATACTCCGCCCGAGCACGCTCTGATCGTGACAGCTCGGATCAATTGAAAACTGATTAATTAGTAGTGTTCTCTATTAACCAAACCCCCGTTTAAAAAGGCCACGATTAGTTTTTAATATAAATTGGACATTTTTTCAACTAGATGCAAGGGATGACAGTAATATTGACGCCAGCGAGGACTTTGCTGACTAGCGATTCACACTGTAGCCCCTCGAGTATAGAATGCCAGGTATCGGGTGCACGAGTTTGCATCGATTCACTCGCTACATGCGATGGCATTCCTAACTGTGGTTCTTATGGTAAATTTTTATACATTTACTAGGATATGCCCGTGACTTGTCCACACTTGACTTGAAAGTCTCACGGAATTCCCGGTACACAAAGTTCCACAACATATAAAAAAGAATGTAAGCTATCGTTTTAGTGAAAACTGTGCCGAAATAAGCTAATGTGCCGAACAACTACAAACCGCTCCCTGGAAAAGTCCCGCGGGATTACCGGGATACAGAATATCACACATTTTACTACATAAAATTTGCTATTGACCAGTGAATAAATCACAGGATATTCCCGGGGGATTCCCAGGATAAAAAGTAGCGCAGATTTTAAGTCTAAGAATTAGCTTTCAGCGAAAACCGCATCGAAATCGGCTCAGTAGTTTTTACGTGAATCTCGAAAACAAACAAACAAGAAATCTGAAAAAATGCATCGTGTTTTCCATGGTTTATCTAGTCTATTCCAGTTGTTTTTTTTAAATAGCTGCATTGTACAGACATTTTATATTGTATAATTGTTTGATTAATGTACCTAATTGAAGCAATTTGAAATCGCGTAAAAATTAAAAAAGGGTTGCCATCACAAATGCTAATATTCATGTGTATATCGTTAGACAGTTATTCCAAATAATAACAATTTAGTCATAAAAAGTGTCTTCACCCTTAATTTTTAACTATAAAATAGAAAACTAAAAAAATCGGTGCGATGAAGCTTGAAATACCTTCAAGGAAATTTGCTTTGAATATGATTCGTTAAGTAGTTTTATCGGAGATCTAATGCCTTTTAGGCTTTCGCATCCAAATGATTATTAGATTAATAGCTGATATATACCAAAGATCGTATGTACCTACATATGACATTTTTACCCCAGAAACCGTTCTTGTATATTACACTTTACCTACTTCGTTAGATATCAAATTGTTATAACTTTTAATTAGCTCTACTGCTGTATTGTTACATTTATTTTCAGATATTTATGACGAGGACCGTCTCATGTGCGGTGGTGCTCTTGGAATGCTACATAACGTCTACCTAGCCGCCTTTACATTCCTTGCAGCTATACTCACAATGTTTTACGTTGTCCATTACTGGTTAAAACAATACGTCCCCAAAGTCTCTGAGGCGTTCTTTATTTATATTAACGGCATTGAGAATATGTTAGTATGGACTCATTAAATTTATCCTAATCACATTTACAATTAACATTGACTATCTCGTTTAACTCTCTCCTATTGTATTGCCTAGAAAATATTGCCAATATGGTCTGTTTTTGTAATTGTATATTTTGGTGTGCAATAAAGTGTTATCTCTCTCTCTATCTCATCGTGGACTTATTTTACTCCATAATTAACATTGTAGGTTTGTTTAAAATTTTTGTTCACTTTTTGCATGAACTAAGTACCGATTAAAATAGATTATTTTCTAAATGTATATGTAGATAGTTTTAGGATGTTTTAAATACAGGTACCTAGTCGAAAAGAAACTAACATTATTATTATGCTGGGGCTTCATTTGCGTTAGTGTTAATGATTTCGGCTGTGGCCGAATGCGCCTTAAATATTTAAAGCGTTAAGAAATAACGCCGTTAACGTATAGCCACATTAGTGTATATATCTACAATCTGCATACGTTACCTGTCGAAAATTAACGATATTAACAATGTCGCATCTCATATAAAGCCTTAAACCCATCACCATATCTGCGTAAAACGGCCGAAATCTTTAACATTATCACAAATACAAACAGAAACCAATAAGTAGTCTTTGTCATCTTTCTTTCTCTTTATTATCTCGTCTAATACCATGACCTGGCGATAAAGTACGGACTGTTAAATATGTCTGTTTGATGATATTGCTTTCTTTCTTTACAGTCTATACTTGGACAGTATAATGCGTCACCCAAATGAAAGCGAAGATGATGAAATTAGTAAATTAATCTATCATGGAAATATATTTGAAGATGATATTTTGTATGCCACTGATATCAAAACTAATAAAATTAATATATTCAAATATTTAAAGAACATCTTTACATCCGATTGCCTACGGAAAAAACGGCCCATACAAGATGATATATTATTTTCAACGTTCCCGGAGACAGAACTACGATACATTCAAAAGGAATCGGCTGATACAGCTGTCCAAACTGGAGAGAGTCTAGAAATGGCACATTTCCACTCTCCGGTTAAAAAAATAGTAAAACAAGACTCTCACAATAAATTTACCTTAACACCAATATCAGAAATAGATGTGTCAGGTACCTCTGCGGCGATGCTAGATGCCACTCTTTCAGGAGACAACGCTGACGAGTTGAGCATGTTAAAGTTCTTTAGAAAATCTAGGTCAGATTCCATCCGTTCTACTTCTTTTGATACTTTAACACAAAATGAAGGTATACCTGTTCAAACCAACGTCACAACATTGGAAAAAGAAATAATAATCCACGAATATGATCGCCCCTCGCCTGAATCAGCTGGTCCTTCAACAAAGAACGATAATTTTGCTGACAATTCTGGGACACTGCAACGGCAGATACAAACGAAGAAACAATTGAGATTTAATGACGATGCAACAATAATCCCATCGATGGAATTTGGAAAACCGGAGATTGAAAGCAATGAAGATAATAGTTGCCGCCGCGGTGTCGATTTGGGAAAAATTAGAAGCCCTGATTGTAATAAGATTGATAATTATAACAATGGTGGAAGACGTTTCTGGAGTAAAAGCAAAAAACAAAAGAGACGTAAACAACAATGATTATTATAATATACCACCGACTTATGTCTAGCTCCTAACACTTACTCTGTTTTCTTTCACACTATTTCAATTATTTGAGGTTGGTACAATATGCCTTTTGCTTTCATAAGTATACCTATGGGCACACTCTATTCAGACATACGTCCACTGTCCCAAACAAATTATCATGGCATCGTTCATACAATTTATCTGTATTTTAGTCTACATTTATATTTGTATCTTCCTATTGGCTAATGTTTAACATTAATTCATACAAATATCAAGTTTAATTTTCTACCTATGCTAGGTAGATAAAAGAGTGAATAGTAAGTAGAAACGCGACTTTAGTACTTTCATGATGTTAGTCTGTTGTAAATAAAGTTCATTAATTTTATAACTGTAATTTACATTTATGGAAGACGGTCACCTCTTGCAGCGTCCACGCTCCGCACGGCTATTTCCTAATTAAGTCCAATTGAGCACCGGATAGGACACGTGCCAAATGTGGCGTCTTTTTAACTACATTCCGTCATTGTGTATGAATAATTTTGAATCTAAAGCATTTACACTTTGTGACTATTGTTTGTTTTAATTATTGTCTTGTTCATATATAAGTGACTGTTTACATTCATAAAAAACTAAAACTACACTATAAATTACATATAATTAATATATAAATTAAACTATACTATAAACAAAACTACATTTACAGAATAACATAAATTTATAAGTAAAAAATAGACTCCAAATTGTTTCTTTAAATTTTAAACTGACTATGGCAACACAACTTAGTCGATTGATTATTTTGATCAATAGTGCTGTAGTGGAAATTTCCTCGATTTACGGAGTTTTTATTATAAACGCGTAGAGTTTGATTACGGTCGACAAGTTTCTGCGTAGTTTATTCTGAACTTTTTATCGTATAAAATTTGCACGTGTGCCTGAAAAGTATAATTAATCCATGCAAACGGAGATGACCGTCAACATAGAAGAAGAATAAGTTATAGGAATGATAATCGCTTAGTTTAATTTGGAATGCTGCTAAATCGTACGTGAATACATGGCGCCACCTGTTCTTATCTTACTTTATTATTTATTAAAACTTTTAATTTTTGATGATAGATGTCATCTAATAAATATATGTATTAAATTATACTTATAAAACGTCCAAAGAATCACTTGTGGCGTTACCTTGTCGTATATAGTTCGGAACTGTTTAGAGTAACATATTTTTCTGGGCTATTGTAATTTTAAAATACCGTAAATAATTGTATTTATGGAGTCCATACTAAAATTCATATAAATACAATTTTCATTGAATACGTGTATATTTTTTCATTTTTCATGGCTTTTGATAGGTGCTTCTGTGATCGTGCTTTCAATAAAAGGGATGAAAATGATGATTTTCAAGCGTGCAAATAGTAAGTACATATATAAAAACTAGATAATGTCTACCTAATATTTTGGCGAACAAACAAAATATTTACGTTAAATGGACATTAGAAGTCAATTAAATTTTTACATTTAGCTGTTACTGTTTCAGCTGTAGGTAATTGAATTTTATACTGAAAGCACATTTTCGAAGCGAAGCAGTTTTTTTTTTAGTTATAATTTAAGTTGCATATGCAGAGTAAATGTTTATTTCGATGAGCGATGAAATATGTCTAAGACTTGCAGAGTTAGGACGATATAGTTAGTAGGTATTTCTCAGTACCTAGTAACCAGTAGGCATTTCGATTAAGAGCAATGAATGTTATCTTAGTGCTTAATGTCAGCTCCAAAAAAGATAGATGTAAAAGTGTCAGGCTAGAAGCGGGCGCGGGGCCGGTGCACGAGGTCATATCAATTGAAGTCAATTAAAGCAATTGAGTCCAATTGAGCGGGCGGCAGATTCTCCGTTGCTGCCGTCGCCAGAGAGATTTTATGTGAAGCGCCTACGCGCGGTTGCAGTCACATGACTCACCACGCTTACCTACAGCCGTATTCAACTTACAACTTAATATGCCTAGCCAGTCCATTGTGCTATCAACAATACAAGTTATGACATCTTCACAACAGTCAAATTTTTATACTACATTCTAAAATTGCTATCTGTCTTCGGCCAAACTATGAATACATCGTATCGCACACATACATCGCACTGCAGTTGGGCTACCCGTAATGCTTTTATTGCGAAGCTGGCAAACCGCTAGACGGCCCAGCTCATGGAAAGTGGTTACCGCAACTTATAAACATTTGCAACAACAGGGGCGAAGCCAGCACATTGCTAACCTTTAGGATGGGATGAATAGGATGGCATAGAAGGTTAAGACAAGTGTGGGATATGGGATTGAAATAGTGGGATGGGATAGGAAAAACGGGATAGGGAGTCGGAACTCTCACTCATCGCACGAACCACAGTGCGCAGTTGAGCTCTTCGATCTGATCCCGCCATCTCCCTTCCATCATCACACAACCAGACGAAACGGCATGTGGCATCGATATATGGTGGATATTCCACCTATAAGAACGAAGCGCTTTGCATCTAGCTTCACCATGCGCACCGCAAAGGAGTGGAACTCATTGCCGGAGTCTGTCTTTCCCGATACTTATAACCTGGGTGTCTTCAAGTCCCGTGTGAATAGGTACCTTCTAGATAAGCGTGCTCCATCCTAGACCATATGTTCGCTCCACATAGGGCAAGATTGTGGTCAAACGCGAACCTATACTACATTTAAAAAAAGCACGATTAGCACAAGGCTAATCGTTTTACACCGATGTTCTGTGTTTGCGTGGTATTACACCCATCGAGCCGGCCCTAAAACTGAAATCAAGATAATGATTCCAGCATAAGTCTACCACGTATTTAGGGAAACGAATAATATACCTACCCACTACACTTGTCCAAGACTTGACAGGTTTTACACATTGGTTATTTATTATTCTACTTATCACAAAAAACCCAATACGCGTTTGTGAGTTTTTTATGTATCACAAACGCTTTTTAGGGTTCCGTAGTCATTTGGGCTTTGAAACAGAATCCTTTTGAAATCGTCATGTCAGTTCACCTATTTGTCTTTGTACGTCCCAATCTTTTATCTCTGAAACTACTTGGTCTGTAATTAAATAATATATGACACATTGAGATATAACATGATGACATTTCATAATTAATTTGCGAAAAAGAATACTAGAGGTGGCCGCCATACAGGTAACTAAGGGTTGAAAAAAAAATGTTTTAATTTGCGTAGTATTGTTAGTCAAATCTTGTAAAAACGTCATGATGTTTCTGAATGACTTTTTAATAAAGCCAATGCGTGTGGAGATATTGTCATACAAAGTCGTGAAATTTATGTCCGTAAGGATACAATTTTCACGATGAAGTATTTTGGTATATATAAATATTAAACCACGGGTAAAGATCATGCTAGCATTAGAATAAAATATACTTCGGTACGTTGGATACGTTTAACTACAGTTTAATATTTGTTCTTTTATTTATTATATAAAAACAAAAGTGGTGTCTATTCTTTTCATAGCGTTAATAAATGTGAACTGCTTCAATGCCATAAAAATACACTAGTCTTTACAGACTATAGAAGATAAGCAGAGAATAATAATTGGGGATTTACGAGTTCCACGTGATATTGAAACAAAGTTTAGGCATTCGGGCAGACAGTCGGATAGCGAAATTTACCATGCTCCCCATTGCCAATAATAAAAATATATAGTTATTTAGTTTTTTTATGTCCCATTTCCACTAGTGACTATAAGGTAGTAAGTCCGAAGCGAACTAATCGTTTCTAAAAACAACTTACCACACTAGTATCATAAATAAATATAGATTTTATGTGCTATTTGTTATATCATATTATATTTATATGCTACGGGCCGATTTTTCAATCACCAGATAAAACTTATTGATGTATAACATGGAAGTATTAAGAATGTCAGTTGAATGAATAACGCAATTGAATGGTTTCATTACTGAATACACTCGGGTTACAATTTATTCGACTGATAATTTTTATCTGATGATTGAAAAAAGGACCCTTAAATGAACAAATTAGGCATAGTATGATCATGTATAATGTGTAGGTATTGTATTGAGCACTTGGCTTGCTAAGTCCCTGCGCCCGGGTACGCACCTCTCGCACCCCTGGACCAAAACGGCCCTGCCGCGATGACATCCCCGAGACAATATCGACACGTAAGCGTTTTATGTAACCAACACTAAATTATAAAGTCACGGTTAAAAACACCATGGAAGAAGAAAATCTAAATACTATTGTCAATAGCACTTTATGCGATTACACATTACTACATTAATCAATGTATATCTACTTATTTACCTTTTAGCTACCGATAAAATTTAAATGTTTGTTCGTGATTTCTAAATCAATGGCAAAATTTAAGTCAAAGCCGCTATTTATACGATGATTGAATTATTAATTTATATAGGGCTGTTTACAAAATGTTTGTCTCTTAGTTTGCCTGGTAGCTCGTCTCGAACAAATTTTAAAATTTTAGCGATTAAAACAGGAATTTTGTTTCAAAGCATGTACGTTCCATTTCGACAACTTGCAGGTTTCAAAAGATATGAATAAAAATGTTTGTAAACTTGTGACGATGTAGTCGCGGGCGCAACTAATAAATATGGTGGTATAATTTTCCACTATATGTAGTATTTAGCTATATGATGTGTTTGTGATTAAGAAAATAATAAAGGATCGAAATATAATAATAATAAGCTCATAATTTTTTTGACAATATTGTAAGTACAGAAAAGTAAATTAATCATAACATCATCCTTAAAGAGCTTACAACAATCAAATGTCACATTTTACGATTGTCCACGAACCAGCGCATGTAGCGATGTTATGTAACCATATTTATACCTACTTAAAGCTAGAAGCACAATTCGAAGAGTGACGAAATATTCATGGACACGCGACGATACACGTTACACTCGTATCACACCGAACAGATCCACTTCACTATCACACTTGCAACAAAACAGTGTCATCACCACATATGTAGACATTTGCGTTGAAATTTTCATTATAACGCGTAAGATTTAGTCGGTCATGACCCAGTTCCGCGGATCCTTTCGTACTGCAAATGCGACGAAATGCATCAGCGAGTGCAATTCGTGCTGTCTGAAAGTCACCAATAAGCCCAATGAAGCAGATATCCCAGTAGCGAGCGCCAGCACCAACCTAAATAGACTCTGATCATCTAAATTGACTTCAATTAAATAACAACCGAAATTGTTGAAATGCGCCATTACTCCCTCGACGCTAATCTAAGTGCCAATAGTCAGGGCGAATGTTTTATTAATAATCCCCGGCAATAACTGTTAATTAATAATTAAGCGATTGCCGCGCCGATCGCGAACATCAGTGCGCTTGCGCCGCCGCTCCGGTGCGTAGCATGCGCCTGTAGATCGTTCGCTTCATCAGTTTGCATCTTCTTGTGTCAGATCTATAGTATTAGTCCACATACTAAGGTTATGTGTATGTGTTCTTTCAGTAGTAATTAGACTAAGGTGCGATAACTAAAGTGACAAGTGTTTTGTTTTTAAATGTGAGCACGTAATTAAAAAATCTTCCATAATCATACGCTCGTCAAACTTTTTATAAAGTATTTCTTAATGTTAGTATTTATTAAAAAGGTCATGAATTTAGTTAAATAGTGAAAGTTGTAGCTTTGTACCTATACCAGATTTAATTCCCACGACTATAAATCATGTTATGGACATATGAGTGGTGTTGATACGGATTTACAATGAAGCGTTATGGACTTACGAAATAATGATGTGGGCGTCCGCGCCCCATAATGCTATCGAAACAAACAAAATATTGGATGAGTTTGTGGGAATCCCGCATGGTGTGAAGGCGTCAGAAGCGCAGCGACGGACGCTTCAGCCCGCAGCCAGCCGCGGAGGGTGTGAAGCCACGAGGGGAGACGAGCAGCGGCGAGGGAGGGGCCGACTCCGGTCGCCATTGGCCCAAACATTGTTTACTGTTAGAGCCGCAAGAACCCGCGTCGCCCGATAAAATATCTCCCTTATATCAGCACAATAGCTTCTAATTTTAAACAGTCGCTTGCCTGTAGGACAGAGACAACCACAGCGTTCATTGGTTCAAAATCTGCATCGACAGTGTATTATGGTAATATAAATTGACCAACCGTAGAGCAAATTCGGTTAGTTCGTTAAAGTTGATTAAAGCCATTTAACCAGGACGGACACGAGGATACGAACGGCGCTAACGTTCGTCGATCCCGAGGGCTCGGCTAAATGAACTTAAATTGTTTAATATTGGAATCAATAAGTCGTCTCTGAGCCGGGTCCGTGGAACTCTGGGCGAGCGGCGCACCGGGTGCGGCAGCTTGGCCAGCGCGACGGAGCCCAGGGAGGTGGGCGCGGAGGTAGCGGGCGCGGGCCCGCCACCCGCCGACTCATACATGTACGTGTGCGGGGACAGCTCCGCCGGGCCCGGCGCACGCTACGAGTGCGCCTTCGAGCCCGGTGCACCCCCCATGGACCAGCCAACCTTCGAGGAGCACATGTTCGGCGAGTTCGGCAAAGATCGCCATGTCCAGGTGGTGGTCGGCGCCGTCGGTGAGTTGCAGTACCGTGACGAGTTACCCGTGTTCTCGGCGAGCGGTGAACAGAAGCGAAAAGAAGAGCCACTCATGTTACAAACTGTCGAGTCTACCCCTGCGTCGCACCCGCCACCACCACCTCCACCAACAACCACTAAGAAAAGCGAAAAAAAGAAATCAGACAATAATGGCATTAAGAAGAAAAAAACGAGGTAAGTCACAAATTTTATTCTGAGTAAAATTAAAGTTTAATAAAAGAAAGAATCAAAATCGAATGTACAAATAAATGTCGGTATTAAAGTATTCTAATTCTGTTAAAGTTAAAAGAGTCAAGATATTTACTTTAATTACATGTAGTTTATAAAATAGTTAATGCTCCACATTTTGTCTACGTGCTACGCGTTAAGACTACGTAGTTTGAATTTTCTTCGTAGCAAGGAGCTACAACCACGTTTGTCGGTCGTTCGTAGCAGCTGATATTAATTGTACATGTATTGCAGCATTTAACTTAGATTATAATCTAGCATGAATAATAATCATTGAATTGTTTTGTGTTAAGACAGAGCTTGACCTCCAGTTAAGTGTGTGATAAATTTACGAATTAAAATACTTATAATAGTCTTATCAACATACATACATACATAACTTCACGCCAGTTCCCTTGCGGGGTAGGCACGAACAACATATCAGATAAATGATGATGATGATAAATAAAACAACGTTTTATTTATCAACAATTATGATAAATAATCACTATGGTTTTTCTGCGCTAATAAAAAATATCCTTTTAGAGTATACAAATTCTATTTTAAGTGGTACTTGGATCAGCTCTATTAGTGTTCGTTATGTGGTAGCTAGTAGCTACACTCACATTTTAAAAGATATGATTTCGAATTCTGGCCGGGAAGCAGGCATTACTTAGGCAATCTAATGTGCATAATGTTACAATCAACACATACTAACGCTGAAGGAAAATGCGAAATTCAAATCTGCACATTAAGATGTTGTGGAAAAGCATGGCGGATACACAGTCTGTTCTTTTGAAATGAGGAGATCGAACTCAGCAGTGAGATGTTTGTGCGCTAATATTATCTATATGTTACCCATATCAAAAAAGTTGTGCCTTAACTTGGGTAATACAAAGAGCGTGTTTGTTCAAGTTTAAGTTACAGTACTTAATAAAGTTCTGAGATATTTTTTTCACAATTTTATAGATACTCTTTTTTCTCACATCTTTTACAGAAGCACTATTCAAAATGCCATCTTACTATAAAGGAGCGATCTTTTTGAGATAACACTATGTTCATTTGAGTGATAAAATGATTTGTTCTTTGCGTTGTTTTAAGATTTAGCCAACGTCGTAAGCAAAAGATCATTTGTTACTTATTTTCAATATGATTTTTGATACGATAATCATGAATCATCTTCAGAGAATGCTATAAACATAGCTATATTTGACTTTTATAATTGACTTTTGATTGTAAATATGTTTTCTTCTTCAAATGTAACGAACCTCTTTTTGCTGATTGTACAAGAAATTTTAAATTTCAAGTTTGGAATCCCGTAAATATAGAAATACTACTACAAAGGTAATAATTTCTCGAAACTAATTTACCTATACCTACCTACAGTAAATTAAATAATTAGTAAAATTTTAAAGTTGCCGAAACAGAACATATCTCATACAAATACCTCCTAAAACAAACACGTTTTTCACATTGGTAATACTAGTTTGGATGCAATAATCCATTGTGATTGTACTGGCACGTGTCAGTCCACTCATTGGGGTATCAAATAAACAGGTAGCGACATACACCCCTCGCTATAAACTGCATCGGAATTTGGACTATCTTTTGATATTCCCCTATTTGATATTTGCATAACTAATTTGTAAAATGATGGTATGACATATGGTAGGTTTCGTTGTAATAGTTTTAGTGATAAACAAAAACAAATATTGTAATATTATCTATAGGTTTTCACAAGGCTCTGCTCACCTGTAGATTGGATTTGTATCTCACGGAAACTGGCCCATTATTTAGGTTAATACGATCGGTAAACTACTCAGTAAACTTGTGTCCCACGGAAACCGTACTATGTGGGAAATAAAGAATCCTATGCTATCTCGTTATTGACTTCTAAATATCCAGTATATATAAAAAACCCATAAATAAATTACAATTATAATAATCTTGTCGTTACAAAAAAGTGAATAAAAAAAATTAAACTGACTGTTGAAGTATTTGAATTAATCAGGAAAGTCCAAAATATGATGTGATTATAGTTAGGTATATATAAGAAATTCGGAAAGTAGCGAACACTTTATCTTGGATACACCTAGCAAGAATGTCTGTAAATTGGTAACACGCAAGGGTCTTTTTGCCTTCTCTTGCTAGATTGATGCAGGTTGGGATTTCGAGCGTAAGTTCATACACCGGCTTTAAAAAAAAGCCGGAATTAAAGACGCTGAATCGATTGGCAATGCTGCGCTGACTGTGTTACTGATGAGCATTTGTTTAGAAATGGACCCCCATCGAGAATTTATTTATTACCTACCCTAAGGGTTTGGATTAGGGTTAATTTCATAAGAAAATACACCCGCTTCAACAAGTGAAGTTACTTGATGCAGGCGGGACAATATAAAGGCGTTGACGTGTAACGGAGACCGCGCGCGTGAGATTAATTACCCGTATGACCACAGGGAGTCAATTGCCTTATCGCGTCATCTTTGCATCATAAGCCGGGGGGTGAATTGACGCCAAGATATTTTTGATAAAAATATTAGCAGCACGGAAATTTTTCTCGCGTGACCACAGGACTGGCCTGTATTTAGGGCAATGGATCAGTGTTGCCATACAATCTGTACTCCCCAACGCCACCAATCTGGATTACATTTTTACTTGGATACAATAAAATTCATATGAATTTAGTTTTATTGTAGATAAGTTGTATATATATATATAATTTAAAAAAAATATTTAAAAAATTAAAGCAAACTAAACTATTGAATAGGTGATTATTTTAATAAAAACGTTAAAAAGTTTAGTTTTGCACGAGGTTTCGCGACCGTAAACTTATCGTGTGGAATAATGTTTGACAGCTTCTATAGTGTAGTGCCCCTGTCTGTAAGTAGTTTTAAGTGGGGTCGTGATACTTAGAATATATTACTTATCGATGTCTAGAAAAAAAAATGATAATGATTAAGTACTTAATTTTTTTTTTTTTCAAATTAAGTTATTATATAAAATATAATAGTTAAATTAGTGCAAGAAATTACACCGACGGTCTTTAGCCAGTTTTTTGTTCGCGGTCCGTATGTTACTGACCGCGGGTCTAGTGGTCTAAGTAATGGCCCGCCTAGTACGCAGGAATTCAAAGGGCCAGTGTTCAGTTTCCGTTAGGATAAATCCAAAATTATAATTAAAAACATTAGATCAAAAAACTATAATAAAAATTTATATAAAACATGATAAAACGATTTTTATTTTTTTTACTCTGGTCTGCACGTTTGGGATTGACTTCAAAATTTATCGTTGTATAATATAATAAATACTAGGTAAGCCAGCCACCATTATTTAGAAATTCGATTGCAATTATAAATAGATTTGACTGCCGATATATTAGCAGTTTTAAGGATTAATGTCTTATGCAATATCTTACCTAATATGAAACAATAATTAACATGACTAATCATACTTGTTATAATTTGAAATTTACATTTTTATAGTCTAACATAATATAACGTGTAGACGTGTAGATATACATTTTATATGATATAAAATATGTCAAAACAATTAAAATGCCGTCACTAGGGCCATAGAGTCAATTGGCAGGCAATTAAAGGTGGTCGCGCGCGACGGGGGTGAATTTGTTTCACGCTCAATCAATTTCAGCGCGTGCGCACCCGCAGCCATATTGCACGCGTCAGATGGCTGATGTGGAGAACCAGAATGATAAGAATAAATTTATTTTTTAAATTAGAATACCTAAACAAAATGCTCACAATGAATATATTTAGTAAAAGATCATGAAGTAAAATATGTTTGCGAGAAATACCGATAACATAACGTAATTTAGAATAATATTATTCTTTATAGGGTAGGTACCGTACCCATTTTAGCAAAAATTGAATTCTTGTAAGATGTTTATGCGTCCGTCGTCGGCTTATCTATGTATGCTAGAGCCACATGTTCCAATGAAAACTTTGGTCTTTATAAATACATTTTAGCAGGATCGAGGATAAAATCATTATACTGATAAGTACCGCTACGCAATGGTGTAGTGAAATCGCGATAAAAGTTATAATTAGGAGTTGACATTTGAATTGAGTTGAATTATATATAAATAATAACAGTCCATAACTGTCCCACTGCTGGGCTCGGGCCTCCCACTATAGGGGAACGGACAGTATACCCGCCACGCTTGTCCAAGGCGGCTTGACAGGTTTGACACATTGATTATCTCGATGTGCAGGTTGCATCACGATGTTTTCCTTCACCGTTATTAGCACGTGATAATTGTAACAAGATGCACATTAGGTCAGAAAACGGCCTAAGTGGTGCATGCGTTCCGCCCAGGATCGAACCTGCGCCCTTTGAGCTTAGGACGCGTACGGCCGTACGCTACCACGACTGAGTTGAATTGATTACATGAAATTTATGTATAAAAATGATTCACTATATATAGACGTGTGAGATCTCTTAGTGGTTTTATTAAATCATTATTTACTACTTACAAGCACATAAAAACTGTTCCCCCTTTAACTTTTGTAACTGGACTGGTACGATTTGTTTTATTGACGGCCTCTGTGGTAGAGCGGGCTAAGCCTTTGCCGGCGTACCTCACTGCAACGCAGAGGTTCTGGGGTCGATTCCTGGTATAGTAAATTTCGGAAACGTATTTTCTCCGTTATTTACTATGGTCTGGGTGTCTGGGATCGGCTCCAGAGTAGTCCGTTGTATATTACCCATAACACAAGCGTAACTTGCTTAATTTGGGGATATACAATGTGTGTGTTTGTCTGCCGATTATTATTATATTATTATTATTTACTTGTAGGGAAATTTCCCTATTTTATCTGTTACGAAATTCAGAATTGAAAGAACAAAACTAAATCTTCGACCTGTACATTTCGAGGATTCCTTAAAGGTCCTTTAACCTTAAAAGACTACGAGGACACCAGCTATATTTATTAAAAGAATTTTCTAATCGTGTAAAAATTACTTGTTCACAGGACAACATTTACCGCTTACCAGTTAGAAGAGCTCGAACGAGCTTTTGAACGTGCGCCATATCCCGATGTGTTTGCAAGAGAAGAACTAGCTCTTAAACTTAATTTGTCTGAATCACGTGTACAGGTAAGTTAGTAAATTTTTTATAGGTTTTATCAAACATCACATATGTATATATCCAACCATCCTACTATTATAAAAATTCTTCATACATTTGTTTGACCTGGTTAAACTCAAAATCTATCGAATTTGAATGAAACATTTTTAGAGACTGATCTTTCTAAAAGTGTCGTAAATTCTATTATATTTTACAATCTAGGTAAATAAATGTTGAGTAAATGCAGAAACCTACCACTTGTTCCTGTTTCGATATTCTATGTTGGGGCTCATGGTTACTACTCCTATCAGTAACCATGAGCCCCTGATTACGTACTGATAGGAGTGAGTGTGATAAATAGTGGGCAAAGTACTCAAGCCGCTTCTCTAATTTTTATAATTCTATGGTCGCGTAACCAACCAAGTGAATATTTACGTTTGAGTGGGCATCTTATCCGTTTTAATGATTGAAGAGAAATCTGTAACAAGGATAGTGCCGAGTATAACTGCTATTGAATGATAATTTGTTTCAGGTTTGGTTCCAAAATAGAAGAGCAAAGTGGCGTAAACGCGAACCACCCCGAAAGACCGGGTACATTGGCTCCAGTTCACCGAGCTCCACTACATTAGGAGGCGGGTTCTCAGGCATAGCCGGCAACTTGCCTGCTTTCTCACAGAACGGTATCCCAGCCCCTGCAGATTCCTGGTCATATCCGCATTCATATGAACTATCTTCACACCATTTGCTATCGTCCAGTAGCGGAGGCTATCCAGGTTTCAACGCCCAACCTACTGCTTATTCTTACACGACTGTATTAAACGGCCACGACGGTCAGATGTTTGCGCCGCGGCATTCGTATGAGTATAGTGAAGACAGTCCTCCGCCATTGGGGGTGCGTGATTATCCTATGATGGCGGCACATTCACCGCAACTGGAGGCTCACGGCCACGAAGATAAGATCGAGTACCGCAGTCACGAACATGAGGACAAGTACTCGGCGTGTGCTCTGCAGGAAGAGCCTCCCCGGTATGCAGCACCGCCTGAGGACTACGAGAAGTGTGGAATGGTGCCACATGACAAACATTACGAGATGGATCGACACCCGGATCTCACGCAACCGGTGGTTGTAAAGATGGAACCCACCTCTGGCCAAGCTCAGGGATACACGGCGCTGCCCCCTTTTTTGAATTGAAATACTCCTTTTCAAAATTATCATAATTGCGATTGAAAGTAATTTCGAAAAGGAGTATTAATACCTATTAATTCGCTTAACGAACACTGGGTGAATCTTAATTAAAACATTTATTGTACAAACCAAAGATTGTATTGCATTTGTAATTATAAAATCATAATTATTACGAAATAAAAAATACATTGTTTATTAATATGTAACAAAAAATACGAGTTAAGATTTTTAGGCCATATATCGTTAAAGTTACAAAATTTCTTATACCAAAATATTTACCAAGTCGCAATAATTTGTAAATACCTAGTTACTTATTAAAAGTAGTAGTAGTACCTAAGTGTCAGCCTTATTTTTGGTGCCAAAGTAATAAAGAGCATAAACGGATGATAATATCTTACGCTAATATACTAAATAGGAAAGTATTTTTTGTATTTATTAAGGAACTTCGCTTCTCGTGCATTCCTTGTGCCTTATAAGAACAATGTTTTTACACGAAAGTGTGTCACTCGTTGTTATATTATATACATTAGATGTTAAAGGTATTTTATACATTTTTGCCATGTAGCTTAAATTATAGGTGTACATAGACACGTTTATTACGATACGAAAAGAAATTATTTTGATTATAACGTGAATCAGAAAATATTTATACAATTATTTTAACAAACCCTTGGTTTCGGGCTTTACATATTATACGTATCTACTATAACATAGAATATGTAGAATTGATTACATTTTAGTAAGTTTCTTAGTTCTTAGCAAGAGAATGTAAATAAAATTAATTTCGTGAATAAAATGTGCCAAAAATTGCAACAAACTATGAATCTACGCGGTCTTCGCGTGTCGGTATAAAATTTTTAGTATAAAATAATAATATATAGAAATAAATTTTAGTAATTAAGTTCGAATATTGAAAAATCATATTAGTATTGATCTCTTTGTTTGATCTAAAAGAGGCTGATATTTATATAACCAATATTCTTTTCAGAGTACGGTAAGCAGGTATAAGCAGGGCAGGAACTAGTTCTGGGGCGGCCGTTAAAAGCGTGGGTTTTGGTCTACATCTAAATATGTTTTGAATATAAATAAGTCATTAAAAAGCGAAATAAGAGTGATGTGTGGCGCTATCTACTCTTGCAGGATTTAGATGCTTTTCTGTAAAAAAAAATTGTTGGACGATTATCATTCATATCTTTTAGAAGGGTCCATTTTATTCCCTGCTAAACATGGTTGGCCTCGTTTTTCCTACATTTTGTAGTATTTGGATAGAATGCATATTATTGCTTACAGCCATACCTATTACTACTCATTCGATCATTTTTTATTCGTATTCTTATTGAACTTTAGTGCCTGACAAAAAATGAGGCCGTTAATTAGAATGCGTCTCCTGAAAAGTCTCGTACCAAAAATGGAACTAATATAGCAGATCAGTCAGTCACGTTGTTATATTTTTTTGTCAAGTGTTTTAATGTAATGTTAAATTATATTATTATTTTATTTAACAATAATATTATTAGAATCTTTCGAAAATTATTTTATCTTACTACTGCTTAAGATTTCGTTGGTGCAACGGAACTGATCCATGCCTGCGGCGCCACGTCTGCGGGACTTCTTTCGTGAGACAGAGTGTATTAGGAATTAATATGTATTCGTATATTACTTTTAATTCAGTAATTAGGTAGTAGAAGTAGTTCGAATCCCTTATGGTACCTACATAAGATAAATATTTTACGATCCTTATTCTAAAATATTAATCAGTTTTTTATGATTACTTAAATATAGAATCGATAAGAAAACTAAATGTAGGTATCCGTAACAAATTTCGCATTTAGTACATAATATTATGCTTTTCAATTTCGAGGGATTATCGCCTCAAGTTATCTTACCCGTTGCTTACATGATGCCCATTTCCACAGCAGCAAGCAGGTAAATTGCGAGGGAAAAGGGCAGCACGAATATCAAGTGATCCAATAAGTTGCGTTTACATAATGACGCTGTCCGTTTCTCTCTGTTAACTGTCGTAGAAATGGGCATGGTATAAATCTTTACATAGTATAAAACAAAGTCGCTTTCCGCGTCTGTATATATATACGCTAATTCCTAAACCACGCAACGGATTTTTAAGCGGTTTCACCATCAGTTAGGTAATTCTTAAAAATAGAGCTAGATGCTAGGGTGTGACCCATGGTGTAAGCTGCGTGGAAAACTCTAGTAAGGCATAAAATATAGACCACGAATTCTGAAAACATCAAAACAATGACACGATAATAACAGTGTCATTTTTTAAATATTAGAATGCGTCCCCGAAAAGTCCCGCGGAAAAAAATGGAACTATATAATTATAAAATATGAGTCCGGCCACATCGTTTATTACACGTGGTTTAATGTGAATATCACATTGCATTATTATTATATTTACTAATACTACTATGTATATCGGAATCTTTTTAACATTCCGTTGCACGACCGTAGCGCCCCATCTGCGGGACTTATTTCCTGAGACAGTCTAAATAATATTAGGTTGGGGAAAAAGTTTCTTCGCATTTTATATAAAAATTCAAAAGGTTTTTTTATAAAGTTTATTTACATTTGACTAAAGTATGTAGGTGCCATTTTGTTGGATAACTTTTTGCCATCTTGTAGGTAGGGACGTGATCCCATTGCTATAAAAATTTTGGGGCTTCTGATCAAAAACCTGCGACAAGTGGTTTTGGCAGTCCTCTCGTGATGTTAACCTGACACTGCCTAAGGAATTCTGCAGAGACCGAAACAGGTGAAAATCTGAAGGTGCAAGGTCAGGACTATACGGCGGATGCATTAACACCTCCCAGCCAAACTCTCGTAATTTTTGCTGAGTGGCTAAAGATGTGTGAGGTCTAGCGTTATCATGGTGAAAAACCACACCCCTTCTGTTGATTAATTCCGGCCGAACTTTTTGCTTTAATCTCATCAGTTGTTTGCAGTACAGTTCAGAACCGATGGTCCTGCCTGGCGGTAACAGCTCATAATGAATAATGCCCTTCCAATCCCACCATACACACAGCATCACCTTGTTGCGAGTTAACCCGGGTTTCGCCACAGTCTGTGAAGCCTGACCGGCCTTTGACCACAATCTTTTTCGCACGTTCTTGTCGTACGTGATCCACTTTTCATCACCAGTTATCAGCTTCTTCAAAAATGGTTCGGTTTCATTACGTCGTAATAAAGAATCACAAATGAGTACACGGTTCATTAGGTTTCTTTCAGTGAGCTCATGAGGCACCCAAATATCGAGCTTTTTTGTGTACCCAGCTTTTTTCAAATGCGCCAAAACCGTTTTGTGGTCAATTCCCAGTTCTCCAGCTACATCGTAACTACTAATATGCCGATCTTGCGCCACTTTTTCAAAAATGGCATCAATTTTGTCCATAATAGGGCGACTAGGGCGACGTGCATCTTTGATATCAAAATTTCCGGATTGAAAACACTTAAACCAAATTTGCGCTACTCTCACAGATACTGCATTAGGTCCATAAACATCACAAATTTTTTTCGCGGCTTGTGTTGCATTTTTACCTTTTTTGTAGTAAATTTTTAAAATGTATCGAATTTCTTCATTAGATTCACTCATTTTAACAATAAAAAAACAAATGAAAATCACACATTTTCCTAATTTGAATTTGGAATTGTCTTCTTTAAAATTAAAACTTTTTAATGATACCAAAACCAGCCAGATACAAATGGTACAGCCAAAGAGATCTTATTACAAGTTCATACATACTATATGCGAAAAGACTTTTTTCCCAACCTATTACTTGTTTTTAAGTTAACCTTAATGCAACAATATTAAAAACATCCAAGTGTTTATACTACGTCTAATGGATTAATTTAAAAAAAATAAGTGTAATATTTATTTTTTGCACCTTGACCATAAAGCAATTTTTTAAGTTGAGGACATACTAGTGTTTGTATGTTATGTTACGTTTTAATGAATGTTCAACACTTATGTATAAATGCTTATATCGAGTATTTATCCATAAAATGTCTGTTTTAATTTTCTTTTTATCTCCAGGGACCACCAGTTAGTGTCTCTATTTGATGAAACGTTACACAAGTTCCGCTTGTTATTTGTAATATCATGATTGTATCTATTGGTTGGTGTGTTTGTGATTAGTAGCCTTCTCTAATTAATCTAGAAACCATAGTTTTGTAAAGACTTTAAAATATTTTGGTTTGTTAGCAATAGCGGTTACACTTACTCATTTAAGAATAAATCTCTTCTGTACTCACCCCAATATGAATGGGTACTAGAGCAATGTTTAGAATTATGATCACATTCACACTAGTTATAGTTCTAAAGAGCCATCGCTATTGATTTCGGCTTAAGTAGAATAAATACAATCAAGAAACGGTCGTTGTTACTTGTATAGCCAAACATAATATGTTTATTTTATATTGTAAAAATTATTGTTTAATATAATTAAGTCGTCAAAAATAGTGTCGACGTAAAATACTGCATGTTTTTGCTTATCAGTTTTAATTTTAAGATTTTTAAAAAGCAATAAGTTTAATTTATACGATTTAATTATTAAGAAACGAGAAAATAATAAACATAATGTGCTTAAATGAGTTTTTATTTAAAATGTAAATTACATATATTTTATAAATAAATTCCTATTTTTCTTATAACAATCACTAGAATTGTTTACAGACTTACTGTAGTCGAGCTGACCCACTTCAATTACTTTTATAATTAATTTGGTATATTTTAATAGAGTTTAACAACAGGTCCACGTCTATCGAAAACATGCAAATATTGTATAAGGGCTTTTATATAAATATGGGATGTACCTTCGTAAGGGATAGAGATACAGTTATAGTATGAGCACGAACGTACGAACTTAAATGCGTCTTTGAAGTTCGTCCAGTCATTTCATAGACCATAACAGAGTAAATGACAATATAACTGAGAAACTTTTTATCACCTTGCAAAACGTCACGGCTTCATAGATTTCGTGCAAGTGTAATGTCAACATTTTGTACATGTAAAAGTAGTTCAACAGCGGATTGTTGTTTAAGGTCAGTTTTTTATTTTGTAAATTTTTTTAATAATAAATTCTAAATCAATGTTCGTACCCAAGAACGGGTATTAAAATGCCCTGTTGTCATCTTACCTTAAAAATATCACTATAAAATTAATTATCATTTTATCTAAACAATTAATTGATATTCAAATCAAATTCAAAATTTGAATTAATTGATAGGTACACTATTTGAATCGAAATGATGACGCCACAACTTGCTATGCTCATACAAACATAGGAAGGAGGCCGCGATGTTTTCGAATATGATAAAAAGTGCCTCAGCGAATACGACTGTCAACTACTATATTGTAAGCTTCATGAAGTAGTACGTACAGATCTGAGTAGGAAGAGTTGCGTTCAAACATTGTCATGTGTAATAAAAGTTAACAGTTGTCTGGGCTTGGGTAAATTTATAGAGCTGATTTCTCTTAAGATGCATTTAAGTTCTGCACGTGCTTTAGTGGCCTCTGGACTTTTTGGACTTTGCTGTATTCACCGAACAACCTTCCACATAATGGCCCGTTCCTATGCCTTACTACTCGTTACAATTTGACATAAGCTCCCTATAAGTAATGTCAATTTTCTACCAAGGGGCCATACAAAGGATACGTCACACGTTAAGAGGGGGGAGGGAGTCGACGAAGTGTGACATTGAGTGACAAGGGGTGGGAGGGTCTTAAATTTCGTGACGTCACATTTCAAAGTCTAATAAATTTAAGTTAATCACGGAACTGCTGTTTTATTTATTTGTTTAATTTAATAATTTTTTGATGTATAATTGCAAAATATGTGATGTCACACTAGAGTGGGAGGACTCTCACGAATGTGACCCAGTGTGATAAAGACTGGGGAGGGGTCTAAAAATTATTAAATTCGTGTGACATTATTTTTGCATGGTCGCCAATGGCTCTCCCAAAGCAAGTAAATGTATAGTAAGATATAAGGCCAATAGACGGCGCGACCCTATTTACCAGTTTCGGCCTCTCAAAGCGTGGCCTTTTGTAGAAAATTATTGATACTTATTTACAGTTTAGTCAATGTAAATCCTATTTTAACAAGCCATGAATCAATTGACTGACTGCTCTCTTTTATCGTCATCCTGTCGCACCCAAATGCCGTCGCCACTGAAATGGTACTTCTTTTCAATCTCGTAAAGAACCAAACTGAGTATCTGATTGTCTGTGAACGCGCTATGGTTCAAATTGTTATAGTTTGTATCTATCTGATACACATTTTTACCAAAACCACGCATTTGGAGAAATATATTTATGTAGTATTCGATTTCTGAGCTGAAAGAAACGTTAAGATTTAATTGTGTTTATCAAATATATATTAGATAGATGGATGGATGCAGAAGTCGTGGAAGGCCACGACACACCTTCCATGATCAAATTGATCGTGTACTAGCAGAAGGTGATGTCAGGAGCCTTAAGAACAGACGAGCGTGCATGGCAAGAGTTATGAATGTCAAAGAAGCAAGTGAGGTGTGTAAGAATAAGACTAAATGGCGCTCTGTTGTTCGTGCCTACCCCGCAAGGGAACTGGCGTGAAGTTATGTATGTATGTATGTATCTATATATTAATACGTGAAGAAAAAACTTTGTACCCCTTTTTACAAGAATTGTGCGGACGGAGGAGTATGGAATTTCGCACACTTATAGTTTATATTTATATAGAGAAGAAGCAACGAATGGTAATATTTTTTTTAATTATGCATAAAAAATACATTAAATGAATAAAAAAACATTACACATACTACCATGTATTTGACACACACACGCATATATACTCTTTTGTTTATTGTTCAAGTCAAATTAACAGGATAGCCTTGGCGAAACCTCTGATTATAGAAGTATAGTCTTTGACATTAATTATTATGGTCGAATTTCAACCACTAGTTTTAATAATATACTTATGGCTTGCTAAGAACACACTTTACAAAACAATGTATAAATTTATAACAATAGATAAATTTCAGATGTCTATTTATGATTTCTAAATAAATATTATAATTTGGACGTGGTAAAACCAGGCTGTTTGAACAACAGGAATCGTTATCACCCACAGTTAGGTAAATCCCGACTTCACAAGCAAATAAGATAACATGGTTTCTCAAGATTTTGGGCAAGACATTTAATGGGATAAGATGAAGGTACTGACGCTGAAGAGGACTTGGATAATAAACGTTTTTTCACGGGGTAGAGCCATGCTGGAAGCATTATCTTGATTGCAGCTTTTAGGGCCGGCTCGATCGGTGTGATATCACGCGAATATCGGCGTAAAACGGTTAGCCTTCAGCTAATCATGTTTCGTGCGACGAATGAGAGTTCCGATGGCCCACTACACCCTCTTCCAATTCCATCCCCCATTCCATTCCGGTATCCGATTCCTTCTATCCCATTTCTTTTGTCTGACACTTCTATCCGATTTTCCTAAATCATCCTAAAGACTGGCAACGTGTTTGCTTTGCCCCTGGCGTTGCAAACTTTTATAAGCGACGGTAATCAGTTTCCATTAGGCCAGCCTGTTTGCTATATACCCCGGACACGATAACTAGACGCGCAGGGTTACCAACAATCAAAAATATTTACAGCTAAAGATAGAGTCAGAAATGCAATAATTACTAGAACATTTTAACAAAAATTAAGAATAATTTATGGTTTGTAATAATTTCTATTTAAAACCTATTTTATAACATGATATTAATTAGTAGGATTTGGTAATCCTGCGCATCAATTTATAGTGAACGGGGTAATAGATTTGCAATGAAATAAAAATATGTAAATGTTATGCGAATTAGACGATGATTTTTAATTTGCTAAGATAGCAGGCAAAGAATTTAATGATCTAGTCAGATGTATTAATCATCAGTATCAAGGCAAGTTTATAGGTTGTTGTTCGTCTTGGCCAATGTAGTTGCATTAAACAACAACATAAAAAATATAGAACTCACCCAGGATACAGTAGTAGCTGACAGTTATTGAATATCACATCGTCATTAAATTTCGTTTGTAGATACTTTATGTTCCTATCAATTGTATCCAATGCAGAGTGGAGCCAAAACTTATGTTTTTTTAAGTGTTTCATTATCACTTTTACATTTTCCGTTTTCCTATTGTCAACTTTCAAATTCAAGGAAGAATTTATTAATACAGCTATATCACGTCCACAAACTTTACTTCCAAAATTAGAAATGTACCTGAAAATGTTTGAATAGTTATCATCTAGCGTTAAATCTTAGGTGCGTCGAGAACATTCGTTTTAGAGCTCAGGGTCAACCCTATTAATACTGTGTATGCCACGATGTTTGGAATCTCACATTGTAAAGCATGGATGTGTATATTATTTTTTACGATGTGATGCTAGCTAGCATTTTTTATACTTCACTAATTGTTTCATCACATAAACCTACTGCTTTACTCGCTAAAGTACAGGACACACTGTCTTAAATCTACTGCTTATGCTAAGGTACAGGGCACTACTCTAAACCTACTAGCTGTTATGTCGCTAGAGTACAACACACACCATCCTAAGACCTTTGAATTTAACTAGCGTCATCGACATCAGTGTGTAGTTTTTTTTTCATTTATGGTTTAGTAACTAGGTCTTAAAACCAAATTATGCTATTTATATTCTTGAAGGTGTGAAAATTGGTATTTCTATGAGCCTAATCATAAATAATCTATTTAGAATTTTTGTCTACAGTCTGTCTGAAGATTTGTCTTGAATAATCTTCGAAATAGATTTCAATGAAAATTTTTGGTATTAAATTACGAACAAACATTTGTTACATTTCAAATTTTTGAAACTAAGAACTTTCTCACGAACAATGTGGTGCAGTTTTTCCGATCGGCAGTTGTTATATGCGCAGAAAAGTGCAGATCGGATTCCGACATGAAAATAATCTATATTGAAGTTTATTCGCAAGCGGAAATGGCAACGTTGCTTGCTATGCATTTTCAGTTCTGCTCTTCTTACACGATTTGTACACTGTCACACGCTACGAAAATTGGTCTACTGCTCATGTACATAGAGAAGATTTATTAGTTGAGTAAAACTGTAGCCACTACTAGTTGTTCTTAAAGTTATAAATGAATAAGAATTAAATAATATGTCTAATATAAAGTACCTATTTTACTTACTCATTGAAAACTTTACTGGAGGATACTAAGTGATTTAAACTGTAACATTGTTTTTTAGCTGCTTGGATTTTTGATAGTCGGTTTAACATTTTCTTCTTATGAATTACCATCGATAATACCTGTCAAATATCATAGTTATACATATACATTATATTCTAAGATATTTTCCTAGTTTGATTTAACTTACTTTGCTTTAGGATTTTAAACTGTAAATTATACTATTTACCTCTATTGTACACTCACGGAATTAAAATGTTCCTCACCTGCACGAGTAAAGGAAACAGTACTGCCAACATTTTAATAAATTTTACGTTTATAAAATACTAGCTGTGCCCGCGACTTCGTCTGTGTGGATTTTTTTTCTTGAATTCCTACAAAATATACCTATTTAAGTAGTAACTTAGGCTACCGCTTAAGTTACTACTTAAATTACTTATAATATTCGCTATCTACCAGTGAGTCTCCAGTGAAGGTCCAGCCGTGTCAGAAATTAGCCAGAACTTCCAGACAGCCAAAAAAAATAATTGTTTTTTTAATATAGGTGGTTACGCTTATATTACAGGTATGCATATATTACATTTATATTCTAATTATTGATTAATATTAGTAATTATCTGTGAAAACATAAATTTGTGAAAATTTTACAACTTAGTATCGAAATAAATATTTTAAGCACTGCAATCAGATTCGCACAATTCAAACGCCGCCATTTTAGTGCGCATTCATATTGTGGACATTCACGTCACACAACACTAGAGCACCTTGGAAACTATAAATACCGAGTAAAAAACGCCTTTGTTGATAATCTGAATATGGCCCGTGACGTCATGATGAACTTGGCGCGTAATACGATTTTAAATTCTCCGCGCAAATTTGACACTGTATTAACGAAAACAAATAACTTATAAAATTAAATATAAAAAAATAACGTCATACGTGATTTTACAGTAAACATTTCAAATAAAAATATATGAACTATACTAGACACACATATTATTATACATAATATATCCCTATTATTGAAAAAACATATTTTAGCTTTCCTAAGTTTATATTTTTTGGTATTTAGCTATAGTGAAACTTACCCTGGGATTAGTAGATAAAATTTGGTATTCTTTTAAATTTGTAAGCTCATGGAGTCGTTCTTTGACTGTCTCGGGACACATACAGTACACTTTTAGACAACGTTTTTGTGCTTCAATTGGTATTTGATATTCCTAAAATAGAAAGTAATGTGAAATATTTGTAGCTCTACTCATATAAAATCGTTTCCTAAATCCCAAGAGACTATGCATTTTCTAGAAGTATCTGATCTTAAATCTCTAGAAAAAAAAACTAAAAAAGACAATTACTTAAAAACCTATTTTTTGTGGATTAATTCTTTTTAATTGTTGAGGGATTTGGCATAGAGAAACTGTATTAAATAATAAATCATCGCATAGGTTATTTTTAAGAGATATCCCAAGAATTTATTGTAAATAAGCTGCACATCCACCATTACTACAAACATTACCTCTAACAGGTCTCTTATTTGCAATATTGAACTATAATTATTTTTTAAAATGGCAGGTTCTATTTTAATAGCCTCTCTAATATCAAAGCCAGCCAGTGTTTGGACATTTTCTAAAATCAATCTTGTATTTATTGGATCTGATGATATAACAAATGCATTCCTTTTAATGTTTTCCACACTGAACTGTAAATTATCCTGAGCAATTCTCAATGCTTCTTCAATGTCTGTCATAGGTTTGTGTTTCAATGGTAAATAATTGCGACAGTATTGTTCAAATTGTTCTGTCGTCACAGATAGTTTCCACTTCAGATATCTTGCCAAAATGCTCATACGAACAGTTACTGAAAATAAAATATTATATCTTCAATGTTAGAACTATAGTCCGGCCACTCTAACAGTGTGTTTGCGTTTTGTGTTAAACTATTTTTTTGTTTATCGTAAATTGTTTTGGTGAGATGAATTTTAACTAAATCTTGAATCAGTATTGAATACAGAAACCAAAAAAACTATTTTTACTGTAAATTGTTCATAATTACAATGTTATTCGCCCAAAGGTTCATGAAGTCAGGGAATACATCCTAAGAGTGGCAATTTCATAATAAATATTCTATAGTAATAGAATATTTATTATGAAAAACTGTTTACCTAACTATTTATGGCCAGTTCCTATATTCTACCAATCATTCATTTGCCTTACTATCGGTTAAAATTTATGCACATAAATAAAATTGAAGTGTCTGTTTATAATGTCAAAATAACAGCTTTCTACTAAATATACACGAAAGTATATATGGGGCTTATATTATATCAAAAATTAAATTGTTAAAATTTTTGGCCGTCTGTGTGAATGTTCCGGCTAATCTCTGAAAAGGCTGGACCAATTTTGATGGGACTTTCACTGGCTGATAGCTGATGTTATAAAGAGTAACTTAGTACTTAGTACTTTTTTTAGGGTAATAGTAAGAATCTACCATTAATGGCCAAGAAACTAACAATTTCATTTAAATAATTATATAGTTTGGGTGTTTGTTTTTTCTTTTTAATTTCCCTGAGAATAGTCTGATTGTTATTGAACTTGTTGTTTATTAATATTATAATATTATGTACATCCGAAAATAGGACAAAATAGAATACATTTTACCTTGAAACATGATTTATACATATTTTAATACTACTTAATATTACATAACATAACTTACATATTGAGGTTTCTTCATCAGGAAAATCTTGGGTTAATTTTTCGCTAACTGGAAGATCTTGCAATTTATTTAAAATAAATTCTTCAAGTTTTAAATCTTGTGCAATTAGACCTTGTCTTTTTAATTGCACTATAGTTCTCGACTTTACTAGTGTATGGTATCTGTGTTAAAAATAAATAATTTAAGTTATGGATAGTTTGTATTTGGTAAATACATAATATTTTTACTTCAAAAGTTATGTACCTATCTTGGTAATATTTTCAAACTTTGTGACACAGGAAGATCTTGAAACTTTTTCATATATGATCAATGTTGAGTAATCTGATCAATAAATGCTATCTATCTATGTATAATATATCAGTAAATGGTTTGAGTTTTTAAATATTTAAAAATGTGAAAAAAAACCAGGGAGGATAATTCAGATTAGATTGCAAAAATACAATTTTTGCAATGCAATTTGCATTTTTTTTCTGTCTGTCTGTTAGAGCGCTACATGAAAACTACTGAATGGATTTAAATTAAACTCCACACAGAGCTAGCTTGTATCCCAGGTCATAACTAAGATACTTTTAATTATACTGATAAATTATATTATGGGAGAAACAAAAATAGTGAAGTGTGGTAGTCACATCTTTTTTGAAAATGATTAAATGTGTATGAATAAAACTCGAGCTGCAAAGTCTAAGTATAATATACAAAAATGGAACCAGTAACTTACTTTATAATATGTTCTGGACTTATATTCATAAATCCACACTCTCTGAGTATTTCTCCATAATTGTCCATAGTTATAGGATTCATACAAAATAAATGAATATTCCAACATGCTTCCAATGGTGTAATATTGAACTTCTTTAATATTTGAAGTGTGTTTTGTAGCTGATGATGACTCAGATTTACTATACTTGGATGTTTTATTTTATATCTTGTCATTAAGTTTTCTGATAACACATTATCTGTAATTATAAAAATACAACAATTTTGGTGACTTTCCAAGTAGTCTTTGAAAAATCGATCAGAAACATTTAATGTTAAATATTAAAGTACATTTAAGAAAAAATCACCTAAATACATGGTAACTAAATGTTTATTCAAAAATGTATCTAAACAAAAACAAGGTAAAAAAATAATATGATATTTTAAGAATACATTATTGACTAAAATAAAAGAAATAAACAAAGAAAAAGTATTAAGTCCATACTAATACTACAAATGCAAAGGTGTAATACACTTTCACAGAATATTGACTATACTGATTTTGTTGAAAGGTATATATTGACTCTGTTATGGAGACAATAACAAAAATATTTTTCTTTATGTAATTGTGGCGGGAATTTAAAGTGTAGACAGACTCACCCAATGTTTAGAATGTACATAGGGTATTTTTTAACCTGGAAAATGGGATAGTTTCTAGTAAATGGGTCAGAATATCCCAGGAGTGAATAGCACCCGGATAAAATTCAATTCAATTTAACTTGTAGCCTATATGAATGCTTGCTCGCAAAATAGTTAGTATGATATCTATGTCATTCAAAAAATAGTATAGCTATCTTCTGATATGAGACAAATATTTCAAAACCCTAGTTCAAAGTAAATATAAAAATGTCAAAGGAATTTGCATAAATGTTACTAATAAGAATTAACTATTCACAATATGTTTTTACAGTACACAGGACTTCTATTAGCAGTGCTGCTAGTTAGAATAAAAATATCTTCTGTAAGTATTGATTTTCTAAAGCAGCCAGCTCTTCAATATTTAATTTAGCCAAAATATCTTTATAGATAATGGGTTGGGTGAGGAATGACTCTAGACTGTGAAGTGGGAGACAAACAGGATTATTGTATTACTACATATTCTATTGCAGCTTTGCTTATGTATTTCAGATTTAAATCCCCCTAGAAACTATTCCACTTTTTCGATAACAAGTTATACTTGTGTTCGTTGGCACAAAATTATACATATATCTGTACCTATTATACATAAGGCTGTCAAAAACAATCCCATGCAAAAATAAATTATCTTTCTTCTTTGACTATTATTGTAATTCGTTCTTTATTATATTAGTAAAGATTAATAATAACAATAAAACTTATTCATAAAATAAATAAAACATATTATCAATAAAAATAAAGCAATAGTTTACCAGTAATTCGCTGGTAAAGTTCAGCGAATGGAATAATTCTACTATATTTTCGACATAGAATTTTATTATGCAAAGTTATCAGATAAGTTTTGCTTAAAAATATATATGCATTTGTGCATATTTTCATTGCTTTAAAATAACAAATTAATTGAATTATATTTTAAAATCTCAAAACAAACTAAAATAACCTCAAATTGATTGACCATCTAATATCATGGACCTAGGTTTCCTACTTCAGTGTCTAATATACATATCACAAACTATTATGGATACTAATCCATAGTAGTTTGTGGATACTACGTATATACATATCAACAACAGCTGTTAACAGTGTTGCCAGGTGACCATGTCCATTGACCCGATTTTTTTTCAAAAACTCCAAAAATAAGCTTTTTGAAAAAATACCAGTTAAAAAAATAAACAGTTTTTACTTATTTTGAACGAGAAATAAAAAAGCAAAACCACCGTCGTGGCGAAAACGTCACTAATGACGTCATTATTTTCGCTCACGGAGCGCTCCCAACGACCCGTGCCAATAGGCGGGTTAAATAACCGTTCCACTTGACTTTACGATTGTGACGCCAGCAAATAAGTGGAACGGGAAAAAACGCGGTTGTGAACGTGGTTGTTGTGAGTCTCTAACGGAAAGTAGCCTATAGGATACGACGTATGTGAGTAGAGACGGCATAATAAATAAATAACGTAAATTTACGAACGAATGAATTCTATTATTAAAATGAACTACTGAATTAAAGTATGATTCATTAGTAAAATAAACAACACACCAGTTCATTCTATGGCTTTCAGTTCCATTGATCCATGTGAAATTAAAGTAATTGTTGTAAGTCTTAAGTCAAATACTGCACCGGGTTGGGATAAAATCAGTACGAACCTTATTAAACAATATATTAAAATGGAGAAAGAATACAATTTCCTGCGGCCGGGCGGCCTGTCGTAAGAGGTGACTTAACAACCCACAGCCAGGTGGTAGGGCATTATCCCGACTGGATGGCTACCACCACTGGTCTAAAGTATGTCGCCATAACAACCTTGAGTTGTGTTCCGGCATTAGTGACTAGGTTCCAGTTTCCCTTAAGAGAGCAGCAGTGCATTTGTAGCAACTTTGGTGTTGCAAATGTCCATAGGCGATGGTAACCGCTTTCCATCAAGTGGGCCGTCTGCGTGTCTGCTGATCTCCTGCAATAAAAAAAATATCCTATTTGTTATCTTTGCAACTTAAGTCTAGAGACTGGGACATTTTCTAAAGTATTTAAAATAGCCGTAGTATGCCCTATTTTCAAGTCTGGTGATAAAGATAATCCTACCAATTACAGACCTATATCACTATTATCAGTTCTTTCAAATATTCTGGAGAAACTTGTTAACAAAAGACTCGTATCTTATTTGGAGAAAAACAACCTTATTAATTCAAATCAATATGGTTTCAGAATAGGTAAATCTACTGAAGAGGCTGTTCTCAAACTAACTTCAAATGTTACCTCATGCTTAGATTTGGGTCATAGAACTATTGAAGTCTTTCTTGATTTACAGAAAGTCTTTGTTAACGTATCGATTTATATTCTTTTAACTGGATTGGAAAACATTGATATCCGAGGTATGGTTTTAGATTGGTTTAGGAGTTATCTGTTGGATAGGAAGTATTGCGTTTGTGTACAAAATACTCACAGTTATATAGACACATGCAACTTTGGCGTACCGCAAGGCAGTACATTAGAGCCAACTTTATTCATGATGTACATAAATGATCTCTTTAACAATAATTTAATAGATATGGAAATCGTTATGTTTGCAGATGACACTGTTCTACTTTTTCAAGGCAATTCTTGGAATGAAACTTTGAAAAAGGCTGAGTTGGGTCTATCTAGAGTCACACAATGGCTTGAAAATAGTTTATTGTCAGTAAATAGGACAAAAATCAAGTGTGGTGTCTATGATTTTGAGAATGTTATTATTGAAGTATAATTAATTATCATTTATTTTCATGTATCGTTTTCTGTTTATTAAATCCCAATTTACAAAGGTAGTATCTTATTTGTATCAATTTAATAAACAGGAAAAATCTCTGAATAGTGTAAAGTACAAATTGAATTATCAAATATATTATTATGTCTAACATAGATAAGTATCTACGTCCAGAACGTTTTGATGTCGACCCCGGTAATGGTTCTGCGAGTCAAGAATATGTTCACTGGCTTTTTACTTTTCAAAATTTTCTCAACGCAAATGATAAACCCGAAGATAAACTAAGTAATTCTTTAAAATTAACCTTATTGACTAACCATATTTCGCCGAAAGTTTACCAATATATTAGCGAATGCAAAGATTATGTCAATGCTTTGTCAACACTGGAAAAAAAAATATTAAACCGAAAAATGAAATCTTCGCTCGTTAGGTGTTAGCATCACGTAAGCAGCAATCCAACGAAAACGTGCGAGGTTAATAACAAGTTTAAAAAAATGTTAAGTAAGGATTGTGGCTTTAAATCTGTAAATGCAGAAACTAACAGCGACGACTATGTAAGAGACGCGTTCATATCTGGGTTGACTTCTAACAAAATCAATCAAGCACACTACATCGAATTACAGAACTACCATAGGCATGCCTACAGAAGGTAAGATTAATGCATCTCTATCCAGGTCCAGGCCACCTTACAAACGTCATTGCTTCTTTTGTTGTGGAAACGTTCACATCAGACAAAAATGTCCAGCACTAAATGAAGCTTGTCAATTATGTCAAAAGAAAGGACATTTTGCTAATATTTGTCGAGGTTCCAAAAAGTCATTTAGTGCAGCTACTTCTGAGGACATAAAATAAACAATCGCTGCCTCGCCGGCATGCTTACAAATTGCAACTATAAATATCTTTATAAATGGAACCAAAGCCGACGCTTTAATTGATTCTCGCAGCTCAAAAAGTTATATAAATAAACATTATTTTAATACACTTTCAATAAATAAAGAAGAATGTAGCGAAATTATAGCAATGGCATCATTAAGCCAGGTAACAAATGTAGAAGGACGATGTACTGTATCTATTCTGATGAACGTCAATTTATACGACGCAGTTAACTTACTCATCGTCAATCAGCTATGCGCAGATGTAATTATTGGACACGATATACTTCGTGAACACTCTAAACTTGAAATGTCGTTTGGTGGGCCTAGAACACCACTAAAGGTATGCAGTGTGGCTGGCTGGCTGCTTCCATTCCTGCTGTCGCCTTATTTACTAACTTATCTCTACACTCCTAGCCTATTGTTATAAAGTCCAGAAAATTCTCTGGAGAGGATCAGAGATTTATTCAAACTAAAATCGTTCATTTGCCAGCTGATGGAGTAATTGAGGAAAGCTGATCCGCTTGGAGGGCTCAAGTTCTAATAGTATGTAACGAAAATCATAGGAAACGGCTAGTGATTGACTACTCACAAACAATTAATAAATTTACTGAATTAAACATTACCTAATATTGAGACAGTTGTGAATAATGTAGCACAGTATTATATTTATAACAATATTGACTTAAAATCTGCTTATCATCAAATGCCAATTTTAGAATTTGAAAATCAATATACAGCCTTTGAAACTTGTGGTAAATTGTATCAATTTTGCCGAATACCCTTTGGAGTTACAAATGGAGTTAGTTGTTTCCAAAGAGTCATTGACTGGCTGATAAAGGAAGAAAAATTATACGAAACATTCGCTTATCTAGACGATGTGACCATTTGTGGCAAAGTCGAGAAGAGTCATAATGAAAACCTTGAAAGGTTTATGAAGACTGTCGAGAAATATAATTATACTATAAATAGACAAACGTCAATTTTCAAAACTTCAACCATTAATTTATTAGGTTATTCAATAATGCATAAATCTATCAAGCCTGACGAGGAACGTCTTAAACCTCTATTAAATATGCCATATCCGACTGACTCAGTATCCTTGTGTAGAGTCATCAGAATGTTTTCCCATTATGCTAAATGGTTGCCAATGTTCTCTGAAAAGGTTCATTGCCCAGTTGTCAACCAAAATTTTCCTTTATCAAGTGAAGCCCGTGCTGCTATTGATGACATAAAAAGTTACCCCCGTGACAGCGGCCCCCTGTGACGGTAACTATGGGAGGGGAAGATGCGCGTAGCGGCGCCTGCAACCGACGGTCCGCCTCCTGTGGACGGCGTCCGCGTACGCGTCCTCCTCCCTCGCTCTTTCAGCGGCCTCCTTCTGCGACATGACGGATTCGCAGAAGGAGGAGACCGCAAGCCAGGAATGTTGACCCTGGAGCATCGCTTCGACCATGCTACGAAGCAAGCTCACAGGGCCAACGACGTTTTCTAGGAGGGCCCTCTGGGGCCCCCAAGCGGCGCACTCAACGAGCGTGTGAAACGCCGTGTCTTGGAGTGCGTCGTACTCGTGGCAAGACGGGGAAGGTTCCCGCCCCACGACTTGGTGTATATACTTACCAAAGAAACCGTGCCCGGTAAGTATCTGCACCATCCTGAACGTCAGGGTCCCGCATTTCCGCGAGACCCAACGAGCCAAGTGGGGCCGAATCGCCTCCACCGTCACCATACCAGCTTCTGGGGACCCCAGGTCCCTGTGCCAAGAGCGGATCAGGGCCTCGGTCGCCTGGGCCCTGATCATTCTAGTTTCTGCCGGGCACGGCACCTCTCCTCTCGCCCGTGCATCCTGCCGGGAGCGGTACACTGCTGCGAGCACCTCCGCCTGAAGATTCCAGGGCGGATCACCCACCAGCAGTATTGCCACTGTCCACGACACAGTACGGTACCTCCGGATCGACCTCACCGCCAGGACCCTATGAGCTCGCAGTATTGCTGCTACCTTATCTCAAGAAGGACGACCTGTTGCTTTCTTTTTTCTAAGACACTATCGCAAAGCGAAAGACAATATTCAACACTTGAAAAAGAAGCTCAGGCTATCGTAGAATCTCTTAAAAAAATGGAGGCATTTCTTGATTGGCAGGCCTTTTCGTTTAATTACAGACCAACGTTCTGTTTCCTTTATGTTCGATCGCACACATACTAGCAAGATTAAAAATGAAAAGATTCAACGCTGGAGATTGGAGCTTTCTTGTTTTAAGTATGACATTATATTGTTACGTGCGAGCGGGGTACGCACTTAGGATTGGAAGGAAACACCAGTTTTTAAATAAACGCTTTTATTGACTTACACAGCCGCAGGTAATATCTCTCCGCAGGGTTGCCCCTATACGCACGACTAACGATGCACTGTACCGACGATAAGGTGTCTCACTCACGACACCGTCGCTGATATTGCGTAGACCACCTCCTGCTACTGCCGTGCTCACCTCCGATATTACTGCATGTAGCTCGCTTCTGGTTTGTCTCCCGAACTACGCTACACTCCTCTTTCACTTAAATGTCTACTAAACTTGTCACTAAATCCACTTAACTCGTCACTGTCTTCTATTAAGCTTTTCTTCCAACGCTTCCGTATCGCACTTGTCGCTTCGCTGTCTTGAACTGAGCTTAACTTTTAAACTACCCGGTAGGCACGCCTTACGCTGCTTATATACCCGGAAGAATTTTCTGGAACCCATAATTTCGTTATTCTTTTATTTACTATCTGTTCCTTTCTAAACATCTATCTATCTCTGTCTTTTCCTTCCCGAACCTTCTATTCGAGAACTTTCGTTCATCGTCTATCCCTTTCTAAAATATATCCGTCCTTGTCTTTTCCTTCCAGAATTTTCTAGCTTCTACTAAAAGTTCTTAAACTAACTAGATGGTTCCACCATCATTCGCCACAATATATAGACCGGGCAAAGAAAATGTCGTCCCAGACGGCTTCTCATGGGTATGTTCCACTGTCGCTGAAGGGTGGAAACTAAAAAGCTTCACAATTCACTTTGTCATTCCGGAATAGCACGGATGTTACACTGGGTACGTAGTAAAATTTTACCATATTCTGTCGAAGACATACAAAAGGCGACCAACTCTCGTACCACTTGTTCTATGGTCAAACCAAGAGTTCACAAAAGTTCTGGAGTATTAATCAAAGTCATGGCTTCACTCGAACGCTTAAACATTGACTTCAAGGGACCATTACGTTCAACTACCTCAAACAAGTATCTGCTTACAGTTATTGACGAATATTCTCGATTTCTTATAGCTTTTCCTTGCAAAGACGTCTCCGCCTCTACAGTAATCAAACAATTGAACAAAGTATTTTGCTTGTTCGGAATGCCAAATTATATTCATTCCGATCGTGGTGCCGCTTTTATGTCAAAAGAGCTTAAAGATTTTCTACAAACATAATTACCACTCAAAAACTGGCAATATCCTACAACTATTGTATATTGTATTGTATTGTTTTGTGAGAAATGTAAACTGTAAAGTCAAATGTGGCCTTTTGACACTGACCTCCATATATACAAGTACGCTGGACCTATGATTAGCCGGGCCATAGTGAGACGATTTGATTTTCGCCATTTTGGCGCTGATCGCAGAAGTGGGTGGGAACGGAACTAATAATAGAGATAGGACAATGAGATAAAATACATCGATAAAAGACATTTGCAACAGCAACAAAATACTCATTGGCGAGCCCAAATAATTTGTCGGGACAAAAAAATTCGTACATTTACACCTATAATATATAGGGAGTGGTTTTTAACGGCTGCGTACAGACGGATGTCTATATATTTGTTGATTATTTGTTTCAATAAAATATGAGTGACTGTTAAAATTATCTGACACTAAAGTATCCTTGAATTGGTTCTGTAGATCAGGAAACAATGTTTCTGTTTTATGTATCAGATCTTTTAGTACCCTTGCAGTTAATACTGCGGGAAAATTTGGTTCTATAAGAGGTTTTCCATTATTATTTTTGCAAGCCTGGCGGAACAATGACTCCACCAATAAACAAACATTTACGACACTTGTAGAAGGCATTGCTAAACCACCTCTCATTTTTTGTACAACGAGTGCTATACCATTTCTGCGATTCAATACAGGATCTTGTGGTAAAGACTCGCAAGCATCCAAGCAATCGTCACACTTGATTTTTTTTCGAATCGCTCGTATCACAAATCCTGCGATATACCCGACACATTGTTTAGAAGTTTCGTTTACGTACGAGTCCGGTACCGCCCAAAATAAGTGTAAATATTCCCCTATTTCATCTTGCAGTGTTGTTGATTCAGTTTCATCTAAACGATTTTTTTTTATTATACGTATATTTTCAGCATCGCTATAAACATCTATATTAAATTTATCGATTTTAGTCCTTTTAGAAGAATTAGAAGAAACACTTAATATGGCTATGTCGTTACGCTGGACGTTACCAGTAGAATTGCTTATTTCGTGATGAATAAGCAATTGTTTAAATGCATTCACAAACTGTGCAGCTGTTGGGTTGGGACACAACCCCCTCGGCTGCGTATTGCACAAAAAATAACTCTAAATGATCTTGGCTGAGTTTGTATGTCAATAAGTAATTAAGTTCGGGGTTTTCTGCTCTAACATAAGTGTCGTAAATATGAAGTGTCGAAATAACAGCATTGTAAAACCCCACAAGACCTCGTTTGCGACGTGATTTTAGCAACAATGTATCATTAGTTAGCTTTAGTTGGCTAAGATAATTGATTTCTTCCAATATTTTGGCCCGCCATCTCTTTTCATTGCTAGTCCTGAGTGGACTTTTATAACCACTGCTTGGAATTTGACGCCTTCGACCTGAAAACAAAATTTCTGTTAATCAACAATTAAACTACAAATCAAAAGTAAAAATATATACAGTATATATATATATATATATATATATATATGTATGTATATATATATGTATATGTATATATATATATATATATATATATATGTATATATATATATATATATATATATATATATATATATATATATATATATATAGTAAATAAGTACATAATCGACCCGATACCGGTAATGATGGAGCTATTATATTTTTCAGCTCACTTGATATTAGCTTGTTTTGTTTTTCGTGTGTGTAAGTATGCCACTTGTGGTCACCTATCCAAGTGAGGACCGCGCCTGGGGTTGCTTTAATGCGTAAGCACTTACACTTCTTACGCCCACTAGGCCAACGAGCTCACAATATCAGCTAAGCAATATATTTGTGGTCAATGTAGAAGTACGTACAACTCAAGTTGGTATCATTCTGTTCCATAATTACTTCTACAGCTATTGTCTCAGGGACAGGGCGTGCGGGGGTAACCATCTTTGTTCCAGATACAGAAGGTGTAGGTAAAACCATACTTTCATGCGTTGAAGATGCGTGTTCTACAAAAACATATGATATTTTAATTTGAAATAAAACAGCCTTTATTGTAATCTTAATCCATCAGACGGAAGAAAAAAAAAACAATATTAATTATTAATATACTATTTTAACACTGGTGTAAGGGACAGCTTCCCAAGTAACTGAAATGGTGTATAGCCCATCATTCAAAATCAGAATCTACAGAATTTTCATCAGAATAAAAATCTTATGTATGACCTATCTATATATCTTAGAAATAATACGGTATTTTTATACTTACCGGCACTGCTACAGAAAATTGTTGGAATACTGTACTTTTTCAAAGTAGTGCATAAGTTATGTTTAATAAAACAGTCATCAGAGAAGTGCTTTGAACAGATGTAATCATATTTCTTCGGACGCAAACTAGGCTTTTCAATGTTTTTCAGTCATAATTCCAGTCTTCTTTTGTCAGTCGGAAACTTATGTATTATTTTAAAATTATATGTATTTGATAATAAAAATCGGTCATCGGCGATTTCCGTTCTTGAAAGTAAATAGATATTGATAGGAAAAATATCGATAAGTTTTATCGACAGGTAACTTTGACAGCACTATTAAATTTTATTGTTTATAAATAACCGGTAATACAAAGACAAATATGTTGTAATTACGTACAATAACATTAGTGACAGATTTTAAGTGGCTATAGAAGTTTAATTTGTTGAATATTAGCCGCAAATTCACTTGTGGAATGTAACCCCACTTCCCTTCTGGTAACGAGTTTTGCATAACACCCACTCTTTCATAGTTTACCTATGAATGACCACCACTTATTTATGTATCAACTAAATTAATACGACACAACAAAGAAGCTTAATCGCGTTAAACCTCCAAAAACACTTTGAAAACATGGGAGACAATCCAAACAAGACAGCGGCCATTTGCAAGTTACGTCACATTTAGTACGCTTCCCACGCATTGGGGGCGCTTCAAATAGGCACAATATAGAGCTGTCATTTCATAGGGTATCATAGGTCCAGCGTACTTGTATATATGGAGGTCAGTGCCTTTTGAGTTGTCACAAGAACTTCATTGAATGGCACTAGCTGATAACCTACAGTTCAGCTGTGCTACACATAGGTTTAAGAAAATGAAGAACTGCATTGAATCTAAGATCTGGCTTAAAGGCCTAGCTGCCAAGCCATAAAATCCAAAAGAAGCTACCACAGAGTACATCGTATAAATAAATAATCATTTTCGAAATTTTGTAAATTCGCTACTTTCTCTTGGGATAAAGATGTTATGGATACGGTTATGATTTGTGTATATTTTCTACTAATTCCTTGTAAATTTAAGTTTACGATTTCTAAATCAGTGTAAGAATTTCAGGCCTTCAGCCTTCCGAAGACAATTTTATTCAACGTATTCGTTAATTATATTTTATAAATCGTGTGTGTAACATAATATTCAAAATAATACATAATATAAAAAACAACTCATAAGAAAAAATAAGGTTACGTTATAACTTCAGATGGATTGGGCAGCTGTAAGAGCTCATTTCAAGCAGACCTGGTTAACGACATTATTAAGTATTGTTCTGTTTAGCGGAGTTACTTATTTCCTAATATGGACCGAGGTAATTATTTATATCTTTTGTACTCCTGAACTATCAGAAATCGAGGCTTTTCAGTTTATTATGTATTATTTTCATGTAATTTGATAATAATAACTGATACAGGGACATGTAAAATTAAGGTTATACTTATTTATATATTTACCTATATTTATTTATAAATTGGGTAACCGCTTGGCAGTCCGTGCATGACGAATGGTTCTATAGAAGTAGTAGTAGCATTTTTATTATTCAGTATTTAAAGAATTTTTCATAAAGGTTATGGCTATGAAACCTTAAAAAATGATTTGATTAAACTTTAGCTTAGTGGTTGGTTAAACTTTACAATAGTGGTCACTGAATTTTAAGGAGTGCGGGGCGAAGGGGTGAGGGTGGAGGTGTACTTCTCCCTTCTGTAACCTCCACGACCAGGGCACATGTAGTTCTTGAAATATTAATTTTTTGTTACTTTGTTTCGTTATGTTGCGATGATGGTGACTAGTCTGTTCTGGTACTCACTAGCTGCTCTGTGGCATGCTCGGCTCGTGAGCTTTGGTTTAAAGTCTAACAACCTATTGTAACTCACCATTCCAGTCATTGGTTGTGTCTTTCGACTAAAGCCCACAAGCTAAGTGAGTTACCATGGTAGTTGTCAGTGAGTTTCACAACCAATTTGTAACCATTGTTGCAATATATAAGCAATAAAAAAACTATTTTCATATTTAAAAATATACAAACTAATTCAAAACTTGTTTACTAAACTCAAAAATAGTTTTATTATTTATATATTAAGCTTAAGTGTATTTCTAAAGACAAATAATACTTTGTTATCAATAAAAGTAGTATAGCCTTGTTTATCTAATGTTTTTGATTTCCCATCATCCACCAACAAGTTTTGAGTGATAAAAACTTGTTGGTGGACTCTAAAAGCTTGTTTCCTGCCCTAAATAACAGGTTTAGTGGCTATACAAAACATACCCCTAAACTCAAATTACCCTTAATCTCATGCCACACAGAGTCAAAGCGCAGCTGGACAGAATGACATTGAATTACTCAATTTTAAGTTTACATGGATCATTTTGGTTGCTTCATCCAAATTAGTAGACATAATCGATCTGTCTAATATCACCTTAATTTTCTGCTTTTGCCATTCTGGTTATTGAATCTTAAAATTGACTAATGTCAAATTTTGAGTATGCTACATGGGGTACAGTACTATCTAGTTCAATATTTTTTATCATATTCTACACAATTATGTATAATAAATCTGTCAGTGAAATAAAGGTTAATTTTTTTATCTTCTCTTTTTCAGAATCAGACAATACAAAACAATTTGATGCTCGATGAACTTGTATCTGCAGCAGAAAGTATAGATGTCCACACAGGTGATGAAGCTGCCCGTTTTGAAGGACGAATAGTGCATATAGTTGGACCTCTGCGGATATTGGAGCCTATATCTGAACCTGATTATAACATACAAGTGCAGGCTATAAAGTTAAGAAAAAGAGTTCAGATGTATCAATGGATTGAGGAAACTACGTAAGTCAGTTTGTTAATGGATATAGAATTAATAATTTTTTTGTGTAATATGTGACAGGTGAATTTATCAAGTAGGTCTCCAAGGCCAAATTCTAAACTATATGAAATACCCATTACAATTCCATATCCCATCCCCTTTATCCCATTCCTCCTGTCTGATGTCTTTATCCTATCCTAAAGGTAAAATCAGGCAACATATTGGTTTTATACCTGGTGTTGAAAATGTTTATAGGCGAAGGTAATCGCTTTCCATGAGCTGGGCCGTCTAACTGCTTGCCAGCTTTGCATTAAAAAAAATACTCTGTTAATAATAAGAAACGGGAGACCAACACATTGTATATAACTTAAGCAACTCACACTTGTATTATGGGTAATATATGACAGACAGTGAGGTATGTAAGAATAAGCCTAAATGGCGCTCTGTTGTTCGTGCCTACCCCGCAAGGGAACTGGCGTGAAGTTATGTATGTATGTATGTATGTATATGACAGACAACTTCTGAGGCCAATCAAAGACACTCCAAATCATAGTAAATAATGGTAAGTTTGTTTATGATATTTACCATGCCAGGAATCAATCTGGGGTCTAGGCTTTCCCATGAGCTAGCCTGGCAATAGGCTCAGACTACTTCACTGTAGTACCGTATTTGGAACATTGTAGATGATTTAACAAGTGTATATTACTTGTCATGCTACGTAACAAAACCGAGTTATATTTTTTCCAGTGAACAAGATACTTTCTTAAGTGAATCTGCAGAAGAATCACAGAAGACATATTGGTACCATAAGGATTGGAGAGACTATGTTGTGGATTCCTCTCTATTCTATATCAGACCAGGACATCACAATCCAACATCAATGCCAATATTTAGTGAGACTCATATTGCAGAAAACGTCAAAATTGGATGGTTATACTTAGGTACTATTTTTTATTTCAATATTTGTACTTGGTATCATAAAAATGTAATCAATAGGTACTCATAGTACCTTGATGCTATTAACGCAGTTTCTAAACTGAATAAAAGAACAATATTAGATCAAAAACTATTCTTAAAAGAATACTCTATATTAATATCTTCTTAATGAAATGTGTTGTTTAATAGTAATATACATTGGTGCACTTGAGTCACTGTGCAATTAGTGCATTCACAGTAAAGGATCATAGAAGTTATGAACAAACACTATTTTTGTCATTTGACTAGTACTTATATAATATTAACAGTCTCCAGACTCCAGCACCACTTACTCGGTCTAATCTGAATGTAAACCACCCTAGGACCCACTCAAACACACATAAAATTTCATCAAAATCATAGAATCCGAATCCAGAGCCAAGTGTTTTGTTTAGATTGATGTGTTACATTATTGAAGTTTTAGTAGGGATGCCTAATTTTTATATAGCCTATATTAATCAGGGGTAAAGTAGTATTCGAATGGTGAAAGAAATTTTTGAAATTGGGACAGCAGTTTTCGAGTTTATGTGTTACCAAACATACAAAAATATAAATCTTTCCTCTTTATAATATTTGTATAGATATATTACAAGCTTTTATTTAACTTGCAATGGATTTACCTATGTATGTATATATGTAAGTACAGGTGGAATCTTGCAAGTTAAATTTGACCAACTTCCCGGTTTTCGATTGAGCTGAAATTTTGCACACATATGTATATCGTGTGATAATGCAATAATATGGTACCATGGAGCTGATCTGATGATGGAGTCGGAAGGTGGCCATAGGAACTCCTGTACTAAACAAGATAGACCCGTCGTGTTTGGGCTCGTTTTACTTGTCTTGGCTAGCATTCTGCTGCTACATGATATCCAGGATCTCAAAAGTTTGTATTTAAAAACCTTTTTAAAAAAAGTTTATTTTTAAACTTGATATTTTATTATCGTAAAGATATTGATATTATCATAAAGGACTGGAATACTACTAGAGTCTGTTTTTCCTGTAACCTATGCATTGGGTATCTTCAAGTCCCTTGTGAATAGGTACCTTCTGGATAAGCGTGCTTCGTCCTAGACCATATTTCAGCTCGACATCAGGCGTGATAAGGGTCAAAAGCGAACCTATACCATAGTAAAAAAAAACAAATTCGAATGAAATTCCAATTCGTTTATGTTCCTTTGTGTAGAACATAAATGAAATAATGTTTCTATATTATTTATTTTATTTTTATAGGTCTAGATGTAAAGCGAAAAGTAAATGATTATTATGAAATATGGTCGGACTCAAGACCAGAACGCAGTGATATTAAGCTGCATTCAGGTTTTTATTATCATGGAGAAAGTGCACTGCAGCATGAGATAGGTGATTTACGGGTACATTTTTCCTATGCTGGGAGGGAAGATGATATTGTGAGTTATAGTCTAATACCTTATTTATTTGCATTGTATATTCCTAATCCTAAGTAATATTATTGAAGCCTAAAATCCTACGTTATCCCTCTCTGTTTTGATATAGCCAAACGCCACTAGACTATCAATCAACATTCTATTTTTAGTTGTACCAGTAAAATTTGCTTGAAGTCAATGCCAAGTAAAACAAAAAAAAAACAACAATAAATCAAAATATAGTAATTTTTATGTTTTACTTCACACCAACTTCAAGATGTTGTAGAAAGTTTTTTACTTTTTAGTTGCCTTTAGAAATAGAATATTAAGCGCATGTAGAAATTGTACTACTGACACTCGTATACATATTTGCCATATCACTCTTCTGTCTAGTTAGGGTAATTTTTTTTTCAACAAATCTTTTGTTTTTCTTTCTTTCACCAAAAAATTTATTGACTCTTTCGGGCTAATCGGTCGAAAAGGAATGACGAAAAGTATGGCCTCTGACCTGGAGTATAGGCTAAGTAGTATTAATAAAATTTACCATGCTTTATTATATTATGTTTATTTAAGTAGTTATTTGTTGCAGTATACAGCTGTGGGCATAGTTGAAAGTGGGATACTTCAAGCATATGGTCCATCAAATTTTCCTGCGGCCGATCCAATAAGTTTGTTACGTAAAGGCTCGTACAGTCTGAAACAATTGTATGATATCGAGAAACGAGATGCAAATATTCATACATGGAAATATAGACTTTTGGGATTTGTGCAGGTCTTCGCGTCGGCTATGACTTTACATCCGGATTGGTTGACATTGTGTAAGTTTGTGTATTTAATCAAATAATTTCTTCTTTAAATAATAATAATAATTAAATTAGTCAAGGGGCCTCTACGTGTTGGCCTTCCAATGACCCCACGCAAGCCCCTCCATAATCCAGGCCTTTTTCATGGCCCGTGGTCTGCAGAGACATACATGTATAATAATAATAAAAATAATAATCGGCAGACAACAACACACATCCTGAAACTAAGCAAGTTATACTTGTGTTATGGTCAATATGCAACGAATTATTTTAGTGCTGATCCCGGACATCCAGACCATAGTCAATAACAAAGAAAATTCTATTCCAAAATTTGCCATGCCAGGAATCGAACCCGGAGCCTCTGTGTTGCAGTGACGTAAGCTGGCAAAGGCTTAGCCCGCTTAATTAAAGAGGCCATCAAATAAATAATATCAGCGCCCAAATTATTCTCATCTGCTCGGGTCTCGCTTTTATTACAGGAACATCTTATATACCCATTACGCTTATTTAAGTCAGATTGGAGTTTTCACACACCGGTAACAGTCATTGGACACTGATACAGGTGGCTTACCGACTATGTTATCATGGCTCTCAATAAATAATAATTTTGACTAAGTGCTTACAGTTTTATACAATTAATACCTCCCGATGTACATACCTGCGCAGTAGACAAATTTTAATAGTGCACCACAGTGTGCGAATCGTGTAAGCGGAATAGAGCGAAGTATGCATAGCAAGCAACACTGCCTTTTGCGCTTACGAATAAACAATTTAGATTAGGGGTCATCCCCAAATTACGTCAACAGAATTTCATGATTTTTGACCCCTCCCCTGTCCTTGTCATAACTGGTCACATTCGTGAGAGTCCTCCGTAATTAGCTTCATTTCCATTTCTTTTTTAAATAATTTAAACTGCTCATACAGATAGAATTATATTGATATTTTTCGTTAATAATACATACTTCGTGTTTTAATGCTTAAATATTTTAGATTTTGAAATGTAACTATGAAATTTAGGACCCCCTGCCACCCCTTGTGACACAACGTCACACGTCGTCGATCCCCCCCCCCCCTAACGCTCCTTATTTACATCGGAAACCGATCTGCCTTTTCTGTGCAAACAAAAACTGCCAATCGGAATTATAATATATGTAAAACTGTAGCAGTGTGCAACTCGCACAGTTGACAAGTTTTATTGGTGACTAAAAAACCTTTAGCAAACAATATCTAATCCAATGCAGTATTGTGTATTATTAAAGATAATTTATTTTTATAAATATGATTTTTGCAGTTCTTCAATGTCGTTGGATTTCAAGTAATTTAAAAAGATGTACGAGATTGTGGGCCAATTTGGTATTGTCGTTTTCGTATACTTTGCTCATCATATCATTGCCTTGGTAAGTATAGCATGTGCTTTAAGTCAAAATTTATCGTTTTATAATACAATCAGTAATAGTAAACTTATTGGGCAAGGATATTTTATTCACTACTAGCTGTGCCGCTACTTCGTCGAGTGTTACTTGAACTTTATATTCCACTATTTTCGCTAATTCGTATAGTTTAGGATTTCGCCCTGAAGACCCACTCAAAAAAACCTCTCTGTATATTCAGAGGACGTGGCAAATTTCAACTAATGTGACATCACATGCCACATACTCGTTATCATATCCAGTGTCTGATTGTCAGGGTATTTTTATACTGTACGGGGCTCCCCCCCCCCCCCCCCACGAATCACCTCATACCCCGAATGTCATACGCAGTTGTCGCTAATTATGTATACGGATATAATAACAATATTATATATACAGGTTGATCCATAAATCAGTATTCGGTGCAATGGTGTTAGGCGGCGCTGTGCTCCCATTACTACACTATTCAACACTGCTCACTCGACGTGAAGCCAGCCCGGAGCCAACTCTCTACACTCGATGGAACGATATGCGTTGAAAATCGAACACATCAACTGTAAGGAATCTCCCAATGAGTCTCTCCCTGTTTACACGTTCACTGCGAAACGGGGTCTAAGTCGCCCCGAACGTGTCCTACCTGCGGTGTAGCTAAGCAAAACATAGTCTTCTCTGTGCTGTGGAGCGCGTAACTTCAATCTGGTTCTGTGTAGAAAAAAGATGAATATATATATATAGAGTTCCGTGGTGTGCCTACTTTAATACGGGGCTACCTTGACTTAGTACCGCACAACACAAAAGGAAGTCAAGGATTTTAGTTTATAACAGGCTAGGGGGCTAAATAAACCTAGTGCCGCTACAATGGTAGTTTTAGTAAAAGGTTTAAAACGCCCTGTACCGCAAGAATGGAAAGTATAGATAACTCAGTGCCGCTGTGAACGTGTTAATAAATCAGGATGTTTATAAACGAACGTTTAACATGACTAATTTTACCAATTTGTTTATCCGCCAAGTATGATTTTTGTTTTAATGTTGACTGATTGGTAATTCCAAATAGAAGCAAAATTGAATAATAGTGTGTAAGTCAGTGCTCTTCAACCTTGTGATCAGTGATTCTAGAGTTGTGAACATTTTGTTTTTCATATTTATTTTCTTATAGAACTCAAGTTAGGGTAACCTAGGACCTAAAGCGGTCGCCTTTGGAGAATCGTTTAGTGGAATTGACACGTGTCTAGGTAATGTTAGTTGGAAGAAATGGCATAAAATTCCACTTTATAATATACTTTATAACATATTAGATACTTATCATGTTCACAATGCGAATCTGCGAAAACAACCTATTTAGGCTCTCTGTTCTGTTATTCTGCTTAATCATAATTAAAATCAGTAAAATGATATTTTTACTGATTTTAAAGCTAAGTCTGTCATAAGATTTATTTTAGAATTCACATAATGCTTAGAATGAATAGAATATGATTATCATGACTTAACAATGCAACTTAACAAACAATCGTGACAAGTAACAGTGTTTAAGAAGCGCACAAAGTACACACATTTTACTATCTTTATGACAAGTGGGCGCTTGGCATAAAAATAGGAGTATTTTTTCCCCCTTATCCTTTTCATAATATTTTCGCTTCATTTTTAAAGCAAATTTTTAGTGTTCTTTCGTGTACCATAAGTTCTTTAAATTCGATGTTCGATTCGATGCATCTCTATGATAATTTTCTTTCGGCTACCCAGGGAACTCTATGGGCAATAACGTCTTATTTGAAAATCTATGATTTAAATAACAGAAATAGCCTGAGTTTGCACTTGATTAAATTTTCATGAGCTTTTAGTTCATCTTTTTACACATACCCGTAGTTTAATGCAATAGAAGATATTTAGATTGTTATACCTATATATTTATATATTAAGTAAAATGACATATAGTGATCCTCGACCAAACCTAGTATAACCTTTACATTTCTTCCAATAATCTACTGTAATAATACAGTATTAATGAAGAATAGTAATCCTTTTAGTCATAGCTTTTGTCTTTATAGATATTTAAGGAAAACAATGATATCAATTTATCTAAACTTAAAAGGCAAAAGTGATAGGTACCTGATAATATTTCAATTTTATATGTAATAGCAATATAGATAGATAGATAGATAGATAACACTTTATTGTACACCATTACAGAAAACAGAAAATCTTATAGCCTAAAAATATTCTAAATGTGCACAATGGGCGGTTTTATCGCTAAGAAGCGATCTCTTCCAGACAACCCGTAATAAATATATATAATGTAAAAAAGCTAGTCCTTAGTTTTAATAATGAAAACTAGAAGATAAGACTGATGGTCAGAAATGATGGGAAAGATGTGTTGCTACTGATGTTTACAAGGCGTTCATATAGACTTCCTTTGTATGTATGTTTTCAAAGAGTGTTATATTTTACGTATCAAAGTTCTTAAAGTTGCTGAAGTCCGGGGAAAAGAAAAGTATGTAGGAAACTGGACACTGATTGCCGAAGCAGATGCTTCGGATGCAACGGAAACTAACGCTATAATGGTGTTGAAAGTAACACTTTCAAATATTTTTTTGCTATACATATCGATACCTTAATTGACAAACAAACTTTTACTACACTGTATTTTTACGAGAATTTAATAACTTAAAAAACGCTATATTGCGCGAATGACGCGCTATACTCCGATATTATCTACTGATGATATTGAAAATTTATCATTTATCCTATAAAATATAATAATAAATAAATATATCACGCTTTAAGGGTATTCTGAAAAGTATATAATGAAGTTAGCTGGTTTGTGAATTAAGGTTTTGATTATCGTCTATTTTGTACTAGAAATTCTTAACACGGTTAGATCGATTAATGTTAAATGATTTTATTTATATTTATCTATTATCTATAAATCAACCCGGTTGTGGATTTCCCCTGCGTTTAATATAAGCTTTACAATATTCCTATTTTGAAAATAAAATACTATGAAATACATATTAAGGTCTTTTATTTGATGAAATTGATAATCGATGGGTTAAGGACAGTGTAAGTCGATTCTTCGAAGAAGTATATCATTGATAATCGCTGAGTAAAAACTTAACTTTTCTACAGAAAAATGTGTGCCATATGCTGCTACAGGTATTATAGTGAATTTGCGAGAACATTAGAAGATAGGAGTCACTGTCGTACTTACATGAACTGAATGTTTGTCTTTTGTGCACTTTGGTATGTAAGATATCGTTAGAGAAGTCTGGAAACTATAATAATGGCTTATTTAAGTTAATGGGTGGGTGTAGTATGGAGGGCTGATTTTTCGATTACCAGATAAAAGTTATTCATAACATGGAAAAATTAATAAAGTCAGTGGCATGAATAAAATAGTTGATGGTTTCACTTTTCAATTCAGTCATTTTATAATTCATTCGAAAAATCGGCCCAAGTTAAAAAATGGCCCTCTATGGATTGAAGTATGAAACCTGCAACTAATTTCGCAAGCGGAATTGTATATTCATTTTGGTTTCGACTAGGACCTAAATGTAAAAAGGAACTCCCTGTAGATGGGCGCACTCCAGTGTCTTGTCTACCTATGAGTCAGGAATTATCAATATTTATAGAAGACATGTCTGCGTCTATGCATAGTGATATAGATATAAGAAAATATATTTTGGAAGACTCCACCAACCCGCTTGCTATTCCATTTTTGAGAAAACCGGATAAACATGTTTAATGTTTATACTGCTCTTAAGCATGATAATCCAAGTTCAATTTTCACAGGACATCAATGAATACCTATCGTCGTTTTGGAATTTCAATAAAAATTGATAAAGTCACACGAGGCTTTTCATGGATTTATCTTAAATAAAGCCAACTTGTGTACGACTTATAACTACTTTAAACAAAAAGCTTAAAAAAGCGAATTTAAAATTCTATTTATAAAATAATGTTTTCAATTCACAAAACTCTTCAATTTTTACATTTTAAGAATAAACTATCGAAATATAGTATAGTTTCATAAGGTCCGTAGGCTGTATTAAACATTGATAAAACTTATATAAGTATATATAAAAGTACTAAACGAAAGGGCGTAGCCGATATTTGCCAGCATCCATTACGCAAGCGTAAAACGCGTGTCTTCAGGAGCTGCTGATCAGCTGATCACTCTATCTTCAAAATCTGAAGTGGTAAAAGTTGCTTTATTTTTGTACTACAAAATATTAATCAATACGTATTGTAAAGTTCCTAAAACACTTTAATTTTATAAAATTGTAGTTTTTAAAGCTTTTTTATTTGTGGCGTTTTCTATAGTGATTTGAATAATGAAAGCAGCAGCTATGTCGGTGTGGGTTTTTATAAATCTCCTGTGTTTTGGTATGTGCGGTTATTTATATCTTATATGGTCGCAATATTGGATGTATATTGAGAAACAAAGATTATTTAGCAAATCGCAAGTAACTCAAGTACAAAAGCTCAGTGGAATATTGTTCAATCAAGATACATTTGTTTCTGATAAATTACACTTCAAACCGTTTAATTCAACATTAGGATTTCAACCAGTTAGCAACAAAAACCGTAGGTCCGCCATTGGAGCTTTATGGGGAAGTTTCTTACAAACGTCTAGTAAATCTGGACATCAAGTGAATCCGTCCAGTATTATAGTGAGGCAAAGCAACGGCAGTCCCAGATTCCCTAATATACACCGACCTTTGCTGGAATTCGACACAGATAAATATGTTTGTGATGATATTACTGCATCCGAATGCGTGGTTAAAACTGCTGAATTCAAAGAATTACTTCTAAAGGAATTTCATAGGGTATTGATGGGAGATAGCAAGGTGTTCAAATCTGGATTGGTGTCGCATAACACATATGATGTGAAGTACGAAGGTCAGAATCGGCAGGGGAGCTCTCGGCATGAGATTATGTGTGCATTAAAACGAACGAGAATTCGGACAATCACAGCAAATGATAAACCATTTCAGCGCTTGGGATTTCGTATACCAGGTGCCCCGTTACAAGAACGCCGGGTCTTTAACACTTGTGCAGTGGTAACAAGTGCTGGAGCGCTGCTTAATTCACGATTGGGAAATTTTATAGGTACGATTTGCATCGCATGTTTTGCTAAAGAATTCGAGCCTTTGTCTGTTTTAACATTTTATTCTAAGTAACTTTTCTGAAAGAGAGTGTCGGGGTGAAGGTAAGGAAAGGAATGCTCCGGTGGTTCGGGCATGTGGAAAGAATGCATGATGACAGAATGACTAAACAGATATACAATGCAAAAGTGGATGGATGCAGAAGTCGTGGAAGGCCACGACACACCTTCCCTGATCAAATTCATCGTGTATTAGCAGAAGGTGATGTCAGGAGCCTTAAGAACAGACGAGCGTGCATGACAAGAGTTATGAATGTCAAAGAAGCAAGTGAGGTGTGTAAGAATAATCCTAAATGGCGTTTTGTTGTACGTGCCTACCCCGCAAGGGAACTGGCGTGAAGTTATGTATGTATGTATGTATGTAAATTTTCCGTGTTTATTAATTTCGTGCGTGGCTTAAGAATCCAGTAAGTTTAATGTTACCATGTCAACAGGAAATAGGGATTAATTTACATTTATTACTATAAGGTAAACATGGTATATTCGTGTTGTTCATTGTGAATGATTCTTCATAGCAGTGCATGTCCATGGTGAATCATAATGCACATGACTCCGCATTCGATATGAGTATTTGTATGAATCTTACATACCTACATACCTACTTCGTTTAGTTGTCTGTGTACAGTTAGCGGCCTAAATGTGGTATTAGTGTATTAGTTACTAAGCTTTATTATTTATTTTAAACATTTACTCGCCCGCTACAAGGCAATAACCCATAATGAGTGCATTAGTGTATTACTTTAAAAGCGAATATGTTTAGGTCACACAGTCAACTCCTTTTAGCTCCTTAGTAGATATTGATATTAAAAGTTGTTTAGTAGATTTAGAAAGCCCGGGTTCAATTTTCGTTATGGAATATTTTAGAAATTAACCTTACATTATTTTTTTTCATCTGGGTATTCTAAATGGGTTCATAATGTGAATTCAGAAGGCCTAAAGCGGCCGCTTATGGAGAATCGCTAGTGAAATTGACGTCTAGATTTACTGGTAATTGTAAAACATAGCATAAATTTCGTCTTTGTTTTGATACATGCCATGTGCGTCATACTGTGCTAAAGCAGCTGCTAAACCCTGTGCGCTGTCCGTTGAAGTTACCTGTTAAAAAATCATTATATACTACACTAGCTGTGTCCGCGACGTCGTCCGCGTGGAATTTGCTTTCAAAACCCTCCGATTTTGAAACATTCTTCATTGGTGCTCCGCTCCTATTGATCTTAGCGTGATGATATATAGCCTATAGCCTTCCTCGATAAATGGGCTATCCAACACTGAAAGAATTTTTCAAATCAGACCAGTAGTTCCTGAGATTAGCGCGTTCAATCAAACAATATATTAGTATATATGGCTACAACACTAATACTTACATTTTAAATATCGCGATATCTTTTGAATGAAACTTCCGAATTGAATAATTCAAAAAGTTCTAGAAAGGTATTGAATTCGTCTTTAATATGGAGTAATTTATTTTGATAATAATTAATACCAAGGTACAAAATAAAGAGTTTTTGAATCGACGGCATTTTAATTATTTAAAAAAATAAAAGAAAACACTCATTGTGAGATAACTACAATAGTTAGACATATGGTTACGAGATATTTTTTGTAGACAATTATATGTTCTGAAAAATGGTAGTACATTGTTTTGTTCTATAATCAATAGTTTTCGCAGCGCACGCCGTGTAAGGATTTTTTCGGGTCATTTTTTTACACCTTGGGTTACATTATTGGACTTTTAATAAGGATCCCTAATTTTTTTGAAAATATAATATAGCCTATAGCCTTCCTCGATAAATGTACTATTCAACACTGAAATAATTTTTCAAATCGGACCCGCGGTTCCTGAGATTAGCGCGTTTAAACAAACAAACTCTTCAGCTTTATAATATTAGTATAGATATGTGATAATATATAGGCATTCTATAGGGGTAGCCAGTGACGATAGATTTCCACTTGCTACGATCTTGACATAATGTATATGTATCTACTAGCTGTGCCCGCGACGCCGTCCGCGTGGAATTTGTTTTCAAGACCCTCCGATTTCGAAACATTCTTCATTGGTGCTCCGCTTCTATTGGTCTTAGCGTGATGATATATAGCCTATAGCCTTCCTCGATAAATGGGCTATTTAAAACTGAAAGAATTTTTCAAATCAGACCAGTAGTTCCTGAGATTAGCGCGTTCAAACACAAACTCTTCAGCTTAATATGTTAGTATAAGATTGCTTCATCTAAATTCATTAATCTCTTCATACCATATACCTAGTCCAGCCATAAGTTCTGTTATAAATGACAATGCATTTTTTTAAAATGAAGTAATGTAATATTATTAAAATTTATACCAACATTAGTCTCAACAAAAAATAAAAAAAAATTATATTCGAAATTGCCTCCTTTGGCTTTTATACAGGCCTTTAATCTGTTTGGCCACGAATCTATGGATTTACGCACTGTTTCCAAGAAAAATTTCGCCACTGCTTGCTCCAAAGGTTTTTTAAGAGACTCAATGTCGCCGTGTCGTTTAGAGCAGGCCATGTCCTCTAAAACTGACCATAATTTGAAGTCTAAAGGGTTGAGATCTGGGCTAGATGAGGGCCAGTCTTCAGCTCTTATAAAGTCCGGAACGTTGGTTTCAATTCAGGCTTGGGTAGTTCGTGCCTTGTGACCAGGTGCAGAGTCCTGCTGGAAAATTCACGGTATATTTTTAAAAAGTGTATTGCTGAGAGGTTTCGTAACATGATCCAAGACTGTATCTTGATACACTGTGGCTGAAGTTTTCACTCCTTTTTCACAAAAATGTAGTTTTGTGACTCCTTGCCCACACGCCCCACCAAACCATCACTGACGCAGGATGATGACCACGTTGTACCTTTCCGACCACTTGAGCAGCTTCTTTAGAACTGTGAGCGTACACTTTATCATTTTGTTTATTGTAGTGTTCTTCAATCGTGAATTTTTTTCATCGGTAAAGAGGATATTTCTGTGCCTTTCACCTGCGTATCTCGACAGAAGGCGTTTTAATCGATCCACTCTCTTTAATTGTAAAGATTGATCTAGGGCATGTCCTGTATATCGACGATAAGCACCGAGCTTCAGGTCTTGTTTTATAATACGCGATAGAGTCCTAGCGGGAATCTTCACTTCGATTCTTTACTTCCTAATGGGGTTTCGTCAAATTCTGGCTTTAACAGCATTAACAGCATTTGTAGTTCTAACAGTACGCGGCCGCCCCTATCTTTTCTGGTCTTCGACAGACGAAGTGTTGTTGTATCTGTTGATAGTACGATATACGAACATACGGCTGATACCAAGCTTTTGAAGTATCTGGAATATGATCGACAGCTCCATACCCACTGTGCAAGGCAATCACTGCAATCCTATTTTGTTTAACACCCCATTCCATATTGTAATTTGATAATGAACACGAAAAAATATGTGAAATGGCGCAAAATCGAAAGAAGTTTTTAAAATAATATACGTGTTCCAAATTCAAAATAATTAAAAAGTTGAAAAAAAGAAAAGTTTTTATGTAACAGTATTTATGGCCAGACTAGTTATACACATTATTATCATGACAATATTAATTTGTGTAAATTGTATAACAATTATTAATTATTTAAAAAAGGGATTAAACATACATGGTAAATTTAAATTAGACGCTTTTTGGCCTAAAACGACGAAGGCTTCAACAATAATATAAAGACCTATATGTCTTCAACTTTTCAATCTTTATTGTTAACGGTATTAGTACAAACTTTTAAGAATTTGATTTGAGCAAGCAATTGTATGCGTTATGTTTGTAGCTGATCGCAGGTGATCGACCGACTATTGTACTACTTATCAACATCGGATCTTTGCTTTGTGAGGGGCATTGTCATTCGCGGACAGCCTTCTTCTACGAACGGCCTAATCGTAAGCGAATTATACGAATTATTGTTGACAAGGGGAATTCACTGATTACTCAGTGGTAACGACCATTCGGAAGTTTGCGGTTTGATGACAATATGCAGAAATTTGATTTGCATATGAAAGAAACGATTTCACGGATAGATGTTATCAACAGGTATTCTTGATTTTCGCTGAAATTTTTTATGGCGCAAAATGTAGAAATATTAACAGTTTTGCAATGTACAGTGGCGGAATAAATAGCTTCGCCGGTTTCTAAATTGATTCATTTAACGTTCCGCGAGCACGTGTTACCTTTTCAAACTAAGTCACAGAACAGATTGTTTCACACAAAATTATGTTTAACTGTTTGACAATAAAGTTTAAAATTAGTTGATCAAAGTTGTTTGATATCCTCTCTTGTCGAAGAAGATTGTTTAGAGACATTGAGGTATAATGTACTACGTACTAGAGAAGTTATCCGTAACTAGCTTATTTGAGCACTCATTATGGTCTATGGACTATGACTCGTTTGGACAGCGCCGGGCTGTTGTCGATACTTTACGTGTTTGAGTGAAAAGTAACTATTAAAAAAATGCCTTCATGTGTACTAATGTACTGTTTAAAACACTCAAGAAACTAATAAATATTAAGGGGTGACTTTTCACCGGTAAGTGTTGTATTCTCGATAAAACATCTTATTTTAATTAAATTTTATCCATTTTAACATGTCATAAGGCTGCCAACCCCAAATTAAAAAAAAAAAACTAGGATTTCAGGTTGGAAAAACTAAGTCAATTCAGTTTAAAAACAGGACATACTAATAGAGCTGCAATAGTTAAATTAATATGCAATGGAAATATTTTCAATGTAATTCAAGTAATGATAATAATCATATTTTTTAACAATAAAAGTATTTGAATATAATTATTAAAACATAAAACGCGCGGCAGCCCCAACACTCGCGAAGTACTCTCTCCGTAAGGCTGCCTGTAACGTAAGAATTGTAAAAGTGGCGCCCGAATTTTAAAATACCTCACTTTATCAGGGCACTTTAAAAACACAGGACGCTACTTAAAAACTATCCAGGAAATCCCAGGACATGTCCTGGGAAAACAGGACGGTTGGCAACTCTAACGTGACATCGCTCCGGCCATGTTTAGGCGAATTTTATAGAGTACCAATTTTTGCCTACGCAGATAAGACAAACTACAGTATTGTAGTATTCATAACAAATATTTACAGATAACAATTTTTTTTTTCTGATTTTATATAGTGGATATTAATGATATTTCTGTATTTTTATTTACACTCTTTGTACTCATTAGACAGATAGTTAAAAAAAAAAACGATATGTCGCGCATTGATAAGTTTGTTGTTGTCCTTCAACAAAATTGTAAATATGTGAAGGAAACTGAGATATTGATTAAATACTACACTTTTACTGAAGTGGCACTTAGGCTAAAGTGCACACTTAATTCTTTAAATGTACCAATTTGTTTGATTTTTTATTTAATTTGATTTTAAACTTGTTCATGTTTTATGCTTTAATGAACCCATAACAATTGATTTTATTTTTACCCTTTATGCTTTACCATTTCCTTATTTATTTAACTACCTATTAATAAATTTTGAAATAAAGTATGAATTCTAATGAAGTTTTATAGGTACAAAAGCACATAACTTCTGTGGTGTATAATCTATAGAGTCCACGGCACACTCGCTCCACACTGACGCCCGCTTTCATCAAGTTCGAATTTTTTGTTTGGAACAGTTTCTCTTGTACCTAGTACATATAACTCAATGTTTAAAGATGTAAAACCTTTTTATTGGTTTTAATATTTATAATAAGTATAGTGATTATTGTTTCTTATGGTAACTCTTAACGTCTGTCATTGTCAACATTGCAATTTTCTTTTTTTCAGGTTTCGTATCTATACATACAGATAAATAAAATTAAGCGTCTGTTTGTAATGTTAGAATAACATCTACTTTCTAAATACATATGAAAGTATATATGGTACCTATATCACAAATACAATTTTTTTTTGTCTGTCTGGATGTGCCGGGCAATCTCTGCAACGGCTGAGCCGATTTTGACAGGACTTTCACTGACAGATAGCTGATGTTTTAAGGAGTAACTTAGGCTACTTTTTTTTAGGATTACAAGAAAAAAGTCCACGTCAACAAAGTCTCGGCCACAGCCAGTATTTTATAAACGTACCATTTATTAAAATGTTGATAGTACTGTTTCTTGTACTCGTGCATGTAAAAGTCGACTTTAGGGTGACGAATATTTTCATTCCGCTATTGTACAGATATCTTAGTAAACAATAATTATCCATAGTAACACAACATCATTATCAACATAAATATCATTATTTTAGCATTAAATTCTTGTTACTCCAGAGCATTTGCTTTGAAACTTGGGGTCCGCTTTCCTAATTATTCTCTTACACTTCGCGTGAATTTCAGTATAAAGGATACTGAAATTCACGCGAAGTGTTTTTATGAAATTATTATGAAATCTTAAAGGTATTCTTTGCTAGACCTTTTTTTCTCTGGAAACTTGCCACTCTGTAAAATGTGGCTGTATCCAACGTAGATAGATCTCTTGTTTATTTATTATTTTACGGACATGAAAGTTGTTCCGGATGTAGGATATCCACCAGATGCAGCATATTCATCTCCGTGATACACAGCTTTTGCATGTGCCGCTTAGACATACCACTCTTTGCTGCCGTAAAAATTGTTATAAATTAGTCTTTTCAGCTTAACCTGGAGGAAGAATAGCTACTAAGAAATGAAAATGGTAGGACACATTGTAAAAAACGTAACTTCTAAAATATAGTCTTGCGCATAGAATTAATAGGCTTAGAACTGGAGTACCGAGTAAGTGTAAACTCGATCTATATTTGGAAAGACCTCGTGCTGCTTGAACCTGCATATCTCAGAAAGCATATATCCAACACACATGCAGATATTTAAGTATTCAGCACTATCGCTTATGGGCAGATTCCACATACCATTGACAAACTTGTGTCCTATCGCATTTCATTTATTCATGTTCATCGTTATCCAAGCACGGTTTACACAGAAATGTGGACGTTTTGATATGCTGATATGGGTGTAGTCAACGATAAATGCACCGGCGCCGGCGCCCCAAGCCTTCTCTGTAAAACTCACGCGTCCATCATGGAAAATCCAACTTGTTTAATCTACGTCCGAAGATAATAACAAATACATTGTTTTTTAATAAACTATTCATTTGGTAAAATCGATTAATCACATCGTGTCTCATTACAATGATCTGGGTTCGAAATGTCTGTTGAAATTGTCTCAATACATTTTGCCTTATTAGGCATGCAATTTTCACAACTTAAACTAATTTACAATCATAATTAAATAAATTAGATTATAATATTAAATGTCAAGCAAAGCATTAATTAAAAAAGAATACATTAATAATAATCAGAATTTATCACTCAAATAATCCTCGATTTTATAATAGCAGTTCATTGTCAAAAATGTACAAATTGTTATAATTCCCAGCTACTACCGCTGAAGCAAAACATTATGATGAGACCAGCACAAAAACAAGTTATATATAGGATAATAAAATACAACGTGGACAAACAAATTAAAAATTACAGTTCTGTGAATAAAATAGTTGAAATATTTTACGTTTAGATTCATTCAGGTTTTAATTTATAATCGGTGGGGCAACTTTTACCTGATTGAAAAATTTGTCCTAAGGAACCTTCTTCTATAGTAAAAGTGCCCAACAAAGTAGCAACGACACCTCGTTCTAATTCTAATGATAGTTAATTATTTAAGCCTAATTTTATATAATAGCATAACGTTCTGGGTGTAATGTTTGCATGATTCATTTTCTTGTAAATTACATTTATTTCTTTATTGCCTCGAGTTAGTCACTATACAACCGCAGGCTGTGTCTTTGTCCTTTCTTAAAAATCGTTGATAACTTTATAGCCCAGACTTGGAACAGACGATGACACACGCTTCCGACTGAGGAGACACGTTGCAATTGTTCATTATAAACAGTTAACACCTTTCCTTTGTATTATAGTAAATGAGCCCTTTTCAACCTTAAAAAATATTTAAGAGCCTGGATCCGTTTTACTTATGGCCGGTTCCTATATCTTACTATTCAGTCACTTGCCCTACCATCGGTTGAAATTTGACATTACTTGTATGGAGATTATGTCAAATTTAAACCGATAGTAAGGCAAGTGAACGGTCGGTAAGATATAGGAACCAAGCCTTAGCAGGGTTAAGACGTGTGTGCTTCTGTATGAAGGAGGATTTTCAACAAATTATATTTAGTAATTATAGGAAGTAACTAAGCATACTAACCTTGGATTTATAGATTACATAGAAAATAGAAAAGAGAAATAGTAGAGCTAATTTCTGTAGATAAATATATACTTAGGTAAAATAAAAATATAATTATAAATACACACTTAAGTGACCCAAAAAAATTATAGTAAATAGTTTCTGTTTGTAAAGTATATCTTTACTGTTTTGTCTTTTTCACACCCTTATGAGATAACAGCAATGTTCTGGCAAGCTCAAGGTAGGAACGTAACCATAGTTAGACAGAGGACGGCATAATCGTAGCGTTCAAACAGCTAGCGGTAAACTTGTCGAATTGATCTTGTTTAAACATTATTTAATTGAGTACGGTTAATTGTATAAAACTGATTCTAATCTCTATAATGTTAAGTATATGTAAGTGGAATAGATTACGCAGAAAGACACGATCTGAAAATATAGGAAGAAAGAAGATGTATTTAAATAAAAATAATATTTGCGTTCGGATTCCAGTTGTGTAGGCGTTAAGAGTTATTCCGCCCACGAAAATTTGAATAGGACGTGAATAAGTGTTGCAAAAATTTGCTTTAAGTTTACGTAATCTTATCTTAAAGTATATGCACAATGTATCATAAAGCGCTGGCGAAAAAATGTTTAGTTTTTGCGGGGCTTAAATATTAAGATGTTCGCTGTATGGAGTCTATCAACATTACCCTATATATCAGTAGACTTCCGATCCTCTAAAAATAAGAGCTGTAGATCAGGTTCACTTTCTATTTGTAAAGCCGTATATTGTATCGTAATACAGGGCCGTCTTTACCCGGGGGGTGCAAGGGGTGCGTGGCACCCAGGCGCAGGCTAGGCCGATAGACTTCATAAAAACAAATTAAAGAACATCATAATTTTTCAAGAACTCACTAGGGACACCTAACTAATATGTAGCGCCATATAGACTCCATCTTCCTGTGAAATTGTATCCATATAAACCCAGTAGTTTTCGAGAAAAATAACTAACAAAGACAGACGGATGATTAAATGTGTTCCATTTTTGCCAAGTAATTTGAGATCTTTAAAAAAATTAAATCTAAAAATGTCTATTTTATTATGGGCAGGGGGAGGGGACGTAACTGATTTTCGCACCCAGTTGCTAAATAGGTTTAAGACGGCCCTGCGTATGTACACCTACATGTTATATTTCTATTAGTTGCCTTCCACAAAACAAAGAAGATAAAAGTAAAATCGTATGTTATGTTAGCTTTAGGAAGAACTCCTATATTGTTATTTGTGTTGGTTGCAAGTGGTCGGTGTCATCAACCCGGGGCGTGGAGGCCCGTGCATAATTCATATTGGCCACCATTGTGCGCCTAAATGACTGCTGCAGCACCACAATGCCGGGAAGCTTACAATAACAACATTATTTCATATGACACGTAAAGTTATTTGTTTCGTTATCAGTACAGACATTAGACCCTCACTAAAACCAGAATAACAGGTATAGAAGGCAAAGACATACATACCTACTGTACCGATCCCTGGTGATTGAGAGAAGGTGAAAGCAAATAGACTCACTGCACAGTTTCATTCAAGTCAAACATAATGTATAGGTACTTCCGTCAGAGTCTCCTCAATAAATATGACACTCAAAAGTAAAAAACGTAATTATGAAAAGCTCCTAAATAGAACATGACTAGATGACAGCCACTGTTAAACGCGCATCAATCCTTTATCTCGTTATTACAAGCGAGATAAAGAGAAAGCAAATATGACTAGTATTTAAAATTTGTGTTTGACAATTATATTTATTTGGAACAGTATGAACAAGCTGATCTAACAAGTCTGTAAAATTTACTTAAAATATAATTCTACTTATTGAAATCTGGAGGTTCCTCACAGTAGTAATAAAAATCAATAGCTACCGGCACCGGCATACCCAGTTCTTTTCTATGGTCCTTCGAGCCGGATGATGGCACTACAGATAATTTTGACCTCACCTTTTGACATCACCAACAAATAACAACCAAAAATTACCAATATAAATAGACCAGTGAATATTAATATTCTTAATATATTATTTTTAATTTCTGAGTGGCTTGGGAAAAACATGTTTTAATTAATCTTTCATTAATAAAAGTAATAAAACAAAATGGAAATAAAACCTCTAGGTTCAGCTGTGATGACATATATGGATGAAACATTTAATAGGGTTTCAGACTCACGTTATTGGGTGATTCTGAATCTATTTTCTTCCTTTGTTAAGCCACAGATATTCTGGGACAGAAATCTCCAAATCATGTCGCACTTTTAGAATTAAAGAGACCTAATTAAATATATCAAGTTTCTTAATTTTTTAGCACAATGTAATACTTATTTTTACATACCTATTAAATCCATCCATCCACTCTATCAAGACTTTTTAATACGAATGAAAGAAGTCTCGCGTAACCAAAATGCTGGCCTGTATTTTGGTCAACGCATTAGCATTGCCGTACAGTGTAGAAATGATGCCAGCATTTTGGGAACGATGTCCCACCGACAGTGACCGGGAATCCATTATTTATTTGTAAATGTATATACTAGTTTTATTTTTAGGTTTTTTTAAACATCATGTGGTGTAAATGACTTTAGAAATATGTTGATAAAAAATTATCAACATATACATACGTATACGCTTTAACATACGTCTTTAATTCTAGAGGCGCATTAACAAGTTTTACGCAGAGTGAAGCATGATAAAAGGTTATTTTGTCTTGTTATTGTAGTTATGCTCTTTGGATTTTTTCTAATGACAATACAATAGTTACCAAACTCAAATGAAGGAAATATAAACGATTTAATTGTTTAATCATTTGTATGCAATTATGTATTTAGAATTAATCGTGTTGTTTACTTCGATTGTTCCGCTTTCTTATATAATGTATACTTGCTATATCCATAAATTAGACGACTCGAAGATTAACTGGTCTCTTCATTGAGAAGTTAATTATATATATCATCCAGTTTACGTTTCTTTGAATGACTTAAGATTGATGGTGGAATGCCGTATTAACTATATAGAAATCTATATAATCTGTACATAGTATGAAACAAAATCGCTTTCAGCGTCTGTTTGTCTGTATATCCACAACTCCTAAACCACGCAACGGATTTTTAAGCGATTTTCATTATCAGTTAGATAATTTTTCAAGGAAGGTTTATATATTCATATACTAGCTTTTGCCCACGGCTTCGCTCGTAATGTATAAATATTTAATTCAGTTATTATGTAAGTAAAGTAGAGCTACATACTACGGTTTGCCAGGGCATAGCCGCGGGGAATACTCTAGTTATAGATATATATCTATAACTATATAGATTTACATTTCGTGCAGAGTGTATTATGAATAATCAATATCTGTCAGATCAGATTTGTAATTTTTGTATGTCATTTTAAAGCTCTCGATGACCTATTTCTGAAACTACAATATTTCACAGAGTACTGAAGAAGTGCTATCACTGTTCCTTTATTGTATTTATGGTATAAGTATAGGTTCTATAACATTACCTTTAATAGGCTGATAAACTGCGTATTATGTTTAATCTTTGCGAAGGTGACGTGAATAAAGCCGCATCGATACTTAATATTACATCTATTCTCAGAGTCCTTAAACCATTCTAAGTATCTATCATAAAGATTTTTCATAGCAGAATGAATAATCTTAATCATATAATCATTCAATAACTGTATTCTAGAGTTATTATCCCGGTTGTATCCTAAGTCCGCACAGGAACAGAAAAAGAATATTAAATCCTGCCACTGGCCAGGTTCCAGTTTCACCTTTGAGGCCGGCAGCACATTGGCAGCACCTCTGTTGTTGCTAATGTTCATAGGTGACTGTAACCTCTTTCCATCACAGTTGGGCTGTCAGCCTGTCTGCTGTGCTTAAGCAACAAAAAAGAAGTTTTCTCATCAGAGCCCGGAGTCTGCTGTGATATTTCTCTTCGACTTTGTACAGTATTTTCTTTGCCTATCCTTATACACTTATAACGCAACTCTGGCTTAGGATGATGAATGTTATAGATAGCTGTTGGTTATGAGCACTCTGCAGTCGCCGCAAGTTCGAAATCTAAGAACGTGGCACATTACCTCATTGTCCCTACATGGAAATGAGGTTTGCACAATACATTGAAATTTTTAAGAAAATACCGTCTATTGATTATATTGCGTATCTTCAAGAATATAATTATTTTAATAACACATTTATGGAATATATTGTAATAACACATTTATGTAGAAAATAAGTGTATTTATGTTTAAATTCTTTTTGTTCTATCTTATTTTCTACACCACCTAGGTCAGCAGCCAGATTACCCAAGTGTTCTTTAAGTTAGGTTGCGTTGTAGATTTGAACGATATAGCCGCCCATATTTTCCGCCAAAAAGTATTGTAATTATACATTTTTATAATTATTTATTTGAAAATACATAAAGTGTTGTCACTATAATTATAGTTTGAAAATATTAAAGTAAAGTGAACTTAAAACATTAGAGTTAGTAACGGAACACTACATATTTCGCAAAATTTATACAAAGGCTAGTTAGTTTCAAAATTGGTGAAATGGAGCGGAAACTCACTGCTCGGCAAGGTCACTTAATAAAAATAATATTATCTTAACATTATAGAATACAAATTTTCGATTGAGTGGAAGTCTTAGTATTGTTTGTTTTTTTCAACAAACTTTGGGCCTTGTGCGAATTATTAACATTACGATAATAAATTCTTACAATGGTTTGTCGTTTCGTTGCATTTGGTTTGGATGGAAACCAAATGCAACAACAAATGTAGGTTTGAGGGATATAAAACATTTATAAGAAAATTCTACGAATTAATTATAATAGCTAATAGGGTTGAAAGAGGAAAGTCATGGTTTGGACGTGCACAGAGTGGATGAAAGGAAACTTATAAAAAATATGTGTGACACCAATGTGGAAACTAAAATTGGTGTCGGTAAAGAATTGATAGAAAATCGCTTTGGTCATGCATGATGAGTTGCTGTAGCTAAGTAGCTAACGTACCCGCGTTCTAATGATGTGTACAGGAATGTTGATTGGGTAGTATGCATCGTGTCGGTAGTTTTTCTATTGGCCTAATGTGCATATTGTTATTTCATCGTCACCACTACATCGTTGTGTTAAATCCACTAAGGGCAAACCTGGCGGGTATTCCGTCCGATTCCCTAAAGCAAAGAATTCCAAGTCCAATAGTCTGAGTAGGTACGACGTGTATGAAATTATAGGTAATACTTATTAAGGTAGGCCCGGCATTAGTGGCCAGGTACCATCCTCTCTTATGAGAGTAGCAGCGCATTTGTACCGCTTTTGATGTTGCAAATGTTTATAGGCGATGGTAACCGCTTTCCATCAGGTGGGTTGTCTACCTGTCTGCTGAACACATGCAATAAAAAAAGTACCTAAAACCGCGCAAGATTATCAATGTTCTTTGATTGAAATATTAATGACTTGGTGTTGTCTTTAGATTATCACATAATGTTTTTGGTCCCCAGATTCTCACGACATGGTGTTGCGGTTCAACAATGCACCGACTGAAAACTATACTGACGATGTTGGATCTAAAACAACATTTCGAATACTGAATTCACAGGTACTTACTTGTTTTTCGTAGGTACTAATTTATACGTGAGAATTAGCGAATATTTTGGTCGTGAAAACTAAAATTCTTTAAACTTTAGACTTACTGCGGATATAACTATATGCTGAAAGTACGATTTGTGATCATTTGTGTTTGAAGAGCTGATATTTTATATAGTATTATAAAATGAGAAAAAAAATTCACCTAAAACACGCTTGCGTTGAAATATTATTGCTTTTTTCGACGTTCCGTAGCCATTTTGGCAGAAGTCCTTATATAATGGTTATGCCCGTTTGTTTGTTAGTCTGTGTATGCCACACTGACATTTATTCAGCCAGCGTCATTCTGATTTAGGATCGATTTAGAACTTCATTTCCTAGTTGCATTTTATTATTAATAAGTATATTTTGTTTTGTATGTAGTTTGAAATAAATATTTTTTCTTTTTTTCCACAGTCATATTTGTCGGAAACTACTGGGTCTACATGGACCAAATTTGACAGGAAGATATAGTCTTTTATCATCTCCAAAGTTATTTTATGTAAACATTAGTTGCATTTTTAATTGGTATATATATTTTGTGTTGTGATTAAGTAAACTATACGTGCATACGGCGTACGACTGTTTGTACAATTATAATCTTAATAATGACATGAAATACTGATTTAAAAAGTTATAAAATAGGAAGTTCATTTTAAAGATAATAATGGACCATTATTTCAACTCCGAGTAGGGCAACTGCAAAAGTCTTTGAACTTATTTATGCTTTCGAATTAATAACATACCTACATCATTATTTTAAGGTTATAGCAAAGTCTCACGCACGACTTACGACAGGTTACTTTAATATATTAGGTTGAGAAAGTAAATTATTTTATTTAAATTGAACGCGGAGTAATAATATCTACGAAATAAAATTGTGTAAACATGGTCTTGCCAACGTAAGCAACATTCTTGGAGTTTATCCGCTATGTCATGGATATAAAGGCTACCGCGGACGCAAGAGTTCCTCACGCGGACCTTCCGCGTCACTCCCAGGTCTGAGCTAACTTGCTAAAATTAACATCAAGCTCAGGAGACACTTAAGAAATTGTTCAAACATTTTTTTTTATTGTATGAGTTCATCAGGCAGTCAGATGGCCCACCTGATGGAAAGCGGTTACTATCGCCTATGAATATTTGTAACAGCTAAGGTGCTAACAATGTGCTGCCGCTCTCTAAATGGGGACTGGAACCTGACCACTAATGCCAGCTAGCTATACACTCCAATACCAAAAATGTAATTATCACGAATAACAAAAGAATCATAAAGCCTTGGATAACCTCAGGTATCCTACGGTGTATTAGATTAAGAAATACAATTTACCTAAAACTCAAATCAGACCCCCAAAACCAAATTTTAATCATAACATATAAACGATACCGAACTTTCTGTGGGAACCTTATAAAAAAACTAAAAAATAAATACAATAAAGATAAAATCATAGCATCTGTAAGAAACCCTAGGGCGCTCTGGTCTACCATTAACGACATCACACATTATAAGCCACCCAAGAGCTCAAATGGTGACCTACTTAAGATAAAATCATGTCCTCAAGCCTCAATTAACCACGTGAATAATTACTTTATTAAAATTGGACAAACTCTAGCTCAGAACATCTCAAATAGCAGTGTGCCTCCGGAATTTAGTAACACAGACAACTATAATCTGTCCTCTTTTGTTTTACTAGACACCTCCCAGAAGGAAGTAGAAAATACTTTGATGTCCCTAGACTCTGGAAGTGCACCAGGTTGGGATGGAATCCCTACCCTCTTCTTAAAACAAGCTAGGGAGATCCTAGTCCCTCTGATCAGTGACCTTGCCAACCTATGTTTTAACACTGGAGTCTTCCCCTTTCTTCTTAAGCGCTCCGTTGTTACCCCTGTGTATAAGGGAGGAGATAGCGACGACGTTAACAACTTTCGGCCTATCTCTGTGCTGCCCTGTATTTCTAAAATCATTGAGAAGCTCTTGAACTCTAGAATAGCAAACTACTTAGCTAAGTACAACATCTTATCTACCTCTCAATATGGCTTTAGGAAGGGAATGTCTACCCAGGACGCTATCCTGGATCTTACATCCACAATAACAGAAGAAATTGATAAGGGTAACAAATGTCTCGTAGCCTTTCTTGACCTTAAGAAAGCATTTGACACTGTTTCTATTCCAATACTTATACGTAGGCTAGAGAGGATAGGATTCCGTGGCTCTGCTCTCTCTCTTCTCAGTAGTTACCTTCAAAACAGAAAACAGGGGACGAAAATTGACAATTTTCTAAGTGATGAAGAAAACGTCACATTTGGTGTCCCGCAGGGCAGTGTTCTCGGCCCGACGCTCTTTTTGATATATATCAATGATCTTTGCAACCTAAGCAGCATCGGGGGGAGGATTCTGTCCTATGCGGATGACACCGCTATCATTTTTACGGCCAAGACCTGGGATAAAGTTAAGTTGGGGGCTGAGAGGGGTCTAGCTAGAGTTGGTCACTGGCTTAGTGAGAATCTTCTCACGTTAAACACCCAAAAAACTAATTATGTATGCTTTGCGCCATACTTAAATTCACAGCCCTTGCCTGACTTTGAAATTAAAATTCATTCCTGTCGTACTCCTCTCACTTGTACTTACAGTTGCCCGACAATTCAGAAAGTTAGTTCTGTTAAGTACCTTGGAATTATTGTGGACCAAAAGTTAAGCTGGTACCCACACCTTGAACTAACCATAGGGAGGGTAAGAAAGCTCACATGGGTTTTCAAATGTCTGAGACACGTTATGAGTACCGAGCTACTGAATAAAATATACATTGCACTAGCCCAATCTGTAATTATATATTGTATATCGGTGTGGGGGGGTGCAGCTAAGTCATATTTTATAGACCTAGAACGGGCGCAAAGATCCTTGATAAAAGTTATGCACTGTAAGCCATATAGATTTTCTACTGAATCCCTGTATGCAATTTCTAAGCTTCTCTCCGTCAGGAAACTCTATATCTTACACATGACACTGAAATACCACAAAGGGTTACCTTTCGACCGTGCCAAACTAAGAAAAAGACGGTATGACATAGTTGCCCCTGCATATTCCGCACGTTCAGTCTTTGCTAGTCGGCAAAATGTAGCTCAAGCCCCCCGCGTTTACAATAAAATTAATCGCATTCTTAACATTTACCCCATTCAACTATACGAGTGTAAGAAAAATCTGAGTGAATGGCTCTTAACCCTTAATTATGATGAAGTGGAAGACATCTTGGTTACATCAGCTTGAATCTGAAACATGCTTAATTTTTTTCAATAAGACTCAAAACAAATTAATAGGGATTTGTGTTCCATTCAAACTCCCACCCGCACACACACACGCACACACGCACACACTCACACACACACCCACACACACACACACACACACACACCCACACACACACACACACACACACACACGCACACACGCACCTTACACTTGCTTGCTACTTGCCCTTGCGGACACAACCACTCGAAACCCATCTATTTATCTCTTTCTTTATTTTCTTTAAATATTTGTAAAAGTACTCTCTGTAATTCAGCGAATTGATAGTCTTAAAATTGATGAAACATAGGAAGAGCGAGGTTTCCCAACACAAGTATCATCTGATTAGTTTCTGGGAAGCCCCGGTAACTTATATCTATGGACTTATTGAAATAAATCAAATTTCCTGAAAATCGATTCAGATCTAAGACTGTGAAGAGCGATAAAAATCTCAAACAAATTCACAGCAATAAGCTGAGTGCTAACTTTGTTTGCTGAAAATGGGGCGCACAAATTCTCAAAGCATCAATGCTCATGTAAGCAATCTAAATATGACGCTGTTACTTCAAATAAACACTTTCTTTCTTTCTTACTTTGATATTTTTATATTACTTTTACAATGGGTATACTAAGGGCTTTATTTTGGTGCATAATGATTTCGGTAGATTGATGAATATACAATTTTCTTCTGTTCAATTTTGATTTAATGCAAATATAGAATAGAATAGAAAACACTTTATTATTCACCACATACACATAAAAGAAACAATTTACAGTAGTCACATTAAATAGTAAATTAGGAGCAATGGGCGACCTTATCGCTTTAGAGCAAACTCTTCCAGACAACCCGGGCTATGGATTCAATATCTATTTTAATTATTTACAGTTTCCTTGAGAGAAGGCCTGAAGCCGATGTGCATATATTAAATCCCCAAGTTTTATGGGAATTATGGACAATACTGCAGGACTCATCACCATATCGCTTGAGGAGGAATCCGCCTTCTTCGGGGTTTCTAGGTGAATATAGTTTACTAAGAAAAACAACACATACATTTATTTCCATAATGACGTGGTAATTTTATATGGAAACGGTAAATACTGTAGGCAGTTCATAGGTGATATAAACATGAAAAAAACCTTTGTTTCCTCCTTGAGGTTTACCTACATATGTTGTTCAAATTTTGTACAGTCATATAAGGTATTGCGTACATATCAACATCAATTTGAGGTGTGTATGGTCGAGATCTTTGAGTGGTTCATACAAATTCGTACATACTCTATTCATGAACAACGGTTTTAAATGATTATTTATCAATCAATTATAAATAGATAGATAACACTTTATTACTCACCAAAAGAAAAATTGAACATTTATAACGCATCCTAATGTTTATGGCTGCTTATAGTTATATGGATGCTTACTAAGTACTTTTTCATACAAAGTGAGCTATTGCACAGGACATATTTTGGCGCGAACTATAGATACATAGTATTTTGACACAACAATAAGAAGCGGCCTTAACCGCTTATTTTTGTTCTGTCAAAACACTTATTTTGAGATCCCAAGCATCGTACGTTAAATAATCTGGCGGTGCAGATGGCGTGTAGATTAAGTTTTTTAATAACTACATACACCCTACTGTACCATATATATACACTACTTATTTTCTAAATAACATCTAAGTTCATCCACCAAATACGTCGTCAGATTAGCTAATAATATCCTAACTTCGAGTGCTTGAAAGAGATCGCTATAATCATCTATTGTTTTGCGTAATAATATTTAACTAAATATATATTTTATACCTCCTGATTACCTGCGCAATAGACCAATTTTAGTTGCACAGGAAACTTCCATCTACGTGTAAGCGGAACAAAGCTAAGAATGCATAGCAAGCAACACTCTGTCATTTCCGTTTGCGAATAAAGTTTGATATAGATTATTTCATGTACATGACGGAAACCGGTCTGCACTTTTCTGCGCAAACGAAAACTGCGCAATTATAAGTTGTGTAAAACTGTAATTCAGGGTTTTGCATAGTTCCTGGAGAAGAACGATAAAGGCAAAGCATATCTTTCTCATTGTATTTTCTTCATAGGTATTTGGTTCTCCATGCACCGATGCAATCGCGTCCGTGTGTTCGAGTATGTGCCATCTGTTCACGTGAGTCGCCGCTGTCACTACCACGCGGTGCGCGATGATCCTGCGTGCACATTCGGCGCATGGCACCCTCTTGCTCAGGAAAAAGCTCTAGTCGAACGGCTTCGAGATAACTCAGACATCGATGTCTTCCAAAGAGGCTTTATTGATATACTAGGTTTTAATACACTTAACTGCTAATTAACTATTAAATAAAAATAACAAACTAATAAACTATTAAATAAAGAAAATAGACTATTAAATAAATACATACGTACATTTTTGTATTTTTTTTCTATGTTTATTTTACTTCTCATTTGAAAATTATATAGGCACTAGCGGGGTTAGTAGACGTTATTCTGTTCTAAAAAATGAAATTTAGAACCCGATTGCAGCGCTACCTACCTGCTTTATTGTGAGTTTAAACCATCTCGGGACCCATTTGCACACACACAAAATTCATCGAATCGGTCCAACCGCTTAGGAGGAGTTCAGTGATATACACACGAATAGAATTTTATACATAAAGAAGATATACCTACATACTTTCTCTCCTAGCTATATTGTGAGACCTTAGATCATATAAACGTCATCTCAATGTGTGAGACTTATATAATTTACAAAAATTCACCCTAAGGTTGCTTAGAAGAAATTTCTTTTAGTGATTTTTTTACTATTTAAAAATATTATGTAAGTAGAATTAGTTTTATTAATTATTATTCTTATTTATTATTTAATTAACAAAACTGGATCATTTTGGTCTTACGCTAAAGGAAGGTTTGCACTGAAAATCAGCGTTGTGTCGGATATTGTTCCGACATAGCAATATGCTGAGTGCAAACCTTTTTTGCTGAAAAGCTATTTTGCTTTTTTGCTGCTTTCTTTCTTGATAAGAGTTTTATATACTTAAACTTTTTGAACTGTACCTTAATGTTATGATATAATAGGTTGGGGAAAAAGTCTTTTCGCATATAGTATGTATGAACTTGTAATAAGATCGCTTTGGCTATAACATTTGTATCTGGCTGGTTTTGGTATCATTAAAAAGTTTTAATTTTAAAGAAGACAATTCCAAATTCAAATTAGGAAAACGTGTGATTTTCATTTGTTTTTCTTATTGTTAAAATGAGTGAATCTAATGAAGAAATTCGATACATTTTAAAATTTTAATACAAAAAAGGTAAAATTGCAACACAAGCCGCGAAAAAAATTTGTTATGTTTATGGACCTAATGCAGTATCTGTGAGAGTAGCGCAAATTTGGTTTAAGCGTTTCCAATCCGAAAATTTTGATATCAAAGATGCACGTCGCTCTGGTCGCCCTGTTACGGACAAAATTGATGCCATTTTTGAAAAAGTGGAGCGAGATCGGCATATTAGTAGTTACGATGTAGCTGGAGAACTGGGAATTGACCACAAAACGGTTTTGGCGCATTTGAAAATAGCTGGGTACACAAAAAAGCTCGATATTTGGGTGCCTCATGCGCTCACTGAAAGAAACCTAATGAACCGTATACTCATTTCTGATTCTTTATTACGACGTAATGAAACCGAACCATTTTTGAAGAAGCTGATAACTGGTGATGAAAAGTGGATCACGTACGACAAGAACGTGTGAAAAAGATCGTGGTCAAAGGCCGGTCAGGCTTCACAGACTGTGGCGAAACCCAGGTTAACTTGCAACAAGGTGATGCTGTGTGTATGGTGGGATTGGAAGGGCATTATTCATTATGAGCTGTTACCGCCAGGCAGGACCATCGATTCTGAACTGTACTGCGAACAACTGATGAGATTAAAGCAAAAAGTTGAGAGAAAGCGGCCGGAATTAATCAAAAGAAGGGGTGTGGATTTTCACCATGATAACGCTAGACCTTACACATCTTTAGCCACTCAGCAGAAATTACGAGAGTTGGGCTGGGAAGTGTTAATGCATCCGCCGTATAGTCCTGACCTTGCACCTTCAGATTTTCACCTGTTTCGGTCTCTGCAGAATTCCTTAGGCAGTATCAGGTTAACATCACGAGAGGACTGCCAAAACCACTTGTCGCAGTTTTTTATCAGAAGCCCCAAAATTTGTATAGCAATGGGATCAGGTCCCTACCTACAAGATGGCAAAAAGTTATCCAACAAAATGGCACCTACATACTTTAGTCAAATGTAAATAAACTATAAAAAACCTTTTGAATTTTTATATAAAATGCGAAGAAACTTTTCCCCCAACCTATAGGTATGGTAGGTTGTGTAGGATAGAATAGAATAGAATATTCTATTCTATTCTATCATATACAATAAAATTATACAGTATTTTATTAAAATAATAATGGTATTCATTTGAGTTGGTTTCGATGTTATTGTATTGTTAGATATGATGTAACAGATGTTATCAAAAATGAAAAACAATCCTTCCCTTTGCCTACAAATCCGAAATGAAACCTTGAATATAAACTACATTTGTATGCTCCCATACACCGAAATAGATGCTATACAGGAAGTAAACAAAAGATTATCATTATCATTTTATGTGATTCAGGTAACGCCATACCGACCATGAGGTGCCCTTGTCCACCTCGTATTTTTAGCGTTTTGCTGGCATATAGTGGTCGGTGGGTGCCGCCGGAATACTGATCGGGTGCCGCATTCGTTGGTGCCAATTACTTATTCAATGCAAGCGCACGGAATTAGCGTGCAATATCCGACCCGCTGGGAGCAACGCAACGAACACACACCCAAATTATTTAAATGTAGCTTATTCATCGTGTTTTTTGTTATATATTTCGTTAGGTCATTATAAAACAGTACAACGGAACCAAGTGCAATGACACTAAGCGCAATAACGTTGCATTGCAAGTTATGTCAACTTTTAGCGCCTCGCTACTGGATCGCTTTTTGTTCCGCACGTGCAGACGCCGTACACTTTGCTTCCTCCTTCGTCGTATCTCATCGATCTGAATCAAAGACTCGATCTACAATATAGATGTCAGTCAAATCCATTGTGACACTTATCTAACGTCGTAACCTCCTATATTTTTTACGAGTGTACAAAGTCATGTCTTTTTAACTATAACGTCTGCATAGTCGAGTGTATCTATATATATATATAATAAAACTGTACAGGTCGAATTACTGTACAATGAAAATAAATATGCTAAAAACCGAGTCAGGGGGATATAAGAAGTGAAATGAAACTAATTTAGATTTTTTTTAAATTTTTTGTTTCTCTGTTTGTACGGGCTAATCACCGAAACGACTGGACCGATTTAAATGAAATTTTGTATAGTGGTAGCTTATATCTCTGGTCAATATATAGGATACTTTTGATCCCGAAAAAATAAAGAGTTCCCGTGGGATAGTTAAAAACACTTTCCACGCGGACGAAGTCGCGGCCAGAAGTTAGTTTGTATATATTTTATCAATTAAATCGACAGGAAAATGTAAAAAAATTATATGGATAATGTAGAAAATGTTCATAAAATTAACATGGTTTAATAATTAATAATTATTTTTATTTGCGATATTACAGAAGTAAGAGGATAAAGTGCATTATAAGAACCATTATTTAATACGCAGGTAAATAATTTTAGAATTTAACATGCGTCATTTAACTAATTCATATTTCATTCATAAAGTTTGATACAATTATAGTATTTTTATTCAGAATATGTTTTTAGGTTTCCGTAGCAACATGACAAAAAGGAAACCCTTGTAATTCCGTCATGTTCGGCCGTCTGTTGTTATATGTCACAAGTATTTTACTGAGAAACTATTGGCACTCAATCGAAGTTTAGAGCAATACATCTATTCAGGCATGCAATAGTTATATGAAATTGTGAAAAAAATGGACCATTATTTGTAACTGAAGAATGAAAAAATTCAGTGTACTTTCATATATAGGTGCGTGAGGTATTGATAGATAAGTCGTAAAATTCATAATGATGTTGCAAAGTGAGTTTTTAAAATAATCTCTTGGTAATATAGTCTCTTCTAATTACGTAAAAGTGATCCTTGTCGTAACATTTGAACTATCTAGTGAAATTATGAATTAAGGTATAAGAACACTTTTAACAAAATTTGGTTTCAAAATGGTCTAAGGTTTAAACAATAATATTTCGAGCATTTCTGATATGTAGAGTATTTTCGGTTAGACTTCTTTTTAGATTCATCGCCACTTTTGTTATTATTTAATTCGAATTACAAACCAGAACACATTAAAACTTAGATTAAGACAGGTACTTCTTAGAAAAATAAAATCGCGACTATATGCATGTACTAACTACTAAGTAACCAAAACAGACATTTTACCAGTTTTAAATAAATAAAACATTAATCGGAATTTATATATTTTAATTTTACGTGGACTCATCATTATTTTCCTCGTGGACTTTGTTTTGGCCGCCTCCCGGTACAAGTACAATATCTTGGGTCGTTGGCATTCTTGTTTCTTGGAATAGTGCAGGCATGCGAATATGCGACGTGGCCGAACTAATATGGTACATTTTAACCGTACTAAGGCACTAGGTATTCTGTAAACACAAGCAGGTAATTCTGTCAGTGTACTAGGAAGAGCTGGAGTTGTGCCTATTGAAGACATACTTTGGCTAATGGCCAACAATAGAACAGATAATGCTTTCTTTGATTGAATCAGTTATCGTAGAATTTAATTACCTCTATTATATCATAAAATTCTAAAAATGCCGTGTTTTTACATTCAAGCTATTAAAAAAACAACTGGAATACATAAATAATGGAGAACACGATACATTTTTAAAAATTTTCTTGTGTGTTTGTTCGGGATTCACTTAGAAACTACTGGGCCGATTTGGGTGTGGTTTTCGCTGATCGACAACAAATTCTTAGTTTTAAAATCTCCACTACTTTTATCCTGGTAATGCTGCGGAAATTTTATATTCCGACACAGTTAAAAACGATATCTTACATTCTTTTTAAAATCCTGCGGTACAGTGTGTCCCGAGAATCCCGCGGGCATTTTTCATGGCAGAAAAACGTTTGCCGGGGCATCTAGTTACTTATACAAGTGACCACGTGCAAGTCGAACTCGCATTTAGAATTTAGAGCGTCCTTTTATAAAATGTCATAAGGGTACTTGAAGTCTTAATTAGTTCAACCTTTAATGACAAAAAAAAACAGTGAATGGTCTCTACGTCTACGAAACCCTTTCATGTGCGTAGGAAATCAGGAGTGTGGATTATTCTATTCTCATTCTAATCTCTTTTTATACATTTTACAATTTTATACTGTCTGGCCAATTGTAATAGGATAGATGACAGTCAAATCGCTTGAGTAACATTTTATTATTTTATAAAACGCCACAGCCTCCAAGATTTGTACGAACGAGACTAGTTACGACGTTGTAACTAGGTATAACAAAACAAATAACTTATTAGTTGTAAGACAGTAATTAGAGTTCATTTTTCATGATATTATAAAAAGTAATAGGCCCTCTTTTATCTATACAAATAAATAAAATTGAAGTGTCTATTTGTAATGTCAAAATAACAGCTATTCACTAAATGCATATGACAGTATATACGGTACTTATATCAAAAAAACGTTTTTTGAAGCTTTTGTCTGTCTGATGCTCCGGCTAATCTCTGAAACGGCCGAACCGATTTTGACGGGTGTTGTGGTCGTTGAAGAGACATATAATTATTTTAAATAGAAATATCCTGCTTTTTGTATTATTTCAATTATATAAACTTATTAAACACAACAATGGATATTTATACGTGTATTCCTCTCAATAATTTTCACTCGACAAAAAAACAGTGACATAAAAAGTAAAATCACATTCAAAATTATATTCTATGAGAAAAATAGTTTTTAAACTAATGAGTCTGCAACAACGGGACTCTTACTGGCAGATACCTCATGTCATAAGGAGTAAGTTAGGTTACTGTTTTTCTGTTTTTAGGGCTCGGCGAAAAAAATAATCCACGCTGACGAAGTCGCGGGCACAGCTAATATGTAAATAATTTTATAATTGGATGTAATGATGATATTACACGGTTCACTTCCGTCTTTCAATTTGGATGTAGCAATCAAAGTAATTGAACGTTCTCGTATTCTTTCAGTTCTGCGCTATTCAATCAAATCGATTCTTTAGCTGAACCATGTAAAATCAGCTTTTTTATTTTTTTATTGCGGGAGTTCAGCAGACAATGGAAAGCGGTTACCATCGCCTATGCACATTTGTAACACCAAAGGTGCTACAGATGCGCTGCTGCTCTCTTAAGGGAGACTGGAACCTGGTCACTAATGCCGGAACACAACTCAAGGCTGTTATGGCGGCATACTCTAGACCAGGGGTGGTAGCCACCCAGTCGGGCAAATACCCTACCACCTGACTATGGGTTTTTTCGCCTCTTACGACAGGCCGCACGGCCGCAGGAAGTTGTATTCTTTCTCCGATCCTGCACGGATAAAGCTTAACATGATATCAACCTACTAGAGGTACCCAAGGAGACAAGGATAAAATTGTTTAACATTTTAAAAGGCTTACCTAATACGTGGAAGTGCGGAAGCGCTATTACTTATATTAATGGATATTTATGCGTTAGATACAAGCCCTTGATGACATGTGAAGGTCTGATTGCTTTGTCCTACCTATACGCAGATACAAGACATGTGCTATCGATAAGAACCATACATTACACACATGCTATTTACAATTTTCATAGATATTGTTGTATATTTCAAAACGTACATAATAATATATATATTAATATAGTTTAATAGCTGTATTCGTTTTTTTTATTTTGCGTGGTAATTTTACTTTAATATGCTTTCTTAGTACTGTTACGTGCAAGCGCGGGTGCGCATTTAGTATTGGAAGTAGACACCAGTTTTTTAACTAAACACTTTTATGAACTTATCCTGCCGTACGTGATTCTTCTCCGCAGGGTTTGCCCCTACACGCACAACTAACGACGTACTGTCCGGACGATAAGATGTCTCAGTTATAATACCGTCGCCGATATTGCGTGGACCGCCATGTATCTGTCTTTATCTTTTCCTTACAGAATCTTCTACCTTTTTCTGAAAGTGTTGAGACCAGGTTACGCTGCCAGAAAGTTCTTCCCTCGGTCCCCATAGTACTTGATTATTTATAATTGTCTTTTGAACCTCGCTGGATACCGAAATAAAAATACAGCTAAAATTTTCATTGAAATGCGTTAAATAGTTCCAGAGCCTAGTTGAGGATACTTTCGGACGCATTGAAAGAAAAGTTTACAACAACATTGATATATGATTAGGCTTCGTATAAATAGTCGTTTTCACTTAAATTTTGGTATGTATACATTTTGTAATTACAGACAGATAGGCACTTCAATTACAAAATTAATGTATTTATTTCAAAATGGAATCTTACTTATTGAAAGTCATGAGACTACCATCGCTTCCAAAGCAATTTCAGTTAGGTACTTCTCTTAAAAGATAGAATCAGCGCAACTAACTTCCCAGCAACATAAATTATCTTTACTTCATAATTATTATGTAGGTACCTAAGTAGTCTGTTTTTAAATATATTTTGAACTAATAACTTGTGTGAGTAATTACTGAAAGAGCTTGGTAATAGCGATTGCATTAATCCCACTCGGTGCAGTCGTCTAGAAAACATTTCATCGTACAATTAGACTTCTCGTACAAACGTTGCTTAAATATTTTTATACTAGTACCAGAGTTTACCCCGCGGCTCTGCCGCGGGTCAATCTCTAGCACTTGCTTCTTGTTTAAAGAGCAGAAGTTGTTAATACAGGTTACATTGTACTTAATTTTTATGTTAGTGCTATTTGCACTTGAAAGTTTAATTTCATTTTATATCGCAAACTATCCCATCTCCCGGCATGAAAAGTATATATATATATATATATATATATATATATATAAATATATATATATATATATATAAATATATATATATATATATATATATATATATATATATATATATATATATATATATATCCATTTTCGGTATTAAAACTACATTTAAACAAAATTACAGCAAAACCGATCCAATACCCCTAGTAGTTTTCCGTGAAAGCTTAACGGAAAGACATATCGAATTACTATCGCATTTTTGTAGACGATGAATTTTTATATCTACAAACTTGAAAAATGATTGGTCTCGTTCAAACTTTCATCCTTTATTTCAAACCGTTCTAGCTATATTTATCTATCCCCCGTCTATGAATACTACATAAATGACAAAAAGGACAAATCGTACCACTCGGACAAATCGGATAAATCGGATAACTCGGACAATTCGGACAAATTGGATAAATCGTACAAATCGGACAACTTGGTAAACTCGGACAAATCGGACAAAAAGGACAACTCGGACAAATCGAACAAATCGGACAAAAATGACAAATCGGACAACTCGGACCAATTGGACAAAGATGACCAATATGATGAAAATGGAAAATCACAAAAAACCTATCCCCTTTTTGGGATAACCTTTACATAAATCTATCACATTATCCGGGATAAAAGGCATCCCTTGTCCACCCTCGGTATTAAAATTACATGTAGGTATACCAAATTTCAAATAAATAGTTCCAGAAGTTGTTCCGTAAAAGCATAACCAACAGAAAGACAAAAATATATTTTTATCCCGGAAACTATAATATTTTTCGGGATAAAAAGTATCCTATGTTCATTCTCGGAATCGAAAATATATATCTATACTGAGTTTCAGCCAAATCGGTCCAGTACTTTTTCCGTGAAAACGGAACAGACAGACAGACAGAGTTACTTTCGCATTTATAATATTAATAGGGATAGATAGTATAGTAGATAGTGCTTGGCAAACCGTGCCCAATGAAAAATTTGTCGAGGAGTTGAGGGAGACAAACGTCCCCTGTACGAAAACAATAAAAAAGTCAAATCGCTAAAATATCTACTTTATATATGTATAAAAAAAATCTTCATGTGTATAATCACTGAACAACTCCTAAATGGTTGGACCGATTTTGACGAAATTATTGTGTGTGTTTAAGTGGGTTCCGGAACAGTTTGATTTGATTTGATTCACAATTGGACCCGGCAGTTGGCGCTGCAATCGGGTTCGACACAATTTATTCAGGTAGGTAGTACTGCAGTCGGGTTCCACACATTTGTACCAGGTAGGGGACGCTGCAATCGATAAAGGTTTTGGGGATGGTTTAAATTCACAATTGGATCCGGTAGATGACACTGGAATCGGGTACTAGATTTTCATTAGTATCTATAATAAAATAAAATTGATTTGAAAACCATTTTTGTTGAAAGTAAGTATTTTGTAATATTCGAATTAAATTGACTGCGAAGAGAGTACAGTACATTAAGAGCTATCTTGTATTTCTTCAAACTTTATGAGGAACACTAATCGAAGCGGTTAATAAATTGGGTTAGAATGATGAATCATGCAAACAAATGTTATGAATCATTCCATACTTTTTATATTGTAATGACGCACGAGCGAAATAAGTTGTATTAATTACTCTTTATTATGGGCAATGTGGGTGAGCTTATGTGGGGCACCAGCCAGCTTCAAAGTCGTCACGGTAACTTCTAGCTAATCTTAACCACATAATCGTAGGCAATACAAACATCGCTGAAAATGTGCAAGCTAACCTTTTTCAGAGCCCAATCTAATTAATGGTGTTGATCATGATGAGGGCCTAAGCGACTATCTAAAAGCGACGGCTTTAGGCCCACCGTTAAATGTAATATTTAGACAAAATCTTGTTATAATATTACTTTTAACTGTTCATTGTAGAAATAATTTTAATTACAGTTTAAACAATAATTAATAAGCTATTTGACTTCGTACAATTGTAACGTCATAAGCAAGTACTCGTATATAAAATCAAGGAGGCTGTGTGGGAGGGGGGGGGGGATAGTAGGTAGCGATATTATCTTGTTACTTGTTGTTACGATTATTATATTATAAATAAAGCTAACTTAAAAGTATATATATAATATTGAAAAAAAAAATCTACCCGTCTAGCCGCATCAGACTACAGTTACTAGGCAATGATACCCAGAGGGCTGGCAGCATTTCCTTGCTGAATACAGAGGTTAATCTTTTGAGCGAGGTAAGCTCCAACCTTCCGGTCTTACTTACATTATATTCCCGTTGGTGATTGAAACATGAGCTCGTAGGTTCTATTAGCAAAAAGTATCTATAAAGAACTATGCAAGAAACGTAGAGTTTACTTCGTATGGGGCCATTGCCAACATTGCCATTCAGCATGGTAATAAAAAAAGCCGAGGTAGCTTAGTGGTTAACACACTCGCCTTTTCAATGTCCTGGATTTAAATTCTTGCCGGGAAGCAAGCACCACTTAGGTAGTACATATTATTTATAATTACAATGCGCTGGTAGTAAAGAAAACCATAGCGATGAAACCTGCACATCGAAAAAACCGATGTGTATATATGCGTCCATTGTTAACCTAAAGAATTGCGAAACCAGAGCCTAGCACTGGGACGCATGTATATGAGTTGAATTATTATAAGGCAATACTGCTGGTTTTCTTGACATGGTCTCTACTGACAGTTAAATACTATGCCATGAGTTATAATTATTATTATGATGTATATTAACTCCTATCCTTCTATTGTTATGTTATAAATAAAGGTAGGTATCAGTGTCATAATTCGATTGTAGCAAAAATAAATAACTGAACCATTGTGTGATTTCATTAAATATTAATTCAATCATATCAATAAATATTGAATATAAGTGATTTTTCTATAATTTTAAATGAATCATATTTCATATATGTGCTAATTAATACGGTACCTACAATTTAACAATTTTATTTCTACGTTATTTAAATCTTCATTTGAGTAGCAGTAAGTCATTGTACCTATAACTGCATTAATTTATATAATTTTTTTTATTTCATAATTCGTTTTTATTTTATAGTTTGACGTAAATTATAAGGGGTACTAAATGGAAAACTATAAGCTAATTAAAGATTATGTACCACATCGCTGCCAGAAGGAAGCGTGCCCAGAAGTCTGGCTGCATTGCCACGCTGGATGGCAATGCTAGTTCACTGTACGAAGTACAAACGAGCCTTGGTCATGGTTGGCATCAAAGATTTTCCTACAAACTTTTATAAATATTATGCTTTGTAGATCCAGTCAGCGTGATGTTAATACATAACCAAGAATACTCAACTTGTAAAATATGTAGAAACTAAGTATTAATCGAAAGCACGGGCTTTGTAACCCCCATCTAACCCTTGACTGTCCTCCACATACAAGGAGCTAATCCAAAAAGTATATAACACAGACAACAAATCACAACTCGGCAGATTGGAATAGAATAGACTAAACACAAATCTATAATCTAAGCAATAAGACCACCTATTATTTTGCCTAAAAATACTGCATTTAATGTATTATGTCTGTTAAAAACCAAATATATGGTGGCACTGTAATGATTATTAAAGAACGCAAACTATGACGCCATTTTTGACAACTCAAAAAGTTATTATTTTTGTTGTTGTTGTTGTTATATTGTTGAAATTTTTTACACAAATATACCATGCTTGCTACCAAACTTAATCCAATCACCAACCACCAAACCAATCTTAGAAATGTTGTTCAATTTTAACATAATTTAATTAGATAGATAGTTAAAAAGATATAACGCTTTATTGTTCACCAAAACACGAATTACAAATATGCACAACAAAAAGTATTTACATACTTGATAAACAAATGACGGCCTTATCGCTAAAAGCGATCTCTTCCAGGCAAACTGATGCATTCAAAGGAAATTCTCAACTTATCTAATTATTACAAATCAATGAAAGAAGAAAAAGAAAATCGAAAAAAATAATGACCTATATGGACAGAAGATTACAATTTAAGATAGAGTAAAATAACACATACATTTTTGCGTAAGGTTAACGTAATGTTTCCTGAGTGAATTTCTAAATATAGGGTTTTAGCCTTTCTGATGTCTATTGACAAAAAGTTCTAAAGGAGACAGCCTGCGTGGCGAAGGATTTGAAATAAAATGTTGAAGAGTGTGCAAGTGCCATTAACAGGAGATTATTAGTGGACCTCAAACTGAGGTTATGTGAAGTATAAAAGAAGTTGAAACATTCCTTAAGGTAAGGAGGGGTATAAGATATGAATAAAATGCGATGTAGTAATTGGAGAAGATAAGCATTCCGGCGAAGTGCGACAGACAACCACTTAAGCTTTTTGTGGTATTCAGAAACGTGATCATATTGTTTTAAATCAAATATGAATCTTATACAAATATTTTAAAGACACTGAAGTTTAATAAGTTGCTTTTGAGTGATATTAAGATCGCAAGCATCAGCATAGTCAAGGATGGGAAGCAAAATTGGCTGTCGGAAGGAAATTTTTCAGTCTCCTAAGCGATACATAGGATGCAAAGATGTTGCGACTTAACTCAGTGATGTGGGGTCGCCAACATAATTCTTTGTCCATGAGTACCCCAAAATCACTGATATAAATAGGTGTTCTGTTAAAGACCACATCGGGAAGCAGTAAAAAGTCTATTTAATTAAGTCTAGATAAACTTAATTAAATAGACTTTTACTGCTAGGTATACTTTGAAAATGTAAATAAGTTAAAAAAACAAAAATTAAAAGAAAAACAAAAGTATTTAACAGAAATGCTATAGGCATTCCCCTCGGCGAACTTGGGCACTTTTCTAGACGATAACACGTTTAGAATAAGTGCCTGCATTCGCCTAAGGGCGGCCTGTGTTGTCCCACACCACTGTCAGTGTGGAGACAAGGTGGAACGCCTCGGTCATCATCTCTTATCTTGTACCAGAAGTGCCGGCAGAATTCCGCGTCATGCAGCACTCAATGACATAATCCGTCGGGCTCTTGTCACCGCCGGAGTACCTGCCTTTCTAGAACCGAACGGCTTGTGCCGCGCGCGATGGCAAGAGACTCGATGGTATGTCATTGGTGCCCTGGAGGATGACTCGCCCTTTAGTATAGAATGCGTCTTGCGTCGATACACTGGCGGCGTCCCATCTTTCAGCTTTCAGCAGTACCAGCAGACACGCTTCTAAGCATGTCTACTGGTACAGCTGCTGCACAACAGGAAGCCCTAAAATGCCGCAAATGTGCCGCCATCGGAAATGGTTACATATTTGCGGCTTTTGGGGTCGAGAACCTGGGACCATGGGGGACTGAGGCGCACAAACTTTATCGAGACATGGCGAAACGCCTGGTAGACGTCTCACGTGACCAAAAGACTGGTCTGTACCTCGGACAACGCATTAGCGTTGCGATACAGCGAGGTAATGTGGCCAGTCTTTTGGGCACGTTTCCAACTGACAGCGGTCTGGGACTAGATTTTATAGTTTAATTTTAATTTGTATATATACTTATTTATAATTTAATTTAACAGAAAAATGATTTCTAAAACTATTTAATGTTTATTTGTTGTTTTCTATATGTTATAAATCGGTTCCAAGTATAATGTAGTAAAGTAGCTCGTTTTTGTAAAATAGATATTATTTGTAAACCACAGCAATCATCGTTCACGCTATCCCAATACCCCTATTTACAGAGCTGTCTCATCGTCGCGTGCTCTGTTTATAATGCTAGGAGATTCCTGTTAGAATGAGAAAGCGGATGCATCAATCATTTATTTGTTCCCTAAGATTTGGTATTATACAGCTCTGAGTCACTATAGGATAGGATGTTACTATGACCGTATGTAGTAGGATATCTTTTGTGACTACGAAAATCATCCACAGTAGATCAGGCAGGCAGAAAATCAGTCAGGCAGCAATAACTTTGTTGTTGTAACTAAGTTTTTTGCATTGATGTTCAGTAACAAACTTATATGTTACAGTAAACTCAAATATAAATAAAATAAAATATGTAAGTGCATATAATTTCGCGCACAACGAAGGGTTCATTACACAGGATATTTCCATATGAATGGAAAGATGCGTTAATAAAACATTAGCATTATCTATAAAATAAACATTTCAAATATCGAAATTTCATGCCAATAAATTTATAATATTTTAATACTCAAAAGATATTATTGAAATTATTAGGTTCTTTACAGATTAAATGAAAACAATATATTTATTTAATTGGGAAATATAAAAACCAAAATAAGAAAGAAAGCGGCTTTACCGCTGGGAACAATATGTTCCAGGCAACCTAAGTTAAAGAATACACGTAGGTAATCTAAACTAATCTGACGATGTAGGTGACACAAATTATTAGATAGTATTCAACTTAAACCCACATACTATTAATATAATTAAATAATCGTTGAAGTACAAATGTTTCGTACTTATATTAATAAAGACTGTTTCAATAATATCTTTAGGTACCGTATTAAGTTGTGGGAGCTTAGTGGTTAACGCGCTTGGTCTCATTCACCTGACTCAAGTTCGAATACTAGCGTGAGGATTTCTCCAGCAGCAATACTAGGTGCATATCATTTAAAGTGTGAGGATGGTGTTGCTAAATCAGGTAATTAAAATGGGAAAAGAATCTTCTACTTATAATAAACTTAAATAAAAAAACTGAAATATAATATTAGTGTCGTTTTTGACAACATCCTGTAAGTAGTTCTCTTATTTACCAATAAATAAAATTGAAGTGTTTGATTGGGAACTGAAAATTAAAAAAATTAGTTAAAGCCTTAACATAAATTATTGGTTTTAGAAATTTTGTTTGTTTGTCTCTCTGAAAGGTTGTCTCGAATAAGTAAGACACATCTGTGGCTAAACGGATTTTATTGAAAATTTTCGCTTATAGTTAATCTCCACAAATCTTGCATGGTTTAGAAGATATACTAGGTTAAATCCCACTAGAAACGTAGAAAGTAGCGGACAAAGTTAGTGGAAAAATCCTAATGGAATAACCGCTACACTGTGTATTACCATATCATAATTGTCTAGAAAATCAAGAGTTCACATAGTTCCGCTATAAATATTAAGATCGATAGGTACTTTTGAATAACGGCTCCGTATGATTCATTGAACAGAAATCAATATTGAACATTATTCACAGCTTTATGTAACTCGACTGTTACAAAATTTACAGTTAAAGCTTTAAGCGTAATAGCAAGGAGTTCTTTGTTTCAGGTATACAACAACGAAAACAACATTTAAAACATTCCCATTGTGATTTATTCGAGGTCACCCATATTTAGGTTAACAGCTAATATGTATAAACTCGCAAAGGTACTTTGCCATTTTTTAAATTACGAAGAAATTTCTATTTTCCACTTTGAATAACAGTCAATATTAAATTGTATGCATCTCCTTTTTTACTTAATGTTAAAATTGTTGATTAAATTATTTTCTATTTATTTAGGGTGCGTATACATGCATTATTTATATAATTATTTTTGAATCTAGTTTGCACACTACCTTTATGTATTTGGTACCTAATGCATTTAGTTGCTGATTTTAGTTGTTTGGAATATATCACTAATATTTCGATGTAGTTTTTGGTGATTGATAGCAAGTTCCTGGATTTAAAATCTGCGATATTCTATATCCCGGGAATCCCGCGGAAATTTTCTTGAGAGCGGTTTTAAGTGGCCAGGTTGAAAAAAAATCTGGTTCAAATGTGAGTTCAATAGTTTACAATGTTTTTCAAATGCTTCGAAATTTTTCTTTAGCTAATAATCGATTCCTCATCTGGAAATGCCTTGTTGACTTTAAATATTGCAGAACAACTGCAATCTATGTTATCTGTTCAACGTGGACGAAGTCGCGGCTGAATCCTAGTTAATTAATATAGATATACTGAGATGGTGAAATAAAGAGTTTTCTATCTATCTATCCAATTACTCGGGCTTTTCGCGTGGTTATGTTCGCGTAACATACGGCTGAGTATTCCTTTAAAAATGTTCTAGTTATTTATCTAGGTAAACAATATCCTAAGTATTCGGCCTCTTTTTTTTTTCGCTAGGGGAAATCCGTTTGAGGACTAAGAAGCGACAGGCACAGAAGCCTAGGGGGATGTTCGCGACCCGTGTGAGTGTGGGATTCGCCAGATCGGGGGTGGCATTAGCGTGCCCAGTCAGAACTGGTGTCACGCTATTGCCACTCCCCAGTTAGGAATACCCACTAAAACCTCTGGGTGTTCCGTCCTGCGCTTTATGCTAGGACTACCGGGAATTGGGCTTCTCATCTCCGCGTGCCCTAGCAGGCGTGGGCCCCCCTCATTGGGCCTCTTCAAATGCCAGGGGACTACCCGCCGCGACGTCATGGTCAAATCTGGCGTGGGGCGGTTTGTAACGGCCCCCCGATGTTGGGGAGCAAGAGCGATAGCGCACCCGCCGCTCCCTTTAAGCGCTCTGGGGAGCAGCTGCCGAAAGTGTGTCGAAAAATCCCATCGGCCATCGAGGACCAATCCCAGGTACTTCATCGTCTCCCCGATGCCGATGCGGATGCCTCCTACTATGACGCTGGTGTCTGGAGATGGCAGATTACGAGGACCGTGAAACATCACGAGCTCGGTCTTCTGCAACGCCGCCTCCACTCCAAGACGCCGGATCGTGCCTATGATAGACGACACGCCAGCCGTGCCTCGAAGGAACGCCTGCCGATGAGTCCTCCCGCGCGCGGCGATCAATGTGTCGTCTGCGTAACATACGACGTTGACGCCCGGGAGGACCCGACACCTCAAAATCCAGTCGTATGCGATGTTCCACAGGAGGGGACCAAGAACCGATCCCTGTGGAACACCATGGCTTGCCGTTTCCATCCCTCGTGGACCGGGTAGATGACGGCTCTTTCATACAAATACGCCCCGACTATTCGGCGGAGGTAGGACGGTACCCGGAAGTACTGGATGCTGATGATGCACGGCCAGGGCAAGGAGTTGAAGCCGTTGGCGATGTCTAAGGACACCTGCAACAGGACCTCGCCCTGGGAAATTGCGTTCTCCGCCAGGCCTCTCAGTCGCATGACCGCGTCGATTGTGGAGCGCCACGTGCGAAAACTGAACTGGTTGTCCGCCAGATCCGGCCCTGTTGTCGATAGGTGCTGGACGAGGTGGTCTACGATGATACGCTCGAAGACCTTTCCGACCTCGCCCAGCAATACAATGGGCCGGTAGGCGGACGGTGAGTCTGCAGAGCGTCCCTTCTTACGTAGCAGGACCAGTTTTCCGGTCGTCCACTGTTGCGGGAACCGGTCCTGCTCCAAACATGCGTCGAAAATCCTTATCAGTTGGGGCTCCAGGACGTCGTAGGATAGAAACCACGCACGCTCTGGTATGCCGTCGAGGCTAGGGATGGTGTTCTTGGCCTTAAGCCGTAGCATGACTGCCTTCAGCTCTACCCGGTCCACGGTGGGCACAAGATCTTCATCCGCACTGGCCTCCGCTTTTCTTTTATTGCAGGAGTTCAGCAGACAGGTAGACGGGCCACTTGATGGAAAACGGTTACCATCGTCTATGGACATTTGCAACAACAAAGGTGCTACAAATGCGCTGCTGCTCTCTAAAGGGATACTGGACTCAAAGTTGTTATGGCGACATACTTTAGACCACGGCTACCACCTGGCTGTGGGTTGTTTTGTTGCCTCTTACGACAGGCCGCCGAGACGCAGGAAATTGTATTCTTTCTCCGTTCCTGCACGGATACAACGGTTCCACTTCTGGCGGAACCATCGCAGGAGGCATATGCTCAGCCCGTGAAGGGTACAGAGCGCCAACCACATTACATACGACGTCCCTGGGGAGAGACTCGGTGAGCGGGAGCGCCCATGCACGGAGCTTGTTCCGCGCCATCTTGAATGGGCGCCCCCAAGGGTCTTGGTTAATACTATCCAAGAGTTCTCCTCAGGCCGTGTTCTTCGCGTCGCGGATTGCAAATCGCAACGTTTCTCTGGTGCTTCTGTACTCCTCGTACAGCTGAGCCTCTACGGCCGCTGCGTCCGCTGCGCGGCGACGTCGTCTTATGTGTCGGGTGTACTGGCGGTGCGCGCTATTGCACGCGCGCCTTAGCCCCTCCAGTACGGGGTTCCACCAGTACACCTTACGGGAGGGCCGGAATCGGCCCGTCCTCGGCATCGCGGCATCGCAGACTACAGTTACGAGCGACCGTAGGATTTCTGTCTCCTGCTCTATATTTACATCAGGAGGGTCTACCTCGGGCCCTGACGCTTGTTCGCCTCCCGATTTAACTTTTGTAATGCCCAGCGCGGATGGTCACCTACCGGGGGCTCTCGGGATGGGGGGTCCGGACGCCGGATGGAGACACTGAACCGTATGTAACGGTGATCGGAGAGCGTCTCCACCCCCGTGACGACCCTCCAGTCCCGCACACGGCGCGCCAGTTCAGGGCTAGCAAATGTAATGTCGATTATTGAGCCGCCCTGCTGGCGCACACACGTGTGCACGGAGCCCCGGTTTAACAGGGGGACAGCTGACCTTACCATAGGTATCGGCATCGGTGCGGGGTTCGCCCTCCTTTTTTTTTCAGCGGAGGATCGACCCGCCTGGGGTAGTGCTTCTTGAACTTGTGCTGCTTTCATGGTTGTATTGAACTCCGTTGGGAGTTATTAAAACTAGTTTGTCTCCACTACGGGAGATCATCTGAGTGCTTAAGAACTAACTAGACACTAAACTGTGGGGGCGTGCGAAGAGTCTGCAAGATTGCAGTACGCCCCACACGCCACCGACAGGGTGCTACCAGCCGGGATAGCCCGCCCGGCATACAGCTCCAAGCACGCCGACCACGTTTCGGGTGGGTGGGGCGGGGACGCTTCCCCGTGTGCCAACCGCGGTCGGAGGGGGTTTAACTTGCTTAAAGGAGACGAATACGCTTTCATACATTGTTGGGCCCAGATTGTAAAAAGATAAGAGTGATTTTAAGTTTCATTTTATTATGGTTTTCATTTTTATTATTGTAGTGGGTTTAGCTATTTTGAATGAATTAATCGTGCGATGTAAATGATTTCATATTATTAATTGTTGAAATTCATTCACATAACATAACTTATTTTATTTGTGACCCTGTTTTTAAGATTTCTCGTCGTCCAGATAGAATTTAGGGCTGATGTTTTCAATTTATTAATAGAAAAATATAAGGATTTTTTAAAGTCATATCTATCTAACCCATTACATTTCTTTAACCCAAAGGTTCCCGTCTGGTTTTGAATCTGTAATCTGTTAAAACTATTTCAATTTCGAGAGTAAAAAGTATTCTCTTCTCATCCGCCTTATCTAAAATTTGTACTTAAGTACGAATAGTTATATATAATGAACTATGTATAATCTCTTCGTTCCCAAGACCATGAAAAGGGAACAAACAAACATCAACTTCAAATTATTAGTACATCAAAGTATATTTAATTCTCCTAATTTTTTTTTTAGTTTAATGTGGCTACATTTAAAAGTGTGTTTGTAAGTAAATAGGGTTAGTCGAATCGGCTTCTTGGGTACAAAAATCTACTTATATTTATACATATTTCACAGAATAATCACAGAAGTTAGCACGAAAAATTCTATGCTGAAAGTGATTAAGATGAACGGATTCTTAATAATGTTTTAATAACTTCAGGTAATTATATCTTTATAAAAGTACTTACATTTATATGTATATTTAGCTATAATTACACATAAAGTTGTGGTTGGAAGTCCAGCTGTTGCTGTGCAATTAGGCAATACTTTCCTTAAAGCAGTAATCATTTAAAATGAATCACCGAAGCATGAACAGGATGGTCTGGTGTAGTGGTGAAAACGAAACCTGTGATAGATTTAAAGAGTTTCTTATAGATTTTTGATTAATGTATTTTTCTAGAGAGAACATATTTATCTGGTACATATTATAATAACGGTTAGTTTGCAGTGCATTCATGCAGTTAAATTATGGAACGCCCTATCTCATGTGATCCGAGACAGTCCGTCGGTAATCATCTTTAAAAGAAGAGTTAAAGAGCACCACTATCTGTCCCAAATACCTGATTTATATGTATATATATTTTGTATATATATTATGTATGTATCGATGTATGTGTATATCTGTATGTATTTTATTATTTAAATATTTATTTTCAGATAGTAAATTTATATTTAGGTATAAGTATCTATATACTTATGCATATGAACTTTAATGTACACAACCCTGCCTCTTGTTTTCCCACTCTCTCTAAACCCATAGGTTTGCTGGAAGAAAACTCTTTTTAGGGTTAAGCTCGCCTTTGTACATACATCACCACTATTTTATAGTTTTATATGTAATTATTTTGTGTACAATAAAGAATAAAGAAAGAATATATATACTAGGTGCTTCATAATACATCGGCTAAACTATATGTCTTTTCTTTGGTTCCATATTCATCTTGTTTTTATAAGTTTAATCACTAAATTTTATACAATTTGTAAATAGTTTTACTAAGTTAATAATTATAGTGGAACCAATTGATTGATTGTGCGGAATTGTACGCACGCTACCTTTAATCAGATAATTAAATAATTATGATGTATTTTTTCTTACTTATAGCAAGGGAATAGAAATATCTGCTGATGATTCATGCGCTTATTTCCTATCATTTGTTTTGTGTGTGAATTTGATAATATGTGTTATTAAATTTTTATCCGTGCAGAAACGGACGAAGAATACAATTTCCTGCGGTCGGGCGGCCTATTGTTAGAGGCGACAAAACAACCCACAGCCGGGTGGCAGGGTATTTGCCCATATAGATAGCTACAACCCGTGGTCTGGAGTACGCCGCCATAACGACCTTGAGTTGTGTTCTGGGCTTAGTGGCCAGGTTTCAGTCTCTTTTAAGAGAGCAGCAGCGCATTTGTAGTGCCTTTGGTGTTGCAAATGTCCTTAAGCGATGGTAACCGCGTTCCATGAAATGGGCCGTCTGTCCGTCTGTCTGTTGAACTCATGCAATAAAAAGAATGAATCGATACTACTAGTATGATTACCTTTTGGTCATGTTTCGATTAGTCAACTGTTACAGGTATGTGAGACGTATTAGCTATAGCAAAATTATAATTGTCAGGAGCCTTAAGAACAGACGAGCGTGTATGACAAGAGTTATGAATGTCAAAGAAGTAAGTGAGGTGTGTAAGAATAAGCCTAAATGGCGCTCTGTTGTTCGTGCCTACCCCGCAAGGGAACTGGCGTAAAGGTATGTATGTATGTAAAATTAAAATTATAGTAGATAAGTACTAAACGTAAAAGTGAGTTTGTGTCGTTCTTTATTTGTTCTTCACGAGATTAATAATGACAAAAATAGATAAAGATCTCCATTCAATACTGGAAAATGAAGCCAAGATGTTTGCTATCTCAAAAAATAGATTTCAAAGAATATATTATCGTGGGATACAAATTCAAAATTTAAGCGATTGAGGCCATCTTCTGGCGCAATAATTTACTATTCGCAAATTTATATAACACTGGAGTTTGCCTCGCGATTGAGCCGGGTGTCAAACCCAGACAGTAGCATTATTTTACTTACACCAAAACTTAGTTCGGTTTTTTACATATAATAATAACAAAGAAACTAAGTCCATATAGTATAAGCCAGGTCTGTGTCAAGTTTCATTCAGATATGTTCAGTGGTTTTCAAAAAGGATGCGATTGCAGTGCCATCTTTTTCAATGTTTTCGTCTATCCCGCGGAAACTAAATCAGGACAAAAAGTATCCTAAGTTACGCCCCGGTTTATAAGCTAGTTCTATGTCGAGTTTCATTTAAATTCCTTTAGTAGTTTTCACGTGATGATGACAGACGGACAAAAATTCTAAAAATCGCATTTTCGAAATCTGCTTGTCCGAATTAGTCCCCCCCTTGATTTTTTCACATTTTTAAACACTTTGAACAAACTCAAACCATTTACAGATTGATTATAGTACAGATAGCTATAACTGATTTTTACGGCTAACTGTATCATGCTACATAGACTGCAATAAAGATTCTGATCGATAAACTGCACAGGTCTTGGTATGTAGGTACTGTATTATATACCAGAGAAATAAAATCGGCTCATAAAATATTATTCACTACAACCCTTTTTATTGCAATGTAAAACATTTTTAATAGAATATGTTCGCATAAAAAGTTGAGGTCAATATATTTGGATGGAACTTTGAATTTATTGGCGTTGTTGTGAAGATTTAAAATATTTTTCAAGTTATAAAGCATTCTTGAGGCATTCGCAGCACATGAGCGATTTGAATTCGAATTGGCGACGTTGCGTTCACTACGTCAAGCGAGCACTATGCGCCAGGAACACATCAAGCTTCGATAGCGTTTCAATTTATCCTTCTATAACCATTTTCACGTTATTGAAACCAATTTGTTTGCTTTATTTAAAGTCATTTCATATGTGACATGACTTTAAATAAAGCAAACTGATTCTGGAGTAGTTTATTGGAAAATAAATTGTTTTATCAAACAATCTTACTATAGAGGATAACTCAATCTGGAAACAAAGAGTACCTACCTATATTTGCATAGAAGACTTTTCAGTGCCTTTTTTTAAATTTTTTTTATTGCAGGAGTTCAGCAGACAGGCAGACAGCCCACTTGAGGGAAAGCGGTTACCATCGCCTATGGACATTTGCAACACCAAAGGTGCTACAAATGCGCTGCTGCTCTCTTAAGGGAGACTGGAACCTGGTTACTAATGCCGGATCACAGCTCAAGGTTGTTATGGCGACATACATTACTTTAATTTTATGATGTTATATGTCATTTTTATTTTTTTTATTGCAGGAGTTCAGCAGGGAGGCAGACGGCCCACTTGATGGAAAGCGGTTACCATCGCCTATGGACATTTGCAACACCAAAGGTCTGGTCACTAATGCCGGAACACAACTCAAGGTTGTTATGGCGACATTCTTTAGACCAGGGGTGGTAGCCATCCAGTCGGGCAAATACCCTACCACCTGGCTGTGGGCTGTTTTGTCGACTCTTACGACAGGCCCCCCGGCCGCAGGAAATTGTATTCTTTCTCCGTTCCTGCACGGATATAAAGCCTGCCTAATATTTAGTATAAGATATATTGGGATGAGTCGCTTCGCAGCCTGAGATTTACTTTCATACTGTTTCGTGACCAATTTACATGGTCTTTGGGATGCCTTATTCTTATATATGAAAATGAATCATAGAAATGTATGTACGCACATAATTTGAGAACGACCAATTTTGATTAAACTTTTTGTGTGTGTTTGGGTGGATTCCCGGATGGTTTAGATTTACAACTGGAACCGGTAGGTGGCACTAGAATCGGGGCCTAGATTTTTATTTTTTCAGGGCAGGACAACGTCTGCCGGGACAGCTAGTATGATATAATTATTAAGATTAACCATTACGTTAGCTAACGCATTAATAACGGTCCTTGTTATAATTTCTTCACAAAGATACCAACTACCACGTTTGTCACAGGTATCCTGTGTACATATTTTCTGGTTACCGTGGGATACATTTATAAGTATATTGTTTTCATAGCTAGACCATTAGACTAAGTCTGTCGGCCCACATATAAAGGAAGGTGGTTATGGTCGCTAATAGACATTTGACACATCAGATACAAACGTTTAGAGTCACCAGCGTCCTGCTGAACTTGAAGAAATTTAAATCTTTTTTAAAACTTCAATCTAATGCTTCGGGAAAACCTAACCAGAAAATTCATTTAAAGTTAGTTAAGTTAAGCCCTTAATATAAGTACCTATAACATGTACTTCGCTAAAAATGTTGATTGCATATGCATGTTTATCATAGTACTGCAATTAATTGGAATCATTAATTTTGTTGTGTTCCTGGTATAAGTGACCAGGTTCCAGTCTCCCTGAAGAGAGCAGCAGCGCATTTGTAGCACCTTTGGTGTTGCAAATGTCCTTAGGCGATGGTAACCGCTTTCCATCAAGTGGGCCGTCTGCCTGTCTGCTGAACTCCTGCAATAAAAAAGTGATAGTTTTGAGAAGAGTTTTCGAAGTGTCCAATGTGTACTTGGTTTTATATGCGTATAACAAAATTCGTAACACTACACACGTTATAGTGAATAACAAGCACTTGCACTTGACAAACAACGATAATGTTTGGACGTGCTCTTTTTAAATGGTTTCATGATTAAATGCTTGTTTTGACGAATTCCATTCGTACATTTCACACAGATGTACCACAAAACAATTTGTACGAAGTAAAAAGTGCAGTGTCATTTTCTGTCTAGACTTTCTCGTCGAGATTCGAAACTCTTAAACCTTTTTAAGGATCGTCTTAGAGAATTAAGGTGTAAGGGGTTCATATTCAATTTTATGACTATTGTCAGATACGTCCGTTGGTATCTCCAATTGCCTGTACATACATAATTATGTCACAGCCATTTATTTCAAAAACGTATCAATGTATTTAAATGACATTTGGCAAGAAAATTTGAGTGGTTGCCATTCGTGTAACTGAGAAATGAAAAATGTTTTTTCAATATACATAAATATGTAAGTGGAACATTGTTACCATTGTAACCATTAGGTGGAGATATTTATTACCTTCCAAAGTCCTCTCAAATTCGTCTCAAAGTCAAAGTTCCCAGAAATACAAATTCCCAAAATGTATGAGCCGTTATTAATGAAATTTGGTATATAAGTAATTTAGAATTTGGAAATGTCTAAAGATAAATTTTATCAGGGAAAAATAAAACTCGCCTAAAAATACGTAGTCAAAGTTTAAGCAAGCGAAGTCATAAGTCATAATATGGATATTAATATAATGAAGTACTTATGTTTTTAATATCATAAATTATAAAGTAATACAATGAAGAAAACTTATAATCCCTATTAGTTATTAATATTGTATTGTATCTCCTTTAAGATTGTAAGTAGTGTACTGAGCCTAGATTACCTTCTCCAAGTGTGAGGTGCCCAGAAACTGGTTACATTATCTTACTGGATTATCATACTGATTTATTGTGCCAGGTAGGCAGCAGCCCTGTAATCATCTGAAGTATCATTTATGCTTTTTGAAAGATCTTTAAATATATTTAAGGCCCAGCTCGCCATACACAACGCGGTGCTGGTACCTACGCTCACGTATGGATGCGAGAGTTGGGTATGGAAGAGAGAGCATGAAAGTAGAGTAAACGCGGTCGAGATGCGAGCACTGCGCAAAATCTGCGGAGTGACGCTCGCGGACCGCGTTCGTAATACCGAAGTAAGAAAGAGAGTTGGTCTGAAAGAGAGTGTCCCTGAAGGTAAGGAAAGGAATGCTCCAGTGGTTCGGGCATGTGGAAAGAATGCATGATGAAAGAATGACTAAACAGATATACAATGCAAAAGTGGATGGATGCAGAAGTCGTGGAAGGCCACGACACACCTTCCATGATCAAATTGATCGTGTACTAGCAGAAGGTGATGTCAGGAGCCTTAAGAACAGACGAGCTTGCATGACAAGAGTTATGAATGTCAAAGAGGCAAGTGAGGTGTGTAAGAATAAGCCTAAATGGCACTCTGTTGTTCGTGCCTACCCCGCAAGGGAACTGGCGTGAAGTTATGTATGTATGTATGTATGTATATGTAAATATATTTAATTCCTATCTTAATTGTAGTTGGGCTATCTCTGATCTTTAACCCTTATTGACTTTATATTTCAACTCATAGAAGTGAATTATACTGGTTATAAGTTGACGTCTTCAACAACTATTCGTAACCTTAAACGTTGTTAATATAATTAATTCATTCTTATCTAACTTCAAAGATAGTTTGATATTTTAAATTCTCGAGTAAACATTGACTGACTATATTTATTTATTGACAAAGTTCACTGGCATCATCGGTCTGTTGAGGTCGTTTGGCTAATGTCACGACTGTTAGTGGATCGCATCAATTCCCCTCTATGATGTTAGAACTTTTGCAATCGATATTTTATTCCAAAAACTTTTGCACTTTGTTTAGTAAATTATTTATACCGCGATAGTTTTTATTAATTAAAGTTGTAAACAGGAGATCTATTTGATGATTTATAAGTCTATGTAATTGTCTACGGCCATGTGCAATGACATAAGATTATTCTCTTAACATTACTGCCATATTGTTCTAACCACAGCCTCTTAGGTGAACCTAAGAGGTTGCGGATATACAGCATCCGCAACCTCTTAGGTCCACCTAAGAGGCTGCGGATGCTGTATATGTTATGGATAATATAGGATAAAAAATTTAAGTCTACTTCGCTTGTACGGTCTCGGTTTTATGTAATCTGCCAAGTTACCGTCCGTACCGTATTACCGTCAGAGGGGGCCGCTGTCACGGGGATGACATCGGACTTCCCCCCTTGCTGTACGAAGTGAGTCACTCTGCTCCCCGGGGTGACCCAGTAACAGGGCGTAGGGGCGTCATGGTGCAGTTACTCTGTACAAGATACCATGACACCCCGTAAAAGCGCTATAAATGGGGCGCAGGTTTAGGTTTAGTGGGTAGTTTGGCGACCGTTTCTCGTGACAGCTCCATTTTAGAAGGGAGCGTGGAGGACCGGTCGTTGAGAGTCCCACACACCCTCGATGCAGATCTTATGCCTGCGTTTTGGCCCTTCCCCCGAAGGACCCGAGGATGGTGTCCAAAGATATTCCCCCTGCGTTATCAAAAAAAAAAAAAGGCTTAAGAGATACAGGTTTGATGTTGTACACGATCACATACGTGTCAATGGAGGCATAGAGCTCTTGAAGAACATCTGAAGTGAAGAAGAAGAATAGTAAAGCAATCTTTAAGCTCTGCAACGAAAGTTTAGAACTTTGAGGTGTAAAGTTATAACAATGATGATGACCTTGTTACCTTTAAGGCGGTGCTATGTTACAAAAGCCATAGGCTGCGTCCGACGTGACGCTGTACGCGACTGAAGAATGCTTATTATGAAAACGTATACAACGTCACGACATACGCGTACCGCATATGAGATATAACAGAAACAAAGTATGAAAATAATTAATATATTTCATTTTTGAATTATAATAGAACAACTTACAGATACAACTCTCTTTACCTGATCTTCAAAATCTACCCGCCGAAATTGTTTTTAGAAATCAGAAGTATGCATTTGAATTTAAAATTAAATGCCAATTTTTTGAAAAGCAATTTTTATGTTACCTTATAACTATAAACTAGTGCAGTGAAGGAAACTTAACTTATATTGTGTTCTACCTTTATAGGTAGAAGGGATTATTCCCTTAAGACTAGGATTAAGTAGAATACTGAGCCTAGGCCATGAAAGCACATAAAATAAAATAAAAAGATTCAATATTTAATAATTTTGAGTGTTTACACTCATGGTAGAATAATTTTCGAAGCAAAGATGTCCTCATGTACTCTTTAAGAAACGCGATCACAGGATCAATTTTCCGCTTCAGGACTTCAGTTTTCCTTTTATTGTACTTAACATTGAATCGAAAAAACACCAAATAAATATAAAGCTTTATTATCGGATGATCTTGAGTTATATATTCTTGGATTTACAAAACGTACTCGGTAATTTTAAGTCTTACGTTGAAGTACACAATGATTTTTTCCTGTTAAACATTATTATACAGAAGATATATTATATCCGTGCAGGAACGGAGAAAGAATACAATTTCCTGCGGCTGGGCGGCCTGTCGTAAGAGACGACTTAACAACCCAAAGCCATGTGGTAGGGCATTTGCCCGACTGGATGGCTACCACCCCTGATCTAAAGTATGTCGCCATAACAACCTTGAGTTGTGTTCCGGCATTAGTGACCAGGTTCCAGTCTCTCTTAAGAGAGCAGCAGCGCATTTGTAGCAACTTTGGTGTTGCAAATGTCCATAGGCGATGGTAACCGCTTTCCATCAAGTGGGCCGCCTGCCTGTCTGCTGATCTCCTCCAAAAAAAAAAAGAAGATTTTATTTACATTTTGGACTTAGAGCCCGGATAACATTCAGGGCAAATTACCGGGGCTAAACAATTTACGCATGCACACCATAACAGACACCCGTCATAGTTGCGTTGACAGGGTTAGGATAACAAAGGTGTATTTAATACATACTGGTGGTTGCCCGTGATGGAAATTCGACCATAATAATTATGTCAGACTTTATCTACTTCTATAATCACAGATTTCGCCAAGACTACACTGTTAATTTGACTTGAGCAATAAACAAAAGAGTATATATGCGTGTGTCTAATACATGGTAGTGTGTTATGTTTTTTTTAATGTTTTAATGTATTTTTTATGCATAATTAAAACAAATATTAGCATTTGTCGCTTCTACTCTATATAAACTGTAAGTGTGCGAAATTTCATACTTCTCCGTCCCCGCAATGTTCGTAAAAATGGGTACAATGTTTTTGCTTCAAGTATTAATATATAAATTCAAATTTTAAATTAAATAATGTCAAATTATGATAGAAGTCAAATTGGAAGAGTATAAACAATACTTTCAACCATACATATAATTATTGGAACAAGATCCGGCGAGTGCTTTTTGAAATATGTGTTATTTTTTAGTTTAGTTTTATACATATTATAAGTACTTATTATAAGTATTTGTTTAAATATAATACAGGTAACTTTTTAATTTTATTAAGGGTTTTTTTATGATTCCCTGTCGTAAGTTTAAAGAATATACCTAATAAGTAACAGAGAAAGATTAACTAGTATCTAAGTAATACATTGCAGTTTAATATGCTAGTGTCTTATAATTCGTAAAAATGAAACAATTTTTTAAACAAGTGAAATATAAGCTGTTCAGAACGAAGATATTGTAGGTTTGTTTGTCACGAGGCGGAAAAGGAAAACCGAATTTGTAGCAACGACCACGACCGTGAGGATTTTTCGATACTGATTTTTCGGGCGATAGTGGGGATTCATTTTTCAGACGCATTATTATTTTATTGTGAATAAAATAAAAGAGTATTTAAAAAATATATAAATCCAATTATTTGTCTCTACTTTATAAAGATGTAAGTATTCTTTCTATCCTGTTTTCATCAAAATTGAAGAAGTAAAATTGTTATATTTCATAAAACAATTGGAAACAGTTTTGGTGATTTTTTTCTTAAATTAAAATAACTATAGAAAAATTACGAAAAAACCATATGTCTCAATATCGTGAGGATTTAAAAATTTTCTTGGTAGATATTGATCAATAGTAACCAATTTAAAGCTGTTTTGTATGTACAGTTGTGGCATAAAAACATTCGCCAGTTTTCAAATTGAATCATTTAATGTTCCAAGACCACATGTTGCCGTATCAAACTAAATCACAGAACACAATGTACCTCAGAAAATTATGTTTAACTCTCTTTTCCTTCCACACTCCTTTACTCTGACATATATCTTCTGTCACACCACATATCTTCATATCATCCTTCACACAATCCATCATTCTTTTTTTGGTCTACCTTTACAGTTGTACCCATCTATCTTGTAGTTTAACATTCTTTTTGTCACGTGAGTTTCAGCCCTCCTCATTATATGCCCATACCAACTTAATCTTCTTCCTCTCAATTTTTCAGTCACGGGTGCAACTTTCAAATATTCCTTTATGTACTCATTTCTCTTATGTTTAACTATTTGACAATAGAGTTTAAAATTACTAAGATCAAAGTTGTTTGATTTCTATCTTGTCTATGAAGATTTACCATTTTATTTGTTTTGATATTTATGATAAGCGTAGTGATTCTATCCTCTTTGTTTCTTGTTGTTAATCTCAGTGTCTGTCATTGTCAACACTGCAATTTTCTTTTTTCACGTTTCTATATTGGGGTCTTAAGTTTTTGTCTATGAATACATCGTGATAACTTTGGTAGATAACCAGTTTCTTTAAAATAAACACTACATACCCACATTAAGTGTGCATGTGTTATCCTTTTTTTGTACTATCATTGGGGTGCGATTATTATACAAGATAACCAGGAAAGCAATGAATTTTATTAATAAAAGCTTACACCATGTTCATTTGTATTGTCGATGTATTTTGAAACTGGTATGGAAATATTTAAAGAATTACTTAATTATTTCAAGACTAGTAATTACTACTACTATTTAGTAGTAGTAATATAGTGTAATAGTAGTACTATTACTATACTATGATCTTGTATACAAGCGTTACCACCAACGAGGGTTTTTTATATTGAGGGATTTTACACATGATCTGCAATGGTTGAGTAAAGTAGGAACATAGTTATTAGCGACTTTTGTTGTGATAAAAAAACACAATAATTAAATAATAATGGTAATTAATGTTATATACAAGTTGTGAGAAAATACTATGACGTATCTTCAAGCGCCCCTTTGTTGTCTACGTGATAAATCGCATCATCTTGTTTTGACAATGATGTAATTATTCATTAAATACTATATAATATAGTTTAATTGTGAACACCGATTTTAAAAATAAGTATATTTACGTAACAATTAAAATCTAAAAACTAAGTCCACTTTTACAATTTCATAAACAAAGCAGGATTAACCCACAAAATAACAGTTTTATAATAATGCAATGTTCACAAAAATCGATGTAGCACAACAATTTTGTATAAGTGTATCTATATAATTAATTAAATGAAAATAATAAAGATAAAGTTTGGTATGTATAATTTTAATATATATATATATATATATATATATATATATATATATATATATATATATATATATATGTCTGTGTATAAAACACACTATTTGGAACTATTTAAGTTCGGTTGTTGTTTAATTTCGGTTTGCATATCTATTGCATTCTTGCCGCTTCTCCTTTACAGCATCAACACGTTGCTAAGAGGTGTACATAGAATAGGAAGTAAAAATTAAATTTTAACTTACATGTATGACCTTGACATGTGTGCATGACAAGAGTTATGAATGTCAAAGAAGCAAGTGATGTGTGTTAGAATAGGCCTAAATGGCGCTCTGTTGTTCGTGCCTACCCCGCAAGGGAACTGGCGTGAAGTTATGTATGTATGTATGTATGACCTTCAAAAAGTGTTCTCCAGTGGAACTTATTTTGAATAAAAACATTTGAATTTTTAAATTTTGAATTATGAATACAAGTATCAAGTACATGTACAGTGGTGAAATAAAAACACAATGGTTTACTTTTTCCATTTTCGGCTAGTTTATAGAAAATATTCATATTCATACCATTAGTCCAACCTTATTTAAATTAATTTCGGTTAAAAGTGCTTTGGAATCTCTATATTTTTGTCACTATATTTAACCCCATAATTCAAAAGTTAGAGGGGGAACAAAATTGATTGAAAAGAAGGCGTTATAGAATGTCGTCATAATTTGTCAAGATCTGTCTGTCTAAAGCTGAAATTACATGTTTCAACCTAATTGAATCCTTTGTTCAAATTCGTAGAACTGATAGAATACGGCGGTATTCAATGATTTGACCACTTTGATTCATCCAAATTGAAAAACAGAAATGAATCGTCTGTTATCAGCTTAACAATGTCCTACACGAGGCACGACTATTATTTATCCTTGCAGGAACGGAGAAAGAATACAATTTCCTGCGGCCGGGTGGCCTGTCGTAAGAGGCGACAAAACAACCCATAGCCAGGTGGTACGCTACCCCTGATCTAGAATATACCGCCATAATTACCTTGATTTGTGTTCCGACATCAGGGGCCAGGTTCCAGTCTCCCTTTATAGAGAACGCCAGCACATTGATGGCACCTTTGGTGTTGCCAATATGTGTAGGCGACGGTAACCGCTTTCCACCAGGGGGACCGTCCGCCTGCCTGCTGAACTCATGCAATAAAATATAAAAAATATATATTTAAAAGAATATATCAACCCTCTGTTACATGTATGTCGGCCATCCTTAATTTTTGGTTGTTTTGCGGTTTTACTACACTTTTACAACAACTGGAACATACAAAGACAGACGGACACATGAACAGACGAATGAACTGACATGACGGTTTCATAAGGGTTCCGATTTTGCTTAAATGCATACGGAACTATAAAAGCCATTAAGCCGCTAAGGTAGTCTATATACCTACATAGTAAATCTACAGGTATACCTACACAGTCTTTAATAGAATCGTTTAACATAAACATAACTTAGTGAAATTAGTGCGCAAAGCTAGTGTAATACGTCAATTTCGGATTAATATAATGACTCATTTGTACCAAGGATGATATGATGAAGTGCTCTAAAAAATAAACATGGTACTTGTCACCAAACAAGTTTAGGAAAAGTTTACAATTTTGTATATTCTATTCACCGAACTTAGATTTGTTGGAAAGATTTGGTGACGTCTTAAATAAAACCTGTGTACACTTCACTTGGATGACGTCAAGTTCTTAGATCTATTCCGATCAATTACCTCTTAATTATAACTTGTTTTAAAGTTATCAATGGTTATGGTTTTACAAATAGAAAATTTATCCCATACTAATATAAATTATTTATTTTATCGATGTCGGATGAGTAAGGTAAAATACAAATAATACTAGGATATGCCCGCGATTTCGTCCACGTTTGACTTGAAATTACCCCGGGATTCCCGGGACACGAAGTACCGCAGCATTTAAAAAAACTATGTAAATTATCGTTTTAGTGCAACCTGCGTCGGAATAAGCTAAACTTTATCCACGCGAACAATTACAACCTGCTTCCGGGAAAATTCCCGCGGGATTCTCGAGTGAAAATATATCGCAAATATGCGAAATATATTGCATATTTTATTATAAAAATATGTGCTGATGTCGGTGCGAAGTAAAACATAAAAATTATATATTTTGCAAATTTGGCATCGACTTCAAAATGTTGTAGAAAGAAGTCTGTTAAATATATATATTTTTTAACAAAACTAAAAGTTAATTTTATAAATATTTAAACTTAACTATACTATAAATAAAGCTGTACTTACAAAATAACTTTTTTCTTTTTAGTTTGAAGTTGGTTTTGTTATTATTATTCTTTTTGTTGCTTTGAATCAAAATACTACTAGGCCGATTTCGATGCGGTTTTCGCTGATCAACAGGTAATTCTTAGACTTAAAATCTACTTTTTATGCCGGGAACCCGGCGGGAATTTTTCTGGGAATGTTTTAAAATGGCCAGATTAAAAAAAAATCAAATTCAAATGCGATTTTTTCACTTATTGATAACATATTTTATGTAATAAACCATGCGATACTTGTTGTCCTGGGAATTCCGCGGGAAATTCTCGGGTTCGGGTGCATAAAAATTAGCTTATTCCGATACAGTTTCCACTATTTTTTTTTTATATTATAGATAGTTTTGCGTTTGACCACGATCACGTCCAGTGCCGGACGATGATGCGGTCGAAGATGGAGCACGCTTACCTAGATAATACCTATTCACACGAGACTTGAAGATTCCCGGATTGTACTTTTCTGGAACTATAACGATAGCCTAAGTCCTTTTTCGAGTGATGCAATACTTTATATTGTGGGAATCCCGCGGGAGTTTCAAAGAGGGTATTATACATAAAAATTTGATACTAAAACAATATAATCTAGGACTTTTTATATTCTCCGGGATTTCCTAACTTCGAAACCACGTGATATTAGAACTTGCTTGATATGACAGTTTTTATGTTTATTAGGTATCTTTAGTAGATTTAATATATATTCCTTCAGTAGGTAACATTACCTATCCCAGGTTTTTACGGGAACCTTTAGAATTCATGTATGTTCATACTAAAAAATCCGTTGCCCTATAATACTGAAAATATTTTTGATTTTAAATACTGACAAAATAACTGTATTCTACGTTACCTGTCAAGCGTGGACGAAGTCGCGGGTAAATCCTAGTAATATATTTTACCCGTAACACTGGCGTAACTATTTTATTGCGGATAACCTGTATCACAAATTTACCTTGTAGCATTTAGGAGTTTTTCAGAGTTATGCTTTTTACTCGGCGATTGTCATTTCTAGTAATCGTCTTCAGTGCTTTTACCATTTGTATATGGAACTCTAATAAAGCATGTAATTGCATAATTATATTTTAAATACAATCGAAATGTGTGTTGGGACACTTAGTAGAAGTGAAACTTCAACGGATAAGTAGCAAAACTAATCGCAATAAAATTTTAACTTAAAAGTTTTACGGGCAGATTGTTCATGTACTTGTCCAATTTTAAAATTTGCCCGTAAAACTTTAAGTTAAATTTTGTTGCGATTCTTTTTGCCACTTATCCGTTGCCATTCGTTTTTCCACTTGTCATTTGAAGTTTTACTTCTACTATGTGTCCCCACACATTTCTGTTTTTCGCAGGTTTACTGCAAATTATGATTTAGTTAGGTTAGGTACATTTTAATTAATGTATTTTTTATTTAAACATATTTTATTTTATCAAACAAAAAATTGATTCGATATAGTCTACTCTAAATTAAGCCGCCTCTCACCACGTCTAGTCTTCATTTATGCCGCTCCTCCACGCCGCCGTAACGTTTTTTCGTGACAGAAAAATTCTAGACGGGGGGCTACCTATATATAGAAGTTTCATTTCAATAATGGTAAATTATATCTTAAAAATATTCAACAGATCCTAATCAAACCAAGAAAATCTATGAATTTTTTTATAGCTCTACACCGAATTTCCGCGTTACAGTTGAAAAGTAAGACGAGAGCTTTCATTATTCAATAGAGGCCGTTTACTTTAATAGGATATTAACCTCAAGCTTCGATTCACGACTTTGTTCTAGGAAATAAACTGTATAGCTCTGCTTTATTGTAACTCACAAACTAAATACAATGTACCTACTCTTAGAACGATTGATATATGGTGGGTTCAAAGATTTCTCTATTGTTTCGAGTTCAGCCGACCTCTGTGGTTGAGTAGTCTGAGTTTTTCCCCTAGCTCACTGGAAGGCTAGGTCCAGTTTTTGATTCCTGATACAATTTAATAAAAGAACTTTCCCTTAATTTATACGGTCGGGGCCCAGAGTCCGCTGTATACCTATGATACAAGTAAGAAAAAAAGAAATAAAAAGACTGAAGAAATAGCGACGTAATTACCTTACGTACATATTATGATTATACATACATAGCATATTTTGAGAATTTGTACGCCGCTTTTTCAGCAAACAAGGTTTGCCGAAATTATATGCGACACGATATTAATTTTCAATTCAAACCTTCCTTTTGTCCTGAGATCAAAACGACCTAATTTTTTGTTAAATTAATTTTATTTATCAACAATTTAATTAGTAAGCCAAATAAATAAATTGAAATAAAAGTCATCAATAAAACATATGTGTAATTTCCTTTGCGTAAGCATATACAATAGGCCTGTTTATTTGCTGATTATTTATTTTTTATATTTCTTCAAAGTTTTCTTTATTCGCAGACATTAAAGAACTAAAGTCTTGAGTTTATTTACTCGACTAGATTTTTTACGTACTGTAAGGTACGGGGTATAAAACAACTGAAGGACGGAGGGAGTTAAATTGAATCACCGACCTTCACCTGCTATTTTTTGGGTCGATCATTGCTTAGTTCACCCAACAACTAATAGTATTTGTTCGAAGAAAAACCTTTGAAATTGCTTTCGTTTCTCGGATTCGTCGATTCGTTGATTTAGGACATCATTTCTATGTAATCCATATATTCGTTGGAAATGAACGGTTATAAGAAATGTTATTCATCCAATTCAATAGTTTTGTGGTAATGTTATATAAGTACTTATATAATGCATGCTTTCATTCATAGTAATTGACAAATGTGAAAATGAGTTTTTTGAAATTTGTATATTTGAATATTCTTCTTCTTCATGGCTTTAGGTATTGATAGATTATTATAGAACTCTGTATACATATATTAAACATTCGATAACGGTTTACGCTACCAAGTCTCTTTATGACACTTATTCGTGCACTTGAAATTAGAAACGAAAAGTGTAACGGTTTATTTGTCCGGAAAGCTACGGTACACGTAAATACGATTTAAACATTGCTATTGTTAGCTTGAAACATTGCATGCCCCATTTCCAACAAATAAGGTTGGGAACTCAGTTTGATACTGTTCTGGAATCTCATTCAGCACAGCAACAATTTCTTGTATCACTCTCTCACTCTCGTTAAATATTGTTATAATATTTACATAGTACAAAATAAAGTCGCTTTTCAGTCAGTATATACGCTAACTCCTCCTAAACCATGCAACGGATTTTTAAGCCGTTTTCATCATCAGTTAGATATTTTTTAAAAGAAGGTTTTAGCGTAGCTTTTGTCCGCAGTTTCGTTTGCGATATACAAAAACCTAATTAAGCTTTTACGTAGTAACATAGAGCTATTTAACAGAGTTTGACCCACTGGGTAGCCGCGGGGGAAGCTAGTTTGGTATCTATATGAATATTATTTCATAATAAAGATTTTTGACTAAGAATTTATTTAGTTTATTAAGAGACAAAATAATATACAATTTTCCACATCTTAAAGTCGTTTCCGAGTAAACCATAAAAATTACCATGTACACTGTTATAACAACAAAATGTTGCAAAATATTGTAATTTTTATGGTTTACTTGAAAATATAGGTCCCAAAAAAAGGGAACAAAAAATTTTCATAAAAAAATATTCATAAAATGAAAACTACTGGGCCGAACTAAGTGAATTTTTTAGGGGACCAAATGGCAACTATTCCGCATCCAACTAAAGAAGAGTCACGTAAATCGGATCATAAATCTCAGCGTAATCGGTGTACATACATTTAAAAAAAATACCAATCAAATTGAGAACCTCCTCCTTTTTGAGTCGGTTACAAACCAGGCAGGATACATTTTGAAAACTAACTTTACCTTACATACTCTGATCTGGTTGTTTGGGATTTCACTCGGTTTTGCTATCCGTTGTTTATTACCCATATCACAAGTGTAATGTATTATTTATCTTGGGAATATACACTGTGTGTATTTTGTCTGGCAGTTTAAATATGATTTAGGATAGTTTCCGTAAGGTTATGACTTCGAAATATAAAAAGCGAATATGCAAGTCAAGGTAATTGTTATCCCAATGAATAGTGGCTGTTTATCATAAGCAAGTCTTCTTGCCAAGTACACGGATAGTATGCATTTGTAATTAGCAATGTAACGTTGTATTGTGTTCGTGGTGATAAAGGTATGGAACGGCGACTTATAAGCATATTCAACCGACCCTGACCCCAACCGCAAGGTGACCTCACGCCACTGCAGCAGGGGAAGCAACCACCATCCACCCCTTGACTCACTCTGGACAATGGCTTTGTCATCGATGTATCAGCCGGTTATTGTCATTCAATAACAATAATTTAACCTTTTACAAGGACATCGCTGTTAAACGGAATTGCACTGGGAATAAAAAACTAAAACTGAATTGACAAACAGCATACATACATCGTACATTTCCTATTAAACAAATCACTCTTGTTTTGTAGACAACAAACAAAGATACAATTCTGGGACAACCTAATGGACACGACAAGGACAAGCATTATTTGATACAGGAATTTTTGGGCAATAATATTAAATGACTAAAATATAAACAAAAATTATATCATTGTAATTAAAGATATACAAAAATACTAACATACAATATTTAGGTAGGTTCATGCGTATAACTATTTGAATTCTAACATAAACTTTTCTTTTTTCTTGTTCTTTATAATCCATAGTAAGTAGGTACATATGTTTGTTAGTTATAATCATTGAAAGGGTGGTCTGGGAGATATCGCAGGCGGCGATAAGTTTTCCTATTGTATACCTATATATATATATATCTGTGTAACTTACATACATATTACATAAAAAAGTTCAATCATTCACCTTTTTGGGTACGTTATCCGTAGAAGATCTAGGCTCACTATTCCACTTATAATTTCAAGGAGAATACGTCACTAATAAGGTTTAAGAAAGTTAAATTGTCTCCTTTGTTTCATTTTATAATTTTCTAGCTTTTCACAACTTATAGACTACTTTTTACTACGCGGGAATATACACACCTTGTATATTCCCGCGGCTTCGTTCGCTTTAATGTAGATTTTTTAGAGAGTGGAAGATCGGTTTTTGGCAGCCGCACCCTCCCGGGCTCAGAGATAGAATGTAAAAGCATCCCCCCAGCGTTAAAAAAAGGATGTGTATACCATGATGGCATATTACAATTCTTAGAAATGTGAAACTTAATTTTGAAGCTAGTTGCTTAAAAGTTAAGTGTGACCATGAAAGAAAAACGTTAAAATTATCATAACATCGTCGAGTCGCTAGAAAGGAACTAATAAACACACAACAATATGCTTACATTCATATACATTAGAAACACTTGAACTGTGGCACAGAAACCTCATGGGTTTATTCCTGCCGCAGGGAGTCGTGTACACAATATTGTTATATCAAAAATAGGAGCAGAGGTGAGTAATAGTTATCATCATTCTAGTGCTTAGTTCTGATTTGATAATAAAGCGGGGTAATCATCATTCTAGTATATGATTCTCATTTTAGTCCCAGGTCTGCACATGTGAGTAATAAATAAATAAATAATTTACAGTAAACCTGCGAAAAACCGAATTGTGTGCTGGGATACATAGTAGAAGTGAAACTTCAACGGACAAGTGGAAAAACGAATGGCAACAATTTTTTTTATTTAAATCAATAGCCATATCTATAATAAAAAAGTAACGATTTTTTGTTTAAATTAATAGGTAGGTTATTATTGGGATTTTTAAATTTGTTTTACAATACTTTATACGCCCATGTATATAATATAATATACTCAATATGTGTATATAGCGGGCCGCCCCTAATTTCTAGTTTTTTCACGATTTCACTACATACGTGTAGCGGCATTAAAATACATATATACTCCTGTTCAATCTTATAAAGATAGACCTTTTCATTTTTGAGAAAAATGTATGTGTAACATAAACATATGCCCGCGACTATGTCCATGCTTGACTTGAAATTCCCGGGGGATTCCCGGCACAAAATGTATCACAGCATTTGAAAAATAATCTAAGCTATCGTTTTACTGAAAATTGTGTCGGAACAAGGTAATTTTTATTAAAAGCCGAACAACTACAAACTGTTCCCAGAAAAATTTCCACGAGATTTCAAGGATAAAAAGTAGCGAAGAGTTTAAGTCTATGAATTTGCTATCGATCAGCGAAAACTGCATCAAAATCGGCCCCGTAGTTTTTACGTGAATCACGAACAAACAGATAAACTGACAAACACAACAAATTTAAAAAAAAAGCATCGTTTACATAGTTTATTCCAGTTGTTTTTTTTAAAAATAGGTTTAGTGTACAGATACGGCATGTTTAGAATTGTAGATAGATTGATAGATAACACTTTATTATACACCAATACAAAAATGGACTTAAACACTAAAATTATATCTAGTTATGTACAAAGGGCGGTCTTATCGCTAAAAAGCAATCTCTTCCAGACAACCCCAGGAATGAATTGAGATGATAATGGCGATGGTGGTATACGTAACATATAGTACGAATTACTTCCATTTTAATAATAAATACATGCAAAAAAAATATATATGCAGAAATTTTATATATTACATAGATATATACCTAAGGAACGTTTTGAATTCCTTCGCCTCTCCACTTCTCACAATTTGCGCTGAGATACATATCGTAAACTCCTGACACCTGCACATACTTCATCCTTTTATGATAACTCTTTTACAGTGCAGGCTGTCAAACTCTGGAATGCGTTGCCTCTTACTGTCAGAGGTCACAATATTACCTACATTTCGGAACTCACTTAGAAAGTATCATCTGTCTTTAAATAAATATATCTAATATATTAAACATTTACTTATTTGTCTATTGTAATATATAAAATGCTTTTCACATATAATATTAACTAATATAATTATTCAGATTATTTTGCATATACATATATATATTACTATTATATTTATACATGTATTAAACGTATAAATTAATGTAAGTATGTATATTTAAGTTGTACTCTATCTTTTTTCTGCTCCACCTGCATCGCCAGATTAGTTAAGAATTTATTTTAAGCTGGGTTGCCTGGAAGAGATCGCTTTTAGCGATAAGGCCGCCTGTCGTTTTGCCAAGAAATATTGTAATTATGCATTTTGTTTTTGTATTTGTTTGTTTTGGTGAGCAATAATTTGTTATCTATCCATCTATCTATACTTAATATAATATACATACCCTACAAATACATATCTAGAAAATATATAAAGGTTTATAAATGAATTTAAATATCATATTCCAACGACAGGTAGTATTATTATGAATTGTATAATATATGTAGATAGATAGACAATAGTAAAATCAAACATAACGACATAAGGGTGCCGTTTTTACCACAATGGTTATGGCACAATAAAATTCACACTCATACTTTTGTAACTAAATCAACATTAGCCTATAACTACAATTATAAAATATGAGTAATTAGGGAAATTTATTTGATTAATACAAGGTTAATAATGAACTTGCTATGTAACTACACACGTATACAGTTTAATTAACTATTTAATTATAAATGGTTATTCATTTCATAAAAATGATCACAATTAGTAACATTTGTTCCATTATATAATATAAAATATACGTATATCCATAAAAGGTGTTCGCGGAAAAGTAAAACTTTTGACGTGATTCAAGTTGTGGTGAGCTTGGTAGGGCGGGCGGAGGTTCGGTGGGTCGTAGGGCGGCTCGTGGACCGCGCGGTGGGGGCCTACACGTACGATAATATAAGCGCGCGTTGACCGCGCGGCGCACACTCTCGAAACACGCGGACTGCGGTAGGTTGTGTCACACGGTGGCGCCACGATCGCAGTCATTCCCGCCACGCGATCGTACACACATTTTCTTTGAAAATTAGCGTAATTGCAAAGAAAAAAAGTGAAGCGCGTATATTCGGTGACTTAAGAGTGTACTGTGAATGTTCATCTAACACTATAGAATCTATTTTTTATCGATTTTGAACCAATTTCGGTAGTTATAGGGGAACGTGATCACACTAGTGAAAAAGACTGGAGTTTCAAGTAGTACGGATTGCGTGAACTTCGTAAAGGAACCAATTACAAAGTAGGTACAAAATATTGTTGAATTATTAAATCAGTATACATTTTTTCGATAAGCTTATTAATAAATGATTTTTAAAACTTTCCTCCATACCAATAAAATAATGATAATGTGACAATTAAAGTTAGAACAGGATAATTATTAATGTATCAAAAGAAGAGAATTTCGCTATTGATGAAGTGTATTTTCCTGTCTATTGTATAGGCGAGTAATTAAAGATTATTACAATTGTTTTACAATTAACAGATCTTAATAAAATGCCAATACTCAGAATGTGATATTTTATTACACTATTAACATAATTACGCAAGTATTAAGAAACGTTTCTTTGCTAGAACTAGTTTGGAAAAACTTTACATTTGTACTGCGAAGTAAAAATATTTATAAATAATGTAACGAAATTTAAAATTTTGATTATGGTTTTGGTGTCACGGCCATCATTGTAGCGATTTTATTTATTTGTGTGCAGTGGTTGGTGATTATAGAATTTCTCTTCCACATTACTAGAAATAAGTTGTGGTGGCTTAGTGTATAGTGCACCAGCGCCTTATTCAAATAGCGTTGGATCGAATCCTGGCAGGAAAACATTTACGTGCCTATTTCTGCTTTTGTTATATTTGTTACCCATGCAGGATCGGAGAATAAATACAATTTCTTTCGGCCGGACGGCCGGTCGTAAGAGGCGAAAAAACAACAAACAGCCAGGTGGTAGGGTACTTGCCCGTCTGGATGACCACCACCCCTGGTTAAGAGTATGCCGCCATAATAACCTTGAATTGTGTTCCGGCATTAGCGACCAGGCTCTAGTCTCTCTTTAGAGAGCAGCAGCGTATTGGTAGCACCATTGGTGTTACAAATATCCATTAAGCTGTCCTCTTTCCATCAGGTGGATCGTCTGCCTGTCTGCCGAACTCATACAATAAATAAAAAAGGGGTGTCCTGACGGCAAAGAAAAACATCGTGGCGGGACTTATATATTGAGAATATCCGCACCTGATAGCGAAACATACGTCAGCTAGATTTTTTATTTAAATAAAGCAGTTGAAAGAATAGAATACGCAAAGAAAAGTGGCAAAAACATATCGCACCTACCATTATCTGATAAATATAGCGGATAAGGCCGTAAACATTATCTCACTGATAACAACTGATCTCTGTGAACTCATTCTTCAAACATACCTTTATATTAAAGACATTTACGCACGTAAACTTTTGTCTTTGAGAGATTCTAATTGTTTGTAATTAATTATATTTAAAAAGTGACTATCGTTACGATTGTATTTACATGTATTATTTTACGAGTTTTTGACTAAAGCCGTTAATTTGTGCATTGAAAAAGATAAGAAATATGTTTTACAGATATTATGATAACATCGATAAGGATTAAGTGTTGTCATCTAGCGTGGAAATTCGACCAAGGTTTTGGGAATACTCACAACGGACGACGTTTTAGGACCCATTTTTTTAAAGGATAATAGCAATAAACTTGAGGGCTAATCCAAAAACTTACGGAAACTCGGTCAAGTTTCATGTTGCATATTTCGTTCATTAGAATCTCGACCGGTAGTTTCAGTGATAATTGGTTTTGTGGTTTGAGAAAGGCTGCGTTTTGTCTTTGATAGATAGATGTCAAAAGTAGGGGAGGTTTCGTTCCACTGCTATGCTATCCTAGTTATATTTATGACGTGTTTAGACTAATAAAATCAAACAATATTTGAAACGTATTGTTATCATTCATTGGATTGTTCATAACGTGTAGTCACATCACAATTTTAAATTATATAAGCACAAAAACGTACTATGTCGTAAACAGAATTGTAAACAAACATGGCCAATGTGTGTTATATCTACGTTGGATTTCAGATGAGTCAGATTGAAGCATAATATCATTGCTTGAGATGCATAAATAGTTTTGAGCAAGGAAATTATAATTTGAACATATCAATTAATAAGCTGTCATATTGATTGTTCCTAAAAATAACAATGTTTCACTTCACGCTTCTATCGGATATTTTTTTAAACTTCTCTTTATACTTCACGTTTAATATATTATGTTCTGTTCACAAGTCTAAGGAATTATCGCTCAAATTTTACGAACATTTTCCAATTTGTCTTTGAGGAGCTGTAGAAACTAAAGGTTTTATCCATATTGAGTTAGAGTCAGATTTAGGCTTCTTTAAAGCTCGATAATTTTATAGTTTCCAGGATTGAATTTCACTTAAATTATTCAGCATATGATATTACGTCACCTATAAAATTATAACTTATAGAGGATCTGTAAGAAGAATAAGGGCCGCTTGCATAAGGTTGCTTAATTTTATTTAAGAAACGCAAAACGCATTTAACTCCCTTAAATACAATTAGCGTCTTGCATAACGCAAAATTTGTCGCTAAATATGTTTAAAGAACTGTCAATACGTTTTGTGTAAAACGTATTTAGTCAGTTTAATATGATTAACTAATTTTTATTTAAAGGCAATCCTTATGCAAGCGGCCCTTAATCTTTCTTCCTGCCTGGTAGTTTAAATTTCGGCTATTACTGGGTTCTGCAACTTTATGTTTTTACCACCTGAAGTATACATAGTTAGATAACACTTTATTGCACACCAAAATAAAAAAGTATATAAAAATCTAATTTACAATTCTTCTAGGCAATACAATAGGCGGCCTTATCGATTAAAGCGATCTCTTCCAGGCAAGCTAAGTTACCGAAAGTGTAGTTTTTGTAAAATGTATAAAAATAATACTAGCATTGCCAATCTGATGGACTAATTTTATCCTTTATCTTAAAATTACACACGAATTTATAAACAGTGAATTGTGAAAATGTCCGAATTGAGAAATATCTATGATATAAAACCAGGATCATGGAATTTAAAACGAGAGTTAATATTGTTTTTAAATATTTACTTTATACTTCAAATGATTCACTCAAGTTAGTAGGTGCATTTATTACGTGTAGAGACAATATATGCAAATGTTTTACGCAGCGTTGTAAAAATGGTAAAGTACGACGATGAACACTGACCGAGTGGCTTATAATAATTATGTCATTATATTGTAAATTATATCAATTATAATATTTATCGTGTCTTCAAAGGATACAATGGAGACTCGGGATAACAAATACATTGTGTTCTTGCGCAACGCAGCCTGAAGTTGAATGACAGCTGATTATTTGTTATTATCGTTGAAACGAGATAATCGCATTGTATATATCTTCTTTACTATGTTGTTCTCGACATAAACGTTATGGCCCAATAGCGAAAACACTGGTTCGTTTGTCGCCTCTACGGATCCCATAACTACGTGTGAACTATAACACATTCGGCCGATTTTATACATAATTAATTAAATCTAGATTCAGTTGTTCCGCTCACTTAAAGCAGTATTTCTCTGCAAAGAAGTACATTATATTACAAAATTGTTATATTTATTAGAAAATATTATACTCGTATATAATGTCATTAAGTAGATAATGTAAGTTATTAGTATTGCCCGTGAGGATCCGGAAGCAGGAAGGAGACCCCAGGGTCGAGTCAATGCGAAACACAGCACACGTCATCCCCCGGAGACCGCATAGCGTCCTCATTGAGATGCATCTCGGAATCTCACACTCAGTTACAATACCATACGGCTTGCAAGTACAATGAACATAATGATGTCAGTAGTAAGCTATAAGAAATTTATGAGCATTCACCGAAATAGGCTTACATCTATATCTAGGTTACCTATATTAAGACCTTATTGTAGAACAATATTCAGTAACTGACCGAAATTTGAGAGATATTAAAATTATTATTATTCGAAATAAAAAAATGTTTTTGAATACAAGGAGCTTTAAAGAGCTGTGTTATTTTTTAATATTTTTCGAACTCTAGTTAAAATGTTGATAATTTATCTAAAAGTTCCGTGTTAATAGCGTAACTGCCGAACAACAGTGACACGATTGCGGTGTAATGAGGTCATTGGTCAAAAAAGTGGCATACTCTCCAAAGTGTATTTAAAAAGCCGACTAATTAGCGATTCTGCGTCGAAATAAATACGTATTCTGGGAGTTCATGTGAAATATCCTGTACCGAGATTGGGATTTACGGTATCCTAAAACAGTTTCCGATGTTCTTGCCCGAATATAAAAACTAATATTTTGAAATAGTTGGCAAATTTCATATAAAGTTATAAATAAAATAATACAATTCTATTTCCTCGTAATTGTATTGTATGTTTTAATGATATTAGAATTTTTAAATAACTTATTTAAATGTAATTTAAATAAAGTGAGTTTAAATCATCCTAATAATATATTTTATATAATTAAAACAATTAAAATAATGGTATGCGTAATATCTTTACTTATGACACAAAAACTTAAATTATTTGTACTCGGAGAATGCCTGTATTCATTCAAGATATCAATAATTGTTTCTTTGTAATTAATTAATCTACTTTAAGGAAAATTCTTAGGTCAATAAGAATATTATTGTGTTAATTATGTTTGTGATAACAATAATAACGACCAAGTTAATTAGTAAGTATATGTAAGTTTTACAAAACTGACCAAATGGCAGAACTGTAAACTTTAAATGCGACAGGTTATGACTTCTTTTCACTCACCAAGCTGAAACATTAGCCGTCAAATCGTTACCTTGTAATTTGTATTTTCCTTTTACAATACATAACAAATCTAATATCCTAACTGAAACTACCAAATAATCCGAATAAGTTCATATCCCTAACCGTAACTGAAACCGGATATATAGATATTATTTATATATCTGTATGCCGGTTTATACAATTAATGCTAAACAAGACAACAATGTACTAGTTACTGCAATCATTGAAATTTATTGAGCCGTTTCAGGCCTTAGTCATTTATCTAAAATATTATAAAATTCTAAACATGCCGTGTCTGTACACAAGCTATTAAAAAAAACAACTGATATAGACTATATAAACTACGGAGAAAACGATGCAATATTCTTTTAGATTTCTTCTTGTATAATATAATTAGGCAAAGTATAAATAACAGTTTTGACATAAATTATAGCATTTATTTTAAAATGACTGACACTTCAATTTTATTTATTGCTATAGGTTAACTGTGTAGAGTGACGCAGATATCAATAGCATTGATATAATATATATGTATTTACTCCAGAAGCTTCCAATGCTATGTATACATTTTTCAATTGTAAATTTATTCTTGAAATAAATAAAAAAGCGGAATATCTTAGAATTTTTTTGCGTGAGAAACCCTATATAAAGGGACAATTATAAAGTGCAAAAAATCTATTTTCAAAACAACTCTATTTCCACATTAACAGGAAGTGTAGTAAAAAAAATATTTTTTTTGTTTAAATAGCTAATGAGATATTTAAATGAGTTTTATGACAGTCTGGTAATTTTTGTTTGTGTCATGGCCGCGCAAAAACATTAATTACTTACAGTTTGTTACAAAATAATGACAGCAATAAATTAAGAAATTGTCACAACATCGATTATTTAAAAAATATAATTGTTTCTGATAATAATTAAGATTATTTCAAAGACAAATATCATCACTTCAGAACGCCCGCTTCGGAACTTGGTGTCTGCTTTTTTTCTTTTTACGTCGCCATTTCGCAAGAACTACGCCATATCTTATGAGAACTCGGCACGTAATCTTCACGATTTCATGTCAGCAATTCTTGGACCTAGGGGCGTAGCCAGAATGAGTGGTTTTAGCGTTCAAATTCCCCCGAATGGGAGTTTAACGTAAATATTAGTATAATTTTATGTTTATATTTGTTACTTTATTTTTATGACCCCCCCTCTCAAATTAAAACTTGACTACGCCCGTGCTTGGGCCAAACTTGTTACCAAGATCAGGAAGGTGACATGTCTTGACTTGCTTAGAGTGTTTGTTCCTTATATGCCAGTGTGCGTAAAACAGCCTGCAGCGTAATCGGCCCAGCATATTAATCTGCGTGAAAAGAATACCAAGAAGCAGAATAGAAAACGATACTACGAATAAGTAAAACAGTAACAAAAAGATTTAGATTAATGAAATAAAAGAAAGATCGTTAAAAGGAAAGCTCTTCTTCCTGAAATAAATAAAAGGCGTAGAGAAAGAATCGTTAAGGATTCTTTTCATGATTTTCTCATGATGAACAAATTTATGACCGATCACGTTCTCTACATGATCGATCATAAATTTGTTATTATAATATTGTAACACAAATATGATGCTAAGTATAATGTCACGTTAGGAAGATCGAAAAATTAATAGTCAAGAAACTTCTTAGCTGAATAATAAATACAACTCAAATTCTAGATAAAGTGTTTTTACTCTCGTTTATCAACCAGTTTTTATACGAAGAAGTCTTTTCATTATTATCAACGGGTCAAATCTATTTAGTATTAAACTCTTTTGATTGTAATTTTATAGGTTGCGCAAACTGTGTCCAGATAATTTTCGATGGCAATTTATACAGTGCAATCGCCGGTTCAGGGTTGCCACTCAGCTCTCTTGGAGCTAGATCTAGCACTCTTTACGGATACAAAATGTAATAAATTAACTTCCAGTATCAAATCTAGATTAGGTAGGCATATTATAGGCAAATATCTACTACCTCATTTGGTATATTATACATTAAGTGATATAAAATGAAAAGCTATATTTTATGTTACAGTTGATCATTAAATTATTATTGTGGCAACAAACACCACGGGTTAGTGTAGAATTTCAAAAATTTGGCAATCCTAAATAATTGAACTTTGTCGTTTATAACCATTAGGAAATGACAATGGCCTATAATATTATATGAAAACAGCGGAATCTAGCTAATATAGCATTCAACGCTCGTACAAAGGTGACAACCCTGCGCAAGTCAATACTGGCAAGAGGTTTTATTGAAAAAATCTTTGGGTAAATGAAGTTAGGTAAGAGATTCGAGTTCAATGTCGCCGGTGAAACCGTCGCCGTCACCACCGCGCCCCGACACGCTCCGGCGAGCGGAACATTGCTGGCGACACCTCTGCTTCATTTGCGCTTTCGGTTTCTGATTAACCACTGTATTATAAGCATTTGTCGTTAATCATGTGGATGATGAGTGACCAAATAAAATGTGATGAGATTAAGTATATGTTGAAACACCGTTTTTGTAATTTCTGTAGGCCTAAAAATTGTGTGAGAAATTATAGATGGGTATTTACGAATAGCCGAAACGAACTGAATTAGACTTCAATATGATTCTTATTGTCATAATTCTTCAAATAGATGTCAATGATCTAATGATTTAGATGTTAGTGTTCTTGTCTCACTAGAACATAGAAGCAATAGGTTCTATCCGTGCAGGAACGGAGAAAGAATACATTTTCCTGCGGCCGGGCGGCCCGTCGTAACAGACGACAAAACAACCCACAGTCAGGTGGTAGGGCATTTGCCCAACTGGATGGCTACCACCCCTGGTCTAGGGTATGCCGTCATAACAACCTTGAGTTGTGTTCCGGCATTAGTGGCCAGGTTCCAGTCTCGCTAAGAGAGTAGCAGCGCATTTATAACAAGCACCTATAGTGGTGCAAATGTCCATAGGCGATGGTAACAGCTTTCCATCAAGTGGGCCGCCTGCCTGTCTGCTGAACTCCTGCAATAATAAAAACGTTCGATTCCCGGTAGGAGGAAACGTGTCACAGCTAATTAATGTAGTTTATATTTACGTTATGGACCACGTATAAAAAGCCTATGCACATCACTGACAGTAGATTATATCTCTTAAAAGATTATAGATATTTGTTCTCTCGTCTAAGTCGGATAAAAATAAAGCAAATGCAAGTTTTAGGAGAATATACGAAATATGTGTTAATTGACGATTCAAAAAACACATAAATACCATCAACCAATTCATAGAAAACTATTCGTGAGAATTTAGATTTTTATTGATGTAAATAAATTTAATAAGTCTTGAGAGAGAGAGAGAGAGACAAACAGGTACATTTTTTAAATACAATGGTTATATTGTATATAAATTATAAAATAGTAACATGAATATTTTTTTATTAATTACTTAATGCTTTAAATATTGTATTCTACCTATAATACTTTAAGGTAGAATAGTGGAAAGGCTGGCTATATTACCTAGCGAGGTAAGGTAGCCAGCCTTCTTCCAGATCCTGCGGGATCGCCATATTAATCTGCTCTCCATTATTGTCTTATTAGTGAGGAACTGAAACGGTAACACACGTAGAATTTTTTTGAGATCGTTGACTTGTAGGGATTTTTTTGGACTGCCTCTCAATTAAATGTGACGAAGTAACTTTATTAATGCATAGTACCAACGGGTCCGAATTGACATTCTGACCCGTTGGTACCTAACGGTCACTAAAGTGATGAACCACAAAATGTCTCCACTCAGCTAAGATGAGAATGTTGAGATGGATGTGTGGTGTTACAAAAATGGATAAGATAAGAAATGAGTACATAACATACATCTTAGAAAGTTGCACCTGTGACTGAAAAATTGAGAGGACGAAGATTAAGTTGGTATGGGCGTATAATGAGGAAGGATGAAAGTCACGTGACAAAAATAATGTTAAACTACAAGATGGATGGGTACAAACGTAAATGTAGACCAAAAAAGAGGTGAATGGATTGTGTGCAGGATGATGATTTGTGGTCTGACAGAAGATGTATGTCAGAATAGAGGACGGTGGAAGGAATAGACATATTGTGCCGAGCCCTAATAGTTGGGAGAAGGTTAAAGGAAAGAGAGAGAGAGACCAACATAAATGTTATGAAACAAATATGTTTAAACAATATCTAATTTTATATTAGAGCAATCAAAATGTAGTATATTAGAAACAATTTATCACGATGATGATAATAGATAACGCGCGTTGACAAGCCTGCAATGGCTCAGTGTTAATATGTAGGGCACACATGCACTTGACGTATATACGAAAGTTTAGACTTAATTTAGTTTAGACCTTATTACATACATACATACATAACTTCACGCCAGTTCCCTTGCGGGGTAGGCACGAACAACAGAGCGCCATTTAGGCCCATTCTTACCTTATTGCACAAATATAAATACGTAAAGCTAAATAAATTATTATATATAAAAGATTTAAAAAGCGAAATCACGATAAAAAGCATATAAGCGAAGTAAATATAATAAATACCCCACTTTTAACTTAAATATTAATTTTCCTACACGTGATAACTTAGTAACCTAACTCGTTTAAGGCTAATTCAGTCTAAAATTGAAAGGCTTATTAATCTTTGTCTTATTTTCAATCTATGAGTGATTTAGTTCAACAAAATAGTTTTGAATAATAATAAAATGGTAAAAATTGTATTTTTTGCAATATGACTGTCATACCTGGTATTCTCAATTCGTGTTTTATTTAATCTTGCAATAAGTAATAAGTGACTTTGTTGAATTGACATAAAATAATAGTAGTTTATGTAGTAGTAGTTTAGTATTACTTTCGTTCTAAATGTTAACTACCTCTTTATTTATTTACATGTTAGCTTATCCGCTCAAGGTACTTCTGCACTTCAACGACTCAAGTGGCTTACTTTTCTTTTGAAACAAGTCTTCTGCTTGTTTTGGCCCAGTGCAGTCTCCGGCTAAATCAGGCCCGTGGGTCACGTAAGAGGGTCCTTCATTATGCAGTTGACAGTAAAAACAAATTTTGTCATTGTTAATACATAACACTAGTTCAGACAGACATTAGTTATAGTAATCAATGTAATAAAATAACAATTTAAGGCACAGTTGATGATTTTGCCTGAAATGAGTCATCAAAACAAATGTTATCGCGGATATGAATAACGTGTAAAGATTGTGACCTTAAGGATCGTGAACTAATCGTATTGAGTATACTAAGTACATAAAATGAATATATTTAAAGAAAAAATCTTGTTAATAAAGTGTTTCTTAATAAATGTATCCATAACGTGTTAGTGAGTTTGTATGACGTCACTCTTGTTGTCTAAACCAAAACAGGTATAGTGAGGTCACTTTGTCAATAAACTTTAAATCACAACTCTTAATCAATTTATTTATCAACAGTATTTTATAAAAAAAAATGTTCTTAGGTTTACATATCATCGGAAAAGTGTGGACCAGTGTAAATAATAATATGTAAAATGTGCACTGTTTTTCTTATTTCACTACGGGACCCTAATAAGGCATATAATCGGAGATTAGCACAGCTCAAATACAGCTTTAACTTTTACTTACCTTAATATACACGGTTTTCTATAAAATCTTATTATTATCTTATTTCGTCCTGGAATTAGACCTTATTTTTAATATAATATTTTTTTTCATTAAAATCCGTTGAGTCACTTTGGAGACACAAAACTTATAAAAATTATTTATTAGGCGTCGTATAAGCAATTTTCATTAAATTTTGGTATTTATTTTGATATCGCAGATAGACACTTTAAATCTATTCATTGGTAAAGAAAATAGAACTACGATTTGCTTAGCTTGAGAAACTAAAATGTTATGTTTCACTGGGAAATAATTCCACTAATTATTTAACCATCAATTTAATGTATTTTCATCAATTGTTTCAGATATCGCCGTCTATGGTGTTCGAACATATCACAGAAGCCAATGTATATTTACACAGATATTGTAAACGAGTGCGGTTAATAGAACAAAGATAATATTAAGTAATGAGTTAAGGATTCCGTCCTAAGTATATTTTTGTACAAATATAATTTAAGAATTTAAACAAATGAGCACAAGTCGAAGTTCTCGAGAGATATCAGGAAACATGGCGTTCTTAAGTCTGAGGAGTAGTTTGAGGATATTGTGGACAGCTGCTGCGGCTCTGGTCTTCCTCACGAGAAGCAGCGCTGCACCAACATTTGGAGGCACTGACAAGGCCACGGTAAGATTTTTATAATTCTTTATCTAAGAAAATATTCTATTAGTCTAGGGTTACCTGTTATTTTAAACATGCTTTTATTGATCATTTTAGCATAAAAGACCAGGCTTTTCATTGCATGAATTCAACAGACCTGTAAACTGCCCACCTGATGGAAAGCGGTTACCGTCGCCTATGGAATATCCATATAACATATACATATGTAACACCAAAAGTGCTACCAATGCGCTCTTTAAAGGAGGACTGAAACCTGACCACTAATGCCGGAACACAACTCAAGATTAAAATTAAACCTTTCACTGTGAACCAAGAAGACTTTTTTCTACTCTTACTTTGGCGACATCCTTGACAATCACTTGGAAATTGATTTTTCATATGCAGTTTTAATATTAGCTTAATAATTAAAATATTGATTAAAATTAAACATTAGCAATAGTTTTAAGATATTGTTCGTTTTTATGCAAGAATTGTGTTGAAAATCTTAACAATTTAGTGAAGTGTGTCTTTTTGAGCCGACACAAGAACTCTCTCGATTAGCATCTGTCTAAGATCTACTTTTACCTAAGGCTTCTCTTACACGGATCCGGCTTTCGCCTGTTTGTTTAACAATTATTTTAAGTTTTGATACATTGAATATTTAATAATAGACACGGGCTATATAAATAAATAATGCAAGCTCATATTAACATAAGAAGAAAAGCGATGGTACGCAAATACTTAAGGACCTACGCTTAGGACATGAAACTATTATTATAGTAATATAGTATTAAATTAATAAATTCCTGTTGTAAAATACTTGAAGAACTTTATCAGTTAAAACTATGCATTGGAATTCTTCAAAACAAATATTGCGTTAAATAGATTATAATGTGGTACAGATAATACGGTATCAACACATTATCTAGTGGCTCCGCTTATGACTATTGTATCGTGAATCGATCAGTTGTATGTAGTCACCGGAATCGGAAATGCCGACTAGGTAGGATACACTTAAGACTGACTCAACGTTTCTGCGAACACAAATCGTTTCCATCTCAGTATCATTTAAATTATAGCCTTCCTCTGTTTGTAAATAGTGACACTCGTAGGTGTTTCAATAGGTATACCGTATATTTCATTCATAAATTTGAATATCCGACCAAGATAAAGTGGTACTATTTCGCACAGATAAAATACCGTTTTGTTAACCTTTCTATATCGTTCGTGTAATACCACCAGAGTGACTCACCGCTATACATATGTCTACATATACCAAACACTCGAATACAAAGTTGTAACGTAAGATATTGGTCATTATGATTTTTCAATGGAATTACGTCATATCGGTAGCATTTGTAAAATACTATAAGATGAGGTTATGATTCAGCGATTAAACGTTTGTGACTAGTTGTTAACAAAATCCTAGTAGTTAATAAATAATGACAGTGATCAAATATTTACTATTCAAAATAAGAAATCCTTAAGTATTTTTTTTCCAAAGAAAATTCAATAATACATATTTGTTTGAATCTTCTTTTCGCTCTTGGAAACAAACAGAAAACAAACAAATTTTATGTATATGTACTTTCTATTTTGGGGTTGAACATGGGAATTCTTTTAAACTGGTTACTATTTCGCAGGTTTCGACCCTTCTAACTCATAATCTTACCTTGTAACTGAATTACGACCATTACTCTAATGGTCGGTTCCTATATTCTACCAACAGTTCACATGCCCTTACTATCGGTTAAAATTTGACATAAGTAATATCAAATTTCTGCCAATGATACGGCAAATGAATAGTATGATATATATAACTGACCATAAGGGTAGTACTAATAACGTGTGCTAATTTTTATAGCCATAAATTTGCGGACTAAAGGTATAAGTATCTATTGTACATACATATGTGTACTCGATAACTAATATGAGTAATTTATATCCCGGGCAAAGGCATAGTTTCTTGTGTATCTATAGATATCGATAGAATATGTGTAATGTAATGTCTGGGAAATCGAACCCGGGACTTCTAAGTTCGAGTGTACTAGACCGCTCGACCACAACGGTCTACACATAAAATTTGATCATAGTTATATAACTCATATGACCCACGTCAATATACCTACAAACACGAGGTCGGGAACTAACGACAACGTCGAACGAACGAACGGACAGGGGACATAATTATATGACAAGTGTTCCACTATTAGCAGGTAATAAAGATTGGGATATACCTAATGTTATAGGTTTAGGTATATATGCAAATTGTCAACAGAGTGCACAGTCAGTGCTCCCAATTCCCATCTCGGAGTTTGAGCATGACTCATAGCTACGTGCTAAGTGTGCGTTAGGAGTTGATTGTCTCACATGGGGTTCAAGAGGAAATGTAAATTATAAATCTTGTTGTTTCTTGGAATCGGTCCGGTTAGTGCGGGTGACTCATAAAACCAGTCGCAGAGCTCGCTCGCCGTCAAGTTCTAGGTCATAGAGCATAGCGTTATCGAAAGGCTCTCGAGTAAAAGCTTTCGGCTTTAATTACACGTACTGTGTTATTTATTAGTCAGCTATTAGTAATAATCGACAACTACACGTGGGTTTGGGAAAAGGATTTTATAATTGATTTGATTTTATTGGTAATTGGGGGCTTTATAATAATATTTCATTTTTTAAACAAATAATCACAAGCAGATTAGCAATAAAATACGACTTTAATGGTTATATAAGTATTTAAATTTTATAAATTAGAACTAATATTACACACACACACACACACACACACACACACACACACACACACACACACATATATATATATATATATATATATATATATATATATATATATATATATATACACACACACATATATATATATATATTATAATTACTCGACTCTACGTTGTTACGCTCGTGTAAATTTCCCACGGAAACCATTCCACTTCTCGGGATAAAATGTTTTCTTTAATCATACCTGTTATTGGAGTATATGTATACCAAATTTTACGGCAATCAGTTCATTTTTATAACAAACTTAATATATATAAAAAATTATGAGTAAAACGCGTCCAAAAAGCGTTCTTGTAACAATTAAAAATTAGTATGATTATCATATAACACCAAAAATAAACAACACCTGTGTACCTATTTTTGCCACTTTCTATGATTTACAATCCCATCTATGTGATAAAATTTACACAAAAACCGTCGCGTGGCATAAATAATAATGATTTAAAAATTACTGATAAATTGCATTTATCGATATATAGTAATGGTTTATAAGACGCAAAATCCGTGGAATTTTATGGAAAATTAGATGCCTGCTCATAACAGTCACGTCAAACTTGTTTACAGTAGTTACATCTGTTGCATTACTTATTCATGTTATAGTACTTTGGACACAACGTCAATCGGTGAGCCATTTCTTGGAATAAAATATATTGTACCGTATGTTCTCGTTAGTTAAATGTAAATTACCAAATGTCATTGTTACAACCGCATACAAATGTTCGAATCGTAGCATTCAACGCTAATATATTAGCGGCGGTGAGACACAATTCAATCAAACCTTAGGAAACTCGAATCGAAAACATAAAAGAAGTATTGAAATGCAAAAACCGTTACTAGGATACGCTCCAGTGCAGCCGAATGTCGTGCGTATCACATTAATTCAGTCACGAGATTGTATTTTTGTATAATATGAACATAAGCCTTTGGAATCGATGTTACAGTTTAATAGGGACATAGATACAAGCTCCAAGTCGTTGTACTTACAATTGACGTGACCAAAATGTAATATTCGCACATTGTCATGGGCAAGGCATTTCCTGTCGTGTTAAATATATGTGTACTGTTATGATAAACGTACCCTTATGCGGCGGGTCATTCTCCTGGCTCAGAGAACAATAGCACAACCAGAAAGTGCCAAGAACCTGTGATGTTCTTTGTTTTCTCACTGCTACCTGAGTCGATTAATGGGACATAAAAATTCGACACATGTCCCATGCACCGAGTGGACATTTCTCGTAAAATTTCCTCTGGCGGTTTTGACGAACAATGAACTCGCCGTAGTACTCCATTGTGTATTGATATATACAACGTATCACTGTATATATGAGTGCTGCTGTAATTCTTAAAACAATAAACTGAAAATAACTGTTGTCATAAAAGACACCGCGGACAGTTTTAAGTGTCTGTTATTGAGGAAGGATTCATTTAAATTCCTAACTGTAAACAAGGTGTGTACAGCCTCCATATATGTTTTGGGAATTGCATATCTCGCGATCGGACGAGTGCCGCTGGCCGCCGCCGAGCGGGCCGCCCGTCAGCAGATAAACACCATGGAAAACAAAATATTTTAACGCACAATGCCACCGGCCGTAAGTTTTTTAACCCTAGTCACGACTCACGATCCTGGGAACCGAATTTTTTTAGTAGATATTTTGAAGAAAATGAAGATAAACAGTACGATGATAAACTTTAATGACAAAACTGTTTGTCGGTTGTGTCATACAAAAACGTATAGAAAAAAGCATTTAATGCGACTTCACTTGAATAAGTTTTGGATGCATAACCTACGTAACTTAGACATATGTAGGTATAGATAACACTTTACTGTTAAATAAAGTTAAAAAATCTTAAAAATGCATAGCTATAATTTTCTTTCTTTTGGTAAAGCAGGCGGCTGTATAGCTTAAAGCAAACAACTTATTGTCCATAATAAAATATTATAAGTATAAAATGTATCCTACCTCCATCCTCACAATTGAAAGTATGTATGTACCTACGTACCAAATCTCCATGCCCAGCAGTTTATTTCTAACGCTGTGTAGAAAGAACAAACAAATACACAAATATCACACACATGAATATTATTCTACAAAAAGTAATAAAGCGGTACTAAATATTGCGATTGTTACTTAATTAAAAATACTATCAAGAAAATGAGGATGTTATAATTGATTTATACATACATATAAATCTAAACAATCTATGTTTCTAGTTTCAAAAATTTACGTCAACCCAATTGTTTCCGCAAAAGAACGAGGAATCCGTTTTCCTTTACAGTTACTGATAATATTTTTGCTTATTCAAAGTGTTTCTACGACATAATAGCCGCGGTATATGTCATATGTGTTTACTGTGGTCCATGGACCGTGTCGCATTGACTGGTAGCCTCGACATGGGCGAAGACAAAAAGCGACCCGGTCACCTCATTGATACCGTAATCTGTATGTATTTATTTTCAAATGTATAACGGGTTTAATTCTTTCCTTGTAGGCAGGTAGGGTAACGTAATCCTTGAAAATGCTTAATAAAACTAGTCTTGCAAATGGTTTTGTCGTTTATACAGACGTGTAAATGTGATTAAGCCAAATTAAAAATGTCCTCCATAGAAAGGTTAAACTTTTTTCAAGATTGGAAAAATACATATTACCTAATTATTTATGTTAAAGGTTAGGTTAGCAAACTTGTAACGATTTTGTTGTTTTTTAAGTGAAACTTCTTTAGAATTGTTATGATTTGAAACTTGATAAAACGAAAAAGCTACTCTAAAAAGAGAGAGAAAGAGACTAAACACATAAATCTATAGGACTCAGCCTGCAAGAGAATGAGATACGTGTTTTATATTGTGCAGTACAAATTATAAATATAGGTCCAATTTGGACAGAAATAAAACGGATAATATATTAATAAAAGTTAGAGAATAATTATCTGTAGGTATATTCTCTAAAGTATCACTTCTACTGCGTGCGAGTACAGTTCACACACAATTTTTTGTATATGAGTAAATTTCATTGTAGGTCCAATGTACTTTTTGCCAAAAATCTGAAGTCATTTTCATATGCAACGTGCTATAGATACCTAATTTGGGGAAATATGAGATTGCCCTACGAGTTTTATCTACTATTTTACCCCTTTCAAGATGGTCTTCTGATTCAAAAAGTTCTTTCTTGGGATACAATCTATTTCCATCGACAAATACAAGCAGATACTTCTGCCTTCAAATTGCTGGATATCTAGCTTTTTGTTAAGGCGATATAATAAATATCTCACTTTTCGGGGAGAAAAATTTATAAATCTTGAACGTGAAACATTCTTATGGTCACTGACCGGTAACTCCGAAAGAAAAACGGGTTTATATTATATAAAAAGTAGGTTAAAGTATCGATACCGTGATTTATATATTATTCAAGTTCTTACTGGGTTATTGAAGAGACATACCTGAACCATACCAAATACAAAATAATAAAACTACGTTTTAACGGTTTTAAGCGCGGTAATTTTATTTGATTTTGGTTTTTCCGATGTTTCAGCCATTTTTCAGTGGCCGTGATCACGGTGATTACCGCGCTTAAAACCGTTAAAACGTAGTTTTATTATGTATACAAGTCGCGAAAACTTAAGAAAAAAAAATCTTACCAAATACAATTTTGGGGGGTTACTAATATCTTAGCTAATGTGTTGTAACTGGTTATCTTGTAACTGGTTATTTCACGTAATCTCCATACAAGTATCGTGAATTTTTTACCAGTAGTAGTTTAAAGTAATAGATAGTAGGGTATAAAAACCTGACATTTATCAAGCTGTTGAATACTGCACTAGCAACTTACCTTCGTGGGCCTTATGATTGTGATGTGACAAAGTGCGACAGGCAGGGCGGTGTTTTGTCGCATGCGCGTCACGCACGCAGGAAGCACTTGGCGACCTTCAACACGCGCGCCATGGCCTCCGTCCTCTGCTGATCGCTACTACTTATTGTTCACAACTTGCCGATACTACTGCCTTCTAATTGCTACAATTTCTGTACGTACATCTAGATTTAATTATCTGGAGCAGGAAGCCCTAAAGTTCTGCAAATATTCAACCATTGGAAATTGCTACGCTTTTCGGCTTTTGGTATCGAGACACTTGGACCAAAAGGACCTGAGGTGCACAAGCTTTATCTAGGCACAGCTAAACTTCTGATAGAAATCTTGCAACCAAAAGGCTTGTATATGTTTCGGGCAATACGGGCATACTAGCATTGCTATCTAAAGAGGCAACAGGTTAACATTTTGGTACTAATTCCGTTAGCTCTCCTACTTAAATATTAAATTTATTTATATTAATATAGTTAATAGGAAAAAATTATGTATAAGGTCACTGAAAAAATAAAAAAAAGATGCAAGGCAATTAAAATTTATTTGCATAGAATCCCCTGAATGTTATACTTGGTAAGCAAACTAGGTTCGTAATGTAATTATAAGATTGCGCATTATTAAACTTACGGATTGTATAGTTAAGTCTGATAAAAAACCGGTATGCCTTAAGTGAACATGGACCTTAATGTCACAATAAGAGAGCTTAAAGGATGATTAACTTAAGTAAAGAATAATTATTTTAAATATCAAATATTTTTTGTAATTTAAATTGATATCATTGTTCACTGGTTATTCTTTATTTTAACTTAATTTTTAACTAACTAATGCGAAGTACTGATATAAAATAATGGTAAAATAAGTTTCTTCACAAGTACACATCTATTGATCTGGCGATTTGTCTGTGATTTTATTGCCTGAGTAAGGTGATTAATTAATTTATTTTCAAGAAAACACATAAGATCAATTAAAAGACTACACGTGTAGAAGCGAATGATTGGCACGTAATCGATAGATAGGAGAGACAATGCTCTTGTCCACGTGATAAACGTGACGGCTGACACAAAGGGTCGACTCGTCTTCTCTTGGTACCTACTTAAAAATGTTCTCCACACTCCATTATGGAAAAGTGGTTTTCACACGCGATAGATTCAATATTAATCTTTTGACAATTGCACTATAATTGATCCTAATTACGAGAGCAATTAATAATTGCTGCGCGTGTAGGGCATTGTGGGTAAGCAATGCACGTTGGGCGCACGAGACATCGACTTTTCTTTAGTATTATGATTGATATATGATTACTATATTATTATAGTCCACGTCAAACTTACCAGTCTCTTTAAATTAGCTTCACGAAACTGTGAAGTGATTGATTTACATAACAAGCCGTTTTTTGTGAGACATCTGCATTTAACCAAAACCAGTCATAAACTTTTGCGTGTATATTATGATATTATTCATTCTTATGTATAAGTAACAACTACATTCTTAAGTATATAATTCATTATTAAGTATACTCTTGTATATCATAGATTTATAGTTACACCCTTCCAATATACAATTTTCAATACATTCATTTTTTTATTTAGTGTAAATAAATGAGGCCATATAAATAGTTTTATATACGAGGTAAGCATCGTATCAACACCCTCAGTCTTGCAGGTAAAGGTAACGACAACTATTTATCATGGTGGACCATTTGCCTACTAGCAAAACTAAAAGAAATGATAAACGTGAAACTGAGTTTATTTCCTTTTTTATATAAAATCGGTCATCTAGTACTTAATACAATTAATGTTCTAAGCTGTTTAAAAAAAATAGTAAACAAAACTATAGATAAAACTATATAGATACAAATATTGGTCCCAAACCATTGTCATTTGTACGGGACGTTTCGAAAAGGCTGGTAGCGTTACTGCGTTGGATAGCGATATTATTTTATACTAGGATATACCCGCGACTTCTTCCACGCTTGACTTGAAATTCGCACACAAAGTACCGCAGCATTAGAAACGAATGTAAGCTGTCGTTTTAGTGAAAACTGTGTCGGAATAAGCTAATTTTAATACACACCGAACAACTACAAACCGCTCCCGGGAAAATTCCCCCGGGATATAAAGTATCACACATTTTATTACATGAAACTTGCTATCTATCAGTGAAAAAATCGTATTGGAATTTGAAAAACAAATTTAATGTTGCCATTTTAAATAATTCTCAGAAAAAAATCCCGAATTCTTCGGGGAGACTTCACGTCTCTCTGCGTATTCTACCGATTGTATAACGGGGACTGTCCCGAAGAATTGTTTAGAATGGTGCCTTCGTCTTATTGCTACCACCGCACCACTCGCCATCGACTGGGCGTTCATCCCCACTTCCTCGAGCCGCTTCGCTCATGTACGCAATGCCTGTCCAGAACGTTTCTCTTGCGTACCGTGGGGATTTGCAACGAACGCCCAGCTGAGATTTTTTCAGAGCGCTACGGTATAGAGTTTAATAAAACTACGTTTTAACGGTTTAAGCGCGGTAATTTATATGATTTTGGTTATTCTGACGTTAGAAGGTATAGAGTTTTTCAAAAAGGGTATCATAAAATTTCCTCGAGGCCGGCAGCGCGTTGGTAACACATCTGATGTTGCAAACGTCTATAGGCGACGGTAACCACTTTCCATCAGCTGGGTCGTCAGCCTGTTTGCTTGTACTCCAGCTATAAAAATAAAATAAAAAGATTCCACAGGATTCCCGGGATAAAAACTAGCGCAGGTTTTAAGTCTAAGAATTTGCTGTCGATCAGCGAAAACCTCATCGAAATCGGACCAGTAGCTTTTTTACGTGATTACGTGATTTACGTGAATCCTGAACAAACAAATATATAAGAAAAAAAATGTATTGTTTATATAGTCTATTCCAGTTGTTATTTTTTTAATACCTCTAATGTACAAACATTAGAGGTATTAAAAAATACCCTGTTTGTATAGAATTTTATAATACTATAGATTTTTTATGTAAAAACCATAGATGATGACTTTATCCCATAAATTTAATAACTTACACGGGATTTGGAATAGAACTTTATGTTATCGAAACCAAGTGTAATGATCTTGTATTGCATATGCAAAAGATATCGTCTGCTAAAGTTGATTTATACAATAGACTGTTTCGATGCATTTGAATATTGCCTAGACCATGTCATTAACATATAAGGATGACAACAACAAACAAACATGTTGACAGCAGTTATGTAACAGACGTCAGTTATTAAATATTCATATTATGTTTGTATTGGAGTGATTTATCTTAAAGGCGTATTTTTATGTCGATATAATAAATAGGTGTTTCTTTGTTTATGTTTCATTAGAATGGAATTTCAAAAACAACTCACGTTCTTAAGTAAACAGCAATTTACTATGAAAATTCCCACACATTCGATGACTTTAAAACTATTATTATTAATCTCTCTTTTCTTTTACCTTCTCCCAATTATATGTTTTTTCCATCCATATACCTCTACTCTGACATACGTCCTGTGCCACACCACAAATCATCATATCATCTTTCACACAACCCATCCATCTCTTTTTTGGTCTACCTTTACATTTGTAGCCATCAATCATCCAGTTTAACATTCTTTTTGTCTCGTGACTTTCATGTTCCTCATTACATGTCCATATCACCTTAGACTTCTTTCTCTCAATTTGTTGTCACTGATGTAACTATCAAAGATTCGCTTAACTAAACTAAAATTATTAATATAATAATCTAATTGATATTTGAGTTCAAATATTAGTAGGTGAACGAATAATTGACATTTATTGTGAAGAATATAAATATGGTACAAAGCGTTCATTTCTGGTTCCCCAATATTTCGTCGATACTCATTAGAAATATCGATGTGATTTTTTAATACCTGTCTACCCCACACTCCTAGGTACATTGTACAAAAAAGTTGTTAGTTTTTCTTCAATTTAATACCATCACTGTGTAGCGACCTATAAAGGACACGTTCCTATCAAATATCATTCATATAGACTCATTACATTCTGAAAAAAATACTGTTACAGAGACAGACATGACAATTTTGTTAGAGTTCCGCTTTTATTACTACAACTACGTTATACTATTTACTACAATAACTTGATAAAAGGAAAACTACAACTTGTTTACAGATCACTATTAGAAATCTAAATTGACATACATGTTATTTATCAACACAATTCTGATAAATTGCTACACATGTGTTGAAAATAATTTATGCAGTTATGTTTATAAAACGTGTACCTTTGTTATTTTTAATTAATCACTGAATTTAAAATTCATGTGCGCAATATTTACTCCAATAGTAATATAATAAAGTAAATAGGGCAATAAATATTACATGAAATGTGATCTAATTAAATGTATTTGTAAACATTAATAATGAAGTCCACGAGTTTGTGATGGCGTTGTATACAAAATGCATTCACCCCATCGCAATGTTACCTGCGTCGAATGTAACATTACCTATGTATTTATTTATATGGAACGTGTCATAGCATATGTATGTATACTACTGTGCGATATAATTAATACTTTGCAATGAGAAGGATATGTTGCAAGACTAATTAAATGATACGTGATATGTAAGATGACAAAAGTTCTAAATGAACTGTGTTTAATACCTATTTTTCACGTGTTTTGTGGAAATAAGAGATAAATAAATTAAATCATAACATTGACCAAATATTAATAGAGAGTCATTTATGAGGAATATCTTTAAATTATTTTTCTTTAAATCAAAGCAATAAAATTTGGTTCCATATTTCTTATAAAGATTAATCAAAATGTCTGAAGAGTAAAGAGTAAGCTTCCACTTATTTAAGAATTCGTATTTATTAATACGAAGATAACGAGTTTAATTACCTGAACTTTGCTTAAGCCCTTTACTTAAGAAAAAAAAAGTGGCGCGCCCTTAAAAGTGTTAATTATACATTGTTAAATTTCCGATAATATTTTTTTTGAAAATTAAAATAGAGCCCAGCAAGAGAAATTTCAAAAAGTTTATTAAAATCGCCGAGGGATGTGTGAAATGAAACTCAATAAATATTTTTTTATTTGCTATAATTTATTATTTACGAATTTAATTTTCCAGATCACTATAAATATGCGTATGATGCGAATTATTAATATTTATATTACGTGGGTGTTTCTTGGGTCGTTAGCATTAAAGCTAGAGCCTAGTGCTTCCATGATTTACATGCATAGATTATTTGAAACTGAATTTTACTTTTAGCTTGACTGAATGATTTATGATTAAGTAGTCGATGACGTTGAATGAGCATAAATGTAATAATAATATTATTTTTCAAACTACAGCATATTTAATTATAGTCATTTTATAGACAAAATTTTAACAACATTAGCCCATAAATGTCTGACGTAGGTACCTGTTTTTATGAAAAAGTGCGGTATACCTGTCACGCTAATCCGAGGCGAATGACTCATTTTATTAATTTAAAAATATTGAGATTGTTTGCGAATATCTGCACGTGTCCCTATTTGTTCCTGATACTATTTGTCCGCTTGATCCTTAGGAATATATGAGAACAGATGCACTTCCTGGAAGAATGTTGTATCATCTCAAGTATGCCATTCACTATCTGTCCTATTTAAGCGTTGCGACTCGTTGATAGCTTTATAAGTTATGCTTAGCAGTGCCTTTCACGATTACAACTAAGCAAATAAACCTTCTACATTCCTTGATTTATTCTTTTTCTGTGTTTTGAACAAAACTAATTTAAATTACTTTTGAATTTTGCTTATTAAATCCATTTTCAGTCAAATATCAGGTTTACTGGAGTCAAATGACGAAATTCTTGGGGAAGCTCAAATATCACATATTGTTTACATTTGAGATTTTTTAAGACTGAAAAACATACACAAATATCCAAAAAAGTTCACTGTGAACTGTTTAAGTCTGATTATAATAAGGAAATATGGTTCCCTGATATTTTTGGCAACTAAAATATATCATCGTAAACTAAATGACAATTGACTGATCGGTTATTCTGGAACCAGAAGAGTCTTTTATTGTTTCAGCAACATTTACAGTCTGAGGCTCTGTTTCCTACTTTGTCTTTTGCATTTTGCATGATCTTCAATATCAGGACCCGAACCTATTATTCTTTAAAATACATGGACTTGTTTTTACTTATATGACGGAGAACTGCTATGTTAACACGTGTATGTTTCAGTTCTAGCCAAAGGGCAAACGAACCAATTTGCTTTAAACACGTAAATCACATCCAATGTCAGGAAATTGTTCAACAATAACGTATGATGTAAGCAATCATACATAGGAGGTGTCATTAAATGCCCGCATGGTTTACATTGTACCTAATCGTTTAACTATAGATAATAACCCTATGATGTTGTGTTGCATATGTCTGTACAATATTGCCCATTTTTATTACAACCATGAATGACGAAGGTAACATATAAAGGAAGGTAGTACTCATTTTGCTACATACCTCAGAAAAAAACTTCAATGAAAAACGCGCGGCGATTTTCTTTCTATGCTTTCTGGTTACTATTATGTATTAAAAGACTGAATATAGAGCAACAAGATAATTCATTGCTAGAAACTAACTTCGGTAGCAATCATTTTGTGCATAGCTTTACAGTAACCTGCTTAGCTTGAAAGCCCGTACGCAAGCTGTTATTTAAACCAACAGTGAAATACGTTTCTTTTACACACGAAAAAATAATTAAATGTAAAAACCGTTAAAGAAAAGAACTACATTATCATAATATCATTCATATAACATAGCACAATTTGTCAGGACTAATATGCACGTAGTCTGAATCACGAGCTAATGACGAAAGAAAACACTAAGAAAAAATTTGCACGTCGAAATTACCGATATATAAAATCAAGACATGCCCGTTTGTGGATCCGTCCGTTCTTCTAAAATGAGGACATCCAAACCCAACTGTGGGGTTGAGGCTGATATTATTATATATCAATATATAAATATCAATATCAATATATAAAAATAATTTTATAAACACATACAATGAATTCTAGGCGAAATTCAATCGTGCGGCGGACTGTAAAGTTGAATGAATAAATTACATGTTTTAAACTGGCAAAATAGGTCAACGCCTCGATTTTACTATTGTATAATTTAAAACAAACTTGTTCAATTGCTTATTCATTATATAAACAAAAGGTGCAACTGGCCGGAAACATATTTTACGTTTGTAAACACAAACCAAAGCTTTGTCTACTCATAACTATATGAAATAGTCATGGTCACAGAAAAGGCCTTTGCAAAGTGTAATTACATTATTCTATCTGTACAGTAACGGAGAAAGAATACAATTTCTCGCGGTCGGGCCGCCTGTCGTAAGAGGCGACAAAACAACCCACAGGCGGGTAGTAGGGTGTTTGCCCGTCTGGATGGCTACCACTCCAGGAGTGGTACAGTCTAGAGTAAGCCGCGATAAAAACCTTGAGTTATGTTCCGGCATTAGTGTACTCCCTTTAGAGAGCAGAAGCACATTGGTGGCACCTTTGGTGTTCCAAATATCCGTAGGCAATGGTAACTGCTTGCTATCAGGTGGGCCGTCTGCTTGTCTTCTGAATTCATGCAATGAAAAAAATTACAACTAAAACTCTATCTACATTAATATAGAATTCCTTTAATTTGGATTTTAATGCAAATGTCTTAGTCATGAGGGAAAATTTAATATGTAAATAAAAGTATAATTACTTTGTCATCGGTAATACCAGAAGGTAGATCGTTCACACCCACGTACTAGTACTTTATTGGAAGTTAATACCATTAAGAAAGCTCGTCCTCAACATTTGTCAATAACAAATTATGACTCAGTCCTTCGCGCAGTATTAAGTTTGACTTCTCCATGACACCTTTGTTTTATAGTACTTTAAAACATACTAGGAAGGTATTATATGTTGCTAACTGTAATCATCCATAATACATAGGTAAATCCAAAAGTAAATCCCCTTTTTATTACCTTTTCACGACTAAGCGGCTGATCGGATTTTAACGTAATTTGGCAAGGTCAGATTACATCCTAGAGAAGGACCATAGGCTGCTTTTTCTAAAAAGGAACAATTTCCGTTTCTAAAATAACTTTAATAAAAAATGAAATATTAAATGAAAATATCAAAGGCAACTCATGATTCGTCAAATTAGGGATAAGAAAATTCCTATTTAGGCTTTTGGTAAGAAATACGTGTTTCATAGTTATAGCGCTTCTTTTACTTAGCTCAAAAAGTAAGTGTTATAAATACGGATAAAGACCTGGTTAACGGATAGTTACTTATAAGTAAACCTAATGAACTAGAGCACTACTATTTTTAACCAGTCGGTTATTTGAATTCCATTTGCTTTCCATTCAATGTTCAACTTTTTTGATCAAATATTAAAACACGAAACTTTTTCGTTACTTGATATTTTCTTGGACGTGACTACCTACGTCCATAAACTTATTTACAAAATCAAACTTAGACTTTAAAGGATATTTTTTCCAATTAGCATTGAAACTTAACAATGATGCGTGATAATATATTCCGCTGTGTCCTCCTGAGGCATTGTATTTGTGTGAGTTAAGTGGGTCTGTGGAACGAAGCCCCGCGGACTGTGCCCGCACAAAGATCATATGCGTCGGCACAGACTTTGACAGACGCCGTTACTCTTAGGCACACTAACCCCAATACACTTGTACGAATTTATTACTTAATTACTATATTTAAACAGGTAATTATTACCGCATGAAAAATAAAATCAATCCCAAAGACCACATAAATTTTGAAAACCTGTAACGAAACCATACGTACTACTTTTTTAAATCTTTATTGTTTTAAATAGGTTTTTGTCACTTTGTGATATGGTTACCCCGTCCAATTTAATAAGAAATTCTACTCATTTAAACTATGTAGGTACACTGGAACAACAACTGAGCTAACGCTCTGGTACTAGGGAAACCAGCGAGAAAGACAGAATTATTATTCCAGATACCCCCATTATATCCGGCCACCAAATGACGGCGCATTGCTCCGCCCCGGACAAAAAACGCCAAAAGCATAATACAACTGTAATAACTACATAAATATTTCAGAAGTGAGAAAGTGTACGTTTTTTGTTTAATGTGCGTAAATAATGGCTTTCCAACGAAGTAGAGCTTGAGATCAATATTTACCTTATCAATATTTTTGTTGTCATGAGACTATCTGCGGGTTTTTAACCATCATTATATTGACGTATCTTGTGTACCGGCATAACAATGGTTTGTGTCAACGCCCCGTTTGCAAACCATATTACTCGTGCGCGCCCAAAATCTGTGCGATACTTTTGCGATTACTTATTGACAGAGAGTGATATACGACCAAATCAAAATTCAAATCACATGATGTGTTGAAAGTTTTTTAAATATTTCTTTCTTACTTGTTCTTTTTTTGAAAATTTATGAATACGATATGTTTCTCATTCCTCAGTTACGACATCAAAACAATTGAACTTAAAGTTTGAAATCTATTGTTGTTATATTTACCGTTAAAGAACTACCAAAAGGTTAATTACATTCTGAAAATAGCAAGAGACAGGACAAACATTCACCTACGAATATAATTATTTACACGTAAAATACAAATATGTTTTATCTGTGTAAATATGTAATGTGCCATCTGAGTAAGTAGGTAAATCTAGTTTGTGGAGATAGTAGTAATAGGGTAGTATTATTCGCTGAAGTTTTGCTTAGTTTATTTAGGGTACATTTGATATACCGCATAATAAATTTACTTCGAGGTTAGTTGGTGGTTAACAGTTTCGCCTCTCATTCAAATGACGTGGATTTGAATCCTGGTCTCAAAGCATGTACTAATTACTCAATTTTTCTGAGTAATGTACATTTTTACACATTAGTCAGATTAGGATGTTCTGTTAAAGGAAAGTATTGTGATGAACATCATGGTAACGGATATGTGTAAAACTCCACCCTGTATCGAACTGACCTTTGATCGTTCTCCAAAAAATAAAGTAGCCTGTGCCTATACGGATTGTAGGGTTCACGCGGTGATCTCAATATACAGGTTTCCTTAATTGCGTCTTTCTTCACCAGCAGTACGAACACAAGAACAAGCATCATCTTACGGTAATAATAATTCTTTGTGTTAAGATTCGATCCACTCAGTCGCCGTTTAAATTTCAAATTAAGGATGGTTAGTTTCCTCCCATTATATTTTATCTCTTACTGTTACTCCGAATTCATTCGCTTACGATTTATCGTTGCGTACGGCTGACTAGTCTTTAGCCAGGAATCCCCGGTGAGAAGAACAAAGGCCCGGCCGCCGCGAAATGTGCATGGTTGTTGATGCCGTGCCAGCCGGAGATATGTGCAGGGCGCATTGCGATGCGACTCACGCCCGCTGCCGCTGCCACCGCCCAAGGCCGGATAATGTCTTCGTATCCCATCCGCAACGCATTCTTACGACATTTTATTGTTTACACGTTTGCGATGAAGTAAAAGGTTTTATAATACCTACATTTTCTGTCAACAAAGAAACATTTATCTTTTAGTGCTTACGTTTAATAAACTTGATTATCATATAACGAAATAGATATGAAACGACACGGAAACTGAAAGGGTAGGCATGTGCGAGTCGGACTCGTGCGTTGAAGGTTCATGTACGAACTATAATGCTTAAATGAAACTTCTGATTTAATTCAATTTTGAAACTAATAATAATTTTAGTTTATTTTTCATAAAATTTTAAGTATTGATGGTCACAGATTTAATTATTTTATTATTCGTAGAGTAATTTCTAAACTTCTACTTTAATGAATGGTGTAAAAACTAAACTTATAACGTTGTAAACAGACAACCGTAATTAAATACTTTTTGTCTCTCTAACACGTTCTATATACGTAGACTTATATGTTATCCTTATCAGAGACGTCGACAATAAACAATGGGTGGGTAACCTTGGGATGAAGCGAGATATAACGGGTATAGGTAAACGTTGAGATAAAGAAACCTTTAAGAACAAATTAGCACGCTTGTAATCCACATTGTGTGTTAATCATATTATGATCTAGCTGTTTAATTGGCTTATATATTATGTTATTGGTCACTTAACTATCAAGACCAAAGTATAGAAAAATATTTTCAAATATTGCATTGTTGTTAGATTTGTTAAAAGAAAACTGTTTCTTTATGAAATAGATATCTCCAAATATGGATAAAAATAATTAATGCACTTCCCTACTTGTTTCAGATGTATTTAGCGCAATATGGATACCTTAGTCCTTCAGTAAAAAATCCATCCAGTGGTCATATCATGGATGAGAGTTCGTGGCGACGGGCTATTGCGGAGTTTCAGAGCTTCGCAGGTTTAAATGCAACAGGTACGTGCTTGTAACAATATTAATGGGCGTTTCACATTTTCGCAATAATCTGGTGAAAAGCGCGCGCGAACGTGAAAAAATCACGAGAATGTGGAGCGCTCAGAAAAGTATAAGAATCATAATTATTATCGATTAAAATAGGGATGCCGACATATGTTAAAATCAATTTAAAAAAAAATTACGTATAAAAGAATAAGCTTTAAAATAACATTTTACCTTTTTCAAACAACAGAATGCGCTGTTTAACTCTTTTTACTTGTACGTACTTATGATGTAATAATTAGGTACGCTCATACAAAATCTATGAGGCTGCATGTTTGGTAATTTTATAAAAAGTATCTCAGTTGATTTGACTATCATCATCTATAGATCAAATTTCCAACACATTAAGCTAGAGGAGTGCTATAATTACCGTCACTAAAGTATAACCAGTTATGATGGTGTTGGTTTTAATTGATATTCGCTATTTCTATCTCGACCCTGGTGACTGGTTGTTAGCTCTCCACGGTTCGCAATTCGGTAGCCTTGTCACGGCGTCCTATTAAGTCACGCATCGATACCGCCGTTTATTCATCCCAAAATTATTGTCATGAGTATTATTGAACTATTAACTTATAAGAAAAAAAAACTTATTTTTATTATAACTTTAAACAGTATGTCTGAATTGTCGACTAATCAGTGTAGTATCCGGCAATTATAGACATACAAAGATTTGAATTTAAGATCGGTTTATCGAAAGCTTGTTGAAATGATATAAAACAATTAATTATAAGTTCATTAAATAATAACAAAACTATTAATTATTAATAAAGTATCCGTTATTATCACTCTACAATTCGATTACCTGTAAGTACGTGTACGTAATATTTAAATACAGTTTCGTACTGTATACAAAAAATATATCTACAGTCTAATGTATTGCATACCAAATATTAATATCTAGCAACCCTTTAATTATAACACTTTTAAGATTTAAATATGTCTAATAATTTGATTATTACTTAAAAATATTATGCATTAAAATTTTTGTAAGCGACAATATTGAGAAAGTTTACCTTCAAGAAAATATAAGTCATAGATTAGATACGACAAAGTATGTACACATCTTAATTATTGTTGTACGATATATATCTTTTAGTCGAAGCAAGAACTCTAAAACTATGTCGTGGAATTTTTAAAAAAATTAAATGTAATGTAATCAGTTGAGTTAATATAAGTAACACGAATCCATTTTGAATGCCAGTGATATTAATTCCATAGATAATGGTATTGAATTGGTGCGCTGGTATTCAAACACCGCGGAATTATGTGGCCAGCACCTGAATCGTCTCTGTACTCGTACGTGCCTTGACACGAGAAGTAGTTTATTGGTCTTGACTATGACTGAAGGCTGTGTTATTATGTAAGCAAATAACGCAGCGCCGGTACGTACATAAATACATTATTCATTATCGGTCACTGCACGAGTTCGGTTGGTAGTCTTAACTGGACAACATTATATGACTACATTAAATGTTTAATGATGACATTAAACTTGAATTACCTATATTTTTCTTTCGTTTGATTCTGCGTATCTGCATACATTGGCGGAAAAATTTAAATGTAGTATGATCTTTGTATCTTAATTAGAGTAAATAATAAATAAGTACCTATATAATAAAATAATTTTAATACAACAAGTTGAGGGTAGACTAAAAATAATTTGACATCAGTAATGACAGTGCTTGTCTGAAGAATATTGTAATTATAAGTTCTCGGCAAAAGCACCAATTTTCTGTGCAGTCCTATTTTCAAAACATTTATAAAGGTTAAAAATAAATAATCATGAATGTTTGATTGCTTTAAAACCAGAATTGTATGTTTATGTGAAAATCGCAAGTATATTTTGAAGCATAACTTTTCAAGCCGTCATAAGGACTCCGTTGATTATTTTCAGTTCAAAACTTATAACTTGACTGATGCGGGTTTTTAATAAGTAATAAATGAATCAAATAAAAATTCAATTTTAATGTCTTTTTACCAAGTTTTAAAATCTTTAAAAAAATCAACAATACTTATAAGTACATAAACCAATGAGATTGAAATTAAAATTATTAAAAAATGACACTCGGCTGTGTGATGCCTTATGCATTCGAAAATACTTTTGACTTTGAACGGATTATCACGTCAAGCCATTCTATCTTGTTATTCTTTGACCGCAGTAAACGATAAAGTGTCAGAAATGTTAAATTGAAAAACTTAAAATTCGCCACCGTTAAAACGTAATAGTAGTTTTACTTAGGAGAAACCCTAAGGGAAAATTAAGCAGTAAAATACAATTTGTAGTTCATCTACTTATTTAATGGAAAAGGACTATTTCGTATTTTCCTTGTTTTGTACTAATTTATTATTCTTCCCTGTTAATCGCGCAAAATATACATGACGTGTTTTGTCATAGCTGAATTTCAAGTGTGCTGACCGCTTGGTCGCTTTTAACCGTTGTTCCTGTTTATACAATCGTTTTCCGTGTGCGGTTTTGGTCGTCGATGTGATTGCGTAATTACTTCCTAGTCATCTGTTGATACAAAAATTACGTTTCATTCCACGAATGTCAATGGTGTTTTATTGATGTAGCACAAGTAATTTTAGTATAGATGACTATATAGTCTAGTCGGAGTTAAAAACGCAAACCACACGCAAAAAATAGTCTTACCTTCGCATAAAAAACTAGGTAATGGTCGAAATATTCGTAAAGCAAACGATTTACACTGGTGAGTATTTCCCTGGGAGCATATTCACTTGAATGTTTTTTTTTATTGCATGTGTTCAGCAGAGTGGCTGACGTCCCACCTGATGGAAAGCGATTACTATCGCATATCGACATTTGTAGCACCAAAGAGACTGGAACTGGCCACTAATTCCGGAACAAAACTCAAGGTTCTTACGGCGGCATAGTCTGTATCAGGGGGTAGCCATCCAGACGGGCAAACACCCTACCACCTGGCTGTGGGTTGTTTTGTCTCCTCTTACGACAGGCCGCCCGGACGCAAGAATTTGTATTCCTTCTCCTTTCTACCAGGGATAACATGATGATTTTTTTAACATTTCACATTCATAAAATACGGGCAAAATGATATTTATCATATAATGATATAAATGTTCATCATAATTAAAACATTCAAATTTGGATCTTTTACAGGAGAATTAGATGACGAGACAACCAAGATGATGGAATTACCGAGGTGTGGTGTTCGAGATAAAGTTGGTTTCGGAGAGAGCCGAGCTAAGAGATATGCATTACAAGGTAAGCTTTTAAAAAATATTTATAATTATGTAGTCTAATGTCAAATGGTATAACATTCACCGTCAATTTAAAATCCTTCATTGTGCGCAGTACGACATGTACTTGCTCAGTACTGTACGTTTTGAGTTGAATAGATTTAAAAGACTTCATAGTAGTGCAAATTGTCAATTACTTTCAACAAAATCAGTCTTAAGTCATAGTTTAATTAAATTATATTTTTTTAGGTTCAAGGTGGCGTGTCAAAAATCTGACTTACAAGATCTCAAAGTACCCATCTAAACTGAATCGCGCTGAAGTAGACGCCGAACTTGCCAAAGCATTCTCAGTGTGGTCTGATTATACTGATCTCACTTTCACTCAAAAACGATCTGGACAGGTCCATATCGAAGTTAGGTAAGTGTGCAGCAACTCGTTTAAGTTCAATCTTCTTTAAGTTTACCTTATTCAGCTCATTGTTATTATGTAAGATTTACGCTAGATCTATCATGGTTTTGTATATAATCAAATTTATAGTATCATATTGATAGTGTTCCTTAAATATATAGGCTACAAAAGAAGCCTTGTAAATTCGCCATCTCTGGCCGTCTGTTTTTATATGTAGAAGACATTTTTCTTGAAAACTATTGGGTCTATATATATAAAATTTAATAGATATGCATAACCTATACAAATCAGGACATATTGCTACAAGCCATTCAAATAAGACGATTTCTTAAGTTTTCGCGACTTTTACACATAATAAAACTACGTTTTAACGGTTTTAAGCACGGTAATTTATTTGATTTTTGTTATTCAGTCGTTTCATAACAATAACAAAAATCAAATAAATACCGCGCTTAAAACTGTTACAACGTAGTTTTATTATAATTCTTAATTTCGGTTTCATTTACTAATATATAATAAATGTTTAATAATTACGTAGCTTCCTATAGTTAATCAATTCTTTTTGTACTGTTATTGTTGTCAATAAAGATGTATTTATAACATTAAATAAATAAAAATGTATACTTATAATTAATAATAAATAAATAAAACTAACCTTTGAATTCTGAGAAATATCGTTAGAGGCTTCAAAAAATACTTTAATGAAAACCGGTTCGAACAAAAACGACAGCAAAATGCTTTTAAGTAGTATTTCAGATGTAGGGTATTTTCATTTTTTCGGCTTTTTATGGTTCAGTAGCCATTGACGAAAACTGACCGATTATCACCTCTACGCAATCCTTCGTTGTGCGTTAACTGCGGCGCACTTAACCGATTTTTAGATTGCGTTACATGCATTTTATCTAAAGTTAGTAATTTAAATGTTTGTAATAGGTTTTGGGTACGTGCCACAATTGTTGTACAAAATTTTACATGCCCATTGTAAATCTAGAAAGTGTTATAATACGCCCACCAACGAAACTTTGTTGTGAAACTAAAAAGTTATTTTGTTGCTTGTCCCGTAATTGGTGAATTTATACTCTTAATTGATTGTATTAGTCAGAAAACGTGCGGCACTAAATTTATTTATTTAGTGTCGATGCCAAGTTAAATAAAGTACATACATACATACATAACTTCACGCCAGTTCCCTTGCGGGGTAGGCACGAACAACAGAGTGCCATTTAGGCTTATTCTTACACACCTCACTTGCCTCTTTGACATTCATAACTCTTGTCATGCAAGCTCGTCTGTTCTTAAGGCTCCTGACATCACCTTCTGCTAGTACACGATCAATTTGATCATGGAAGCGCCTCCAATCCTTGGGAACCTTTCCCGTCCTCCAGCACAAGTTGCATAAGGACAGGAAAGCGTCCCGGACGCAGGTTCCACCATATTTGATCATCTCAGCAGACACACTATCGATTAAATAAAGTAATCAAGCAAATGCTTAAAATTAACATACACTGTGGTTGAGTGATTTAAGCATTAGTCCACGTAGCTTATTGGAACGCAGAGAGCCGCAATCAACTTACGACTTACAAGATTTTATGATTTTTCTATCGTAAAGAATTATCAACGGATGTCTTCTTGTATTTATTTTCATATAGTAAACAGGCTTACTTAATAACTTTGCAATGTAACAATGCATGCATTCGCAAAAGGTATTTCAAAAAACTATTAGCATTACAATACTGTTGAAGTTATAAGTTAATATAAACTATGTAACAAATAGCTGCCAGAGTGTATCGTGCGCAGAAGGTTGGCTGGAGTGCCACCTGTATGGCAATGCTGATTCGTTGCGTGAAATACGAACCAGCCTTCTGAATACTGAACTTATGTAAAACGTAATGTCAAATATATTTTAATTTCTTATTGATTAAAAAGTACTGAAATATATTCAGTAAAATCTATATTAAAGCACTACGATTCATATTAAGTGTTTAATGGCTAAAGGGCTATTGCCGTATATACGTTTGTAGCGATTGTCGCATTGTGCATTCCAGTTTCAATAGCATAATACTTCTCGTAACAACCCACTGATGATCTTTGTTGCGTAACTAAATGCTAGTAGTAATCAGCTGCCATTGAAAATATAATTTGTAGAATATCAACCAACTCACTGAATCGTTGAATGTTTTTTAATACCCACTTTGATGCTTATCATCTTTTATCACGAATATTATTCTCAAGATATCTTTTGCATTCACAACTCTGACATTTCGAGCACTTAATATTTGCTACCAAATATTTTAATGCCCTTTTATGCATTAATTTATTGTTATAAAGTTAATTGTAGGTATTTATAATCTTTACACATATTTGGAATCCATAACTAGATATTTTAGACGAAATGTTTGAAATATGTTCTATGAAAGTGATGTGATATTGACTTTGGTTGTTTCTATGTTTCTGTTTCACGAATTTAGGTAGAAGTGGATTGTCATAAAATGTAGTATAATTAATACCTTGCATAATTAGAATGAAAGTAGGATAATTTTTATCACCTAAAATAATAAGATATTTTAAGTTTACAGAAACAAAATTCTGTTTTAATCGTTTTTTGAATATTTCTAGATTCGAAAAAGGAGAGCACGGAGATGGTGATCCTTTTGATGGTCCCGGCGGCACTCTTGCTCACGCTTATTTCCCTGTAAGTATTTTATCATGGTATATATTTATTAGTTCTAAATACCGTAGTGCAATTGTTTATGAAGAGCCGATTTTTCAATCTCTAGACAAAAGTTGTTCATATATATATATGGATAGATAGATTACTAGAATACAATTATTCTACTACAAATAAACTGTACAACGCCGCAAACACAGTTCATTCTAAATAAACGCAGTGAAATTCCGGTATGACAAAATAAATATAATTCGATAATGGAGATATTTTTGTTAGATGTATTTGTATTAAACGATTTTATGTAGCAAGTTCCGCTATAGTGAATAGAAATTTATATACGTTGTTCATATTTTTAGGTCTATGGAGGCGATGCCCATTTTGATGATGCGGAGATGTGGTCTATTAACTCGCGAAGGGGAACCAACCTATTCCAGGTATGAAAATAGGGACAAAATGTACTGAAAGAACTGTCTGTTCAATGCGTTTGCAGTTATTATTTACTAGATTTTGCCCGCGACTTCGCTGGTGTTAATATCATACATTTCTTTAGGACAAAATGTAGCCTATGTGCTATTCTAGACTATAATGTATCTCTTTGCCAAATTTCATCTAGATCCTTCCAGTCGTTCTGGCGTGATTGAGCAACAAACATCCGTCCAAACTTTCGCATTTATAATATTTACTCGTATATAATATTAATATGTACAGTATAGATATAACAAGATAAAAACTATAATATATGTAAACATAACACAACATATTGTAGTGAACATACTGCAAGTTATTTGTTTTATTAACGAAGCATGATATTGAATCTAGGTTACTGGTACATTATTATGACTGACATACAATTTAACTACTTTAAACTTATTGCTGTCTAGACAACACATTTAAGTTTGTTACATCCCATATCGTGTGGCCTTCTTTCTTTTGTTGCATGGGATTTGTAATAATGAACCTTTTAAATTTATTTTTAATACTATTAATTAATTGATTTTTTATCAACATTTCTCAAACGTTCTTTTATCGAATGTCGTAAATAAAAATGTATTTATTGCTTTTGAACTTTGTGTGAAATGAAAAACAAGCACATATACCTACCTACAGTCCGTGCCAAACTTTATGACATATCCAGGTGACTTGAAAGATGCTGTACAATATATTTTAATGAAATATTGTTTATTACAAAGACTGTATGTCTGAATGAGCATATTTTAGCACGGATGTTTACAACTCTCTTGACAATTCGTAATAAATTTTCAGCGTTAGGTCTTTCTTTACCTTGTAGCTTTGTACTATTAGTACAGACTATATTAACATTTCAAATAATGATATATACTTCATAATTTTATAATATAACTTCAGGTCGCAGCTCATGAGTTCGGCCACTCGCTAGGACTGTCTCACAGCGACGTGCGATCGGCGCTGATGGCCCCCTTCTATAGGGGCTACGATCCTGCCTTCCAGCTCGACCAGGATGATATTCAAGGCATTCAGGTAAGTGGTGTTTCCTATAACCATAAAATTACTGTCCTACGATAACACTCCCCTTATAATGTGTATACCGCGATCAACATTTTTAATCTGCTCTATTCCTTATTATGGTTCTCTGGAAGAGATCACTGATCTTTAGCAATAACACTGCCCTTTGTGCGCGTTTAGAATATTAACCAGTGGCTTAGGTGTAGGTAATAATGTACTTATTAATCTTAGTATATTTTTAAAAGACTACTGCAGCTATTATTGCAGTTGACATTTCGATTGCAATATTAATACTTTAAACGATATTATTTATTTAATCGACAGACTTGAGCATTATATAGTTTTAAGCTAAGCAAGTTATGCGAGCGTTATGGGTAATTTACAACTGCCAACCCTAGGACCGATCTCATTATCATATATACTATGATATTTGACGTCTATCGTTTTAAGTTTCCGCCACTCTTTTGCAGGCTCTCTATGGCCACAAGACGCAGGTGGATTTTGGCGGGGGCGGCGTGGGGGGCGCTGGGGGCGGCGCAGGCGTGCCCTCCGTACCACGAGCCACGACCCAGCAACCATCAGCTGAAGACCCTGCACTCTGTGCTGATCCCAAGATCGACACCATCTTCAATTCTGCTGACGGCAGTACTTTTATCTTTAAGGGTATGTATTACATATCTTTACTCTACTTTTCTTCGAAGTGTCCCTACTCCTCAACTTCTTGACGTTGCGAAAAACATCCCGAAATCTACCTAAAAGTTGCTTAAAAGCTGCCAGCTACAGGACGAAATAATTGAACATATTACCTTAATCGATTACAGCTTTATAAAAGTGTTGTTAAGTTTCCAATATAAGGCTAAATTTACTTCAACGAATATAATTCGTATAGTACTGGTTCAGATTTCCTAGTTCTTCCAAATATTTATATATTTTAACGTTTGATTTCTTAGGCGAAAATTATTGGAGGCTAACCGAAGACGGCGTAGCAGCAGGTTACCCACGCCTTATATCTCGGGCATGGCCAGGTTTACCTGGAAACATTGACGCTGCTTTCACATACAAGAACGGAAAAACTTACTTCTTCAAGGGATCTAAGTATTGGAGATATAACGGACAGAAGATGGATGGAGAATATCCTAAGGAGATTAGTGAAGGTTTGTCATTAATATTTTTCGTTATCTCTTAATATATAATTCTACACTATAATGCATATCTATGCCATAATTATAAAAAATATTTATGATAATAGTCGTTTTCTTCTATAGGTTTCACCGGCATTCCTGATAATTTAGACGCTGCTCTGGTGTGGTCAGGCAATGGAAAAATCTACTTTTATAAAGGATCTAAGTTCTGGCGGTTTGATCCGGCGCAACGTCCCCCGGTGAAGGCAACGTACCCCAAACCGCTTTCCAACTGGGAGGGCATCCCCGACGGCATCGATGCTGCGTTGCAGTATACTAATGGATATACATATTTCTTCAAGGGTGGTTCATATTGGCGGTTTAATGACAGAACGTTCACTGTAAGTAATTAATTTTCAATTTGTTAACCTTATGTAATAAGATTATTTTGTCTATTTTTATTTGCCTTATCGTGGTCTTGAATATTAATATTTTTTTATTAAAAGTTAGCATGTGGTGCTGCTTATACACCCGAGAAGACGAGAGAATAATTTTTATTGCTAGAAATTCGAGATTATCGTGCGACACAAAATACAAATGCAGAAGCTCTAATTACAATATTTTTTAAAATATCTATTCTGCCCGTGATGTTTTTAAATAAAGGAAAAGCAAAGATGTCATCGGCACTTTCATATTACTATTCTTACTTATTTTTGGTCTGGTTAGTCCACTGGCCCCCATATGACAAATATCGTGTTCTTTGGCTAAGATTATTCCAGTAACGATTGTAGTCAAGGCATATTCAAATTACATACTTCTAATATCAGTACGTAACGTGGCCTAACTACATCAATACTTTTAAATTTTGTGTCAACTCGAAAATTTGAACACTGAGGCTATTCTTGCTGACCCCTTTAAAAATAGTTTTTAATGTTGACCTTTTGTAGTAAAAAGTTCATTGTTAAGTTTTCGGTACCTAAAATTATAATAGAAACTCTTATGGTCTTGCTGTCCGTTAGTCGTCTGCGTGTCACAGCGTATTATTTCGGGAACTACAAGACTACCTTTGCAGTACGTTCATCTCCGCAGATATGAAATTTGGCACACATTAGAAGTCCTATTATGTCTACAAAAATCTTTGTGATTTTTTGATTGCGTGAGTTCAGCATACAGGCAGGCAGCCCACCTGATGGAAAGCGCTTACCATCGCCTATGGACATTTGTTACACTAAAGGTGCTACCAATGAGCTGCCGCTCTCTAAAGGGATACAGGAACCTGACCACTAATGCCGGAATATAACTCAATGCTGATATAGTGGCATACTCCAGACCAGGGGTGATAGCCGTCCAGACGGCCAAATACCCTAACACATTGCTGTGGGTTGTTTTGTTGCCTCTTATGTCAGGCCGCCTGGCTGCAAAAAATTTTATTCTTTCCCAGTTCCTGCACAGATAAAATACGAATACACGAATAACTTTGTACGAGCCAATACTGCTCGTACAGCGTATTTTACACATAAACAGATGTATTAACATCACCATCACGTGCGGCACTTGTGGACTGCAAGTCATCATCGTCTCATCGTCTCACGTCATCATACGACCTTAATAAACAACATACAACAAATCAACGGGGTTTGGCTTGACAACACCCTTCAAACGGGGTCCATCGTTAACAAAGATTAAACCCAGAAACTTTGGAAATGTACAAACCGTACAAATTTGGAATCGAAAAATTTTGCAATATCGTCGAGTGATGTATATCATAAGGAAGGGCTCTTGTATTTGCTCATTTCAAAATATTTTGTTACGTTTACAGGTAGATGTTGACAACCCAGCTTTCCCGCGGTCTACGGCCTATTGGTGGTTGGGCTGCAGTAGTGCACCCAAAGGCACAGTTGGAGGTAATTCGAGGTTCACGGACATCAGTCCTTCAGATGACGACGTCGGAGACATCACTTTCGACGCAGGTAGGCCCGGTACCCAGAATAGCCCTGTGAGATAAGAATATTCAAATCGTATAGAAGTGAGCTCATTTGCTGTACCACATTATTGACGTATTTAGACAGACTAGTGACTTACGTACCGTCTGTAACACATGCCATACATTTTATTCTATAATCTGAAAAAAATAAAATGTGTAACAAAACTAGATTATTCTTAGTTGTGATTTTGTAATAACGTGAATTTACTGACAAGTTTTTGTCTAAATCTTGTAATAGGACTTTTCTTTCTATGCAGTATATCGTATATTTTAATTAAGTTAGCGACCTCTGCGATTTAAGTGTCAGCCAGAACAAATAAAAACCTGATTTAATGTCCCAACGAGGTAAATAGCCTATCTATTTATCTAATCTATTCTGGCTGTCGTCAGTTCTACGACTCTAAAACTCTCTGTTTTATATTACTCGTTGCACAAGAGTTTTTTGCTTAGTTCAGTAATATGTGTATATTTCTATGTTGTCATTATTAATAAATCTAAAACGACTGAGTATATAAATGTTAAATATATTATAAATTCTGCTATTCCTTTGAATATAATAGTTAAATGTTATTGTTGCAAAACACTAAAAAAAGGAATGACTAAATATTTTTTAAATTCTTTACATTACCTACGCCATGCAGTGCGGTACGTAGACACTAGTATTTTCAAAGGTCATTAAGTACAATAATTGTCAACAAAGAGAAGACTTTGGAATAAATCAAAATTATTTGAAAAATACATCAACCGTCTCCGTGTCTGTCCAGTGGTTTTTGCTAATCGTTTTAATAATATGTATAATGTGAATGTCTATTAGTTTGTTTTTCTATTCTTATAATTTCTGTTCTACTTCAAAAGTGTTGACTAATTACAAATTTGTTGTGTGACCTTTTAATGTGTTCTATTGTTTGTTAATTTAATGGATTTCTTTATGTGTTGTATTTTTTCTTTGTTATTATTACCTATACTACCTCCATTTAATAACCAATTTACATAAATATAATCCTCTAATCTACTTTTTAAGCAGCTTTTTAACAAGTTTCAAATTAATACTGGTAAATGCATGTTTGATTAACCCATCTTGATACCTGATTTTTGTCGTTTAACACTGTATTAACAATACTACAAACATAAATAATTAAAATGTGCTTATTAATTATCATGGTGTAATGGTGAGTATAGCGCAATGGCAGACGGTGGATGGTTTCGTTAGAACCTTGAAATACGCGGCTTCTGGGCGCCATAAGGCCTACATGCATCGAAATTTATATCTCTATGATAAGCACACAATTATTCACGCAATTTCAATTAAATTAGGCACATTTCACGTTGCAATAATATCAGTGCATTTAAACGCACAAGCACTACACAAGATTTATTAAATTTTCACAGAAGCAAGTAGATACAAAAAATTTGGATTCAGGTAAACTTTATTTAAAAAAAGTTAAGAATTTAGAATGAGGTTTATCCGTTAATTGTTAGAACTAACACATTAAACATGTTTTTTTTATATAGTCAATAATCAGAGAAGACAAATGAAACCAAATTATATTATATAAATCCAAAATTTTTGTATTAGTTTCAAAAAAGCAAAGTGTGTTGTTATTTACTTTATGTTTTAAACTTAGCACAGTTTAATTAAAATCACTTATTTGTTCAACAACTGAAGGGAAAGAGAATTGATAATTACATTGTGTGCGTATTATTTCATGTGATGGGTGTTGGGTACTGACACTTGTTCACGTTCCGAAGTGTGTTTGTCTTTTTTTCTAGGTGTAAAATCATCCGCTCCCAGATCATTCTTCTGGTTCAGGAAATAGCCTCGGAGGAGAGTTCCTGAATGTTGTACATATAAATATACATAAAGAACAAAGACTCAATTAGTTAAATAGACAAAATAAGGGAATACCAGTGAGATTATAGAACATAAGCGGTGATTTTAGTACCGGCGAGCTTGTCACGCGTTGCCTGTACGTTCAACTTCATATCACCTTAGCATGTTCTTGCATGCAACAATCTTGACGCCGCTGTTCCCAATTAAGCAGCATTTTCGCTAGAACATATTAGACATATGAATGTAGTCAAATGCCCATTACTCTCCTAAAATTCTCACATAGTTCCATATGGGCAGTGCCGTAAATAGGGCGGTGCCACCGGTGCCCAGGCACAGGGCGTAGACTCCGGGGGGCACAAGAATGGCCAGACCAGGCAAGACTATTATTTTTTCGGTTTGCTTCTCATAAGTTCTCGCTGCGCACCCAGTGCTCAACATCAACACATACGTACCTACATACCAGTATCATCAAAAACGTCTGTTAAATTAGACAAAACCTCGCGCTCATTTTTTTGGCAGCGCACGAGCGTATTTGTGTTTCTTTAAAAAAAAATTTCTTCCAAAATATTAGATAATTGGTCCACCAACACAAAGGTCCTTGTACGTTATTATATCATCCTGAATTAAATAAAGTACGCCTATACATAGCATTTCTCTAGCTAGGGTACCTATAATATCTTAAAAAACACTGGCGCAGTTATAGAAGCTCGCATAGGGCGCATAAAAGGCTATTTACGGCACTGCATATGGGGCTAAGTTCTAATTAGAAATGTGTTAGATTTTAGGAGTCTATTAAATATACATGTCTAATCTATTGAAAACCTTGCTAAGTTGGTAACGCTCTTTAAAGCTTTGTTGGTTGCTTGCTGCATAAATATGGGGCTTCAACTTTAACACACGGCTTGCTGCTTTGCATGGTAATTAGTTATATTAATAACATTTAGTATAATTCAATCATAAAAACATATTTTCTTATCATAATAGAAACAAATTTGTGCACTCTCATAATTTATATCTTCATAGGAGATTATGTAGAACTTAGTTTACGAGTATTACAGTTTTATCACCTATTCTCCATTTCTTAACTGGTTCATTACTTAATTTTAAGAGTTTTTTGCTATTTATATTATATAAGTTGAATTAGAGACCGCAATAAGATTAAAATGAAATTTCAGTAAATGTTCGATTTTTAGGTGTATTGAAGCAGCGTCTGAAACTTATAGTGTTAAATATCTAAATTAGAAGACTCCTATCGACCTCCTATAATCAGATGTTATGTGACGTAAGCGTAATAAATAATTAACCAAAACCAGTTCTTGCACAGTTTTAAAAAGAAACACCTATTGACTGTAACGGGTTTAAACAACGTTTTTGCATGTTGTTTTGAAATATTAATATATATATATATATATATATATATATATATATATATATATATATATATATATATATATATATATATATATATAATAATAATAATATATCAGTTATTATAAAAAGAGCATAACAATTAAAACTCAAGACATATATAAATTAACAATAGGTATGAATAAGTTCATATTGGTAACTAACTGTGTGCTGCATGATGACAAATTACAAGTCAGAGAGTGTATAATATGATTTTTTTATTTTTCTATAATAAAATAACTTATTGCAAAAACATACTGCATGATCTTATATTCAATTAGTGTATTAATTAATACATCTGAGTGTAAATACTAAACACTACCTGGGGAGAAAGTACCAAGTTTAAGATTTTTTGAACTACATAGATCATCCTTACTACAACAAATCTTAAAATAAGAGAATAGGTTGTCATTTTGATTAGGTACAAAGTATAAAAACCATATACCATATCTGTTTAAAATAGTATTTTGTTTCCTAGTTATTAAACAGCCATCATCATGGTTTGAACATGAAACCTTGGTGCGTTGGGAGTATCTATATCGGAGCCCTGGTTTCGTCTTCTCACTTTTCCTCCATCATTTCGTAATTTTTTGGCATACCGCATTGTGAGAGCGTTAATCGTTAAGATACTTGGCTCCGAAATATCATAATATCTACTGTCATTAAACCTTACTAAGTCAGAATAAATAATTTCATTAAAAAATATTTTACATTAACTATTTGGTACTTCTCCAAACAATTGATCAGGGTTAATTATGTGTAGCGTTGTGATTAGTAGATAATTGTAAAATGTAGCGTAGTTTCACAGTTGTTTAGTGGTTTGGTTGGGGTATTATAAAGAGCCGCGCTAAACGCGACTTAATGTTTCAGTGGTCAACGTACAATCGGACGGAGCTAGAGTGTAATATGTCAAAGACAAGCTCCACTTCATTTATTAGGAGGGCTCGATACGTCCTCTGCCGCGACATCATTCACCCGCATCTGTAGGTTTCTTTTGATTTCGTTATGATTTTACAACCGTGAACTCCTTTGTAAATTGCCAATATCCAATAATACCTCCAATATCAGTAACACTTTTAAAAATGTTTACTTATTCAAATTCTTTCTTGCACGCAAAAAGCTCTGGTTGAATGTTCCGTCGAGTTAATGTCATATGGACAATAAATAAACATTATAGTAGTTATATTATGTAATTAAAGCTGGTTTGCATGGAATGATATATTATTTAAGGGGCAACATTATGTACAATGTACATTAAATATTTATTATAATCCTCGCCAAACTTATTTCTCTAGATAAGTTTGAGAAGGCTGTATAATGCCTCATTTTGTATGAAAAGCGTTTATTATGTAAACGTCTGTTGTTACCAGACATTATAATAGTACCTTACGTTATGTAAGTACCTATAATTATTTGGTTAAGGATATTTTGTAATTAAAGAATTTGGAGTATTATATTGCTTGAATAAAAAATTCAATCCAGACATACTATTACTTTTAGAAAGTTGAGTATTTTTACATGTTCGTATACGTCATCCTATTTTCATGAAATTTGGTATTTAGGTACTTTACAAAAATACAATCAACCGAGAAAATATTGCGTGTAAGAGAAAATAGTAATATTCTCATCAATAATTGGATTTGGCGGTTGCATTTCAGCCATTGTGCACTTATTTCTTTATCATTTGTTTATGTTTATTTGTTATTTGATTTTAATAATCAACTTAGCACAGATCATCTGTAATTAAAACGACAAAGTCAAATCTCGTAAATATAAATTGTCAAATGCGATTCTGAACTAAATTCAGTTTCATATAATTTTCACATTTATAATTTAATATGTGATTAGTGACACGACATACAAATAATTCGAAAATATTTTGTAAGAAAAATATCCAACATTTAATTTCAAATGACTATTACAAGTTACTACACACATATACAGTTAGTGAGACTGTTTTGTAAATAATAAAAAATATGTTAGTTAACTTTACATATTATAATTTATAGTCCTACTAGTTCCTCCTAAGTGGTTGGCACCCTGTCAATTTATTCAAGTTACTTATTAAGACATCTTAATATTTTTTTTAGTTTGTGGTCATGAAATATATAAAAAATATTAAGAATTCTTAATGTTTTGAATTAATCAATAGGGTGCCAATCGTTGTACAGGGATGCCAACAATGGTACAGTTAATCTTATTTGAAATTAGATGAGATTAGAGTTACGAAAATCGATTTGTCAATAAATTACGAGAGTTGACTTTCAGGCCTTTAATTTGATGTCAAACACTTGCACTTCAGCACTGTTGCTCACCCTAATGTTACGATAAGCACACTTGTGATGTTTGTTTTGGCAGATAGCGGGGATTCCTCCAGCGGTGGTAACAGCGCTGGTGGGTTGAGGCCTGCGCTGGCGCCCCTGCTGGCTGCTGCGGCCGCGGCGCTGCTGTGGCGGGCGCGCCTGTTCGCCTAGCACCCGCCGTGCCCAGCGGCCCGACGCCCCCGTGTCCCAATGTTAATAATCACTGACTGTGATCGTGTTGTGTGCCTGTCAGTGTTCGGTATATTGTGTATAGCGAACGCCGTGCTGTGATTACGAACGTATTTTTATACTATTTGCGAGAACGATGTAATTTAATGTGAAGTCATAGTTTTTATACCTAATATAAATAGATGATGTAAGTACGAGTGTGATATTGAAGTAAGCAATGATTTTTATAGTAAAAATATTTAAAGTAATCATATACGCATTTTTATTACTCTACGTTGTTTTTCTTTAGAAAATAATTTTCGTATATCACAAACAGGATTTTCTATTTAATGATGTTTAAATTTCTTAGACCATATAAGCCACGTATAAACTTACATATTACAGTATAAAATATTTTATATGAAATATTTAAAGTAAAGTAACAATTTAACTAATATCTATACAAAAAGTAAGAAGAAAACGAGGTATACTTGCCTGATCTTGACAAAATTATGGATCGAAATAACAGACGCAATGTATTTTTAATCGGTTTATTTAACGTTTCTTGTCTCCAATAATTCCTCTTAAGTTAGTAATTACAAGTTTATATGACAATATTTTTCGTTTTTATTCCATTTTCATAAACGTATTTTTTTAATAAACATCTCCACAATTCTTCATAACACGGTCGTGCGACCTACTGTCTCAATCGTTCTAACTCTTTTAGGAAAATGCAAATTATACTTAATCTCAAAATCTGTCTACGATAAATCGAACGTGATTAATCTTATTTCGAGTATCAACGATGTCTACGTGTGGCGGCCGTGCGGCGAGCGGCGGGCTACGCGGATGCTACGCCGCCCCTACGCCGTAGGCCGGGGTAGCGCTCGCTTTCCTAAGTGTAACGAACGACACACCTGCGGAACGTACTGCGTAGAAAATTTGGCTAAATATGCTCCCAGAGTTTTTTAAGTTACCTAGTCTATCTAAAATACGACGATGTTGCTGACAGATCACATAGGACGTAGCAATATGTCTTACACTTCACCTTTGAATTAGATAAAAAAAATAATTACATAGAAATAAATTAATTCTTCTTACAGTTTAAAAGTGACATTATAATTAAATTCAAGATATTTTTCTCTTTATTTACCTAATTTCTATGTAACATATCATTATTTACTTGTCGTTTTAAAGTTACGTACTAAGGGCATTAGTACCCTTGAAAGTAGTAAAAAGTATGCTCTTAGTACGTATTTAATTGTATGAATGAATGAATGAAAGCTCTTTATTGTTCACCATAACTTAAACTTAAACATTTAACATAATGTTGTAATTAGTCTCTAATTCGTAAGTCCTGTATAGGATGTTGCTACAAGTTATGTTCTGTGAGATGTACAATTACACTGTCGCGTTTGAGATAGACAGTATGATTCATCAGCGGAAATTACGCAGAGTTCGGATTAGCGCTAAACTTTCAGCCGCCGAACTTCCCGCGCGGTACGTTCCGCAGGTGTGCCGTTAGACTAACAGTCGGGTGTCGGCCGCCACTCGCCGCGCGCTCTCGTCGCACTCTAACAAAGAATCAGTAAGAAGGCGTAACACAAGACTTATTACACGACCACTACTCGAGAAACACCTACAACACATCCTAGATCATATCAATATATTGGAGCCCGCGTGCTGTGGCAGTGTTGCCGGCGGCAGGCCTGCGCAGTGCGCCGCGGCCGCCGAAGTGTGTGCTTATTGAGTTAACCATTATCAGATAAGAAATTTATCCTACGCTACCTCTCTCACTATATGAATTAGGCATCTTTTATGATAATATTTTTAAATATTAAAATTATGATTAAGCGTTTTCGTAAACGGTTCAACAGTACTTGTGACTTTTCCCAATGTGCATTAACTAATACTTACATTCGAAACTTTTAAAAAGACCGCTTTAACGGAAAATCTATTCCAAATACCTAAAGTGTTTATAAGTCCTGTTAATCATACATATATATTTATATGATCTAGAACTCATAAGGAATAATAGAATCGATGTGAAGTTCTATAAAATATATGCCCGTGGAAATTAGTTCAAACACATCAATCACACCATATATTGTATAAAAAGTACTGCAGCGTCCCTCCAGTACAATTAAATTTAATTCTTACGATTGCGAACGGCTACAATTCGTATTGATCTAAATCGAACATAATTCTATTAAATTAACACAAAACATTTACACTTTTATGGAAATAACGCTAAGTACATACATCGTATTATATACTAATTTATTTAAAAACATCTCATGAAATAAACATGTGAATAGAATACCATACATACATATATATATAGTTATAAAAATAAATAAGTATTATTAATATGTAACTTTTATGCCCCGTAAAACAGTTGTAACGCCTTTGAAGCTCGTTTACAATCGATTGGTGGACTTTAATAAGTATTTCTTGCTTTAAATTATCTTTTATTCAATCTTAACATTATAATTATGTAGCATAACCGGAAATTAGAAACAAATGCAGCACATTTCCACTAAGCACTTAATTTCTACTCTGTTACAATACATATACCTAGGACTTATATTCATAAAAAGATTCTTGAAAATGTACATGGGAGACACCATTATATTTTGAGGATTATTTTTATAAACATCCGTTCTATGTTTATTTAATCGGAACGTAACGACACAAACTTTGAAACAAGCTGATACGTAAAAATTCCAAAAACAATCATTCACAATCACGATTTTTTAAATAGAATTTTTCAAGTGTAATTTAGAATTTATAATGTAATCACAGACATACACTATCATTTTATTAGTATAGACAGATCTGTTGCATTTATTTTTATATGCCGGTTACGCTAACAGTAATTATAGAACGTTTTCCCTGAGAAATGTTTACTACTTTCAATACTTAACGTAATCATCATTTAGCATAAGTCTGAACAATGAAATCTATTCCCTAAAGGTATGTAAAGTTTATAGCTTTATGGCCACTCTTAATCAAAAACAAGCAGCTGTATGGTAGTTACCTTTAAGATAGACTATCAATTAGGTATAAAATATAATATGTCTATCAACGCTACCTCCACTAGATACAGGTAGAAGCGGTACGCCCAACAAATTCAGGCTTAACGTCGTGAGGAAAGGAAATATGCGTGCTAATAAGATAAGAGGTGCTGAGGACAGCGTGAAGTGGAGAAGAAAAAAAAGGAAACCATAACTCAGGCTACGGAGCGGAACTCTGAAGAGAACCGACATCTTTCGCTAGAGTGGCAGGCTATTGTAGATAATTTAGAGAGGCCATTAAGTATAGAACGTGTAATATTCTAAAACACTCATGAGCAATATAACCGAGATGAGACTTAAGATAATAATCTGTCAAAATTTAAAAGTATTATATAACGGTTGAAGTTTCATCGGAGCATATAACATTTCAAACTTCGTTTTATTGCAGTATATTATTAATTTATATTAAGCATTCTAAAATAAAACCAGTACAAAATGTTTATAAGCAGCTAAAATTCTATTCACGTATTTATCTCATTATAAAATTAACTACAAAAAGTTAATTAAGAATTATGTGTTGTGTAAAGAGAGACTTTCGGGGTTGCAGACCGCAAAACGTTGTTATACATCCAGCAGTACGGTTCCTAATTACATAATTTTAACATCGAACGAATAATCTTACCTAAACGTTTCTCTCTAAGTATTGGTAATATTTAAGGCGACGCCATACTATTGATAAATGGGCTTTGATACGGAGCGATCTTACTAGCGTGACTGCGGCACTGGTTTGAGAAAATTTAACAAAGTCCTAGATTTATATTAATTACAATCATATATCAGAAAGCTTGGACAACTTAAATAATAGAACAAAAACGACACCACTGGGTCGAGATAAGAATGATGAGGAGAAAGTGTGGTATTATGACAATGGACAAGGTAAGAAATAAGTACATAACAGTATATCTAACTCTTACACCAATAAGTGATAAATTAAGACGAAGACGATTAACGTGGTGTGGGTTTACAAGTAAGAAATTATTTAGATAATGTAGCGTTAAACTGAACGGTACGTGATATAAGGGCAAAAACAGATACAAGACCATATAGAGATAAACTTTAAGAGTGACATAAAGATTAATAATAAGAAAGAGAATATTATGCTAGTACAGAGGGTGGAGAGTAGTGCCATACTGCGTCAAGACATGAGAAAAAGAAACTTGAAAGAAAAAAAGAATGTTATTTATACCCTGTTGTATTTAATACTTTTAAGCAGTATGTAGTTATGTCTAGTTAAAAGCGTAAAATTTAATTCAGCATGTTCTGAAGTACGTTGAGAATATTTTCACAAAATCACCAAATAATGTTTTAATTTCATTATGGCCACACTTGTCAGTTACGTTTGTAAAATCACGAAGTACCAAAGCAGCTTATGAGATACACGCTATATCAATTAGAACACACAATATAAAGCAAATTCATTTTTTTAAAACGTATAACCTAAATAATGGTCACGGCATTTTCTGCATATTTCATAGAAATAGTGTTTACAAAAATGTCATTTTCATACTCCCACATATTTTTTGGCATTACTTTGAACTATAAAAGCAATATCATCACTATATGCATTCGATAACGAGCATTTGGAAGAGATTTAATATAAATAAAAGATTTAAAAACTCAATAAAAGATCGATAATAATTTATTTTTTTAGATACATCTTAGAGACCCAAGTATGTTGTAACTAGCTTATACATCAAGAGTTATGGCTAATTCTAACAAAATTTTGATAGGTCATCATCATTCGGGACTATGTAGCCTCGAGTGTGTTAACCCTCCCTGTGTTAAGAGAAAGTGACTAATGTAAGCGTTACCAGAGAGATTGTAATTGTTATTACAGTTTCTTTATTATTGCTAGCGGCCCGCCTGGTAAATTGTACTACGTAAACCTTAATTTTATATTGTTGTCTGTAAAAATAGAGGCCCAAAAAGATAGATTAAATTTAAATCTTCAGCAACGTTAGTGTCTTGTGAAATACGGCATAGATATCGCTTTGCATATTTCAAATTACTAAAATAAACATTTAGAAAAATGCATAGATATTTAAAGAATTTAGCAAAACAATAGGCCTTATCATCTAAAGTCATGTCATGTCATCCAGGCAACCTAACTTTAGGAAATTCTTAACTAATCTGGCAATGTGTATGGTGCAGCTTCACTTCCCTAGTAATTTCAGAAAACAAAAATACTATAAACTCGACTGCTTCAAAATGTATTATGTTGTTGGCTTTATAGTAATTATCCAACAAGCAGCCGACTTTTTAATTATTGTTCAATTTCCGTTCCATTAATTTATGAAAATTTACCTATACATTGTATTCGTGACATAATTTCAAACGCACAGTGAAAATATAATTTCACTTAGAATTTAAATATTAGGCACGTTTCTTACAATTTCCCTAAGTTAAAAACGTAGCAACTAGAAGAAATATGTATTAGATTATAAATGAAATTACTATATTATATAAGTGTTAACGTTGGATGCGAAGAATTCCATGGATGGCTCGCGAATACCTTCATATTGGCAGAGCTCGAGATTAGAAATCACCGGAGGTTATCAACAATATCCCACTAACGGATACCGAACTATTTGACCACATAGTTCTAAAGTATGCAGATAATATTGAAAAACTTGTGGTCACTGGGAAAATTGAAGGCAAGAGACCTCGTGGTAGATATTCCAAATAGATAGATTGACTTACAATGTCTGTGTATGATGTACGTTATGCTCATGTGTTTATTTCTCAGAATAATAACTGAGGCGATAGAATCGCTTTGCGATTGACCCAGTGTGATGGAATTTATCGACATACCGATAATATTATGTTTTAGTTCTTTTACTAGAAAGGGGCAATACTTGAAAAAAGATCCGAAGACCGAAGGTCACCTCTTAAAAATCGTGTTGGAAATTACACATGATATCATAGACATGATACTAGGAATGACAATTGTCCATCCAAAAATATTGGTCTATAAAGCTTTTAAATCTTGACACGACTAGATCGCACCACAGGATGTATGTCTCGTTGGCATTTGGTAGTTTCAAAAATAGTTTTATTTAAATCAAATTCGTCAAAATTTTAACTTTTATAAGTTTATTTTTCATTTTAGTTAGATTTAATCATGTTGATCAGACCTAAATTAAGAAGTTTCTACTGATGTTACGTATGTAAGATTTTGAAGAATTAATACTAGAGACATCTAGGCTATCAAGGTGAAAGTAGCCGTTAAGGCAACACTTTAAAGTACTGGAATTATCATTCCTGGTATTCTTCCATGGCGATATACAACACATCGATTGTACAGTGAAAACCGGTATGATGGCTATATGTACACTATTTTATGTTTTTTAAAATATGTTAAATGCTCGTTATGCGTTGAACTGAAGTTCATAACTATTGCTTAGATGAACAGGATATTTCTCTAAATATGCGACAATCTCTCTAACGACAATGGTTATATAACTTTTTAACAAAAACTTTATACAATAAATGAGGGTATTTAAAGAATTATATAAATAGAAAATAATATATATATATAGTGTCAAACACCAAACTTCTCTCTTAAAAAAATTTTCGTTGTTTTTTAAGACAGTAAATTGAAGTGTCTGTTTATATTAGTACCCTGTTCATCTAGAGCGATAATATACCCTTAAACCAGAAACTCGTTTAGAAGTTATTCTAACAAATACCACGCAAAAACAACCTCACTTAAATAGAATTCTGCGTTATGGGTCAAATCTTAAAACTTCAAATTTTGTATTGAGGTAAGTTTTTGCTTTTTAAGTTTATCCTATATGCTATGTTATAATGTTTGATAACCTACGGGTATTAAAATTTTGTGACATGGTACTATAGGGAACGTGCACGATCTAATTAATATATGTGGTCAATCAACATGAGACACAAATCGACACCAGAGACACGGTGTGGTTAAAAAAAGAACCTTCAGATCTGTCATCGGGTTGCCATCGATGTTTACATTATATTTAAATCGTTTGTATTATGATTAGAAAGATCAAATCTAGATTCCGGCCGATTAATTATGATCTTCAGAGTAGCCCGAGTATAAGGCCAAAAACTCTTCGAGTCCGGGTATGTCTTAGAAATAAAAGAAACAGTTAGAAATCATTAAAAATTTTAGTTGCCAATAAAGTGACGCTGCATATTGCAGTATGTTTAGATCGAAGCCAGTTTTTTTATGTTTACTGAAACAAAATTATTTGACGTTGTATTTATTTACAGATTTGTTTGTATTGAATAGTACTACTACTTACAGAATTTAGCTGTTTTTACAAATAACATTGTTAAATGTTTTTGAGACTCATACTTACGTAGGTATATTTTTTTACTGCATTTATCCAAAGTTGTCGTTTATCACATAACCATGAAATTAAGTACTATTCGTGGGAAAGTAATATAATTTTCCACTATACGACATATTTTATTTTTCTTTAACGTGTTCGAGCACCCAGAAATGCAACAATGCATTTTCACTTCTTTAATGTGATTATTATTAATTTATAACGTGAAGTTTCAATGTCAAGTATACTTTGCGTAAAAGATCCGTAATTGCTCCACCAGGAGGTGGCAGAGGCTTCGTCGTGCACGTTCCCTATATATTATTTTTGTCATATATGACACTACACGAAAACTGCCAAGTGAAACTCGACCGCGTCCAGGCCCAGGTACTAACATTAAAATGCGCAAAGAGTGAGTTAACCATTTCAGTCTGCTTTTGTTTGTCCGTTTCATGGGGATTCTTGACAATTATATTATCTAAGCTCACCATTCAGCAATGTATAACTTACATATATAATTATTTGAATTTCACGGAAGCGTTTCGTTGTTTACTTATATGCTGTTGGCATTATCTTCATAATAAGAATTTTGAATTTATTATATTACAATATTATAATCGTATGAAAAATGTGTCTTACGTGCAAACACCCAACATTTTTAATTTATAACCATTAATAACCTACTTCTTGAACATAAAAAGTGCTTAATATGTAATAATGTTTTGTCTATGATTGAAATTTCCAATTATCTCTGTATTTTTTATTTATAATTGTAATTTACGTAAAATAATATTTATAATAATTTTTAAATTATCAGTAGATGTAATCAAAACTACATTCAAATGGTTTTGAATGCGAATTTAATTAGACTTTTCATATTAATCAATCAATCGTTAAAAACAGTAACAATGTAGTTTTGAATATCTAACAGTTGCGAAAACCTTAAAAAATAATATCATTGTTAGGTATGTTCCAACACGGTTTGTAGCCATTCAGACCCATCAATATGCGCGCCTTTATACCACTACAGACACTATCCAAAAAAGTGAACTTTACAGGAGAGCCAGAAAACGTTATTTTAAACATGAACATCACTACGATCACATTAATTATTACAATGCCTTCCTAATGGATATTTCTATTACTTAACCAGGATAGTTAATAGCGCTATTACACGTATTTCCGATAGATGGCATTGAATAGTTGATTTAGGAAAATTTTGAATAGTGTCGGTATTGGATTAAGCGTGCGATATGCTTTTGTGTTTTCCATTAGAAAAACTATACTGCACATACGTCAATAGTCTGGTGACGGATGATGATTTTAAATCGTGTTAAAAGATACCTATTTAATAGATCAAAATGTAAAACTTTTTGAGATAATTAATTAAGGTAAACTATACCATCGTTAGCACCTCACCCAATGATCGACACCCAAATTAACTGAAAATAATAAGATATCTTAAAATGTCTTTATGTTTTGGATAAATTAATAGGGTACCAATCACTAAGGCGGAGTTTCAATAAGGGTATAGTTTCACCTACTTTAATATTATGAAATACTGCTTCGACCCTTTATCAGTTTATGTTTTTAATAATTTTCTGCGTATAACCGAAGCAATTCAAATATAAAACATATTAGGTACTCCACAATAATTTGGCCTTATTTTGTTTTTCTTCTATTATTTATGTTCCTATGTAATTATTATTTAAACATATGCATGTAGAAGGCTACGTTTTGGTGTCTTGCTTACATTACACTATTTCGATGAATATAATAGTAAACTGAAGTACGGACGACCCCGAAAGCAATTTTCTCTGCTTTTTGTGCGCGTGCGTGACAGTCAACATATCCACTAATACGTAAACCTAAAGTGGATAAAACTTGATTACTTTACACCGAACAAGTACAGCTAGAATGATAATTTCTTAACGAACGATTTAAACAATTCTGGCCTCGGAAATATTTCATAATGCCAAACCGAGCGGCAACTTATACGACAGAATGATCAAAATAGGTGGGAGAATTCGTATAATGCAGGTGGAGACGTGACAGCAAACAAAACTTATCAGCTTTAGATGACTTTCAAATTTCTACGATTATAATCCTAAAAGATTACTTTCCAGTTATAGCTAAATACATAAGTTTTCGTACAATGCATTACATAATCGGCAATCATTGTTTATTATTTGTGCGTTAAACATTTACACTTTATTTATGTACATCAAAACATACGTATATTATTCAAAAACATAATGTACACACTATCACCAAACGTTTAACGTAACATTAAAATACACCCGATATACTAAACCTACGAAGAAGTGGCACGTGACACGTGTCATGGTAATTTTAACAGGCATCTTTTCAATGTAGGTGTCACTGACAGCACCCTGTTCAGAGCTTGCCTGGAGACAGGAGAAATAGCCTCCTACGTTGCTGGCCATCTGCAATGCAGAGGGGTGGCCCAATACAGGACGAATTCTTCGGTAACGTTAAGAACTTTCTGAAGGAGCTGGTCTGGATGTAATAACCCCTCATCCATCCTCGCAAGCAAAATAAGCGTTATGTCCTCGAGTTGTGTATACCGCCCGCTTGCAAAAGAAGAAGACACGTGTCATGTGAAACGTCGCAGCCGGGTGGGCCCGGGATCCCGGAGCCACCCGGCGCGCTCGACTGCTCACCCTCAGCTCAGACAACTCATGGATAACTTGTGACCGCTACATCAATTACATCAGATATTTGCTACGATTTATTGCTAATTTCATGACCCTACCAAATCCAAATGGTACGTCGTTTTATGCTCGGAAACGCTGACTTTTCGGTCACCGTCATGAGAAAACTAGGAATGATAATCGCCAATAAAAAATGTACCTGTGAAAAACCACCTAAATCCCAATCTCTTGTGTTTTGATTGATTGATTGATTTGTCTTATTATTTAATATATATTTTTATATTATCTCAATTAAAAAATTAAGGTCCTAAAGGGGTTTGTCTACCTAAATAAAGTTCAGTGTCTCGCTTGGGCATTGCCACATTTCCGAAGGTAAGGGAAACTATACAATTGTAAACACCCCAGTACAAAGATTGGCATCCTAATATTTTCTTCAAAACATTAAGAAGTCTTATTTTTTTGTAGCCATAAATGATAATAAAAATATTAATGTATGGGTACAGAATAAAAAATTATTAAGATTTTTTTAAATATTTTGAATAAATTGATTGGGTATCACCAATCAGGTGGGTAACAATGGTGTAGTTTACCATATCAATTGACAGAATTTACCTAGGACAAATATGTGAATGTATTCTACGAATCTTAACAATAACATTACAAATGTTTCATTGAAATCTCTTGATTTCAAATACATTTCTATATATAAAAGTCAATTCGTGAGGGAAAAAATGGTGTATGATTTTTTTTTACATTTCATAATATAATTCTTAAGATTTATAGGATACAGATCTGTCGTAAGTAAAGTACAACATGTAAATGTGTTTTAACTAATTTGGAATCAAAAATATATTTTAAATAATAAAATGTTGCTTGAACGTCTGGTGATGTTTTCCTATATAAAAACGCAAGAGAAAAAATGTTATAATGCTCTTTAAAGCAGGATTTATAGGCTTTTTCAGAGATACATCTTTTATTAGGCAATTGCACTATTCCGTGTATTTTTCCTCTATGAATTATAAACGAATGGGAAACATTACCTGATACCGTACACGCGCGTCACATGTTGTTTCGCAGTTAGTGCAATCAGTCGAGAGCTAAAGAATATTAAAAACATTCGAACCGAACTCCTCTCCTTTGGTCTTTATAACCTACTCAAGAATAAAATCAGGAATGTTATGGAGCTCCTTAACCGTAATCCAATTTAATAGTAATAATATCCGAAATAATATCTAACTGAAACCGTAACTATATTTAGTACAAGAATTTCGAATAGATGGCGAGTCTAATCATTTAGACTCGTATGTAATTATGTAATAATAAAAGAAACTCCATTTAATTATAGAGACTATCTACTTATGAATATAAGAGAAATGTAGACTCCTAATGCGACAAATTATTACACGTGTTCGCCCCCAGAGCCCTCAAGGTAACAGCGTCGTCAAGGACAAGATAACAAATTGACGGCACAGCAGTCGTCAAATTGTTACCTTGTGATTGTTTATATTTTTCTCTTATAATTCTTAATAAAATAACTGAAACTGTCGTACTATAAAAAGAAATATGTCGTACTATAACAAGAAATAATTTAATATCCGTAACATCCATAACCAGATCCGAAATGGCATATCCATAACATCCCTAAATAGAATAGTGAACGAGTGAAGATAGTTCTGAGAAGGAGTGCACGGTCAATGTGTAAGTTTTAACGAGTGCGTGAAATTGATCCAATTAATTATGATCTAGTAATTCATTTTCTATTACTAATTTTTAGACACCTTGATAATTAATTTATACATATAGATACACGTGAATGTAGTGTTGAAATAGACCGTTGAAGAGGCAACCAAGCAGTCGGCCTATTCCGATCTCAGTTGACATAAAACTCAAGTCCGTGAATGATTTATCCAAATTTCGCTAAATTTAGTTAGAGTATATAAGGTTTTTCAAGATTACTAAATAAATAAGTAGACATAGCGAAGATTACCAAATTTGAAGTGTATCCATGAGTTCAATTTATTTTCATTATTACAATCATCTAGTGGTAAACATTGTAAACAATCAACTTCAAACTTTCTTGTGAACAATTTAGAATCCTAATTAGTAATTACCTACAATAAACCCTCTTGAAGAGACTATCACTATGATTTGTTTAACGTGTAATATGTGGCATAGAAACCTTATTTTCCACTACATGCTCACAATTTTCCTTGAAATAAGGCGTGTGTTTTATGACATTAGGCTAATTCACGTTCATGTTTAGACTGACTACAAAGAGGAATCGGCAGCGGTGGTGTAGTGTGTATCAATTGTATGCAATAGTACGCGTAAACTTTGTAGTAGTTCTTAGTTAGCAATAAAAGGCTGCGTAATATGTGATATTTCATGCATAACCAGGCACTGCGCAGTCTATTGCAGCTAATCTAAAAAGCCATAAATATTGACACGACAATATTATTTACATGTTGCTACATACAACCATTGCTAATGTGGTTACGACATATTTTTGTCACACTGGTACATTTAAACTAAATTTGGAAAAAAACACGAAGGGTGTATCTTTGTTAATGATATAAATTATGTCTTTTTAAAAAGACTTATATCGTTAAATGTTAACAAATTAATGGTAAGTTCCTATATCTTATCGACAGTTCATTTGGCTTACTATCGGTAAAAAGTAATGAAAAAATTCAACCGATGGTAAGGCAAGTTAATGAATACTAAGATATAGGAACCGACTATAATATATATTTTTTTTTTATTGCAGGAGTTCAGCAGACAGGCAGACGGCCCACTGGATGAAAAGCGGTTACCATCGCCTATGGAGATTTGCAACACCATAAGTGCTACAAATGCGCTGCTGCTCTCTTAAGGAAGACTGGAACCTGGTCACTAATGCCGGAACACAACTCAAAGTTGTTATGGCGGCATGCTCTAGACCAGGGGTGGTAGCCATCCAGTCGGGCAAATACCCTACCACCTGGCATTATTTAATAGAATTATTTGTAATCCAGTCTTTTTAAAATAATAGTAAAAATAACAAATATAATTAAAGTTTTTATTTCGTATTGATTATCAAGAGAGAAAAGAGATTTCGAAGCATTAATTTCATTTGACAGTAAAACATAATTTAGCAACATTAATTTTATCTAGTTTTTATAAAAGGACTTTTCACATAACACTGGGCTGAGATACTGCAGCTTAGCTGGTAACAAGTGCAAGTCGGCCCACTGTAATATGAATTAAAGTATGTAACCCATACACTTTTACATTAAAGTAATAAGTAAATAATCAACGTTCCTAGCGTCCGTGTCAAACTTTATGACCGTTTTAGATAGCAAATAAATACAGTTTTATATAAAATTAGATATTAAGCAGCCTGTAGCTAATACCTATATATACTGCAGCCATACATTTTGAAACGACCTTATCATATTTTCAAAAACAAACCCGATTAAACAAAGACGATCCACTGCTTTATCTTTCGCCCTAGATTTGTATTTAATGCCGAGTGTTAAAAATGTGTTACGTTATATGATGTAGAAGCCACAATGAAAAAGCACACCACCTTGAGCATCCACCGTTTCATATGGTGTCGACCAGCAAATCCGCATTGACACACATATAGGTACAAGTACCACTGATAGGGGTATATAGGGGAACGGTAATGAAAAAAAACTCCTTAAGAAGCTTTAATAGACCTCTAGCACCTTCGGTACTTCGATTAAGTAGGTGAATGGAAACAACAAATCGTTTTGACATACATATGTACACGATAAAAACGTAAAAAATAACTTACTTAATATTATTATCATTTATCATTTGAATACAACAACTACAGCCCCGATCGAGGGCAAATTCTCAACAAATATCCATTCAATAAAGTCTTAAATAACCATTATTTATATTTGGTTTTGATCACATATTTTCAACGACACCTCTAATTCAAACTTTATTTGTCGAAACAATTATAAACACAAGCGAATGCCGTTGCGTTGTTGAATATTAAATGTTGTTTCATTATCAATACGCGGTACGATAATATACATATAAAATTATATATATTTAAAATCAATATAAAAATCATTTAACCGTGTCATAACTGCATTATATTCAATTTAATTCATAAGACGGATATATTACATATAATTTTCATTATATGTTATTCATACTTTATTTCTTACAAAACAACAACTACTTTTATTAATCCTATATTACTGTAATCAACTTTATACATACTTTAGGCAATCAACTATTAGGCAATACACTGATCCGACCAGCGGTATTCGGGGCGTTAACTCATGGCCTGAACTATTTTAGTTTTGGTATTCCAACAAAATCATAGAGAGTAATTGTTTTCCCCAATTGTTGGTGGTATTTTAATTTGAAACTTATGTACGCGCAGCTACCTATCTGTTGACAAGAGCACCATAAAGTTAACAAGGATTGGATGTATGTATGAAGTTATAAAAATATTTTTAATTACGTATAATTTTCTAATTATTATTACTAGCACAAACAAAAATTTAAATATTTTGTTACACTTTTAAGTACTCACTGATTTTTCATTTGTAAAAAGAAAAATATTCAGCTGAATAAGTGAACTAGCTAAACTCATACTTTTACACTTTGAAATTATTATCAGTGTGACTGTAATAAACAAAAATCCTCCTGGGTCAAATTGAGAAATATTTTTTTAAGCCCGATATCAACTACACTAAGCTGGCTTCACCAAAACATGAAATATGAATAAATATAAAATAAAAAGAGTTATGAATGTCAAAGAAGCAAGTGAGGTGTGTAAGAATAAGCCTAAATGGCCCTCTGTTGTTCGTGCCTACCCCGCAAGGGAACTGGGGTGAAGTTATGTATGTATAAAATAAAAAAAATAGAAAATTTAATTAAATACTCAATGTACGTAAGAAGGATATGAACAAAATATTACAGTAGTACTTATATACATGTGGAAGAATACATATTATAAAATAATAAGAGTATCGCCCCGATACCGCTTACATGTTTAGTATTTTATGATATTTATCAAAATAAACCATTAAAAGAATTGTTTAATAAGAATAACACTCCGCATTTCGCGATTTTGAAACGTGTTTTAAAAATGTATAATATTGTTCTTATTTTTTTATTTATTTACCTATACAGGAATATGAACGAATTTATAATAATATGTAGTCTTTTCTATATTATGTTTCGATGAGTAGATAAGATAGAATCCAAACATTACTGCCGCACTTTGAGAGTGATAATGATCCCACATTATTTTAAGTTACGTAAATACCATTTTTTCAATATAGAAGATATCCGTAAGAGATCCAAAGTCACCGACATAGATTGCAAAATAAGTAAACTGAATTAGTACTAACAGAGCACACAAGCCCTGAAGTCAAAACCACGGAATGGTAATCGTAGTGTGAGATGCTCTCCGGCCGAGTGGATCAGAAAATAAGTCCACGAAACGTGATGTAAAACCTACGTCAGGTCGCCGGTAGAAGTTGGATGAGGAAGTGATTAGTTCGAGGATATGTCGCCCAATTTGGGGAGGCCTGCGACCAGCAACTTGGCAGACGCTTTGTAATTGCTTTTAATTAATCGTCTTTTCATATCTCTGAGTGCGGCAGTTTAAGTATCATTCTTATCGGGTTACTGATATTGTTATTATATGTTTTTGCGAATAAAACCGTTATCCAACACAAATTACGCTTCTACAAATTTATTTTATAAACTGTTATTTTCTGATAGAGGTGTTAGTTGATAGCGTTTTGTGCTTTTTACTTACAATTTACACTTTCATCAAATTATTATAAAAAATTGTGAGTGCCCATTGCTCATTGAACTACAAATATGTAATCAAATTTATTGTTCATTTGCAATAATAAAACATTTAATTATAATTTTTGTTTCCAAATTGCTTCAAAAATAACATTTGGCCGGAATGTCGGCGTACAGCGCTTAGAGAAAAAATGCATAAGTAATAATTAGAACATATTGGTGTTACTATTTTCGGTTTGTTGTGACACAAATATTAACTTACTGTCTATATCGACGAGGCGCTCGCGGGGACGCCGCGATACGCACGATTCTTCGAAGTTTAACCGCATTTTATTTATTATCATAAGTTCAGTACTAATAGTAGTTCCGATCGCAGTACGACGATCGCAGGACGTGATGGTGCGACGCACGTTAACGTAAAACTATAACCTTGAGTCGCGCACTTTCACTAGAGGCATGGACACGGTCCACTGGGTCCGAGAGAACGCGGCGAGCACGACGAAGAGAGCGGCTGCGAGGAGCACTGCGCTGGGCGTCGGCCGGGGCGCGGCGGCCGGCGCCTGGTACGGCACGGAGCAGGTGGCTACGCGCTCCTCCACCGCGGGGCACCTCTCGGCCTCCGGCCGCTGAGGCTCGGTCAGCCGCGCCTCGCACCGGTAGCACAGCCGCCCCTCGCAATACCAATAGCAGCAGTCGTCTGGTCCATAGTTCGACTTGTTAGCTTGTGCACCGGTCTCAGGTATGCGCGGATCTGAAAATTTTAGATAAATCTATTTTCCTTACAGTTACTTAAATGTATCGTTGTTAGCTTAAGTTGAACTCTTTGTCATAGCTGCTAGATATGAAAAGACAAAAATAATTTAACTCTTGACATTCTTAAAGAAAATCTTTTGTTCATTGTTTTCATGTGTTGTAAAAAAGTAATGAATTGTTGTTTTACCAAGGCATAGAAATGTCGGCTCGCCAGCGTACTGTGTAGGATAGGCGGGAGCACGGTCCGCCGGTAGGAAGTAGGGGCAGTGTTGCTCAACGAGCTGGCAGACTGAGAGGCAGGGCTTGAGCCGTGCTAGGGGCCGGCCGGGGCCGGCGGCGGCGGCGCGCACCCAGCGGCCGACTACGCCGCCGGCCCCGCGCCGCCGGTCCAGGTGCCCGACACGCTCCAAGTGCCGCGCGTGCCATCGCGCCGCGTGCTCGGGAGGCGCTCGTCGCGATCTGCCGCCCTCATCGCTGCCCTCCTCGGTGCCCTCCTCCACCCACAGCGGAACCATTGTGCTGCACGCCCACCGACGATACGTCTCCTGTAGTTCACAATACAAACGTCACACTTTTAATATTATATATACATCAGTAACCACAACATAAATATATCGAAATAGTGTTGCTGGGGAGTTTCTTGTCGCTTCTTCTCCTTATCAGCAATAACACGTTGCGAAGCGGTGTACATAGACTAGAAAGTAAAATTAAATTTTAACCTATACGTATGACCTTCATAAAGTGTTCTCCAGTGGAACTTACTTTGAATAAAAACCTTTGAATTAGAATTTGAAAACATTAAACCTTCCAAGGTTAAAATGATAGGTACCTAAATAACTGGTCATAAAATACATTTTTTTTTACATAATTGTAGAACAAAGAAGCTTTCAGCGTCTAACTCTTGTCTGGATATCCGCTAACTTTTTTTTAATGTTTGCTTATAGGCAAACTGGTAGACGGGTCCACTTGATGGCAAGTGGCTACCGTCGCCCATGGACATCTGCAATACTAAGGGAGCCGATGCGTTGCCTACCTCGTTAAGACTCGTATCTGTTTACGTCCTTTTTGAAGAGCCACATATTTTAGCTCTCTGGGAAAACCGCCTCCTAAACCACGCAAGAGATTTTTACATATAATTTTTAGATAATATAACTAATGCTTACAGATTATTTATAACCGACTTCAAAAAAGGAGGAGGTTCTCAATTCGTCGGAATCTTTTTTTTTGTTGCTTTTTTTTATGTATGTTCACCGATTACTCCGAGATTTATGATCCGATTTACGTGATTTTTTTTTGTTCGACGCAGAATAGCTTTCATTTGGTCTCCTAAAAATTTGATATAGTTTGGCCGCGTAGTTTTCATTTTAAAAACATTTTTTATGAAAAAATTTCCTTAGCGGTTCCATATGTACACCGATTACTCCGAGATTTATCATCCGATTTACGTGATTCTTTTTTTATTTGACGCGGAATAGCTTTCATTTGGTCCCCTAAAAAATTGACATAATTTGGCCCAGTAGTTTTCATTTTAAAAACATTTTTTATGAAAAAAATCCATTCCGTTCCATATGTACACCGATTACTCTGAGAGTTATGATCCGATTTACGTGATTCTTTTTTTGTTCGACGCGAAATAGCCGCCATTTGCTCTCCTAAAAATTTGACATAGTTTGGCCTAGTAGTTTTCATTTTACGAACATGTTTTTGTTCCCGTTTCTTGGCACCTATATTTTTTAAGGAGCGCGGCACCTTTCGTAAGTCTACCCATACATAGCTAGACACTAAAAAGTAACAAATAAAATAAAAAAACCGACTTCAAAAACTAAAAAGTATAAAATAACTTATTTCTAAAGCTATTATTATTAATATATATTATCTAAAACATCTTGAAGTCGGTGCAAAGTAAAACATAAAAATTACTAAGCACCGACTATAAAATCTTTTAGATAATATATATTAATAATAATAGCTTTAGAAATAAGTTATTTTATACTTTTTCGTTTTTTAGTTTTTGAAGTCGGTTTCTTTAAACGAAGTTTTTTTATTTTATTTGCATTGCTGTTTAATGATGACACTAATATGACTATGCATGAAAGGCGCTATAATGTTTTAAATGAGACGTATTCGGTCACAGTCATACATTTTTAACACTAATGCAGATGAAGCCGCACCATAATAATGTTTTTCTAACTGAGCGCTGCTAATATTCTCCGGTGTATCTAACAAATCAGAACAAATGAACACCGTGTGTAGCAGCGCCGGCTCAGCGGGAGCCGACGGCCGGCATGCGGGGGGCTCCGCTTGCAATCAATCATACAGAGAGCGCGCCGTGTCGTTCGATAACCATATCAATATGTGCCTGCTGACTATTTATTGCCTTTTAATGTCTGCATAATTTGATTACTGATAAACCTAGATTACAACTGAACTTGTATCTCGAACGCAACATTGCATAGACTACAATATCTACTTCACCACTCCAAGTCCTTCTTGATAGATATAGACAAGAGACAGACATTCAAAAGTTTCATTTACTTTGAATTTTTAAGTATAATAAAAAATTCAATTCTTACTGTGAAAAAATCAGGGAGGCTAATTCGAGCCAGCAAATTTCGAAAATTCTAAAAATTGAATTTTTGACTGTCTTCCTGTCTTTCTCTCTTTCTGTCTGTTAGAGCATCACGTGGAAACTACTGAACTAATCTAAATGAAATTTGAAACGGCACTAGGGTCAAGACGGCCTCTTTTGGCATTCTGAAATTGATAGGTATATGTGTATGATGTGTGAGACACACTGGTTGATGTCATACATGGTGTAAAGTTTCATTTTGATGCTTATTATATTAGTAATGCCTCTGCTACATCTGGAATAGTATTAGCGTTAGTGACCGTTTCACGCCAATATAGCGATAGGTTTAATGCATTATTTGTGACGCGACATTGTTACTAATTGTTAATGACGTTATACTTGGGCAGATAAAGTACACTAGTTAATCATGCGTTATTTTTAACGCTCTAGACAAGATGACGTGGTAGAGCCATGCTGGAATTACTAACTTGATTATAACTCTTAGAGCCGGCTCGATCGGTGCTATACCACTCTCTTACAGAATATCGGCGTAAAATGGTTAGCCTTAAGCTAATTCATGCGATGAGTGAAATCCGACGGTCCATATCCCCGTTGCCATCCAACCTTCCCTATCCCATAACGCTGCAGGCGTATGATTAGCACATGCAGCCGCTAGCGTTGATGTAATATAGTATTAAATAATAGTAGTCAAAGGATAACCATAGGAAGTTTCGTGTATACAGACAGATAAATAGATATAAAAAAATGTATTAAACAGCAGTATAAATAAATAGAGTTAAGATTTGTAAAAAGTAGAAAGTGCAAAAAGTAACAATTTAGTAGAAATAAATGGATAGTAGCACATGTAGACATACATTAATAAAAACAATAGATATAAGCACACTTTGTTATAGAAAATTAGTATGTGGAAAAAAGATGAGAAAAAGAAAATAAATAAATAAAAGATAACCAACCCTTTCCCTAATAGAAATAAGAATAAAAAATATACTAAATAATAATAAAAGAAAAAAAACGTATTTTTCCTTCCACCCATTTTAATATTATATAAAATTATTAGAACTAGGCATGTTTGCTGAAGAGTTTCTTTCGTCGCTTCTTCTCTTCAAGCCACAACATGTTGCGAAGCGGTGGTAAATTAGTATTAGTAGTAAAATAAAATTAAAACTAAATATTTAAAATTAACAAGTTGGCGGTAGGCTAAATAAAACTTTAACAATACTCGTTGACACTTGACATCTTTGTCTTCCATGATCACGGCCACTGAAAAGTGGCCGAAACGTCGGAAAAACAAAAATCAAATAAATTACCGCGCTTAAAACCGTTAAAACGTAGTTTTATTATGTATACAAGTCGCGAAAACTTAAGAAAATATTAAAAGAGAAAAAGAAAAAGCTATATCTTACCCTATGATAGAGGAAGCTAAATTTAGAAAAAAACAACCTTCCCTATTCCATCCCCCTATGCTAATTCCATATCCCATTCCATTCCTCCTGTCTGAACCCTCTATCTCATCCTTACAATATCACGAATACTAACTTAGCCCAGACGGAACAGAGACATAATACGAATATATCCAAAAATGGCTATTTCAACTGCGCTTATTTTCATATTAGGATAAGCTCATGACTAATTTTTAAAAAAGAATTTCGTGTTTTCAAAGCAAAATTAATTTGAAATTATATATATATCTTAGCCAAACAAAAATATTTATTTTAAAAAGCCAGTACTGCAGAATGTACCTAATATTTAGCGGTCACCATTTTGCTTATGAAAGCTATCGAGCGCTATTTTCTGAAGAACACACCCATTAATAAGGTAGCTAAATGTATTTTGTGAAATGTATTTTGCAACCATAAGTATTTGAAATACTAATTACAAAATACGTCAGCGTCAGGTATTTGAAATGCTAATTACAAATTACATTTTTAAGAAGTAATTGAAATACAAATACAAAATACGTATTTGTATTTCAATTACGTATTTCAATTACAAGTATTTCAAATACTGCCCAACCCTGTTGGTAGAAGCTAATTTTTATGCACCCGACAACTACAAATCGCTCCCGGGAAAATTCCAGCTTGATTCCCGGACTAAAAATATCACACATTTTTATTACATAAAATTTGCTATTGATCAGTGAAAAAAATCACATTAGAATTCGATTTTATTTTTATTTTGGCCATTTTGAATCTTTCCCAGAAAATTTTCCACGAGATTATCAGAATAAAAAGTAGTGCAGATTGTAAGTCGAACAATTCGCTGTCGATCAGTAATAACCGCATCGAAATCGGCCCAGTAGTTTTTACGTGAATTCCGAACAAACAAACAAACCGACATACAGACAAACAGAGAAGAAATCCTGAAAAAATTTGAATCGTGTTCTCCATTTAGTGTATTTCAGTTGGTTTTTTTTTTAATAGCTTCAATGTACAGACATTTTATAATATTATAGATAACCAATTGACAATGATAGGTGTCATGATATTTTCAGTGATAAGCCGTTGTTAACTTTGTGGTAAATACTGTACATGTCAAAATAAGTATCTCGGAATAATGAGCTAAATTAACAAAATAAAACAAACAGTAAACAAACAGATACCCTCTGGGCCTCCGGCGGGAGGTAATCCTCTTATCGCGTCATCCCGGTCTCGGCTGATCAGATGTTTTCGTTACCTGAGGCGCGGTACCTTAAACACCTTTATGAACTAGTAACAGTAATTTTACAAGTTGGGATATTAATTAAAATATGTATATTTTTTACATTGATAAATATTTTCTACAACTTCTTGAAGTCGATGTAAAGTAAAACATAAAAGCTACTATATTTTGCTTTGTTGTTGTTATTTTACTCGTATGTTTTACTTGGCGCCAACATCAATTTGTTGTAAAAAGTCGTTTTGTTTATTATTATTGGAACAAAGTTACTTATCGCACATCACTCGACGGATGGGGACTAGTTGTAGGATATTGATAGTTTTTGAGTAGTAATTATGTGTTTTGTGAGAAATGTGAACTGTGTAGTCAAATGTGGCCTTTTGAGTTGTCACAAGAACTCCGTTGAATGGCACTAGCTGATTACCTACAGTTCACATAGCGTAAAAGAAAAAAAGTTAGCGTAAGAAAATAACTGACCGCTGTAAATTATTATATTATTATACAATTTCGAACGTTAATGCAATGAAATGAGATCTAAAATAATATCTATCAGTGTTAATGTACCATGTTTTGAAATTAGGTCTAGTAATTGCCCTTATCTAATATATAAAATTCTTGTGTCACAGTGTTAGTTACCGTACTCCTCCGAAACGGCTTGACCGATTCTCATGAAATTTTGTGTGCATATTGGGTAGGTCTGAGAATCGGACAACATCTATTTTTCATCCCTCTAAATGTTAAGGGTAGTCCACGCCTAAATATATTTTTTTTTTCTAATATATAAAATTCTTGTGTCACAGTGTTAATTACCATACTCGTCCGAAACGGCTTGACCGATTCTCAAGAAATTTTGTGTGCATATTGGGTTGGTCTGAGAATCGGACAACATCTATTTTTCATCCCCCTAAATGTTAAGGGTAGTTCACACCTAATTTTTTTTTTAATTTTTAGATAAATTTTATTTTTTTAGGATACAGCATTAAAAAATACATACAACCCTAAATTTTCACCCCTCTAAGATCAACCCCTATTTTTTATTTGTTAATTATAAACTTCAATTTTTTTGGCAAGATTTTTAATCTTATTTTGTCATGACTTAGAATAAAAAAAAATATATTAGATCAGTTATCCCCGCTAGATGTCTACCGTTGTCACCTCTCATCCAGCAAACATCACGGAGTAGGGATGAGTGGGTTCCCGGATGGTTTAGATTCACAATTAGAACCGGTAGGTGGCGCTGAGATCGGGTTCTGGAATCCTCCTAATCACCTGGAGCGATTTTGGTGATTTTGTTTTTGTGTGTTTGAGTGGGTACCCGGATGGTTTAGATTCGCAATTAGAACCGGTAGGTGGCTCTGGGATCGGGTTCTAGAATTTTATTTTTTAAAAGCAGGACAACGTCTGCCGGGGCCGCTAGTCTATATATGTAAAAATCAATTGCTGTTCGTTAGTCTCGCTAAAACTCGAGAACGGCTGGACTGATTTGGCTAATTTTGGTTTTGAATTATTTGTCGAAGTTCAGGGAAGGTTTAATAGGTGAGTAAATATTAACAAAATGCTTGGAATATAGTAAAAACAACAATTTTGCTTTCCCTTAGAAACCATAATATTTGATGTTCGTCCCGCCGTTTAGAAATCAATTAAATTTAAAAGTCGTTCAGAAATCAAATTAAACTAAAGTGCTTTTGTTTCATTTTTTTGGTTTTGAATGTCAAACGTTTGATGTTCGTTCCGGTTATGTTTTGACCACATTCTTTTTACTAAAGTTGAAAAGTTGAAACATTCTGCAATTATCATTCATACATACATACATAACTTCACGCCAGTTCCCTTGCGGGGTAGGCACGAACAACAGAGTGCCATTTAGGCTTATTCTTACACACCTCACTTGCCTCTTTGACATTCATAACTCTTGTCATGCAAGCTCGTCTGTTCTTAAGGCTCCTGACATCACCTTCTGCTAGTACGCGATCAATTTGATCATGGAAGGTGTGTCGTGGCCTTCCACGACTTCTGCATCCATCCACTTTTGCATTGTATATCTGTTTAGTCATTCTTTCATCATGCATTCTTTCCACATGCCCGAACCATCGGAGCATTCCTTTCCTTACCTTCACCCCGACATTCTCTTTCAGACCAACTCTCTTTCTTACTTCGGTATTACGAACGCGGTCCGCGAGCGTCACTCCGCAGATTTTGCGCAGTGCTCGCATCTCGACCGCGTTTACTCTACTTTCATGCTCTTTCTTCCATACCCAACTCTCGCTTCCATACGTGAGCGTAGGTACCAGCACCGCGTTGTGTACGGCGAGCTGGGCCTTCTGGCTGAGGTTCTTAGCGCCTAGAAGTTTACCTAACGCTCCATTTAAACTATTCCCCAAATTCACTCTTCTTTCTATATCAGCGGTGTACCTTCCATCCCTGCTAAAAGCACATCCAAGATATACAAACTCATTCACTTGCTCCAGCATAACATCATCGACCATTATCCTTGCATTCGTTCTGGTTTCTTCTCTTTCAAACACCATAACCTTTGTTTTCTTCGCATTCAAATGTAAGCCTCTCGCCTGACAGTCATCTTTCATCATTGTGACTAGTGTTTGCAGTTCTGATGGCGAATCGGCTAAAAGCACGGCATCATCCGCATAAAGCAAGGTGCTTACAACTAGATCACTCATCCGCACCCCAACATCCATCAATCTTATTCTCTGAAGACAATCGTCCAGATATAGGATGAACAGCAAAGCCGACAGCACGCAGCCCTGGCGGACGCCAATATTGACGTCAAACCAGGGCGACAGGCTGCCTTCCACTCGCACGCATGCCATACAGCCCTCGTAAGTGGACTGCACAGCACGCATCAATTGGCCATTAATCCCATATCCGGGCAATATGTCCCAGAGGTCCTTCCGCACAACCCTGTCAAATGCTTTCTCTAGATCCACAAAACCGCAGAAAACCTTCCGGCCCATAGCCAGCTGCTTCTCTACGATATTGCGGAGAGAGAAAACTTGATCCATACATCCCCTTCCATTTCTGAAACCACCTTGTGCATCCCACAGTAATCCATCGGATACAACTCTCATTCTCTTTTCAATAATCTTCGCATACACTTTAGATGCTGTGCTGATCAAACTGATGGCCCTGTAGCTGGCGCACTCCATACGTGACCCCTTGCCTTTATACAAGGGCACGATGACAGCGCGCCTCCAGTCCTTGGGAACCTTTCCCGTCCTCCAGCACAAGTTGCATAAGGACAGGAAAGCGTCCCGGACGCAGGTTCCACCATATTTGATCATCTCAGCAGACACACTATCGATTCCTACTGCCTTTCCATTTTTCAGACTTCTTATCGACCATTCGATCTCTTCCAAAGTGATCTCGGATGCTGACTCCTCGGAGTCGGTCACAGACTCAGTCGTGGTGCCAGCATCCGGGATATCATCATACATTTCTCTAAAATATTCACTCCATCGCGCTAATACCTCTTGTGGGTTAGCAAGAACGTCCCCTGCTTTAGATTTTATTCTTTCCATTCTGGAAGCTGACGAACAACCCCGAGACTTCTTAACCTCTCTCCAAAAGAGTTTGGTATTCGCCTCGAAGTTCTCCGTCAGCTTCTCTTCTTCTTTCAATTTTATTCTTTCACGCTTCTCTTTCACTAAAGCTTTGGTTTCATTCTTGCAGAGGCGATAAATTTCTTTCTTCATCTCTTTCATACTGTCATTCTGTTGCAAGGAAGCAACATAATCCAGCCAGGCTTTTCTCTTTCTTTCTACGCTGGATTTAACATCCGCGTCCCACCATTCATCACCTTTCGTTGTTATGTGCCTCTTCGCGCATCCACATGCTTCTTTTGCGCTTTCCACTATACTTTCCTTCATACTATCCCAGTCATTATCCACATCTAAGTCGGAGAAGTCCGCTTTTGCAAGCCTTTCTTCGACTAGGCGCGCATACATACTCCTTACACTAACATCTTCCAATTTTTCACACTTTATTCTTTCAAGCTCCCCGAAATTGGTACGCACTCGCCAGTGTCTCCACTTCTTGAAAAGGCCCACAAACCGGCTTATCACCAGGTAGTGGTCCGTTTCAAGAGTGGGGCCTCTGTAGGCTCTTGTATCCATTATTGTGTTTCGGAGGCGACTATCAATTAAAATCAGATCAATCATACTTTTCTGATCATTCATTCTCCATGTATACGTGTGAATATCCTTATGATGGAATAGTGTGTTCGACACAAGCAAGTTTCTTTCCATGCATACGTCTATGATTGGCCTACCAGCATCGTTCACTCTCTTGTCACCATAGGGTCCAAGGACAGCCTCAAGGCCGTCTCGTTTGGTCCCCACCCAGCCATTAAGATCACCACACATAATTAGTCTTTCGTTCCCTTCAGCCAGATCCAGAATTTCTCTCACAGACTCCCAAAACTTCTCGAGTTCTTGGGGATCCGCTGAGCTTACGGGAGCATAAGCTGCGACCAGAAAAACTCGCGTGATCCCCAGTTTTAGGCGGACCCAGAGAAGTCTCGGGTTCATCAGACAATAAGCTTTTACTCCAGACACAAAGCGGGATGAGAGTAAGACGCCTACCCCCCCACTTGCACGCTCGTCCAGGTCCACGCCGGACCACAGAGCAAGCATGCCACCGGGGAGGTCATCGACGTCGCACCCCTTCCGCTTTGTCTCTGTCAGACATAAGGCATCCAGGCTTCTCTCATTCATTATATCAATCATTTCGTCCATCTTATCTTTCATTCCACCTCTCACATTCCACGTGCCTATACGGCACTCTGCTCCTCTCGACCCGCCAGGTTTGGCGCTGCGTGAAGGGTGGCGGCCCCCTTCGCCGCATGCGCGAGAATCCACACCGACGGGGGCGCATCGGTGAGCGTCGCCTGCGGGGGACGCCCTATCGTGCACTGCACTCGAGTGAATCCTGGTCAGAATTGTGGCCCGAAATTTGCCGGGTCAGCTAGTTATTATATAATTTCAAACTTTAATGCATTAATTAATTTTCATTAATACAATGAAATAAGATTTAAAATCACATCTAAAATTAAAAGTAAATAAAATTAAAAAAATCAATCTATTTGAATTTCGAATAATAGAAAGTGCCCGCTTACGTGACCACTGTCAAATATTCAAACTTTTTGAATTTAGAATCTAAATACCAGACAGAGTAGTAGTAGTAGTAATACAATTCACTAATCACAGGCAAAGGATCGTAATATCGAAATTTTTTAAGATCTTTCTTATCTAGTAGGGTATGCTCGCGACTTCGTCCACGCTTGACTTGAAATGCTCGCGGGTTTTCCGGGACACAAGGTACCGCAGTATTTAAAAAAGAATGCAAGCTATCGTTTTAGTAAAAAATGTGTTGGAATAAGCTAATTTTTACGCATCCGAATACCTACACACCGTTCCCGAGAAAATGCCGGCGGGTTTCCCAGAATAAATAGTAGCGCAGATTTAAGTCTAGCAATTTGACAAACCTGCAGCGTGGATTTTTTTATCACGGAACCCTAAATAAATTAGCCTAAGTTACTCCTTATAATATCAGCTATCTGCCAGTGAAAGTCCCGTCAAAATTGGTCCAACCGTTTCTGAGATTAGCCGGAAAATCCAGACAGACAGACAAAAGTTCTAAAAATTGCGTTGTCTGAATCTCCTGGTCCGAATTATTACAAATATTATTTATTTATCTGTACAGATAAATAAATAATTCCAACTAATATATATACAAATATAAGATTAATTTAAGATTAGAATAAGATAAGATAAGGCAGTTAAGATTGCCAATTCAAAACCCTATTACGCTACGCTTAACTACTACGGTCTATGTAGAAACAAGTATGAAGGGCGGGCGAACCCGCTCGTGGCAGTAGCAAATATTAATTAAGTCTCTTCTTATTTCTCCCCGAGTTAAGAAAAAGTGTCCCTGAACACCGCATGCTGTAATAACCACATTATAGTCTAATTGCTCTAAGAATGCTCTGCTGAGATGATCAAATATGGTAGAACCTGCGTCCGGGACGCTTTCCTGTCCTTATGCAATTTGTGCTGGAGGACGGGAAAGGTTCCCAAGGACTGGAGGCGCGCTGTCATCGTGCCCTTGTATAAAAGCAAGGGGTCACGTATGGAGTGCGCCAGCTACAGGGCCATCAGTTTGATCAGCACAGCATCTAAAGTGTATGCGAAGATTATTGAAAAGAGAATGAGAGTTGTATCCGATGGATTACTGTGGGATGCACAAGGTGGCTTCAGAAATGGAAGGGGATGTATGGATCAAGTTTTCTCTCTCCGCAATATCGTAGAGAAGCAGCTGGCTATGGGCCGGAAGGTTTTCTGCGGTTTTGTGGATCTAGAGAAAGCATTTGACAGGGTTGTGCGGAAGGACCTCTGGGACATATTGCCCGGATATGGGATTAATGGCCAATTGATGCGTGCCGTGCAGTCCACTTACGAGGACTGTATGGCATGCGTGCGAGTGGAAGGCAGCCTGTCGCCCTGGTTTGACGTCAATATTGGCGTCCGCCAGGGCTGCGTGCTGTCGGCTTTGCTGTTCATCCTATACCTGGACGATTGTCTCCAGAGAATAAGATTGATGGATGTTGGGGTGCGGATGAGTGATCTAGTTGTAAGCACCTTGCTTTATGCGGATGATGCCGTGCTTTTAGCCGAATCGCCATCAGAATTGCAAACACTAGTCACAATGATGAAAGATGACTGTCAGGCGAGAGGCTTACATTTGAATGCGAAGAAAACAAAGGTTATGGTGTTTGAAAGAGAAGAAACCAGAACGAATGCAAGGATAATGGTCGATGATGTTATGCTAGTGCTAGCAAGTGAATGAGTTTGTATATCTTGGATGTGCTTTTAGCAGGGATGGAAGGTACACCGCTGATATAGAAAGAAGAGTGAATTTGGGGAATAGTGTGAATGGAGCGTTAGGTAAACTTCTAGGCGCTAAGAACCTCAGCCAGAAGGCCCAGCTCGCCATACACAACGCGGTGCTGGTACCTACGCTCACGTATGGATGCGAGAGTTGGGTATGGAAGAGAGAGCATGAAAGTAGAGTAAACGCGGTCGAGATGCGAGCACTGCGCAAAATCTGCGGAGTGACGCTCGCGGACCGCGTTCGTAATACCGAAGTAAGAAAGAGAGTTGGTCTGAAAGAGAGTGTCGGGGTGAAGGTAAGGAAAGTAATGCTCCAGTGGTTCGGGCATGTGGAAAGAATGCATGATGAAAGAATGACTAAACAGATATACAATGCAAAAGTGGATGGATGCAGAAGTTGTGGAAGGCCACGACACACCTTCCATGATCAAATTGATCGTGTACTAGCAGAAGGTGATGTCAGGAGCCTTAAGAACAGACGAGCTTGCATGACAAGAGTTATGAATGTCAAAGAGGCAAGTGAGGTGTGTAAGAATAAGCCTAAATGGCACTCTGTTGTTCGTGCCTACCCCGCAAGGGAACTGGCGTGAAGTTATGTATGTATGTATGTATGCTCTAAGAATACGTTGCGTGTGCTAAACTAATTTAGTTTAACGTACATTGTCGTGGTGATATGAATTGTAACTAAATCGTGAATCTATACAGATAAATAAAATTGGAGTGTCTGTTTGTAATGTCAAAACAAAAATGTGGAAAAAATCAGGAGGGATAATTCGGACCAGGAGATACCGGAAATGCTATTTTTAGAATTTTTGACTGTCTGTCTGTTTGGATGTTCCGGCAAATTTCAGAAAGGGCTGGACCGAGTTTGAAAGGACTGTCACTGGCAGATAGCTTATTTTATAAGAAGTAACTTAGGCTACTTTATTTTAGGGTTTCCCAAAAAAAATCCACGCGGCCGCAGTCGCGGACATAGCTAGTTAAATAAATAAAGTTAACGTATCTGACTGTAATTTTAAAATAAATGCCAAGATTTAGGTGAAAACAATAACAGCATATGAATAAAAAAATTATATGTTATTCACCTTAAACTTCAACCTAGACGATGCCTAATCGTAAATGAGGATTTTAAATTTTTATTTATCTCTCGGAACGAAAGTAGAAAGTTATCTCGAATAAACTTTGAGAGGTCATAACCGATTCCAGTGAAAAGTTAATGTTAACGTTATCCCACGGGAACTATGCGTTTTTCCAGAATAAAAAGTAGTCTATGTGCTATTGAAGATTATAGTCTAGCTCTGTGCCAAATTTCATCCAGGCCCGTTCAGCCGCCCTGGCGTGATTGAGTAACAAACAAGCATCCGAACTTTCGCATTTATAATACATAATTATAGTATAGAATTACTCGTACGTGTCATTTCATCATCTTGCAAAGTATTAGAAGATATAGAATATAACGTCAGGTCACGTGCAAAAAAACTGGTTAGCACAGCTCATTCAATATGCGTATTTTCTGCTACACGTGTATGTATAAACGAAGCATAATTTTTAAGTTTTTGCCATTTTCACTGAAACAATACAACCAATAGAATATCTAGGCAAGCATAGAGAACAATTCCCAACACATTACTACCAATAAAGAAACAATAATAGGAAAGCGATCGCAGTGCATATGTCACGCGGGCGATTGCACCATTGCATCCGCAGGATGCTGCCGGCTTGAATAGATGCCTTGCGCTACCGGCAGGAGGCATTGTGAGCTCGTTCCGCTATTCTCAGAAACTCCGCCACCCGCCACTATTTAATAACAATTTGTATCAATCTTTCCATTCCATCGGCGTTTATAGTGCTTAATGAAAATTCAATACTCAATACTTAGACCACTATTAATTGTCTAAGGCTCAATATCTATTTATTGCAAATATTATTAATTTCATTAGATGGCAAGATATTTGTTCTTTTTAAAATCATATTGAATGTATAATATAGCAAGTTTTTATCGGGATCTTGCAAAAATTCCATGCGATACGGAAACAAAGTTTAGATACCACCAAAAAATACTTAATTTTAATAATATGAGCAACTGTCATTTTTTGGATTTCCAGTGCTGTAAATATTCCGTGTACGCAGTCGTATGAGGTATCCGCAAACGGTTTTAGTTAAATTAAAAACACGTCTTTTTCTTTAATTGTTTTGCTTCATTAAATTTATGTGTATTTTGTGTGCATCGCTTTTGACAAATAAACGTTTATCTTTCTTTCTTTCTTAGTTAGACTAAGTTTGTAGGCTTATTTAAGGTTCTTAAAGAAACAAACTTACGCTAACACAATATGAATAAGACGTTATCGTTAGTCAGGTCGTAGAAACCTTGGTGAGAAATGTATAGTATGAGATATCTCCTAAATAATATTTTCTTAAGTTTTCGCGACTTGTACACGTCGGAATAACAAAAATATAATAAATTACCGCGCTTAAAACCGTTAAAACATAGTTTTATTATATCTCCTAAAGTTTATCTATGAAATGGAAATTTAAAAAATACGTTTAGAAAGTCTCGATAATGCCATATACCGTGGAATGCGGCAAGCATTTTGGGAACGCTCTCCACCGACAGTGACCTGGAATACATTGTTGCAAGCCAATACTAATCCTTTGCAGGTGTTTTATTACCCCTTTGAATTTGAGTGATCTATTGTTCGCGCTAATTTCTTTGTTCACGCCGCTGTGAGACGTCACAAAACCTTCTTTCTTCTGTTGGTATTTTATGCGAATTCTTAGAAGCCTTTAAGCTGACCATTTAGCTAGTGCAAGAACTCGTTGGCGGCATGTTGCTAGGAGGCCATGTCAGTCAGTCGGGAAATGCGCCAGACGTGTTCTGACTGCGACCGAAGCGTTATCTAGTGCACGTTCGGAGCGAGTATCTTATAACGACTTGTGTGGTAACGTTTTTCTGCCCTACTGTTTGATTTTGTTGTATTCGGCTATAATTGTAAAAACGGTGAATTACGTGTGTGTACTTCTAACAAATTTTGTGATAATTCCAACGTCATTTTCAAATTTACACCCTACAAATCCCCAACAAATTCGTAACAATATTTTTAATAAATATGTTTATAGTAGTTTTATTTTAATGTTTTTTTTATATTTTATGGTGTAAATACTCGTAGAAATGTTTCTTAAATAAATAAAACTGCCCCAAAAAATATATCCAAAAAATTGGTATAAGTATTATAACTTATATATCCTATGACTTTTAAAGAAAATTGATTTGTACAAGATCGGTTGATTTGTTTTTGAGATACGTATTTTCGATTATATGCTTTCTTGGTCCCGTAGCCAAACGACAAAGACATTCAACTCTTTAGGAAACCCTTAACCCTTAAATGTGTATTGTCCGACATGTCCTTAACAATTTTTTCTTAAATAAAGCGGCACAGCAAAAGACATTATTAAAATTCCCACAAAACCTCCTGAATTTCTTTTTTCCTCTTTTTTATGACGCCAGTTGACTAATATATTTTGTATAGAACTTCTATTACATATTTAAGACCAAAACTCTGATGCGATTAATTGTTATTAAAATTAATTGTCGATGGGAAACTTTTAGCGGTACAATTTAATAATGCACGCCATGAAATTGTTTCGCGAGAGAAACTGTCTTAAAGTTGAAGATTTAAGTCATTGTCTTCAACGTTAATCTTAAATTTAGATGTTCCTTAAAGACCTATGATGAACATCGGGTATTTTTATACTGTAGAAAGCAAATATCCCATGAAATACAGATTGTTGTTCTTTGCACAAACTGAACTGCGGGAATGGCCTTATTATCCTATGATAATAATAATAAAAGGAATGAGTTAATCGAAAATATCTCACCCCGAAAACTACTGAACGAATCTTATTTTCAATGTACATGTTGTCATCATCAATGTTCTCCAATCATACGATTAAATAATGTTATAAGATATACTAAGTTAATTTTTTTTTAGAATTTGTCACGAGATAGTTCGAAAGTTTGAGGGTGAGACACATTTTTTACAACTTTGAAAACGAATATAACATCACCCATTGACTTATACATGTATAAAATTCCTTAAAAACATCTTTATGATTGATTAGATGACTATTGACTCCACACCAATATGTACACTGAAAAAAAATTCACCGTCAGTTACATTAATAAAGAACATAGTAAAATACGGTATGGTGACAGTAGTAGTTCGTGTGCCTAAATAGACCTTTCACCCGAAGTTAACACTCTACTTTTCGTTCGAATATAAGGAAAGTAAATAAAATCTGATTAGTTAAACAAACAACTACTTCTTTAATCAAATCAGGCAATTAAATCCATATCTAAATCTGATGAACTCATTTAATACGTCATAGATGATACGTCAAGTAAATTTCTTTTTCTATGGCATTCTACCAGCCAGTATTGTTTATCATTGATGATAGTAAATATTTAGCTCTATGTAAATTATAAGTACATAGTTGTAATTAAATAATCACATAGATTTTAGAAATTTTGACAGCAGGGAAAATCGTTTCCCAGGGATGATAAGTATTGTTTTCATCCCTGTGATCAGGTAACTTCAAATGTACTTCCAAGTATGAGAAATAAAAAATATATTTCTTATCTTTTTCGCTATTCCACTGCTTTATTGTGTAACGACAAATAGAATACAGTACAGTACAATAGTACAAATGTGTTATACATATTTACATTTACATATACATTTGTACTAGAGTATTTCCCGCAGCTACACTGCTTTTCAAACCCTATTGATAGCTCTATTGTACTTACAAACTTAATGAGGTATATGTATATAAATAAAATTTCAGTAAAAATTTACCTAACTGACGGTGAAAGCCGCTTAAAAAGCCGTTTCGAGATTAGGAGGTTTTAGCGGATAAACAGACAGACAGACGCGGAAAGCGAATTTTTTGTATACTATGTAAAGATAAATATCCGTACAGGAACGGAGAAAGAATACATTTCCTACGGCCGGGCGGCCTGTAGAAGGCGACAAAACAACCCACAGCCAGATGGCAAGGTATTTGCCCGTCTGGATGGCTACCACCTCTGGTGTAGAGTATGCCGCCATACAACCTTGAGTTGTGCCCCGGCATTAGTGGTCAGGCTCCAGTTTCCCTTTAAAGAGCAGCAACGCATTTATAACGTCTTTGGTGTTCAAATGCCCATAGGAGATATTTTTTACTATACATAAGTGTATAGCCAAAGGCTCCAAACTCATTTGGAAATTTTATTTTAATATATATTTATATTTAATAACCGGTAGACAAACACACATATTGTATATTCCCAAATTAAGCAAGTTACGCTTGTGTTATGGGTAAAATACAACGGATTACTCTGAGGCCAATCCCAGACACCCAGGTAAACAATGGAGAAAATTAGATTTCGAAATTTACTATACCAGGAGTCGGACCCGAAGCATTTGCGTTGCAGTGAGGTAAGCCGTAAAAGGGTTAGCGCGCTCAACCACGGAGGCCGTCTAGTTGATTGGTGATATTGTTGTCGCTTTGACTATCAAGTAATAGCAATCCCTCCGCCAAAGAAATGTCAGCATCAAAGTTTAAATACCAATTAATCAAACGGCTAATAACATTAAATTACAGAGACACAGAATGCATGTTAGGTAACCGACTATAATAACAGTAGGGGCACACACAGCCAAACACACAAATACACACACACACAAGCAGGCACGTACACACGCACTCATTTTACATAGTTATAGGTTAATTAATGAATAATTTCACTATATTTAAGTTCTTATAATAAAATTGTGTTGGTCGCCGTGATACAGACCTAAGCAACCGTCGCCAAAAAAAATTTAGCCTGAATTTTAACTATTATACCTAATTCACAATGTGTTACTTCCATAAGTTTTAGATATAATTATATAAGGCCTAGAAATAAGTTTATATAAATAAATGAATTTGAAATTTATATTTAATAGGTAATAGCAGCGGTGATCATAGATTACATAGTTATATAATATATTAGGCTTCAACGAATTACTAGTAATTATTCATATTCCGAAAATATTCTTAAAATTATATTTATTTTAAATTAGAAAAGACCAGAAAACATGAAATACTTTAGCTTAATCGTACTTATTTTAGTAGAAGAGGGTATTCGAGAACTTTAACATCCCCTTGATATCAATAAGAATGTGATTCTAAATGCAGCTCACGTACCGGGTACGGCTGAAGGCGAGAACCGGGTGCTGAATTTCATAAGAGCACAAAACTTAACATCGTTCTAAGCAACCTAAATAATCCAATAACAATCAACCTCTCGAATCCAAGTCTTCGAGAAGTCTTCCCATATACTATGTTTAGACGAAACAATCTAGTCTAAATGAGACTAGTTTGCTACTTTACACAGACGTTTAAACAGACGTGGTAAAATGCATTAGATAAAATTCATTATATCGCACAGCTTGATTCTGATTTAAGAGTGGCTCGAGATTCCTATTACACCGGACCGACAACTTGCCAGGTTGTCCATAGTATAGCCAACTAATAACACGTACCTATCTTTTCTACGAAACTAATCACACTGTAACTAGTGAGTATTGATTCATTAAACAGACAATTATACCCGAATATGTAACATGAATGCCAAACTTTTCTACCCGAGCTACTAGCAATATCTAGCAATTTCAAATCTTCAAAATTATAAAAATGTTTTGGAAGCGGTGGTAGACTCATGACATTATATATTGAAATATAATCATTTTTCAAATAAATACTTACATTCATTTTAATTTTCATAAACATTTTTTAATCATTTAAAAAAATCTACATATTCCTATGTAAAAGTTAATGTACAAAGTCACTCACTTCAATTACTTATTAACAAATATTAAATACGATGGGGTTTGAAGGTTTTTGTCACCAACCCATAAAATCTAAAGAAATTATAGACTACGGCGCAGCATGTTGGTTTTGCTTACAACTCGTTGATTGCAAAGCCAAGCCCCGTGAGAACTTGTGCAATCCTAAAGGTCTATTTAATAACGATTAAAATCATCGAAGGCTCGGGGCGTCGAGTAGTTAACGATCGCCTGGGGGTCGATTAGGTAAGTGGTTGAGAGTAAATTGTTGATGCGCGCAATCCACAGACTTCCCGGTGCACATCAAATATGCAGCACACTTGCCACTTCAAGTGGCCGACTCGTTCCACTCTCTCCAATATTGCGACCGAAATGGAAATCGCGACAGTTCAACTTTTCAATAGCAGCCACTATCACAATGGTTAGTCCAGAATTAGGAGCAAACTTTTGCAATCTGAAGCTATTTTTATACTTTCAATTACCTGTAACTGAAAGGTTTTGTGATACTTCTTTATTTAAAAGGTGCTAAACTAAATGCTATGTATGCTAAATGTTATGTAGTTAATTAGTTAATATTTAAATGTCCTTGAAATTATGCCTATAATAAATTTGATATTAAAAAAAATTATATCCTCAAAATTCGTAGAACTCTGCGATTACAATAAAGAATTTATTTTACATCGTAGCAAAACAACTAAAATTAATGATCATCATCGTCATAGTTACAAGCTTACCTGCACTGAGACCGACGTTAGTTGTTTACCTCTTTTGTGGGATAGTAGCTTTGAACGCGGCCTCTCTAGTGTAAATTTTTGGCCTATATCCTGAAATCTATCCTTTTTTCTTGTATAAAAACTACGGACACCCGTATACGTCGATGGCTCCACTCTTGACGTTATGCAGATGTATCAATGTTAAATCTTGGACAAAAAATCTATGGAGATGAACACAACTTCGGGCAAGAAGCCAATATGAGGATACAATTGGGATTCAGTTATCGTATAGTTAGCATAAGTCTTTTCTTCGAGCATTCCGTAATGCTTGAAGAAGAAAGAGGTCTACTACCAGCAGCGGGCTACGAATGGCTGATGTCGTATAAGGCAGTTTATAAATAATTTTCAAGGGAAGTTGAGCTTCTGTTATTAGAGATTTGAAAGAAACAGCTCAGGATACCTCCTAGATCAGGATAATGATGAAAAGATCGTTCATGAATTTTACTCTATTAGGAATCCAGTGGAGACCTCTGCGCCCCAATTAACTATACAGATCAGGCTTGGTCTTGTAAACCACAAAGATCTTTAATGAGTATTTATGGTGGATATACATTATTTTTTCGACAAAAGGCCCTACCTACTTACTACATGTAATGATACAAATGTTTAAAGAAACATTTCAGTGAGCAGGTATAATTAACAAAGAGAAACCCGAATGGACCTGATAAAGGGGTATAAAAGCGTAATTCACGTGGCAAAGTCGTGTCACGTTGCAGCGGCGGTGACGGCGAGTGGCTGCATGTCGTTCCACGTGGCCCGCAATACTAGTACACATTATTATTTCTCATTGATCGATTCAAGATGCACTTTCGAGGTAAATTATGCTACGGTCTAAAGCGAACCTAGTTCAGCTACTCAAGGTTGTTATGATAACATATTTTAGACCAGAGATGGCAGCCATTCAGACGGGCAAATGCCCTACCACCTGGCTTTTGGGTCATTTTCTATTAGTATTCTAAGCCCGCCAGTGACTTATTTAGCCTATTCTGGTACAATATGTGCGATCACACGTAATAATTGTAGGTTATATGGTATGAGCAGGCATTTTTTGGAACATCTAGCTTCATAGCTCTATTATTCGCTTTTTTGCAATGCTCTGGATTTATTATTTTTCTAGGCGTCTACACATCAACCTATAAAGGCAGCTCATTCTTACTTCTGTTAATCAATGTCAAATATTTTCATGCCTTTAAAGTAAATCTCAGTGCCGTAGCCGCAGTCCACCTGGAAGTTATATACCTGTTTAAGAAAAAATCAGTAGACAATATAGACCAGCAAATAAGTTCAATGTCTTCTATGTAATCGCAAATTCTTTTTGTATGCATGTTAATTTCACTAACTACCGACTTGAATACAAAAATATATTCTTAGGTTACACAGCTTATTTGTTGAGGTAGGGCAAAGTTTATATTATAACATTAAGCGTCATGCAAATGGATTGGAGCACTATTTATAACCTCATTTTCGCCGCTGCAATATGCGCGCTCATCTTCTCAAGCCTAAGCCTATTTATATGATTTTCAGTGATGTATTGAGATAAAATTGGTCAAACATTTAGTTTTCATTTATTCGCTTGATGAATACAAAATGAATACAATAAACCGTGTTTGATCCGTGAAAGCTAATAATTGACAGAAAGACATTCTTATAAAATTATGTTGGTATTAAGTACAAAACCCATTTCATATGGTAACATAACATGTGATAGTGTCATGATATGATCTAATTGACAGGAGTAAAAACCATTAATGTCTTTGTGAGCTTTTGTCTAGGGTATTCTTCAAAAGAGATTAAAAAAAAATCAAATAATGTTTGCATAATAATATAATCATCATCATCACAATTATAAGTACAAAACGCGAGAAGAGGCTCCTGGAACACCTGTAGTGGCTTTACCTATATTATTGAACATAATTTGCTGCTCTCAACTCATTTTGTAATTTAATTCCCTCTTTACCTCTCATCAGTATTAAAATCAGAGATTAATTCAAAAGGTAATCACAGAGCTGTTTGTGATCAAACGCGAATTATGTAGGCAAAAACCAAGTAGAGCATAAAGACTGAACAATGGCAGTGACACTCGACATTAAAAACAATCACCCGATTTTTTTGCACCTGCAGGTGGCCAAGGGTTAATACTGAAGTATGATCATTTTCATGCTACATATATACTAAAGCTTTTCTGCGGACTTCGGTCGCTTTCATTTTTAATTTACATTCCATCGAAATGATCCAATTTATCGGCATAATAAGTATTCCTCTTTACCAAATGTATGTAATTATATATCTATACAGATAAATAAAATTGAGAAAGACCAAGCCTGATCTGTATAGTTAATTGGGGCGCAGAGGTCTCAACTGGATTCCTAATAGAGTAAAATTCATGAACGATCTTTTCATCACTATCCTGATCTAGGAGGTATCCTGAGCAGTTTCTTTCTAAGTGTCTGTTTGTAATGTCAAAATAACAGCTTTTTACTAAATGCATATGAATATAATAATAATATATTAATCAATTTTAAAATTGTATCTGTCTGTCTGTATGGATGATCTAATCTCTGAAACGGCTGGACTGATTTGGTTCAGAAATCAAATTAAATTTAAAATAGAAGTTTTTTTCGTTTTTTTGGCTTTGAATGTCAAATTTTGATGTTCGCCCCGTCGTTTAAAAATCAAGGTTTTTTATTTATTGATTCTCAGCCGGTACGAAGTTTGCTGGGTCAGCTAGAACGAAATAATTTACTTTAGTTACTTTTTTTAGGGTTCCATGATAAAATTCCACGCGGAAGTCGTTGAGGGGACAGCTAGTATTTAAGTATTTACTATATATTCTTCTAGAGATTTGCTTTGAAGAGAGAATAAACAAACATACAAACAAAGACACTTTCACAGCATACATAAAGTAGATTAATAACAAGAGTGAATATTATTAGAAATAAAATCCTATTGCGCCTTGAGCTAGTACTTTTATATATATTGTAAGAATTATTCAATGAAAAATGTACTGAAAGATATATGTACCTCTAACAAAGACTGCAGAAAGTGAAAAATCGATGTCTCTCTATTTCCGAGGAAGAAAAGCGCATCAAATTATACATAATATATAATGTCAATCAAAAGGAATGTATTCGGGGCAAAAATCTTTTAGAAAATTGAAAAAAGCCTTGCTTTTGCTACAGTTTTTCTGTTGTATGAATTTGTTTTAACATTTATACAACTCTTCACACCACTCTGCTCGAATTATTTTAGAAATAGTATTTCACCGAAACTTTCCTATATTTTTTAAGGTAAAAATACTCCACGCGTCTACAGTTCTTAGTGATCTTTCTACCAAATTCTATGATCTTCGTGAGCCCTGGGGAGTATACTTAAATAGAGTAACGTGTTTAGCTCACCATTATTTATAGGTAAGGTGCACAAAAAGCTAACAGATTTACCTCCTTGGAACAGTTTTCATTTAATTAAGTTTTAGTTTCACAAATCGGGATGCGTACACAAGTTACAATAAATCTAATATTTTTATACATAAAATAATATGCGTTAAAATAACATACTATTATGTAAATTTTATGAGAGAAATAACTATAAATAATTCTCAAACAATAATGAATGCGCTATTTGACTCATTTGACTTGTACCTACTTATAACGTCATAAGTAGGTACGCATATACAAACACTATTAGGCTAAGACGTTCTATAAGTGTTTTTAAAGTATTACAAATCATAAATTAAAATACTTTTTCATTTCTCATATTCTGAAAGTACGCTTGGAGTTGCCTGATCACAGGGATGAAAGCAGTATTTTTTGTCCCTGGAAAACGATTTTGTTGTCAAAAAATTAAAAACTATGCAAACCACAGATAATTAATACACGCGACTCATGTCCCAACTTTTTTACAATTACTGTTAATCGCGGCATACAATGTAATATTAAATTATCATTTAATTTACATCAATTTGAGCTAAATATTTACTATAATCAGTAACAAAAAATACTGGCTGTTAGAATGCCACAGAAATAGAAATTTATTTGACATTTCTATATGACGTATTAAAGAAGTCCGTTTTATCTGTGCAGGAACGGAGAAAGAATACAATTTCCTGCGGCCGGGCGGCCTGTCGTAAGAGGCGACTTAACAACCCACAGCCAGGTAGTAGGGCATTTGCCCGACTGGATGGCTACCACCCCTGGTCTAAAGTATGTCGCCATAACAACCATGAGTTGTGTTCCGGCATTAGTGACCAGGTTCCAGTTTCCCTTAAGAGAGCAGCAGCGCATTTGTAGCAACTTTGCTGTTGCAAATGTCCATAGGCGATGGTAACCGCTTTCCTTCAAGTGAGCCGTCTGCCTGTCTGCTGATCTCCTGCAATAAAAAAAAAAAATAAGTTTACTAGATTTAGATATGGGTTTAACGCTTGATTTCATTAGAAAAGTAGTTGTTTGTTTAACTAATCGGTATTTATTAACTTTCCTCATATTCAATATGAAAATCAGAGTGTTAACCTCGGATGAAAGGCCTATTTAAACACTCGAATTATTAGCGCCCCCGATACGCTCCTGGCCAAACTATCTTATACCTAAATAGGTCACATTCACCTCTTGGGTAACAATCTACTATTGAAATCTTACAGTTAACTGTCTGTTATAACGAAAAACAACTGTATTATTCATAAAGATCTGTAAACTACGTAAGTTGGCCAGCTATATAATATGAACAGTGAAGTGTATGTCAAAGCAAGCGATGGCACATGGTATCGCAAAGAGCGTCGGCAAGCAGAATCGCGTGCTATCGGTGCGATCGTTCGCCTCGCCCCGCACCACTCGACCGGGTTTTTGGGTCAAGCGGATTGTGACCGGTGTTGCAGCTTTCAGGTCCATCAGCCTTCTCATTTTTCCAATTTTCCCAATGAATTTTACATACATATTTCACGTCCATTTTATTCTAGATGAAGCCGTACCATTATGAACATATCAACGAAATGCAAACGTTCTTAGTAGTCATTTACATTTTCAAGCTTATGTTTCTAGTCCAATTAATTAACAGTTATCGCCCAGAGGCAGATAGCTGTTGTCTTGAGCAGCCTTTATAATAAAAAGTATGTACGTGTTCTTTTATTTGTCAAACTGAACAAGTATCACAGCTATAATTTTTGACCTTTAAAACATTAACAAATCAATAAATAAAATTTTAAAATATTTTGCACGGTCCTAAATTCATAATATTAAACCCATAAACGTCCCAGTGCTAGGGCTCAGAACTCCTAAATTTTTAGCTCCTCAACGGATAATACAAATAAGAATATAACCGCCATGCTCGTCCAAAGCGAATTGGTAAGTTTGGCAGATTGCTTATTTTAATTTACAAGTCTCCTCATTGTTTTCTTTCAGCGTCAGCACATGGTAATCATAACAATACGAGTATGGACATTAGATCACAAAATGCCAAAGTGTCGCATGCCTTCCGGCCAGGATTCAACCCGCATAATTTTAGATGCGAGTGTGTTAGTGTTAAACATTAAGCTATCACGGCTATTAAAATAATAGAACAAATTAAATAAATTAAATTTCTGAGATAAAGGAACCGACTTTAAGAGTAATTAAAAAG